>CM046665.1:18098710-19404543 GCA_025594165.1 Tamias sibiricus
GACAGAAGGTATCCCACTCCATGACCCCTCTCCACCAGGAGAACAAAGGTTAACCATTGAACATGACTATAGCCTCTCATCAGGCTGCAGAGGGCACCCAAGGAACTGACATGAATCTTCACCAGCTGGCTTTTACATTTATTTGCCCTCCCATAAGCTGCCACCATTTCTCTAAAACGTCAACAGTTCTTTATTAAAGATGTGTCTAAGCTAGAATTCAAAGACACCTCTTTGGGAATTATCTCTCATTTACATATAAAACAAAAATACCAATAAAATGTCCACTCACGTTCGTTCTCTTGTTCATTGGTCTATCATCATAGGGGTCTGCTCCAACTAGAACTCATGATGATTGAGGGAATAAAATTTTTTTCTTCTCTTACAATCACAAATCCAAAGTTCTTATCTTGCTAACCATTCACAATGACCCTGGAAGATGAGGCTGTGAAATGCCTTCCCTCCTGCGTGCTGTCCTGCTACCTGGTGCTGTCTCAGCCCTGGCTACTCTGCAGTGGCCCCAGGGCCTCTTGTTAACCCATATGAGAAGCCTTGAGTTTAAAACCCAAATTAGTGAAAACTCTAACACTTCCTTTGGATCATGGGAGTGAACCTGGTTCCTTATGAGAGAGTGTATGGGGAGGGAAAGGGAGAGAGTTAATTATTCCTCTGATATCCTAATGAAAAGTAACAAACATTCTCAAATGGGATAAGTGTGTCCATTTTTCATTGCCATAGTGGAATATCACAGACAGGGTAATTTCTAAAGAATACGGGTTTATTCAGCTCATGAGTGTGAAGGCTGGGAGTTCAAGATCAAGGGGCCCCATCAAGTGACATCCCTTTAGCTGGTGGAGACTCTGCATAGCCCTGAGTCAGTGCCAAGACACAGCAGGCACACTTGCGTAGATCTCTCTTCCTTTCCTTATGGAGCCACTAATGCTATCAAAGGGGCTCCACTAAGCCAGGCGCGGTGGCGCACGCCTGTAATCCCAGCACTTTGGGAGGCTGAGGCAGGAGGATCGCGAGTTCAAAGCCAGCCTCAGCAATGGCGAGGCACTTAGCAACTCAGTGAGACCCTGTCCCTAATAAAATACAGAAAAAAAAAAGGGCTGGGGATGTGACCCAGTGGTCGAGTGCCCCTGAGTTCAATCCCTGGTACCACAAAAAAAAAAAAAAAGGGGGGGGGGGCTCCACTGTCATAAGCTAATCTAATTACCTCCCAAAGGCCATACCTTTACATGCCATTAACATACGATGTAGGGAATTAAGTTCCAAAACGTGAAATTTGGATGACACATTCAAATCCTAGCAGCATGTGTGCATACGTGAGCTGCCAGACGCGAGCCATCAGTCCCAAAAAACCAAGTGGAGGTCCCGGTGCTACAAGACTGTAGGTCCCAGAGTGTGAACACGAAACAGAACAGAACTAAAGCCCCTGATCTGAGAGGTGACTTCCAGGACAAGGCAGTGGCTCCAACTTCTGTCCCCAGGATTCGCTGTTACCTAAGTCAAATTCACTGCTATTAACAAGCACCTCAGTGAGAACTGAACTAGATCTGTGTTTTATACTGCAAATGCTTCTCATGCATGTGCAAGACTGGGCTGTGTGGAGGGGAGGGAAGAACACTCCTGGGGAAGACAGAGTATTTGAGAAAGGAAGTTGGACAAGTCTTGGGTAAGACTACTACCAATCCTTCGAAAAAGATGCGGGAAAATGGGAACTGAGGCCATTTTAGTCCTGATGAGGAGGCTGTAAGATCCAGGGAAGGTAGCAAGAGAGGTATGGTGTTCTTTCTTTGTGTCTCTAGGGTTTTTTTTTTTTTTTTTCCATCTAAAATAAAACAAAACTCATTTCTCATTATTTCTAATCACATTCTCCTTCACGCACTCCTCAGGCTTTCTGCCATTCCTCCTTCATTCTGGACACACCTATCAGCCACCTGTCCAACATGGCACATCCTCAGCTTTCAGGCCTTTACTCAAATGCCACCTTGTCACGAGGCCCCCCCTGCCCCACCCCACCTCTGAAAATTCTCTGAGCCCCGCTCCTAGCTTATTCTCCTCTTCATCACTTACTGTCATCTGATCAACATTGCACATGATGTGCTTACTTATTTCTGTCCTTACTACCACACTGAGGGCTCAGAGTGGGGCCTTCTATCTGTCTTGTTCACCCCTGTGGCTGCAGAGCCTGGAGAAGGCCTGTGCAGAGCAGATTTTCACAAAGCATCTGCTGATCAAATGAACTAATGGCAGACTGGCAAACAGAACCTATGTCAGGGCTTGACTTTTACCTACCTCCTTCAGACAGTAGTGCAGCTTGGCTTTTTTCTAAGATTTTCAAAAACACAAAGAACAATTCTTTTCCCCTGTTGCCAGATCAGAAGGAGGTCTGTCACTTCCATGAGAGCCTCAGAGTTAGGCAAGATGCAGATCAGGCTATAGTGGTTTTTCAGCTTCCAACATGTGACTGATTGCACCCAGGACAGGGTGGGGTCTTAAAGCCACTTCTAGGCTCTAGGTCTCTTTGGGGCACTTCAGACAGAATATGTCTGGTGCTATCCAGTGCTCCTACAGCATTGGTTAATATGACAAGTGAACAAGAGACAGAATTGACTGTGAATCACTGTGGCACTAGTTTGTAATGCCACTGTGGACAGAGTTGCCTGGCAATCCTGCAACTGAACCCTATCTACAGGGACTGTGATTTCTTCCCTTGAATCACTTTGGAAGTGATTTCCATAACCAGACAGGATTGAGCTCCACTGGTTCAGGGAAATAATATATCCCCAATCTTTTCTTTGCCTGCAGTTCCTGCACAATAGCTCTTCAGCATCAGCATAATGTCCCTGTGTGTAGGTGTGTGTTTGTGTGTAGGTGTGCCAGAAAGATGAAGCAAAACCTGCAACTATGTTGTAGGGAAACTGCCAACGATAAATGTCAGACCTCTCAAAGTTTTTGCTTAGGGAGGGCCAGGATCCCAGAAAAGTGGGTTACCTTGGAAAACTATAAACCGTTAATAATTTTCATTTTATGTGATAAGACATTCTCATTTTCACATATTAAGGTCACAAAATAACTGTCAAGATAAAATTGATTTATAATTTGAGAATTGTTTATAAAATTAGAGATTTAAAATTTTAAACACAAGTTAAGTCATAAATCAGACTGGAAAAGACATTTTCTGATGGGTAGATTGGCAGTCTATTTACATTGGTTTGATTGAAACATGAGCAGAAGGTGAACCAAACAGCTTGTATGTCCCCGTGCAGAGAAAGAGCTCAAGTAATAGGGCTGCATTTTAAGAATGACTAAGGCCAAATACTGTGGACATGGAAAAATCTATGACACCACAGTAGTGGTTTTAGAAACTGCACTTTATAACATTTTGCAAGCTGTTGACCTCTTTGGTCACTTAGGTAAAAATTGGCATTTTTCTTTTATGCTTCCTTTTTACCTCAACGGTGATCTCCTGTCAATCTCTGCACCCTGACTGCATTTCTAAGGGAGCTCCATGCTAAGGGATTCTGAAGACACCCATTTCTTCTTTCCAGATGCATTATTTGCACTAAAGGGCAGAAGTTGTCTCACCAATCTTCCAATCTTCAGCCACAGTAAACAGTTAGCAGAGATATCCTCCAGGCAGCCAGTCCTGCAGCTGGTGGAACCCTCCGGCCCTGGGAATGGGTCAGATGCAGAATAGTTGAAGAACAATCAGAAGAATTTTATAGCCCCAAGCTAAGCTGACTTCCTTGCTCACTCCCCTTTTTACTGTAGATGAATGCCTAGGCCTTACCATTGCCATGGGGGCTCCACCAGGCTCTTCCCAATTTATATATTTTCTCTCTTCACCTTATTACCTTCCTTCTGTTCCCTAGCTCTCTAAAGTGTGTGTGTCCGTGGCTAAATATATACCCCTGTAAGATTACAGGGGTCGTTTCATGTACATTTACGGTCTTTTAAAATATAATTTGTATTGACCCATAAGTCTAGTTCTTTTTATTATTTTTCAATCACCAATATACTTACAAGATGCATATAACACCCTGATTATTGCTTCCAAATGCTGTATGTTGGGCTCTGTGTGCCTCTGCTGGTGTTACTTAATCTTTTCTCCTTGAAGGTTTCCTCTGGTTTTTACTCCCACAAACAATGATACAGTAGACAGCCTTAGACATGTTGAAGAGCAGTCTACCACTGAAAGCAGTGTTGAGGACTTTCAGGGATTCTTATACAGCATTTCATGAGGTACTGACCGATTTCTCTCCCTAGTATTTCCACTGGTTTACGTTTCCTCCAGCAGAATATGAGGAGTTTCACTTTATTACCATCCACAATGTTTGCTCTTACCCTAATTTCTAATTCTCACCAATCTAAGGGGGTTATTAGTTCATTACTATATAAGATTATATTTTTATGACTATAAATGAGGGTAAAAATCTGTCCTACTTCTAATGCATTTAGGTTTTTCTGTATGTGAGTTGCCAATTCACAGCTACTGACCATTTTATATTTTATTTAACTTGGAGATGAACAGATGTTTGTGTGATGTTATAGAAAATGATCCCTTGGTTTCTGAGTTGCAAATAGGATTCCCAATTTGTCAGTTTTTTTTTTTTAACCTTCAGTATCCTTCTTTGACAAAAATCCTTAATTTTGATGTACTAATAATCCAAAAAAAATTTTTAAGTTTAGGACTGTTCTTCAGAGTTTTTTTTTTCTTTAAAAATCCTATTTACATAATTGGTTTAGAATTTAAATAATGAATTGTTATGGTTTACATATGTGGCGTCCCCCAAAAGCTCACGTGTGTGTGTGTGTGTGTGTGTGTGTGTGTGACAATGAAATCAGAAAAATAATCCTATTTACAATAGCATCAAAAAGAATTCAATACTTAGGAATAAACTTAATTAAGGAGTTGGAATACTTTAAACCAAAACCTATAAAACATTGGTGAAAAACTAAACAAACAAATAAATGGAAAGCCATCCTTAGTTCACTACTGAAAGTCTTAATATTGATAAGATTATACACAAAGCAATCTACAAATTCAATTCTATCCCAATGACATTTTTAATAAAAAAAAAAACTGAAAAACAGTTTCAAAACTTATGTGAAACCACAAAGAATCTTAAATAGAAAAAAAAATCTTTAGAAAAAAGAACAAAGCTAGGAGTAGCACACTTTGTGATTTCAAAATATATTATAAAGCTACAGCAATTAAAACAGTAGGTACTGGCATAAAGAGAGATATGTAGACCAGTGGAATGCAACAGAGAGCCCAGAAATAAATCCTTGCTTATGTGAACAACTGATCTTCAACAGGTGGCAAGAATACACAATAAGGAAAGGGTAGCCTCTTCAACAGAGCTGGGAAAACTGGGCATTCACATGCAAAAGGATAAAAGTGGACTGGCTACATATACAAAAATTAATTCAAAATGGATCAACGACTTGAACATAAAACCCCAAACTGCAAAGCTTCTAGAAGGAAATAAAGGGGAAAGCACATTGACATTGGCAATAATTTCATGGCTATAATCCAAAAGTATAGGCAACAAAAGCAAATAGACAAGTGAAACCATATCAAACGAAAAAGCTCCTGCACAACAAAAGGAACAATTAACAGAGTAAAAAAGCAACTGATGGAATTGGATAAAATATCTGCAAACCATATACCCAATAAGGGGCTAATGTCCAAAATATATAAATTAATAGCAAAAAAAAGCACCTGATTTTAAAATGGACAAAGGATCTGAACAGACACTTTCCAGGGTCCTCAACATCTTTAATCATCAGGAAAATGCAAATCAAAACCATAATGAGACATCACCTCACACTAGAATGGCTGTTACCAAAAACACAAAGGATGACTGCCACCAAGGAGGTGGAGAAATTGGAACCCTGTATAATCTCAGTGGGAGTGTAAGACGGTACAGGTGCAATGGGAAACATTACGGAGTTTCCTCAAAAATTTAGAAATAGGACATTCATATGACTCATCAGTCCCACTTGTAGGTATTTAGTTAAATAAATTTCAGTATCTCAAAGAGACATTAGCAAAATGCTAATGTCATTGCAGCAGTATTCATGATAGCCAAGAGGTGGAAACAACCTAAATGCACCAGCAGTTGAATGGATTAAGGAAATGTGAGAGCTATCTATCCATCAGGTAAATCATACCGTCTTAAAAAATACACAAATCCTGAAAAATGTAACAACACAGATGAAACTTAAGGGCAATATGCAAAACGAAATAAGCCATCACATAAGGACACATACTGCACAGGCTACCACAAATCGGAGGCTTCTCAAATAGTGTGACTCCCAGACAGAGAAAGTGGTACTAAAGGATGGGTCTGGAAGGTATTGCAAGTCAAAGATGTAAAAAGTTTCCATTATACGAGAAAATATATGAATTCAAGAGCTGCTGTAAAGCATTGTGCCTAAATCAGGAACACTGTATTATATGTTTAAAAATCTGTTAAGAGTACAGATCTCCTGCAAAACATTTCTTACCACCATAAAATTTAAACATTTTCAAAGTAGGAAAGATGAAGGCAGGAACACTTGAACAATTTTCAGTGGAAAATTCACAACTGGTACTCTGACCTCAGATTGCTAGCCTCCAGCTCTGTAAGGAAAGAATGCTTATGCTCTAAGTCGGCCAGTGTGTGGACTGTCTCACAGCAACTCCAGCGGGTTGTGATGCTACTGTATTTCTCCCTGTGTGGATTTGCTCCATTAATAATCTTCCTTTTTTGCTTTTCTTTGTGTTTCTTTACCTCTTCTTTCTATTGGCTTCATCTCTTCAACTGAAAAATCATTCATGTCTTTCTATCCACTTTTTTTGTGTGTGCGGGGGGGAGAGGTGGGGGGGTGGGTTTTCTTCCTTTCTTTCACTCTGGGACTTTATTATTTTTTGATGACTAATTCTACCACATAACCCACAATACTTTGTACTTGGGCAGGAGCCACAAGACAAGGAACAAACAAGGATAGAACGGAGGGTATTGATGATGAGGTGCTGGGACGGTCCAGGAGAATACAGAAGGGGGCTGGCGGGCACATGGTCAGTGAGGAGAGAGGGAAGACCTGAGAGGCAGGAACAACGGGTAGAGTCTAGAGGACAGAGGAGGAGAGGTGAAATATCCATTTCAGAAAGTGGGAGCACAAGAGTGACAAAAGAAAGTGCATAGGACTGTTCTGAACATTATTTATCCATACATCAACCCACCCAATTGTGTAATTTCCTCTAGCCAACATCAGCTGCTTGGTACAGTCAGTCAGGAGAACAGAAAATAATTGGGGGATCCATAATTTGCAGGATTAATCTCAAATTAGCGTTGGATGTACTTACCGTCTCTGTAGAAATGTAGGCAGCAGGTCCCTGTCTACTGCATACACAAAAGACCCTAAATATTTCTTACTCTGGCATTCAAGTTCTCTCCAGAATCTGGCCAAAAATTAAAAAATTAAATAAATAAATAAATAAATAAGCTTTACCCTATCTTGTTTTCTTCCTATCATGTTGAACTGTTTGCCATTCTCATTCTACCATCTCTTTTCTTTTTAACCCCCTTGCCCCCCCTTCTCCTCCCTCCCCATTGACCTTTCTAGTGTTCCTCTAATCCTCCTATGCTCCCCGTCCCAACCCCACTGTGAATCAGCCTCCTTATATCAGAGAAAACATTCAGCATTTGGATTTTGGGGATTGGCTAACTTCACTTAGCATGATATGCCATTCTCAAAATGCATTCTGATTTCCTTTATATGGCTTTTATATTGCCTCTCCATGTACTAAAAAGACTGTTGCCTTCTCTTCACCCTCCCTTCAAAATCGTCCTTCAAATCCAATTGTAATCCAAACCTCGATAGGAAGCCCTTCTCCTCTGAAGAGAGAACAGGTTGGGGCACTTCTACACGTTTCCTTTCAGTGGTCTGTGCATTTGACTTGGTTTAGTCAGCAAATCACTTGAAAATATAGGGACAAGAGATCTGTTACTTTGTGTAACTTTGTTTTTTTTTTTTTTTTTTTTTTTTAATCCATGTTCTTCTCATCCTCTGGCATCTGACTTAGGCTCTCCTTTGGGAAACAACCTCTCCTACAACTCTCATCCATATAATTTGGGGAGAGACACTCTTCCGGATGACCCAGGTCAGTGACCCAGACCAGCACACAGCAGTGGTCTCTGAGGTGAACGTTTCTCTGACGTGGTGGGCATTAAAGGAGTGAAATCAGGCCCGGAATGTGGAGAGAAGCTCCCGAGCAGTGGTGGTCAGCAGGAGAATGTGACTCTGAAGCCACCAGTAGGCCCACTTGGAGAGGGTGTGTGTGGGCAAGTAGGACAAGGAGAGAAAGAACATCCGGCAAAGGTAAGGAGAAATAGTCTTTTTTTTGGGGGGTAGGGGAGGTACAGAGTTTGAACTCAGGGGCACTCGACCACTGAACAAAAAAAAATCCCAGCCCTACTTTTGTATTTTATGTAGAGACAGGGTCTCACGGAGTTGCTTAGCACCTTACCATTGCTGAGGCTGGCTCCGAACTCACAATCCTCCTGCCTCAGCCTCCTCAGTGGCTGGCATTACAGGCATGCTCCACCACACCAGGCAGGAGAAATATTCTTAATATCATCATTGGAGTTCTGGGATGAGGAAATGCCAGAAGATGGACTCCTAAGCTTGTCAGGTATGCCACCAATGCGTCCCCTTCTTTGTTTAGGTAAGCTTGAGTTTTTGAATCCTTGAAGTCCCACCCCCTCTAGAATAGTCACCAACTACAGGCAGGCCTCTGAGGTATCTACTGTGTTCCACACCAATCCCACACTCAGGACTGCTATGTTTGAATGTGTCCCTCAAAGTTTCATGTGTTGCAAAGTTACTCTTCGTTTTCATGTTAATAATATCTAAAGGCGGGGCCTCTGGGAGGTAATTAAGATTAGATGAGGTCATCAAAGAGGGTCTCCATGATGGCATTAGTGGTTTTATAGGAAGAGAAAGAGAAACCTGAGCTAGCACACTTGCTCTGTCTGGACATGTGATGCCCTGGGCCATGTTATAATGCAGTAAGAAGGCCCTCACCAGAGGCAGAGCAGATGCCACAGACATCAAGAACAACAGAAGTTCTTGAACTTCTCAGACTCCAGAACCATAAGCCAAAGGAACTTCTATTCTTTATCAATTACCCAGTCTCAAATATTTTGTTAGAGCAACAGAAAACACACTAAGAAAAAGACAAAGTGATTTACTTGGTTATTTCTCTGGTTATGTATGTTTCCTACCTCTTGATCTAAGAGTCCATCACTTGAGGCTGTTTATTGCAGACCCTGAAGCCAGATTTCCTGGCGTCTGACTCCTGGCTGTACCACTTACCTGCTGAGTGACCTTGAGCAAAGCAGTTTACCCTGGTGTGCTTCTAATTCATCCTCCGTACAACAGACATTATGACAGTCCAACACCTTGTAGAGTACTTGTAACAATTTAATCACAGCAAAGTTCTGGAAACCTATCTGACACATTATGTATACCATACAAGCAAGCTCCATGTAAGTGTGAGCTATTTTTATTACTATTATTATCACAGTGATGATTATTATCATTATTATTATTCATAACCCCACTGCCTAATGCAATGCCCCTCAATTATAATGAGTGAGTCATTTTCTTAACTATTATGTGTGGATTTTAATATAGTATGTGTTTGATGGTTCCTGCAATTTTAACAGGAACCAAACTGCGAAGGCATCATGAGGCAGCAACTCCTGTCAGCTCAGAATACTGTAAAAGTCCCAAATCTTCTGCCTCATTCCTAACACCACCTTCCCCTTCCTACCCATCAGTCCCTGCCCTTTTAGCTTTATGTCCTGTGCACAACACCTAATGGGCCCTAGTCAATGACAGATTTTATTAAGGAACTTGGGGCCTAATCCAACATGTTGGAGATTAGAGCTTGCTTTTTCTTCTATTAGGTGTAGTGTCTCTGGTCTAATTCCTAGATCCTTGATCAACTTTGAGTTGAATTTTGTGCATGGTGAGAGATAGAGGTTTAATTTCATTTTGTTGCATATGGATTTCCAGTTTTCCAAGCACCATTTGTTGAAGAGGCTATCTTTCCTTCAATGTACATTTTTGGCACCTTTGTCTAATATAAGATAACTAAAATTATATGCATTAGTCTCTGTGTCCTCTATTCTGTATCATTGGTCTACCAGCCTATTTTGGTGGCAATACCATGCTGTTTTTGTTACTATTGCTCTGTAATATAATTTAAGGTCTGGTTTAGTGATGCCACTCGCTTCACTCCTCTTGCTAAGGAATGCTTTAGCTATTCTGGAATAAATGGGATAGATTCAAATTACAAAGCTTCTTCTCAGCAAGAGAAACAATTAGTGAGGTGAATAGAGAGCCTACTAATTGGAAAAAAATTTTACCACACACACGTCAGATAGAGACTAATCTCTAAAATATATAGAGAATTCAAAAATCTTAACACCAAAAAAACAAATAACCCAATCAATAAATGGGCCAAGGAACTGAACAGACACTTCTCAGAAGAAGATATACAATAAAATACTTGAAAAAATGTTCAATATCTCTGGCAATTAGAGAAATGCAAATCAAAACCACTCTAAGATTTCATCTCACACCAGTCAGAATGGCAGCTATTAAGAACACAAACAACAATAAATGTTGGCGAGGATGTGGAGAAAAAGGCACGTTCATACATTGTTGGTGGGACTGCAAAATGGTGCAGCCAATATGGAAAGCAGTATGGAGATTCCTTGGAAAACTTAGAATGGAACCACCTTATGACCCAGATATCCCACTCCTTGGTCTATACCCAAAGGACTTAAAAACGGCATACTACAGGGACATAGTCACATCAATGTTTATAGCAGCACAATTCACAATAGCTGAACTGTGGAACCAACCCAGATGCCCTTCAGTAGATGAATGGATAAAGAAAATGTGGTATATATAAACAATGGAGTATTACTCCACAATAAGAGATAATAAAATCATGGCATTCACAGGTAAATAGATGAAGTTAGAGAATATAATGCTAAGTGAAGTTAGCCAATCCCAAAAAGCCAAAAGCCAAATGTTTTCTTTGATATAAGGAGGCTGATTCCCAGTGGGGTTGGGATGGGGAGCATAGGAGGATTAGAGGAACACTAGAATGGCCAATGGGGAGGGAAGGAAAGGGAGAGGACAAAAGGGTGAAGGAAAAAAAAAAGATGGTAGAATGAGATGGATATCATTACCCTAAGTGCATGTATGAAGTCATGAATGGTGTGAATCTACTTTGCATACAACCAGAAATATGTAAAAATGTGCTCTAGAAGTATAATATGAAATGTAATACATTCTGCTGTCATTTATAACAACTTAGAATAAAAAACAAATTTGAAAAAAATGACAGATTTTAATCTCAGCACTTTTCCTTGGTCATTGTTGCATACCAACATTTCATACTGCATATGCTCTCCCTGAATTACCACACCCTGATGTCTCAGGGGTGGCGGGATGTGGGGATCAGCTAAACCAGATACAAGAACACCTATGATGTGAGGTTTTGGAACATCCTCTAATCAGAATTCAAAATGTAACCTCCACAACACAGGATGTATCTAGTCACATAGAATTGGACAGGGAATGAAAATTATCTTCTCTTCAACTAAATTTCCCCCTTGTGGAAAATGGAGGAATTTTGATTGGGCAAAGGGGAAAGGAGGAAAGAGGTTTGGGAGCAGGAAAGATGGTAGAATGAAATGGACATCATTATCCTAGGTACATGTATGACTGCACATATAGTGTGATGCTACATCGTGTACAGAGAAATTAAAAGTTGTGCTAAAATCGTGTACAATGAATCAAAATGCATTCTACTGTCATATATACCTAACTGAAATAAATAAATTAAAATAAAATGTCCTCATTGTGTCTGTTTCTCCAACAAGTTCAAGGAGATTTTCAGGTTGGGTAGTTTCATTCCATTCCACCAGTACCCAGCCATATAAGAGGACTCAGATGCTGATGGGCCACATTAATTGCTCATAATCTAAGGAAAGTGGCCAGAGGATGGAGAGGGCAGTTATTTGCATCTAATGAGGACTGTTGACTATTTAAAGGATACAAGGTTTATTTATGGCTTTTCCATTTGTGAGAGTTCGTCACCATCACCAGAACGGACGCAGAAGTAAATGCCATCATTCAGAACATTACCTGAAGCCAAGTGCAGGACACAGTTAGCACAAGGCACAAACCCCAGAAAACCTTCTAGGACTTGCATAGGAGAGGCTTTCAATATGCTAAATTTGGAATGATTTGCTTATCTCTGGTCCTGCTGGAGGAAATAAAATGCTCAGCTTGGGAAATGAAGAAAGGAAACATCAATGTTTTGTTCATAATGTTGAGAGACAAAATTATCCAAGCCATGTGAATTCAGATGCATCCACGTTGCAAAAGCACATTTACTATATTTAGAATGCAACTTAAAAACTAGGATTTCCTTCTAGAAATTCAATAATGGAATTTCGAAAGCATTTTCTAGTTTTCCTACAAGCATGTAAGAAATACTTTTTACACCCGAACATAACTGATAGACAACTTTTCCATATGGCTTACTTTAAAAATTGTTATAGATCAAATCATGTCTAAAGAAAAGTCATATAATAACAGGATTTTATAATATGGCACTGCATGTAACGCTGTCATTTCTTTTTTCTTTCACCTAAAATTAAGAAGGCACATATATCATGTCAAATACAGAAAAAAACCTCATATTTAATTAAGAGAAAAAAATGGATGTACCTATTAGAACTTAAAGAGTATAATTTTTTTTTCAAGGTCAGTTTCCCCAGAAGCAGAGCCTGAGATGACAGTTCATAGGAACATGGCTCCTCATTGGCAAAACCAAAAAAGAGTGAAGGAAACAGGACAAAAAAGAAGAGGAAGCTAAGAGTGGGATCTCAAGCAAGATTTCCACACAGGATAACCACAGCCGCACCCCAGGGGCAAACCCTGGAGAGGAAGTTGCATCTCAGAGTTGCTCTAAACTAAGTCAAGAGAGCTGGGCTTTCAAACTTCCACACCAGACACTGGCAAAGGGTGACAGCAAGGACATATGTTTCCATGCGTTCAGTCAAAGAAGACTCCAGAAGGTTGAAAGAACACTTCAAAACATGTCTGTAATTAACGAATAATGGGAACAAACACATATTAAAGTCCAGAAACAAACAGGAATAATAAAAATGATATTAGTGAATCTGGACAGAGCACATTTACAATGTAGTTCTTTAACAACATTCATTTATTTATTTAAGCAATTTAGTCATTAGATCATCTTTATCATGTTAAAAAACTAGATAAACATATTTATACAATTTAAGCACAGGGTATCTCTTCCCAATATCAATGGATAAATTTAATTTGCCTACATTAAGCAACTCAACCTAACACGTGTCATTCTTTGATCCATCATTTCTATTTATCCAATCATTTGAAAGTTTTCATTATCAATTGGCCATTATAGAGAATCCACTGAACACCATTGTAACAGCTTTAGAGTCAGAATTTATTTTGAAAACTGACTCTACTTCCTAATAACTGCATGATTTAGAGCAAACGACTACATTGTCTAAGTTCCTATTCACACATGCCTAAAGTGGGGATAATTATCTTATAAGGTTTAAATGAGATAATGCAATTAGCGCTTGGCACAGGGTAAGATGCCCACAAATCTTAGTTAATATAATAATGATGAAAATGCTGCTGCTGCTGCTGCTGCTGTTGGAGGCAGGGCAATTATCAATAGTATGCTTAAGGGGCTGGGGTTGTAACTCAGTGGTAGAGCGTTTGCCTCACACATGTGAGACCCTGGGTTTGATCCTCAGCGCCACATAAAAATACATAAATAAATAAAGATATTGTGTCTACATACAACTAAAAAATAGTTTTAAAAAATAGTATGCTTAAAAGGAAAACAAGATTGGCCCCTGCCTTACAGAGCTTTTTATTCTTAGAAGCCAAGGTAGGAGGCAATATCTAGCAAAAAAAAAAAAAAAAAAAAAAAAAGGATAAGTGATACAAGAACACAATATATCCTTGGTATTGAATGAAATACACACACAAACAAACATCTCTCACCACTAATCTCCTACCCTAGTAGAGTCTCCACACTGACATTTCTCTTTCTAAAACAGCTCCAATCTTGATGTTCTCTTGTGCCCAGATTGTTGATGACTTCCTTTTACCTACATAAAAATGTCCAAGCTCCACAGCACCCGTCTGAGCCATGTGCCTCCATTCCTCACTGTCTACAGCAGCTATCCCCTTTCACTTCATTCTAGTACACAGTTTTATCAAAATTATCCAGAGTACAAACTATCTGGAATATGTACCATATTTATACTTCTTGGTCACTGTTCAAGTAGCTGCATCCATGTGAAATACGTTTTCTCTGATTTTTACTGTTGAAATCTCTCATCCTTAGATGTCATCCCAAGAGTCAACTTCCTGTATAAAACTTCTCCATTCACACGATGGCTCCCTGGCCACAGTCTTAACAGCACAATGTTTTACTCCTTGCTTTACCCTTAATTGGGAACTGGCAGAGAGAGGGGTAGAAGAAAACGACTGGGAAGAAGAGGTTTATGCTCTGAGATGGGGTCAGCCGCTCAGCAATGTCAGTCAACATGTTGGTCTTGGCATTATTAGATTGTGAGTTTCCTGAGGCGGAGGATGATCTCTAAGACATTAAAAAGACATTATAAAGGAAGGAGGAAACTAGCACGCTACAATACTGGAGAAATTAAGGAAGAAAATTTCAAGGAAGTAGATAAGAAAATCCATGTCATATATTTCTGAAAATTTAAATAAAATAATGACTGAAAGAGGCTTGTACAGGGAAGCTGGTTGAGGATTTTGAAAATGCTGTTTTCCTAGTTGCATACATGTATATACCATTCTTACAGAATATATATACTGCCATATCTATATATAGATACAGGGGAGAACAAATAGTGAAACTATAAAACTAGCCATGGAATGCCAGTCATTCAAAGTACACATAAAATTATGAGATATGATAGTTGGTGGTGGGAGGTTGAGAAGATTTATGTCATGAGAAAGTAATTTTCAACATTTAAAAAAATCCTACTTTTGTTAAAGGATAAATGGAAATGATTCATTTGGGAGAGAGATTTAAAATGCTGGGGAGAAGAAATATTTGAAAAGGATCCGATGTTTTTAAGTATTCTCAAATGGATTACTCTACAATTAATCAGTGTGGTGGTGTAATTCCTATAATTCTATAATGTGGAAATTAAAACCATCTCAACACCAGCTTGATCTTTTCACAATGAATGCAGCATTTTCCCATTCTGTTAGGCAGATTCACGTGTTTGAATGGCAAAAGCAATTGTTTATCCATACCCCCTTCTTAGAAAAATTCCCTATTGTTTGTACACAGCTTGGTCTAGAAGGTTAAGGGTGTCCCTTCAAGCTCACAAACCCACGCAGGAAGGCCAGGCTCCCTACCATCTGTTAGAGGAAGCTTCCCAGTGCTCAAGAATGCAAAAAGCATCTCTTCTGAGTATTTACAACACAGCAGACACTGGTCTCAGCCTTTAAACATACAACACATACATCATTATCCCAACAAACCGATAAGAGTGGTGCAATTATTTTTGCCATTTTACAGTCTAGAAAACAAGAACAGAGAAGGTAAATATTTTGCTCAAGTTTTCACAGCTAATACGTGGTAGGAGGGGAATTTAGAGTCTAACTTACCCCATCCCAGAGTCTCTGATCTTTATTTATCACTACTCCATATTTTAAGAACATAATGTTGTAAGTTTTGCTGAATTACTGTTTCTCCAAATCAAAACAACAATAACACTCCTGGATAATATTTAAAATATAAATAGTATTTTTATGTTATTACCTTATAAAGAAAGATTGCTTCATATAAGTCAAGAAATTAAAGATCAAGTATTTTTGGCCTCTATAGCAGTATCAGTTAAGTAAAAAAGCATATTTTATGCAGTGAATGGAATCATATTGAGAATATTTCCTGTTAGATTCTGAGTGGGGTGACAGTAACTAATTATGTTAATTACCTGACTTACATTGATGACTTACAAAACCACATATAACTTGCTGTGAACAGATGTAGGTGGTTGTTAGCTAGATGGAGAAATGTGGGACTTGACAAAATAGATTTGGATGATATCAATTAGTTTTTAAATAAGTGCTTTACACATTGCTTGAATAATCTGAAAATCATCTGTAGCTATACAGCACGGCTGTCAAGGGTTCTCAGATAGGTAATTATAGCTACCTCCATAACTTACTATAAATATTCTCAAGAGTCAAGCAAAGCCTTCCTGAGAGAATCATCTAGATACACCAACAGAGAGAACTGTTATGGTGGGAAAATTACAAACTAGTAATTATCTCTTGATTTCCCATTGATTTTCTATAGAGCATGAATTCCTCCTTAACCTATTATATCCCATCATCTATATATAGGACACCTATAAAAACCTAAATTGAGCAATTATAGAGGTGTCCTGTAAAATTCCGTAGGTTTTTATAGGTGCCCTACACATTAGATAATGGGATGTAGTGGGTTAATGTTGGCAGTATCTAAAACAGTAGCTCTTGATCTTTAGTCAGCTCATTCAAAGTAGCTAATTGTGTCTTTAAAATACAGATTCCTGGACACTCCCAGAGATTCTGTCTCAACGGGTCTGAGAAGGGCTCCAGAATCTGTATCTTAAATAGGCTCTTGTAGGAAGATGATCAGCCAACCTCACACTGAAAACCAAGATCAGAGTCCAATGAAGTCAGGTCAATACACAGCTCTACCTGACCTACATGTTTGGTTTAGGTAGCACCTAGACAGAAGGCCATTTACCTGGTTTTATCAGCTCTGCAGACAGCCAAGTGCTGTGTGACTAAACAGTTAAAGCACCTCCCTTAACCACTGCTGGAGGATCCCAAGTCTTGAGACTCCAAAACTAGCACACGATTAATTGGGAATGACTGACCTGGAATACAGAATAAACTAGGTAACATTTATGTATGCAACAGATAATGTAAACAAACATGCATACAGCAAACTTTCAACATATGTTAATTTCTGATCTCTCCTCACTAGAATACTAATGAAACCTCTGCCCAGATGAGATCAGGGGTAATGTCTTTGTCCTATTACTATCTAAGTCGTCCCCTTATCCTTGACTTTCTAGGATCTACTGATTCCCATTCTGTCTCACAGGCATTAATATAAATTCTACCATTTGATACATGTGTTAATTGTAATATTTTTAGAGTACCTGCAATCGTTCACAAAGCTCTGCACCAATTATACATCTGCAGCTGTGGTTATTCAGTCTTTCATAAGATATTGTACAGGACTGTGTGGAATCAAAATGTGTTTCTCCTCCAGCTTGGTGAACATGCTGGCCACGTCCAGTTGTGACAGCCTGGGGACAGATAGCATCTTTGTTACATCGCAATGAGGATGACAGAGGTAGCCTTGCCTTTTCACAGGAAGAAAAGGGCTGCCAAACTCAGCGATGTCTGACACGGTTTCCCACAATGGGCAGAAGGTTCTTCTGCTTTTAGTATGTGTCACATAACCAATGCCAAAATGGATGCTACTATTTAAACCAAGCTCTGTGCTGTGTGGACTTCACGAGCTTAGTTAACATTTCCATGTTGGTTCTTTAGAAACAAAATTGCATCAAAATCAACTTGTTGGGGTTGCAACTTGTGATACAAAAGACATTTTTAGTTTGTGGGATAAGTAAGGAATTTTAAAGATTACATTTGTTTAGGAGGGGGTATACCAACATGTAGGATACATTTTCAATGTGGCAAGAATTGTTGAAATATGGTTGATCTATGTTTTTCCAAGTACATTTTCTAGGGATAATTTAATTTCTTAGGCAAAAGAATAAATTAGATGATTACATCATTTTTTCTTTGTATCCTTCATTGTATGGATTTCAATTTAAAAAATTCTTTCTAAAAGTACATATTTTTAATTGACACATAGCAATATGCATATTTAGGGCTATAGTGTGACATTTCAATACTTGTATGCATTGTGCAATGATGAGATCAGGACAACTGGCATATCCATCTCAGATAGATATCATTTCTTTGTGTTGGAATATGAGAAAGGTTAACAAATACAGGGGTGAGGTTGGATAGGAGCAATAACTGGAAATGTCCTGTATCACAATACAATAAATATGGCTGATAATAATTGAATATTTCAGAATTCTAAAATGACTTAGTTTGCAAAAAATGCAGTGCTCAAAGGGAGAGGTAGTTACTCTGGTGCTTTAACAACAAGCACCTCTTATCTCCAGGCTCCTTAGGTAACCAGTGAAAAATCAAGAACTCATAACCAATCTGCAGCACAAGGAACTGCAGTTCACACAGGGCAACCAGAAGCACTCAAGACCAATCTGCAACCCAAAAGTATGTCCAGGAAGTTTCTGAAGCCAATCAGAAAAAATTTCCAAATTTCAGCTACATTGAAATGTTTAGGGAGAAATTTGTTATCCTAAATGCAAAGACAGTAAAACAAAATCTTTGTTTTACCTTTAAGATTATCTTCTTAACAAAAAAGAAAGAAAGGAACGGAGGAAGGAAGGGAGGGACAGAAACTCTGCATTATGCTTTAACGTAAGTTCATTCTAGCTGCATTCTGATCACAGAACTTCAGAAACAGCTATCTTGTTGTTTTTGTCTTTCTCAGGCATATTTCTTATTTCTAATGGTTCTATGTAATCTCTTATTTAGAGACATCCACCATTCTTCAAGATCCTCAGGCTTTTGTTTCACCCATTTGTGTAAAGTTTTGGGAGTAATTTTTTGTTTTTTCCTTGAAACTTCTTCACTCTGTAAAAAGTCTCAGAAATAATCATTTGTATTTTTGACGGTTACTTTCAAAGTAAGGAAACACTCCAGTGTGATGAAACTGAAAGCAAAATGAAATTGCAATTTTTTTCCCAAATAAAAATAATGTTCAAAAGTTCAGTGGGATGTTCATTAGTTATGACAAATGTACCTGTCTTTTCTCTGTTGCTGTAACAAAATACCTGAGGCTGGATGATTTATAAAGAAAGTGGTTTATTTGGCTCACACTTCTAGAGGTCTGAGTACATGGTGCCAGCATCTGCTCTGCTTCTTGGGGGGAGGGGCTCATGAAGTGTCAACTCATGGTGGAAAAGCAGAAGGGAAACAGGCATGTGCAGAAGAGCACAGGTGTCAACAAGACAGAGGGGAGGCTGACCAGCTTTGTAAAAACCCACTCTCAATTGTTCCAGTCCCATGGAGACCTAAAGCACTCTAGTGCGAAAAGCATTATTTCTTCCTAATTACCTAGTCACCTCTTAAAGACACCTGTGAACACCAGCACAGTAGGAACCATATCTTAGCATGAGTTTTGGTGTATGTTTATAGGAGCTCTCTGCACTAACCGTGAAACTTCCCTGTGAATCTTGAACCATTAAAAAAAATACATGTGTATATATGTATGTCTATATATATATATATATATTTATACACACACTTGTATACACTTATGTATATATACATATATTTACATATATGCATATATAAAATATATTTATATATTTATATATACATACACACACAAAGAACAGAGATAAGAGGTGAGAATTACATGGGACTTTAAATATTATCTAGTCCAACTAACCGCCAGATGTCAGAATCTTTTCATCAACATCATCCAAAAAAGGGTTATTCAGGCTACATTCACTTGAATTGTATTTTCGTCAGAAAATTCTCTAAGCCCACACAGCCCAGTAAGTATATTTTGGGAGATTTCTGAGAGAACATTTTCCCCTTTATCGAGACCCAATCTGTCTCTCTGTGGAATAGCTGTGGAGCTATTCTTTTTTATTTTTTTTTAATAATTTTTAATATGTAAAACTCATAGTGCATGTATTTAGCATCTTTTTACATACAACTATTTGTATACAAAGTATATTCGTACAATTCAGGTCTTCAATCATGCATTTAGGAAAATGATATCCATCTCATTCAACCACCTTTTCTTATTTTTTTTTTTTTTTTTGTGGAGCTATTCTTTGGGGTCACAGTAAACCGTTCTATTTCTGCACTCTCAGCCTAATACATGGAAATTATAAAACAAATCTAACTCCTTGTATTAGTTTGCTCAGGTTGCCACAATGTAATTCCAGACTGGAGGGCTTAACCAACAGAAATTTTTTCACAGTTCTGGAGGCTGACGTCCAAGATCAAGTTCTTGACAGTTTTAAGCTTCTCTAGAAGCCTCTCTCCTATAAATGGCTGCCTATTGGCTGTGCCCTCACATAGCCTGTTCTCTGTGTTTGTTCATCTCTGGTATCTTTTCCTCTTAGTGGTGACCAACCCTGTCAAATTACGACCTGCCACCCCAGGATCTCATTGTACCTAATTACCTCTTTGTTTCTAAGTACAGTCATAGTGGGTGTTAGGACCTTAACAGTGATCTTAATAAGATACAACTTAGTACATACCACCTCCTCTGTGCACTAAACCCTTCAGCTATTGGAAAAGTACAGCGAGATATTACAGTGTACTGGTTAGGAGTATGGATTTAGAATTACACATCTGGGAACAATCCCAGCTCAGGAACTAGTTAGTAGCATGTCTAACCTTGGGCAGCTATGTTCCCTTAGAGGCTTCGTTGTCCCCTCAGGAAAATGCAGATAATAATGCAATTACTCAATAGCAGCAGTCTCCTAATCCAGAGGCAATATGGCCCAAGACACCCAGTGGAAGCCTGAAACCATGGATGATATCAAACCCTACGTATGCTACGTTTAGTGCATGTGTATAATATACATATGTGGATGTACCTTAGAGTTAGTAGTCTAATTACTATAGCTAATTTATTTTAGAATTGTGAAATATTCAGTTAATTGTTTTCAACAGTTATCCTATTGTGCTATAAAACATTAGGAGTTATTCTGATAGTATATATTCTACTTTTCTTTCCTAACATAAATACGTATAATAAAGTTTAATTTGTAAATTAGGTATAACAAGAAAACAGCAATAATACTAAAGTAAAACAATTCTCACAATGTACTGTAATGAAAGTTTTGTAAATATGGTTCTCTTCTCTCTCAAAATATCTTATTGTACTGAACTAACAACTACTGACTGGGGAGTTAAATCAATTGTTGAAAGCAAAACCACAAAGAGAGGGACTAGTGTATATGATATGGTAATTGCTCATTAGGGTCATGGTGAAGGTTTAATGTCACAGTTCACGTAAAGCATGTCACACAATAGATAGCACATAACAGAGCTTTACTGAGTACTAATAATGATAATAATCACTGCTGATCTTTCTCCAGTCTCAGAAACCCTTTTATATTCTTTGGCTTGGTTTTAGTTCCCCGGACCTAAGCCACATGTCCTGTGCTGTGCCTATGCTTGTGTCTGAGGCAAAATCTCACTCCTGTGCAATTGGAAATGTACATCCTAATAATTATACCTAATAGCCCCTTTATTATTATTATTATTATTATTTTTTTTTTTTTTTTTTTTTGGTACCAGGGATTGAACTCAGGGGCACTCGACCACTGAGCCACATCCCCAGCCCTTTTTTGTATTTTATTTAGAGACAGGGTCTCACTGAGTTGCTACGTGCCTTGCCATTGCTGAGGCTGGCTTTGAACTCGCGATCCTCCTGCCTCAGCCTCCCAAAGTGCTGGGATTACAGGCGTGCACCAACGCACCCGGCTGCCCCTTTATTATTTTAACACTCACACAGTAATAAATTCAAAGCAAGTAAAGTCCCTGAGTCTTCTTAGCTCCAGAGTCCTTTTTTGGAGACTTCTGCTGAGCCAAGTCTCCTTCCAACCTATTTTGAAAGGCCAGTTTCTGGTAACAAAAACCATAATGATTCATTCATTTTAAATTTTACCTCATTAGCATCATCATCTTCATCTCATCATCTCTTCTAGGTGTTCTCAAATCATCTCACTGCTCATTAATAATCTATTTAAGACTTTTCTCTAAATCCATCCAAGTTTTCTGACTTTGTGTGGGCGAACAGCTGTGGCCTGGTGCTCTGGCCACTTTGCAGGTACTGCACGAATAAAGCTTGAAAGACAGCTTCTCAGAGTCTTGGCAGGTAACATCCTGGACAGGAGAGGAGGGAGGCTTTAAGGGCTGCTCTACACCTTCCACTCACTATACCTCCCTAAAAGGGAGACAGGAGACAGTTTCTCATCGCCTCCTAGGCTCTGAGGACTCATAGGCCTTTCCTGCCCCATCTCTCAGAATAGGGCTGCAGAAAATAAAAACTTTCCGCTGGAGTCCAGATTTAGCTCCTTAGAAAGAGGGTATCTCCCAACTCCTGGTGCAGTCTCTTCTCTTTTGTGTTCATGCCATCCTGGTTGGTGCCTGGGAGCTGGGCACATGGGCTTGTTCTTCTTCTGTCTCTATAAACAATATGCAATCCAAATCTAAAAGTAGCTCATTGCATCTTTTCCAGCAGATCAGTTGGGCAATGGCTTTGCCTTATTCTCTGTGGATAAGCTTGACAGTTAGTAGAAACTTCCTGTTTCTTTAAAATCAGAAATTAATTTGTCCAACTCTGTTCTTTCCAAATTGTCTTTAGAATTACTCAAAGAATGTCCATAGCCAGCTTGTGGTATCATTTGCAACTTAGTACTTTGGATTGCAATTTGCTGTAGCCAAAAAGTTATGTTACAGCTGTCCTCTGTTGTTAGTTGATTTCTTCTAATCTTTTCATTCATTTTAACTTCATCTCACTTTTATCAAGTTCACTGCACACTTTATGGCCTTTGTTACCTAAGCAAACTTCACCTGCCATTATTCTGCTGCGTGGACATTTTAACTCTAGAATTTCCCAGCCTCCGCTGCTGGAGCAGCTTTCTACCTTGAGGCACGTATCCATTCCTTTATTCAGATGCTTGCCAAGTCATGCCTAACAAGACCACGAAGACATCAAGTGTGCATACTTATCTAAGGACCTTAATGTCATTGCAGATTACATAAATGAATCTTTTTGATCCTCACTGCAGCTTTATGCCTTACGTAGCACTATCATTGTGCCCATTTTATAGATTATTAAAATAATGCTCCCCCAATGTATGTAAAGATTTATTGTACTTTTACTTCACAGTTTAAGAGGTTCAATCCATGGTCACTTTGCTCTACTGTTTCTGAGTCTGTGGGGGGTGGGGGACGTGGGCAGGGACAAGCTGGCTCCTTCCAGGGCACATCCCCCAGTGACCTACTTCCTCCAACTAGGCCACACCCCCTACAGTTTCTATCACCTTCCAATACTCCATTCAATTATAAACCCATCAATGGATCCATTGGTGAGATCAAAGCTCAGTGATCCAATTACTTCCTCAAAGCGCCACCTTTGAACATGGCTGCATTAGGGCCCAAGTCTTCTCCACATAAGTTTTGGAGGACATTTCTGATCCACATCATGAGAGGAAGGAAAGGAGAAATGTATCAATGAACAAAGGCGTCTTCCAAAAGGACAAGTCAAAGTCCTAATTCCTGATACCTGTGAATGAAACCTCTCTTAGAAATACAAAAACATCTTAACAGACATGGTCATGATTAAATGAGGTCATAAAAGACCTGGGTGGTTCCTAAGGCAATGTGACTGATGCTGTATGAAAAGAGAAAGTGGAGACCCTGGAGGCAAATGCCTTGAGAAGGTGGAGCCACTCAGGGAGAAGATGGCCCTGCAAAGAGGGAGGGAGAGATGGGAGCCACGCTGCCACAAGCCCGGCTTGCCTGGAGCTTCCCGAAGGTAGAAGAGGTGAGGAAGGATCCCCTCTCTTGCCTTCAGAGGGTGCACTGCCTTGAGGACTACCTGATTTCAGACTTCAGGCCTCTAGAGCTATGACGAAATAAATTTCAGTTCCTTTAAGACACCTAGTTTAAGGTATTTTGCTCTGGCAGGCAGCACTAGGAAAAGAATGCATGCTTCAGGGACAATCTATATGCCACATCCCTGATGTGTAAATTAATGGACACTCCTTTATACTCACAATGAATCAGCCCCTCTATGTTAGGGTTCTCTAGAGGAACAGAACCAATAGGATATATACACAGGTATGATTATAAAATGGGGATTTATTAGATTGGCTTACACAACCAGAAGCTGAATCATCCCACAATGGCTGTCTGCAGACAAGAGAGCTGGAGGCATCAGTAGCTGCACCGTCCAAGAAGCTGAGGCCTAAGAATAAGAGGTATCAATGACGTAGCCCCAGGCCAGAAACAAAGGCCTGGAAACTCCCTGGAGAGTCACTGGCTAGAGGCCACTTTGGAGGAGTGAAGGAGCTGGATCTGATGTCCCCAGGTGATCACAGGAGCAATCAAAGAACCTGCTCAAGGCAGACGAATGAGAAGTTGTGCTCCATTTGTGTATAATATGTCAAAATGCCTTCTACTGTCATGTATAACTAATTAGAACACACACAAATAAGAACAGAGCTTGCATCAACTGCTTCTCCCTTGTTCTTCCAAATTTTTGTTCCATTGAGGCTAAAACCTATTGGAATGTGCTGCTCACACTTATAGTGCGTTTCCACCTCAGTTTGCTGACCCATGTGCAATCATTCCTAGAAAGACCCTCATTGACACACCTAGAAGCCTCTTAATCTTAGGCCTCTTTTAATCCAAATTGACAATTAAGATTAGTCAACTGGCCCTCTGCAGCAGAACCATGGTATTGACTTTACTTGATATGTCTATTTATAGAATGCACATTTGTCTACTAGCTGGAAACTCCCTTCAGCTTTTGGGCCAACAAAGCACAATGCCTTAAATACAGCAGTAGCTCAAAACATTCCTTGATTGGAATTACTGACCTGAATTAAATCAAATGAGAAAGAGAAGAATTTATGGACTGTATATTTGTGTGCAAATTTTGTTTTGAAAAAGCTTAAGTTTAGTGTTCAATAGCTCAGCCTTTCTCAGATTGCTATTTTATGAAGCAAATTTTAAATACCTCTTTGGTATGAACTTTATGAAATGTGACTCAATATATTCACTTAAGATTCTGGAGATGAAACCAAAACTGAAAATTTTCTGTGCACCACCAACATGAAACTTATTGTAGGAATATGTTAGGTTATGCTCCTCTTGTACTGAAAATTTTTAGAAAGTGTGAAGATTCTACTAAGCTAAACACACTTCTATTAAGAGTTGTTTTTCTCATAAAATATAAAATATTATGATTTTACTCTAATTATTTTGTATATCACTCTGGGGTTGAGGCTTACTGCTCTTGAATTGCAAACTTTGGCCAAGGAAAGTTATAATGGAAGCATATATATTTGCTATCTGGTGACTACTACAGTACTTATTGAAAATTTTTAACTCTCATAAAGCAGCCATCTGCTTTCAAGTTCATGTTTACAGCCCACTCCCTGTACCACCTGTATGTGCCAAGGGTGAGAAAAAATATGATCCTTGGAGAAACAGTTTGATGTATTTCAAAGCCATACGGAAGTAATTTTTACATTATTTTTTATTTGCTTCACGAAACATTGACCATTTCACTTTTAAATTAATCATTATTTATACTACTGCTATTGAAACTACAAATTGGGAGAATTATACTTATGAACCTCCTTTCTCCCTCCTTTAACTCCTTAAGGATAAGAACCATATTTTATAACTCTTCTTCTCCCACATGTGATTCTGTCTGACACATTTTAGGTACTGAACTAATATTGGTTGAATTGAATTTGAGACATTTGTGCTATGGTCTTATTCTATGAGGCTTGTATGTTGGAAATTCACAAGCACATTCCCAATGAAGAGAAATAAAAAACTATATGAATTATAAGAAATCATAAAAAATTATCAGAGTTGCAATTATAAAATGAGTGTCACATCATGGATTTCTTTACAGGTTTTTGCACCTCTCCAGATGGATTATAGAATTGTGCAAGGAGGCTGGACATGCGAACCTACAATAATTGCCCAATTTAGTTAACCAAGACACTGGATAAAAGGAACAGAAATTCTAAACTGAACAGGAGCAAATGTGCCAGAGACTGACCTTTCTCTTGTTGCTAATGAGGCACCGTGTTCAAGCACAGGCTTAGCTGCTATAGCAAAGAGAGCCAAACACAATGACTCAAGTAAGCAAGTTTGCTCTTTTCCATAGAATAGTCCAGAGTGGACACGTGGTCCAAGAGTGGTGGGAAACTAAATTCTACATGATCATACATGGACTCCAGGTCCTTCTCTCTTGGTGTTTTGCCAGACTGTAGGGTGTTATCTTCATTTATATGTTCAAAATTGGTTTACCATTACCATGCCATCATTCTAATTAAGAGTGGAGAGGAAAAAGGATACATTTAAAGAATGTGTCTCTGATAGCACACATATGATAGTATACATATGTTTATATCCTCTTTTCTAGAAGTTAGTCTCATGCTCCAGGGAAAGATCTAAGTTTTGTGGAGCCTGAAACAGACATAATAAAGCAAGGGAGTCAGAAAAAGGAAAACAAAATCAATTACAAAGTGGTATCTGTTAGATTTCCATTACTATAACAAAGTACCCCAGATAATCAGCTTGTAAAGAGAAAAGCATTATATTGGTTGTTTTTGAAGTTCCAGTTCATGATCAATTGATTCTCTTGCTCTGAGGCAGCTGCAAAATAACATATGGTAGAATAAAACTGCTTACCTCATGGTCATGGAAAAAAAAAACAGATGAAAAGAGACCAGGGTCCTACAATCTCGTTCAAGGGCCCCACCTCACAGGTTCCACCATCTCCTAGAGTGCCACCTTAGAGACCAGGGTTTTTAACATATGTATCTTTGGAGAGTATTCAAGATCCAAACTACTGCAATAAACAAAACATTTACATAAATGTGATTAAAAATACACAAGTTTTTTTGAAAAGCTATAAAACATCAAATGAGATATAAAATTTTGATATTTATTTAGAATGAACATGGATACAGACATTTTTAAGGCTTTCAAATTCTGCAAGTATCACAAAATCCAAAATAAAATATTGTCATTAACTGTTCACCAAACCTCAATATGATTTTCCACTATTCTGGACTCCATACTTGTGACTGCTTCTTGTTATGCATTTCTATACCATCACTTTCTATACGGAGAATAGAAAAATAAACGTCTCTGACATGGTTGCTGTGGTTTGGATGTGTCCTCATGGACCTCAGGGGTCCATGTATTAGAAGCTTGATCCTGAGTGAAGCTGGGGGACCTTTAAGAGGGTTGGCCTACTGGAAGGGCCTGGGGTCACTGAAGGCTCTGCCTTTGGAAGGGATTGTTATTTCTCACGGGACTCTTGGTAGTTCTCATAAGAGGGCTGTTATAAAAGCTTGAGCCTGGCTCAACCCAGCTTCCTTTTAAGATGTAACTTCTCACTCCCACACATGCTCTGCCATTTCCTTTGGGGGCCCTTGCCAGAGTCTGTACCATACTCATTGAACTTTTAGTCTCCAAACCTGTGAGCTAAATAAACCTCTTTTCTTCCTAAGTAGCCTGTCTCAGGCATTTCATAACAGTGAAGGAAAGCTGACAAATACAGTGGTTTATCAGAATTGATATTTTATTGTTGATTATTTAGAATAGTTTCTTTCAGTGTCAAGATCCATTATTGGTAATGGCAATATCAGACATACTGGATTATATAAAGCATACACCTGGAATGTATAAAGCATATAACTTAAGATACAACTATATTATTTGTAGTACTTATAAAGGTTTCTGCTTCAAACGCAAGAATTATGATCAGTTCTATTTCATGTGCTCCTCACCAAAATAAGAATCATGCACAGTATGTTTAATTGTACACATGGCATAAGTATATTCTAGATGGAAGAGAAATGAAATCTATGTTGCCAGTCCAATAACTTGAAAGATCTTTCCAGTCTAACTCTTGTGTTTTCTTTACTAGGACCAACACAAAAGGACAAAACTGATCTTAGGAAGTGTGACAGAATGCAAGCTGGAAGGGAGACAGTACTCTTATATATCATGATTACAACTGTACTCTTGCAAATTTTCACAAACTTATGACCCAAACTTATGATGAACACATTGAGAGGATCCTCCCAGAGTCTGACAAATTTCCCTTAACAGAATGCTCTCGAGTTCCATCCATTTTCCTACAAATGACATAATTCATTCTTCTTTATGGCTATATTGAACTCTATTGTGTATATATTCCACATCTTCTTTACCCATCTAGTTTTGATTCATATTTCCCTAATGGCTAACGATGTGGAAGAAAATTGTTTTCCCTATATTTCTTGGCCATTTATTAATCGGGTTTTCGGTTTTTTTTTTTTTTTTTTTTTTTTTTTTTTTTGGTGTGAAGTCTTTTGAGTTCCTTATATATTCTAGGTATTAATCCTATGTCAGAAGAGAAGCAAGCAAATATTTTCTTCCCTTCTGTACACTCTTCTCTTTGCAATCTTGTTTCCTTTGTTGTGCAGAAAATTTTAGTTTGAAGCCATCCCGTTTATTAATAATTGGTATTATTTCCTGAGATTTAGGAGTCCTATTGAGGAAGTAGTTGCCTGAGCCTATATGCTGGAGTATTGATCCTACGTATTCTTCTAGGAGTATAAAGTTTCTGTTCCAATTCCTAGGTCTTTAATCCATTTGGAATTAGCTTTTGTGCAGGGTGATAGGAGTCTAAATCTCATTACTGGACATATGGATAACCAGTTTTTTCCAGCATCATTTGTATACAATACTGGCTTTTCTACAATATGTTTTGGTGCTTTTGTCAAGGATCACATTACTGTATCTTTGAGAACCTGTTTTTATGTCTTCTGTACCATTGTTCTAGGTGTTTGTTTTTATGCCAAGCCCACATAGTTTTTGTTACTATAGCTCTACAGTATAATTTGAAGTTAGGTGTTATAATGCCTACAGCATTGGTTTTTGGCTTAGAATTGCTTTAGCTATTCTGGATCTTTTATTTTTCCAAATGAGTTTCAGGATTGCTTTTTCTAGTTCTGTGGAGAATGTTGTTGGCATTTGAATGGTAATTGCTTTGAATCTGTATATTGTTTTTGGTGATATTATCATTTTAACAATATTAATTCTGCCTATCCATGAACATGGGAGGTATTTCCATCTTCTTTTGTCAACCTCAATTATTTTCTTCAATGTTCTATAGTTTTAATTGTAGAGGTCTTTCACCTCCTTGATTAGATTAACTCCCTGGTATTTTTATTTTGAGGCTACTGTGAATGGGATTTTTTTTCCTGGTTTCTTTTTCAGCAGATTCATTATTGATGTACAGGAAAGCTGTTGATCTTTGTATGCTGATTTGGTAATCTGTTACTTTGTTTATTAGCTCTAGCAGTCTTTTGGCGGAGCCTTCTAGATCTTCTAAGTATAAGCCCAGATCATTAGCAAACAGTAATAATTTGACTTCTTTTCATTTTATACCTTTTATTTCCTTCCTTTGCCCAATTCTCTGGTTAGACTTTCTAGTCTAAAACTGATAGGAGTGGGGAGAATTAACCTCCTAGACTTGTTCTGGATTTTAAAGGAAGCTTTCAGTTCTTTCCCACTCACTGTGATATTGGCTTTGGGTTTGTCATATATAGTCTTTATGATGTTGAGATAAGTTTATTTTCCCTAGTTTCTTCAGTGTTTTTGTCATGTACAGATGCTGAATTTTGTCAAAAGCTTTCTCTGAAACTATTGAGAGGACTGACTATGATATTTATGCGAATTACATTTATTGACCTGCATATGTTAAACCATTTTTGCATTCCTGGAATGAAACCAAATTAGTCCTGATGTATACTCTTTTTAATGTTTTTAATATAACTACTAATATTTTATTAAGTATTTTTGCATCTAAGCTCATCAGAGTTATAGGTTTATAGTTTTCTTTCCTTTATGTGTCCTTATCTGATTTGATATCAGGGTGATACTGACTTCCCAGAATGAATTTGGATGTATTCCATCCATTTCAATTTCATGGAATAATTTGAGGAGCATTTGGCATTAGTTCTTTAAATATTTGATGGAATTCAGTTGAGAATTCATCTGGTCTTGGGCTTTTCTTTGTTGGAAAGCTTTTTATTACTGCTTCTGTCTCATTAGTTATTATTGGTCTCTTTAGGTTTTCTCTATCTTCTTGACTTTGACATGTATCTAGAATATGCATTTCTAGAAATATGCATTTCTCCTCATATTTCCAGTTTACTAAGTTTTCAGAATAGTCCTTGATCCTCTGGATTTCTGTGACATTGTAGTAATTTCTCATTTTTAAAAAACCTCTAATTACATTAATTTGTGTCTTTTTTTTTTTTTTTTCCTTTTGGCTAATTTGACTAAGTATTTCTCTATCTTGCTTATCTTTCCAAAGAACCAACTCTTTGTTTTATTGATATTTTGTAATTTTTCACTCTCTAATTGATTTTGGCTCTTATTTTCATTATTTCCTTCCTTTTACTGGTTTTGAATTTGTTTTGTTCTTGATTTTCTAGGGACTTGAGATGTATCTGTAGGTTGTTTATTTGGGATCTTTATGCTTTTCTTAAGTAGGCATTCGTACCTCTAAACTTTTCTCTTAGAACTACCTTCATAATGTCACAGAAGTTTTGGCATGTTGGGTCACTATTTTCACTTGATTCCAAAAAGTTTTTCAACTTTTCTCTGATTTTTTCTGTAACTCACTCATCATTTAAAAGTGTATTGTTTGATCTTCAGGTGTTTGTCTAGTTTCTGTGGGTTACTCCCCCTTGTGGGTATTGACTTCTAATTTCATTCCATTATGAAATTTTATATATTTGTATATCTATATTAAAATTATATAAAATTTCATTCCATTATCTTATACATGATTAGATATATAATATGTATGTGCATGTGTGTATGTATGTATGTATGTGTATATATATGTGTATATATATATATATATATATATATATATAGCTAAGAGTTGCTCTATGACCTAAAATAGTCTATTTTGCAGAATATTCAATGAGTAGCAGACAATGAATTCATCTTTTGTTGGTTGGAATATTCTATTACATTCTCTTGATATATCCAAATAGAGTTTATGTCTAGATGAGCTATTCATTGGTGAGAGAGGTATGTTGAAACCACCCAGTATTACTGTATTGAAGCCTGAGTCCTTAAGCCTTTTAATGTCTGTTTTATGGAATTAGGTGCACTGATGTTTGGGACATAAATATATACTCTCATTAATCTTCCTGTTGAATCATTCCTTTGCCAGTATGAAATGACCTTCTTTGTCTCTTCTGATTAATTTTGACTTGAAATCTGCTTATTTAGGGACTCAATTTGCATGATATATTAATTTCCTTCTTTCACTATCAGTTTGTGGCTGTCTTTGCTTATAACACGAGTCTCTTGTAAACAAATGGTTGGGTTGTTTTTTAATCCATTATACTAGGCTGTGTCTCTTAATTGGAGAATTGAGACCATTTACATTCAGTGCTGTTAAAGAGAAATATTCATTATTCTTGCATTTTTATTTATAAGGTTTAATTGTTCCTGTTTCTCATATAAAAATCTCACATGAGATTTTTCCATTTGTGATCTCTGGTGTTTGTTCTTGATTTCTTCTCTGTGCAGTTTTTTTTTTTTTTTTTTTCCAAGTCTTTTCTGTAGTATAGGCTTAGTCATGAAGTCTTTTATTTTCTGTTTATCTTGAAATGTTTAATTTCTACTTTGATTCTGAAGGAGAGCTTTGTTGGATATACCAATCCATGTTGACAGCTACTTTCTTTCAGGGCTTGGAACACATCATTTCAAGTCCTCCTGGATTTTAAAGTTTGTGCTAATAAATCAGAATTCTGATTGGCCTGCTTATAAATGTGACATTTTTCTCTTAAGGCTTTTAAAATTCTACTCTTGCTCTCTATATTAGGCATTTTAATTATAATGAGTCATGGAAAGGTTCCTTTTTTATCTTGTCTATATGGGTTTCTGAAGGCCTTTTGTATCTGAATGTCCATCTCATTTCCAAGGTCTGGAAATTTTTCTGTCATTATTTCCCTGAAGGGGTTATCCATGCCATTAGCTTGCATCTGATAATGCTCTTCAATTCCAGTGATTCTTATATTTGGTCTCTTAATGCTGTCCTCAAATTCTTGCATATTCTAGTCATGGTTTCTTATTTTACTACTGTCTCAGAGTTCAAGCCTGGTTACTTTGTCTTCCAGCTCCGAGATTCTATCTTGGGTGTGGCTTACTTGATCAGAGAAATTTTCAACTGAACGTTGCATATTTGATTTACTGTGCATTTCATTTCTAAGGTGTTTGTTTTTTTTAATATCTCTACTCCTTATAGAATTTCTCATTCATGTTATATACTGACTTCCTCAATTCATTCAGTTGTTTTTCTGTTTTCTTGGAATTCATTGATATTTTAATCATTCTCTTGAATTCTTTATCTGGTATTTCATCCGCATCAATATCTTTGGAGTTAATTGCTGGCATCCTGTTACCCTGTTTAATTTCTTATATTTTTGTGTTGGGTTTTACACATCTGTTGGGATAAATTTCTCTTCCACTCTTATGTGTGTGTCTTTTTAGGGCACAGTCTTCTCTTGGCAAAATGTTCTTAGATATCAGATTCTTCTGAATTTTTCAATATTTCTAAGTGGGTTTTGTTGCTAGTTTGTTTTCTTGCCTTTGAGACTCTGTCAGGTAGTATCTGCTCTGGAAAGATTAAGTCAACATACCCCCAGAGTCTAGCAGATGCCAATTTGTGCTGTACATCTAGATTTTGGGATCTACTGAGAATTCTACTTGTAGGGGAGGGAAGCAAACTTTTCACAGGACTCACACACTTCACCACACATGAATGTGGCCTTCTCAGGCTCAAACTTTGGAAATGCAATCAAACCCTTCTGTTCAGCTTCCTGACCCTCTTCAGGTGATCATGTGAGCCACCAGACTCAAAGGGAATTCAAGTTATCTTTTCTATCTAACTCTGACTTTAATCCCCCTGGGTACAAGTTTTCTGTGCCTATTTAACTCACATTCTGCTAGCTACACCCCAAGCCCCCTGGTAGGTTCTTGATGGAACATTATGGCAATATTTGCTATGATCTCTCAGGCTACAGCATGGACTCCTCAAGGTAGCACCAGTCTCAGCTCTCCTCTTGCCAGTTGGGAAACACAGGAGCACTTTTCAAATACCAGCTCCCTGTGCAGCTTCTGGTTTAGCTAAGTTCAGACTGGTTTTCTGTTGGACAGGTTTTCCCATGCCACATCTGTCCATTATTGTGCTGCTTGTGTTATCCCTCCCCTCTGGGGTGAACTGGTGCTGCTGCCACTGCCAGCACCAGTGTGGCTTCATTGTACTATGTCTTTTCTTTCATGCACCAAATTTCTGGGTTTCTAAGAATCTCTGACTGATACTGAATTTCAGTGAATTACCTCTCACCTTCCTTGCCAAGAAGCAGTACTTCTGCTGCTTGAATTCCAAGCATTGGGGCAACTGGAAATACAGTCTTTCTCTAGTCTGCCATCTTGAATCTCCATCTATTCCCTTAAAGATACATACACTGGCGAGACAAGAACAGGTAAATTAAAAAGGGCAATTCCATTCAAAAAGAGGGAAAGCAGGAAGCAAATAAGTAGTCACTGGTCTGTGTCAATTCTGAAATCCATCTCACCACACATTGTCAGGGAACAGGAAACATCCCTTATTTGGGGCCCAGTTCTTCTCCCTGGAATGCTCTATTCCACCACTGCCTCTCCTTCTGCAATATCTTTTCTTTTCAATAAAAACTATCCCATGTTTACAGCTGCTTCTCTGCCTACCTCCTGGACATAGAAAGTTGGGATCCCAGAGGCCTTTTTTCATCTTCAACTGTCTGTTCCTTTTAGACCAACCTGGCAGTACTTTTGCTAGCATAATTTTCTTTTAAAACTATGTGAGCATCCTGTGAACATTGTTTGGGTTTATTCCATACCCCAAAAGTCACATCTATAATTCTTTCAGGCAGGCTATTGAGATCAGGCCACATGTCAAGTAACTGAGCAATTGGACATTACTAAATCTGACTCTGAATTTGTTAAGTTTCTGGTTCTGATTTTGACTTTTTTCCTTGATAAGTGAGTCCACACTACTGATGTCTATGTCAAGGGTGGGTTTTGATATGATCAGCTTATTAAAAAGCTTCTACTGAGTCTGAGATGTCAGGGATGGCATAATAGGAAACAGAATCAGTGCACTTAATGGGCCTCTTGATTGTATTTGTTTTGTATCTTTAGCAATATGGGATCTTCTAAAGATTCTTCTTCGTTTATCCAAAAACTATTATATATTTAGCCTATTATATATTTACTTATTAGGGGACCAATATTGTAAAAATGTAATTTCTATAAAAAATATAAAATAAAATCTCTAGCAATCTGTATTTGGTTTCTGTAGATGAATAAATAGTTCCAAATTAATGTCCCCTCATAGCTCTTTGTGTAAGAGTAAAAAAAAGGAGAATTTTTCATATTTTCAGCCAAACTGACCCAGTAAAATGAAGTTTCTAAAAGTCACGTAAACCAATAATTAATGGTTCCTTAAAATATGATCAAATCCAGTCTTTAAAACATAAAAATGATATAATTATAAGGTATATGGACAATTAAAAAATGTTCTTCCAAAGTCAAAAGAAAATAAGAAAATTATATAGACCCTCAGCAATAATGCTTCCTTAATCAATCTAACAGCACTTAATTAGTGGTTTTGTCTTGTGAAGCAGGAAACATTCTTAGCAACTACTGAGGCCTCTATTTATACCTTAAGATTTATAAAGTTTTCACAATTATCTCCTCTAAGCATGATAAAATGTCCATTTTATAAACAGGAAATAAATTTTGGGCAGTTTTATAAATTTTGTTTACCTTGCAGAGGTTAATTTCCTACACCATAACTTGTCTTAAAATCTAGTGAAGTGAGGGATCTTCACTTGTAGTTGTGCTGGAGTAATTGAGATCAGATGTGTCCATCCTGCATTAGAAAATGGACAAATGGACTAAACGTGAAAAAAAATTATTTCCAGAAAAAAAAAACACTCAATGATCCTTAAGACAACAAAATCCAAAACTCAGCAACATAAAAATCACAACACTCAGCAATTAAGTACAAAATAAATATACCAAGAAACTAGAAAATGTGATCTAATAACCTGAAAAAAAATGTTAACAGACAAACAAAAAACTAAAATGACAAATGATGAAATTAGCAAAAGGACTAAAAAGAATGATTATAAATATGACCAATATTTTATCTTGAAATACAAATTAAATCTGACAATGAAGATATACTAGATGATATAAAACAGCCTTTACAGGAAGGGAGGGAGGGAGGGAGGGAGGAAGGAAGGAAGGAAGGAAGGGAGAGAGGGAGGGAAAGCAGGCAGGCAGGTAAGCACAGATGAAGGAAACAGAATGTAATGCCACGTGGATAATTACTGAATGTAGGCTATGGATAGAGGGCATATTCATGCACTGAGGTTGCCAGAACAAAATACCACAGACTGGATAGCTTACAAAGCAGAAATTTATCTTCCCATAGTTCTGGAGGATGCAGTGTGAGTTCAGGGTGCCAGCACAGTTGAATTCTGGTGAGGGCTCTCTTCTTGGCCTATAGGAGGCTGCCTTCTGGCTGTGTATTCACATGGCCTTTCCTCTGCGAGTCCATCATCACCTCTTCTTTTAAGACCATCAACTCTATTGGATTAGGACCTTGCTCCAATGAACTCATTAAACTTTAACTCCTAAAAGCCCCATTTCCAAACTCAACCACATGGAAGGTAATAGCTTCAAGATATGAATATGGGGAGGATATAATTCAGTTCCATAGAAGGGATTTATTATATGGTTATTTCTAAATTCTACGTATTTGAAAAAGTCATAAAATTTAAAAGTATAAAATGTACTTTGTCTTCTACCATCTGTTTATACTTTCTTAAGAGACAATTTGTCCTAAAAGAAAATTCTGTAAGCCTCTACAGGCCCCTTGTATCATCAAAGGTATTTGTTTCCCTATTACAAAGCCCAGTTCAACATAATAAAGCTTTAAGTTGGCTTTAATGTCAAAATTTTCTACTTTCTTCCCGGTTGTTGGAAACACTACAAATCAAAGCTGTAACAGGAATGGGGTGGTAGACAGCTTCCCCATTTCTATAACTTCCCTCGCAAATCCATCTAAAGGTGGCTTTAGCTTCTATCAATACTGACCTGTTGGAGAAGGAGACAAGAAAAGTCTTACCTGAATTAGAACCATTGGAAGTTGGCCTTGAGCTTTCTGGGCTCCTTTGGCTGCGGTTCCTTTGACATAGGCAGGTATAGATGGCCATTTGGAATCCCTTCCTCAACAGGAGGTCAATGGCACTGCCCTAGCCTCCTGCTGAGACCTCCCTGCTCCTACAGAGGGCACTGTTGCATAGGCCCAATAAAAACTTACCTTTGCCAGCTCAAGCTCCTATGCTGTCCATAAATGGCCCATGAAAAATCTTCATTCTTCCTTTGCTCCACATGCTGCACCTGCTGGCTGACATTAGAGCAGCAGCCCTCACCAACGTATCAGCCTGGGTATTAGTTTCCCATTACTTCAGTAACTGGTGTATTTTATGCTTTTGGAGATCAGATACTTGCAATCAGTTTAATGGGGGTAAAATGCAAAAAAAGAACAGGTCCCTTCACATTTCTCCTGTACAGTTAGCACTTGGCACTTTCCCTCTTTTGGCACCCTGACATTCACTGAATTGGCACCTCAGCTGACACTAAAGCAGGGAAATTCCATTCTAACATCCTGCACATAACTATTTCACTAAAGCAGAAATAGGAAATTTTAAGTGGATCTTCATGAATAGCTAAATTCTTAAAACATGTCTTCTATGTCATGAGAGAATGTATTTGATGATTCAAAGAATTTCAATATTCAAAGGTGAATATTAAATGAATAACATTCTATAGAACGCCAAAATATTTTTAGGAGAGTATTTTTGCTTCTGAATAGCTTTTCAGTCTTCATTATACTGCTCCTTCTTAAATTAAGAACTATCACTCAACCAATCTCCTGTTCATATGAAAAAGAATAATTTTAGCTAGAGAGTAAACTTCACCTGCAAAATATTAAAAGCATATATGAGGCTGACAGGCTATATTTGCCTAAAGAAATGCATTTCTTTATTCTTAAATCCCTCTCTACTAAATCATTTTTAAATGATCATTTTTAAAATTTATAAAATAATTATGCAATCAAATATATACACAAATTATCCGACATTTTTACTCAAATAATGAGAATTACTGTTTTATCCAAAAAAAAAAAAAAAAAAAGGAAAAGAAAAAGAAAGAAATCCAGCACTTGATTGGCAATTTGGATTATTTCGTCCATCAAACACTGAAATCAGACATCTTTGAGAACATGCCAAAAAATTAGACAGAACTAGATTAGAGTATCAATTCAAATTCATTTTGGATGCAAGTAAAAGAGATCATTCCTGGATTTAATGACAGCCCCCCTAAAAAAAAAAAAAAAAGTGGGTGTGAAGGATTCCTTGTAGAGTGCATGTCACAGAACTCACAAGTAGAGAATGCAACTAGAACTCAGGGACTTTCTAAATCTAAGCACTAAAAAGATCTTGGGACTCTTTTTTGGTCTCTGTTGCCTCTAATGTTCTGCAGTATGCACTACATGGCAGAATGTCACAGCCAATCAGATACTCAGTTTCTAAATTAAAATTAAGCCACTAAAGAGACTTCTTAGTCAAAAGAGACCACTTGCCCCATATTGGGCCATGCACCACTTCCTGCAATAATTAACTATGGTCAGGTAATTGTATTACATGATGTCTGCTCTTGCTGTATCCAGTCATATGAGGAGTAAGATGAAGGGGCAAGGGCAAAGCAATTTTGAATAACCAAGAGACTGCTCACATTTGGGCACGTGGATCCTAGTGATTGTTCTAAGTGCATATTTTCAAGATTTATTCTATCTGCTTCATTCAACCCCAAAAGTGGCACCTATAAGGAATACTTTCAATGTTTTCTTTCTCATTGGGGATAATCAAAAAAGGATATAAAAAGTCAGCCACCAAACCAATATAGTCATAAACTCACAGAGAAGACCAACCAGAGTCCAGGTCACTGCTACCAAACTTCCCTGTTCTCTACCCCTAACGTGTGGATTTTATACCCGGTGGATGTCACATGTTGAGGTACTCCGCTTTACCCGGTTGAAAATTTTAAAAGCAATCCCACTTACAATAACATCAAAAATAATAAAATATCTAAGAATAAACTTAATCAAGGAAGTGAAAGATTTGTACACCGAAAAACTATAAGACATTGATTAAAGAAATTAGAAACACAAACAAATGGGAAGACATACCTGCCCGTGGACTGGAAAGCTTAATATTGAGATGTCAATATGACCCAAAGTGATCTGCAGATTCAATGTAATCCCCGCCAAAATCCCAATGGCTTCTTCTTATTATTTTTGCCCCCTGCAGAAAGTAGAAAACTCTATACTAAAATTCATAGAATCTCAAGGGAACCCAAATAGCTAAAGCAATTATTGGCTGAACTTTAATCTCCCAAAATTAACATACTAAAGCCCTAAATCCCAGTACCTCAGAATGAAAGGTTATTTGGAGAAAAGACCATTAAGGAGGTGACCAAATTAAAATAATGCCTTTCAGGCAGCCCCAATCCAATCTAAGAGTGTCCTTAGAAGAGGCAGCTGGGACAGAGTGACACCAGGGATGTGAGTGCACAGAGGATATGCCGCAGAGGACACAGCAAGACAGCAGCCACCCACAAGCCAGAGAAAGGCTTCAGGAGAAAATAGCCTGCTGACACCTTGAACCTTTGGTCTCTGGAACCACAAGAAATACAGGTCTGCTTTTTAAGCCACCCAGACTGTAGTGCTTTGCTAGGACAGTTATGGCAAACTGAGATAGCAATCTTTAAAATGAAGAAAAAAACTGGAGAGATCTCATTCCCTAATTCCAAACCTACTACAAACCTTCAGCACTGGCATAAAAACAGATACAGGATCTTGGTTCTTACTAATTCAAAACATAAACATTAACTGGAGGTGGACATAGATCTAAACGTGAGTGAAATCCAGAATATAAGAATGTATCTTCACAACTTCATGGTCAGCAATGACTTCTTAAATAGGAGGTAAACAGCCCTAACCATAAAATTAAAAAATGAATGTACTGAACCTCATAAAAATTAAGAACTGTTATTTAACAAAACATAATATTAAGAACTTAAAAAGGCAAGCCAGAGACTGGGAGAAATATTTAAAATTGAGACATCTGATCAAGGACTTGTATAAAAAAAAAAAAAAAAAAAAGACTGACAACCTCATTTTTTATTATTTATTTATTTATTTGGTACTAGAAATTGAACCCAGGGACACATAACAACTGAGCCACATCCCTAGCCTTTTTCTGTATTTTATTTAGAGACAGAGTCTTCCTGAGTTGCTTAGGCCCTTGCTAAGTTGCTGAGGCTGGCTTTGAACTCGTGATTCTCCTGCCAGAGCCTCCTGAGCTGCTGGGATTACAGGCATGTGCCACTGCACCTGGCTCTGACAACCCCACTATTAAAACAAGTCTCAAAAAGGCACCCAACAAGAAAGAAATATCCAACTGGCCAATAAGAATATAAAAAGGTATACAACATCATCAGCCATCAGAGAAATTCACACCAAAGCCAAAGAGATATTCTATTTCTACCAGATATGGTGAGGTACAAAGTAGCTAAAGCTCCAAACACAGCTGGGAGGAGTGGCTCAACCCTCTTGGGTAAATATGCGACCTACAACTTCAGTATATATACAAGAGAATTGACCAACAACAAATAGAAGAACGTTCAATACAAGAGAATGGAAACTACGACAACCACATGAGGAATCACTGCACAGCAAGGGAAAAAGAACAAACCCCTGATACACGGCATGAGTAAATATCATAATGTAAACAAAAATACCAATCCACACAGAGCGGCTTCTACCTATAAAAGGTATAAACCAAAGGTAAGTTAACATGTGGAATGGAGGTTAGGATGGTGGTTACTTTGAGAAACAATTAGAAGGCATCACAGGGAGTTTTCTAAAGTGCTAACAATATCCTATACCTTCATCTAGGTATTACATAAATGATTCTTTACTTGCGTGACAGTTCAGCAAGCTATACACATATTTGTGCATTTTATTGTGCATTAAATAATAAAACGATTTAAAAAAAAACAGCCACAAGGCAACAGATTGAATAAATTACAGGCCCAGTGCTTAGCCATTACTATGAACAAATCAAATCTTCAGGAAATGAGCTCCTAATATAATCATTTTTAATGTAACTATTAAAGATATAGACTATTAGAATACATAATTTTTCATGTACTCACTGAATTCTTTGCAATAGCCCATCAAAATACCAATTGTATTAGGATTCTTCAAAGAAACAGAATATATACATACACATGATACATGTGTGTATACATATATATATTATCATAAGGAATCAGTTCACATGATTATGAAGACTGAGAAATCTCAATCTGCCCTCTGCAAGCTGGAAACCCAAGAGGTTCATGAAAGTCCCAGGTAAAGGCAGAGGGCAGACATTCTAGCTCAAGCAGGCAGGCAGGTGAATTTTCCCTTCCTCCACTTTTGTTCAGTTCAGACCCTCAGTGGATGGGATGCTACCCAGCTACACTGGGGAGGACAATCTACTTTACAAAGCCTACTTTACTCAGATGCGAACTTCTGGAAACAGCCTCAGAGACACACCAGGAAACAATGTGTAATCCAGGCACACTGTTGTGTCAGTCATCTTGACACATAAAATTAACCATTAGGAGTCCACCCTTGTCCACTTGGCACTCATGTGCATTTCCTTAAACCTTCCTTGATCTCCAGATACAGTCAATAAGATCATAATTCCACATAACGTGATGCATGCATCCTGTGTACAACCAAAAATGTACTCACATTTCTCCAGAAGAGGAAGGGTCCTTGAGTGATATTTATTCTTCTCTTGATATCCCATAACTTAAAAACTATGATGTAAAATTAATAATACATACTATTATGTAAAGTCAATGTTATGGTCAGTAAACAAGGGAATAAAAAAAGAACACAAAGGTATTTGCTATGTATGCACACACACAAACACATTGATAACAAAAATCAGGAAATATTTATAATTATAATCCTCATTTCTGTAACTGGCCACAAAGTTATCGCTGTCATTTATTAGTACTTTCCTCCAGTACTGTGTTAGTCAGCTTTTCATTACTGTGACATAATACCTGAGAAAAATCACTATAAAGGGAGAAATTTATTTTGACTCAGTTTCAGAAGTTTTGGTCCATGGCTGGATGGCTCTATTGTTATGAGCCTATGGTGAGGCTGAGTAGTCCTGTGGGAGAGGGCATGGTATAGCAGAGCTACTCACCCATGAAAGCCAGAAGGAAGGAGGGAGGGAGGGAGGGAAAGACACACACACACACACATAGGACTGGGGGAGTGGGTGGTGAGAGACAATACGGTCTCCACAGACATGACCCCAAGAACTGACTCTCTTCAACTAGGTCTCACCTCTGATAAATTTTCCACCACCTCCCAATAGTCCATTCAGCCATGAATCCATCAGTGATTCATCCATCTAATCACTTCCCCAAATCCCACCTCTGGGAATGCTACACTAAGAACCAAGCTGCACATGAGCCTTTGGGGGACACTACAAATAACAAACCATAACAAATACCCATTCTAAATTCCTTTTGCCTTTTATAAGCATCTCAGCCTACTGTGGTTATTGCATGAGGTCACCCAAACTTTCCTTCCCAAAGGGGCTAATCCATTAGTAGTCTCCACTGGGTTGGGTTATAGTTTGCTATTGAGCCTAATCATAGGGCATAGTACCACTAAGAGATACCCCAAGCATATTCCAGACATAATCTTCTTTATTTCCACTGTGGAATACTAATCCCATTTCCTCGTGGTAGTCAGCACCAAGCACTACAGCCAGCACAGTAACTGCCTTTGTCCCTTGATTCAAAGGCTTTAGAAGCAAGCCTATGGGAGGCAGACAGCTGTCTTCATCTCCAATTGAGTAGAATCACTGCTGTCTCTTGACACATGCATTTCTCCCCCTGGAAGATATTCAGGCCAGGAAAGCATAAGATCACAGGAAAAATGATGTTACTAGTGATCACGGGGGTTAGTAGTGAGCATTACCACTCCCACTTGAAGGGCAGAGCTCCAAACCAGATTATCATCAGTTCTTAGGTCTGATGGGAGTGCAGAAGTCTGTCCTACACCTATTCCACCAGTGCTTTTGGAAGTACCCAACTTGTTTGGTTTCATAGGTCATCAGTTAGAATTTTACCTCAGGATAAATATCTCACCCATATCTAATTTGGATAATTTTTAAAAATTCAGCTTTAAGTGTTCCTCATCATCAGCCTTGATTTTTTTTTAATACCTTTATTTTATTTATGTGATGCTGAGGATCGAACCCAGGGCCTCACACATGCAAGACGAGCGCTCTACCGCTGAGCATAGCCCCAGCCCCATAATTTGGATAATATTTTGATGAGATCATAGACTTAGAATTGATGCCGAAATGAAGAGTTGAGGGCTGGTGGAATGGAATGAATGCATTTTATATACGTAAAGGAACAAAAATTGGGGGAAGAATAAGCACAGAATACTATGGACTCCATGTTTGAGTCCCCTTCCAAATTTTCTGTATTGAAACCCTAATTTCTAATGTGATACGTGGAGGGGTCTTTGGGAAGTAACTAGGACATCAGAGTGGAGCCCTCAAAATGGGATTAGTGCCCTTGTAAGTACAGACATGAGAGACAATCTGTCTCTACAATGTGAAGAATCAGCAAGGAAGGTCACAAGCCAGGAAGAGCCCTACCAGGACCCAACCATGCTGGCACCCTGACCTTGGACTTCCAGCCTCCAGAACAGTGACAAATACATTCCCCAATCTATGGCTCTTTTGCCACAGCATCCCAAGGTGTGAGACATCAACCGTCATATAATTTTCAACCTGACTTGACACCTAGCATTTCCATGGAACCCATAATGGATCAGAGCGTAAAGGTAATACCTTAAAAGTTTAGTAAAAGATCAGGTGGAAATAAAACTCAGTTGTACATTCCAGCAACCTATTCTCATGGCAATCTGTTTCTTTATTTACCAACCCCCTCTGAACACAGTGCTAGACTACATTTCCTAACTTGGTTTGCAGTCAAGTGTGGCCCTAGTGGCATTCTATACAACGACCTATAGGCAGAAATGACATGTCATCTTCAGGCCTGGCTCAGAAAACCTTCCAATGTGCAAATCCCCCATTCTGAGAAAGGACCTAGAGGAAGGGAGCGTCACAAAGTGCAAGAAGCCTGGGTGAGACGAGCTGCCATGCTAAGAGGATACATGCCAGACTTCATTACTTCAGGGAGAAACTTTATTGTTAAGGCCCTGAAATACTGCTTTTTTTTTTTTTTTTTTTAAGCAGCAGTTTACCCACAGTCAACATGGAAGTTAAAAAAAAAAAAAAATAAAGCCAGGTGCGGTGGCGCATGCCTGTAATCCCAGCACTTGGGAGGCTGAGGCAGGAGGATCGCGAGTTCAAAGCCAGCCTCAGCAATGGCGAGGCACTTAGCAACTCAGTGAGACCCTGTCTCTAATAAAATACAAAAAAAGGGCTGGGGATGTGGCCCAGTGGTGGAGTGCCCCTGAGTTCAATTCCCGGTACCAAAAAAAATAAATAAATAAAATAAAATCTTCACTAAGCACTAAAAATTGTCAATCATAGCTGACCACTAAACATTCTTACCATTTATAAAGGAATGTATATGACAAGGAAACACCCTATTTAGTGCTTATGCTTTCATATGAATGTGTTCCTGAATAGTCTTCAACCTGAGTTGGTACCAGCTTTGTAAGCAATCGGACCTTGCAAATGTATTTCCTCATTTGAAAATTCTAAAGTTACCTGTAAAAGCAAACCTTCATCAGTATTATATGCCAAAACAGAGTGAGGACAATGATTATACAACTGAAGATTTGATTAGCTGCATTCTTTACATTTTTGCAACAACCTGGCTAGGAATGCATCTGAAGAGTCCTTTGAAAATATTTTGAACTTTTTGAAGATAACCTAGAATACTCTGATAAAGGTCTTCATCATATCTTCTCAAAGCAGATGGCAGTGGCAGAAAATGGATTAAAGCAGATGGCAGCAGCAGATAATGGATTAAACACATACATACACATTTTCTCTTTTCTATCATTTTATAAATAGGACACAATTAGAAGGTCAATGTCTGAAACAACATAAAGTAAAAAGTCTTTTGAACTAAAATCGAATACAATTTCGGCCAAAAACTAAACCTGAGCGCTCAATTCTGTAAGAAAAGGGAGTGGCTGACACTGCTTGTGTAAATGGGAACTTCTTAATACTAGGGTCCTATAAGTTCACACTCAGTGTTCACCTCTCAGCCTCTGGTGTGTGTGGTGAAAGGAGGCCAGGCTGCCTGGGACATCAACTCACATGGAGCTGGGTACCCACCCAGAGAGGAGGACAAGACCAAGACCAGTCAGCTACAGAGACTAAGTACTACACGCTGTACAAGTATGTGTTTATCACTAAATGTGCTTCTTTTCCCAGGATCATCACTAGCTGGAAGCCTCCAAGTGGCCAATAAAAGATATGGCTGTAAGGGAAGGACCAAGTTAAGTTAGAAAGAGGATAGAAGAGTTAATACCAATTCTTAAAAAAACAGTCTTCTTAACTGGTTGTAATTTCATCTTTATCTAAGACAAGTAACATACAAACTTTTAGGATTAATAGATTTAAAACAATCATAAAATTTTCCTTGAGGAATTTCCTTTGTTTATAAAGATTAAACTCTTGAGTTTATTACTACTTATCTTTCTGTGAAAACAGGTGAGTTGATCCACATGGCCGCTTTACTTTAAAAATTGGGGACAATATGGCAAAATTAGCCAAAGTGATGGAATGGATTAAGTTTAGGAAATACTGTATTTACAAAGGATCTAATCATCTCTCAGATATGAGCCCTGGAGTAAATACAGTCATCCCTTGGTACCTGTGGGGAATTTGTTCCAAGACCCCTCAGAGATAGAAAACCCCACAAATGCTCAAGTCCCAAGCAAAATGGCTCAGTATTTGCCTATGTCCTCCGTACATCCTCCTGCACTGAGTCATCTCTACAATACTTATAACACCCAGTCCAACATGAATACTACGTGAGTAGCTGTTACCCTCAATTTCCTAGGGAACAGTGACAAGAAAAAAAAGTCTTTACATGTTCAGTAAAGACATATGACTTTTAATTAATGTTTTCAATCTACTGTTTATTGAATCCATGTATGCAAACCCCACAGATTGGCGGGCTATGTTAAAATAAAAGTTTTAGAATCTGAAAAGAAAAACAGAAGTAACATGTTGTAAACTTTGCATGGTTGCTATATGCATGATTTTCCTTGATGATTTAGCTTGATTCCTGTATCAGATGCTTTCAGTTAATTTATTTCCTCATCTTTTATTTTCTCAACCAACTTCAGTTTGGGCATTGGGAACTCAATGCTTGGGACAAACACACTTACTTGAATATTGTTATTTCTCCATACCAAGCTCAATCAGCTTGCTGTCATCTGATTATAACATACTGAACACAGATGTAGCTATAGTTACCTACTTATTCAAAATATCCTGAGTAACACATCAGTTTCAAACTATTAAAGACCCGAAATATTAACATGCATTTATGTTAGCATATAAATCTAGTTACAAAGATACTCATTAATAAATCAGATTTCTTTTTTTTTTTTAAATATTTCTCTATTTATTTTAGTTGTACACAATGCCTTTTATAGTTACGTGGTGCTGAGAGTCGAACCCGGGCCGCGCACGTGCTAGGCAAGCACTCTACCGCTGAGCCACAACCCCAGCCCCAATAAATCACATTTCTAATCTTAACTAAATAATAAGTAAGCATAACATCAAGTCATACGAATGTGTCTATAGTATGTATATCATACACATTATATGGCACGATTAGAAAATTAACTTTCATGGAATAAAAGAATAAAGCTATAACTGATTACACTTTATTATAAAACTGAAACTTGAAACAACTGGGATAAGAATTAAGTTTCATGAAATTATAGACAATAAGCACTGTAGAAACAAGGAAATGTGGGGAAATGGTGGCCTCAGCATCATGAAATATGCCCTGGTCCTGGGCTGGCCTGTCCAACTACTCAGAAATCCTTTGTGTCTCAGCTGTCAAACTTTTTAAGTGAGGAAAATGAGTGTGCTGATTTCTAAGAAAACTGCAGTATTTGATAAATTTTCAATTCCACGAAAAATGCAGAAATCTCAGCCAGCAATAAGCTATAAATCACAAATGGCAAAGGTCAGGGAAAACACAATGTATTATTCATATCTTATATATAAGCAACAAATTTTAATTCAATCAAATAGTGGGATGCAGAAAGTCATCACTCATCACTTTCTATGCTACAAGTAACAATATACCCTTGGACAGTTTCAGGGGTTTAAGTGTTTGATTTCTTTTCTAGTCCTTCCCCAACCCTGGCTCCCATTCTTTCTGTTACTAAAGGAAAGTTCTGTTTAAATTAATAAATACTCATTGAATAGAGAATAATTCCAAAAGGAAGATCCCTCATGACCTGTGGAGAGGTAGGAAAGAGAAATGCAATAAGGTCTCTCCACATGTCCAGCTGACCAATGAGGCAGGAAGGTTAACACTGCAATAACACAATGCAAAATAACAGAGCAAAACAAAAACAGGAACAGGAATTAAGAATTGTTCACTCCACTTCTTATTAGCTTACCTTTGTCATTTCCGAACAACACCTCACACACCATACATCAATTTACCAGAAGACCCTGGGCTGGGAAGAATATTAAATATACAAACAGCAATTAAATATACAAATAGCAAATCCGTTCCTTTGGTTGCCTTGTTTCCCACACCCAAAAGAATTTCTCTAAAAAAACAACACCTAAAAAAGACTTGGAAGTGCCAGTTTCATTACTGCAATGCAAAGTAACCAATTTCTAAGGCACTATGCTAATGAAGAGTGAACATCTCCCCACAATGGGTGGTCCTGCAGTGCCTCTGAAAATGGCTCTCTGTAAGTGAGCACCTAATCTCTCAGAATTTGAGGCTTTTCGAGCTAAGCTGCCTGCTTCTTTTAGAATTTTCTGAATATGTACTTTGAATCTGCCTTGATTCAAACCTTTAGACTTATGCTGAAAATAGATCTAAGCTGTGCAATTTTTCAGCATCTGAGAGGGAACCCCAGTGAGATTCAGGACAGGAACAGTTAAGGACTACAGTGCCTCTTTGACAACTAATGATAACTTTCGGATGAGAGCTGTGTTGCCATTGGAATGCAACTTAAAGGTCTTAAAGGTCAGTACTTTAGCATGAACCTAAGGAACTCTTGAGTATGAAACAAAAGCCAACACAAAGGCCAATATTAAAAATCCAGAAGGACTGAATTCGAACCTTATCTGGTAGCTCTTAATTTCAATTTAAGACTAACAAAGTGTGTGTCCCCCCACCACACACACACACCCCGAAAATAATAAATAAGAAAAACTAAACCCAGGGCTGGGAATATAGCTCAGTTGGAAAAATGCTTGCCTTACATGCACAAGGCCCTGGGTTCAATCTCCAACACCACAAAAAAAAAAAAAAAAAAAAAAAAGAGAGAGAGAGAGAGAAAGAAAAATCAACCTGAATATAAACAATTAAAAAGTCACAGGAGTGTGAAAATATTAGTAGAAGCAAAGTGATAGTGAAAAACTTTAGGACATAGGAAGTTTTTCAGACATTTTCCATTTATAAAAATCATTCTGTTAGTTTTTTTAAACCTGCAGCATTTAAAACCATAAAATCTATCAATTCAAAAATCACTTTGATTTAAATGCCATAAGCTATATAGTTAACCAATATCTTTGATAATTGATTTATATATGATTCTTGTTAAAGTTATCCCACAATATAAACTTCACTAAAACAGAGCTAAATCATTTTAACACTGAAAAATACCAAAATAAAAGAATGATATCATGACAAACACCTATTTGTTTTATTAAATACAAGCCTGAAATGTGTTAAGTAGGTATTACAGATTCAAAGAAATTACATTTCAGATTCCCAAAATGTTCTGTAGGTACTTTGACAAAATAAAACAATGCTTTAAAGGATTTTTTTTAATTCCTAAAAAAAAAAAAAAAAAAGGGCAAGAATTTGGGGATACAAAGTAAGTAAAATTCAAAACTTAGAAGTTTATTCAAAATTGTTTGGAATCCCTAAGGTGGCTGTAAACAGTTTATTTTAAACGTTCATAGCTTAAGGAATGTGAATATCACAGTTTATATTGGTTTCTGCCTAGGAAGCCCAGCAAAGCTACACAGTAGTTTCGTGTTTCCATAATCCAGTCCTGACATTGCCAGTGCTATCCGTACCTAGCAGGGAGCCTTCCTGCCCGCTGCTTTTAACTGGTCCGTTCTGAATGGCCAAGTTGAGGCCATAAGACTTCTGCTGACTTTCAAGTTCAACTACAGTTGACTTCTTTAATGCACTTTTTTTACTGCTCGTAGAAACAGGCTTTTCAAAATTCCGGCTACTTTTGGGAAGTGTGCTACAAGCATCACTGCTGTCTTGTTGGGGTGGGTTGTACTGCCTCTCTCTGTAGGCTAAATAAGCTCTCCGACTTCTTGAATGTCCTTCGTTGCTGCCTGGCCGGCTTTTAGGCAAGCCGTTCTGCACGCTTCCCTCCACACTGGTGGGGACGTCATAGGCATACTCTCTCAGGACCGTGAGTCGGCTTGCCCGGTGTCCTTTACTCCGGTTTTTATGATGGCGGCTGGGGTGCCCATTTGTCCGAAACTGCACGTCTACAGGCGCCACGTGCATTTTAATATCATTGTCCATTGAATGTTCTGTGAGACTATTATCAAGCTGAGGGGTAGAGTTCAAAGGTAAAGAATTGGCATGGCACTGTGCCGCAGCAGCCTGCAAATTCGTTAACTTGCAGCCCTGGGAGGAATTCTTGAAGCTTGACGCGCTTTTGTTTGTGCATGAGGACTCTGCACTGCTGTTGGTGCACTTGGGCGCCTCTCCATTTGTCCCACTGGAGTTGGGGGGCTGGACATTGACTTGCACTGAATACGAGCTCCGTCCTGGGCAGCACGTCATGATCCAGGCAAGTCTGACATCCTCCCTGTTCACGCAGTGGTGAACCATGATGAAGGCACTGAAGCTTAAACATGTGGCTCCAAAGAAGAAGCTAAAAACCAAGTCCAGAGGATAATATAAAGAGACCGCCAGGGCCCCAAACATCCACAGAGCGACATATAAGAGCAAAGTAAGGCTCGCCCCCAAAAGCTGAGAATGAAAAGTGTGCTCGTTTTCCAAGGCTGACGTAGAAATCAGAGACAAAGACATTGAATCCTGATGGTTTATTTCCCCATTTTCATTGGCTGCCAATCTCTGCTGCTCCTCTGGGGGCTCCTTAAGCTCATACTTGCGCTCAGGGTGTCTTTTCAACTGAATAAATATGCTTAGAAAGTACATACAGTTTACAAAAGTGATGAAGCTGGCAGGTCCGTAGAAGGCTCCCAAGGAGGGTTCCCACGCCATCCAGCAACTAGAAGAGAAGAGGGCGAACCAGCTCAGACAGGCTACATACTTCAACAGCAACCAACTGGGGCGCAGTGAACTGTGGTGCCTAGAAGACACTATGACCAGAGCAACTGGGTCAGGTGTGCAGAGAATGCAAAATACTCACTAGGGTGCACTTGGGCGACTGCCATAATTCCTGATGTTTGCTGCTGCTGTTATGCCACAAACGATGATGGGAATCCCACCACCGATCAGGTAGAACCTGGAAGAAGGAAGGGATAAATGTTCCTTACTCTATTTTTAAGGCATATTTGTTACAGTATCTAAGGATTTCAGAAGTCATTCCTTGCAGATTGTTGCCCTTATTCCAAAAAGACATTGAGAGTTAACTTTTGAAGGCTGTACTTTTTTTTTTTGTAAGTGATAACATGGTTTTGTTTTGCTTTGGTTTGAAATTTCTTTTTTAAAAGCATCAAGAAGGCCTAGGAAGTTTCTGAGTTGAGAAAAGCTGGTCAGCTCCTGCCACCCTGTGGACAGGCAAAGGAACACCTCAAGCAGGCTTTTGCCTTACATTTTGTTTTTAGGGGGCAATGGTGTCTTTTAGATTCCGCTGGTGAGCTGGAAATCAGTCTGTTATAAAGCTCACTTTATGATCTCACTGCGCCACAGTTTAAATAAAAAATGTGATGGTGTATTGTTACTGCCACCGTTCGACTAACACCTGCCAGCTCCAGGACCTCCAGCTACGGTGCATCATCACATCCCCTGGTCGGCGGAGGCTGGGTAGCAGATCCTAGCAGCTTCACGGTGTGCAGAGCCCCGCCCCCGACTCCTTTCCCATGGAGTAGCTGGGAAAGCTAAGGACACAAGGACACGTTGGTGCAGTAGGAATGGATGAGACAAGTGTGACTTAGTCCAACAAAGGAAAACTTTTGAGGCCAGAACATCTCTGAGCTCTCTGATCTCTTCAAAAAGAATTTTCTGTCCTGGTGGGGTACCCCTGGGTACAGCTGGATCCTTAATTCTTCATTTGCCTTTTCCTGAGAAACAGCCCCCACACACCATGCCCCAAATATTGAATGGGCTGGATAAAGGCAATATTTCTGACGCATTTTCCCATAAATGGTTTCTTCATCATATACAGATAAAGAAATCCTTAAATATGGTATCAGTATTGCTGAAGAGATTGCTAGCCACCCTATAAAACTACAACCACGCCTTCTGTGTCACAGATTAAGGAGAAGCCGACACAAGACTCCTCTCTTCTTGGCCCCTGTGCTAGTTTCCATCTGCTTCTTACCTCAAAAGAAAGTAACTTTTGCAAAATTTACCTTGGATTCTACCATCCTCTCTGTGGCTTTTCCCCTGGAACTTCCTGTTATCAGTGAAGTCTTACTGTGCAGCCTGAAAATCTCCTCCCCCACTGCCTCTGATTTTTAGCTTACACCTAAACTTTCCTGGACTTCCACTTCCTTTCTCTCTCCCCCTTCAGCTTCAAACTCCTGGAAACAGGGACCTGCACTTGGCCTTGCTTGACCTTGTGGTGGGGCTGCTGTCACTCCACCAGGATGCCATGGCTGTCCCTGGGACCAGGACAAACACAGGCAGGCAGCCCCTGCCCCAGCCTCCAGGAAGCAGCACTGCTCAGATTACACCCAAAGGCCTGGGGGAGGGAGGCCAACAGCCCTAGCGGGTGTGTTGGCAGCCTCTAAAGCAAAGTGAGGCCCTGTGGGCCACTTGGGGGGTGCAGAGAAAGGGTTTGGAGCCACGCTGCTCTTCCTTAACCCCTTGTATTTCTCAGAACACAACGAGCAGGAACAGCTGCTAGAGGACAGGATTCTCAGGCCTCTGAGCCAAACACCATTTGTCAATTCTTTAACAGAAGTGGCAGGGGTGTGTGATCTCGTCCACAGTGTGGGTGTGACGCTACACTAGCCTAGCACCCCTGCCACCCCTCAGGCTCGCTGAGCCACCCTCCCTCAGAAACATCTCCATCATCAGGTGTTCTCTCTCCTATCACCATGATTTTCTCCATGGTCCTTCTATGCAACATGGGTGTGATTCAGGGATCACCCTCGATACTACCTTCTCCCTGGGTGGGGGGGGGGGGGGGGGGCTTTGCATTATCATGGCATCAGTGATGAACTGCCTCCTGCCCCAACCAGATGAGCCCTTGTTGCTGAGCACTGGATTTCCAAAAATGTACCATTTGCAGAAGAAAGGACTGCGGAGCCCACCTCCCCTGGGCTGGCCCGTACCCCACCATTTCTACTTTTCCTGCAGCACTTCCTGGGTTGTTACGAGTGCCATCAGTAGAGGAACCTAGGGAACTGGAGAGGACCACCTGTAGCCACTGTCAACTTTGTCACCCCACATACTCTTTGGTCATCCATCCTAGAGGAACTGCCTCCCATCTCTCAAACAGGTGACCTTCTCTCAAACATGTGACCTCTCTATTCTGTGACACTGCTGTGGCTTCAGTCCCAATAGAGAAAACCACAATGACTTCAGTACAGGCATATGTGGGCATTCCAATTTATACGCCACAGCCATCCTAAAATGGTATCATGTCAGGCCACTCCCTTGGTTGAAAATCTTCAGTGGATGCCGACGTTTTAATACAACCACCAAAAGCCCCAAGGCCAGCTTCTACCCTGAATTCTTCTTCTATACTGCACACCCTGCGCTCCAGCCAAACTCCATTTCAGTTTTTTCATCTTATTCCTATATCTGGAGCACACTTCCAGCCTCTGTCCTAAGCTCAAAGCAAGGTTGTGGCAGTGGCCCAGCATTTCCTAAAGCCCACCATCCCCCAAATTAACAGATCCTTTCTCTTCAGTTTCAAAGAACTTATCTGCACTTGCCTAGCCCACAGCCAGTTCTCCTCGGTGACTGTAGACTTATCAAGGGCAGGGAAGGCTGCTCTCGCGCTGGCCCAATGCCAGGTCCACGCCAGGCATTCTATAAGCTGTCACCATGGGCAGACTGTCCCCCATCCGGCACGATAACTAATCCATGTACAATTTCTTAAATCACAATGGGAAGGAAGGACATAACTCCAAATCTTGTCTTATCTTTTGTAGAGAACTTAATTGTTGATTTTAATTATTGATTTTCTCTTGAGGAGATTTAAAATCTATGACACATGACCTCAAGGAAATAGAAAGTTAACATTAGATGGAGCCAACTGCAGGGCCAGTTCCACGTTAAGTGCTCTGCACACAACTCGTTCATTTGTCACCACAGCTCTGTGAGGCAGAAGTCACATCCACGCCACCAGGCAGGAGTGCAGGAAGCACAGCGAGGGTGCAGGTGCTGAGGCCTCGCCTGGAAGGCTGCAGAGCCACCCTCCACACCAGGCAGGAGGCTGATCCAGCCATTCGTTTCCTTCCCAAAATCCACTCGTTGATTTTTGTTATAACTTGTGACTGTGTTTCAACTAAAGCAAACCAAACTCACACGTTAGATAATAAAACAAACCAAGATATTAGATACCTGAGCATTGGTCTTGGTGGAGGGGGAGGCTCATCAGGATCCTGGCACCTCTTAGCTTTTTTAGTGACTTGTTTGTAGATATTTCGCGCAGTCACTCCCACCCACAGGACTGTGGCAAGGGTGGAGTAGTGAAGAACTATCCCGACCTGCAAGGGAGATTAGAGAACGTGTATAAAATAAGTGTTTTCACAAGGCTCATTAGAAAGCGGTACAAAGGGACATTTTAATGACCAACTATTTTGTGGGCTCATAAAACAAAGCAAACCTAGCAGTGACAGTCCTTCAATATACACAGCAACCATTAGATTGAGGAGGCCCGCGCACTGCCATGTGTGACCCTTAAGACCCCACAGAACTGGCTCTTGGACAATAAGAAACCAAGGGCGTGTTCTCCACAGACGCAGCGATACAGAGTTCAGTTTCTCATGTCCATTTTGAGGAAGAATGCAGAGGGCAAAGGTGACTACAGGCTGATACCCAGAGCAAAGAGAGAAAGCTGTAGAGTAGGAGACCTGAGTTCTGATTCAGAGCGTCCCCACGTGGGCAAGACAAGACCACACTGGCAGGTTAGAGGGCACACTGGGAACAAAATTCTGTGTGGTTTTAAAACTATACCCACCTCTTACCTTCTGTGTGACCTAAGCAAAGTCACCTGAGAGCTAAGATGGTATGAAAGTGCTGTGGGGAGAAATGAGGCTTTCAGCATATGATAAGCCCAAGGTTAGTAAAAATACCTGCGTTATTTACTTATTAGGAGTGTAGCATCCAGGAAATAATGTGAACTCTCTGAAGCTAAGTTCCCTCAGTGTGATGGGGGGAACATTATCAATAGACAGCCCTAGGGTTTTGTAGGGATTGAATTGTCATAATACCTGGGATATACTAGGTGTGTTCAAAAAATAAAGGACAGCTTCAGGTATGTAAATGATGGTGCCAATTAAGTTTCCTCCCTGACTGATGACAGGGGCATCCTTGTCATAGGACGTCTGTGTAAAGCAATGTTAGCGGAGGATGAAATTCTAGATGAAGATAAAGAAGAGATGAGACGTTGAAAATGTTTTTTAAGAACAGTAAGTGCCATGTGTCACCGAAACACCAAGGACACAATCCAGTTTCCTTTCCTAAGATTTGTTATCTTTTGGATAATTTTTTCTTGCACATTATCACAGGTAAAATTCTAGCAATAAAAATCCCCAAGAAAAAAATTTCTCATTCTAAAGAGAAAGCTCTCCAATCTCAAGAAAATCCAATCGATTGACATCATCAGACCCAGGTCAATAACAAAAGCATGTGCAGCACCACAGTCCACAGCTTAACCAGAACCAATGCACAGCTAAAACCTGGAGACATGAAAGTCTAAAAGTCTTATTTTGGAGGGGGAAAAAAAACAGGGTGAACTTGCAATGACTCTGGAAGTGTCAAGAAGGTGGGTCCAGCTTGGCCAAACCAGAAAAAACCTCAAGTTTTCTTCTCCTAAAGGAGAACAGTGGCTTCTTGGTTCCTGTGAGTTGTGCTGACTGTGCGGTGCCAAGCAAAATTTTTAGACAGAAGTGGAACAAAAAGTATAAAATAACCCTTGGAGACATGTGAAGTCACTCACACCACACACTCTAAGTACAAATAGTGTAAATGACTCTGGAGCATAGAAATCAATAAATTCAAGACCAATCACTGATTATAACTCATAATGGTAGGTTCTACTATTACTGGAGTTTTCTCTGACACACAGGTCAAAAGAACAAGGTGGAACTTTAAATTACATAAGTTTAAAATATTTTCTGCAAGATAAAGAGTTTTCTAAAGGGAAAAACAATCTTCAGGTTCTGAAGTCTTCTATTTGGCATTTCTACATCCCCAGAGAAGTGTTTGCCCTTAAGAATATTGAGACCTTCCAGTTAAATGCACCTGCTAACAGTTAGGTAAGCAAATCACTAAATATTCCACAAGAATCTGAAAGTGGAGGAATGAAAATCTAGTAGATGGAGTGTGGTACCTCTATTGTGTTTTCCACCCAACCCTTGGGCTATCCACGAAATATCATCTCAGTGTCACATTTTCTAAATAAATCAGAGATCCATGTAGAAATCTGTAAATAGGAAGTAAGTGATGTATTCCACAGGGCATGTAAACTATTAATTAAATGCAAACGATTAATACTTAAGAAAGCCACCTGATCTTAGGACAATGATTTCCAAAGGTAAAAAAAAAAAAAGGAATAAAATAATTATCCTAAAATGTTCCTCTTATATATATGTGTTACCTAACTATAAGCTCACACATACTGGAGAGTTTTTAAATTGTTAATAACCTAAGACAGTGTAGCAGGCATAGAAACTGTACTACTGCATGACCCTTAGGATGAGTATACAAAAATTAATGTTTTCAGTAGTGAATGACTGTTTCATGTCCAAAATTGTGTATCTCTGTGTGATCTTACTTTATCCTCTTAGCATCACTGTTTGGATCATTAACCTTGAGCTACAGACACAGGGACTGGAGCTAAGGCAAGTGACATCATCCACCAGGTGGCTTGGCCAGTAGCAAGGCTACTCAAATTCAAATCTGTTGATTCCAATACCTCTGCCCTTAGGAAGGCACAGAGATGGGGGCGACCAGCATTTGAATCATGCCTTTGTCATGGTTTGGGGTAAGACTCTGCCTATGTATTTAGAGACTATATGAAGAAAAAGTACCTCCTGGGGTTAATGTGAAAGTTAACATACTCACAGTCATTGGCAAGTTGACAGTGTATTTACTGATTAGATTTTTCACCTCTAGCACCACTGCAGCAATTCTCTATAGACAATAGACAGAAGGGACACAGGAGAAGGGCAGCTGGCACCATGTCTAACAGACTGAACGGCTGGACTGGTAAAGCAACAAGGTAAATTAAATAAGACCCAGCCAAATCCTTTCCCTGCATAGCTAAGAAAACCATGGGCCAGAAAACAGACGATCAAACAACTATTTGGTGGCTCAGCACAGCACCAACTGGAGAACAGATCCTTCCAACCCTGAGTCAGTGGCCCCTGCACTCTATCACTCACCCACTTAGTTTTCCTGCAGCACCTTTTGCAAAAGAGAGTTAAAGGCCTTAGTCAGCTCCTGGAACGGACTGGGAACCAAGCAGAGTAGGAAGGGTCTGGCTGGTGGCACCTTTAATAGCCCCAACCAATTTCTGTGGGGGAGAAACTGTATCAGAGCCCATCACCCTGTGTGGAAATACAGGGGGGCTCAAAGGGACACAATGAAGACAAAACCACACACACCAAGTATACACAAAACTGCATCTAAAAACACGTACACGCCAGCAGTCAGTTGTACAGGTGGAAGAACCTTGCTGAGCATTTAGTGTATCCAGTCCAAAACTTGCCATTTTACAGAAGACACACGAAGCCCCAACTAGGTTGAGCGACTGCAGTATGTATGCGCTATTCAGACCAGGGTCCACACCTAGTGCCTGACATCTGTCTATTCTGCACTCTACCCCTCCTTTCGGCTAGCTATGAACAGAGTTGAACGTTACTAACAGGATCAAGTTGTACCTGAGTCAGAAATGCAAGAATGATGTTACATCTTTCACAGAAACGGGGGAGGACACACAGAAAATGACATGTGGAAGCAGCTAGAGACTTGCCTTCCCTTTCTTCTGTGAACCTTTCATGGATGGGCATTTGCTCTAGAAGCCTAAAGAAGTCATTGCAATTCCTCTCCCTTTCATTTTAGAAGTGGTATAAAATACCATTCAGCACAATGAAAGGCAGTCATCTCTACAATGGCCTCTTTCTATTCATTCCTTAATGAAATAAATTAATGTGTCTGTTTCAGGAAATCAACGAATACTTTTAGATAAAATTGAGACCATTAATACCAATGTGTGCTGAGTACTCTCCAAACACAGCCTGTGCTCACAATAGCTTTGGATTTGAATGCTTTCCACAATCTGCAAACACAGGCTTCTTTTGGTTCACAGATAAATATTTGCTGATCACCTACTACGGGTCAGGTCCTGTGCTGATCCCTGGATAAACATGGGTGAATCAAACTGGTGTAGTTCTTGCCTGGACAGAGCTCAAGAGTCCAGGAACGGCTTAGAGAGTAGGAACGGTAGATGCAGTTATGAAGTTTTGTAGGCACCATGGAATTTTAGTAAGCACCCTAACAGGGGAGGTGAGGGACGACAGCTCTGAAATGGTAACAGTAAACTGAGACCTTCAAGGTAGTTGAGAAACACCATGTGAAGAAGGGGGATACTGAGAACACAGGAGCTATGTCTTTTGCCCAGGTATTAAGTGATCTAAGACCCATTATTCAGATTTCTCACAGGCTCCAAACAAAAGTTTGTTTTCAGACATATAGTAATGGTCTGAAAGAGAGAAATGCATTGCAGAGCTGGGAGCACCGGCATTAATACTACTAGCGCCAGCGAACATTCAGGGAACACTGTGTGCCACTTGTATTGTGATTCTCCAATCATTTAATCCTCTTAACAATTCTTACACATATTTTTAAACTGGATCTCTGGCATACAATTTTGGATTAATCAGAAGCAACCAGTCTAATGACTGGGCCAAACAAGAGCTTGATTCATTTTTTTTACTTAGTTACTATTAATAATATAATAGGCACCCAAGAATCTACCACCAGCAAAACAAACATTAGGAGCTTGAGGATAGCCTCTGGTGCTAGCTAGCCACAGGACCCCCTCATTCAGGGTAACCATTGTCCTAAATCCTATGCTCTTGCTCATTTTAAATATAGTTTTGTTGCACCTACTACTTTTGTTTAAAATGTGCTGTTTATTTTAGGTGTTTGTATAAAAAGATTACTGAGTAAATGTAACTTTTCTGACTTGCTTTATTTCACGTAAGACGTATGGGCATTGTTCTGCATCATTGTAATTCATTCACTTTGACTCTTGTATAATACCATGGTATTTGTTTGTTTATTCCCTCTGTGGAGGGACGTCTGGGTTGCTTCCAGGTTGTTGCTATTATATATAGTGCTGCTATGAATATTCATACCCATGTGCACATTCATATGCACATAAGCAAGGTAACTCTCTGGGCCCAGGAGTTGGTATTGCTGGGACCCAGGGTATGTGAGTTTTCTGCTTTAGAAGGTAAAGCATTGCAGAGCACATCACTAATGTTCCCGCCAACAGTGTATACAAGATCCTGTAGACTGATGCTTGAAACCTTAGGCTTCATTTCTGCCATCAGAAAAGGCATAAGATGGTAACTGTTTTCATTTGTATCTTCACAACCTCCAAAGATGTAGAACATCTCTGTACATGCATGCTCCCGTGTGCACTATTCTAAGAAATCCCTGTCCATTCTTTTGCTGCTGCTTCTGCTGGGCATTTTGGTTTTCTCACTGAAATTAATAATTTTAGGGTGGGAGGGGGACAGAGGTACCAGGGAATAAACCCAGGGGCACTTAAACCCTAAGCCACATCTCCAGTCTTTTTTTGCGGGGACAGGATCTCACTAAGTTGCTCAGGGTGGCTATGAACCTGTGATCCTCCTGCCTCAGCCTCCTGAGTCTCTGGGATTACAGGCACATACCACCGTGAATCACAATGATTCTTATGTATTTTTATTCTAACACTCTGTCAGTTCTATGTATTGTAACAGCCTCTTCCAATGTGTAACCTATCTTTTCACTTTCTTTAAGTTATTTTACTAGACAAAAGCTATCTTTAGTAAAATCACCTGTTTTCTAATGAATGCCTTTTATAGTCACATTTAAGAAACCCTTTCTTATCTCAGGGTCTATGACATTCTCTAACAAGAATTTTAACATTTTGGTTTGGATTGTCAAGATTTCAATCAACGCAGAGTTGACTTTTTTGTTGGTGGTGGCTTAATTTATCACTAGTTGACATCCAGTGACACTGACATTCCCCACTGGGCCTGTGGCACCCAGCAAGTCTGACCTATCCAATAAAATGCAGCACAGAAAAGGGACGGCTACACACACACTCCCACACTTCCACTATAGTGATTCCAAACTCCACTAAACAGTGCTGCCAGGGAAGAACTGTGCAGAGCAATTTTTAAAACATGGCACAAGATATAGACCCTTTAATCCCTCTCCTTGTAGATGGACTGTCCCCAGCTCCATTTACTCACCTCCATGATATACCAGGTTCTGACTGGCCTCGTCTAGATGCTATTCTACTGTGCTGGTGAGCTTACCCACCTCTACAGCTAAGTCTTTTGTCCTAATCACCACAGCCTCACAAGCTCTGATGACTAGCGAGACAGTCTTCTGCCACTGCTCCTCTTCTATCAGGTGTGCCTCGGTTTCTTCTCTGGCCATTTATTCGCACAAAAATTGAAGAGTCGTAGAGTTTCATGAAAAATTCTCTTCTTATCTATAGATTAATTTAGGAAAATCTGCAACCATTCTGGTATTAAGTCTTCACATCTTTGGATCTAATATTTCCTTCCATCTGAGTAGGTCTTCTTTAATACATATTTTAATTTTATTTGTAAATCTTAAACATCTTTTATTATTTTTACGTACATGATAGTCTTTGATATTATATAGTTATCTTATTCATTTACATTTTTATATACAAACTGCAAACTTTTGTATGATAAACTTTCCTATTCTAATTTATGTGTAATTTTTTTTAAATTTTAAACAATTATATCATCCAACAACATTTTCAATTTACAGGTGAGAAAACTGATGCACCTACAGATAAAATACTGAAATCGGGACCTTAAAGAGATATCTATACTCCATCTATTCACTGCAGTGTTATTTACAATAGCCAAGAAGAGGAAACTATCTACTCACAATGAATATACAAAGACAATAAAATGGAGTATTAGCCACAAAAAATGAAATTCTATCATATTCTACAACACAGATAAACCTTGAAAACGTTGTGCTAAAGAAAACAAGCCAGTCACAGTGTTGCATAATTCCACTTACATGAGGGCCTACAGTAGTCAAACTCATAGAAGTAGAGAGTAGGATGGCAAGCTGCTAGGAACAAGAAAGTGAGGCTGGGTCCAATGGGTATAAAGTTGATATTCATACAGCCATACAATATAAAAAGTTGTAGAGATCCCTGTACAACACTGTGCTTATAATTAACAGCACTGTACACATAAGTTTAATTTAAAAGGATGAATCTTGAATGTTTTGCCACAGTTTGAAAAGAAAAAGGTTAAATAAATTGGTCATAAATACACAGCCAGTAAATGGTAGAATGGAGATCCAGATATAGGCAGTGTGAATTCAAAATCATTATGTTATACTTCTTGCTATCATATATGTGAAAAACCATACTCAAATACAAAAATAAAATTTCATGTATTTCCTATTCTTACATTGAAGAGTTCCAATTTGATATATTCCCACTGTAAGAATACTGTGCACTAAGGCTGCATATATAACAAATTACTTGAAAACAAAAATTGAATATTTAATTCTTTATATTTACAAACTTACTGTTTCTTACTTTTACCGAATTCCTAATGTGTTCATCAGTGGATGAAATAATTTTAAAATCCTACTGTCAGAAAATGTCACTTTTCTTTCCATCAAAGTCAGGATTTTGTAAATATTTAAATTAACAGTTAGGTGGTGTCACAGACATGACAAGCAACACTCAATCCCCAACGGTAGGGAGACAAGTGGTGCAGTCAGGTACTCAGTTGTGAAATGATTCAGAACCTGCCGTGTCCTGGTGAACTGTCTGAGGGACAGGCATTAGATTTATCTCTAATTAGTTAAAGAAAAGGCTTTGAAGAAATGTGTTTCCTCTCACTTAATGAAACATGAAATTATTTTCTAAGAACGGCATTTTTTCTGTCTCAGTTTTTCACTCTGACTTACTGCTTGGCAGACGCTGGCATTTCTGGTTTGGGTTATTCCTCCCACGAAGACCACACAGGTCAGAAAAATATGAAAGCACAAGTTCACGAGCATGTGCCAGCTCTTGAGGCTGATCCTGATCAAACTGTTTCAAAAAAGGTGAAATATTAACATTCAGCCTGACACCATCAGGTAGCACAGCATCATGTTCATCTGTAAATTAATCCCAATTATAAACCTCAAACTTACATGTAGTATGTTTAAACATTTTACAAATCAAATATATACTGTCAGACACACACACACGAGGATCTGAGAAATCATTTAACTCTGTAGTTTAACACTTAACTTTATGCCTTAAAAAACAAATCCACTTATGCAAACACTGCACCCACTAAAAGCTAAGCAATTCTGCCCAGTAAGAAACATGAACATTCACTACTTATAATGTCTTAAGCTGACTGGATTACCTGTTTGGCTCCCTGGAGATTTCTGCAGTGTGCCAGTGGGTCTTCTTCCTGACCTACTAGGATAAACGCATGGCCCACTGCATTTCTTCCTGGCCTTTCATAATGAAATGTTGAAGTCTTTCTTTCTTTCTTTCTTTTTTTCCCCACATCAAAATCTCCTTTTGTTTCTTAACTAAATGTCAAGAAATGCCATATATGTCCAGCTTAAATAGGAAAATATATTCCAGCAAAACCTTTTGTAAAGTGAATTTTTAGCTTCACAAATCCTTTTAGTTCATTATTTCAACCATAAAAATAGAAGTTTCTGTAGCTTTCCCTCCAATTAACAAAAACTGTATCCCATGTTTAAATGCCACAAACTTTCCTAAAAATGCCACTTTAAAAAAAAAAAATCACAACAGGCAAAAAGCCACAAAACACAAGTGGTGACAGAATTTGCCACCTAAGATACGTGTACAGGTGCATCTACAGGTAACCCCGCCCACCCCAGCCTCCAACACATACCCCCATGTCCTTTTCTAGAGTACAACAAACTGACTGGATACTATGAAAGATAAACTTACCATTCCATGACTCATTCTTCATGTCTTCAATGGCATGAAATGAAAAAGGCCCCCATGTATTCTATAGTAAGCATCATTACTTGGGAAGGACCACATGGTATTCAAATCAAGTGGAAATAAGTCCTCCAAAGCAAAGTCCACGGATCAAAATAGGTAAGAGCATCTCTTACCTATGATGGTGCACGTAGCTGACCACGACGGCCAAGAGACACAAGAGGAGGATGACTGCAGTGGTGTAAACCACAGGATGCAAGAGACTGGCTGCCTGGGTGTACAGCTCGGATCCTGTCAAGTCCTGAGGGGAAAAGCAGAGAGTCATGCGAGAAGCTCTGTCACGGCCATTTAACTATGGGGACTTTCCCGAGGGACTGAGAACGTTCAACACACACTCTGGCCTGTGCATCTCTGTGGTGTGCAAGGCCTGATGTCTCCTGCTATCTTCTTCACACATGGGTCTGCCTTCCCCAGTTCCAACACTAGCAGCTGCTTGTGGTATACACCTGTCTGTCCACCACGTCAGTCTGAACTCTGCTCTGCCATGAGGGTAATGGAGACAGAAGCACAGCCTACACGCAGGTGACTCAGAAGGGCAACTAGACTTCACTCTCTTTCATGCCCACTCAGCCCCCCTGCCACTCTGCAGATTCACAAGCCGAGAAAGCACAACGAAGACCAGTGTTCACAGTCAACAAAGCCCAAATAGACCCTTGTAACCGCGGGAGGTCAAGTCAACTCCATGGTCCACAACACGAAGAGACCTGACATCGAAGAGACCTGACATCGTGAAAGGGACCGCAGACAAGATGGAAAGGCGTGGTTCCTGCCCCTGCAGAGCTCAAAGCCACAGGAGAGACAGATACACAATCAGATCCTGACAGTGAGTGATGGAGATGTAAGTACAGTTATAGGAGCAGAGAAGAGCCCTGTAAGAGTTCACTGTTTTATATATATATATATATATATATATATATATATATATATATAAAACAGTGAATCACACAGTGTTACCATAATCCAGGCACTGACTGTGTCCAGCACTTTAGAGAGGAACCCAAGGAGGTACGTTTATCATTCGTCCCATTTTACAGCTTGCAAAACTAAGGCCCAAAGACGTTAAGTGCTGAGAGGATTAGATCCAAAGGAGGGTGGCTGCCAAGTCTATTCCCAAACACAACACTGACACTGCCTTGCTAAAATAAAAATGACAAGACGCCTTAATGCTGCCTTCCTTACCAAGGACCAAGGCAGGCTGGGAAGATGCCCCCACCCTGGCTGTGTGCTACGGTTTGGGTATGGAATGTGCCTCAAAAAAAACTCATGTGTTAAAAGCCTGGCCCCCGCCCTGACAAGATTCAGAGGTGGAGCTTTTAGGAAATGACTGAATCAGGAGGGTTAGACTCTCATCACTGGATTAATCCATTTGATAGATTAATAATTTGAATGGACTATTCCATGGTAAATGTAGGCAGATGCTGTGTGGTTGGAGGAGGCGAGTCACTGAGGGTGTAGCCTGGACCACATCTGCCCCGACCCCTTCCTACCACTGCCTGCTTTCCAGCTACCAAATGCTGAGCGGGTTTCCTCCACCACACCCTTCCACCATGATGTCTGCCTTACCTCAGGCCCAGATCAATGGAGCCAGCCAACCATGCACTAACAGTTCCGAAACCATGGGCCAAATGAGTTTTCTTAGTGGCTGCCCAGTGAGAAAACTGGGGTTACAGAAGTTAAAGCCATGGATTCCGCAAACCCCTTCAATGCACTCTCCTGCACTGACTCCAACAGCTAAAAATTATGGCTGGATGTGGGAGAGGTCCGTAAAGATGTTATCTCCAATGAAGAAGCTCTTGACATAATAGCTAAGCAAGAAAAGCTAGATGAAAAGAAAAGGAACAGGTGAAGAAGCCGTCAACAGAGTAGGAAGGGAATGGACGAGTTTCCGAGGGAAGAAATGGAAGTGGACAATACAAAATTATACACTGAAAAAGGCCCTATGGGCACACCTTAACAAACCCCTCACAGAAACAAAAGAAGAAGAGTCAATGACAAAAAAAAAAAAAAAAAAAAAGACAGAAATCACATATCACATTTAATGGGCAACTAGAACACAGGAAATAGAACACAGGAAACGAAGTTCAAACCTGTGTGTGCCCCTGCACCCCAAAAAGCCTCCAGTGGCAACCCTCCTAATTCACTTAAAAACTCAACAAGCACCCACCATGCCAGGCACCGTGACATGCAGAGGAGGCAAAACAGTCTCAGCCCCCAGAGGACTTACAGTGTGGAGTAAGAACACAAAAGGGAAACACCAGAGAAAGCCTATCACAAGCAATTCCAAACCACCTGCCCTTGTGAGGCACCCACAGTATCTGTCCACACATGTGGTCTCAAGGCATTCACAATCTGTTAAAAGTCTGAATATAAAGAGTAGGAAAATTTTTTTTAGCACTGGGGCAAAAAAAAAAAAAAAAAAAAAAAAAAAACAGTTAGATGCTATTAAGTGTAGGCATGTTTCCCCTCGATTTCTCTGAAAAACTACTACGCCATTGTAGAATAATTGAGGATAAACTTGCAATATCTAGGATTTAGCCTACAGACTTTTTTCATGCTCTGCCTGCTTTAGATTTCTGGAGGAAATGTTCAATAGCATGCTGCCACTGGATAGCTATAGGATCTGGGGCCATTACTTCACTGTAAAATGCAGACATGCAAAATGCAGACATGCCAATCATCTTGCTGGGCCTGGGAGGGAGCAGAAGGAGGGCATGTAAAGGTGCCTTCCACAGTCCTTGGTAGAGGGTAACAAAACATGGGAAGCAAGATATTAGCTAATAAAACAGAAGACAGCACTGATTTAATTCCCAAGATACACTGTATACTCAACTCAAGTTTAAGAGATTCAAGTTTGATATCTTTCAAAAGCCAAATGCATGTGACATACAAAGAGAAAGAGACTGGATACTGAAACAGAATGCAAAAATGCTTAAAATACCAAGGAAAAACTGAAGGAAGGCACAAGCAAGCATCTCTGTGACAGGTCACAGAAGACACTGCCCCCACATTTCGACCTGCCCAAGTGCAAAGAGAGCTCCTGCCAAAACAGATCTAAGGAGACAAAATATGAAGGACCAGATATTTCAGGCTTTGCAGGCCAAGAGGCAAACTGAAGCTATCACACAGGCACCTATTAACCATTCACAATGTAACTGTGAGAACACTAAAACAGACACTTCTCAAAAGTAAGAAATACAAATGGCCAACAAAATACATGAAAAAATGTTCAATATCATTAGCCATTAGGGAAATGTAAATCAAAACTAGACCGAAAGTTCATCTCACACCAGTCAGAATGGCAGTCATCAAGAATACAAATGATAATAATAAATGCTAGAGAGTATGTGGAGAAAAAGGAACACTTTTATAATGTCTGTGGGACTGTAAATTAGTACAACCACTATAGAAATCAGTATGGAGGCTTCTAGAAAGACTAGGTATGGAACCACTGTATGACCCAGCTATCTCTCTTTCTCAGTATTTACCCTGAAAAATTAAAGTCATCTTACTACTGTAATATATACATACCCATGTTTCTAGCAGCACAATTCACAATAGCCAAACTATGGAACCAGTTTAGGTATCCACCAATGAATGAATGGATAAAGAAAATGTGGCATATATACCCCACATTTTATTCAGCAATTTAAAAAAAAATATATGCCATTTGTAGGAAAATGGATGGAACTAGAGACCATTATGTTAAGCAAAATTAAGTCAAACTCAGAAGGTTAAGAGTTATATGTTTGTTCTCATATGCAGAAGCCAGAGAGGATAAAAGGAAAACAAAGGTGGGGATCGGGATCGCCTAAAAATAAAAATCAAAAGGAGATCAATAAAGGAGAGGGACCAAAGGGTGGAAGTAGGGGAGGGAGGGAGAAAGTACTGGAGAGTGACATTGGTCAAATTATATTGTTATACTGTACGCATGTACGAATCGACACAACAAATTCCATCATTATATACAACTTCAATGCACCAATAAAAAAAAAAGGATAGGGGCGGACTTAAGAGCCATTCTTTGCTTTTCAGCCTTAAAAAGAAAGGAAACACACACACACACACACATACACACATACACACACATAGCAGCTGGCTGGATTGAGCAATATGACAAAATATAAGACTCCTTCAGACAGCTGAGGAAATTAGGATATTGGGATACCAAACAAGTTAGAGATCTACAGGGAGAGATAAATGAGAAATCTGAATCAAATTATTTTTAATTATAGTAGTAAAAAAACATAGGTTTTATGATAATATAATAAAAAAATTACTAAATACACTGTTTAAGAATGACACTAAGAGAATATTAGAAGAAAAGTAAAACTATAGTTTGCATTGGCGATGTGTCAATTAGTGCCCGGCCCTAAACGCTCACATGACGGCAGCCTGTGACTATCAGTGATCTTGGTCATACTTCTATAGGGCACAAAATTAAAAGAGAAAACTAAGCAGGCAGTAAAAAATAACGATTCCCACAGAAGTTAACTTCATCCATGCAGAGAAAACCAAAATGGCCTCTAGTGTGGGAAGTCACAAAGACCAGAATTACTAAGGACTCAAATGAAGGGGAGGAGAGTACATGATGGACAGAGCAGCAAGAGGTACTTAGAAGAGGTCCTTCAAGCCCAAGGATTGCTAAATATAAAACTGATGGAAGTACTTAATAATTCATTGTTATCATACCAATAACAAGAATAATTAAAATCAGGAATTAAACTTACCAAGGTCGAACAAGAGGGTGCAATCCAAAGAAAACATCTCAGGGCACCTCAGTGTGTTAGAAATAGCTAGCTATAATAAGACCTGAACAATATGATTAAATAAAAAGTAGATCTGAAATCAGAAGTATAAAAACGACCCAAAACCAAAACAGACCATGACTTGTATGCTTCTTTTTCATTTCCTTTTCAAGAACAAAGAATAATTTTCAGATTGTTTTCCTCCTTGCCTCACACAACACACAAAATCAGTTGCAATGCAACTATAGATCTAAATGTGAAAGATTAAATACCCCAGAACCCCTTGAAGAAAACAAAGGAGAGATCCTCATGACTGTGGGATGGGCTAAGATTTCTTAAATGGGACATAAAAAAAAACGACACAAAAACCCAAAACTAAGAAATTAGACTTCAGAAAAATTAAGAAACTGTTCATCAAAAGACTATTAAGAGGGCATGTCTACAGTGCTTAATCCGGCAAAGACAAAGATCTTACACTCAGAACCCACATCAAGAACTCCTACAAAACTCCAATTAAGTCAGCAAGGCTTTGAAGAAGCTTCATCAGGAAACACCCAACTATCAACAAGGAAACCTCTCCAGTCACCAGAGGTACAAATCAAGAGTCACAATCATATCAACACCACCAAAAAACACTTAAATTAAAAGACTCACAATACCAAGGATCCGTGAAAAGATAGAGCAACTGTAACACTCATTGCTGCAGGGCGTGGGTGTGTGTGTGTGTGTGTGTGTGTGTGTGTGTGTGTGTGTGTTTCATAAACCAACAGGACCACTCAGTCCTGCTGCCACCAGGTGGCACTAGCTACTAAAGCCGAACACATGGAGAGCCTACACCACAGCCATTCCACTGCTGCGCATGTATGTCCACTAAAAGACATGTATGTGAATATTCAGGGAAGCTTTTGTTTGATAACCAAATGCCCACTAGTAATGAAATGGACAAACTGGTATATTCATTCAATGATCTATTGCATAGCAATGGAAAAGAATAAACTGCTACTCTATGCAAAGACAAACATAAATCTCATTGTTGTAATAAGTCAGACAGAGTACAAGCTGTATGCTCCAACTATATGAAGTACAAGAACATGCACGTTTTAGCCATGTTGATGGACACTAGAATGGTGGGCATCTCTTGAGATGGTGGTAGGAACCGAGTGGAAAGAGATACGGGGGCTACTGAGTGCTGAGGCACAAACCTTGACACCCGTGGTGGCTAAATGTGTGCATTGCATGTAAATCTATCACTAATCCATACACTGAAGATCAGTGTGCTTCAATTTGAGAGAAAAGCAAAAGGAAGAAAAAGTTGGCCCCTTCAATGATGAATTTCACTCTGGAGAGATTTATCCTGTAGATATCCTATTAAATATATAAAATGGTATCACACAAGCAAACACATAGAGAAATATCTGAAGTAAATTATGGGACAAATTAATATTCAGAGGTAAAGAAAAGATGTAGCATGACACTTTGGGAGAAAATGGGAACTCAGTAGACTGGGCTAAGACTGTAGGCTAAATCCCCTACACTAAACAATTTAAACAAAAACATTACTAGCATCCATGGTTGATTATACAGTAGAAACAGAAGTTTGCTTTCATTCAGCATGTTTCATATAAACAAACTAAAAGCATCAAAAGACAGAGGAAATCAAATGACTACTCTCTAGTTTGTTGTATCTGGCTGAACAGTGACAACAGGTAAACCAAGACATAGAGATTACTGTATCTTCACTGCTATTACTGGTCAAGGTGTTAAGTTCTACACAGCTTGACCATAATCATTACCCTACTTTCTGTTCAGCATTTTTTCTCCCGACTGATCCCAGAGCCTGTGTATCTTCCTGCTCAGAAAGGTTACTTCTGATTACATCAGTCAAACAAACCCAATTCCCACTTTATTTTTTTCCTCTGGCTCTCACTGAGGAGGGGCTATCTTGTCTGTGTCTATTCTAGATTTATGAGCAAATATATTCCTTTTTTCTGATTTTCTTTCTCTAAAATCAGATCAGGAAAAGTTATATGGACAAGATAGGAATTTAGACTTCTATATAAAATGATATATTTAAAATAGTAGTCAAGAAATACAGAATTTTATTATTTAAACAGTTTAGAAGGAAAAAAAGATGATTTCCTACTTTTTAAGATACTTCTTTTCCCATATAACTTTAATTACTTTAGAGGGGTTATAATTTCATTAACTTTGTCTCCATGTTTAACTAGCACCTCTAAAATTCCCATACACTAACTTTATTATAACTTTGTCAACAATTTCAGATACACTTCACCTTGCTGCCTCTAGGTGGCACAGTTACCTCTAAGAAAAGGAAGAGGATATTTAAAAATAAATAGAAAAAAAAAATCTTAGGACTGTATTTTAGCTTTAAATAATTGTCTTACATTTTTAAAAGATTAAAAGTCTGGAAGATAAAAGAATAGCTTATTCCTTCTAGAAAAGGATTATATTAATTTAAATAATTGAGAAGAACAGCTAGGAAGTTCAAAAATAGATGCTTTAAACTGGTATTAGATTAAATAAAAATAAAAGTTTCACATGGTGCAGTAGCAAGTGAAGCTTATAAAATGTCCACTTTTTGTATTTTGTGTTTCATTTGTTTTGCTCAGCTTTTCCTGTTAACATATACATTTAAGACAAAATCATGTGTCTGTTCTGGCTCCTTTAATATATCAGAGTTTCAGATTATTTTATACTCTAAAACCTGAATGAGAAAGCACTTCAACTGAGAAACTGTCTTGCCCTTTAAATGATGCTTCATGCTTTAACTTAAAAGGAGCCTACAAAATAATAAAATGTGAACTTACAGACCAGACTTGGTAAAATCAGACATCTTCCATTTGTAGAGATCATGAACTATCAACACTCACTTTAAGCCCAAGAGGAAGAACTCCTCAAACAGATCCAGCTGCTGTGTCTAACTATGCAGACCCCAGCCACTGCTAACCGGGCGCAAGAACATACACGCTCAAGTACAGTTGTACAAACTCCTCACTGATTGAAAAGATAATTATCTATTCACTTAATGGCCTGCTTGGCCGGTGTGCTGGGCAAGGGATAGGAAGTTGAGAAGCAAAGAAAACAAAAAAGTGTTAAGCAAATTTTATTATAATCCAGGCTTGCTTCAAGATCATTTCTAGTAGAAAATCCTGTTAAAAAAAAAAAAAAAACTCAGAAGACCACACCATGTTTCAAGACTATTGAGTACTGACAAAATACTGTCTAGATTCCAGATTCACAGTTGAAATTAGATAAACATGTGGAAGTCCTCATCCCTTTGAGGCTAACCTCAAAGCATTTCTGAGAAATGTCTTTCAGACTTGTCAGTAATTCCTTCCACTGAACTCTCAACACACTCCATGATGTTAGCATCATATAATAATTATAGCATAAAATAACAATGAGCATGATTAATTTCATAATCATCTGCTCAGGAATCAGATCCAAATATCTCATTATTAAAAATACCTGCTCCTGTACACTAATATGTTACTTTAACCAAAAAGATTAATAGTTGTCAACTACAGTAAATAACAGCAAACAACATTAGATTGGTTGGCATTAAAACCGAAAAGACACTATGTCAAAACTGTTGCTGGTAGCTGCAAAACTGAAAGTATCACCATTCTGAATTCAAAAGGAGTTTAATGATGGCTATGTGTAGTGGCATTAGAGAGGCAAAGCAGGAAGCCCTTCTTTCACTGTGTGCATCCCATCCTTGCACAAAGGAATCATTTTGGTTGACAGAGCTGGACTGACTACACCCAGGATCTCTCCAGGTTTTGAGAAGGTCAAAGTCTAGCCGAACTTACAAAGTTCACTGGAAATTCCAAATACTACACATATTCCCATACCTTTCATTTGGCAGTAACTACATTTCACTTTAAAATGAGAATTACACCAAACATCATCCCTTACATAATTAAAGGAAGCAATTTCTGTTAAAAGTTTAAAAAAAAAAAAAAAAAAAAAAAAACTTTGTTTAGGTTTAATTATGTGCAGGGAGAAATTAGAATACTTAGTATTTATGCATAAAGTTAACAACTGCCATACCATTAAAACTGCATAGTTACTGAGGGAGTAGCACTGAATTGTAGTGATATTTTCATCTGAGTAGAGTATACGGCACCCATCTGACTTCCAGCCTCCTTGTCCGTTCAGCAAATCAAAATCCCACTGGGCTGCAACGGCATCTGCTCCGTGTGCAATGCGACGCAGTGTCACATTAACAGGGACATGGTGGGTATCTACATTCACACCATCTGGAGAAAATGGGAAATAACAATATTTTTGAAACAAACTTCATAAAGAACTAAATGTCAATGTATACACTAATGGGTACTCTGCAAGATCTTTTTTTCACTAGTGACTCATTAAAATGAGTAGGAACAAAAATAAGCAGTTTTTAGGGATACTGAACAACAAAGCCGCACTGTCCAGTGAGTACAAGGTAGCATATGCCACATACGAACCTATTTTGGTGAGAATCACGGGGGTGACCACCGTGCGCCGCTTCCCATCATCAGCCAAGTTGGTTGAATTTCCAGTGGCTGGAAAAAGCTTCCCATTACGGAAAGCGATGAGCTGAAGCTTGTAGAGAGAGTCATCAGGTGGTCTAATCTCTCTTTTCTGCTTTGGTGAGAAAAGGGAAGGAGGAAGCTGAATAGAAGCCTCCACAATAGTATTCTGGGGGGGAAAAAAAAAACACATGAAAAAAAAACAAGCAAAAAAAAAAAATCAAAGCGAGGTTTCCATATTCATATGCAGAAAAGACGAAATGTCAAGACAGTTATGGAAGTCTTCTAAATACATGATGAATTTTTTTTTAAATTGTATATCCAAATCTCATAGTTAGAACAAACGACTGATAAGCTAAGCAAACCACGACAGCCCAGACCAAAAGAGCGTGAAACACAGAGAAATGCAAACTCCATTTCAAAGAGTTTAAGACGTAAACAAGGGAATCATTTCAAATTACAAAGTTGATTTTCCCACAAGAGCACATATTGCTGAAGCAGAGAGCATTAAAACAGACCGAATACCTCAGTATCACTCCTCGTGGTAATTTTCCCATATATGGGACAGTAAAAAATAGGGACAAGGTAGCACACCCTAAACTTGAGTGTAATCTAATTTAGGCTTATGGAACGTAAGGCGGTTTATGACAGATTCAAACAACAAAAGAATGACATTTTAGAAACATGAGAGAAGTTTGAATTCAGCAAACTCTTCTTACAGCATCCCTTTTCCTGACTCTAAGAGCATGTTTGGAAAAACAAAGTAACCAGTAGAAACAACTGAAGATGCGGACTGATTTTAAACTATTCAGCATTCAATATAAAAAAGCCCATACACTAAAGAGGCAATTCCCTATGTTAAGAATTTATTACCAAGTCTTTCTCCTGGCCACTGACCTCCCTCCCTCCAAACCAATGCTCATGGCACTAACAGGATTTCCTCTTAAAACAAACGTGATGGTGCTATTCCAGTTTAAACAGCACCCTGGTCTGCGATGTCTAGCACACACTGCTCCCAAATCCCAAGTACGCCAAACAATTTGACCCAAAACTACTGCTCAGGCTCATCTCCTACCACCCTTCTAGCCCACTGGTAACCCAGCCACAAGCTTCTCCTTCAGAACTCCCCTCTGCTCCCTGACACTACTGGGCAGGCCACACCGTCTGGAATGAATGAAGCGCTCTCCTGTTCCGACAAACTCTTTAGTTCATCTGGTTTGATTTTTAGCAAAGTTAATTCTTGCTTAAGGGAAATAAGCAGCCAGGATCTACCCTGGACTTATATGTGGGGTCCTTCACAGAGGACTTCTTTGCACAATGAATCAGGTCGTTGCAGTAAATAGTCTGCTTTTCTAGCTGGCCACACCCACTCTCGACTTAGAGCATTCTATGTCACAGCAGAGGCCTGCAGACTCGGCACATAACTCGCTCTCTGCTGGTCCAGCCCGTCTAGGAGGATTTCTGACAACAGTAATGCTCATTTCTGGATCCCCACGTTAATGTTTCCTGGCACCAGTATCTGATAAAAACAGCTGTTTATGGCATGAACAATATCAGGTTTGTACTTTCAAAAAGGGTTCCATTGAGGCAAATGACTACAGAATTATTTTGCAACGATGTTGAGATGAGCAGATATCTGTCAGTGTCTGTTGGAGGATATGTTTTATAAGTGTAAATATTACTTTTAAATTTAGAATACCAAGAAAAATATTTGCCAGAAATATTTTGCCTAAGAAAAAAACACAGAGGCTTCTAACAAATATATATCCTGATGGAGGAAGAAAGGTTAATTATAAATTCATTTGCTAATCTAGTAAATTTCTATAAAGTATATATATTTCTCTGAAGTACATAATGAGGCATATGAAGAGGTAAAACAGATTAGAAGTTCAAAATCCTAATGTTACATAATGGATATTTATTAAAAATTAAGTACAATAAGTCATAAAATAGTTCTATTGTGACCACAATAGACTTGAAAACAAAGCACAGCTATTGGGGAAAGTATTAGTAACAATAAATCAAAATTATTTTTAAAAAGTAATACCTAGCAGGTTCTAAAAGAAAGCTAGAGAAGCAAAACATGTATACTTTCTACAAGTCAAGAAAGGTCTTCTACACAAGTTTAAACTTGTAAACCCAACCCCAAACAACAACAAAACAAATACCAACAGCTACATATCCATGGCTATTATACACTTAAAGGCTTTCTAAAATCTCTTTCCAAGTCCAATAAAGTTATTACTAAATAATAATCATAGGGTTCCTGGAATGGAGAAAGGGTCCCCTATGGGTCTTGAAAAAGTGAACCTCACCTCTATCAATTATGCTTAGATTTTTATGGTAGGAATGTAAAACTGACACACTTCATTTCCTTAAAAGAAGTCTCATAAATCTAATGAAAGGAAGAACACTTATTTGTTATTGTTATTATGATTATATGAAAGTATCTTGACATAAAGGCATAGAACACAAAATTTAATTTCATGTAAATAACTCTACATTTAGTTTATAAGTGTGTGGATTACAGTAATGAGATAGATATAAACATAGGAACTACAGCTAATAAATTGGAAAATCCTCTCAAGATTCTTTGGGAAATACATGGTCTAGGTTTCCAACATGAAAGATCATGTGTCATGAGAAGAACTTGTGATCTGAAATATGATGGTGGGATCCGTGGCCCAGGGGCACCACACAGAAGATGGTGAGCGCAGCCAACCATCTAACCAACGGTGGTGAGGCCCAAGGGGACCCTGACTCTGACCAGCACCAGCACTGTGGAATGGCAGATGGTATTCCTGTCATCATTACCTGGACAGGGTGGAAGAGGGTCCTTCTGGGCTGTGGAGAGAGGAAATGCCTGGAAGTGACCGACTCACCAATAAGCTGGACCTTCACCATGATCTGACTTCTTCAATCTGGTTTAGTATTAACTTTAAAAATTGATGAAATAGGAACACACATGGAATGAATGTTACCATGTAGCTCTTCTTATTTGCTAAACTCACGTATAGTTTACTATTTTCAACGACACTAAGCTAAAAAGAAAATAAGTGATAAAAAGGATGTCAACTCAAACACAGAAATACCTCTACTTGATTTTAGCATCTTTCCTTAGGAAAGAATCAGGACTTCTCTACTTCATAATCGATACATTAAAATGCTCAGAAATCTCAATTTATTCAAATCTATAGAATTCCATGACTAAAGTCAGAATGGGTCAAAACCATCAGATGCCAAACAATCATATACTAATTTACCCAAATTTTCCTTTCTATTTACTTTCAAACAATAGGTATTATGACATATCCTAATCGTTTTCTTGTGTGTAGCTAGGCTTTAGCTGTGTATCACCTTTCAATTACCTCGCTGCTATAGATTAATGGGATTATGTTTGCCTTCAGAACGTTTAGCTGACTTTTCTTTGTTAATTAAGTTTACTGTTAATTGTATTCAACTGTAGCTATTAGATGTTTAGTTACTCTGGGCTTGACACTGTGCGGAACCTAAGGATATACAATGAAAGAAGCTGTGGTCCTTGCCATCAAATATTCACAATCTAAAAAGATGACAAACAAGCACAAAACAATAAGAGCCAACATTTATTGAGTGATTGTTCTGTGCCAAGTACTATTGTGAATGGCAACATATTTACCTTATTTAATCTTTTCAGTAACTCCTTAAGTACCATTACACAATCCCCCATGAAACAGATAAGGAATTGACATTCAGAGAGGTTAAGATACTTTTCCCAAGTTTTCACAGCTGTTAATTGGGGCAAGAGAACAGGAACCCAGGCTGCCTGGCTTTAGAGAGACCACATTCTTAGTTGCCACATCCTAGGGCTTCACTATCAGTTCACCATTGTGCTGCCTTAGAAATACTCTGGAGAATGAACAAAAGCCCCAGGGGATTCACAGACAATGATTAGCTCTGTCTAGGGGAGAGAAGGAAGGTGCCATTTGCACAGAGTCCTAGGGTGAGAACAGCATGAAGACCTAGAATGACTGGTCTGAAAACTCAAAGGACCGCACATGGCCAGGATGAGAGCGAGCGTGGACGTGTAAGGAAACACTGACTTCTAAATTCTGGTCAAGTCGATTATGAAGAATCAACTCCTGCTGGCTATATTATAGCTGAGCTCAAACACTTGCTAACTGCTAAAAGCCCTGGGCAGTTAACTGGAAAGACACCAGTTTATTATGATCATATTTGAATTATGGAATCAACAGTGAAAGAGATCGTTTTCATGAAAAAAAAAATCAAGAACAGATTTGACTGGTGCTATTGGCAAGAGTCAAGTACCAGGCAACTCCACCTTCAATGGGAGACCACAAGGCCAGGCGCTGGGTTCACCACTGACTCAAGCATAGCTCTGCCCCCAAGCAGCCCACTGTGGCCCGTGGGTGGCACGTGATGACAGAGATGGGCACCATTACTGAAAAGTGAGGGGAAACAGAGGCCCCACAGGTGAGGCAGGAGAAAACTAATCGGAGGGTATCAGTAAGACTTCACAGAGGGGACACTTCTGCAGGGTCTTAACACATAACCACGGAGCAAGGAAAGGACCGGAGGAGCAGGGGACTCCAGGAGAAAAATCAGCAGGAGCCTGCGCCCAACATGGATAGGCGGTTTGGAAAGGAAACAGAAACCTGCTGTCACTGGACAGAGGGAAGAGCGGGCAGGAGGAGATGTGAGCAAGAGCACTATTGCTGGGTAAGGAAGCCACTCGGCAGACACCTCTGAGACTGGACGGTTAACAGGGGTTGAATGAGGCTGACTTCCTTTCCAGCCAGATCTGAGACAATGCTCACAATATCGACAACCTGAGACAGCACAGCCATTGTCAGAAGAGGCTCCACGGAGGGGCACATTGTTGGGTGCCCTCTGTTCTGCAGGTACCAGCTGCATGGCTGTGGGAAGGATGGTCTACACGGTGGTCCTGACAGAGGACCACAGGGCTAAGAGGCACCCAGGGAATAGGAGCAGCCACTATTTGCTAAATGATAAGAAGGTATTTCAGTATTTTATTTACGAACTGGCAGGGTTACACTGGCACATGCTGGCTGATTACTAGTAGCCCTAAGTAGACCAACTGACATGAGAGGCACGGATTTGTATGGAATAGCCTCTAGTACGAAAACCAAACAGCAATTTACAATAGTTTGGGCAATACAGGTGGAACTCGACTTAGGGTGGGTCAACATACAATTTTTCACAAAGAGAAATACATTCAGCAGGAACCATACTTTGACTCTTGAGCGTTTTTCCAGGTTAGTGACATGTGGCATGATATTTTCTCCCAATGCGGGTCAGTAGCAAACCACAGCTCCCAGGCAGCTGTGAGATCACAAGGCTAAACAGCCGAGACTCGAGCAGTCTACGTTGCCAAACTAGGATGTCTGGGAGGTCAGGGGTCATCAATACATTTTCAACTTGGGATATTTTTAACCTTACAATAAGTTTCTCAGGACATTACCCCACTGTAAGTCAAAAAGAATCTATATAGGATGGGAGTCCAATCCTGGCTATGGGAGCAGCCTGCAGGGAAGCACACAGATTCAAAACATGCAGGAAGCAAATCACGTGAGACATCTACTGCCAACTAAAATCATCCTCTTTAAAAAAAAAAATAAAAAATTTTAAAAATCCTCTTTATGGGTTTTACTTCATATGATCATACACGCTCCATTTAAGGGTAATGTAATCAATTGCTGGATGTTCAAACTGTCTAGTGAGTACATTCAAGGGATTTTTTTTTTTTTTAAAGTATGCACAGAAAGAATAAAAACTGCTCTAGCATTAAAGTTTAAAATGTGAAGAAAGTCCTCTGTCAAAGTGCTAAAGCTTAAGTACTTTTGGTGCTGCTGATGTTAAAACTGTTATCTGATTTTATTTCATAGAGGATATGTTCCTTTTTCATTCAGTATAATGATGTCCATCTATGAAGCATGAATAATAAAGTAGCGTGTTCTTGCTCTGGTCACAGGATGATCTTAAAAGGACAGAACATGAAATTGGCAAATCTGAGAGTATTCATCTAAAGCTTTCTGCTTTAGAGGGCAGAAACCCTCCTTGCACAGGTGTAGGCTGTGAAACCAACGAAACGTACAGTTTCATCATTTCTAAGCCCTTTCTACCAGCCGTGATCATCTAAGACAGAAGGTTCATCACTTTTAACACTCCTCAAAAACACATGCCCTTGTGTGTTGCTATTTCTACGCCTTCTGTGGTTTATTTTCACCAATAAAAGATGCAACACAGAAAATTGAGCAGGTCTACAGTGCAAGGCTGGGTACATCAAGTATTCTCAGAGCCAAAAGCAGCAGAAGAATCTTGCCCATTTTCCTGAGTATATGGTATCAAGTAAATATAACATCGTAAGACTTGTTGAGGTTATCTTGGCTAGTTATGATATTTGTGAATTTGGCAAATGAACTCTCTTTATGGAAGTCACCAGGTTAAAGTATGACAGAATACACTGATGTATTTGTCCATTCCACACTTATTAGGCACCTACAGTATACCAGAACATCTAACACTTATTGATCGATTTTTATATAGCCATTAAAATGACTAGAGCTAAGTGCAGTGGCGCACACCTATAATCCCAGCGGCTTGGAAGGCTGAGGCAGGAGGATCACGAGTTCAAAGACAGCCTCAGAACAGTGAGATGCTAAGCAACTCAGTGAGACCCTGCTCTAAATATAATACAAAATACAGCTGGGGATGTGGCTCAATGGTCTAGTGCCCCTGAGTTCAATCCCTGGTACCCAAAACAAAATGACCAGCATACTGTTTGTAATGCTAGCCAGGAACAAGACGGAAAAGAAGTTCTATGTAATTAAAAATCACAGAGAATATAATGGCACATGAGCATACAAAGCTAAATGAAAAAATGTTGCTTCATTAGGGAACTGAACTTCTGCCTCCAACTACTCAATTCAATGTGGCTTAGTGAAACACATCTACACGTCCAAATTAAACAAACAAAAAAAAAAATCAATAAAAATTAATTTATCTCACATATTTACACTTCTTTGCCAAAAATCTTGATATTCACCTTGCCTGATTAAATGCCCAGCCTCATGGCTGACTTCTCCATTAGGCACAATGTCAAGGGCCCACAATATTTGTAGGGGCCCATGAAAATGTTTTAGGGTCTTAATATGAGGATAAGAAAAACAAAAACAAAAAAACTTTTAGGTTAAAGAAATTGTTTTAATATGTAATATTAATATATTTGTTTTATTAGTATTGTAGTTATAAAATGTAACTTAACTTTTGATATTTTTTGTAGACAAAAATGGTTAAGGTCCATGAAAGTCATTATGCAGCTCTTTGTGGTATGAAAAAAACCCACAATATCCCCACACTGCTCCCCTACTCCCTTCAAAAAACACTTTTACCAAGAATACAGATAACAATAAATGTTGGCAAGGATGTGGGGGAGAAAGCACACTTATTCACTGCTGGTGGGACTGCAAATTGGTGCAACCAATCTGGAAGGCAGTGTGGAGATTCCTTAGAAAACTTGGAATGGAACCACCATTTGACCCAGCTATCGCACTCCTTGGTTTAAACCCAAAGGACTTAAAATCAGCATATGATAGTAATGCAGCCACATCAATGTTTATAGCAGCTCAATTCACAATAGCTAAACTGTGGAAGCAACCTAGATGCCCTTCAATAGATGAATGGGTAAAGAAAATGTGGTACACAATGGAATATTATTCAGCATTAAAAGAGAATAAAATCATGGCATTTGCAGATAAACAAATGGAGTTAGAGAATATCATACTAAGTAAAGTAAGTCAATCCCCCAAAAAACAAAGGCAGAATGTTCTGATAAGTGGATGCTGATCCATAATGGGGTGGACATGGTAAAAACCACTTTTAATAAGGTTATTTTGCAAAGCAAAAGACTTTGTTCTAAACTAATGTGAACAGCGACTAGAGAACATAACATACCTTTAGTGCCAGACTTGAAAACGTATTTGAAACGTTGCACTTGAAGCTCAGCTGCTTGTCTAGGTTTCCATCTGGATCCCGCCTCCCATAATCAGAAAGTCCTGTGCGGTCAGTGGCTGCCACTTTCTGGAACACGGTGCAGGTCATCCCGGTGAAGCCAGCAGCCTTGATGACATAGGCTTCCAGAGCAATGTTGGGTGAATACTTCAAAAGCCAACCAAAACAGGAGTTATGGAAGAGTTATAATCTGGAGGAAAAGCAAGCACTTTCCAAGACTTTTCAAGCACAAAACACTGTACAAGTAAGCCAAACTAAAAAGCGCAAGTCCTCATTAAACAAAAAGTATGTAGAAAACTGGACAGAATTTTAAAAGGCCCTGGAACAAAACAATGAAACAACAACAACAAAAGTCCTGAAATGGAAAGATGATCAATGATGAGAGAACAAGTTGCAAAGTATAGGAAGTCAGCTACAAATGAGAAGTCAATTAAAAATAGTTTGAAGGCCGGGGGTGGGGGGGATCAGTGGAAGAGGGCTTGCCTAGAGTGCACAGGCCCTGAGTTCAATCCCCAGCACTGTAGAAAGGTAAACTAATTTTAAAAGAATAGAATTAATTTGAAAAGCACTTTTCAGGAAGAAAAGCTACACACTCAAAATGGAAGATCCTTATTTTTAAAAAAAATCAGCTAGAGAAATGAGTAAAGCGTTAATAATCATTCCATAGGAGGAAATGGAAGGCAACTACTAGGGTTTGGAATCTACACCTGAAAGTTCAATACTTCAAGCCATAGTCCCCTTTTCCCTTTCCAGGGAGAGCAAGTTAAAACTCTCTACATTAGGTTTAAAGAGATTCACTCCAAAGCTGTTTTTTCAGAAAAGAAAGGGAGGTGGCTAGTTTCAAGAGTAGGAAAGAAACAGATTTAAGAGTGACCAGATTAGAAAAATTGCCTGAAAGAGATGGCACCTGCCCCAGAGTTTTCAAGGAATTCAAAAGTAAGCTAAACTTGGGGGCTTTGCCAAAGTATAGAATGATACCACAGCTGCCAAACCCCAAGCATCATGTATTCGTCAGAAGCACACCAGAAAGGGCGCAAGAAGTGACAAGCTGACAAGCCACACACTCAAATCCAGCAAGGTGACAGGACCTACTTTCAATGCTAAGGACAACGAGGGGTTTCTCCTTTTCCTAGAGACTTTTAGGTAAACCTCTATCATATGGAAAAAGCAGCACTCATGTCCGATATGAGGACAGCATTTTTTTGTTTTGTTTTTTACATGAGACTCTTTTGCAAGATGCTTAAAATCTATTAGACACAAATTCTAAATGGTGAGAAGGAAGAAGGAATTTGGCAAGTGTGGCACACAAAGTACTCACCCCAAAGAGTAGTATCTTCTACATGTGATAGAAAATAATCATTGGCTTTCAAACTTTTCAAGAGTAAACAAAGTTTGCATTAGCTCACAGATCGTAACCTGAAAAGCTTACTAATTAAACTCTGTTAGTTAATAAATCATGTGTGTTCCAATTTTTTATTGATCAAAGCCACACATAAGAAACAGAGTTTTTGATGAGTAGCACTAACCATGACCAGCACATGAAACCTCAGTTAAAAGAAAGAAACCTGTCCTTCTGAGACCCACCTGGTACCATATCCTTTCTTTTTTTTTTTTTTTTTTTTTTTTGTGGTACCAGGGATTGAACTCAGGGGCACTCGACCACTGGGCCACATCCCTGGCCCTTTTTGTATTTTATTTAGAGACAGGGTCTCACTGAGTTGCTAAGTGCTCGCCATTGCTGAGGCTGGCTTTGAACTCGCGATCCTCCTGCCTCAGCCTCCCAAAGTGCTGGGATTACAGGCGTGCGCCACCGCGCCCGGCTACCATATCCTTTCTTAATACTGCAGTCCCCCCCACTCATTTTCCATTTCCCCCCATTTCAGTTACCTACAGTCAACTGCAGTCAGTCTGAAAATATTAAATGGAAATTTCCAGTAATAAACAATTCATAGCTTTTAAATAACTTTTATCAGAATATATTATTACAGTTGTTATTTTATAAATAGTTATTATTAACCTGTTACCACACCTGGTTTACAAGTTAGACCTTATCATAAATATGGACATATACATGCAGTGTTTGGTACTGTCTGTGGTTTCAATCACCCACTGGAGTCTTAGAACACTTCCCCAGGGATCAGGAGGGACTGCTATGTAAGAAAATGTGTCACTATGAGACTGGTTTTACATGTTGAAATGGCAGGTAAAAATACGCACCATGACCTTTATTACACCCATGAGTTCTCAGAACCGGTGAGGTTCAGAAGAAGGAAGTGGGTTCTCGTGGCTGAATGATAAGAAGGCCCAAGGATGGCATTTAAATTGGATTTAACGGGCTGGGGAGGAAGTAAGGTGACAAGCTAGTCTCATATAAGGTCATGGGTCTGCGAGGGAGAGGATGGTAGCCAGGCTGGGCCTCTATTTTATTTACTATTCAGGAAAGTAATCCTCATCTTAAAGGAGCGGAAGTTAGAATAGAACACAGTACTACCAAAAATAGTCTCAGAAATGAATGAAAAAGTGATAATCTTGAAATTGTATAAAATCTGAGCTGGAAGGGTAGAATATTCAACACTACACAAATCTACCAAAAGAGTTAAAAAATGAAAACCATGGGCCATCAGAATAAGATTGCTAAAGGAACAACACAGTCCCTACCATACTTCTCATAGTTTTAGAACAAAAAGTAAGCAATACACAAAGAGAGTTAAAACAGTTCAAGTTAGCATAGATAAAATTCAATACTATTTAACTGGGTGATTATCATGCCAATTGCTTCACAAGTGTTGGAGGGTATCCAGTGCTCTTCTGAGACCCGGGTCTGGGCAAGCAATCAGGCATTCTCTCAAAACACCCCTGAGGTCCCAGAACAGAGTACTAGCTCCAATGGACCGTGGGTAAGAGCCAACAGAACACTACAACAGTGCTCTTATTTTCGTTGTAGAAACAGTTTCAGTGGATTCAATGGTGTTAAAAATTCAAATGACAGATTATCCAAGTGCTTTCCAATTACCAATGAAATAAGATTACTCAAAAGCAAAATCAGCTTTTAAAATGTTTTGGAAAAACATTTTATTCTATACTAATCATCGGTAACAAAAATGCACACCCTGTAAAGAAAGAGACCTATGTCTTTTGAGTTAGAGTTGCCACAGTGAATTTTTTGTCTAAGCTACTGTCACACTCACTGTTGAATACACATGAGCCCCACTGGCCAGCCGGTAGGTAGGTAGCGATGCGCTGTAGACACTGAACAATCCTACTGCAGGCTCTCGCTTCCCTCTGCGCCAGCCACAGGACCCGCTCATCAGCCAACATGATGTTGCTTGCGATGTCAACCATCACGTCCCCTAGCTAGAGAGCATGAGTAAAAAAGAAAGAAAGATCTTTGGAGCTGAGGCAAGCTGTCCAACAGCATCAAAATGCTACAGAAACAACAAGAATGTCCTTCTGTCTAAATTTTTTTTTACATGAATACCCAACAATCACATTTCTTGTTTCTCATTAAAACAACTTTGGATATGAAGAGCACATTCAATTATGGTCATTTGGAAATATGTAGCTCAAAACAGGTATTTAATTAGTCACTACCTCACTGGTGAAGAGATACTGCCTTGCATCTTGAAGGGAGGAAAAGGACGGCAATTAGATTAACAAGAAGATGATGTCACATGACCCCAGGGCAAAAACAGCTCAACTCTCAACTCTTCACCTCAAAACTATTATTTCTTTTTGTATAAGCATTAGCTTAAATCAAACTCTATTAGTAGTAAAAAAAAAAAAAAAAAAAAAATCTGTACTTCCCCCCCTCTTTCTTACTCCCTTGTCATATTCAAAATTCCAGGCACGTCCAAGCACCATGAGTTTCCAGTTCCTGCCATGCAATCTCCGACCTCTGTACTCTGGTGTGTGGTTTCCTCCCCCTGAATGAACTCATTCTTCCCTTCCTTGGGACTCAGTGAATGCTTCAAGACCCAGTACCTTGAAATGAATGGATCCTAAGAGGAGAGGCTCTATTATTTGTTTTACTAGTTTCATATGTGTGACTTTTCATTAGCTCACTTCGGGCCTCACAGATGTAAACATCTATCCTGCGATGCCAGTGTTGCTACCGTCCCTGCCGCCTCCCATCCCCCCGCCCATCAAAAATGCACTGACTGGTCCAGCTAATAGGACACACTGTTGAAGAGGGAGACTTATACAGAGCAAAATGTTCATAAGGAGTCTGTTTCAGAGAGGACAATAAAAACATTTACTCAAGAAGTAGGCATTAAAGGTGTAAGCCCCAGTGCGAGCCAGGACGCTGCGGCTGCTTTAGCAGATGTCTCCTGGTCCTCCCAAGAAGATCCCACCTAAGGTTTTCACTTCTGTTCTGCTTCCAGTAGTACTCTTCCCAGTGCATATAAGTATGAGGGCAGAGGCGGTTCTGGAAGAAGTTCAGTCCACCCACCATGGTTCACTTTACAAAGAAGACAGATCCGAAACCTGGAACCATGGGGTGAGGTGGACACAGAGGTGAGACCTTAATGGTGACCCCTGCCACACACGCATCTCTTCCTTCTTGGTAAACCCATAGCAGTGGTCCTGTCTTCTGAACTAGGTGCAGACCACACTCCAATGATAAATGCAGGGCTCCTGAAACCATGTCTAGCACCCAATAAGTGCTCCAAAAATGTTGGCTCTATTTGTTATTTTACTGCTCCTGTTTTTCTTGAAGCATTTTAATGCTAAAATAGACATCTTTTTTAAGATGACAGGCTCCAGAAGTGACGAGGAGTGTATTTCACAAATCTGGGTTCACATATAACCAGAACTAACAAACAAAACTGGCTTCTTGCCCTCTTAAAGCCCTAACCCCCAACCTTGATCTGATCTAAAAATATTCTGACTCTGTACTGTCCTGATCTCAGTGTACCATGATTATTTCCATGTTTTATTTCCAAGGTAAACATCTGGGAACAGGGACATCATACTATCTTACTTATACTGACACCGTTATTCACTAGTCTAAGAACTGGTATGGAGCCCAGCAGTTATCAATGTTCATTACTCAATGCTTATCAACGTTCATTATTCTGTTCATTTACAATGTGTACTGAGTAAACATTTGTTAGGGGTCAAAGTGAGCCCTGAGCAGCAGACATACAGCAAACACACAATCAGTCTTCAAGCTTATAGTCTAGTGAAGAAAATACACAACAAGCCAGTAATCCCGTTCTTTAAAAATGATCTAGATTATGATCATGGCAATGACAGAGAATAACAAAACAATCCAAACCCCCTATTTTAATGGACTCACACATTCTCACAGGGCATTTCTCCCAAATCTACGATATCAACATGATCAACCGGCAGAGAAAAAGAGCCCACCAGGCATGGTGGCGCTTGCCCACAAATCCTAGAACACAGGTCAAGGCAGCAAATCATTTGGGAAGAGAAGTTATAGACCAGGCTGGGCAACACAGCAAGACTCTGTCTCAAGGGAAAAAAAGAAAGGAAAAGAAGAGGAGCCTAACACCACGTTTTACAGAATTCCATTAATTCCATTTTATACAATTCACAGGAATATCATCATCCCAGGACATCTTCCTTCTGAAGACAGGACTGGTGAATACCACTTGACTGGAAGTCCTCATTTCTGAAGGTACAAAGACAGGTTCTGACTCCTGATATGTCCATTACTGAACATACCTGTCAGGTGTCAATACAGAGGTTAACTAAGGAGTTTGGATTTTAAACAGGAATTCAGAGCAGCTGGAATTACTTAAGTTTTTGTCTGTTATTATGATTGGTTGTTACCTCAAGTTTCTATGTAGAAATGAAACAACTAAAAGAGATGAAGTGGTCAAATATGCTTTCTGACTTTCAGAAATGAAATTCCTGTTGGCTACAAAAACTTAAGAGATAAAGCACATAAAAGTACTGATTCTATTCTGAGGCACTACTAAATACATGAAATACCTACAGAGTAACACAATTACAATTAAAATTTGTTTACTTTTTTTTTTTTTGCAGATTAAATATATAGACTGTATGATGACATAACATAACACCTGGTAGACATGTCATCTTTCCAGAAAAATTATGATAACATGACCAAAGAATTCTGCTCTGTTCCACTAGATAAGGCCCAGGTAGGAATATAACTCATGTTTCATCCTGAAGAGAAAAATCACCTCTAGGAAGGTACAGCTGACAAGAGGATGGCTCTAACTAAGAACAAGCCATTTTTTCTCATTATTTGACACCAAATGGCTAAGAACCAAAGAAAGGAATTTGTTGCCAAAATATTTGTAGTACAGATAATCACAGAATGCTACATGCTTCTGTGGCCTAGTTAGGAAAGCAGCTCTGAATCCGACACAGCGGCCAAAAGGGACACAAGAATGATCAAATGCATGAAATGCTACATTGGATTGAAGAAGTATTCCTGAAATCGGACACACAGAGACAGTTTTAAAGTGCAAACACCGGCATTCCATACAAGGCATCGTATTTGTCCCTGGCCTCATTTCCTGAAGGCCACTCCAGTCACAAAGGGTCAGAAGGAATCAGGCACCTGTTCCTGCACCTGTCACACTAAACTGTAAGGACCAATGAAAAACACATGGGAACTCACTTCAAAGATGAAATGTGAAGAAATCAAAATGCCACATGAATAACAACGAAAGTGTCCAAAGCCATAGTTGTAAGAGACAGATCGTTCTATGTTCTGAAGTCAAAATCACCTGCAAATTCAATAAATGTCTGATATGTTACATTACTAAATAGACAAGACAATATACAAACTCCACCTTTAATTATAATGTAGTAGGTGTTCAGTGTTTAACACTGAAGACAGAATACTCCTGTGGCCTGGAGTTCAGTGTTCCTGGATTAAGGCTGTCACTTACAAAGGTAGATATTCCAGAGCCAATCAGTTGGCCTCACTGAGACCCAGTTTGCTCATGTGTAAAATAACAAGACCAGGTTCCCTATAAGAAATGCTCAGCACATCTCATTCCATGCTAAATTAAAACAAAGGAAACCCAGAAGACAAACGTCTTCTCACATACCTAGTGGAAATAGAAATAAAACAATGCAGGCAGTTTCTAAGAAAGGCCAAGTCACTTAGGCCCTTCCCATATTTACATTTTCAAGTGCAGAGCGGTGAGGGATACTTTTGTCAATTCTAAGAACCAGAGAAGCAAGAATGACAAACAGATATGTAGCCGGGGCAGCCAACTGGGCATCTGTTTCAGGGAAGCTAATATGGAGATGAGAGGTTGAAGTGACCTGTCGTCCAAACTTGACTATGAAGTCACATACAGCATTTTCATCATCATGGCTACTACTATCTGCGGGGTCTTCATGATTGTCAAACAAATATTACACTCAAGAGATTCGTCAGAACATTCCCATTAATGCCTCTTAATCCATACTGTTCTGAAACTGCAATGTATTTTCATAAAAATCAATAAATAAAAATAGAGGGATACATTTTTAGATAAGAACAGATGAACCAATTGTTTATTTGCTGATGACCTAACTGTTCACCTAGAAAATAACAGCTAACCAACTGCAAAATGGCATGAATGAATTCAACGAGGTAACTAGGCAAGAGATCTGCATCTTTAAGAAATCATAATCAAGGAAAATAGAACACAGACTACATATCTGCAGATACCAAGGACGTGAGCTAATTCTGGTGACAGAATAGCAATTTTTAAAGCTCCTTTTATTTTAGAAAATTATGGATGAAATATGACATAATTCGTTTTTAAATGCTCCAGCACTGAGAAAGAAAGAATGAAGCAAAGAAGCTAAGAAAAAAAGGAAAGAAGGGCAGAGGGAAGGAAGTTGAGGGGGGAAGAAGCGCATAAGATGGATGAATCAAGATGGTGAAAGCTGAAAAACTGCTCAATTTTTCCAACAAAAAAGTTCTCAAAAAGTTAAACCCAAGGGAAAGACATTTTTAAAAGCAATATAAGGATAGAAATTGAAGACAGTACAGAGGTTTTCAAAGCCTATGCCAAGGACACACTGCCCGGCATCACCTGAGCTGACCTTCTGGCAGTGCACATTCTCAGAAACAGCCCCAGATTTAGTGTGTCAGCACCTGGGAACAGTGGGAAGGGGTCTGCTCGCGGCAGCAGTCTGTTTAACACACCCTGCCAGTGATTCTGACCCAAGCTCAATTTGAGAAAACGATGTCCTAAGAGATCACAGAGCCAGACCTGGTCTTCGAAACGCTTAATCATACAGAAAAGTCTGGCAAGTAAAATCAAGAAAAAATAAAGAGAGAAATGTTGAAAATAAAAAAGAATCATAAATGTCAAAATGGAAACGATTACTTTAAAATGAATAAATAAAAGAACTATAAATTTTTAAAAATCTGTTCATAAAAATGTACTAAATGAACTTAGTAAACTAGCCTAGAGGTGTGTGTCTCACTCACATATTTAAAACTAGAGCACAATAAAGCAATATAGGCCAAATCTACTCTTTATGCACTTTATCACGTTCTGAAATGGATATATATTGCTTTCATAAGAAAAATACCTCTAATAAATATGGAATACACACTTATGTTGTCTGACAATCTTTAGCTGTTTTTAGAAAATAACTAAATACGTCAGTTTAATAGCTTTTAGCACCTATTCCTAAGACAAAAGAGTACTCGTCTGTGTTGGTTAGACTCAATCACAATTTAAAAAGCAATTACCTCACTATATTTTACTTAACAAATTATACACAGCAGAATTAACTTTGGGGACATAATACAAAAATCAATTTAATTAATTTTTTTGTCCCTCTAAGACACATGCATTTTAGGATATTCTAGCATAATTTTATGCTGTTAATTAACTTAAAATGAAGTCCTTAAGCCTCATAATTTCTTTTTACTACACTAATAAACAGTGAAAGCTACATCCTACAGTTCAAGGTTCCAAAGAACTGTATAGGATATCAGTCACCACATCACAGATAATATTACATTTATATGCCCACAATTCAGTGACTCAGTCATGAATATTTTCCTTCTCTCTTATTTATGCTTAGTAAGTTCCTGTTACTTGTTTTCAAAGATAATCATTAACTTTACACCATGAAATGATAGCAATCTCCTTCAAACTAAACTTTTAGATAACTAAATAAAGTACTCAGGATTTTTTGAGATCCTAAGAAGATTAATTTCATACCCTAAAAAACTAGACCCAAATTTTGCAACTATTTTGCAAAAAAAGTTTCACCTGGATTTTCTCACTTCCTCATACAAACTTTGCAAGTTAAACAGGGCATCATTCCCATTTTGAAAATAAGGAAGGGCCCACAGTTCATTAACCCACAAAACTGTCTTCTCCTACTTCAGCAGGACACTTCCACCTAGAAGCATCAAAGCAGCGGACTGTTCACTCCACGCACTGGCAACAGTTCAACTTGAACCTCAGGGCTACACTGTTCTTTGCAAATTGAGAGCTAAGCAAGAATCCCTTACATCAAAACAGGATAGGGAGGGAAGAAACAAGCATCATAACTTGGCAAAATCGTTTTTTTTTTTTTCAGTGCTCACATTCCAAATGTCATTATAATTATTCTAGTAACTCAAAACATTCCACTTCCAGAAACAACCACTAATCATGTGGGCAGCTAACCCGTGATTTAAGTAACAATGAAAAACAATAGCAGGAGAGTCAGAATCCAAACCACTTCTCCCAGAGCTAAGAACACTTACCACAGGGAGCGGCTGTGGCCTGGAGCGCAATGGAGCAGCAGGACAGCTCATTAGAAAACCCCAGTCTCTAGAGTTCAGATAACAGTACTGAAATATTCTCTCACTGGCCAGGGAACTCCCTGTTTGCCTGAGTCCCATTAATGTACACATATCAATTTTTCTTCCTTGAACAACTACATTCTATCTAGAAAAATGTCTAACATCAGAGGGCCAAAACTCCTAAAGATACTCTACGCCCCCCCCAAAAAAAAAACTTTTGTTAAATAATTTAGGGAAACAAAATGAATAATTTACCTTTGAGATATATCAATGTATCTGAGACGTCCTACATAAAGAGACACATTTTGTTTGGCCAGTGTATTTTCCATAGTTCTGCAAGACAGGGTGACACTGTACTGGAAGGCAAATGTGAGGCTGCAGGACTCTCCTGGAGTATCCAGGGACACTCCTGGGCCTGCTTTCTTTCTTTCAGCCCTGCATTGTGCTCCAGGTTGGACTGGTGCAGGTTCCTTCTACCTCTAACATTCATTTTGGTATGAGTGATTATATTACAAAGGAAACAACAAAGTTCTCACATAGCTCAAAACTTACGCCTTCAGAACACAATAACCTTGCCTCATAATTTTTTTTTGTTTTTGTTTTTGATTTTTTGGTTTACTACTCAGTCTGAAATACGTAGTTTTTAATTTTCCTCTAAAGGATACCATGTTGACAAGGATATCATAGTTTTAATGTGGTCCTATTAAAATACACCCCTTTAAAAAGTCACTAAATTTAAAAAAAAAAATTGTAACGGACATAAAATTATACGTATCTACGGGGTCCCAGGTGACGTTTTCACACATGTGTACACTGTGCAGTGTTCAAGTCAGGGTACGAATATCTGCCTCTTCAACTATCATTTCACTAAACTTTCAGAATTTGCATATCCCAAGCATTTGGAACTTCCAAAAAGGCTCTCAGGGCCTGGGGTTGTGGCTCAGTGGTAAGCACTTGCCTAGAATGTGCAAGGCCCTGGGTTCGATCCTCAGCACCACATAAAAATAAATAAAATAAAGGTATTGTGTCCAACTACACCTAAACAATAAACATAAAAAAAAAAAAAAAAAAAAAAAAAAAAGATTCTCAATGGCCTCTATTTCTTCAGGACATTATAAAAGTCATTAGACAGTTTACAACAAGATCTGGATGACTAAACTCATACCCAGGAGTATGAAACATGGCTATGTGGATGAGGGAAATGAGGGTGTCAGAAACAAGAAGCCCTGGCACAGCCTAACAGGGAGCGAAAGGCTGTTCTGGGCTCTAACTTCCTTCTGCCTCACAGTACCTTAGGTTGCGAAATCTGAGCTCACCTCTCCTCCCCACAACGGTGCACAGGTCCCCATACTACTGGAGCACACATACCTCCATGACAATGTTGGAAAATAAAAAGCGTATACAGCTCAGACACAGCAAACACACGCCAGCTTTAAAAACCAAGCTTCCATTCCATTTCCATTTGGTGACAATGTATGCTACAAATCTGAACTCGGGGAAAATACCTCTTTTGATTTTTCTTCTTTGGTAAATCTTCCAAATTTTTCTATCATTTCAGCCACAAAGATAACATCCATCTTGTCAGAGAAGTTGGCTGCTTCCACTGTGTAAGCCAGCAACTGCCGAGCTGTTGCCACAGCATTTGTAAGATTGAGGGGCATCTGCGTGAGGAAGGCAAAGAGCAGCACTTTGCAAAGTGACCAGTAAAACGTTGACGTGTTAGCTCTGCATTTCGAAAGCATGGGAATGAACTGAACTATTACTTACTCATCATAACCTTAAAACATATGTTTCTCAAATTCAAGAAAACTGGGATTTTAAAGGAAACTAGAGAAAAGTTTTTGTATAGTTGGAATAAAATATAATAATACACAACACATCCAGTAAACACAGTGCACCATCTCCTCTTCCCAGCTCACCAAGTTCTAGACATCCCTTGGAAAGCCTTTCCCAAGTATACCAGCTACTGCTGATTGACACCTCCCTGGCACACCCACGGCACCAGAGTAGGACCCGCTATATAGCACTCCTCTTCACTGACATGCACAGCCAGGGCTGTTCTGCATTTGCTTATCTATTGACTTAAACATGGATCATTGCACAAAGGGGAAGCTGCTGCTAAGGAGCCGAGAAACAACACAGGACAAGGGGCGGAGAAACGAAGCGAGAGGCACGTGGGTCACACAAGCGTACCAAGGGGTCTCTTTGGACAAAGGGATCACAAAAAAATCCAAGATGTGGCTTTCCATAAGGACTGGAAGGTGCTGGGATTCTGCCTGGTGGACACAGATGACAAAGGCCTCCCGTGAGGGCATGAGGCCAGCCAGCAAGAGGAAGAGAAGAAGGGCACATGGAGCACAGCGCCACTGAGGGCGCCACACCAGAGCTGTGCGCTTCACCGCGGAGGTTTTTCAAGTCACGTGGTAGGCTGGAACACCGTGTTTTAGTCAGAGCCTGAGTAAATCTGATTAGTTACCTGATTAAACATATAAAGAACTCTAGTGACATCATTTGCATACTGGCAGCGAGAATAATCATCATCTGCCCAGAAGCCACCTCTGTCACATCGGCGCCAAGCCTTTCTCTCATCCTGCGGGTTTCCAGGATAGATGCCACTGCCGTGGGTGTTCCGGGTACACTGCAGATACGCGGTAATGCCCGCCAAGGTCCTGGGCCATCTAGAGAGGTGAAGACAGAACAGTCTAAGAAAACCTAGAACGACAGAGGGAACCAAGGGTAGTAACAACAGAGGAAAAACCGAGGACAGGACACAGCACGCATAATCACAGAGAAAAACCAAGAAGAGATGTGGAACTCCTTGGAGAGAAAAAAACAAAACAAAACAAAAAAACAGTATACACACACTAACCTGTTTAGTCAATCTGCTGAGTATATTTCAATAGCATAACAACAAAAATTTTTTTCTGAAATAAAATTGTAAAACCTTCTAAATATTGCTATGAATAAATGGAGAAATTGAATTATACCCAGTAAAAAGGAAAGTTGGTGCAACAGATGGTCTTATGTCTATTTAATACCATTACATACCGTTGTCTTATATAATCATAAGGCATATAGACTTGCCCAATATAAACAGAATTTGGCCTTTTACAGATGTAAGGTTAGTTAGTATATGTGAAGGAAAAAAGGCACCAGAGCAGGTCTGTGACTGCAGTCCTTGGAAAGGCCTGCTTGCAAAACTGGCCCTTCAGTGGCTGCCTGGGAACCTGAGTGACCAGCACATTCCCTTGAAGTTACCCAGTGAGTGTCATTCACTCTGCCTAGACGGCTAGGACGAGCAACACCTTGATGCTGAGCCCCTGCTTTCCACCGAGCAGTCTGGGATTTTGGTACATGCTACCCAGAGGGGCCTATGTGACCAGCTGTCAGGAAAAGCCAGGGTGCTGAGTCTCCAATAGGCCTCCTGGGCAGAAATGCTACATAAAGATGCTGCTGGCAGAGTGGGTCTCTGTGACCCCTTCAGGCATCAAGAAGCAAGCCTACAGGAGACTTCTTCCAGCGCCTACTTGGGTCTTTTCCCCTTCCCATCTACTCATGTGCCATAATACATTAATATTATGTATTTTAGCTGTGAGTACAACTCTGTGCTGGAGTCCTCCCAGCAATGTCAGAACATGGGCGTGGCCTTATAAATGACAACACAGCAGATTACAGAACTTATCAGAGAGAAACTACTCACTATACCAGTGACTACACGCCCTGTGGGCATGGAATCATCACCCCTTGGGGTAGGAGAAAGCTCTGTTATCTGAGCTCTATTTCTCAAAAACTGGGAATGAATTTAAGCATCTTTAATACAAGTTATAACTGATGCTGAACAAGGAACAAATGAATTATAATATCAGTCACATCAAAACAGAACTCATTTCCAGAAACTACATAAGTAGATCAAGCAACACTAAACTAAGTCTTATTAATGCAGTGGGAGTTTAATTGTATAATATCTTAAGGAGTGTCAAAAGATAAATAATTCATTAATCAGTTAAATATTTAGATTTTTCTTCTATTTTTAAAAATGTAAAACACTCAAAAATTATGAGTAAAACATAAAAGTCACCATAAACAGAAAACATCAGATTATGATTATTTAATAAAAGATGTTGAAAATAACAAAATTAATAAATGTCAAACATTTCACCTTAAAGTACACAATATAAATATAGATCAATATTTAATGCACATAAAAGACTTCTCCATTGGCAATAATAAATTCTGGTTTCCATATGTCAAGAAGAATCTTTTTTAAAAAAGAACGATAAAAAAAGCAAAATTAAAAAAGGTGAGCTATAAGATGTTATTATTGCTACTTCTCCTTGGGTCAGCAAGATTAACACCAAAGTGTTTTCTAACCCTTAAAATATTACAATTGCAGCGAGGAGGTGACAATAAACTCACCAGAGACCATGCCAAATTACAGTTAATCTTTATTACTGCCTTAAAGAGTCATATATTTCCCTTTGTTCATATCAACTATAAACTCTTTATTAAAATCCCTCAACATAAATAATATCGAGTTAATAAGAGATGTAAATGTGCCAAAGCAACATTGAAAGTAAGACACATCTAAGGGAAAAGTCATTCTCTCTCACATGTTCTAAACTTTCTACTAAAACAAATTAACTCATTCAGCTCATCTTAACAGAGTCCCACAACCCCCCCTGGGTTTCCAGTGGCTCCCCCGTCTCAGACTACCCAACACCTTTCATTTCCCAAAGTCCTCACCGAGCTGCCAGAAGAACAAGGAGGAGGAGAAAATCAAACATGCCTCTCTCCTAGCTATGCCGTCCACTCAAGAGCCAAGAGCTATGAGTGACTTCACAACCCTGCGAAACCCTCAATGTTCATTTATAACACAGCCCTTGACAAAACCATTAGCCTGAGTTTTGTATGATCTTAACAGAGTATCCAAACTATTTTCCTAAAGTAGTGGTTTTTTTAACTTACACAACAAAACCATTTGTTTAAAATGACTATTTTAAGAGAGAGTTAAATAAATAAATGTTATGTCTGAAATAATATTCAGGCTTCTTTTTTTTTTCCTACTCCATCAATGATTCTGAAATTATCATTCTAAAGGCTAGTTCTGAGACATATGAGGATATATATGTGCACAAATATACATTTCTCAAATTCTGATTCTTAGAATGGAGTCCAATTATGTTCCTTTGAGAATAAAAAGACTTGGGACAAATCAAAATTTTTGAAGTACTTTCCATGTTACTGACCTGAAATCACCTTTATTATTTACCACCCTCTCCGGAGGACAGTACTGTGCAGAACTCTCTAAGACCACAATGTCGACAGTTCTTGTATTGTTCCCCGCGTTTGCTCTGGACATGACAGCCCCAATTTCCAGTAGATCCAGCCTGAATATTAGAAATGGTTAGGGCACTGCATGGAAAAAAAAAAAATTAAAAAGAGAGAAAATATGGTTAGGCAGTAAGAGAGAGGTTGTGGGCTTCAATCAGTCACTTAGCAAAGGTAACTGAATGCACACTAAAGCCAAGCACTTGCTAGATAAAAACAAATAGAGAAACAGTCCACCCTTTTAAGTCCCTGAGTAGCAAGTCAAAACTGCCAAGGGAACAGATTCCTAGAACACAAGGTTGGGGCAATGACAGGAGTATAGAGTGCAGTGACCACATGCTGGAGGCCTCTTCTTCCAGCCTGGGGAAGGGAAAGGAACCAAGAGCCCAAAAGCCAAAATAGCACTGTACTTCCTCAGCCAAACCTGAGGTTTCAAAGTCACAGCGACCTTTTCAAAGATCCTCAAGGGAAACTTGAGCAAAATACTCAAGCATGAAGCAAGGACAGTACTATGGTGCATTATGAAATCAAGAAAATACTGAAGGTAAACTATTCTACAGAAGAAGGATTACCCTGGAAACAACCAGTTAAATCTCAAAAAAGATTTAGTAAATGAACAACTGATGCTTTCATAAGGTGGTTTCCATGTAAAGGTATGTTTCTATTTATAAAACAGATGTATTTCTTTTCATTTTATTTGAGACTGGGTTTCTGAGTTGCCCAAGCTGCTCTTAAACTATAACTTCTCCCACCTTGACCTCTGGAGTAGCAAGGATTATAGGTGTGGCCCACCATGCCTGGCTAAACACCTACATTTCCAAATAACTGTCAGTAAATCCCATTTTCAAGATGAAATCGTAATTCTCTAATATAAAACCTATTAATCAAAGAGCAAATGTCAGAACCTTCAATTAACCTTTACCCACCCACATGACCCACTCTACTTTGTTGTTATGTAGACACAAATGATAATACTTAGAATGTAGCATTTAGCATTTTAATTAACTTATAAAATAATGTCTTTTAGTTAAGATATATTTTTGATCTCTGCAAAAAAATATTCTAATAAAGACTCCAAGGCACTGTCCTATTCTGATTCATCAAAGAAAATGTTCATCCTCTTCACAAAATGTGGAAAAGAAGTCAATAACTGTAATAAACATTGTCAAGATCAAGTAAAATAAAAGCTTGATATTAAATTTCAATCAAGAAAGTTTGCATTCTATTTTATATGGCTATGCTCAACTAAGAAAATGTGTATAGAAAGTTTGTCAATGAAAATCATCCTTGATCCAGGGGCTTCCAAACTTCCTCAGTTTTGAAGCATTCGCTGACTCTTTTTCATAGTGCCCCTAAGCTAACAAAAAATAAAAATAAAAAAATTCCAAGACTGTGTCTCTAACAATTTACTAAGTACTCTAAGAAAACAATAATTTAGTAGCTATTGAAAAAAAAAAAAACCAATTTAGTAACTATTTGAAAAAACAACACATAAACTTAAAATAGAATTTTTATTTCACTCTTAAATAACCACAACTTCCTGACAGAATATGAGTGCCTACTGCATATTTGGTGGGGGAGTGGGGGAGTCAAATCTCAGATTCATATAGGTAGTGGCACCCCTATATCCTGTTCTACAATAATTTTCACACAGTACTCATTTTGGACCACGGTAACTGCCAAAAAATCCCACAGCCCAAAATGTGACTCCAACTAAAGGGGCACAGCATGATACAAATCTGACTCTGCACACAGCTGGTGGTTCAGGGCAGAGTGCTCTCCATCAAATGTCAACCTCAGAAACTCAGTATGCACTCCTCTAACACCACAAATGCCCACAGAGCTTCCATGGATTCAGTGTGGTGTCCCCGGGCACATGACTACTCGGCTTTGGGAACTGTAGCCATAAGACAAAGATGTTTGTGGACAGCATTTAGCAATACCTCAGTGTCTAAAAGCAATCACTGGGTGGGGCATGGTGGCACATGCCTCTAATCCTAGCAACTGGGGAGGCTGAGGCAGGAGGATCATGAGGTCAAAGCTAGTCTGAGCAAAAGAGAGATGCTAAGAAACTCAGTGAGACCTTGTCTCTAAATAAAATAAAAAACAGCGCTAGGGATGTGGCTCAAGTGGTCAAGTGCCCCTGAGTTCAATCCTCATACTCAACAAATAAATAAAAACAAATAAAAGCAATCACTGGGATAACATGTCCAGAAATCCTCCAGGAAGCAGATTCAGAGATTTAAGGAAACTTAGGAAGAAAAAAATAACTTCAATTTTCATCTTCTAAGAGAACTACAACCACCAATTCTTACTGATCAGATGGATCAATGACATGAAGAATCAATAGAAAGCTCCCACCCAATTTAATAGTTACACACTCCTGTCTCCTGAAACTTCTTTTATTATTCTGGGCTAAGTCTGGGTAAAGAACTTCATAGTCTTCACAAGATTTTCATTTTAGTCAAAAGTTTCTACCAACAACATTATTATGCTGAGTTGCTATCCTTAGAATTAATTTTTTTGTACTACTACAAGGAATTTACAATAATTTAAGCATAACCTGCAGAAATAGATTTATAAAGTAAATTTAATTGCTTTACAGTCACACAACTGTGACTGTAAATTAAATCAAAGTTCTTTTACACACAACAAGGTCTAGCTTGTTTTTAAAGATTGATTGGTGCATTATATGTCAATTATTGTCTATTTACATCATAAACCGCTTAAGAGTGTACGATCTCATGAATTTTGATATATGTTCATGCGTGGGAAATTAACAACACAGTAAAAATAGTGTAACATGACATATCATCTCTATCAATCTTATCCCCTAATTAGGGAATTCTGCTTCTGGGGATGGTTGAGTAGCCCATATTAAACCACCCTTCCTATGATTAATACTCAAACTCTGAACAACTAATAAAATAATAACTCTCTGAACACATGGCCAGTGATCAAAAGCAAGCAGAAAATGAAGAGGATCTGATATTAGGAAAAATAGATTAGCACTGGAGAGTAACTAGAAAACATTTTACTTATTTTCCAGCCCCACATTTATTTATTGGTGCATTATAGTTGTATATATAGATGTATATATTGATGTATATGGGATTTGACAACAAATTATATATATATATATATATATATATATATATATATATACACATACATACACACACACACACACACACACACACACACAACATAACATTATGATTTGGCCAATATTATTCCCCTCTCCCTCCCCACTCCTACCTCTTGATCCCTTTCTCTACTGATCTCCCTTCCCAGAAACCTTTGTATATGTGCACGCTGCCCACCCCCAAAGGGCAGGCCCCAAACAGACCACAATCTTACTGACTTAAAAAATGGAGGTGGGAGGAAAAAAGGAGGGAGGAAGTAGCCTGTCTAGAAACACAAACTCCTAAGAATGCAAATCCACCCATATCTGCTACTGACCTGTGAGAACATAACACAGATAAGACAGACACCAAGATTTCAGCTGCCACCTACTAGAGTTTGAGTTTAGTAAAGCTATTGCCTGACCAAACAAAAATCAGCTCTTCTCAGAATAATGAAACAGAACCCAGAGTTAGGAGTCAGCAAACTTTTTCTTCAAAGCCCAGAGAGTAAATATTTTAGAATTTGTTGGCTAAGAAGCAATATCCAGGATATTATATAAGTATTGGTCAGGATATAATCCAAAATTATCACTAGACAAATAAATACAATTTTGAAATATAGAAAAATATAAACTATATTCTTAAAAAAATAGTAATGATGATTCAGTTGTTAAAATTCAGTTGTTAAAAGTGGACACTGGAAGGAAAAGAAAATAACCAAAAAAAATGAGAACTAAGATACAAATGAAAATACGATTGTAATAAACAGAACTTTCCAAGAAAGAAATATAAACTAGAAAAGTTGACCTCAGTATTTATCATACTTGAATCAACTCAAGAGAACCTTTACTTTCTCAGGAATTTTCTCATGGCATCTCTGCCCTGGCAGAGTTTGTAAACTACAGCTCTACTAGAATAAAAATTCAAGCCATGTTATAGGTAGGTAGATCAACCAGGAAGAAGGGAGAGAAGAAAAATGGGGTAATTCAATGTCTACAAGTAAAGATTTCACCGAAACAAAATAACCGGTGGGTGATAACATCACAAATATTTTCAGCTTTTTTTATACTTTGTAAAGCTCAATTTAACTATTTTGGTGCTCCTATCAACCATGGGGTTGACAGTTCAGTTAGTACATTCTTTTATACTAGCAGGTAGAGAGAAGTATCTTAAAATGTAGTATTAATCATGGAAAAAAAAAAAGTGAAAATCAGGTAATTCTTCCAAGTAAAAATAAGAGCTTAGTAGCAAGAAATAATTAACAAAATAAGGTTTGGCACAAAAAGTGTACATATTTCTTCTGAAAGCTTTAAGAAGAAAAAAAAAAAATTCCCAACTTTTATTTAAGTGTTTCCCTTTTATAAGTTTTCTTCCAAATGTGGGTGGGAAGATGTTTATTTAATTTTAAAAGAGGAGTAACAGTTAAAAGAACAAATGCCAAATGTCTGCATTTTTCAATGCAAGAAGATTAAGTATTAATCCAAATTTCCAACTAAACATGACAACTCCAAAAGGGTAAATAAAATTCAGAGACGAATCTTCATCTAAAGAAATTTACCTTGCAATCAATGAGCAGTTGTGAATCATGTTCTTTTCAACAAAGATACCTTGCGATTCATCAGTTTCAACTATCCGCCCGTCCTGATACCACAGCACTTGCATGTCCTGATCAATGTATGAAGCCATGCACTGGAAGGGAAGGCTGTCTCCTTCAAACACAACTTGCCGATGTGACGGAGTCATGTAGAAAGAGGGTAGTTCTAGGGGCGGATCTAGAGATAGTAAAACAAGGACTTTGTAAACACTTCAAAACAGGGAACAATGAACATCCCTGACTCAGCACTGCTCATAGGGATGGCTGCTACTGAGCTGAGTGGTGCTGTGGTCTGAGTGTGCTTCCCGAGGGCTCAGGTGTTGGGATGCTTGGTCCCTGGCGCAGCAAGATGGAAGGTGATGAAGCCTTTATGAGATGGGGCCAAGGAGGGGGCTCTTAGGTCACTGGGACACCTGCCCTCAGGAGCAAATGCTGGTCTCTCGGAGTGAGTTCCTTCTCCTAAAAGCAAGTCGCTAGAACAGCCTGAGCCTACCCCCTAAATTGCTCTCTGCTCCTATCTTGCAATGCGATCTTCTGCTCCCACACGTTCTCCTGCCATCATGCCACCTGCCACAAGCCTCTCACCAGAGGCCAACCCAAAGGGGCTTCCTGATTTTGAACTTTTAAGTTTTGGAAACAATGATCTAAATGAATCTCTCTCTCTCTCTCTCTCTCTCTCTCTCTCTTTTTTAAATAAAGTTCAAGTATTCTATAATATTAACAAAACACAGACTAAGAAAAGTGGTTCACAGGTGGTAACAAAATTAAGTAAAATTAAATGAAACCATTACATACTCAAGTTCTAATACTTATAGTTGTTCCTTTTAGGTATTATCAAACTGTCAGATGATCACTGAAGCAAATGAAAAGAACAAGTTGTAAAACAATACTTAAATCCAGAGAATGAAACTAGGGATAAGTAGATGCTGACACAATTTTAAAATACATTTGGACATTCTATTACCTTTGATTAAAAAACACTGGTTTCTGGCTATAAGAGTAATGCACATTCACCATGGGAAATTTAGAACATTTAAGAAAAAAGCATCTTTTAAAATCGCATATTTTATAATCATTTTTTGAAAAATAATATATTTCCTTCCAGTCAGAAAAATGAAAGGGAACGATTTTAAATATGTTTGTGAAAATGTACACAAACTGCATTGGCTCATTAAAAGCCTTTAAAATATTAGTTCATTTGTCTAACACAATTCTATTTTTAACAGTAGTATATCCTAAAGAATAATTGCAAATATACAAAAAATATATGCAAAGACATTAATCACTGCATTATTTATGGATTGAGAAAACAACAAGTTAAATATGCAGTAATAAGGAAGCTATTAAATTATAGCTACCTCTGTACAATGCACTAGTATGCATCTATTTTATACAATAAGGAGGTAAGTTTACATTATTTCAACTTTCAAAAAGTTAGAAAATGTCATTAGAGAGTATTTTTTGTCAAAACACAGGAGTCCTGCTTCTTGGGCTAAGAAAAGTGGCTTAATGGTGAGGCCCTGTCTTCCAAAAGTGAGGCCCTGGTGTGATCCCCAGGACTGCAAACCAAACAAACAAACAAAAAATAAATAAAATAAAATAAAGGAAAAACGTGTAGAAGATAACATACTGAGGTCTCAACACTCACTATCTTCGAGTGTTAAGAATGTAGACAGGGGTTTTGATTTTTTTTAATTTTTTTGTTTCCTTCCATAAATCTTAATTTTCAATGACCATATTTTACTTAATAAATAACAAAAGTAATAATAAAAAGAATGGCATGATTGTTTCTTTTCAAACACAAAGACTGAGCTGGCATCTCCCTATATTATTATAGGAATTATAATAATTCTATGGGCTTTTCTTATCTGCCCCTACCTCCACATAGTACATAGTAAATGTGTTATTTCTCTCATGTTTTCAGATATTCTTTAAAATCATGATTTTTCAATACCAACAAATTGCCTTACTGAATGAACATGTCAAAAGTAATTAAACTATTCCTCTATTTTTTGAGAACTTAGGATGCCATTTTATAAAGTCCTGATTACTTACATACACAGGTGATCATTTCCTAAGAATTAACAAGCTAGTAAAATTATCAGATCTAACTGCACTACATCACTCTTTAAGAGACACTGACACTTGCCTGAACTATAGAAACTTCAAAAAGGGCTGTGCCCAGGGCAGGGGGTGCAGCTCAGGAGGTAGAGCACCTGCCTATCATGCAGGATGCACTGGGTTTGAGCTCCAGCACCACAAAAAAAAAACAATCAAAAAGGTTACATCATGTCACACTCCTGCCAACAAACAATACGTGAGCATCCTGAAACTTCACTACTATTAACAAATTCCTGGTCTGCTGATGCAAAGTGTGAATTACCTACATTATTTTTGAAACTGCTTTTCATAAAGAAAACTTTTCAGAGAACCCAAGAGCAGCTAACTTAAAGAGCAATCGAAAAAATAATGCTCTCTAAGCCAGCTGGCTTACTTGTTGGCATAAACCCAACATTATCAAATCCTCAAAGATTAATGATTGTACTTCATTCAGTTCCATCAAAAGAATTTTACAGTTTGTCAAGAAAAACATGGTAGCAAGTCAAAACACAGTAAACGCTTTCTCAGTTTTGATTTCTTCCTTACCACATGTCAATAGCTCCTGCTTCACTCCTGTGACCGGCTGGGCCTGCAGTGACTTAGGATAAACACACCTGGTGTCCCGAACAGTGATGTTCCTCTCCTTTACCCAGCGATGCATCCACAATATGTTGCAGTCACACAAAAGATACTCCGTCTGAAATTCTCTGTGAAACACACATTAGAGATTATAGTGAAAAAATAAAATGGCACCATGCTTTACCTTGGTTTACTTCTTTGTTAGAAAGCACAATACTATTTACTTCTACCATTCCTCTAGCATTTACCACTAACTAGTTATGGTCATCTTTCCAAGGACCTATCTCCAATACTGTCCCCCACTGACCTGGAACTCTGCTTTTGGTCAAAGTTGGTATGCAAAGAAAAACTATCTGCCAGACACCCTCATCCATGCAACAAGCTCCCTAGCTCCAGGGTTCACTACCAAGGCCCCATCCTTTTTGTCTATCAAGCCTCTACCTATTTATCATAAATTTGGCAATAATTTTGGATCTTGAAGCCTTTCCCCAATTTTTGAGCATCATTGCCATATTCATGGCCTAAAAGTCTAAATGCGTATACTCTCCCCCTGCCGACTTTGGCAATGAAATAGAAACATGAAGTAATATAGGACTGTTCTGTGTGGTTATATATTTTTTTAGTTGTAGATAGACAGAATAACTTTATTTTTATTTATTTATTTTTATGTGGTACTGAGGATTGAACACAGTGCCTCACACATGCTGAGCCACAATCCCAGCCCCCTGTGTGCCTATATTCTTTGATGTCTGACTAGATTGCACACTCAAGGATAGAGACTTATTTTTGACACTTTCCTTCTCCTATACAACAGGTGACACCACGGCTTAAAGAATAAAGACTCAGCAAATCAAAAACATGAAAATAAGAATACTTCAAAATTGGTCTGGGGAATGTGGCTCAGTAGTAGAGCATTTGCCCAGAATGCCTGAAGCCCTGGGTTTGATCACCAGCACCACCAAAACTAACTAAATAAATAATACTGCATATTTGATACGAAAGAAAACAGAGAACTGTCTTTATCGAGGCAGAAAAAGCATCATAATTTGAAGTTGGATGAAATACCCAAAGAAAGGCTACACACACAAAGCGTGAACACAAGCGCTCTAACCTGCAGACATTCCTTTTGCTAAGCCCTGACTATTCACATGCCATATGCATCCAGCTAAGAAAAAACTACAAGATGCTGTCCTGTCAGCATGGAGAATATAACAGGAAGAACAAAACATACTAAGATAGAACGGAACATGCCTGATAAAAATAAATCAACCAAGTGCAAACAGCAAGTCTAAGTGTGCATGCTTCTAACAGGGCGTTGGCACAGGAGGAAAAGAAGGAAAAGGGGATGTGATGAAACAAAGCAAAGGGAAACAAGTGCACAGACAATAAAGAAGACCTGGCTGGCTTCTAATTCTGAAGCTCCACCTTCTGGTCAGTTCAGCTCCTAACACAGCTGGGTACAAACACCTGCAATGTTTCCCACATTCCTGCTGCTCAGACTCTCAGAAGTCAGATTATCCTTAGCCATCTTCCTTGCTGCCACTCATTCATCCGCTCTCCTTCCTTTCTTTTTCTTTTTCCTTTTTAAACTTTCCCTCATGGTATTGGGGATGGAACCCAGGTCTTCATACATGCTAGGCAAGCACTCTATCACTAAGCTACATCCCCTGCCTTTTATTTCATTTTGAGACAGAGTCTCCCCAAGTGGCCCAGGCTGGCCCCAAGCCTATAATCTTTCTGCCTCGGTCTCCCAAACAGCTGAGAGTACAGGCATGCACTGCTGCATCCAGCTTGCAATCTTATTTCCTATACTTCAGAGTAGGCTGAGATAACAGCTCAGTGTTAGAGTGCTGGGCGTCCTTGATTCCATCCTAGCACGACAACAAACAAACAAACAAAAAAAAAACAAGAAACAGTTGACTTGAGCCCACTAAGTAGGTCAAAAGGAGTCAAAAGGTTGAAAGGAGCTATTTCCACACACAGGCAGCCCTCTGGATAAGAACAGTAGCAGCACCAAGAAGACCAGATAGGAGCGATGTGACGGGACTCTATTGCATACACCTCCTGCAAGATGATGACAAACTATAACTCACTGGCTACATCCAATGGCAACTGCTAAATGAGACTTTAATGACAGGTTCAGAAAAGGAAAAGGGCTGGGGCAGACAGAGCTCAGGGGTAGAGCACTGGCCTAGCAAACTCAAGCTCTGGGATCAGTCCCTAGCACTACAAAAAAAAGAAAAAAAAGAAGAAGAAGAAGAAAAAAAAAAAAAAGCTGGGGTGGGGGAAGAGAGAACTCAGCACATACTAAACAGAGGCATCTGGCAAGGAAGAATTTTTTTCCCCTAGAAAAAGATTCAATCCCATATATTACAGACATTGAAAAATTTAAAAACAACAAACTGAAGTATAATTCCAACAGAAATTAGTGTAACACAGTTTGAGATAGATTAAGGTTTATCTTGAAATACGTTTACTTTCAAAATAACTCTTGTGCAATCTCTCAGTTAACAAAATTGCATCTGAGGGAAAAAAAATGAACCAATTCTAAAGCGACAGAGAACTGTATGAAGCTCTTACACTGACTTCATAAAGCAAGTCTTCTCAATAAACACCCCTAGAAACATTAGTAATAAATTGTAGATTCAGTGTGTAGCAGGGATTGCAGGCTAAAACAATCTTTACAGTATAAAATACCCTGCTACAAAGTCTTCATAGGAAGGAATAGTTTATACTTTGAGGATTTAATTAGTCAAACAACAAAAACATTTCCTGATTTGAAAAGGCAGACAGAGAGAAACAATTACCCACTTATTTACTCTAAATATAGATTACAGTGATATGGTATTGTGAGGAGAAACTACCAGCCCAGTCTGAAATGCATCACTGAGATTTACTGTATGCTTTTCTGTGTTAATGCAGGCCCTCAAGTAAGAGTCTAATTTTTGAAAATACACAAGAAATCTGTGTATTGCTTATGAAATCTCTTATACCACATAATGAGTGATACTAATTTTCAAAAGTGAACACATGTTAAACAGGACAAAGAATTCTTACTTACAAGGACCGTAATGAGCCAAGATAATCAAAAGTTCCTTGAGACAGTGAAGAAAACAAATTCCCTGAAAGATTTCTGTGGAAAATAAAAAAGAAAGAATTTCACTGTTGAAAATAAGTGAATCCCACCATCATGTACATCCACAAGAATTGGGACCTAATTAGAATAAGATATATTCCATGCTTATATAATTTTATCAAAATGGATTCTATTTTCCATGTATAAATAAGAACCAATAAATAAATAAATATAGGTATATATCACTTTTTACTACTTTATACTTTTTGAAATAGCCTATGATCATTACATTAATATTATCAAGAACTCATGAAAGTTGTTTTACGAAGAGGAGCTACTAGTAACTATTTCCTCTGAGGTTGAAGAAATCATTCTTAACCTTTTATATAAAGTAGTAAACAATTAAAAAAAAAAAGACTAATGCTAGATAAGGATTTTATCTGTCTACCTTTTTCTAAAAGGTACCTTACTAAATTCCCACTGGAATTACTCTTCATGTGTTCACTCAGCATCATTTAAGAAAGCAGCAAAGAGAAAAGTAAAAACAAATAAGAAATCACAAGAATTAAAATTTAAGAAACAAGAAGAGGTAAAGAATGGTCTCCATAATCAGTAACACACCCTCGCTGGTGGAAACCAGAACAGAATGGCCGGAGCCCAGGAGCTAAAGGAGACTTGGAATACACTGCAAGGCTGGGCTTGAGCAAATTACTTGACCTCTAGCTCCCCCACACCAGGTAGCTTAATTACCTAACCCTGTGGTGTTTCATGGGAATTAAACTTGTGAACCTGATACTCCAGCCTGAGTGGTTTACTACATTCATTTGACTGGACAGGGTATTTCTCCCAAACCTGACCATGAGTTCAGGGACTGAAGCAGAGGACACATTGCTTAGGTGCCTCTGGCAGCTAGGAACAGGGAGGGGCAGATATGAATCGTGGTGGGGGCCTACTCAGGATGCTCACCTGACCTTCAGGGGCCTACAACATTAAAATGGGACAGAGGGCTCTAGGAAATGGCAGCATGATCAGCCTCCCCCACCCCCTAGGATCTTTTCTATGCCTACTGCAGCATCAAGAGTGGAGAGAATTCAGAACCAGCATTCTCAAGAATCAAGGTGGGGGCACAGCAGGGACTAGGGCAGAGGTCTGAGTGCTCCTCCGGGGTCCAGGCTGAATCCTTCAGGTGTGGGACACAGTGACACACATGCAGATGGAGGCCCTAGTGTGGAGAGGGGAAGAGTGATGGGGGCAGTGACAGCTCCTGCACAGCTGCAGCGGCTGCTCCAGGCCAGACACCTTGCCCATGGGCCACCACCCCCACACATCAATACACAATGCCTTCGGTGAGAACATCACTAGGATGGCTCATGTACATGCTTTAGGTCTTTATTTTTTTTTTTTTAATAAAAAAGTTTGGATAAAATGCATTTTTAACATCCTTTGCATGTGCTTATATATCTGTGAGGTCAACATAAAAAAAATGTGAAAGTATGTATATCAGATCACTAACAAAAGCGATCTTGGGGTGATGTGGCTAAACAATGGAGCATTTGTTTTACCTTCACATCTCCATATGATTTTATTATTCAATAACATCCAAATTATTCTATACCAAACAATTGTTGGAAGTCATGTTTCATGTTTAGATTTGGGTACCAACCCCAAGATAATCTCACCAGGTGTAATGAATATTCAAAAAAAAAATTCATATCCTGAAATGCTCTGTTCCTAAGCATCTTGGATATAGGCTCCTCTGTCTGCATTATACTCTGAGGACACTGCCTCTCCATGACTAAACTATGAGCTCCCTGTCCCTCACTGCCTCTACAACCCTGCAATTGCTTACTTCAAGATGGAATACATCACAGGTGCTCATAAACATGTGGGTACTGGTTCAAATGCCTCCTTATGTTTTAATAGGAAAGAAAAGGTACTTACAGCCGAACCAGATTGGTGAGTCCTCGAAATATGTCTGCATTCAGACATCCTATCCGATTGTTTGTCAGGTCCCTGAGGAGAGAGGGGGGAAAGTGTCTTCAATTAGTTCTCTCCATTTATAAAGGCCTCACACCTCCTATACCAGAGAACACCACCCAGGTACCATGAAAGACCTTTCTCTTCTGCATTGTTAGGATATTTACCCACCTCAATTGAGATGAGAACAGCACTCAGAGAAAATGATTCCTGCTTGCAGTTACATCTGGCACACAAGATTAAATGCTACTTAATTATATTTTAAGCATTTACTCCTACCAAAATACTCAAGAAAAACCTGGAATAGTAGAGATGAGGCTCAATCTATCCTACTGCCTGGGATACAATTCCTTAGATGACCTACACAGCTAAATGATGCTGGGCACTCAGAAGAGAACTCAATCTCAACCAGCAAATAACAGACAATGGGGAAAAGGATAAATTATCAAAATGATGAAATTTTATTTCCTCACAAACACTTGAACACTCAATGCTTTCTAACTTCATTCCTTAAATACTCAAAAAGTTTTGACTATAATTAAAACATTGAGTTAATTTTACTTTAGAGATCTATCATTTAGTCACACGCCAACTTTACAACATCTAGGTAATGACCCCATTATTTTTACAGTCAGTCCTACATTCAATGTCCTAATGAATGTTATTTTTTCTAAATATTTTTCCTTCTCCTCGACCTATGAAATGTTTTCCATTTATGCAGAATTTTTAGTTAGTATTGGGGTTCTTTCTCTACTGGCTGTACTTCACAGTAAATTTTACATTTAATTGGAGACCTGCCTGGTTGTAAGTGAAAGTTTATGTCGGAGATAACAACTGACTTCTCCCACAACTTTCAAGTGAAACGGTGTGCCCTTCATCACTGTTCATCAGTGAACATAGGAAATGCTGCAAGAAACCCCCACAACAAACATTAATTACTATTAGCTGTTAGGCTGTGAATAATTCAAAACATTTCAAATTCCAATGAAAGAATCAGAACAAGCTCTCTAAACAAAACTTTTTGAGAAGTACTTTCATCATATTTTTCTTCAATGCACATACCCTTCTCTGTCAGGGGAAGTACACTATCTTTGGGTTACTCTAGCAAAGGGATTTGAAGTACCCATTTCCAAAAGAAAACCATCAGATTCCAAACTGTACACTTGGTAATGGCAGAAAATGTATTAGTTTGGCATAAACTGTGAGAATGTAGCACTTGAAGCAGGAACCTACTCATTTAGTTTTTCCCTCGGGTATTCAAAAGCTGCCTTAAATAATCCTGGTGGACAACACAGCTCTGCCATCCTCTATGGCAATGTTTGATAAAAGGTCTCAAGAAATACACACCTTCATCTGTGCTTTTTGTATAGCTCAGGCTCTTCAGAACAGTAAAGCTAAGTATGTAATCATGGGGGCGGGGGGCACTTTAAAACATTTTTTTTTTAATTCCAATAGATTTTCCTCTGATTTGTTTTGCCATTTAAAAAAATTAAGCACTGTCTCATGAACTGTTGCTTAAACAAGCATTTCTGGGTTTTATTCATTACCTTGTCTTAATTCTAAGCTTTAAATGGTATAATCACCATTGATTCTTTAGGGAACAATTTCATTACAGCTATGTCTACTTAAAGTGGAATTTAGGTATTGATAATAGGTTTTCATTCAGGTTGAGGATTCAGCCTGACTTTGTTGATAAAGAAAAACTGAATGTCTAGGTTTCACCTACTTCTAGTAGTTTATTTTCAGAAAACCACTTCATCCTCCTGATTCAAGTTACCTATAAACTAAAGGCAAAAGCACAAGACGCTTATAAAAGACCTACATGTGGCCGTGGAGGAGGATGCTCCACTGAATGATGTAAGGCCTCATAAGAAAAGGTGCCTGTATCACAAGCAACCATCAAACACCACTGCAGAGTATCCACATCCACCAAGCCTACACAGGACCCCTTCAGCCTGCCAGCTGTGGACCCTAAGTTCAATTACAAGTCAGCTGTTTGGAATTAAGAATGTATTTTCTAGAGGGAAGAGCATTATACATGGCAATTACCTTCCTAAGCAAGAACACAACAGACGACTTAATGCGTAATGCTATGAAAAAATGCTAAGGAGATGCCCACTTACACTACCAGTCATTAAATTTATTTCAGGTAGCAGACCTTGAGAAATTATTTAAGACAAAGAGCTAGACGGAGAACCTAAGGTATTCTGCAACATCTTTAAAACACCCCGATGAAACTGATTCTTATAGCAAATAGTCAAGTTTCCTTCCACATCTATAGTAGCACAGGTACCATCAGCATTAACCTTTCTATTACGAGTGGAGCTGTGAATACAGTGGTGTGGCTCACAGATGGAAGGAGAAGAAAGTGATCCTATCTGACAATATAATGTCATACTCTCCCCTAGATGTTAAAGGAAAAAATATTCTAGAAGGTCTAGAAGCATCAGGATCACTAGGAGGGTCAGCTGAAACAACGATCGGCCCCAGCTCCACGGTTTCAGACAGCGCAGGTCAGGCCCTGACCTGAGGACTCGGTTCCTCAGCAGGGCAAGAAGCACAAAGGAAGTACCTGGCATCCCTGCTGCCCCTCCCTCTCCAGGGACTCTATCTGAACGTGCCACCCGTTTAGGGCCATGCTCAGCACCCCTGCCTGCATCTATATGATGGAGTCTTAGCAACCCCCAAGACTCTTGGCAGCCAAACAAGCTCCAGCTTGGCCTCTGAGCAGCTGCCTCATCCACATGCAGGCTGTGGGTTCTCGTGATTCCACTACACTCCCTGACTCACCCGGTACCTCTGGAGCCTGGCCCGCGGTAGGGTGCAAAAAATGGACTTGGTGAATTTTAGTTGGACTCAGCTCACATGCATCCCTGCCTTGCCACTGCCTTGGTGACACTGCTGTACCTGGCTGACATTACTTCTACTGAGCTCCATACCTAGCTTGACCCACTACCATGCTGATGTCCACCTAGCGCCCAGTGCTTCCCACACTCTGATCTCCTTAACTCCCATCTCTGGTAACAACACTGACCTACCTAGACATGGCCGGGCCGATTTTTCACTGGTTTCATTAAAAAGCCTTAACTAGAAAATAATACAAGTACAGAATGAATAGAAAATAAAAAAACCGGGAGCAAGCCCTCCTCCAGACTTCCTTGGGCTTCTGCTTAGAGTAGGAAGAGACAGATACAAACAATGAGCCACTACTCACTCCCAACAAAAGCTCTGGGAATAAAAGGTCCCCACTACAGACCTGATTAAAATTTAAATAATTTTGCAGGCTGAAGAACAAATCCTTTAACTCCTGCTATTGTTAATCTTACAGAATTCCAAACAAGACTACCAAACAGAGAGAAAAGCGGGGAAAGTATAGCTAAGTTTTAGATGAAAGACATTTTATTTACACAAGTAGTAATTTGGGGGCTGTAGCTGTAGCTCAGCGTATAGCTCTTGCTTAGCATGCAGAAGGCCCTGGGGTTCAATCTCATGTCCACACACACAAACAAAAGTAGTAATTTTTAAAAGCCCTGGGAAAATAGCACAAGAATGATTTTGAGGTGATGGCAAATAAGAAGAAACATAAGAACATAAGATACAAGGAAAGTCTCTGTGTTCTCCTTGTTCGTCTAAAAGCAGGACATAAGTTTGCAAAGGTGTCCCTCCACCAGGAAGGACAAACGCTGGCCCCTGGAGGTTCTACAGCCTTATCAGCCTAGGAGGCACCAGAGGACTCTATACAGCAAACATTACTGATTAGACTTTATCTACTATTCATTTCCCATATATTTGCCTTCCCACAAATTGCTGCCCCTAGAGACTCAAGGTGCTTTTCCTTTGTCTTGTCATTTCTCTAAAACTGTATTGCTCCCCGCTAAAGATGTTCAATCAGTCAGTTCTAAACCACCCCTTTGACACACTCTTTTCCTGGGTCTTCTCCCATGTGTATAGGAAATACACATGCTAATAAACCTTTGTTTTTTCTCTTATGAATCTTCATTAGACAAGTCCCAGATGAGAACTCAGAAAGTAGAGAAAAAAAGTTATTGTTCTTCCCCCTGCACTATATATTTTCTCTCAAGAGTCTGAGAGCTTTTCTGGAGAAGTCAGAACCTGGGAAGCAGCCAGTGAACAACAAATGTTTTTAGAAGAAATGCAGGGTGGCAGGACAGTCTCGGCAGCCACATCTTAAATGTGAGCAATTGCAAAAAGAGCCCAAGGAGGGAAGGGGTTGTTTAGCTTTGGAAGTTATAACAACTGGCCTTTAGAATTTGATATAATAATACATAGATTAAAAAATACATGAAAACCACAACATTTCACATCATTATAGAAAGGTGCCTTGATTTCCACTCATTTGAGACATTTATTCTGAATAGAGTCATAACTTGAAAATCATCTACAGATTATGTCAACCCACAGAGCTGCCACATTAATGATTTAATTAGCACAACAAAGACATGACTACCTCCCACCAAACAAATCACATTTGTGCAAATTAACCTCCTTCTAAGCTACACATATTAAATACTATTTTATCTGTTCTTTGATCAGGGACCCCACCAGGTGAGCCTCTAGAAATTGCTAAACATTCAGTTTTTATCATGGTAAAGTCAGTTAACAGCTGCTTATGAGAGAAACAACTCGAACTCATAAGTGAGCAATTCAAATACTCACAATCTTTTTAGTGAGGACAGTCCCCAAAAGGCACCTGGATCTATACTGCTTATCAGATTGTTCCGGAGGTCTCTGTAAAAAAAAAAAAAATAAAAAAAAAAATAACTCACATGTTGACACTGTCAAAAACATTCAGGCTACTACACTTACCTGCTGTAAGACAGCAACACTCACAACAGCGACAGGAAGAAATGGAAGCCAAAAACGTTAAGCCAAGTGACAGCAGTGATGGTGAGAATTCACATTTGAGAAACCTGGATCCAAAGCCTTTTGTTTCAGTCAACACAGGAATAAAGGCTTATGTCTGAAAGAGTACAATGTGTCCTCACATTATCCAAATCTAAGTCATCACTAAACTATAACCATAAACAACTTTTTCTTAGTATGCTCTACTTTGGTTATCAAAGCACACCAGTTACTACTGTATTTAGGACAAACATCATTAAATTAATTTAAAAAAAAAAAAAATCTTTAAAAATACCCAATCCAAAATTCATGTCACTTAGCTGTTTGTACTTATTTTCTTCTGGGGCTTCCACAGTTAGGTTTTCTATAAAGTGAAGGTGTTTAAAAAAAAAAAAAAAATGTAATAAACCACAATATGTAAAGCTGGGCACAGTGGCAAAAACCTGTAATCCCAGCTCCTCATGAGTGCGAGGTGGGTCATTACCTTGAGGCCAGCCTGGGCAACTCAGTGAGACCCTGTCTCAAAATAAATTTTATTTATTTATTTTATTTATTTATTTATTTTTTTTGGTACCAGGGATTGAACTCAGGGGCACTTGACCACCGGGCCACATCCCCAGCCCTTTTTTTTTTTTTTTTTGTATTTTAGTAGAGACAGGGTCTCACTGAGTTGCTAAGTGCCTCGCCATTGCTGAGGCTGGCTTTGAACTCATGATTCTCCTGCCTCAGCCTCCCAAGTGCTGTGATTACAGGTATGCGCCACTGTGCCTGGCCCAAAATAAATTTAAAAAGGACTGAGGAGGTAACTCAGAGGTAGAACACTCCTGGGTTCATTTCCCAGTATCACCAACAAAAAAAAAAAGAAAGAAAAATCACACTATCTAACTCAAAGCAAAGACGCACCCACAGCAGTTACAGTTGACACACCCCTCCTTCTCAAGCACACTACTGCACACGCTTGCCAGGGCCCTACCAGTGGGGGCAGCAGTGTCTCAGCATACCCCTCCTCAGGTGGGGCTGTGGGCAGCAGGCTGAGGTTGCTACCATCTACTGAGTACCCAGGCTCAGATGGGAACCCTGGGCTAGACTCCTGCTTGGAAGTCAGACACCATCCATTTCTTGGGACCACATTCCTGCCAGTGGCTGCACTACACTGCAATTGTGCCAGACACCCTGAGGTGAGCTACCGGTCAGGATGCAACCTTGTCCAACAAGTCAGAGTGGCTTCCAGTCACTGTTGGGGAACCTGAAGCCAGGCCATGTGCAGACACTCTTTCCTGCTGCTCTTTCTCAGGAGTCTTGACCTAACAATGCCAATGGGCCCCCCTTCCTTACATGCCAGGTTTGGGCTTCCTATGCCACCTGTCCGCACTGTCAGTGAAATACCACAGGAGTACAGAGGAATATCAATACCAGCCAGGATAGCAGGTGCCTCTGGGGTTTCCTAGTCCCTTCCCTACTTCAGCTGAGATTTAAAGGCCCAGGACCTTGGTGCTACCTGTTGAGGTGACCTGTGTCTGGGGGAGCTTTAATAACTATTGCTCTACCGTGGACATCCCAGCCCATGTCCCGGCAGTCGGAATTACTTGGCGATCCTCAGTTTGCCGTCTCAGGCCCTCCAACTCAAAAGCATCAGGCCTCCTTTCTCTACTCGTGCTTAGGAAAAGGACTCTGTGAAAGCCTTACTGCAGCGAGCCCAGTGGGTTCTCTTCCATCCTGCTCCACTGCCCCACCAGCTCCTGGAAACTGTCATATGGCACAATCCATAACATACTGGTTATTTTTGAATGCCTTATCTTAACAATCAATACAGTAAAAGTTGCAACAATGGGGTCATCTTCTGGATAGGTTTCCTGGAAAATTCACAAATACTTCCTGATGCGGCTAGCCTCTGCTTGGTGGCAGGAGCTACTCATTTCCTGTGAGCTACTCATTTCCTATTCATGAGCACCAGCATTCTTGACGAGCCATTGTCCTGTGGCTCACCACACTGCCCAGGCTGCTTACTACGTGGGGGCGGAGATTGACTATGAAGTTGCAGGACTGCTTTTCTAGAGTGCCCTGTGACTCCTGTGATCCGCGTGGCCTCCAGAGAACCCCAATCTCCAAATCATGAATACCCTCTTCTAACAACATCCTGAGCCCCTTCCTTGGCAGCTGAGGTGGTGAATGCAATTCCACCACCTCCCTGCTCATTAGAGTCAGGCTTTTCTGAATAAAACTAAACCACACTTCTTTAAAAAAGGAAATAATCATTGAACACAGACATAAAACCTATGATCTGATTGCTGTTATAAAAGTTTTTCATCAACCAGAATCTAGATAATGTTTCACAAGAATATTGTGAACCTCAGCAGCTACCTCGTCCTGCGGGCAGGGAAGTCGATTTTACCCCAGCCTCTAAGGTATTTTCTTTAAAAAAAAAAAAAAAAATTAAAAATTAAAAAATTAAAAAATAAAAAAGTAACTAAAAATATCAAAAAAGGTTAGGAAGCTTCCCAAACATATTCGGACAGTAATAAAGTCTTAGAAGATCAGCAGTAAACTCAATTCCTACCCTTCTCTCTGTATTTCCAACCAGATTTTAAGCTCTTCACTGTGAGTAAAAAGATGGTCCTTGGTTTGGCAATTTGAACAGAAAAAGGAAAATCATGCAGAGATGAAGTTTCCTGCTGCAAGTGCCACACCCCAGGGGATCCCTTATCCCAGGCACCTGCCTTAGAGCCCAAATGACCATGGCAGTGGACAGTGGTGCCTGTACGTGCGACCCTCCACTGTGGCTCTCTCTTGCCACCTCCTGAGAATCCATCCGTGAAGATCAGAGATGGAGTGTGACAACAGCCCCAGGAAGGGTCCTCACCCCTCAAGGGACATGACTAGGACAATATCCCTGCTGCAGGCTGGGTGGTCTGAGGCCTGCTCCTCAGAGTCCAGGGAGCTGCTGCAGAGTGGCTGGGCAGGGCACCTGCACTGGCTTTGTGTCCTTCCTCCTCACTGTCCTGCTCCCTCATCTCCTCTCAGGACCTGCCCCAGGGCAACAGCTGCTCACACTGCCTGGTCCTGTGACCCTGCCATACCAGGACAAGTCCTAACACCCAGTGCAGAGCCTCAGGGGTCTGTCCACTGTGATCTAGGGCAAACAGCAGAGGAACAAACCAGAGTCCACGGAAAATTCAAAAAATTTTAGGGTAGGTGGAGAAGGAAAAGGGTAGCAACTAAAAAGATTCCAGAATACAACGATGGCAGCACCAAGACCTGCTATCGCATAGGGAAGGTTAGTCACTGTGTGCAGGTCTAGGGGCTCTGTTTTGTGCTGGTAGCCTTCTCTTGATTTAGGGAGACACACCTGCACTTCTCCAAATGGTACAGAATGTACCCCAAATTTCTCCATATATGACACTTAATCAATCTTGTCCAGATCTTCCAAATGCTCAAGATTTAAACTGGCATGATTACAATAGCCTGGCCTGACCAGAGGCGGGACTACCATTTCTAGTGATCTGACAGGGGCAGGATGTGAGCCTACAGCTGTCAGCAGCCTCTTGCTAAGAAGACAAAAGAGCCTATCAGATGACTCAAATAGACAAGAAGCCTGGATCAGGCCATGTCTGAAACCCAGCTCTAACTCCGGGCTCCTCATGTGGACAAATAACTAAATCCAGTGAGCTGATGTCTGTCACTCATCAGCCCACGATGACCTCACAATCACCCGAGGAGGTAGTATCATCATTTAGATGAGGAAATTCACGTGCTGAAAGATTAAAAATTTTGGCCAAGACCTTGACGTTAATAAATGGCTAGGATTTAAGCATATCTTAGACTGATATAGTGGAAATTTACTAAAGGAACTAAGTAAATTTTCACCTAGGGTAACAGGAAAATAGCTAAAGCACATACACCAAAGAGCTGACCAGAAGTGGGACTGGAGGTAAAATTCTTCTAACTTCTCAGTATGTTTAAAAAATAAATAAATAAATAAATAAAAAGAAAGCATTACACAAGGTCACAAGGTAATAACGCTGCATCATCACCCCTTCCATCCCCTCCGTTACCCTAACCCAGGTGATGTGCCCCTCAGGCCGACAGTCTCACTCTCTATCTAAGGAGGTCTTTCTCAACATGAACTTGACTGTGGCTCTCCTCTAGCTGAAACCTCCAAAAGCTGCCATCTCAGAAGGAAGGTCAAAGTCTTAAGTACCCACAAGGCTGGCTCCGGCCTTGCCCATCCTTCCAACTCCAAATCTCACCTCCCATCCCGCCCCAGCACCTCCCTTGCGCTCACTCATTCATCTTCCTCTCTTCACATGTGCCCGTCTTATTCCAAGATACTTCCAGGAAGAACCGTTTTCGGGCCGGGGTTCACATAGCTCAACGGTAGAGTACATATCTAGCATGCTTGAGGCCCTGGGTTCCGTCCCTAGCACTGGAAAGAAGGGAAGGCAGGCGGGCAGGGTGGCTCATCTTCTCTCACCTCGAGACCTCCACACTGGGGCACCCTGTCCTTGACACATACCTCAGTCTCCCCGACCCCACGGTTCTTCTCCTACGTGACTCACTCCCACTCACTAGTGAGACTTGGATGAAACACCATTCCTTCCTCCAGAAACATGCCTCTAAACAGCGGTGCCCTCTGCCCTCCCAGCAGGCTCACCATGCTGGACTGGGCTGTTAAATGTCTTCACCAACAGACCCCAAGTCCCACAAGACCAAGATCTGCTGTGCCCAGTGAGAGGGTGACATCTGATACACAGCAAGTGGACAGATGGATAAATAGGCATAAAAATAAACCCAGGCTGAGACACAGAATTCTATCAACTAACCTTTACTACAAAAATATTTTCAGTGAATTATGGTTAGCCACAAAATCACTAGGCTATTCATAAAGACACAACATGTAGAGAATATTATATTCTCACTCATAATCATTTACATTCTCAGTAAAAACAGTGCCATGATCTCGGCAACTGACCTTCAAATAATTCAGTACACACGTGTGCACACTGGTACGCTCCAGTATGGGGATAAAACAAGGGCAGTTAATAAACACTGAACTGCTGAATATGAGGCGAGAAACTGTTATATGGGAGATTATGGCATCATCTTTTCCATTTTTCTGCACGTTTGAATTTTTTCCTCAAAAAAAAATTATTTCTCTCCCCAACTTTAAAAGTTCCAGATTTTGAGGTTAGGCCCAGGAAGTGCAGTCTATCATCAACCAGCTTATTAGTTCCTATCTCCCCCTCCCTACCTGACCCCAACCACACACATCAAAGCATCAAAGAAAGAAAATGATTTTTATGAGAAAATTCAACCCATATGGTTTTGACTTGTTTTGCATAAGCTGAAAAGCTCTGGAAATAGAAATATATAATGTCAGTTCCATTTTTTTAAAACATAAGTTTCCCTTTTCAGATTTTAAACAGCGTCTACAAGAGGAACTGATTTAGCTAAAGCAGTACATAAATTTGTGGTCAATGATGAACTGCATGTGTTTCTACAAAATACCTCTCATGAATAACTGAGTGCCATAATATGATTTAAAGATACACTTTTTCTTTAATAATAAAAAATTCTTGACATTTTGTATAATATTTAATAATAGCCATATTAATCAGGCATTGCCAAGAGATATTTATAGTCAGATTCTCTCATTTAACATTCCCCTTCCCCCACCAACCTACAGCATCCCTAGTAAACATGAATCTAACCTTAGACTGCAGAATTAAATCTGAATACACTGGATCATTACAACCTAAGTGAACAGAAGCACAAAGAACTGCTTTAACAGCACTAAAGGACTATTTTAACAGTTCCTGGTAAAAGCACAGACTCCTTTAGGATGTGTCTTCTATCAGAACACTCAACTCAAAAGGTCTTCAACAATCAAGAGAACAAAGCTCTGGCGTTACAGGAACCAGAGGAGGAGAGCTATGTTGGCAGCTTATTCCACACACCTCTCAGGTCCATCATTCTTGGCAGGTGACTGCCTAAAACCACAAGGTATCCCAGCCCCCCAAATCCCTCCAGCACAAAGGCATGAAAAAGAACAGAGACTTTCTTCTCCGATCTCCACAGAAGCTATGCAATCTTTCTCCAAAGCCCTCAGCAAGCTGCCCCTCATTTCTTGGCTTATGACTAAGTCTACCAAAAACTACAGAGATGCTGAATTACCTTGGTGGCCTTGACCCATCCCTTGGGTGGAGTTAACCTTGGGGAGTCAAACACCCTGATCAGTAGGCAATCTTAACATCAGTGCTTACAGTGTCTGGGAGAAGCATGTCGTTAAATACTGATAACTAAGTATATAACACAATACAAGAATAATGCTACATCAAAAGGAAAAGGGAGAGGAAGGAAGGATAGAGACAAGTAGATGAATGAATGGATGCACAACATATATAAAATTCTCATTTGTTAAAGTCTAAAAAGGAGAGACAGGGGAACTCTTTTACAAAGTCTGCCCTTCAACCCAAAGGAACTGCCTAGGATAGCTGGGTGTCCAGAGTCCCTCAATCTCGGGCAAGTCTGCTACTTCAGCTAGGCTGGCCCTCTCTCTAATCCACACCTCCCTCCCTGCCCTACCCTGCTAAACCCAACTCCTGTTGTGTATGTCTTGGCTCCAATAATTTTATGATCACAGCTTTGAAGTTTTGACTCAGGCTTGAGTAATTCTTCATTCTACTAAACATCTTTTACACCATATCCTATTATGCCATATTTTCAAGTTACTTGGTTAAATCATTCTCATTTATGGGGGGATTTCCAACTAGCCAAAGCTAAAATGGAATCACTGTGTTTGGCTGGCTATATCTCTTAGGTGGGGTTCTCCCCACTAAGGTTGTAAATGCAAGTGGCTCTGTTCGGGGGAGATCCCAGGATATACCAGAACAGCACACGAAATGAGGAGGAGACAGGAGGCAATAAAAGGTGTGCTGCTGAAGGTCACCACTGTGGTCAGACCCTGGGGACTCTGGAAGACGGTGCAGAGCACACATCAGTGTGGCCCCACGTGAGAGGTGAGGGAGTCGGGGCCTTTATCCACCCGCTGCTATCAGCTGAGGGCTGAGGGCTACTGCAAGCAAGGAGAGGGCAGGGGGTGGCTCCTTCTCCAGTACTGGAGCCCAGACAGCCCTCGGGCTCCCACTAGGAAGACCCAGGGAGAGATGCGCAGGACGGTGACTCCTGAAGAAGTATGTCTGTCCTCTGGCTGGGCTCCTCCCACAGAAGGCCCTGCCCAGTGGTGCTTCCTCTTTGACTCTTCCCTCCTTCCTTCTTCCCCAGGGCCAGAGCAGTTGGAGCCCAGCCATACCAGCCCCTTCTCTTTCTTGCTGAAAGGGCTGCTCTCCCACAAAGGCAGTGTGGGCAGCTGGTCCTATTGGGCACGCCTGGCCACCCTCACACTGCAACACTAAGACCAAGACTCAGGTCTGGGCCTCTAAGTGCTTGGAAAAAGTGCTTAGGGTAGGGGCTGTGCAGTTACAGGTGTTCTCCAACCCGGGAGGACCTAGTCCAGATCCAGCACTGGGGCTTTGGGCTGAAGCCCCCACTAACTAGAGTTCTTCAGTCCTCTGTGTGTGTGTGTGTGTGTGCGCGCGCACACGCATGCTCATGCGTGTGTGCATGAGTGCAAATTCGCGCATTTTCCAACAAAAGACACAGATGATATTCTGAGATGCAGGTAGAAATAGGCCCTGGACTAAAAACACTCATCATGTCTTAACATCACCCAAAATGGCAACCTAATTGGTTTGTTCCAAATATAGAGATTTATCAGCAACAAAAAGCTGAAAACAGGTCAAAGAGAAAGGAAGTAAAGAAACAAACTTAAAAGGAGCAGCAATGCACGTCATAGCACAGAACACTGGCCATGGTGGCTACACTTCCTAAGGTGCACATGAACAACCACATCGAGCCCAAGAAGTGTGTTTCTAAATATGACAGATGCCATTTATACCTGGGAGTGTCTGTCACCTTTCCTCTGGAAAGGGAGGACCACACCAATCATCAGCTGAGCTCCACTGAATACCTGGCAGTGTGCTACATGCTGGGATAGTAGCCTGGAACCTCTTTGCAAGGGGCAGACACCTGCCAGGAATGTACCGCAGCCCCGTGCTCTCTAATGGTGAGCCACCTCGCGCTTCAGAAGGGCCCCCAGGGCTTCCCACTGGTGACCTGTTGGCCTTCTCCAGGCATTTTAACATGCTGGCCCCAGGCCACACTAGCAGCAGGATGGTGCCTGTACCACAGGTATAGCCACCTTCCTGGTGGCAGAGAGGAAATTACCTTCCAAAAGATCCAAGCACATTTAGACTCAGTCAAGTTGGTTCAAATGCCCACTCCTGAACCAGGAGCCATGGAATGTGCTGCATTAATGGGCTGAGGGTGCAGCCAGCATCCTCAAGAGGCTCCCAAGGAGAACAACCGGAATTATTAAATAAAAATAGGAAAAAAAAATCTGAAAATTAAGCACTGCCATGCCAAGAATGCTTTAGAGTATTTATATGTGTGTGGTTGTGTATGTGTTTCTGTGTGTGTGTGTATACACACGTATGTATAAGTGGGCCTATGAAATATATGCATGTATAAATATGGATGTAGTACTACATACGTGTGCACACATATAAGTATATATAACTAACTAAAGAGATCTGATCCAAAAAAATAAAACACAAAAAGACACACATGAAAAGATAAAGAACGCTAAGCATTACACACTTAAAACCATAGCAGTGCGGGGCATGGTAGTGCACACCTGTAATCCCAGCAACTCAGGAAGCTGAGGCAAGAGCATCCAAAGTTTGAAGCCAGCCTCAGCAACTTAGCAAGACCCTGTCTCAAAATAAAAATAAATAAATAAATAAATAAATAAACAAGTCTGGAGATGTAATTCAGTGACAAAGTGCCCTGGGCTCAATCCCCAGTACCAGAAAAAGAAAAGACACATGATGATCTAGGTGATCTAGGCAACGAAGTCCTGTGGGAGTCCAACAACAGAAGCCCCAGGTAAAACAGTCACAGGCAAGGCCTCAGAGAGAAGCAGAGGTGAGGCAGAGCAAAGAGAAGTAAGAAAAACGACAGTGATGCTTCACGGAAACGGAGGCACTCGGTGTGGCTCCCTTATGTACTTTGAAATTTAATCCTAAATGCATGAGTAACAGGGGAATTTCAAACAGGATCCTGGAGTCACATTTAGAACACAAGCAAATTAAATATCCATTGCCTAAAATTTACCAAAGCAAAAAATGAGTGCTATTTAAAACACGTCAGATCATAAGCGAAACTAGGCAACTTCCAAGCAAATACTGTGTTCAAAGATATCAGAATATCGAAGTTTTTCTAAAAGTTGTCCTCCTTGATTTTCTTAAATTCAAATTATAAAACATACACATTCCATGACACAGAACTTCAAAATTGTATCTATGCTTTAAGCCAGTGGTCAGCCAACAATGGTCCATGGCGTGTAGTATAAACAGTTTTAATGGAAGACATCCAGGTCAATTTATTATTATTGCCATCCTGTCTTACACAGCACCTCTGTCGTGGTGACCTATTTATTGTCTATGACTGCTTTCCCACTTGAGTGGCAGAACTGTGACAAGCCTATGGCCCACAAAGTCCACATCTGTTACTATTTGGCCCTTTCAGTAAGTGTGCTTCCCTCTAAGTGATTATTTTGTTTTGAATATTCAAGTCCTGAAATTTAGTGTGATAAAATGCTGGGAAAGCTTACCTTTTGTTCTGAAGAGCTTGGAGTTTGGCAACATGTTCACAATGAAAATGTATTGAATAAAATAAGAAGAAGAAATGATAGGCTGGGGTTGTGGCTCAGTGGTTGAGCACTGGTCTAGCATGTGTGAGGCACTGGTTTTGATCCTCAGCACCACATAAAAATAAATAAAGGTTCCCATCAACAACTAAAAACTATATTTAAAAAAAAGAAAGCAATGATAATGAAGGAATACTCACAGTCTTTCAAGGAGACTTAACCCGGAAAATGAGCCATTCTTCAGCTCGGATATTTTATTGTTGCTCAGAATCCTAAAAAATGACAAGAAAGAAAAATATAAGTTGTTCAGGATACACCATCAGTATCAAAGTAATTCCACCTGTTCAGTTTAAACCTACGAGGGAATTCTCAGAAATCATTTACTACATACACCCAGATGAACAAGAAAAAGGGGGCTTCTGTGCCAAAATGACTCATTCATCCATCTCATCACATCTGAAATCATTCCTGTCACATGTAACCAAAACTTGAAAACAAAAAGGGAGAAAAATCAACACACAAGTAGCTCTAAGCTCAAAATCAGGAAAGAAGATGGCATGCACATTAATGTAGTCAATCCACACATGAAAGTGCACATTTGTTCTAAAATTGGAAACTTAACAGAAAAGTGTATGCACAACATGTTGATGAACAAAATACTGACCTGACAAAGAAATGAAGTACCTTCTGGATTTCATTGCTATAATACTGAATATTATTTCTATTTCAACCACAAATGTGCTGTGTGTGATCTGCTCTCCATCAGTGTTCATCCACGCCCCCTGCAGGACTGTCCTGAGAGAGACTGCACACACCATCACCTTACTTCCTCTCTGGGCTCTGGAACTTTATGCAACTTTTGCAGCCTGAGCATCAACAGAGACTGTTCCCAAAGAAGGTGAAAATGCTGAAGCTACTACATTTGGGACAGTGGGGACATCAAAGTAAGAATAATGAATGACAAAATCAAGTTGAGAGTTAAGTAAACAGTCCAGATTCTATTAGCAGATGGCAGAGCCGCACTCTGAGCCCATGCAATTTCTACTCCAAGTCCCATGGTCTTTGACATACACCAGGAATGGTCAAGACGCCACAGGCACTAGGGCAGAAATTCTCCATCACACTGGTGTCTCGTAACTTTCAGGAGTAGCCTCACAGTACTACAGCACAACATAGCAAAGTGTGCACACAAAGGCTAATGTATACCTCTGGGACATGAGATCTCAGGTATTTGTTTTTATTTTGTCTACAAAATAGACTTGGATTATTTTTCACTTATTTTTTTCTTCTAAAACAAACAAACGAGTGGCCAGGTGACATCTAGTTTCTCTTTAACAAAAGCAGGATTTTTAAAAAAAACACAATCCCTGCCATGAGATTGCTATCCAGAGCTTTCTTGTGGGGTGACAAGGAACTTGAGTGAAGCCTACCTGTCATTCAAGTTATGTTGATTTCAGGCAAGCCATGCCAGCTCTGAGTTCCCTCTTTCATAAAATGGGAGGAACAGAATCTGCCTCATAAACCTCAGAAAGTGGGTCAGAAAAAGCAGCATGCCCCCAGTGAGTAAGCTTCATATCTGGGCACCTTGGTTTTAAGATACATCCTTCCTCATTCCAGGGCTCACATGGTTGAGGTGCGTCTTGCAGTCAAGGTATATTACTGTGCGGTGTTCTATCCCTCCCCAAAGCTGCTACTAAAGCAAGGATAAGGCTTCAAAAGCATTCCAACCAAAATACAGCAGGGGAGGAGGGTTGGAGAAGTGTAATCAGCAGGTACCAAGTTACAGTTAAGACACAGCAAGAAGCTCTGGGGTACTGTTACACAGTGTGGTGACTGCAGATAACAATTATGTACTGTACATTCCAAAAAAAGCCAGAAGAAAGGAATTTGAAAGTTTTCACTCAAGAGAACTGATAAATGTGTACAGAGATGTTTAACCAGATTTAAATACCATGCAACATACACATGTATTGAACAACAAATGTACCCCATTAATTTATACAACTTTTATGTCTTTGAGTATCTGTTGAAAAAAAAATTTTTTTTTTTTTTTTTTAATTCAACAGAATTTTCTTTAATAGAAATGTCAAAGGTTGTCTTAAAAGAAAGGTTGGCCTGGGAAAAGCAAACTGAGACGCATGGCCACAACAGTCACTTGAGAGACAGGGTCTCTCAGCAGCCCTGGCAGGGCACACCAAACACCTCCACCTGTCATCCTGGACAGGCCTGACCCCAAGCTAACAGTCACCAAATCAGACAAAAGGTATACACAACTCCTTTCTGACAAATACTATGGTCTACCAAAGAGCTCAGTGACCACGGAAAGAATGAATTATGACATAATTAAACCACAAAATCTTATGAATCCATAAAAATTAAGTCTTTCAAAAAGGAAATTTGGAGAAGAAAATTAAATAGCAAGAAACAAAATTGATACCACTGATTGAAAAGAACGTGCGAGGACGCGTGCACACACACACACACACTCTCTCTCACACATAGACCAGAAGAAAATACATCAAAATGATCACTATCCTATGATGAGGTTTTCATTCATTTCCCCTTGATTCTTTACAATCTTGCAGTAGCTTTTGAAATATCTAGATTGAGACTCTTATTTTCAAAATAGTTTTCTCTTGATGATAAACATAAGAGCCTTACTAACTAAGCACAGCTTGAAATTGAGCCAATTCTGAGTATATCTTAGAAATAAAATCTAAGGGAGTGCTTTACATTTTGAGATCGAAGAGTCACACTTAATAATTTATCCTTTAAAGAGTTCACATGGTGACTGACGCTGGCAACATAACAGGCACCAAGGGCTGTGCAGAAGACAGTGGTGCCTTTGAAGGCGGGGTTCTAACAGAGACCCCACCAGGACAAACCACTCCGTCTGTGACAGTCACTCCACTCTTGTAGGAGGACTTCACCTTTAAGACAGAAAAATATTAGACGAGAATGATTACCAAGAGCCCCAGCACCTTTTTAACTTTCTATGATCATTCATGTTTTAACAAGCAAAACTGCTGAGCTTCACAGGGACTGAGGATTTATACCCAATAACCAAAAACAAAGAAACAAAAAGAAAAGCACACAACTCCCCAGTTCAGTGACATTAGCATCCCATTGCTGAGTGAAGAATGAAACTCCAATATGGAAGTAGCTTGAGCAACAACTGTCAGGGTGGTGACTGAATTGCATGCACTGCAGACTCAGTACTGCTTCCACAAAGGGACTGTCATGTGCTCAGTCATAAAGGCTGCTGTACAATAAATGATAGGTTTTTATTGAGGAGAGTAAAAAGGAAGACATTTCATCACACTTAAAAAGTTATAACTGTAACCTCAAAAATATAGTTTACAACCTCAAGTTAATCTATTTAGTCTGCACATTACTGGATGTGTTTAAGGATTTTGTACAGGAAAACAGGATCGGTATGAATAAATCTACTCTGCAGACAGCTTTTATACTCAATTTTGAAACGAGGGACTGTGGAACTAGCAAAGGCATAATACCATGTATCATTATCAACCTAAAACCCATTCATAATCAATATTTTTGCTGACATCTCTGAAACGTCAAACTTCCCAGGAGGTAACTAAATGAAAAATATAAAATTGACCAAAGTTATAAAGCTTATCTAAACCACTTCTGTTCTACACTAATGACGTCAACGCCACAGTGAGCAGAGACGCTGTTCAGACTCCCACCTCTTGAATTCAGAGACCAAAAGAGTCTGGTGTCCACTGCTATCATTTAACAGAGCCTCAAGCTAGTACACTACATCGTGTACACTGGCTGGAAAGTGAAAAAAGGATTAAGATTTAACGCAAACATGTTTCTTTAAAAAATCAAAAAGTTATGGGACAAAAATAAAAAATAAAAACGAGATCTTAGGTTATCTCAGTTGCTTGCTATTCCAAATCCCGGAATGGAATGAAACCTTGAACCCACATTCTGTATGGCAGAAGTCACAAAACAATTTTCCTTTTGAGGGGAATGTGAAATTATATTTCAATAGTGTTAACTATTCGAATCAATATTGGGATTATAATTTGTGACACCAACTGCTAAAGGGAAAAACCAGATAAGTAATCAAATAGTTTTATTGTAGCAGGTTGAATGGCTCTAGTGGGATAGAGATATGTCCACCTCTATTTAGAAAGAGGCTGCAGACAGAATCAAGGATCTAGAGATAAGATTGTCCTGGATTACAACAGGCCCTAAACCTAGTGACAAATATCCTAGACATGTAGGACAGAAGACACAGAGGAGAAGGCCACGTGATGATCAAGTCCAAAATGGGCCTCATAAAAACTGGAAAACACAAGACGGCGGTTTCCGAAGTCAGGCTCTTGCAGAACTAAGGAAAGGAGTAAATATGTCATTTTAAAACAATCCACAGCTGGGCATAGTGATGAAGGCCTGTAATCCCAGCAACTTAGGAGGCAAAGACAGGAGAATCACAAGTTCAAGACTAGCTTCAGACACTAAGGAGGCCCTGTCTCAAAATAAAAAATAAAAAGGGCTGAGGATGTGGCTCAGTGGAAAAGCGCCCCTGGGTTCAATCCTTAGTACCAAAAGAAGTACTTTTTAAAACTTCTATTTGATTTTCTGAATCTATAAGCAATGTTAAAAGATAAATGATAAATGAGTTCAACTCCCATCAAAGGCAAAGAAATAATTTTCCAAATATATAAAGAACGTTAAAAGAAATTAATTTTTAAAAAATCCTAATTTCTAAAAAAATTATAAAAACTGGCAATGACCCTGAACACAGAATTCAACAAAAGTAAACACCAGGTGGGTATGTGGGCCTATTGTCCAGCAATGCAGGAAGCTAAAGCAGGAGAATCACTTGAACCCAAGAATTAAAGGCCAGCTTGGGCAACAAAGGGAGACCCTGTCTCCTTAAGAATACGTGAATAAGTAAATACCAAGGGATCATAATCATATGAACGAATGTATATCCTCAATCACGACAGAATACAAATAAAAATTAAAGTAAGATGCCATGGAGGGGATGCTGGCTCAGTGGTAGAGCGCTTGCTTCACATGTGTGAGGCACTGGGTTCGATTCTCAGCACCACATATAACAAAATAAAGGTCCATCAACAATTAAAAAAATTTAAAAAAAAGATGCCATAAACTGCTCATCAGATGAGGAAAAAAATGTGATAACACCTTATATTCCAAGACGAAACAGACACTGATATTTTGCTATGAATCAACACAATCACAAAGGAAGGTAAAAGTACCAATGCGTATGATATGTGCTCCACTAATTCCTCTTCTGGTAATTTATCCTAAAAACACACCTGCACTTGTATGATATATATTAACGTGTTATATATTTTATAATTATATATATGTATGTGTGTGTATATATATATACATATATATATATGTATGTATGTATACACACTCATATAACAAAAGTACCCGCTGCACTACAGTTTGTAAAAATTAATGACTAAACATTTAGGTTGGTTCCAGAAATAGAAGATTTTATGGGATTTTCTCCTACTTACAAAAATGGGGTATCATTTGGGATCACCTGCAGATCCCACAGAGGAAGGCACATGGCAGGAGAGGAAGTTCCTTGGGGACTTACAGAAAGATCAAGGCATGCATACTCATATCTAAAGTTTCCCTCCCTTGACATTTCTGATTTGCTCAAGTAATACAAGCTGGTAATCCAAATTGATACATGTTAAGATTTTTATTTTAACATGGTTCTTCTACACAATAAGTCTATAATGTGCTACATCCTTCTCTAACAAGTACAAAAAAAAAAAAAAAAAAAAAAAAAAGTAGACATGTAGGCTAGGTTTTGAAAAGGTGAGTCACTAACCTCAACTAGCACACATCCTAAACCTTTAGGGCCACCTGTAACAAGCTAAAATCAGGAAAGTTAACTCCTCAAAAACAAATTGTTACCACTTTGCTTCATTTATCCCACTAATGAAACCAGGGGACTCACAATGTTCTCAGGTTTTCAGTCCAAGGGCAGTCCTCATCCAACCAGCCACCTGGTTTGCTTTAGAACTGGTGACCTGCTACAGTTCTGTTTTTACATTTTTAAATGGGTGAAAGAAAATCCAAAAAAAAAATATTCTGAGACACGTGAAAGTTCTATGAAATTCAAATTTCCAAGTCCTTAAGTAAAGGTTGGTGGGAACACACCACACCCACTGGTAGACTCTGTGTCTGCTTCATGCTACCAGGGCACAGCTGGGCAGCAGCCGCAGAAGCTCAGCTCTGTGAAGCCTACAGTATTTACTAACTGGCACTTAGCAGCACACTTTGCCTACTCCTGCTTTACTCCATCCAGTTTCTTCTGTTTTCAGGTAAATGCAAACCAAGTGCTGATTTCTAAATGAATTCTTCTCAGCAAGTAAGAATAAGAGACTATCTAATGAATTTCAAAACTCCCCACCGACCTGAATAATCTTTATTATAAAATTACACTTAGTTCCAGATGGCATTGGCAATCATACAATTTTTTTTTTAAGTTATTAGTTGCTTCATTCACCAATAAGTCCTCCTCTTGATTGGATACAAACATTCATTCATTTTTACAGAAAAGCATCCTAGGTGGAAGGCTTTATTCCTGCGTGTCGACAAGTGTTCTGCCTTCGCTGGATCTGACTTGCTTGAACTTCTGAAAAGCACCTGACAAGTACTCTCCAGGCATCTGCGTACCCCGCCCTGTCTCCCGTGGCAAGGCGAGATCCCCAAACTGCAGAGCTCTTTTCCAATGTGACCATTGCTGTTCACCCACAAAAAAGAACACACTGGTGAAGACCCGAGGGGTCCTCGTGCAGCCACTCTTCCTTGTGCGAAAGTGCTCCCTCATCCTTCGTGAGAACTCTGGGATAAAGGCATTATTATTTTTTCCAAAACAATAACAAAAATTACCATAACCAGAGAAGTTAGGTAACTTGCCCAGGTTCCCAATCACAATAAGCAGCAGAGTTACCATTCCAATGATATCTGGCACATAAATGATCTGCGGCCACAGAGATGTGATAATAACTAGGACCATGTTCCACAAAAGCACAGCAGAGGGCTGACAGCCCCCGGACGCAGGTACCTGGAGGATCTGCCTCCACTTTCAGTTTTCAAGCAGAAGCCACAGACTTTGCAGCCAGTGTCCAGCCACTGTGGGAACAGGCTCTCCACCCAGTGCAGACATCCCCGGGGGCCGTCTCCACACCATGCTTCCAACTGAGCTGGCCACTCTTTCTCACAGCTGCATGGGGGTCAGAGGCCTCTCCTACAGCTCTGCCCTTCCTTCCTGTCTGCTTTCACAGACGCTAGACCTGCATCCCAGTATGAAGGCTTCCATGCCTACTTGTATTTCCTCTCCCTTTGAGTCATTTTCCCCAGCAAATATCTTGCACTTCTGTCTCTACCCTGACCAAGTTCCCAGAGGATCCAACAACAAGGTGCTCACAACATCTGTTCAATGAATTAATGGAATAGAAAATGTGGCTGGGTTTAAGTTTCTGTGTTCAAAGATCCCTCCCTGAGGATGTGCTGATACAGCATCTGTAACTTATTGGCCTCCAGTGGTACAGAGAAGTATGAATCCCAGACCACTCTCCTTCCTTCCTCTCTTCGCGGCTTATGGGACTTTCTTTGAAAATCTACCAAAACATGTCTCATTTTCTTTCTTTTCATAGTGCAATAAAAGTGTCCTAAGAAACTTTTCCCACAACCCTCCTAAAATTAGGACCATCTTAAAATTGATGCCAAAAGAAATGTTCAGCTGTCAGGAAAAGCAAGAAGTTGTAAATTTATCAGTAGCTGTCCTTGTGGGCGCACACAGACTGGCTGCATTTTAAGTTCGGATCCTTAATTATGGCTTAATGTTTACACATTAAGGTTTCACTATGATACGGCATTGAAATAAAAAGCTGTGTCATAGAAGATTGCATACTGGAAGATAGCCCGTGTAATTAAAGGCAGAGAAATGTTAGCTCTCTCAGAATTTAACATCTTGGGTGATGGGGGGAGGATCTAGGACTACCACTGAAGCAGTGAGCATCTCTCCTTGGGTTCCCAGCTAACTTGCCTACAGGAAAAACACTAAAACCGCTAATGATGTGTGATTAAATCAAATTGGGGGTTGGGGGTGGCCTTGTTAAATAACCAAGTAAAATTAAATGCAAACAAAACCTTAATATGCTTCAGAGCCATCAAAATTATAGTATCATGACTAAAGATGCTAAAGAAAAAGTTCGAGATCATTTTTGTAACAAAGCCCTGTAGGATCATGATGCATGCAATGTACTTTGAAATGATCTGAAACTTCAGCATGCGTAGGTAAGAAAAGACAACTGATCAAGGGGTAAAATGTTAGTAACAGAAAAAAATCAGTTAAATCTGGGTTAAAACAAAAAAAAAACTAAGGAGGTTCTGCACCCATGATGTGCCTTCTTTTGACTTCCATGTAAGTTTGAAATTATTTTCAAAACACAATTGGAAAAGGCTTTGTGTTCAAATGATACTATGCAGGTCGTGAATGGTTAAGTGACTCCTAAGAGCTCTAAATCAGAGGCTAGGAGGTGGTCAGAGGGCCTGGAGAAGTGGCACTTCATGGTGTGGGAAAAAGAAATCCACACTTTTAGAGAAACTAGCTCTTAAGAGTAATTATGGTCTCAGGCTCCCTGATGGCATCAGAGAAGCAGAGAATGCCTCAGCCTGCCTTTCCTGCTCCATCTGCTCCTCAGCTGATACTCTGTCTCTTAGATCTAGCCTCCACATTTCTTAATTCTGCTTCATAATTCTTGTCTTAATCCTTTTGCTTTGAATTTTCAAATAAATCCTCTGCTCAATTTTCCAGACCACTAATTTTCTAAGTCCTGAAGCTCTTTCCATTTTGTCCTCAGCCCATGCACTGACCCCCAGCCCGAGCTTTTTAACATTTCAATCCGTTGGCTAACCTCCCCTTCTCAGCCTTCCCATGCACCCTTCCTGCCTCAGGGCTCTGCTATTCTCTGGGATCTGAGACAGATGAATCAGAACTTTCCTGTTAACTTTCTGTCTTTCCGCTGGCCTCCCCTGACGCTGCCTCATTCTGTTGATTTCTTCTCAGATGACTAATAATCCTTCTTGGTTGTGTGCTGCTGTTTACAAATGTGGGAGCTGGACTGATCAGTCTGGGTGGCTACAGAGGGTTTCCTCGGCACATGTGAATGGACGGAGCAAAACTCTATGAACCGCTATGCTGAGGTTCAGCAGCCTCACACAGTGGAGATGGGGACACAGAGATATGGGGGGCGGGGGGGGGGGGCTGTACAACTTCTTCCTGCAATGGTCATCCACCCTGTTCCACCTTGGCAAACCGCCCGGTTTACTTAAAACTACGCTAAACGGCTTTGTTGCAGAGGCAACCTTGACCACCAGCCCTGCTGAGCCACAGGGGCGGCAGAAGGAGCAGCTGTTTCAAGGTTATTAACTCCTGGCCGAGCACTCTCATTACCAGATTTTGTTGCCACTCCCTATAGCTTCCATTCTTGGGACTCTTCCAGGATGCTGTTAAGAAAATTCATTTTTGTACTTATTCCTGCTTTTGTCTCTCTTGGGCTGTAAGTCCTTTCGCCGCCCAGTTTCACCATCAATCTGATCCCATCTGCTTTATTTATTCCACAGCGTCCCCAATGCTTCTGGGCCGCTGCAGCCCTTCTCTCATTTTTCAGCTCTGTTATGGGTCTGTTCATATTTTTATGTTTCTTCTATCATTTTCGACAGAATTTTGGAAGGAAAGGAGAAAAATAAACAAACGTGGCTCAATATATGTTCACTTAGGGAGTCGTAAATGGGTCATTCCCTAAAATGAGAGGTCTCCTTCCTCTCCTAGGTATACTAAATGATTTGGGGGGCGGGGGTTGAGGCTTGGTTTCCAGCCCATTTATTCCCCTTTAGGTAGAGAAGCAAACCTTTCCCCTTACAAACACGTGATGACAACCACAAACCCAATCACCTTTCCCTTTTTATCCCAAGGGTGCCTGTTAAAATAGGACCAGGTGTTCAGGGGCTCACAGACACAATCCTGCCCATCTCCATCCAGCAAAAGCAAAGGGTGTGGGGTGCTGGGACCAGTGGGAAAGAACACAGGGTTCTGCTCCTGGCTGGCAAGTCCAACTACTTTCCTTGTTTGGGGGGTCATTTTTCCAGTCCCTGCCCTAACCCCAGGAATAACTAAGTATGAAAACACCATGATGGAGGGGCCGAGAGCAGAACACAAAACTAAAACACTTTGCAGGAGCCCCCTAACAAAGGAGATAGCTAAGATTGCGGTTAGCTGTGAGCCATAAGCATTACCACCTTCCATGGTCTCCTGAGACTTGGCCCGGGATCGGGTCGGTGACATTTGCATGATCTCGAGAGACTTGGCCCGGGGGATTGTGGGTCATCGTTGGTGCCATTTTGTGGTTGTTGGAGGAGCGTGGACGGTGTGTCAGGGTGTTGTTGGAGCCGAGAGAGAGAAGCTGGCAGAATAAAGAGCCTGTTTATTTCCAGTCTGCCTCTGAACTTATTCCCGTGGCTTTGTTGCCCCAAGCGGCGATCGCTTCAGGCGGCAACAACACTTGAATTTGAAACTTTTTTTTTTTTTTTTTTTTAATTTTGGCACTGGGACTGACCCACATCCTCGCCTTGCACAGACTACACAAGCATTCTACCACTGGGCTATACCCAAAGTCCCCATTCTAATCCCAAACTTTTTTTTTTTTTTTTTTTTTTTTTGAGATAGGGCTACATTAAATTGCCCAAGTTGGCTTTGACCTTGCAATCCTCCTGCCTCAGCCTCCTGAACAGCTGGGATAGCAGGTATCTGCCACCCTGCACCCTCTGAACTTGATTTTTAACAACCAAAATCTGGCTTCGGGATCTGGATATGGTCCTTAACCTCTCAAGTCACTGAATACCTATCTGTCAATCACCCCAGCATTTCTAGGAGAAAAAGGAAAGGCTTTTGGTGAGTACATACGCAAGTGTGTGGTGAAGCACTTATCGCAGGCCCCCAAGCAAATGCTTAACATCACAACTAGAAAATCTCAGGATAGAGCAGGTGATGTTTCTGTTCCAACAGGGCTGGGCTGTGCTGCCTTTCACAAGGTCAACTGTACCTGCCCTGCCATGTTAGTCTCTCCCAGCTATTACACAGCTGAGGTTCATGAACTTCTAACATTGTGAGACGTTATGTACATTAATGAAACAGGTGATATCCAGTAACAAATTAGGATGAGGGCACACACACATCTGACTCCTCAGAAACCATCATTTTCACAGCGAGAGAGCCCCAAAGCAGACAGTTTGGAGAGACAGCCTATCAGGGAGCTCCGTGACCACACACACACATTCAGAAAGCTCCACCTGCTGGATCAAGCCATCCTAACATTGCTCAAATTTGCTTCGTTGAACATTTCTTAAAATTATTCAACCAAGAAACTCTCTTCAGGGATAACAATGCAATGACCTGCCAACCCCAGTTTGCAAAAAGCTGAATCAGAGTGCTCAGCTGCCCTGGGAAGAAAGAGGTGTGGTGGGTGAAAGCAGCCACCTGAACCTGAATCCAGAGATGCCACCTGGCACCCACATAGCCTGTCAAGTGGCCCCTTCTCTGACCTTCAGCATCAGAATCCATAAACAGGAAGAGTAATCATGCGGATTTCCTTAGAGCAAGAGTCAGCAAACTCTGGTCCACAACCTGTTTTCATAAATAAAGTTTATTTATAAACACAGTTGTGGTTACTCATTTATGAATTATTTTATGGCTGCTTTCACATACACAGTTATATGCAGCTTCTACAAAAACTATGTCCTACACACTTAAAATATTTACTCTCTGGATGGACCATTGGTACAGAGTACTGGTTCTCTAACTGCACATCAAAATCATTTATGGAACTTTAGAAACAAATTACTTCTTTTAAAAATATTTTTAGTTATAAATGGGCATGATATCTTTATTTTTTTTATGTGATGATGAGAATTGAACCCAGCGCCTCTCATGTGCTAGGCAAATGCTCTACCACTGAGCAACAACCCCAGCCCAAAATTACTAAAGCCTGCAACAATTAACTCAAAATCTTAGATGGGGATCCAACATCATTTAACTGTTCAGGTGGGCTCTGCTAGCACCAGCATCTCCAGCCTGCAGGGACTAGAGCACCCATGCGCCAAGGGCAGGAAGGGGTCTAACCCAGTGCCAGTGTGAACATGGCCATGGTGACACACAGGGAATCATGATGCTTCCCAAGCCCCAGAAGCAGAGAAAAACAAGGATAAGATCCAGAGGGTGGCTTCAAGTGACAAGGAACTATCAGAGAGAACAAAAGAAAATGCAACACAAACATAAGGACAGAATCAACCTCAGAAAATTAAATGTTATCACAATTCTGGAAAAGCACAATTTAACCTTTTTAATGCAAAAGACAAGAATTACGAAGAACAAATCTTAAGAAACCTAGAGCATATGAAAATGATAGAAATTCTTGAGGTGGGGGGAAAAGAACAGAAAGAAGAATGGCAATAATTAAAGAAATAAAAGGACATCTCTGCAGAAAAAAGAGATCATCAGGGGGCTGCTGGGGGCAAGAGAGAATGGGGAGTCAGTATTTAATGGGCACAGGGTTTTATGATGAGGATGACAGAAAACTATGGGTAGAAGCTGCATATAACTCTGTGTGTGAAAGCAGCCATAAAATAATTCGTAAATGAGTAACCACAACTGTGTTTGTAAACAAATTTTATTTATAAAAACACTCAGCAAGTGGCTTTCATGCCACTAAACTGTACACTTACAAGTTAGGGTAACAAATATGTATATTTTACCACAATAGAAAAGTAATATAGCCAGGGGTGGTGACACACACCTGAAACCCCAGCAACTCATGAAGCTGAGGCAAGAGGATCACAAGTTTGAGGCCAGCCTCATCAACTTAGTGAGACCCTGTCTCAAAATTAAAAATGAAAAAAAAAAAAAAAACTGGGGATGTAGCTTAGTGGCAAAGTGCTCCTGGGTTCAATACCCAGTACCAAAAAATAAAATAAAAAATAATGTATAACAAACCTATGAACATAAATTAAAAAAAATAAATAAATAGAAAAATGTCTTCAGTTTGGAAAAAGACTCCCAAAGACTAATTATGTGCCAGGCAAACTGATAAAACAGTTATGCATCAGGCATATGCTAGTAAAAATTTCTGAATTTCATAACAAAATTTCCAAACAGACATAAACACTTGTGGGTATTTTTATTACTTGGTTTTAAAATCTCTTCCACAAATTTGGCAAATTGGAGAGAATTCAAGAAACAGGACTTAGTCTGCTTTCTCAAAGCTCTAAACACAGCCACAACCAAATTCAATCTCTGCAGGGCGAACAATTATTTAAAATGAGACAGCAAGCCAAAGATGCAAACAGGTAACATGCTATTACAGTCATGAGATTAAAGGAGGGTGCATTAATAATTACCCAAGGAAAACAGACATCACTTGAATATATGGTCACCCTCAACTCCTCAAAGGGTTCATTAAATAACCCTTCACTTTGCCAGCCATTTCTAACAAAGGCCTGACATTTTAAAAATAAACAAACATGCCAGGTTCAGTGGTAGATGCCCGTAATTCCAACAACTCATGATGCTGAGGCAGGAGGATGGAAAGTCCAGGCCAGTCTCCACAACTTATCTTATGGAGACCCTGCCTCAAAATAAAAAAGGTCTGGGCTATAGTTCAGGGGTAGAGTGCCCCTGGGTTCAGTCCCCAATACCATAATCAATCAGTCAATCAATCAACACCTGTTTTTTTCCTCCCTTATTATTTTGACTCCTTTAGCAGTTTCATAAATAAAAAGAAATAACATATTTTTCTGCTTTAACATTTAGCATGATGAGTTTAAATGAAACTAAATAGCATGTGGTTCATTAAGAAAAGCTGAAGTGTTTCTTTAATGCTATACTAGATGATAACTTTCAAAATGCCTTAAAAAATGAAAGGTTGTTTAGTAAACAACACTTCATTTTATCTTAAGAACATATTAGTTCCACAGGAAAAGGAAGCCCATTTTTCAAGGTGTCCATACAGTATATAGAACACGGACACTTTAGTTAGTATCTATAGATGAATATAATAAAAGTAAGTTTAATCAAATGGAAAGCTTTTTACTGGGACCATACTGAGGTTCTTAAGGATTTTGAGTCTTTTACTTTTCAGCTGAAATTCTTTATGATGTACCAATGACTCGTTAATTCAGAACACACTAAGGTAACTAGTCTGTGCTAGAAGTGACACCCAGGGTACAAAAACAGACCTTCAAGACTAACTTTAGACATGAATCTAAGAGGTGAGTGCTACTAGATGCCAAAGAAGCACACATTACTAGCACAAAGGGAAGGCAGAGTTTAAGAGCTGGTGAGAAGATTAGAGGAAACATTTCTGAACTATGCTGGGCGGGCGGGGGGGGGGGGGGGGGGGGTGTAGAAATTTAAAGGGCAGACAAGGAAAAGGAAAATCCTTTTAATTGGAGATAATAACCTGGCAAAGGTCTACATTCATTCTCTATTACTATATAACAAGTTACCACAAACTCAGCACCCTATTTTGTGGCTCATAAATCCAGGCATGGAGTGAATGGGTTCTCAGGTCACAGACAGCACAAACACCTGGGCAGCCACACACAGGTACAGGCAGGCCAGGCTCTGGGGGTCTAGCAGAAAACATCCAGGAAGAAACTTGGAAAACTATGTAGGTGCCATCAGAGAGTCTTCCAGCCTCTTCCAGTACTCTGAGAGCAGAAGCACAGGTCCACCTATCAATCAGAAACATCTTGTTCAAAATGCAAGGTTGTTAAAACTCACAAGGGGAATTCAAAACTTACAACAGAGGTCAACGAACTTTCTGATATGCCAGATATTTCAAACTCTGTAGGCCAATAGGCAAGACCTAGAATATGTAGATACTGACAGAACAAGACAGAAAACAAATATTCGCCATTTACTGACAAGATTCAAAGTACAATACTAATAGAATATCATTTTCAGCAATACTTGGTAAAGTATTGGTCAGGTTCCTCTGAGCCCTCTTCTTACAGGAGGTCCCAACCTTGGGCTTCTCAGTCTGCATTTAAGAGTCTAGTTTTAGCAAGAATCCTGCTAACTTAGAATCCTGCCACACTTGATCCCCGGTTGCCCCCCACATCAGATCAAATTCTTCACCCCGGACACTCCCCACATCCTCAAGGGATGTCTGGTCACCCTTTCCTGCCTTCAGCAAGAATCCAGCTGGGTTTAGCAAGACTCTCCCTGCCTCTTTGCAATGTCCCATCCGCTGACCCTCCCACCCCCAACCTCCCTAGCTATCAGCCCCACCTTGGTTTATTTGGGGTTGAGCCCAATCTGTCTCCCTTATTCCAAGTCCTGATATCTGTCACAAGATCCTCAAATAACCTCATCTCTACTGTTTTAACAAGGGTCATGATCATAATCATTTTTTCTTCAGCATACCGGATAACTAATGGGAAAAACAGATTTCTTCTTGTTAAAGGGAAGGGAAGATAAAATTTCACTTAATTGAAGTTACCACTTTGTAAATCTATTTCAAATGTAAAAATCCATTCTTAGCTGGCCACAGGCTGTACAACAACAGGCAGAGCAGTAGTTTGTTGACCCTTGCTCTTGAGAATGTACAGCTCTCAATGAGGAAATAAAACTCGCTAAGAAAGCCTAATGCACACATCCCTCCAAGGCACTTCCTACTTTACAGCTCCGCAGTACCCCAGGAAAACACATTTGGTGTGTGTGGAGAAAATGCAGGAATGCAGAATTAGCTTCGCATGAAAAGCCATATTAAAGAAGAAAGGCTACTCCATCTCCCCCTTTCGCACCTCTTATTTCCTTGAGCCTACTTCCATTATATTGAAAAAAAAAAAAAAAAGAATAATGAAAATAGGCAAATCTTAACAACAGAAATTTATCAGGTGCATGACTCTAAGCCTAGCTAGAGCTTTTAAGATGTTAAATTAAGTTTGGTCCAAACTTGCCTCTGTACTTAGATGATAAAGTTTAACTCAAAGCAGCCCTTGAGTTTAACTCAAATACAGTCCATAGAAAACTGTAACCCAGCTTGACATGCAAACAAACTGTCATCTAACCTAAGAGTATATAATACCCTTATAACCAAGCAAATGAGTGTCAGCCAATCAGGGGACTGAAAGCAGCCAAATCATGATCAAATGAGTCAATTGTCAGATACAGCCAATCAGGCTGTTTCTTTATATCACTTCCTTTTCTCTGGTTAAAAAATATAATCTGCACATGCAATGAGACCAGACATTCTGAACCATCTTCAGTCCCCAGTGCTTCCCAGTCCAGCTCTAGCACCTTTTCTTGCAAAACTTTAGTATAAAGTTAAATCATCTTTATTAAAGTCAAATCATCACTGCTATTTTTTTAAAACAAAGAATACAGTTTAATACAGTGATTCTTTTTATCCCCCATTACCAGGGATTGAACCAGTAGCATTTTTCCACTGAGCTACATCCCCAGCCCTTTTTGTTTCTTTGAGACAAGGTCTCGCTAAATTGCTTAGGGCCTCACTGAGGCTGACCTCAAACTTGCTATCCTCCTCCCAAACGACTGGGATTACAGGAGTGCACCACCACACCCAGCTAATACAGTGATTTTCAAATCTGACTTCAACCCGGTTTTCCTCAAAGAACTCAGTGTATACAAATCATACACAAGGGTATGCAATAACATATAAGGTGAATATCATACATTCACAGATTCAGTTATAAAGCTTTACTGCATGTCAACTATATGATACCATTAAATATGCTAAATAAGCAGGTACAGTGGTGCACTCACCTGTAATCCCAGCAACTTGGGAGGCTGAGGCAGAAGAATCACAAGTTTGAGGCTTGTGTCAACATCTTATTGAGATCCTAAGCAACTTAGTGAGACTACCTTAGTTTTTTTGTTTTTTTTTTTTTTTAATTTTAAAGGGTCCAGGTTGTAGCTCAGTGTTAAAGTGCCCCTGAGTTCAATACTCAGTACCAAAAAAAAAAAAAAAAAAAAATGGTGCTATGGAAAACAAAGAACAAAACAAAATCACTGCCACCCCCCCCCAAAAAAAAAAAAAAAAAAAGTTTATGTAGTTGTCAGTAGGAGATAGACAAACAAAATATGTAAGCTGGCGAAAAAGTCCACTGCAAAAAGTAACATAAGAAACAAGAATACAGAGGTATAACTGGGGGAGAATTACCATTTTGAGACATGACAAATAGGACAATTCTTGCGAAAAAGGTGTCTTCTTTTAAAATTATTTTTATTACAGTAGCAGTGGATGTCTACTGTAAAGAATTAGAAAAGACTAGAAAATAATGAGAAAATTATATTACCCTTACCTAGATATGACCATCTTAACAACTTAAAAAAAAAAAGATCCTTCCTGACACTGCCACCCAGATTGACAGGTGCGCGTTCTGCATACAAAAACATGAGTTCTTTTCACAGACACCACTGTTACCAGCTGTTTTAAGCTACTGATCTCCACTTTTCCATTTCAGTTTATTTTCATCTTACATCCAGACCATAATCAAATTTCTAATTATCTCAGAAAGATCCTTTACAGTTAGTTGGTCCAAAGGACACCATCTCAGAAAGATCCTTTACAGTTAGTTGGTCCAAAGGACACCTGTATCTTAATTGTATCCCTCACAGCATGACAACACAGCCCAACCCTGATCTTTTGACAGACAAAAAATACCGAATGTTCTGGGTGAATCTTTGTGGGCTTTGTGTCTGTCTGTCTCTCTCTCAATACCTGCAGGCTCTCGTTAGATCAGTGCTGGAGGTTCCAATCCTTTTACACCCTGGACTACTCTGGCAGCTGGGTGAAGCATTAGGACCTCTTCTGAAAGGTGGGGCCTGGTGACTTGTTTCACAAGAACTCCCTTTTTATGTGCACTAAAGTTTGAGAACTTTCTGAATAACCTTAGCAATGTTCTACTATAAAGAAAACTCCTACATATATTATGCTCAATAAAACCACAAATTACAATAAACTACAGAGTTTAACAATATTTTAGTTCTTTTTGTTAGACTAGTTTAAAGTTAGTCAAAATACTAAATTTTAAATAAATCTGTTTCATTTTCAAAGACAATTTTTGTGTTAATTTTTAACTAGATAAAGCACTTATATGAGCCAAAGATAAATATATACAGAAAAAAAACACTAATTCATTATTTTTAAAATGGATAAAAATTAAAGAAAGATTATATTGCCTGGCCTGGATTTCAACGAAGCCAAGCAACTTGTTTGGGGGGTAGAGGGGATTTCTTTTATAGAAGTATCTGAGCTCATAAATGAAGAATGATAAAGTGGGTGTAGTGGTGCACACCTGTAATCCCAGCAACTCAAGAGGCTGAGGCAGGAGGATCACAAGTTCAAGACCAATCTCAGCAACTTAGCGAAACTTTGTCTCAAAAAAAATTTTTAAAGGGCTGAGGATGTGGTTCAGTGGCTAAAGTGCCCCTGGGTTCAACCCCCAGTGCCAAAAATAAAAATGATATAATGAATGTGCATTATTTTATAAGCACTAATAACATCATTAACTTAGAAAATGATATCAAAAGCTGCTAAACATCATTTTTTTATACATATCACCTTATTGCTGGGGTCATATTGGAATCTGAAATATGAAAGTGGTACCTCAGAATTTCAGTGGGCATTATTTTATAAGCACTAATAACATCATTAATTTAGAAAATGATATCAAAAGCTGCTAAACATCTTTTTTTTATACATATCACCTTATTGCTGGGGTCATATTGGAATCTGAAATATGAAAGTGGCACCTCAGAATTTCAGTGGGCTGGGCTCAAATCCTGACTCCACCACTCACTACCTGGGTGACCTTGGGAAGGTAGGAGCCTCAATACCTCACCTCCACATGCAGGAAACAGCGATCACCATAATAACAACCCCATTAGGGAAAGCAATACAACACTCAGAACACCAACTACAGAGCCTGGCACACTCAGCAAACACTACCTATTTATTATTACTGGGCCTTAATTCCAGTGGACCGTCATCTGTCTTTCCTTACTCATTTACAGGTGTTCTTAGTACAGAAGAACCAGCCGTGTTCCCCAATACAGCCCTCCAGACGTCCTTCAGCTACTGGTCTGAACGCTGGGAACCAATACACTTAAAATGCACATTTTACAATCTATGGCTGAGGCAAAATCATTTTTTTTTTTTTTTTTGGCAACTACAGAGCTTACCACTCAATATAGAATCTGAATAACAGATTTAATCCCACCAGTAAATATCCCAAGACCTTCTGTAAGTTCAGGTGGCTGGGCCACTCCTTTAAAGTGGCTGCCAAATCTGTCAACCAGTGAAGAACCCTGACATGCACAGAGGGCCACTATGACCCTAAGACGCTAAAGCCAAAGAAACAATAAATACATTTATTAAGTGAGCCTTGGGCTTCTAAGACAACTGGCAAACAATGGCCCGCGAGCCACTGCCTCATGCCCCTGTCAGATCATCACTCAGCCCCGGCCCTTTCCTGAGAAGCTCACACAGCACCCCCACGTCTACTCCCACTGCACCAGAGCGAACATTCAAGAAATCTATTTGCCCCGCTGGTGCTATTGCAGAAACCACAGTAAAGGCAACTACAGCTCAGATGTAGTTTTATAACTCATGACGGGATCGCGATCAGGAACCGGCCTGCCTGCTAGAGCGCGAGGGAGGTGCACAGCACCACAGGAACCACTATGAAACCAGCAGCCAGAACACGGGCGCCGAAGTCCCCCGATAAACATGGGGTGATACAGGCAATGCAGGCGGCGAGAAAAACATCCCTGTGATGCACAATCTTCAGGAGGACAGAAAATCTGAAGATGATAGAAGAAAAAAGTACGTGGAGGGTGGGGGAGATGTGGATGTGGACAGAGCCATCAAGGATATCTTCCATATGTTAAAAAAGTCTTACGTTTCCCAAATTTATGGATACCCTGCAGACTCATCAAGTGCCCGGATATTCAGACAAACAGGCTGGTCTGCTCCTGAAGCCAGGGTTTAAACATCTCTACTCCTGAGAGACAACCGGAGCTCATGTGCTACCTGGGCTCCTCCGGTGCGCAAGCCTTAAGGACAGAACTCTGGGACAAGAAAGAAATTTGAGTAACACAAGGAGAACTCAAGGCCCAATGCTGGATTACCCCTAGGGAATGAAGGCTGGGCGTGAGGGGCAAACAGCACTGCTGACCTCAGCAGGCCAGGCTCCGCCTCCCCAGCCCTTCCCACCAAGAGGACAGTCCCTGCACTTACAGTCCTAATGCAATACAATGGTGCATGAACCTTTTTTTTTTTTTAATATTTATTTTTTAGTTGTAGTTGGACACAATACCTTTATTTATTTTTACATAGTGCTGAGGATCGAACCCAGGGCCACGCGCGTGCTAGGCCAGCGCTCTACTGCTGAGCCACAAACCCCAGCCCCTGAATCCTTTTTATATAAAACTACTGGGGCTTCATTAATATCTGTGGCTTTTAAAATACACCTCCATGATCTTGTCAGGTTTGGTCTGGCTTTGTGGGCTACGTTAAAGTTCTGTAGAACTCTGGCATTTAAAGAGCCCTTAAGGATAATCTAATTCAAAACCTCATTTCACTAGTCAGAAAAGTGAAGGCCAGAGATGCTGTCAGCAGCTGAGAGTCATGTCCTACTCAGTGGCAAAGCCAAGCGAGTCCCCCTTATCCAGTCCAGTCAGTCTCATGCCGCTGCTTCTGGTCATCTTTAGTAAGTAAAGGGCAGGAATGATGGTACCCTGTGCACCCAGCAGCGTGACATGGAGACTGAACTGTCCCTAAAGGAAAGCAACAGCGCCATAAATTTGTACCAAAGACACAGCCACCTCCCCCACGTGACAGCCTCATTCCTTTCATCATAGCACAGCAGCTATGTTTGAGATAGGGTCATTTATGATACCAGGATAACATTTTCCATCTCGAGCATGTGGATAAGCAAAGGCGGCCTGATTGAGTAATAACCAATACAGCTGCATTACAAAACCTAAGGCTGACCGCCTCCGGTCATTTCCACAACTACTGGATGAGAGCAAAATAGATACTAAAATTCTTTCCTTCAATAGCTTCTCACACTTGATATATAGTAGGTGGAAATTCTCCATTACTAATGTTTCCGCATCAGTCAGCCGTCTCTAAGGAAATGGTTCAGTGTAACCTGGTCTTCAGTATAAACTGCTGTACAAAGACTTATGCCCAACTCTGCTGCCCGAGAGAGCATCTGTTAGTGACTTTAATGGACATAATACTTGGAGTGCAGGTCCAGAGTCGCAGTCCTGGGCCAGAAGCCAGGACCCTGCAACCCACAAACCCTGTAACTTGAGAAAATCAATTTACCTGTCCACGCTTCTGCTGGCACACCTGTAAAACATGGACAATCACCGCCACAGAAAGCTATTTTAACCACAGAAGTGTCGCATGGAAGCACTCAGCTCGGCATGTAGCACGTGATGAATACCCAAACCTTAATTGTAATCAGAACTTAGAAATTAGTTAATGCTGTTAAAGTTCTGAAGGTCAAAGAGCTCTACAGACACCTTAGGTCACTCCAGTCAGGACAGTTCAAGATAATCGCCAAACCAGCTTTAGGAGAAAGTCTAACCAGTATTTGGTGGGGGGGGGGAGGACAAGTTTTTAAACCTTTTATGATGATGAATGTCAGCTTGGCTGGCTAAGGGATGCCTACATAGCTGGTAAACATTAATTCTTCTGTGTCCCATAATGTTTCCTGGAGAGACTGGCATTTGAAGCGGATGGCCTTAGACAGACTGGAAAACAGGACCAGCAGGTCCCTCAAATCAATTTCATCAGCAGGCTAAGGAGAGTGTTTTTTTTTTTAAATACAGAAAACACTAAAACAACACAAATATTCTTTCTCTTCCCCTGGAAGAGAACAGCAAGGAGAGGGCCAGGATCTTTACTCTTACTCTCTTGCAACATCCCAACTGGAAACTAAATGCAACATCGGAAAATAAACTCTGGGTCAGAACAAATCAGAACCATTTAGGCTTATATCGTTTCTAGACTAGTTAAAACATTACAGAGATGAAAAGCAAGCAAGAACCCGAGTGAGCCCCATTATGCTCACCTTCTAGCCAGGAAGAGAGCCTATAACGCTCCTGCTGACAAGTCCTGGGAACCCCACACACCTTCCTTCCCGGATTACAGCTGCCAGACCTACTCTCAGCCAGACGTGCTAATATTTATTTCTAAAAGTCTCCCTACTTCCCCTCTCATGCCTGCTGCCCACACCATAGCTCCCACCAAAATAGTAAAAGATGAAGAAACTAACACAAAGAACTGAAAATATTACACAGCTTAAAAAAAAAAAGAAGCAAATAAAAAGTCTTACAAAGTTCTTACAGTCACAATCTCAGTCTTGAGATTGCTATTAGTCTTGTGGTTGTTTTTAGCTAAGCTGATGGACAAGTTTTTCAACTTTATCCCTGAGAAAAGAATTCAAATATCTATTTTTTTTCCTGCCAACAAAGAACCCTAAAATATCAAATCCCAGTAGAACAGTTACCTGGGATTCTTTAAGAAAGCAATCCTCTCAAGCAGGCAATCTCTATTTCTCATAGGTTCCTACTGGATGACACTTGTTCCCAAGAACCTCACCTCAAAGAGTATGACACCCCCCCCCCTTTCCCCAGGAGTGCTACTGCCTTCCCTGGTCTGACCTGGCAAGGAAACCACGCAGCCATGCTAGCCTGTTCCTCCTGAGAGCTGCCCAGCTGCACCAGGGAGGATGAACAGCTTCAACAGTAAACATGGTTGTCAAAATTCAATTAGTGAAAGTGATAACAGATGTGGTCATCAAGCTAAAGGACCAGAAGAAGAAACAACATGAAGTGCCAGCAGAAAAAGATTCTTATCCAAGCAGATTTCAGCAAAGAGCCCAGGGCAGAAACAAGCCTGCAATAGACAGACTAAAGTGACAGGGACAGGGACAGAAGGTGGTGGTGGATTCTAAGGAGAGCGTAACTGTGGAGGGAAGAGAGTATCACTCCTCATGGCGCCGAGGGTGAGTATTTTGGAGAGGGGAGTTTTTTTTAACAGTAGAGAAAAGGACATGGTTATGTCTGCTGAGGAAAAGCATCACAAACTAGATAAGTTTAGAGAGAAGAAAGATCAGGTATTCTTTCTTAAAAGATAGAAGGCAAATGTAACAAGAAACAAAGAACTGGGGTAAAAGAGAAACACTTTTCACTATCAGATGAAGAGTAAGAGGTTAAGCTCTGAACTTGGAAGCCAGCTATTCTGCTTTGAAGAGTCTCGGGCTTCCTGGTCCTACCTGAGAAACAGACTTGTGGGAAAATGGGAATTCTCTGAACAAAGATTGCCAGGTGCTCACGTGGTAGATGCTACAAATACAGAGATAACGTGACCATCAAGAGACCACAATCTATCGCTTCTCGCCCTCTTGGCTAAGATCAAGCCTAGTATCTGTTCTTACCAGTTTAATATCTGATACGTCCTCTCTCCAAGGACAATATATTAAGTGGATCTTTGGAGCAGGGGGATGGCATAGGAGCTTGCTCCGTCTATTCCACCTGGTGTGGCAGGACCTCCAGGAAGGGTCCACCCCCATCAGGGGACTTAAAGAAGAGAGAGACCACAATCTGGTGAGAGGGCGAGAGCTGGAAATCAATCATCCCAAAAAGGAAGACAGCGGCCACAGAGCAGCAGACACAAGGCAGGACGGGGTTGTGAGGATTGCCAAGGCCAGGCTGGCAGTGCCCGCTGGGCAGACTGCAAATTCCCTGTTTACATTGTTGTTGTTTGAAGCGATGGCCGCTTGGAGCAACGAAGCCGTGGGAAGAAGTTTAGAGGCAAATTGGAGACAAACAGCTTTTTATTTTGATAACTTTTCTCTCTGGCTCTAACAAAGACTAACACGCGCCGCACACACCACCAATATGGCGCTGACCCGATCAGCAATCTCGGCCAAGTCACTCGAGATCCCGGGCCAAGTCCCATGAGACTACGGAAGGCGACAATGCCCAAATCTCCATGGCTCATAGTCAACCGCAATTTAAGCCATCTCCCCAAACAGGGCTCCTACATTACATTGGGAAGATTTTAGAATTCTAACTGGGGGTTGGCCATAAAAGTAGAGTTGACTCTTGGGCTTGCTTAAAATAAAAGAAAGGTTTTTAAAAGGGGGAGGGGGGGAGGTGACTCTAATAGAAAGGACATCTGTCTTAAACTCTGCCCTGGAGATAAATGTACCAGTAGTCAATTTCTCTTCACCTTTTTCGTAAGAGGAGTCAGGAAAACTTGCACAATCAAACAAAGAATGCTTTTTAAGTCTTATCTTGATTGGAAAGGAATCAATTTAATTAGGCATAGATTCAAGCAGACTTAAAGAAAAATTTTAAAACAGTGTTAAAGAACCTGCATTTCAGCTACACTTGAGTCTGCCTCAGTATCCCTCCATTAACTCGGAGTAGGGTTTAGACTGAGGGGTCTAAATCCTCAGTAACCTCAGGGATCCTCCACTTCTCCCCAGTCTCAGAAGGATTCCTGTTTTCTCCTCTGGTGGAAAGACATCTTGATCTGCAAGGAGGATCTAACAGGCGGGGACAGCACTTCGGTGCAGAGCTGGCAATGCTGCCAAAAGATGTTTCATGCTATGGTGGTGCTGTGATCAGGCAGAATCACACAGGGGTTTAATAAAAATTCTGAACTACAGATCGTGAGGGCGATGGACAAGTTTGCCTTCACTGTGTGAACTATATAATTCTACAGAATCACCACCTCCACAAGGAAGCCCACAGTCTGGCCTCCGTCAGTCCCAGTCCAAACAAAGCAAGAAAATGATGATTATCAGAGAATGACTTATCTCCCTAAAAACCTCAAGAGTGTCAACTTAAAAAAAAAAAAAAAAACTACTAGAAATTAGAGGTGGCCAAATGAATGACCCTTCTGTAGATATGTTAAATTATATTAAACCTTGTTTATGATCAGAATGTAAACCATAACAAGGTCTTTTTTTTCTCTGATGAAACCAGTAAATCCCCACACACACACAGACCAAGATTTCCAGAGGAAGCACATGCATGGGAAATTGGGCTTCTAATAATGCTAGGAAACAAAGCTCTTATTTTAAATCTAAAAGAAAGGATTAAAGGGACATTGAACAGGGGCTATACCTTTTTATTGCCCACCCACCCTAACCCAACCCAATCCAAAACACACAGCCAGGCTTTCAAATACCGGTTGGACAAATGCTTGCTTGAAGTTTTCAGACCCTTTCATGTTTATGCATTTAAATCCATAACATCTCTCTAAATCTAAAACCCTACTGTCCTTGCCCAGAGTTGGTATTGAGTCCAGCTTCTAGCACATCATTGCACTGTCCCAGTAGTCCTTCTTGACTCTTAGGAACAAGGCCCTGTTCAGCAGCTCTCAGCCACTGTCCTAGAAACGTCTCTGGATTTCATGCATCTCTGCTCCACCTAGAACAGCCCCACCTTCCCAGGGAGGCAGCTGCCCTCAATTTCTTTCTCTGTTCTTCCTTTTATCTTCTTTTGTTGCAATGGTTGACAGCTGGTGACTATGGTTAACCCTTCAGATGGCTGGGCTACTAAACAAAAGGTTCTTACCTAGAACACAACAGAACCAGACTCTGAAAACTACCAACCTCCAGACCCCATCCCATCAGAACATGGGGTGTGTGGTCCAGGCATCTGAAACTTAATGCTCCCTGGTGATTCAAACAAAATTCTCAACAGCAAACTCGCCCACCAGGCTACAGGAAGGTGGAGATAACTGCTCCCTTTTAACCCTGGGTCTGGGATGCATTCAGGCCTGGAACAGGAACTCTGGAGCCTCCTTGACAACATCATCAATGTCTACGTGTGTTGCATCATGACAAGAAAATTCTCAGACCTGCATAAATGATAGAACTGAAAATCTCAGAAGGTCCAGAATATTTTAGGTTGGAGAAAGGATTTATGCCCAAGAGATGGACATGAGAGGAAGCAATAGTGTCGTGCAACAACAACCAAAAAATCCATCACTCAGTCTCAAGCTCACACCTATTCTTAAGGGGCATAAAAATGTTTCCCAGGATCTGGGGCAGTGGCTCAGTGGTAGGGTGCTTGCCTAGGATGTGCAAGTCCTGAGTTCAATCCCCAGCACTGCAAAAATAAATAAATTTTTATTTATTTATTTTTAAAAAACAGTCAAGAAAGATGAGAGCCCTGTGAGAGACACCCACTACATGTCCACCCCACCTCAGCCAACCCTAACAAGCAGTTAACTAAGTTCATTTAGTCAAGAAGAAAAAAATCTCAGCCTTGGGAGAAACTGCTTACTTTTCAAAGGTCCCTCTTTGGACTAAAACTATCTGCATCTTAAACATACAAGCAAGCTAAACCACACATAAAACATTAAAATTATATTGAGTTATAAAATAAATTCAGCCAGGCAATCAATTAAAAACTTACGGAGCAAGTTTCCACCTACAGCTTCTTAATCTCTGTGAAAACTAAATAACAAGCTACTTAAAGAACTCTGTATTCTAATTTTTGTCTGTTACAGGAGAAAGAAGTTAACACAATAATGAATTAGTTACACTGTCTGGGCTGAAGATTCCCCCATTGGGTCAAGACAAGACAGAAAACAATTGCTTCCAGAGAAGCAGCTGAATGAAAAAAAGTCATTGAATATTCCAATTAGAAACCATCTGGTGTCATGTTCTAAGTTACCTGCAAACGTTTTTTACTTCTTTCTCTTGCTTGTTTTCAAAACCATGTTTATAGGCTCCTCGGAACAGAAGCTGGAAGGGCACTGGGCAAAACTCTCCAAATATTCCTGTTGTGTCTGGACTTGGCATGTTGCCAAACCCACCAACTTCTCTCCCATACTCCTGATGCTGGAGGACTCCAAGCAGGCAAGAAGCAACAGGACCCAGAGCCTGGATTGTGCAAAACCTTGTCACATCATTAAAACCTAAGACTTAGGTTCAAGGACCAGATGCCTAAGTCTGCCCCAAAATCAGCAATATTTCGAAGCAACATCCCTGGTAGACATTCAAGCCACTACCAACACAGTTCAACTAGGTCAAATGTAACTGTACACTGAGTTAATCAGGGAGCTAAATATTCACAGCTAAATAAGAAACAAATGTTCTCATTTGCTATGATAGGGTAAAAATCTAAATTTGCAAACTCTTCCATCCCCTACTTTTCCTGATTTTCCACTATCCACCTGTATGTTATGTTCTCTTACCCATACAGAACAATTGTGTACCCTCCTACTCCAGGCACTAGGCATATCTGAGTCCTTCCCTTCAAGGGATGTGTATTATGAGAGCAGCATTATGCAAATTGGCACAAGAGATACAGGGGTGCAGCTTGGCAGTAGCAAGAATGCTTAGCCTGCTTGAGACTCAGAGTTCAATTCCCAGTACTGCACCAAAAAACAAAAAAAACAACAACAACAAAAAAAAAAGAATAAAAAAAAGAGCTTGGAGATTAAAAGCAACCCAACTTCAGAGAAGAAAGGGATCAACATGCCAGGACACTTAGTGAAGAGTCTAGTTCATGGCAGCTGAGCTGGATCTGGAAGCACCAGAGCAGGGATTATCAGGCACAGGTGAGTCTTAGCCAAGGCACACAGGAAGCCAAGGATGAACTCCACTCAGGTGACAATGAGAGGCACACTTTGATTATGCAGAGAATTTGTTCTGAGGCTACTCCTTGGATAAAAGCATTGTGCCTTTATATTTTATCCCCAAGCCCCTAGCACAGGACACCACTCCAGCAGAGAGCCATGAAAAGAAAAAAAAAAAAAAAAAAAAAAAAAAAAAAATGTGTGCTAAGTATTGGAAATCAAGGTATGGAAGACCTTGGATTCAACTTTACCCACGACCAGCAGCTCCCTGGTAGAGTTCAGGCCACAGCAGGTTGCTGGTCTATTCACTAAAATCACATTGCTCCTCTCTCCTGGACTACACTCACCTGGCAAAGCAGCATCCTGGCTACACCCAAGGACTCGCATCTCTAGGCTGAATGGGGCTGGAGAAAATTCCAGGGCAAACCAGACAGGGCTCTTCCCTGCTGACTTTTCTGTAATCACTAGTATGTTCACTTTCCAAAAGGGCAGTTTTCCCTCTTGGTTCACCTCCTTTTCCCACCTTCCTCCCTCACCCTGCATCTTGCCCTTGAAAACTGGAAGCAAAGGGGCTGGGACTTCCTCTTCCTGCCCCCAAGCCCTCCTGCTGCCATCAAAAGCAGGTCCTGTGCCCTAGCTCCAGCCTATCTCTTCTCCCATCACCATTTCTCCTCTCTTGGAAATCATCCCCAACACTATTTAGGGGGCTCTCATACTCCCCAAGAAACTTAAACCTTCCCTCCACACTGCTCCTTCTGGGTCCTGCACACCAAACTCCTCCCTTATCTACATGCTGTTTCCACTAGCCCCAGCCCCAGTCCCTGCGACCCTCAAGCCACCCACCCTGGCTTCTTCCGCCTGCACACACTGACCCTGCTCACAGGGGTGTCCACACCTCCAGCTGCCAAAGCCCGGGGTCTATTTCCTGTTCTTTACCCACCTTATCTCTAGGTACCTACCTTTAAACTCAATAGCCTGGCTTCAATGGCCAGATTCTCCCCTTGCTCCCCTAGCTTCAGCAACTGCTCCTTCTGGGTATCTTTTCCAGGGTCCTTTGCAATCCAGGTTTTGCCTGGGTCCCTCCTCTTCCTTCCGATCTGCACTCTCTCCCCTACAACTGACCCCCACGAGACCAGTGTCTGCAATACCATATACAGGCCAATGATCCCAAGCTGTCTCTCCAGCAACAACCCAACAGTCTCTCCACTGTGGCTGGGCCAGCCCCCAGGCCTACGCGACCCAGCAGGTCTTCCGTCCCCCATCCGATCTCTCCCTTCCTTCAGGCCACGTTCAAGCCCTCTCACTTCCCCAAGAACTCCCGAGGACTCCAGAGCCCCACAGACCTCTCCCTCTTCAGGCCTTCTAGAACACTGAACCAGTCCGCAGTGCAGGATTTACTCCTTCATTACACACATTCTTTAATTGGTCCCTAAATGTCTGCTTCCTATTGTGTAAATCCTTTCTCCACAAGGAGGTTTAGGTTTTGTACAATACCAGCATTCCTTTTCTTGTTCTTGGTACTGGGCCATGATGGAGAAGTACGAACAACTAGCAGTCTTCTGACAGCAAACAAACCTAATATCTTATAGAGTAAAAACCAAAACTCATGCACTGTCAAACAAAAAATCCTGGACTTCCGTGGGCATAGTGGCGCACACCTGTAATCCCAGCGGTGGAGGAGGCTGAGGCAGGAGGATCTTGAGTTCAAAGCCAGCCTCGGCAACTTAGCAAAATCCGGTCCCTAAATACAATATTTTAAAAAGGGCTGGGTTCAATCCCCAGTACCAAAAATAAAAATAACATAAACTTCTTCATCCCTAAGTTCCTTGAAAAACCACATTTTTCTTTCCTTTGTCTAGAATCACCAGGTAGCATCATGAGGAAGACACAGTTAGAAAAGCAGAACAAAATTCATAAGGTTTTCTGTCAATGAACTCCTCAGAAATTTTAAAATTGAAAATACTGAGCAACATTTCCTATATAACATAGGAATATAGTAAATAATTTGTATTTCTTGCAAAAAAAATTAAATTCGGGTAAATTTTTATTGAAAAACACAATGAGAGAGAAGAAACATGGTCCAGCCAAGGACTTCTGCCAGACTTTTCTTGGTAAACAGGGCTAAGGAAGTAGAAAGGAGTGTGGTTCACGAAGACAGTTGAAAGCACTCAGCTTCAGGCTATGACATAGCCCATTGCATCAACCAAACAGAAAAAGCCTTATTTTCATTATTTAAAAAAAAAAAAAAAAAATTGATCCTAATCTGGCCCCCTCCCAACACCTGCCAATTGCCAATTAATTAATTTCCCTCTCTGCAGCCACATCATAACCCACTGAAAACCCCCGGCCTAACCTAAGAGATTAACTCAAACCCAGGAACCTGTCCACCTGTACGCTGGCCCCTACAGCCTCTGCTCTGGCCATCCCTCTGCCCTTGACATTCTAACACCACCAATCACACAGCACGTACCTGAACACTGCCCTTGGCAAGCCTGAGCACGCTGGGGCCTCCTCACTCCTTATTTGCTCACTTCCAGTCCCGGTCCCTTAACTATTTTCTTCACAGTTATCTTTCTCGTTTTTCCAGAATTGGCTCAGGATCCTCAGATCCTCAATCTCACCAACTGTACTCCAGGAAGTACAGTTGTCCTTTCTCTGGGTTCTTTTTCCTACACCTGCACTCCAATAATAGAGCAGTACATGCTGTTCTGAGGTTTGTTCATGAATTTTCCTCCCCAAATACCTGCAAGTTCCTGGCAAACAAAGATCATGCTTCTTTTCTTTGTTTCTGAGGTACTAGGGATCAAACCTAGGGCACTGAGAATGTGAGGCACGCTCTACCTTGAACTACATTCCCAGCCCAATCATGTTCTCATTTCTCCCCTGAGTTGCATATTGTCTCCCCAAAAGACATTATGTCCAACTCCTAACCCCAATACCTTCCGTGTGACTTTATCTGGAAATAGGGTCTTTGTAGGTACAAGTAAGGAAAGGATCTTGAGAACACATCATCTTGGTCTTAAGAGTAGACCCTAAATTCAGTGACTGCTGATATTAAGAGTGAAGAGAATCTGAGACACAAAGACACATGGAAGAAAGCCACAAGGACAGAGCCAGAGACTGGAGCTGGCTGCCACAAAGTCAAGAACATTAGATGATGAAAGGAATAAAAAAGGATCCTTCTCTAACTTCAGAGCGAGTATGGCCCAGCTGACACTTTGATTTTGGACTCTGGACTCCAGATTTGTGGGAAAATAAATGTGCTGTTTCAAGCCACTAAGTGTGTAGTAATTTGCAGCAGCCATAGGAAAACACACACACACACACGCAGAGTCCAAACCTTAACATGCTAGCTTCTACCAAGGAGCCTCCCAAACAAAACTGTGTTGAACTAAGACAGATGAAAAGCAAGAGGTTTTCCTTTCTTTTTTTTTTTTTTTTTTTTTTTTTTTTTTGGTACCGGAGATTGAGCTCAGGGGCACTCAACCACTGGGCATATCCCCAGCCCTTTTTTGTATTTTATTTAGAGACAGGGTCTCACTGAGTTGCTAAGTGCCTTGCCATTGCTGAGGCTGGCTTTGAACTCGGGATCCTCCTGCCTCAGCCTCCTAAGTGCTGGGATTACAGAGGCATGCGCCACCACGCCCAGCTGAAAAGCAAGAGGGAAAGATGAGAACATATCTAAACTTCAGGGTAAGAATCTGGAACATGGACCCAGATACCAAATCACCACTAATCTTGGACATGTCACTTATCCACAGTTGACTCTAACTCCTTGCCTAATAAAATGAGGGAAATGGCCCCTAAGCCCTTCTACCAGGTCTGAAACACCATGAACACACTTTACCCAAAACATCAGTTTTAACTGATCCTTGAATAATTACTTCTTCCCACTCACTAAATAAATTTTATTATTTTTAGTTTCACCCAAACAGCTTTCAGGTACAAAAAAAAGGTTAGATAAAAATGGTATTTCAAATGCATTTATATTTTACTCAACTCGTGAAAATTTTAGTAAAAATAATTTAGTGGATAATATGCCAAAAAGTGATTTTCTACAATATCACCTACTTTTTTTCTGCAAAGCAAAATCAACAATCTAAAAGTAGTTCATCAAATCCAGCTGGAATCGTTGACATTTCAGAAAACCCGGACCCAAACATGAATCAACTTAAGCACCACTCACTGACCCAGAACCTAAATGTTTACAACGTCACTGCATGGTGACTAATTTTTGCAGAGTAACAAGGGACTTCTCAAACACAGGGGTTTTCTCCAGTAGATTCAAACTGTAATTAAGGCCCCATGCCCAAAATTTCCACTTCAAAGCATCTAGCGAAGTAGTAAATAAATACAACTGCTGCCACCACCAAATGGCAAAGTTTTGGCAGGGGTGAAAAAAAAACAAACAAACAAAAAAAACTATTTTACCTATCTTTATGCCTCCATATGCACAGATTTTTTTCCAATGTTACAGCCTTCCTGATTCAAAAAAGGGACATGAGTTATCAAAGGTTTGGTCATGATATTTATACCTATCCTACCTGTATATCCTCCTGAGGAATTGGGGTTAAATTTAAAAAAACATATTTTGAGTTTTTTCATAGAAGATGCTGTGGCCTTTGCCTTCATGTTTTTAGTGGAAGCCTTCTTTTTTTAGGAAACCAACCAAAACAACATAGAGGAAAACGGAGCCAAGGGACTCATATTTCAGTCTGACAAAATACCCATTAGAAACACTCAGACTTAAACTTTTCCAAACCAATTTATCATTCAGAAAACACAGTGTGGAGTCACTGGAGCCAACGATTCAGCCAGAACTGGCAGAACTATGCCTTCAAAAACTGGACCTTGAATCCTAACACAAAGTGAGTTACCAAAATTTTTCCTTCCAGGTGGTAACTCAATCCGAAAATCACAGTGGAGTTGGAAGGCTCCACAAACGCAGTTTTAACTCTGTAGTTCTTGCTTTTCAAGATGATTTCTCACAGACAGGAAAATGGGACTGGAAGGGGGGGTGGGGGGGTGCGTGTTTGCAGCCCTTAATCACAAGTCTACCTCAAAAGGTGCTCTTTAACTGTAATAAAACTAAGGCAGCCAAAAGGCAAGTCTCTGGGTCTGGGGAGTACACAAGGGCGTTCAAAGTTCTTGTGTTCTGCAAACTCAACTACCTAGATGTAACTTCATCTGCACGGAGGCAGGACGAATTCTTCTAAGCAAGCGGTGTTTTCTAGAAGTCCAAAACCAGGATGAATGAGCTTTAACTGGGCCGACTGCGTGTTTACTTGCATCCTCACGTGGCAAGGCGCAGCCACACAAGCGCAGCGCCCAGGAGCCCGAAAACTTTACTTTGCAAACTAGCAGAGCCCGGGAGGCGGCTTGGAGGCAGACTGCCTCGCCTGGCCCCAAACTGCACCCACGACGAGTAGCTTCCCCCGGCACCCCCCGCTGCCTGCAGCTCCATTCACACAAAGGCGCGTGGATGCAAAGTTAAGCACAGAGAAGCCAGGAGAGGAGAAAGAGGGAGGAAGAGGACCCGGCGGCCCGCGGGCTACTCACAGGGTGACCGTGCGGTTGGGCAGCGTGTCCGGGGGCAGAACCTGCGCGAGCTCCAGGCTGCTGCACACCACCTTGCCCTCGGCGGCGCCCGCCGCCCTGCCGGTCCCTCGGGGCCGCCCGTCGTGCTTGCAGCCCGGGGGCAGCGCCGCGGCCCCGCCGCCGCCTCCCAGCACTGCGAGCAGCGCGAGCGGCAGCAGCAGCGGCGGCGGCGCGCGGCCCCGCGGGCGCCCGGGCGGCTCCATGCTGCGGGCCGGGGCCTGAGGCCGAGCGGCGGCGCACTGGCCTAGCGGGCGGCTCCTGGGCGCGGGCGGACGGGGGCGCGGTGCGGGCCCGGCGGCGCCCGGAGCCTCGTGGCGGCCGCAGGACTGGCCCTCCGCGGCGCCGACATACTCCTTTGTCCGCTGCGGCCGCGCTCGGCCTCTGGGGAGCCGCAGGGTCACGGCCGCCGGGTCCCAGCGCCGCTCTACGGCCCGGCAGGAGCGCCGCCTCCTCCCTGCCGCCTCCCCCGGCCCGCGGCGGCTCCTCCCCGCCCCCGCCCCCGCCCCTCCGCCGACGCCGCTCCTGCCCTCGGCTCGCCCACCGCTGCCCGCGGCTCGCGGAGGAGGAGCGCTGCGCACCCGGGGGCCCGACCAGACCCGGTGCGCGCTCGGAGGCGGGAGTTCGCGGGGCCCGCGGAGGACTGTAACTCGTGCGGGGTGTGGAACAAAGTTCTAGTCCAAACTCCAGCCGCGGCGGCTGCCCTCCTGCAGGTTCCTCCTCGCCACCGCCTTCCAGACAAAGCCGCGCAGTGTGCCCCTGGGACCGCCCGGGGCGCCCGGGAACCCGGCCCTGAGGATGAAGCGAGGTGCTGGAGGAGGGCCGAGTTTCCGGCTCACAACCCGAGGGTGAAGGCACCCAAAACCAAGTAGCATGAAAGGCATCGCCTTCCAGCCTCACTAGGGTAATCTCATTTCTTCCTAATACGCTGAGCCCCAAACAGGTTCCTCTCCAATAAAATGAACTCTGAAGCTATTTCTAGCCTTCAGCCACAACTATGGACCCTTCAAAGGTTGCAAGGAGGTCTCGCTAGACTGGCAGTCTTTTGAAAAAAAAAGTTTCTTTCTGAGCCCAAAGATAACTTAAATGTTAACCAGTCGGAGCCATAGTGAGCAAACTCAAGAAAGCCCAGCTGAGTCTATTGCTCCAAGACCACAGACCCTGCCCTAACATTTACAAGACCGGGGATCATCTACCCTATATTTGAAATTTACAAGGAATCTTATCATGTAAAATGAGTTTTATTCTACCTTGAGAAATATACCTGCAAAATAACCTGAAGGGCAGGTTTGAATGCAGAATTCACAGACACCTGGGAGTTCTTCCATCCTGAAATATGACTGTCTGGAAAGGGTCGGACCTGAGCCTTGGTCCGTACACCTCCATTCCCTTTGCTTCCTGTGCCCAGCTCTGTTCAATAAGAGGGTTTTTCCACAGGTGTGGACATCCCAGCCCACTCCACCAAGCTCTGTCCACCCCTTCCAACGGCCACCCTTTAGATGCCCCTTGGGCCCAAGAGTGAACATACCAGTTACTTGGTCCTGTGTTGAAAAGAGTATTCTGGAAAGAGGCCAGCCCAAGGTCTGGAATTTTGCTAGGGAATTTTTATCTGAAAATACCAGGGTCCTGAGCCCCAGGGACATAATCCAGAGTAGAAAGGCTCTGGGCATTGGCCCTGGAGATTTTTCACCCCATGGAGAGGAGAGTTAGATTACTGTCTTCTGAAATGCAAAGGCAGGGCAGGCTTTTCTTGCCTGAGTCTACAGCAATACTTAGGGCCCTGCGAAGTTTATTTCAGAGATCAATTCCCAGGAATCTATTTAACGTCCTCAACCACAGATGATCCCCATTTGCCATACACTTAAATAAATTTGAAGAGCAGGTCGTTTGACCAACACTTTTTGTGATTTACCTATATAAATCCAAAAGAGTCCAGCATTGTCTAATAATGCATTCTATGATGATAGAATTGTTCTAGATCTGGGGCTGGGAGTATAGCTCAGTGGTAGAGGTCCAAGCATGGAGGCCATGAATTCTATTCCCTACATTGCAAAAAGAATAGAAAAGAAAAGGAAAAAACTTCCCAGTATGGTGGTCATGTGTGGCTGTGTAGCCCTTGGAATGTAAAAGGTGTGTTTTTCATACTATTTCATTTTAATTAGTGTAAATTTGAATTTTAAGTGTCTGGTGGCTTCCCTGTTGGTGATGCACCAGGTAGGGACAGGACAATGGGTAGAAATAGTGGGAGATTATCACCACTATTAAGTAGCTTTAAACATATATATAGTCTTAGAAGGCAAAATGGTAACCTGTATTAAGATGGATAAAATCATTCACATTTCTCTTGAATTCGTTTGAAGAATTATTATTCTCTAACAAAATCATTGATGATCATCATCACCTTTTTTCTTTCTTTTGTTAAAATATTTTTTAGTTGTCAATGGATCTTTATTTTATTTATTTATATGTGGTGCTGAGAATCACACCCAGTGCCTCACACATGCTAGGCAAGTGCTCCACCACTGAGCCACAACCCCAGCCCATCACCTGTTTTCTTTATAAAGTTAAAAATTTACACAGCTACAGGGATTTTTTAAATTACCGCATAGCTATAGATTGGCATGTGAACTTCAAGTATGAATATTCTATGATGATAGAATTCTTCTACATCTGGGGCTGGGAGTGTAGCTCAGTGGTAGAGGTCCAAGCATGGAGGCCATGGATTCGATTCCCTACATTGCAAAGAAAAGAAAAGGAAAAAACTTCTACAGGTATGAATATACTTGAAGTAATGTGCTTATCTAATTTGAAATGTGTATACCACAAGTTCTAACATCAATTTGATACATGTCTTCTTTTTGCTTCACTACAGTCGAGAAAGTTATATCAAGTACAGAATTATGAGAAAAATAGATTTCACAAGTAAATCCAAGGAGAAATATGAAAAAAAATGTTTTTATTTTATGGATAGTATCAGTCATTCTTGCACAAAAATCACTCAAAACGTCTTTGAAGATAAAGATCATTATAGATCACAAATAGGGGGATATTAAAGCTGAACAGGACCTTACAAAGTAACACTACTACAGTCCTTGGAAGGCACAGTTATTATTTTGTACCATCATGGATTCATGAGGATATGACAAGCAGTCCTTTTCACTTCTGAAGATCTCAGAGGATGACACTATCTGAAACCTCCTGTCTCCTACTCTTCAGTCACACAGAATCTAAGCTTGCATGAAGCTACCCCATCCCTGACAGCTTCCTGCCAGACAGGTCTATCTACTGCTGATCCCCCTCAGGCTTTAAGATCATCACACCAGTTGAAGTTATAAGACTTCATAGGTCCATTCAAAGTCCCTACTATGTTTGTGATTGTCCCACTTTAGAAAGTCCTATAGAAACTGAGAAACTGCTTGTTAACCATACTTATGTGTACTTAGTGCCAGAAAACTCTATTGCATCAACTGTTGCTTTAAGGATCGTAGATAGACCACATTCCAGAGCTGCTATGCTGCGAATCCTGTCTTGCCATGTTATGTGAGGCTTGTAGGTGATCTCAGAGAAACAGTCAAAGATGTTTGCTTTTCTCGATAGGTAAACTGTATTAACTGTGTGTATAGATGTATGCGTATAAATAGATATGTAATAAATATGTGCATATGTGTTTAAAGATGTGATTTTATATATGTATATATAATGAACATGTGTATCCATATTTATCATTAACAATTTCTTTAATATGCCTGTCTTCCTTCTCTACCAGACAGAGAGCTTATGAACTCCCTTTATAAATCATTGTCTCCAGGTTTTCATCACCCCCTATTATGTTTGTTACTCTAGACTCTAGACAAATTATCAAGACTAATCTTTTCTTTTTTTTTTTTTTTTCTTTGTTCTAGGGATTAAACCCAGGGATGCTCTGCCACTGAGCTATATCCTCAGCCCTTTTTTCTTTTCATTATGAGACAGGTCTTGCTAAATTGCACAGGCTATGATCCTCCTGCCTCAGCCTCCTGGGTTGCTAGATATGACAGTGTTGCCATACCTGGCTAGATAATCTTTATGGCTTGTCCAAACCCAAACATAGCTTCCTTTTTTTTATTTGTTTACATTTTTACATCACTATCCTCACCCATTACAATATCAGTTCTATGATACCCTTGTTTAATTTTTATGGCATACACTGTTAGCTGATGCAAAAGAGCCATTCCCAAACGTTTTGTCTTTCTGGGCTAAATAATCACTTTCCTAACCTCCTTTGCAACTATTGGTGTCATATAACCTACTTCTACCCAAAAGAGACTGTCCAATGTGGTAGACACAAAACACACATGTGTATATAAATTTAAAGTAATTGAAATTAAACTAAAAATTCCATTTCATCCTCATTCTAATCACAACTCAAGTGCTCACTGACTGCATGAGGCTGGAGGATATTATTTTAGACAGCACAGACTTTAGAACACAACATTACAAAAGCATCTACACAGTGTGTATGTTAAAAAGACGCTAATAGCTCTCTCTCCTACCACTTTTATTCTTCTTGCTTTGGATATGGTTCTGTGAGGACATGATACCTGGAGCTGAAGTAGGTATTTTGTGGTCACAGGCAAAAGCCTAAAGGAAAATTCCAAAATAATAGGTGAAATGAATGAGAGAAACACTTGGTTCACTGAAGTTGTGGGTGAGCTGCCAATCAAAGCTCTGGACTTCTTTTTATCAATAGTAAATGTAGGAGCCCTGTTTGGGGAGATGGCTTGAATTGCGGTTGACTATGAGCCGTGGAGATTTGGACATTGTCGCCTTCCGTAGTCTCATGGGACTTGTCCCGGGATCTCGAGTGACTTGGCCGAGATTGCTGATCGGGTCAGCGCCATTTTGGTGGTGTGTGCGGCGCGTGTTAGTCGTTGTTAGAGCCAAAGAAAAAAGTTATCAAAATAAAAAGCTGTTTGTCTCCAGTTTGCCTCTAAACTTCTTCCTGCGACTTCGTTGCTCCAAGCGGCCATCACTTCAGACAACAACAAGTAAATACTCTGTGTTTGTAGTCACTGTTATCTTAGTTTTCTAATAGTTGAAGCAGTACTCGGCACATGGAAGTAACTCAAAATCATTTGTTGATTCACATAGCTTAAATCTTAATCATTTCTATGCTTCAAACAGCTAACAAAATTCCTATGTTAGCTAGTAAGTGTTCTTGAACAACATGTTTTGGATAACCAGGCATAAACTCCCAGCTAAAGTCAACTAACTTGAAATGGTTGACTGAAATTCCATCTACTCTGATCAGATGGAAATTTATAACGTCATGATCAAATTAGCAGCAGTAAAGAACAGCAATTTTTAACACTTGAAATGTCTTAGTGATACCTCTAATAAGCCTTGAGAATAAACTGACATTCTCTGTTTATTTTTATATCATTTGATGTTAATCTCTTAATTATGACAGCTGCAGCTTATTTTTTAATCATTACGTATCATGTGCTAGACTGTGTCCTTGGTCGTTACCCAGGACCCAGCAGTACTATCTCAAATATCCCCCCAAACCTCATTAGACAGTGTTGGCTCCTATTCTGGCCTACTAGTTATGCGAAACAGTGGGCTTTGACAAGTCACCAGGTCTCATCTTTGGAAATGAGAGTTTGGACTGGAAGTAGTTTTAATGCTCTATGATTTTATCCTGTTGAACCATGAATTCCTCTTTTGTTTGTTTGCTGCAGCCAGACTAGTATTAGAATGTATCCCTGTGACAGATAAATGCTCTTATAGATGACCAAAAACTTTTCTAAAATGATATCTTCCTCATCCACTCCAGTGTAATTACCATCAGTTTGTAAATAAAAGGCAGAGACACAGGAGAGAAATCGACCAGCAGTGTTGTGTGAGAAATTATCTCTAGGTAACAGTAGCCTCCAAACATATGTATGGCCAGGCTGATGGCATGGATGTTGTGGAACAGGATGTGGCCCAAATTAAAATGCTCTAATAGCATGATTTAGTACATGTTTAAAGTACATGATGAGAAGCAGGAAAAGAGAGAGAGTAATCTAGCTCACAAAAGATAGTGTACAAATAAAAGGTCACACTACCTGAGTATTGCATCAAGCTTCATGTGAACTGTCTACATTTGTCCATCTATTTGTCTCGCCCCCTTCCCACACAGCCACATCAGTCTTCCCCACTGGTAATGAGGTCTAGACTGAATGGGGGGCCCAACACAGGAAAGATACCTGGAGCCACTTTGTCTGTTGGAGAAATGCTGGGACAGTGATGCCTAACCACTTACCAAATAGCCCAATAAGCAGCTATGAATTTATTTGTGCTTCTGAAACAGAGGACATCTGAGGTCAGTTAGATTTCAGCCATGGGAGGCTGATATTCAACCCAATAAATATAGAGTGCTTCATATAGCTCAAGTGCATTTAGTGAATCATGGATGCTGGGTGCCTCCTCGGTCGTTTTGCTCTGTACTCTGTGTGATTTTTTTCATTCATTCCACCATTTTTCTCTGTTCAATCTACGCTGTGCTTTTTCTGTGTCTGCTATGACTCAAGAGCTATTTATTTCTATACTTAGTGTCATTTATCCTCCTTGCCTTTCCCCACAATTTTCTATAGCAGAATTAAAAGTTCTTAATTAATACTGAAAACATATTACATGACAGAAGAAAGAACAGCCTTTGGGGTAATTTAGAGATTTCATCCACTGCAGAGATGAAGCTATTTTTTCCAAACAGCAGTGTTTCCTGAGTATCAATCTCCCAAATATATTATCACCTCTCTTCTCGCATTGACTATCTAGGGTATTATCAGCTTTAGTCCTGTGTACCAACTGTAATGATTAACACCTGTCAGCTAGCTAATAATTATTAGTGACAGGCTCAGCAGCAGATTTGCCAATCACAAAATTTCCAACTAAACCTTATTTTTTTTTAAACAGTGGCCTCCACCTTCCTTAGTGTCAATTAATGCACCAAAATCCATTTGTTGATTCAAGCAGAATGAGAAGTTATATTGAAAGTATTCCTTTATCAACAAAGTAATTACTACTTTGAATCAATCTCTGATCCAGCATGTTAACACATTGAATCTCTTGTTAGATGTGCTTTGGTAATACATTTATTTTGAATATCCTCTTCTATCATTTAAAAGCCTCAAACACTATTACATCATAAAGAATTTGTATAAGTTGGTCAAACTTAAAAAATTTTAATCTAGATGTATTACTTCACTCATTACCCATACATTTTTAGTACTGGGGATGATAGAATTATTTTAGTTTATATGTCTATACATCAAAACACATGCATATTTTGGTACAATTCCAAGAATGATAAAATATAAAGAAAAGTGATCAAATATACAGGGAAAAAAAAGCATTGATCTTAAAGTCAGGAGATCAGATTCACATATTGACTGTATCTTTAGCTGGGTGATCATGGGCAAATTATATAACTCTTTGGCACCAAATTTTCTTCATTTATTATGAGGTTTAATTTAAATTTAATTTTAATGTAACATTGAAAGCAGGTAATACATAACTTGCACATAACAGTTACCTCATAAAGAAGAGCTGAATCTGAGCTGGTCCCCTGCTTCATATTCCCTGTGAAGAAGCTGAAACCTAAAGAAGTTGAATTAATGTATCCAGGGTCATATCGTTGGTTTTTGTAAAAGCCTGAACCAGAGAGCTGGAGAAGCTTTCAGGTATGATTTCTTTCCCTTATAAACCCATAAACCGACTTTCTTATAAAACTGGTCAAGCATTATGATTTAGATAAGTCACTCACTGAATCTCAGTTTCCCTACCTGCAAAATTGAAGGATAATGATTGCTGCCTACTTTCTGGTAATATTAGAAATGTAAAGAAGTAATGCATGGAAGAAACCCCTGGGGGAAATATTGTATGCAATCATTATTATAAACACTATAAATGCCTTTCATCTTTAACAGTACTATATTGCAATTACATATATAAGCTCCTTCCATCTCCATATCTCTAAGTTCCTCCAAAATAAGTGCATTAAACATTCTTAGGCTATGCTTCGACCAGCAAGGCAAAATGGGGAATTGAGACAATGATACAGAAAGTTAGGAGAAATCAAACCATCTTCTCCCAACTGCCTGATTCCTGCAGTCCTGTTTGTCTAGGTCATGGCTCAGTGGTCTTAACCACTTTGCAAGTAAATGCTCATCACTTTAGAAGACTAATAACATGCATCCTAAGTGCACTTCAATATAACTGAAAAGCATTAGAATGTGCATTGCATGAGGACAAGCTTTTTCCTTGTTTATTAGTGAATGCCTAAGTTTGTTTTCTTGTTGTTTGTGGTACTGGGAGTCAAACTCCAGGACCTCCTGCATGCTAGGCAAATGCTCTGCCATTGAGCTACATCCCAGCCCTTGCTAGCATTTTGACTAATGCCTGGCATACAGTTGGCACTCCACAAGTATTTACTGAATAATGGATAGATGAATAAATAACAAAAGAATGAATAATATTTCTGAATTCATTAATTTATCTTTACATGTTACAAAATAACTACAACTTAAACTCTGATACCTTCAGCAAATTTTTTTATGATCTCAACTCTCAGATCGGTTGACTGGGATTTTGCTTTTTGTTGTGTGTGAGTGTGGGGAGGGGGAGTGTTTGCTTTTAGTTGTTTGCAATGCTGGGATTAAGCCCAGGGACTTGCACACACCAGGTAAATCTCTACCCCTGAGCTCCCCACCCCCTGTCCCCAGCCCTTAGTTCAGTTGAATGTGCATTAAAATTTCTCATACTTGCACTTACTCCTTAAAACATTTTGAGTATTTGATGTTATCATTGCTAGACTATAAATGGTAAAGCCCCAGAAGCCTGAATTCATAGCCAGTCCCAATCCAGAAAATTACTCATCTGTCTGAAGTTTATTTGGCAGTAAAGGCCCTGTATATTAAACTATAAATCTACTTAATTAGCTTCTTTAATCATCATTAAATAACTCTCAGTCCCTTTTGATGGAAATATACAATAAAAACAACCTCTCTGGCAATTAATATGACAATGTATAGTCTTAAGTTGAGCAGAAGATTCTGCCTAGGACTTGTCCAGCACCTGAGACTCTCAGGGGTTATTTGTTTCTTAGTCAGCTAAGAATAATTTTTTCTTTTACTTTTTCCCCCTATGGATATCCAATCCCTTACCCTTCTATCCTTCAACAGAACTCAGAAAGGAGAAAAAGTCAAGAATCAAGTCCCTGATCATGATACCATGAAATACTATCAAAACTTCCTCCAACATTAGTCAAAACTAATTCAGTAAAAGTGACCGAAAAATAGCTCCAACTAGTTTCAACATGACAAGAAATGTATTGTTCCATGTAAATAGGATATGGCTTCAGGCATAGCTGGATCTAGGGTCTGGAAACAATCCCTCCAGCTCTCTCGACCACTGGGCCACATCCCCAGCCCTTTTTTGTATTTTATTAGAGACAGGGTCTCACTGAGTTGCTAAGTGCCTCACCATTGCTGAGGCTGGCTTTGAACTCGCGATCCTCCTGCCTCAGCCTCCCAAGTGCTGGGATTATAGGCATGCGCCACCGCTCCTGGCTCCTTCAGGTCTCTTTTGGGGCTTATTCTCTGTAATTGGGAAGCCAATGGAAGCTTTCACCTATAATCACACCAAAATAATAATAATAATAATAATAATAAAAGAGTAAAAATAGCATTCTACCCTCACAGCCTTCCCAGTGAAGAATAGGATCCATAGTCTTAGGTCACACAAATGAAACAAAGCAAAATAAACATCTGCTATGCTATTCTTTCTCCTAATAGTCTGTGACATAAACAAAAGAATAGGAAGGAATAGACAAAAATGTTCATCATGGTTATCTCTGGGTGGTAGACTTATAAGTGAATTTTAATTTGTTTTTATTTGCCATTTTAAAAGTACACAAATTACTAATATAATTTTAAAACTTAACTATTATGCTATAAATCTCTTTATTGAGTAAATGAATAAATATTATTACTAAGAGATTGCTGTGTGCAAAGCAGTCTTCTGTGTACTCAGAAAGAACTAAATGGATAGACAGGCTTGGTTACTGTCTTCAAGGTACTTGTTGTTAGATAAGGAGGACAAACATGTAGCCACTTAATTTCTGCTGTGAGGGTCCTTAAATCCTTCAGCCAAGGATAATGGCCACCAAAATTTACCAACTGGCTGGGGTCAGACCTCAGTGGTAGAGCACTTGCCTACTAGCATGCATGAGGCCTTGGATCCAATCCCTAGCATTACAAAAAAAGTTGCCAGCTATTATTGTTCACTGCTTTCCTCCAAGTTACTCTCTTCCACAATAGAGATCAAAGATTTAAACATAAAAATAGAAAATATTTTAAAAATCATATATATACGTGGATACACACATGTACCAGAGTAAGAAATAAATTGATAAATTTTATCTCAGAGAATTTAAAATTCAGCCAGAAACACACACACACACACACACACACACACACATACATCAAGTTATGGTGGCACATGCCTGTAATCCCAGAAGCTCTGTAAGAGCCTTTAATGAGGAAGTAGCTAAGATGGCAGCTGGCTAAGAGCCAAGAGGAGGCGTTTACTTGTTTACACCTGACCTTAATGTAATTGACTAAGAATCTTTCTGTGCCCGTGGGCACTGCGTACCGCACCTGTAAGTTGAGCTTGTGACATGCGTATGCTTGTTAAGGTAAAGAGTATTTAAAGAGACTGTGGGGGAATCAGGAGGACAGAAGAGAGAAGATAGAGAAGAAGAAGAAGCAACAATAAAGGAACTACTCATTCCCAGTCTGCTTCGGATTTCTTTCCCGCGGTATCATTGCCTAAGGCGGCAACACAGCTCGGGAGGCTGAGACAGGAGGATCTTGAGTTCAAAGCCAGCCTTAGCAACTGTAAGGCACTAAGCAACTCGCTGAGATCCTGTCTCTAAATAAAATACAAAATAAGGCTGGGGAATGTGGCACAGTGGTTGAGTGCCCCTGAGTTCAATCCCAGGTACCAAAAAAAAAAAAAAAAAAAAAAAAAAAAAATCAAGTTAAATTTCTAAAAATTTGTACCATATATGATAAGAGGAATAGTTTCCTAATTATATTTAAAAAAAAAAAAACACTATCACTATCAATCCTCATGAAAATGTTCAACTAAATAAAAATAGATGAAAGATAGGAATATCTAGCTCACAGACAGAGGATAATAGAAAGTTGTACAATATGAAAAGATGCCAAGCCTCAGTAATAATTAAAGAAATGCAAGCAAACACACCAAGTAACAAACAAAAACTGAGATAGCAATTTTCACCCATCAAATTGGACTGGAAAAAAAAAAAACAGACTTACTGATAACAGAGATAAGATCATACCTGAGATAACAATGTTTATTAGAAAAGAAAGAAGAAGATGGCAAAACCACCCCCAAGGGAGTGAATCTTCTTCAAGAGAAGAACTACACCCCTCTTCTTGGTGTCCCTGCTTTCATCTGGGTAGGAGGAAATTTGTTAGAAGGTCTCTCCCAAGTATCACCTCTTGGCTCTAGATAAATAGACTGCATTAACTAGCTAACAACCTAAGGGTCACTGTTGGCCATCTTGCCTGGGCTGACAGGTCATAATTGAAACTGGTTGGTTTTACAGAATTTATGGTGGGTGGGCTCCAGTCTTAATCATCCTGCTTTACTAAGTCTAGGAACCTCAGTCCATGCTGTTTGTATAGGGTCTTGCTTAAGATGTCTTAGCAATTAGGTCCTTCTGAGCAAATATAACTTTGCTCCCCCCTGAATCTATCTTCCTCCTGCCCTAAGAGAAATAGCTCATAGAGCTGCAACCAGGCAAGGGGTATGAAATAGCTATCCTGTCAGACCTTGAGGTGCTACTGAGGCAGGGTTGTTTGTTAATTAATTTGCTCAGTGCTCTATACTAAGTATTTTCTTAAACTCTTGACCCACCGTTCATATGTAACTGCTACCTAGCATTAATATTTAGTCACCTGCAGATGCAGGAAAGCCAACATTCTTTACATTGCTGGAGGCAATTCAAATTGATGCAACTTTTTTTTTTTTTTTTTTTTTTTTTTTTAATGACTTAGTACCATCTTTCAAAAAGATATCTGCAAATACCTTTGATACAGAAATTCCATTTCTAGGAATTTTCCCATCAGGTCAACATCCACATGTGTGCAGAGAGAGTACATGTGGAACAATGGCGCACATTTTTTAATTGTTATTTTGTAATGACAATAGGCTGGAGATAACATATGAGTAAAGAAACAGGTTCAGTAAATTATAGTCAAGTAAAGTAGAGGGCCACAAGGAGTTTAGAAAGAACAATAAGAGTGTAGCACGGAGCAGGGCTGGATGGGTTCTTTGTCTCATGAATTCAAAGAATGAAATGCATAGACACAAGGTTGAGAGCAAAGGAACAGGATTTATTAGCATAATAAAAAGAAAGAAAGAAAGAGAGAGAGAGAGAGAGAAAGAAAGAAAGAAAAAAGAAAGAAAGCAGAGCTCCCAAAGAGACAAAGAGAGAGGGGCCCCAAGAGAGGCTTTCAATTCGTGTCTGTTGTCTAGGGGTTTCTATGAAACTACAGGGTTAAGGAAGCTAGCCACCCACCCAATCCTGGGTAAGGAACTCAGTGTTCTTCACAAGCCAATCAGGTTACCAGTTACCATGCCTCTTTAAGGAGGAGGTCTGGGCACTAGGCAACAGATGTCTCACTATCAGTTTTTCTGCTTAAACAGGAATCAGCCTGACCTTGATGAGGCCTGGCTCTTTCTGTTTGTAGTTTCTCAGCCCTGCTACACAGAGACTTGACCTTGAAGAGGCCCAGATTTCCTTTCTGCCTATTATAACCCTTTCTCCTGCCTCAAGAGGATCTTCCTATGCTATCTTTGATTGTTTCCTACATAATTATTTAAAAAGAGAGAAACAGTGGGTCCCTATTTCTTTTTCTTTCTTTTTTTTTTTTTTTTTTTTTTTCTTTCGTTTCCTTACCTTTTGTTTTTGTTGTTGTTCTGGGAATAATTAAGCCAGAGGTGCTTTTCCACTGACCTACATCCCCCAACCCTTTTAAATTTCATTTTGTTTTGCAACAATGGTTGTCAGTTACGTTACTGAGGCCCTCACTAAGTTGCTGAGGCTGGCCTTGAATTTGTGATCATCCTGCCTCAGCCTCCTGAGTCACTGGGATTATAAGTGTGCTCCACCATGCCCAGCAGGGAGGCTTCATTTCTATAAATAAATGTGTGTGAGAGGGTGTGTAGTGCATATGCATTGAGTATTTCTGGAAGGATATATAAAAACTGTAATGAAGAACTTACATTAAGAAGTTACGGTAAGAAGTCCAGGCTGCTTACTCTTCATAGGCCAATATTTGTGACAGGAATGTTGGTAGGAAGCAATCGGGTTTATACAGGGGTCGGCATCTGGAGAAAATGGAGGGGCTGAGGAATGCCAGCTGCATCTTGTGAGGCTCACGGGTGCAAAGGGCTGTTCTAAGGAGGGAGAGGATGAGCAGAGCAGGATGGCTATATGATGAGCAGGTGTCTTCTTCCAGTGGGAGTGTCTCCTTTTTTTCCTCCTCAAACAATACAATGGAAATTGACCTCCTGGAGCTAGCTCCTGTGGTTTTTATTTTTGTGTGTGTGTGTATGTCTGTGTGTGTGTGTTTTTTTCTTTTTTGTTGTTGTTGTTTGTTTTTTAAGACAGACCTATTCTTTTAAATCTCACTTTCATTTACATGCTTTGTGTTGTCATTGTGGCATAAAACTAAATACTAAGAAGGGGTGACAAAGGTCACCAGAAATTCTGGGTTTTGTACATCTACAGAAGGACTTATTGGTTAACATCTTAACGACCTATATTGGGCTTCTCTTTAGAATTTAGAATTCCAAGCAAATGAGAAGGCGTGTAAAAAAAAAAAAAAAAAAAAAAAAAAAAAAAAAATTAGGGAGGACCAACAACCTTGCAGAAGAGCAAAGCCAGCAACTGCAGAGGAGCAGCCTGTTGCTTGCTTCTGCAGAAAGGGTCAGGGATAAGAAGGCTTACGCTTGATTGGGTTTACCTTTGTTAAATCATATGATTCTTTTAAAAACTCTATACATGTATTTGCTTTTTTTTTTTTTTTTAAATAAAAAGACACACTGAGTATAAAAAGAGACAAAGAGCAAACAATTGTAAATACATTTTTCAATTTTCTGGCTTCCATAGATAATAAATGATCATCACAGAGCAATGTTCTATTTCTTACAGGAGTTGACTCCTTGAAAGAAGTCTCTTAATTATGCAAGAGTAAAGAATGTAAAGGAAGGTGGTTTCCTTTGTGTTCTGGAGGAGTCATATTTTCAAAAGCAGGTTGACCCCAATTTCTTTTCTTTCTTTTTTTTTTTTTTTTTTAATATCCCTTCACATGAGGATCAGGTCTTTGGGGCTGGAGGAGGCAGATGTGAGTAAATTCACATAGGGACGGAGGAGATTCTCAGGAATGAAGGGATGGAGGCTCTTAAGACTAAAACCCTTTTCAGACTCAATAGCTTTAGATCTCTGATTGATTTGAGATGGGAATCTAGGAACACAAAAAAGAACACTTCATCTCAGAAATGCCCATAAACTCGGAATACAGAACAAACCCCTGGTGAGCAGCCCAGCCCTTGCACTTTGCCTTGAAGAGGCAACAAAACCACAAATACAAGAAGGCACCTGGAGGAACTGCTCCTTAAGGAAATATGTGTGTTAAAGGCTTTGGTGGCCAAGAAATGACCTTAGCCCTATGATAGTAGTAAGATGCACACCCCAGGTTAGAGATGCAAGATGCGAACCAGACGTGATGCAGGAAGGAGCTTGATTAGAACGTGCAAGGACAATGAGTAAGCACAAGGAAAATGGTAGGAAATTGTGTAACTCTGCCCTGACTCCACTCTAGTTCAGTCCCCTTCCTATTGTCCTTCTATAAACTTCCTCACTCCCATTCTCAAGCATGTACTGTCTGTCCCCTTTATTATAAATCTCTTGCTCCGCTACTCATGCCTGATGTGTCCTCAGTTCTTTTCTGTGACATGGCCAAGCACCTGCAAGGTCTGAGGAAGGATCTCCTCAGCTTTTAGAGAAGGCTTTGCACCCCCTGAAGTGACAGACTGAGTGGTCTTCAGGTAGTTGGTTCTATTGGGTGCGAGTGATATGTTAGCTGAACCCCTGGAGAGGGAGCAACTTATAAAAGGTTCCTGTAGATGGAAAGAAAATGGCAAATTTAAGAAAGTGAGAAAAGACCAGGGCAACAGAACAGATGAGAACATCCGGTGATATTAGTGATATGGGCGTTGATAAAATCTAGCAGAAGCCTGTGGCTTTGTTAATTAAGAATATTGCTTTGGGGACTGGGGATGGGGTTCAGTGGCAGAGTGTTTCCCCAACGTGCCCAAGGCCCTGAGTGAATCCTCAGCACCAAGTAAATACATAAACAAAATAAAACCTAAAAAGAAAAAGAAAAAAAAAATGTTCTTTTTCACCTTGATAACACTTGAAAGACACTGAAGATTTTAAATCAGAGAAGACACAATCAAAGTTGCCTGTTTATGTGCTTCTTTCGGCTCCCACATTGAGATGGAAGAGGGATGGGGACTACACAAGATGAGAAACTCAAATAGCTTACAATAGGGTGGTGGGAACGGAGATGAAAAAAATCATGCCATATTTAAGAAACCAAGAGACGCATTTGTGTGGTTGTTTGGATGGAAGATTTGAGGGAGTCATTTTTCTGGTTTGCCTGAGTGGAGGAAGACAGATCCATCAAGACAGGAGCCCCGGGAGAAGGACCAGTTTTCATGGGCAGGTATGGAAGGTGTCAAGTGTGAAATCCCTTTTAAGTAATCCGTGGCCCTGTTGACTAGGGAGTATTATGAGAAGTTGAGTTTTTAGCAAGGCCTAGGGTTTAACATTTCTTTTTCATCAAAGTATATAAATTATATTTGAAGCCACAGGGGTGCATGCGATTTCCTGAGTAGGAAAACTAGAGAAAGGAAAGGGATTAGCTGTGGGAGGCCTCCCTGAACAGGAGCTATGCACACATCTTTAAGTCTTGAGTAAGGAGGTACTGAACAGGCATTGCACGGCTACGATGGATGCACACTACAACCAGAGAGGTGTAGCTCTGGGGTTGGGCGTCACCCGACGGGACTGAGTTACACCCACCTGTTTGTTGTAATACTACCCCTTACCTTTTTTGGATGGAACATTCCATCAAATGGATCCCCTCAATAAATACTGCTTCAGAACGTGCTCTCCCCTCTCTCTTGCCTGCCTTCCATGTTTTTCTCTTGCCACTCCCCTCCACACCCCCTATGGGACCTTACCTCCAAGGCGGAGAAGCCATCCTGAACCGCTGGGGCGGGGGGGGGGTGGGGGTATTTTCTGTGTCTGTGTGTGATTATTTCGTGCCAACCCAAATTCGGCCGAGGACCCTGGTTCAGTAGCCCGCGTTGGACGGGGGCTACAATTAGCTAGCTTCAATCTTCAACTTTTTTTTTTTTGTGGTACCGGGGATTGAACTCAGGGGCACTTGTCCACTGGGTCACATCCCCAGCCCTTTTTTTTTGTATTTTATTTAGAGACAGGGTCTCACTGAGTTGCTAAGTGCCTCGCCATTGCTGAGGCTGGTTTTGAACTCGCAATCCTCCTGCCTCAGCCTCCCAAAGTGCTGGGATTACAGACATGCGCCACCGCGCCTGGCCAATCTTCAACTTTTAAATGCTGGGAAAAGAGAAGGAAGAAGCAAAAGTAGAAGGTGAAGGATTTGGCAGCAGAGAAAGTTAACACCAAAAGGCAGAACCAGGTTAAAGTTTAGCATTTCTCTTTTATGTTTTATTTTTTTGTGGTACTGGGGATTGAACCAGGTCCATGTGCATTGAGGTAAGCACTCTACCCAGTAAGCTATATCCCCAGCCCAAAGTGTAGCATTTCTAAAGGGACAATGTAGTAAGAGACAGGTAACAAATCCTTATGATCATCTGAGTTCGTTTTGTTTTATTGAGTTAATGAGATCACTTACTAAAGGCCAAGATTTAAAGAAATCTTTGTTTATCAAGAACAATATCTGTCTTACATGAACTGTTTTTAAATTGCTTTCCTGAATTCCAAAGGAGCAGAATAACAGTTTAAACACCAAAGGGACACAAAACACTAACACCAAATGCCGAAACCACCTGTCCTATGCCCCACACCCTGGAACATTCTATCCTCCCCACCCTCTGTCCCACTCCCTGAACCAACACACCCTGTTGCCTTTGGTGGCACAGCTTGTTGTGAGATTGCCTCTGAGCTCCACTTATAAATATGAACTTCTTGCTGAGTCCCCTTTAGTTGTTGCAGGATTTAAGGGAGAATGACAATTTTCTCGGTGTCTCTGCTCAATTCTTGAGAGAAAAGCTAAAAATTCCTTGCCAGATGGCATCTGACAAGGTACTTCTTAGGATTCTATTGACATCAGGTCATAAGGGAAGAGTATCTTATCAATCAATCATTGAATGAGGCCAGCCTTTGCCCATTCTGTCTTTAAGATAAATATTTGGGGCCGGGCGTGGTATTGCACACCTGTAATCCCAGCGGAGGATTCTCCCAATGCTGGAGGATTGCGAGTTCAAAGCCACTATTAGCAATTTAGCAAGGCAGTAAGCAACTCAGTGAGACTCTGTCTCTAATAAAATACAAAATAGGGCTAGGGATGTGGCTCAACGGGTGAGTGCCCATGAGTTCAATCCCCGGGACTCCTCCCCCACCAAAAAAGATAAATATTTAGTCTAGTTCTCTACAATGTCTCAGGCAAAGTTTACCCTTTGGGCAAATATAGGTAAAAGTATTGGTGCTGACTTTCGGAGGGAGTTTCTTTGCCATGCTAGAGTAGGAGTCTGTAAAGTTTTTGTATAAAAAATGACACAAAGGTATATATGTTACCCTTGCCTGCTCTATGGCCTCAGTTGCAACTACTATGGTGAAAGCAGTGGTAGACAATACAAAAACGAGTAAATGCAACTCTATTTCAATTATACTCCATTTCTGAAGACTGAAACTGGCGTTTTGTATAATTATCACATTAACTTGTAATTGCATATACTTTTCACATTATTATTTTTTAAATTTCTCCCCAATCCATTTAAAAATTTAAAAACCATAAAAACTTGAGGGGCTCCTAAAAAACAGATGGTAGGCTGACCCCTGTTTCTGAGGAGGAGTGTCATGGCAGGTCTCCATTGGGGTTTCATCACCGGATGCCCTCCCCACACCACCAATAACTAATTTAGAAAATTCAATTCCATTTGTTGAAAGTGAAAATGTTAAACTTTGGGGGAGAGAGGAACCTGGCAAATATTGGAGTCCAGTTCCTCCAACATTCTTATTTAAGGCAATCTTAGTAGTCGGCACCATCCAGGGATGGCCATTTGCTTGGGGTTGATAAGACATAATGGTGACAGTTTAGATAAGGCTCCCTACTGCAAATTCTCACAACTCCAGCTGAAGTTGAATCAGAACTGTTGTCAGTAAAGATGGTGTCTGTCAATCTATGTGTTGCAAAAACTAGCACAGAGCTGTGATTGTTGCAGCAGATGTTTGAAATGTAATTATAAGCACTTAGAGACATTTTGAGAGGGAGTCTAACCCAAGACGTTCTTCTTTTGGTATCAGCCTGAAAAATCAATATGAATTTTTGAATTGCATTTTGAATGCTCAGAAGCCCTTAGTCTGAAATGGCCTTGGGACAATAACATCTAGTAGGCTAGAATGTGGTACAACTCTTATAGTTGTTTCATTCTTCATATTTGTCCTAGGCTACCTGACACAAATGTAAGCAATGAAGTCATGCAAATTCCTTTTGACAGATGTACACTCAAGATGGTCTGATGACCCTCTTTTAGAAAAGCAACCTCATTTCTCCATATAATTCTTTCTTAATACAAAACCAACTCATTCTGATGACTTGGGGTCAGGTCTTTATTTCTTATTCTCACTCTTTTTCTCTTTTGAGATATGGATCAAAACGGGTTGTTGTACCATGATCAGCTGAAAGACAGAATTATTCTCAATGTTATGATTTGAATACAATGCGTCCCCCCAGAAGCTCACGTGTGAGACAAAGCAAGAAGGTTCAGAGGAGAAATGATTGGTTTGTGAGAGTCTTAACCCAATCAGTGAATGTTGCCGCCTGAAGCGCTTGGAGCAACGGAGCCGCGGGAAGAACTTCAGAAGCAAACTGGAGACAAACAGCTTTTTATTCTGGTAACTTTTCTCTCTGGTTCTAACAACAACTAACACACGCCAAACACACCACTAAAATGGCGCTGACCCGATCAGCAATTTCGGCCAAGTCACTCAAGATCCCGCAACAAATCCCGTGAGACTACGGGTGGCGACAATGGCCAAATCTCCACGGCTCATAGTCAACTGCAATTCAAGTCAATCCCCAAACAGGGCTCCTGCAAGTGAATTAATTCCCTGGTAGGGATTAACTGAGTGGTAACTGAAGGCAAGTAGGATGTGGTTTGAGCAGGTGGGTATTGGGGAAATGGCTTTGGGGTGTATGTATTTTGTATCTAGTGAGTGGAGTCTCTGTCTGCTTTCTGGTCATCATGTGAACCACTTCCCTCTGCCATACTCTTCTGCCATGATGTTCAACCTCACCTCAGGCCCTGAGGATTCGAGCCTGCAGGTATGGGTGGAGACCTCTGAAACCAGGAGCCCTCAAATAAACCGTTTCCTCCCTTAATACTTGTTCTGGTTGAGTCTTTTAATCACAGCAGCAAAAAAAAAAAAAAAAAAAAAAAAAAAAAAAAAAAAAAAAAAAAAAAAGCTAAGGACCATAGAATTTGATGATAGAATACTATACTACTCTGCTCAGGCTGCCATAACAAAATTCCACAGACTGGGTAACTTAAACAACAGAAACTTACTTATTCACAGTTCTGAAGGTTGGGAAGTCCAAGATCAAATGCTGGCCAGTCTGGTTTCTGTTGAGGTTTTGGTTCTTGGCTTCCAAGTGGCTTTGGCCTGCTCACCGTGTACTCCTGTGGAATAGAGAGGAAGGAAGGATGGGAAGAAGGGAGGGAGACACCGGGAGGCAGAGAAGGAAAGAAGAACAGAGGAAGAGAGCACTGGTGTCTCTTCTTATGAGACCATTCAACCCATTGACTGAGAGTTCCACCCTTAGGACCTCATTTAGCCTTGATTATCTCCTTGAAGGACTTATCGCCCAAACTGAGGATTAGGACTTCAACATGTGAATTTTAGGGAGACAATTCAGTCCATAACAGGTACTCCACTTTCCAAAAAAATTTCTCAAAATTGAGTCCCTGACCAGTGGCCAGATTCCTGAAACTAAAGAACACTCCCTGGCTGCAAATATGCTATAAGATAGACACTTTCCAAGAAAATTTTTCCTCAGCCGACCCTAAGTCCCCTGGCTCAACCTCTGGTAGAGACGTGGGGACGAAGGAAGATCCAATATTGAATGTGTGGTAGGACAGACCAGGCTAGACACAGAGGAAGTAACAGGAAGCAGGTTTATTGGCTGCAGCCAGGTTCAGAGGGAAAAAGCTTTCACTACAATTAATCAATCCCACTGAACACCAAGTTCAGGAAGTTGTAGAACTTTATACCCAGTGTGTGAGGGAGGTGCTCAGAGGTTCATAACCTGAAGAAGTCCGCACAACAGTAGGTTCTTTCCCATTATTCACGACTCCCAACTCAGGCCAGGTTTTACAAAAATAACCCTCAAAGATACTCTCTGTGAAAATCAGTGCCTGGGAAAGATAGAATCCCCACTCCCTTTTTTTTACCGGCTGGCTTTCAAGGACCTAACTTTGAAATGCCAACACCGCTGTGAAGGCCTTGGGTTAGTCTTTCTTATCACAATCTGCCTCTGCAGGCAAATTTCCCACCTGAAAATTCTTTTGCAGAAATTTTGCTGAGAATCTAAAAACAATTATGGTGAGGGTCTCTGGAGAAGCTTAATTTAGATTTTTTTTTTGTGGAAGAGGGGGAGAAGGGGTGCCACTATACTTATAAATAAGTATAAAATGGTGTGTGTGTGTGTGTGTGTGTGTGTGTGTGTGTGTGTATTACTGGAAACTGAACTCAGGGGAGTGCTACCACTGAACTACATCCCCAGCCTTTCTTTTTTTTCTTTTTTTTTAATTTTGAGACAAGGTCTAACCAAGTTTTCCAGGTTGGCCTTAAACTTGTGATCCTCCTACCCAAGCCTCCCAAGCAGCTGGGATTATAGCTGTATGGCACTGTGTTCAGCCAAAAATGTATTCTTAAGTCCTGTTTTATCATAGCAACCTGTACTTTTCCCCATTATGCTAACTGGGGTTGAATTGCAGAAGTGCTACGTAACAGAGGAGGAAAGAAAACATTTCTGGAGGCTGCAATAGCTCAGTGGTAGAGTGCATGCTTAATGTGTGAAAGACCTGGGTTCAATCCCTAGTACTAAAACAAAACAGAAATTAAAAACAAACAAACAAAACACTTCTGGGGTTTTTTGTAACTAGGAGCAAGCATGTGAGAAGAACAGAAGGAAGACCTTTTGCTTTACTATAGACAAAGGTGTGCATTAATGATCTAAACTTTGAAGATTAGCAGGTCTCCAAGGTGAAGATAACTAATGACTAACGTTCAGAGCCTACTAGAAAATTAACCACGAGCCTGGTGGACTAATTAAGCACTTCATACATTAAATTTTATTAAAAACATACACTACATACAGAGAGTCATCTATAAATACATAGATACGTCTTGTCTATATCTACAGCTTATCTACCTCTCTGTTGCTTATTTGAGGAAAACTTTCTGATTTGAAGATTAAGGTCAAGAACTGATACTAGCCGGTCACCGTGGCGCACGGCCTGTAATCCCAGCCCTTGGGAGGCTAGGGCAGGAGGATTGCGAGTTCAAAGCCGGCCTCAGCAATGGCAAGGCACTTAGCAACTCAGTGAGACCCTGTTTCTAAATAAAATACAAAAAAAGGGCTGGGGATGTAGCCCAGTGGCCGAGTGCCCCTGAGTTCAATCCCCAGTGCCAAAAAAAAAAAAAAAAAAAAAAAAAAAAGAACTGACACTACAAAATCTCACTCACTGATTAGAGATGGAGGAATTGAAATGCCCATGCTTTCATGCCCCCACAGCTAATTGCTCACCTTACTATGACTTACTATTCTGTTGTCTCTGTTGGTGTGACTTCCCAATATACCCATCCATTCTTCACTGGCAGTATGACGAGACTGCTTGTCCCCCATTAGTTAGGCTACCTTACCTTCTGTTCTCACCAGTGCTGGGCGGTTACATCTTAATCCTCACAAAATTCTAGTCACTCCTCCTTGCACTGAAAGAACCACCTCCATCTAAACTTCTAACCTCCATGAATTCAGACTTTGTTCCCCTACTGAGACATTACCAAAGCTGGGTGGTGGAAGTGGGGTTTCCCCTTGATATGGTGTGCAATTTATTTAGCTTTGTCTTATCAATAGGTTGTGCTTAGTGATATTTGAGGAGCAAGTTGTCTACGAGGGCTGTAAAAAATTGTTTGGCATAAAAAACTTTTGCTTTTAGCTTTTAAGAAACTTTATACAAATGGCTAGTTTTTGCTAGCCTCTTTAAAAGATGAATGATCACTTCTCCCCTAACATTTAAAAGACAGCTTCCAACAGCAACTGCCATGTGGTATTTTCATTGTTATCTTGAGAGGTATGTAACTTTGGTATAAGATTTTTTCAGGAATGTGAGGTGGGGATGTAATTCAGTGATAGAGTACTTGCCTAGCATGCTCAAGGCTAGTTTTGATTCCTAGCATGTAAACACAAAACAAAACAAGATTACATGGTAGGTGGGATATTCATTTTGCTGGCCCATCACGATCAGCATTGTCTTCTTTCTCACCTTCCTGTTCACTTATTACATGGAGACTTCCATACTCCTGACCCTTTGGGAACTCACTGCTGGGTAAATCATTGAGATCATCTGGTAACGCATGATATAAAGTGCTATGACTGTTCACAGAGTCTTTTCCTGACAGATTTTGTACATGTTCTTGTAGAGTGACCATTTTTTTTTGACAGAGAATGTAGTACACAGTGTCATGCCTACAAGCAGAGGATTAGCATAGATGTCCAAGTTTGAGCAGGATTACAGGTTTGCTGAGAATAAAGATTCTATAGGTCCTATGTGCTTGTATGGTCTTGGTGCATCTTCCTCTGTGTTAGGAGCTCTTAGAGTTTTTACTAAAATGGTATGTTGTCTGTTAACAGTTTCACATAGTCTGGTGGAGGTTGAGAGGAATAGGGCTAATAAATAAAATAACATTAGCTTCAAAGTAGATAAGTGAAAAAGAGTGATGAATTCATAGGAAATTAGCATATTGTTCGCTGTGCTTTTGTATATATTTGAAAAATTTTTATAATATAAAGTGGAAAAAAACTGCACATTCAGTTTGGAAGCTGGTACTAACAGTTACACCACTTAGCAATTGCCTTGGTTCATCCAAAAGGTCAAGTCTGCAACAGTCAGGAGATATCATTTAAAGAACTTTTAGTGATTTGAAATCAATGTTGAAGCACTTGGGAGAAAAATAAATAAAAAGGAACATTATGGAGCTATTAAATTATTTTGTTAAATTTCAATTTTTGAAAAAGGAGTGAGTATACCTCAAAGATTTCAGCTTTTATTTTGTCACTTAGTGTTAAGCGAAAGATCAGTTTCAATTTATTTTCAGAGTATGAGATGGAAGCCCTTGGGATGTTCAACTGGAAGAATGTTGTACATTGATTTACAGTAAAGGAGAGGTATATATATATATTTTTCTCTTAAGTACAGAGAGTTAATATTTTTAGCTTTATAAGCCATAGAGTTTCTCTCACCATAGAGTTTCTACTCTTCCATTATAGCACAAAAACAACATTACCTAATACATGAACAAATGGGTGTGGCTGGGTACTAATAAAACTTTATTTATAAAAACTGACAAGAGGCCACATTGGGTTTATGGGGCTGTAGCTTGCCAATTCTTGGATAAGAATATGAGCTCTAGAATTAGACATACCTGGGTTTGTATCCTGACTTTACTATGTGTTAACTGTGTGACCTGGGACAATTCACATAGCCACTTTGAGCTCTAGTTTCCTTGTTTATAAAGTGGGGAATTGTGGGGCTGGGTTTGTGACACGGTGGTAGAGCACTCGCCTAGCAGGTGTGTGGCCCATGTCTGATCCTCAGCACTATGTAAAAATAAAGGCATTGTGTACAACTAAAACAAACAAATAAATAAATAAATATTTAAGAAAGTGTGGAATTATGGTATCTGCCTCATATATAGCTGATGAAAAAAAGTATATGTAAGATAATGCATGTGAGGGGCTTAGCTACATGCCTGCTGCTAAATAGTTAATGGCCATTAATAATCAATGCTTTTTGGATTTTATGTGATTTATTACTTATCTAGTTACATACCTTTCACCATTTTCTTCATCAAAATGCAATAGGAGATCTTGTTATTTAAGAAACTGAGGTTCAAATGTGAAATATCCAAGAATTGTTCTGATAGTCTATGCTAGCTTTACCACCAATAACATTGTTATTGTCATCTTGTTGAAGTTTTAGTTGGTTGGTACCAATTAAGTTTTTCCAGTTCCATTTCCAGCTCTAAATCTGACCCCCAATGAGAGAGAAACAGAAGTCAGACTTGGGTGGAAATTTGAATATTGATAGAACTGAATGGGAGAATGTGGTTTGCTTTATGGCCAATGGGACTTTCAGATATCCTCCTATATCAGGTAATTTTACACACCTAATGTAGGAGAATATCCTACAGTATTGGACAACTACAGTATTGCCTGCTCTTTGGATGAGGCAAACCTGTCTTGGTAGGTTTGTTGCTTGCAGAAGAGTTAAAGAATGCTTGTGTCCTTCCAATAAGCTGGTTCTAGAAGGAAAGAGGGTCTGAGCTGGATAGAATGTTCACAAATACAGTAAATGTGATGAGGAGTAGGTAGAGAAGTTAGGGGTGTCACTCAGCTGGTCTTTCTCCAAGGGAAGATAGTGGGAGAGAATGGAGGATTCCACTAACTCATAAACTAAGTCAGTTATATGCTAGGAATGGTGTGATGTGCTTGACTTTGATTCATCCACTTTGATTAGTTCACAGACCTGCAGTTCTTTGAGGTAGTCATGTGTGGGGGGGGGGGGGGGAGGGGGGAATCAAGAGAATGAGTAAGAGAAGGAGAGAGAAAGTGGGGCATCTCTAATGTCATTCAGGAAGGAAATAGTAGAGCCACAATTCCAATCTGTTTAATTCCCTGCCTCCAAAGCGCAAACCTGCTCCTTCTGAAAAGGAATAATAATAATAATAAAAAAAAATTAAACTCACAACAATGAAAACTAGTTCCATTCAGACCTTGTGTTTGTAAATCGTTTACCGATGCGTAACCATTACTACATTATTTTCTAGATGTTTAAATTGTGTCTTCTTAGGAAATCCACCCTTGGATTTTTGCCTACATCTGTCACTTGAAAAAAAAACCCATGTATTCCCTACTTTTTAAAAAACAGCAGCATAGAGGTTCCTTCAATTTTTCTGACTTCTATACCATTCTTCATCCTAAATAACAGTGCTGAGATTCCATCTACAAATTCCTTCAGCTTCTGAGAATGTAATTTGCTTGGTCTTAGAGACTTAAATTCAGTTAAAGTGGCTATGTGCCCTTTTTATTATCTTCTCAACTATCTTGGGCTAGAATTCCCCTTTTTAAATTGTACCTTTCCAACTTGAAGGAGACCAAATAGAAATATTGTAGTGTTCTGTCACCCGTTAGCATTATATTTCTTAAACAGTGAGCCTATCCATCACTTTTGCTTGTCCTAAACATTTGAAAAAGCCCTTTCTGTCATCTTTAATGTCTTTAGATACCCTTATTCACTTAGCTTTTTGAACCTTGTTCTTGTTACATTTTTATATTCAACTTCCAGTCTTAAAGCAATACAATATAGGATCGATGCAGTGATAATGTCACACAGGGCAATATATCTTACCTTTCAACTTGCTTTCAGTATATGGTATTTGTATTGAAGAGCAATTTGAAACAAATTATTAGGTTCCATAAAAAAATGAGTGAGATTTTTCTGACATTTTGATAAAGTGCTGTCCCCTTAAATAGTCATATATTCAGAAGTGCTACCAAAACAACCCACCTGATTTTTTGCATGATTCACTATTATGCTTTTAATTCTGTTGCTTTCCCAACTGCTACAAATTCTTCTAATGCTAAATCTGTCATTTTGCTAGAAAATGCTAGTTTTAGTAGAGAGTAGTTATCAAAATTTTGGTGCATTTTAGGGGATTTGGTTTAGATTGCCCTTCAAATACAAAATTGATGCTACTGACCCGCCATTAGTAGGACACAAAATTTGAGTTATTTCCCCTGTGTGGGTGATGGATGGTGCTGCCTGAGCCACTGGCACTCCCGTTCACATTACCCATCGTGACTAATCGCATGCATTTGCAAGATGATTAGCCAAGGTTAGGGGTACAGTCTGTGATCATGGAATAGATTTTTTTTTCTTTATGTGAAAAATTACTAGTTTATAATAGCCTAGAATTATGTTTTTACTCTATCTCCTAACCAACGGTAGGTTGTTAATGGTAATTCATATTCCTATGGCTGTTTATGTATGATATTTGCTATTTAGTTTCTGAGGCGAATCCTGTGGCATCCTCATTTTTCTCCCATTAAATGTTTACAACTGTCACATGTACCAGTTCTGCTGCTAAGGAACCAGTCATTTTTCTCATTCACTTGGCAAATATTTACGGAGTGTTTGCTGTATGTTCTAGACCTGGAGAGAAGCAGAAAATGAAGGCCTTGGTCCTTTCCTTCCTGGAACTTTTATTTTGATAGGAGGAGAAAGACAACCACAGAAGTATACAAGCAAAAGCACAGATGAGCTGTGATGAATAGGGAGAACAATGGAATAGGAAAGAAAGGTAGAAAGCATTCGGGAGGGAAATCATTGAGGCTTCATAAGGTGAATGCTGAAGCCTCACTGATAAGGAGACATTTGAGCGGCTACTAACAGCAGTGAAGGAGCTACCCATCCGGGCACCTGGAGAAAAGTCTTCTGAGCAGAGGAAAGAGCAAGACTCTGAATAAGAGAGCGTGTTTTCATGTTTCTGAACAGTCTAAGGGCCAGTGTGAAGCAAGACACTGGAGACTCACGCAAGATTAAGTCAGAGAACCAATAGGAATAGATGGCCAGATTGCAATCTGGAGAAGATTGTAACCTGCTGGCTTTTCTTCCAAGTGAGACTAAAAGGCGTTGGTTGATTTTTTGGTGAATCAGTGGCTTTATTTGACTTTTGCAGCAATCATTTTTGCTGCTATCTAAGATTAAACTTTAGCTAATATATTAGTTACCTACTTTGCTGTGTAACAAATTGCCTCAAAGTTTAGTGGCTTAAAACAACACAAATTGTCCCCCCCCCTTCCGTCTTTCCTTCCTTCCTTCTCCAGTATTAGCAATTGAACTCAGGGGTGCTTTACCATTGAGCTACACCCCAGTGTTTGTTATTTTTTTTATTTTGAGACAGGGTCTTCCTAAGTCACACAGGCTGGCTTTGAACTTGCCATCCTTCTGCCTCCGGCTGCCCAGGAGCTGGTATTACAGGCGTGAGCATCCAGGCCCAGCTACACATTTCTTATCATATAGTTTCTCTGGGTTGGGAGTTGAGCACTGCTTAGATGGGTCCTCTGCCTAAGAGTCCTTGCAAAGCTGCATCAAAATTCTCTGTAATGTCAAGATTCACCTGGGCAGGGTGTGCGTTCAGACTCAGGGGTTGTCAGCAGGGTTCAGTTCTTTGTGGTTTTCTGGACTGAAAACCTCAGTTCTTTGTGGTGATGGGCAGAGGTCATCCTCAACTCCTTACCAGGTGGTTCCCTCTATCAGAACAAACAAAGAGAGGGACCTTGGCAAGATGAACATCAGAGGCATTTTTAACCTACTTATGGAAGAAATATTTTCTCAATTTTGTGATGTTTGATTCATTAAGACCCTAAGAGTGAGGATGTAGCTCAGTGATACAGTACTTGCCTAGCATGAGGCCCTGGGTTCAAACCCCAGCACTGCAAAAAGAATAAAAATTAGAAATAAATAAGAACTAAAAATTAATATTAATAAAACTTTAAAATAAATTGTAAAAATGAAGGCGTGGAGCTTGTACTTAAAACAGTGGTTATGGGGTCAGGGTGAGGAAATGAGGAGACATAGGTCAAAAGACATGCACAGTTATTGATATGAACATGCCTAGAGGTCTAATGTGTAACATGGGATTGTAGTTAGTCATATTGTATTGTTTTAGTGCTTTTGCTAACAGAATGGATTTTAGATGCTCATGCCACCAAAAATGGTAATCATGTGAGATTATGGATATGTTAATTTCCTGACAATAGTACCCAATTCACTATGTGTATGTATATTGAAGTATCATGTTGTACATCTTAAATATACACCATTAAAAAAGAAAGAGGAAGTCAGCCCACATTCAAGGGAAAGGGATTACATAGAGTCATGGCTACCAGGAAGAGGGATAGTTGGGCGCCATGTTGGAAGCAGCCTGCTGAGGAGGCAGGGAGAGACACAAGAACAGCATCAAAGATATTGTAGGTGTTTGTTAAATCTCTTGGTATTTTTGAGTCTATGTATTTTAAAGTGCTGATAGCTATCTGATTCCAAAAATCCTGCTTCACAAGAAGATACTGGGTATATGGATATATTTTGAAATTCAAACTAGTGCTATTTAGAATGTGAGAGAGAGACTAGAGTCAAGGTTTTCAGATGAACCACTGGAAGGATGAAATTGTCCTTTTCTGAAAATGACTGGTGAAGGAGGATCTTTCATCAGAGGTTGGGAGAAATCAGCAGTTAGGTTTTAAACCTGAAGAATTTGAGGTGCTCTTTCACATCAAGTGGAGGAGTTGATGAGTCCATCGGATGTATAAGTTTGGAGTTCAGAGGAAAGGTTTGAATTGTAATTAAGAACCTGAGGGTCATCAGTATTTATTTTGTATTTAAAGCCTCGTTGCTAAGTTAAATCACCAAGTGAATTCACTACCAGAGGTTCGATAGACTGTGCTCAACCGGGGAAGATCATTTCTGTGAGAGACACATGGGAGAAGAAGACAACTTAATGCTATATATATCTGTGCAGTGGCCATGGTCTGAATTTGTGTCTCCTCAAAATTCATTTATGGAATCCCTAACTCCTGAATTGGTGGTAATTAAGAGGTGAGGATTCTGGGATGTGATGAGATCATGAGTCCAGAGCTCTCAGAAATGAGATCAGTGCCCTTGATAAAGAGGCATGAAGGAACTTGATTTTCCCTTATTCCATGTGAGAGCACAGCAAGAAGGTACCATCTATGAGGAAGTGGGCCCCCACCAAATACCAAATCTGCAAACTCCTGACACTTTGGACTTGGTTTTCCCAGCCCCCAAACCATGAGAAACAGGTTTCTGTCACTTATAAGCTACCTAGTACACAGTATTTTATTATAGCAGCCAGAATAAACTAAGAGTTATGTCATGCAAATAAGTTTAGTTTCTCATAGTCCTAAACTTCCAGAACAGTATTTGGGCTCTATTTTCTGAAGGAAAAATTATCAGAAGATCTTGGCTGATCTATCTCCCAGCCCCACTTGCTTGTAATTCTTGGGCAGAATACACCAAAAATACAACATCTTGAGATAAGAAGGAAGTGTCCAGACCACTAGGATGTGTTCTCATTCTTTCCAGAACTGGAAATTCTACAACACTTGTGCTCAGTCATTCCGGTTACATGCAGGGTATAAAACCCAGAGTAGAGAGCTTGTAGTTACAGTGTTCAGTGGAACGTGCATAAATCCACACACCCTGGGCAGCTTTCCTAAGATGTTGGGGACTGACTGGCTGGTTTGCCATGGATCCTAAGGCTTCTGCTTATCCTTGCTGCCTACCTCTGGGTTACAAATGTGCTTTGCCCAATGCATTGGGTAAGGATTCAGTGTCAGTGCATGCATACTCCCTGACAGTTGGATTTATGCAAAATCTCCTACCAGTCTACCAAATTTTGCAATACTTTTTCTTTTTTTTTTCTGGTCAATATTTACCCCAACTGAGAGTCTGGATAATTCAAGGACAAAAGAAAACCTGTATTAATACAAAGTAGATATTTTGAAATTACAGATCTTTCTTATAAGGACTTCCAAGATGATTCATTGTTTTTCAAGGCAAGGCTCAAGGTCATTTAATATCAGTTGCTGGAATATATTTTTCTAGCTTTCCTCTCTCTTTGACTAATCTTCATAAGTGATTTTACAGAATGACAAACTCCAAAATTTTAAATCTCAGACTCTCTTTCCCAAGTTTCTGGACTATATATATATATATATATATATATATATATATTTTTTTTTTTTTTTTTTTTTTTTTTTTGGTACCAGGGATTGAACTCAGAGGCACTCAACCACTGGGCCACATCCCCAGCCCTTTTTTTTTTTTTTTTTTTTTGTATTAGAGACAGGGTCTCACTGAGTTGCTAAGTGCCTCACCATGGCTGTCTGGACTATATTTTTAACTGACTCAGGGCACCTTGACCTGAGTCCTACAGAGCCTGAAACTGAGAGTTCACATTCATTTCCAAGACCCTCTTTTGTTCCTTTGGTCATGACCTCATTACCTAGATAGTCTCCTATGTCAAAAACTTGGGAGTCATCACAGGATTTCTTTTTCTCCAGGACTCTGAATAATCATGATAATAAAGCTAATGATATAAAGGAGATTTATAAATATCTACTTATCACAAAACTCCATTGGGTAGAGATAGCTATACTTATCAATAAAAAGGGAAAAATGATTTGTCCAAGATCAAAATACAACTTAATGGCAAATCCTAGAGCCAAACCAGCAATCACAGGCTGCAAGGCCAGCACTCATCCCACTCTTTAATGTGGCTTCCCCAGTCATTCACCAAGTCTTGTTAGTTCTATACTCAGAGACATCTCTGCATCCCAGTCTCTCCTTTCTGAATGCTTTGTCAAGGACCTACTCTAGAACTTGATTATCTCTCACCTGGACTTTTCAAACCTTGTGTTCCCTACCCTTGCTGCAGTTTATAGTCATATAAGATGTCATACTGACGTAGGAATTTGGGGAAAGAGGGAAAATAATACTGCATCTCAAAAGAGAAGCCCCAATGAACCATGAGAGTGTGGGAAATGCTCATGAATCATTGGAAGTCAAAATAAGCAACTTGTGAGCAACCCAACCGTTGGCCTCCTGCCCTGGTCCTTGCCTGCAGAAAGCAGCATGATGAGAGGGCAGTGCCCAAGTGAATGACAGTAGCATGAAGTTGTGTTACTACCCTGGCTGCACCCTGAGTGCAGCTCCTTGTTTCTGTCTCTGTATGCATGTTAAAACCCCAACCAAGGCCTTGCTTCTTACTCTCAAGATAGCATCCCCACTTTTTCCTTTTTGTGTGCATAATTTCTGCTTTCCTAAATGCATCTCGGCTTGTGCTTCTATCTGACGTGTCCTAAAATTCTTTTCTGAGATGTTCGTCGAGATATCCATTTATCCTGGCTTAAGGTCTTCCTTGAACCTGCTTGGATCCTTGTTCGGTGGCAATACCAGGATCATCCTTCAAAAACCAAAACCAATTCCCTTTCTTTAACACTTTGTTGACTTTTTGTTGCATTCAAAGCAAGTCTCAAGACTTAACAATTTCTTTTGACCTTTAAGATCCTTTTCAAATTCTACCTGACTTCTGGGTTCAGAAATCCCCTCACATCCTTTATTTATAAATTCCGAATTCCCATTTTCTTTGCCCATGTTTGAACTTTTTTCTAGAATGCCCTACTCTTTCCCCTCTATAAGTTTTACCCATACTTTAAGATCTAGTTGGAGCATTAGATCTTAAAGGCTCTTTGTGGCTTTTTAAAATTTAGATATAGATAGTGTCTCCTTCTCCAGGGCTCCCAGAACAAATTTCTGCTTATAACTCTGCCTCCACAGTGAAGTTTGAGATCCTTAAATGCAGAGACTGTCTTATTTATCTTTGTATTCACAGTGCTAGTCATATTGAGACATTCTAAAATATCTGTTTTTTACAAATGATAAAGCATCCAAGTATCTAATTCATGTATTTTTTTAAAATGTAAAGATAAACTATTGGCATATGAAGCTGCCTGTTGACTTAATTTCCTAGATTCCAATAAGGATGATATTAATCATCATGCTTACACATATCCAAGTTATGTTTTGAGACATTTTGTAAGGTAGAAATATGTCCACTCCTCTAAATACAAATGCATTAAGTACACTGAATGCAAATAATCTAATTGTTACATATTTTATAGAAGTTACAGTTTAAAAGTGGTTCAATATCATTCTGTCATCAGTCTTAATTAACCAGAAGAAGCAGCAAGTAAATTCTTTTGTTAGAGGTGAGATATTTAGAAAATACTTAAGCTAAAAAAGACATTCTGAAGACCTTGAGGCTGTTTTTGTTTTTTAACAAATGGCAAACATGTCAGCTGTGTAGGGTAGGAAAAAAAAGTCTCTTCCTCCTGCTCTTCTAGCTTCTCAGCTGGAGTGTCTGTTACAAAAGGCAGATTAATAAGAAACAACTCAACAGAAGCTTATTAACATGTGTATCTCATATGCATGAGTAAAACTCGAGAGCGAGCAAAATCAAATGCATGGCTAGCATCCGGGCTTGCAAACCATCTTTAGCCAATACAAAGGAAGAAGTATGTGTAGGAGGCAAGTTTTACGTAACCAGGAAACTGAGTAAGCAAGAGTGAAGTTGCACAAATTGGTCTCATACCAACTGAGAAGGCCAGGGGTAGTAGGACATTTGTATTTCAGATGTTAACTTTTTTCATTATTTTATTTCATTTTTTAAAACTGACAGAACAAGACATACTTACCATGTACAACATGATGTTTTGAAGTACGTATACATTGTGGAGTGACTAGATGTAGATAATTAACATGTACATTACTCTAAGACTTGGACTCTTCACTTTTGCCTGCAAATGTCTGATGGATAACTAAAAGCAGGTTTAAAAAGTTGGTACCTCTGCCTCCGTTATGCATTGATCTCCTTTGCCCTAGATTCCAGAATAACAGGACTGATGGATAAACATCTTTCCATCAGTTCAAAGTGCCCCCACCTGATCAGTCCTGAGATGATGATGGACAGACCACACCTGATCAAGAGTATCTGCTTTGACAGCAGCGCAGCCCTCCAGCTGCAGGATCCCCAACCCTTGTCCTTTCCCCTCAAAGGCAGGGGTGAGGACATGGGTCCCCCTTGTCTTCTGGTATAGCTACACTGGTTAAAGCTCCTTTCCTGCTTTTCACTACCACCCTTGCTAGGACTCTGGTAACACTACCTTATGTATTTATCATTTTTGTGGTGAAAACACTTAATATCCACTCTTGGCATTTTTTGAGACTATATTATTACTATCATCGCCTTGTACAACATCTCTTTTTTAAATATTTATTTATTTACTTTAGTTGTACACATTGCAATGCATTTATGTTTACGTGGTGCTGAGGATCGAACCTGGGCCGCGCACATGCAAGGCGAGCGCTCTGCCGCTGAGCCACAATCCCAGCCCCTGTACAACATCTCTTTAACTTATTCCCCTAACTGAAATTTTGTATCCTTTGTATCTAGCTCAATCGTCCCAAATCCCACCCTCAATTCTAGCTCATCTCTTCAAATACCACCCTCAATGAGCCTGGCCCATGGTAACTATCATTCTACTCTATTTCTATGAGATAAATATTTTAAAATTTCACATATGAGTGAGGTCATGTGGTACTGGCCATCTCTACAACTGGCTTATTTCACTTAGCATAATGTTTTCTAGGTCTATTCAGGTTGAAGTAAATGGCAGGGTCTCCTGGCTTATTTCACTAAGCATAATGTTTTCTAGGTCTATTCAGGTTGAAGTAAATGGCAGGGTTTCCTTTTATTAAGACTGAGTAATATTCCATTGTATTCATATATCACATTTTCTTTCTTTACCTGTTGGCAGATACTTAGATTGATTCCCTATCTTGGTTATTGTGAGTAATGCTATGATAAACATAACATAGTGCAGATATGACTTTGACACATTAATTTAATTTTCTTTGGATATATACCAAGTGGTGGGATTGCTGGATCATATAAGTTCTATTTTTAATTTTTTGAGGAACCTCTATACAGTTTTCCATAATGACTTGCTAAATTACATTCCTACAAACAGCATGCTAAACACAAGTTGTTTTATCTTTTTGAGCATAGCTGTTTTAATAGGTATAAGGTGATATCTCTGTGTTTTTCTCCAATTAAATTTTTTGAGCAATATTTATTTAAATTTGTTTAACATTTCTCTAGTCACATACTATTTACTCAACAAAGTCATCTCATTGGGATTTTAATTTGCATTTCCCTGATTCGTGATGTTGAGCATTTTTTTAATGTACCAATTATAATAGGGGCTTAGAGCCTACTTTTGCTAAAAACATAGACTCTTCACTTAGGCCTGCAGCTATCCAATGGGCACTAAAAGCAGGGTAAAAGCTTGGCATCTCTGTATTTATTTTGCATCTGTCTCCTTTGCTACCTTAAACATGGCATCAGGTTCCTGTTCAACTCTGCATGCAGACCTATCAACCACTTTTTTACTAAAAGCAGGTAATGTAAGGCTGATTACTTCTACATTTATGTAACCTCTCTTGTCCCTCCTCAAAACTGAAAACACCAAGACAAGAGTAACTAAGATATTTTCAAGACTCCAGAAACAGCGAGCCTTGCAGGCAGATTACCCCATGATGGGATTGGCCCCCTATGTAGGAGTGATTACTGCAAGGTAGGAACTTAAGGAGGCTGCCTCTTAAGCAGGAGCAACCATCTTATTTTGGGAACTAAATTTTCCCCTCAATGGTAATGATTCCCTGGCACCAGCAGAACCATGGAGAACTGGACCTGAGATGACAATCACCCAGGCCATAGTTTTACCAGGACTGCTTGGCTCTGCATTTCTCTTGTTCCCACTTTTGTTCCTTCCCATGTATAATCTTTGAGCTCATGTCATACCCAATGACAGGGCTTAGCACACCAGTCCCCCTGCTTCTCACTGTAGCCACCCTGTGTAATAATTCCTCTATGGCTTCATCACCATTCATGTCTCTAATTGGACTCTTGAGGTGGCAGAACCTGGTCTGTTTGGGGTCCCTAGAGTTGGGTCTCTGGACTAGGACTCCAGTAACACTATTGGCCACCCATATATCTTCTTTTGAGACATATATATTCATGTCTTTTCCCTTTTATTAGTGGAGTTATTTGTTTTCTTATTATTGAGTTCTTTGAGTTTCTTATATAAAACTCATCATCAGCTCTATAGTTTGTAAGTATCTTCTCCCATTCTGTAGGTTAACTTTTCATTTTGTTAATTATTTCCTTTTCACTACAAAAGTTTACTCATTATTAATCTGGGTCTTCTATATCTTTATAATCCAATCTTAGTAGCTTATATTATCAATCTATATATCCATTTCTTATAGGTTTTCCAATTGATCTTGTTATTTCCATTGCATCATTGAACCAGTTGTAATGTCTCCTCTTTCACTTCTGATTTGGTCTTCTCTCTTTTTTGCTTAAGCTAGCTATGTTTTTATTGACTTTATCTTTTCCAAAACCAACTCTTTCATTGATCTTTTCCATTATTTTTCTAATCCCTTTTGTTTATTTCTACCCTTATCTTTATTATTTCCTTCCTTCTAGTGACTTTGGGATGAGTTCTTGTTTTTCTAGTTCATTGAGGTACAACATTAGCTTATTTATTTGAGTTCATTCTTTTTAAAATTATTTTGAGGTCAACATCTATTGCTGTAACTTTCCTCTGAGTACTGCTTTTGCTCTATTCTATAGGTTTTGGTGTAGTTTGCTTTCATTTCATTTGCCTCCAGAAATTTTTAAATTTCCTTTTTAATTTCTTCATTGATTCAGTAGTTATTTAGGAGCATGATGTTTAATTTCCATGTATTTTTAAATTAAAACTGTCCTATCCTTTTCCATGCATCTTTTCTTATAATTGTACTACCACAGGTACTCTGTTTTCTTACCTGGTTTCCTTAGCTCTTATAAAGATATTTTTGCATGTGGAAGGTTGTTCAAATTAATGTTTCTGTGGTAGGACAATTGCTGGAAAGTCTTATCCCACCATCTTGCTCCAGAATCACTCATTAATATTCTGACCAAATGAAAAAAAAAAAAAATATAGTTAATTTTTTATTGCCCAATTTACTTGACATCAGTGGTTGCCACTCCTGTGTTTTTTCACAAGTCCTTGGTAGCCTCTGACTTCTATTTGGGATTTTATGTGGTTTCTGGAAAGATAACAAGTCCATTCATTAACTACAGTAATAGACTACATGGTCTAGACCAAGTAAATTTTAATAATAAACTCCAGCCAGGATGACTGGTTCAGGAATTGGGATACAACAACAGCTTATATAATCAGATGGAGGGAATGCTAAGAAAGCCATATCCTCCCTTTGCTTCAAATGGGGTGGCCCACAGTATGAAATCCATTTTGTTTCATTAACAAAGCCTGTCTTGGGCTAGAAAGAATAAATGGAATGAATCACACTCTGAAGAAGCACAGCAAGACTGACAGCGCAGACCGATTATGTTTTGTTACCACACCTATGGAGTCCTCTACTTCCTCCTCTATTGTTTAGAAGAACCAACAAACTCTCTTTACTTCTTAAATCACTTTTTGTTGAACTGCTGTTCTTCAAACCAAAATCATTCTTACAGACTTGTGTGAATGAATGGTAGGGTGGGTAAAATTCTTTGACCATAAAACATTATGTTTTGATTTTGATCCTTTGTATTACAGAATAAATACTGAAGTCATATAAGTGAGTCTTAGCTCCATAGACTATGCCTAAGGTTTGTCCTCACACTCTCTTTCTTAGAGTCAATTCTGGCTTCTTGGAGGGAGAATCTCTTCCGACAAACTCCAGAGCAGACAATTTCAAAGTTGATCTTATTACATTGCCTGAGGTATAATAACCAGGAGGTAACAAAATGGGTGTCAGCAGTTTACCTGAGTTGGGAGAGAGCTGAGCTGACACGTATCAGAATATTAGCTTCTAGGTGGCACATGCCTGTAAACCCAGTTACTCAGGAGGCTGAGGTAGGAGGATTGCAAATTCAAAGCCAACCTCAGCAACTTCCCAGAGCCTTGTCTCAAAATTAAAAATAAATAAATAAAAAGGGCTGGGGATATAGTTCAGTGATAGACTACCCCTGGGTTCAATCCCTAGTACTCTTAAAAAAAAAAAAAAAAAAAAAAAAAGGAAAAGAATTCTCTCAAGCACCAAAAATGAAAGATATAAGTCTATAATCATATACCCAGATGTTATAAACAAGAGGCAAAAATCCAGGAAAAGCACCAACTTCCCTTATTCCATTTCTCCCAGTGGAAAGGCACACTGGTCCAGGGTCAGGTGGATCATCACAGGCACGAGGTCCTCTTTCTGTTGAGGGAACACCATGCAAAAGATTCTAGCATTTAAAAAAAAATCATGTATTTATTCTAATATACATTTTAATTCATAGTACTCATATAGAGCACAAATTTTCATTTCTCTGGTTGTACACAAAGTAGAGTCACACAATTTGTGTCTTAATACATGTACTTAGGGCAATGGTGTCCATCTCATTCCACCATCATTTCTAGCATTTTTATGGACCCTGGAGCTAGGGTCAATGTGCAGTGGATGACCTAGGAGGGAAAAAGTACTTACTGGGTACTAAATCAGAGTGGGGAAGATTGTCTTCAAGGTTTTCTTCTTCTCCCCCTATATGAAGGCCTTGCCAGAGGCACTAGAAAGTCTTCTACCCAAGACCTCAGATAGTGCTCAGGGCATAGGAATGTCAATACGTGAAGAACTTGCACTGAGCCTAGTGTGGAGAGGGCATTTTCCCCACATGATGTCTCCTATGTAAAGCCTTTGCAATTGTGTATGGTCAGGCCTGGAAAATCACATATTGTTCCTTAACTAGAAGTGAGACGCTTCAAGTAGGAAAGTCAGACTATTTTTAAAATCTAAAATCATGAGAATTTTCATGAACACATTTTAATGTCGTATTTGAGTGCCTGCTCTATCACACAGAATTGGGTTAAGTAATCTATTATTTGAATAGTCTCACATTTGCAGAATGTGTTCCTTGTTGAAACTCCTTGGGTTCAAAGATTTTTAAGTAGGATAGAATTTACATGACAAAGTAAAACTCAGCAGAGAATTCTCAAGAAGAAATCAACTGCTCTATAATCAACAAAACTTGGTGTCACGTACTTTAAAATTTAAAAATTTCAAAGAATATGGAGACTTTCAATATAGAGATTTGCTCTCTGTACAACCATGTAATTTCTTTATAGATTACTTTTTGCTGGGGATAAATATCATAACTCTTTTGTAGATCCTAAATGTTTTACCTGATATGTATTATAAACACTTTCAAGTTTATATGACATTAATACAGGCTGTTTGATGTTGATCGACTCATGGTAAGTACTATTTTCCCCAAACCTTGATGAATGTCACAATATTTCAGATTTCCTCAGAGTTGTGGGAACTTCTCTGCTGATCACAAGACAAATCTTTAAGAAAGCAGAATTTCTCAGGTTTGTTTGGTATTTATTAAAAAAAGCTTTTTAAGTTGATTATTTAAATCAGAATATAGTTGTCATTTGGGGATCTCCAATCCCAAATGTCTATCTGGTTAGAAAAGCTTCTCCCTCCCCCTAAAATATGGTTCTTATGTGGTACTGTTAAATTAAAATTTATTGGAAGGTGTTTAGGTAAGCATAGGTCAGTGTCTAGAAGTCCTGTTGTTTCTGAAGATGCACTAAGAAGGATCCCAAGAATGGTTGGGGTGGGGGTGCTTAAGGAAGAGGAAAACTGGCCACTTCCATGATCTCCAGTCTTTAGGTGGGGGGTCAAAGCAGATGACCTTGGATGTGAAGAAAAGCTATGTGCTCATAAAACATCTGAAGAAACCCTATGTGCAGTTGGTGTGATCCATCCTGTATGCATTTCCCCCTGCTTATAGGTACAGTGGAGACCTTCATTCTATTCAGCCTATTGCTGCCGAGGAGTGCATGAGCAAAAAATGTCTAAACCCTCTCTATTGATTCCTCCACGGTCTTTCTTTGGATTCAGAGAATCATACATTTTGGGTCCCTGGAGTTGAACTGCAGGTATTGGTTTGGCCTGCGGTTCTGGACTAGGCTTAACAGACCAAAGCAAGATGGAGTCACTCATGGTAAGTCCACACCACCAGGCCAGACTCGTATAGTTTATCTAACTTTCTAGGAAGCCAAGAGAAAGAGGGATGATAGCCAAATCCTCAAACAGGCCAGTTTTAGGCAGTATCAGAAAGTCCCCTCTTTCAACCTTTATAGGGAAGGTAGCTTTGAAATGACCAATCTGCTTTTTGCTCTTTGTTTCTGTTTTCTTCAGCCCTTTTCTACCCATAAAACCAACCTCCTCTGCTCAGCTTATTGGAACATTCATTCTATTTTATAGAATTAGTTATTGCCCACTTCTAGAATCACAAATAAAAGCCAATATCTTTAAACTAATTTTTATTGTTGCAACGTTAGCTAGTGAGCTGTGGTCTCTTTCTGCAGCAACCTGGTTTTTTTTTTTTTTTTTGTGGAATGTAGAGCCACCCAGACCTGGGAACAGAAAGAGCTGAGCTGCAGGACAGGGCACCACACCAAGTCCACTAAGTCTTTGTTTGTCATTTAAAGTATGGGAATTGTGCTCTGGAGTTTTATTTAGCCATAAAGAGAATGAAATTATGTCATTTGCAGGAAAATGGATGGAGCTTGAAAACGTTATGTTAAGGGAAATAAAACAAATTCAGAAAGTCAAGAGTCGTATGTTTTCTCTCATGTGTGGAAGCTAGAGCATAAAAAGCGGGGGGGGGGGGAGGTGAGGGGATTTCATGAAAACAGAAGGGAGAGCAGTAGAATAGAGGAAAGGGACCAGGGAGAGGGAGGAGAGGGGGAACTGGACATACTGGGGAACAATATTGGTCAAATTGTATTGTTATATCGTGTGCAAGCACAAATGTATAACAACAAATCCTACTATTGTGTATAATTAGAATGAGCCAATACAAATATAAAAAAGGACAGCAATGAAACTGTTTCAAAAACAATACTTTGTTTTTCTCACCAAGTTTTAAAATTCCATGATAAATTTAACTTTGTGTTACTAAGAATGAACTATAAGCCAGTTAAGTGATGAAGGGTTTGGTCTGCAGTGAGGATCACAAGAGGAAAGAGCAAGTTGCACCTTAAAAGCTTGCCTACTAGCAAAAGCTCTGATTTCAGAATGAGGAAGGCAAGGGATGGATCAAACTAGCGGTTTTCCTCTTCTTGTTGAAAGACTCTTTTTGTATTTATTTTTAATACTAGAGATAGAGCCCAGGGCATTGAGCATGCTCTTTCTTTCTGTACTGGGGATTGAACCCAGGGGTGCTTTACCACTGAGCTATATCCCCATCCCTTTTTATTTTTATTTTGAGACTGTCATACTATTTGCTGAAGGTCTTGCTAAGCTGCCCAGGCTGCAATCCTCCTGCCTCAGCCTCCCAAGTTGCTGGAATTAATAGGTGTGTACCATTGTGTTGGCCACAAAAGACTCATTTTTGAGCCTCATTTATGTCCTATAACAATTTTTCCAAACCAGAATATTCAAAAATGTTTTAAATTTCAAAATCTAATTGAGAAATTGAAAATTCTGTAGTGATAAGTATAATTAGGATAAAATGCAATGTTGAATATTTGGGGCATTACATATGCGATTCCATAGAATATTTTAAATATTTTCCCTGAAATTAATACTTTACATAAAATGTTTTAAGTAAGACCTTTAAATTAAGTCTGGAAATTTCAGAGTATATATAGCAACATTCTCTTTTAAAATTTATTTAATTTGTTCTTTTTAGATGTATGTGACAGTAGACATATTATACATATATGGAGTAAAACTTACTCTAATTATGATCCCATTCTTGCAGTTGTACGTGATGTGGAGTTACAGTGGTCATGTATTCATATATGAACATAGAAAAGTTACGTCTGATTCATTCTATTGTCTTTCCTATTCCTATTCTCATCCTCCTTTCCTTCCCTTCACTCCCTTTGTGTCTAATCCAATGAACTTTTATTCTTCACCTTCTCCCTTATTATGTGTTAGCATCCACATATCAAGGAGATCATTTGGCCTTTGGCTTTTTGGCACTGGCTTATTTCACTTAGCATGGTAGTCTCCAGTTCCATCCATTTAGAAGCAAAGACCATGATTGCATTCTTCTTTATAACTAATATTCCATTTCATGTATATACCATATTTTCTTCATTCGTTCATCTGTTGAAGGTTGATTCCATAGCTTGGCTATTGTGAATTGAGCTACTATAAACATTGATGTGGCTGAGTCACTGTACTATACTGATTTTAAATCCTTTGGGTATAAACTGAAGAGTGGGATAACTCTTCAAATGGTGGTTCCATTCCAAATTTTCTGAAGAAATCTCCATACTGCTTTACAGAGCAGTTGCACCAATTTGCAGTCCCACCAGAAGCAATGTATGAGTGAACCATTTCCCCCACATCCTTGCTAACTTTTATTGTTACTTGTATTCTTGGTAATTGCCATTCTGACTGGGGTGAGATGAAATCACAGTGTAGTTTTAATTTTCATTTCTCTAATTGCTAGAAATGTGGAACATTTTTTCATATATTTTTTGACCATTTGTATTTCTTCTTCTGTGAAGTATCTGTTCAGCTCCTTTGCCAATTTATTGATTGGGTTTTTGTTTTTATTTTTTTTGGCATTAAATTGTTTGAGTTCTTTGTATATCCTGGAGATTAATGCTTTATTTGAGGTGCAGGTGGCAAATATTTTCTCCCATTCTATAGGCTTTCTGTTCACATTCTTGATTTTTTCCCCTTTACCGTGAAGAAGCGTTTTAGTTTGATACCTTCCCATTTGTTGATTATTTTATTCCAAGTTGTTGTATATATAGCAATAGCATGCATTACAATTCATAGTATATATAGAGAGAGCACCTTTTTAAATAACACTGTGTTAAAAGTATATTCATACTATTCATGTCTTTGATCATGCATTTAGGATACTGATATCCATCTCATTCTACCATCTTCTTTTTTTTTCCCCTTCATACCTCCTTGCTCTTTCCCTTGCCCTCCCTCCCCATTGACCTTACTTCTTCCCTTTAGGATTCTTGTTGAGGAAGTCGATTCCTAAGCTGACATGATGGAAAGTTGTGCCTACTTTTTCTTCTAGTAGGCACAGGGTCTCTGGTCTAATTCCTAGGTCCTTGATCCACTTTGAGTAAAGTGCAAGGTGAGGGATTGGGGTTCAATTTCATTCTACTACATGTGGCTTTCCAGTTTTCCCATTACAATTTGTTGAAAAGGCTATCTTTTCTCCAATGTATGTTTGTGGCACCTTTGTCTAGGATGAGACAACTGTATTTATGTGGGTGTGTCTCTGTGTCTTCTATTCTGTTCCATTCATTTTCAAGTCTATTTTTTGTGCCAGTACCATGCTGGTTTTGTTACTATAGCTCTGAGTATAATTTAATGTCTGGTACTGTGATGCCTCCTGCTTCACTTTTCTAAGGATCAGCAACAACCTCTTGACTTTTCTTGGTTATGTGTATCAGTTTACTAGGGCTGAAATTGCATGATTTACAGAAGTTTTGACTGCTTCTGAGAACTTGTTCTTTTTTTAAAAATCCATTTTAATATATTTTTTGGTTGTAGGTAGACACAATACCTTTATTTTATTTTTATGTGGTGCTGAGGATCGAACCCCATGCCTCATGTGTGCTGGGCAAGCACTCTACCACTGAGCCATAACCTCAGTCCTGAGACCTTGCTTCTTGGTTTGAAGAAGGGCACCTTTTCCCTGTGTCCCCAGGATGTCTTTATTTTGTTGTTCTTGTAAGGACACAATCAGATTGAATCGGAGGCCATCTCATGATCTTATTTAACCGTAATTACCTCCTTAAGGCCTTCTATTCAAATACGGTCATAGTCTCATACACTGGGACTTAGGAATTTTGGAGTTTGACACAATTTAGCCTAAAACAGTATGGCATAAATATATAGTATTTGCCATGTAATATTCACATAATTTCCAGTTTTTAAACAGTTAATTGTATTTTATTTACATACACTCTGCTAATATTTTATAATATTCCTCTATTGGGAACTGTGCATTTGTATAACAATAAAAATAATTATTTGGGTAAATACCCAGTGGCTTTTCAGTTCTGCATTTGGTTTCCTTGTAATTAAAAAGATATTGATTATAGAATTTAAGCCTTACATTTTGATCTTGAATATCATCCCATTTGTTAACATTTCAGGCAAATTTTAAATAACCTATATTTACTTACACGAATTGTTCTCCGTTAGTAAGATGCAAGCGATATCCTTGACCTTTTATAGGAAAATGTGAAGATTTTAACTGGTTGTATCAGTATATCAGATTATCCCAAATCTTAGGGCTAAAGGCAACAAACATTGGTGTGTTAGTTTTCCATTGCTATGACCAAAAGAACAACTTAGAGGAGGAAACATTTATTTTGGCTCACTATTTCAGAGTCAGTCCATGGTCAGCTGACTTCATTTTTCTGGGCGACAAGCTAGAGCATCGAAGAAGGGTGTGGTAGAAGGAAGCTGTTCCATTCTTGGTGGCCAGGAAGTAGAGAGAAGGGAAGGAGCCATGGGAAGATAACCCCTTCTAGCACATGCCCCAAAGACCCCTCTCCTCCTCCAGCCATACTCCACCTGCCGACAGTCACCACCCAGTTAGCCCATTCAAGCTTGGAGGGACTGATTAGGTTACAGTTCTCACAATCCAATCATTTCACCTCTGAATGTTCCTGTGTTAACACAGGAGCTTTCAGGGACACCTCATATCTAAACCACAACATTTGGCCCTCTAGCAGTTTCCAAGAGTCAGAAATGTGGAAGCAGCAGAGCTGTGTGGCTTTGGGTCAGATTCTCTCATGAAACTGCAGTCAGATCTCCGGGAGTTCTACAGACATTTGCAGGGTCTCTGGAGAGTGAAGGACTCTCTCCCAGCTTACTCAAGAAGCTGTTGGCTGCATGCTTTGTTCTTCACTGGCTTGTGGCAGATCCTGACTATGTTCACTTCTTCATGAGGTTGCTTGAGTGTCATCTCAACTTGTCAGTTAACATCAACCAGGGCAAGTGATCCAAGACTGAACTGGGTGGAAAGCCACAATACATTTTATGCGGTACCAGGGGCCCTTAACCGTTGAGCCATGTCCCCAACCAACCCCTCCCCACCTTTTCAATTTTAAGACAGGTTCTCTCTAAATTGCTTAGCACCTCACTGAATTGCTGAGGCTGGCTTTGAGCCTGTGATCCTCCTGCCTCAGCCTCCTGAGCCACTGGGATTACAGGCATGAGCCACTATTCCTGGTGTCACAATACCATTTATGGTCTTAGAAATCACACAGCGTTATTTTCACCATATTGTCTATTGCTAGAAATGAATCACTAAATCCAGGTTCATGGAAGGGGAAAGGAATTAAGTTCCAACATTTAAAGGAAAAAGAATCAAAGACATTTTAGGCATTTTAAAAAAACTACTACACTTACTGGATCAAGGTAATAAAATTGGGAGAATGCATTAGTTTGTTTGGGCTGCTATAACAAAATACCATAAACTGAGTGGCTTAAAAGCGACAGAAATCTATTTCTCCCAGTCTGGAGGCTGGGAATTTTAAGATCAAGTTGCCAGCAGATTTGGTGTGAGGCCACACTTCCCAGTTCATAGTTGGAGCTCTCTCACATTGTCTTTACATGGTAGAAGGGCCAAGAGTCTCTCTGGGACTTCCTTTGTAAGACTACAAATCCCATCACAAAAGCTCTGTCCTCGTGACCTAGTCATTTCCCAAAGGTCCCACCTTCAAATACCATCACCTTAAGAGTTATGATTTCAGTTTGAGAATTTTGGGGGAAAAAACAAACATTAATACTATAATAGAAGATCACTTGGGTTTATATTCTGCAAATGTTGGTTAGCAATCTAGAGATATTAACATGGTAAGAAAATGTTATATAGTATAAAATTAAAAAGAATTGTAGACTTCCAAAGAGTCCTGTTATATTAATGTCACTAGACAACACTCATTTAGAAATTGGAAGATTACCATCAATCTTATTGGAAGATTACCATTTCAAATCTTAAGTCTTGAGAGATTTAAAAAATAAGTATTAAAAGATTTAAGAGCATCAAAGCCATATGTTAATGTTTTTGAGTTCAGGAAGTAATTATATATAAGTGAAATATCATATACTGTAATATATAGCAGTGGCCTATTATACTGATATGTTTTTAACTACACTTTGAGATGTGCAGTTAAGAAATAAAGTTAGAATTTGAAGTAAAATCTCACAAGTAATATTCAGTAATGAAACATCTAAGAGAACTTCAGTTCATTGTATTTAAAAGTTTTATTTCTTGAATTTATAGGAGTTATTTGACACTTGGATTCTTTCCCTTAAACATTAAGGTAAGTTTTTCAAAAGCAAATGTTCAAGGTGAGGCAACTGTAAAACTCTTTCACAGAATTTCTACTCTTCAGGTTGGGAACACTATTTCATTCTCCAGACCCCAACTGAAGTACCTATAAATGGGAACTGATATGTAAAAAGCTGACTGGGTATCTGAGGCCTATCCCTCCAACTTTCAAACCTCTGGCTACTCCCAGATGGTCTTTTGATGGTCTCTTAGATCCTCATTCCTATTCATGTCAGGCGTCCTGGTTAGCAGCACATGGGCAAAAGTGATATCACAGAAGAAGGAAGAGCTATTGCTCTGGGCCTAGATTTTCCAATGTAGCAGTTTCTTTATAAGTATGTTGCCTGACTTTCACTGCATGTAATTCAGGGAAGCCTGACCAAGTATGAGGCAGAAACTCTTGGGAAGCTAGGATTCCTCACCCATTTGCTCCTCACCCATTTGCTAATTGACTTTATGGTTTTCCCAGTTGTTTCGATTCTTCCATGTTATTTATTTATTTTTTTTTTTTGGTGGTGCTGGGGATTGAACCCAGGGCCTTGTACATTCGAGGCAAGCACTCTACCAACTGAGCTATATTCCCAGCCCCTCCCATGTCGAAGTTATAGTATACCTCTTCTCTAGATGGCTCTAGGCTTTTCCATGTTCAAAAGCAAATGCCTACTATGGCTAAAAGAAGAGAGAAAAGAGCAAAAAAAAAAGATGGCAGGGGAGGTGAAGTAGAAGGAAGAGAAGGAAGGGAAGGAGGAAGAAGGAGTTTCCAAGAATACTTGCTGAGAATTTTCTTTCAGTGTAATATAAGACCAAGTTCTCATTTTATGGGAAATTTTCTTTAAGTTAAGTATAGACCTAAAAAATAAATTTTAATTGTGCACCTCATACCATCCCCAGAACTCTGAAAAAGATAGAATTGAAAAGCTAGGCTATTAAGAAAGGATTATATATCTATCTATCATTGGTTATAAACTTTCACCCAGAATTTGCAGAATTTATGGAACTTATAAATATTTCTGGTCGTGGCAAAGTATTTGCAGATGTGATTACACTAAGAGCCTGAGATGAGGAGATGCTTCTGTACTCTCTATGTGGACTTGAAATGCACTAACATGTGTCCCTACAAAGAGGGAGGGAGAACAACATCTCCCCACACATAGAGGAGACGTTGTGGAGACAAAGCAAAAATAGATTTGAAGCTGCTGACCTTAAAGATTGGAGTTGCGAGGCCATAAGCCCAGGCACTCTGGCAGCCCTATGAAACTGGAAGAGATAAGAGACAGGTTCTCCCCTGCAGCCTCCAGTATGAGCTGGAGGTATCAGCCTAGAGAAAGTGACCTTTGACTTCTGACCTCCAAGACTGTGAATCAGTTTCTGTTGTTTGAAGCCAGGGTTTTGTGCTAACATGTTGCAATAGTCATAGGAAAGCAGTTTAGCACCTTTGCAGAAAAGAGCCCATAAGGGGCCTGAACTCGTTTCAGTTAACACGATGAACATGGGAACTGTACTTCAGAGTGCTCTGGGGCTGAGGCCATAGGAGATCACCACCAGGTGGGCCAGGATGGTTCAACTCATATGTCCACCATTCCCTCCATCACCTGACTGAAAGCTTGCTTGCCACAATCAAAGATGAACTGCCATTTCAACTTTATTTTCAGCGTGAGTATGAGTTGCTAACACTGGACTTCATATCAACACAGCTTGGTAGCCAAGTGCATGCAAAGGAATTTCAGAGAAATAACAGCTTTGCACCCAACTTGCTGGGCCCAGGAGCTCCTATAGCTATGTGATGCAGCATATCTTAAATATGTCCTTTTGATACATAGCTCATTGAAAATTGACTCTACATAATGAGCCAGAGATACCAAACAATGAGGAAATTAAGTCGTTACATTCCCAAAATAAGGTGTAAAGCAAATACAACCTTTAAGATTTACAGATCAAGCCAGGCACCATGGCACATGCTGGTAATTCCAATGACTTGGGAGGCTGAGGCAGGAGGATTTAAAGTTTGAGGCCAGAAACCTAGCAATTTAGTAGGACCTTATCTCAAAATCAATCAATCAATCAATGGGCTGGCCATGTAGCTCAGTGGTAGAGAGCCCTGGGGTTCAATTCCCAGTACCAGAAGAAAAAAAGTCTCCATATTAGAGGGAAACAGTCCTGTCTGTAATATTTGTGAGCCCTAAAGCAAAAGTACAAAGTAAAAGTGGATTTTTATTTATAATAGATGTAAATATTTCAAGGGTATAAATAAAGTTACATATTGTTATATAAAAGTATCCCAACTGGCTACCTTGAAAAATACAACTTTACAAAAATATGTGAAAACTATATTTTTATGATTGGCAATAAATATTGAAGACAATGCAATTTAATTAATTATATATGTTGGGTGATGTTTGAATGAGTGATGAAATAAAAATTCATAAATTTTTATGTATTGATTCCATAAAATTTACTTTTCTTGCCTTTATTTCAGCAATGAAAATAATGTTGCAGTCAATATTTTCCCTTAAGTTTACTCTACTGAGAGCTAGTATCTAAAAAAATAAAAATTTCTATTGTATTCTAAATGATTAAGTTTCAACATATTTTTATTAAAATATAAATATAAGAGAGCAAACAGTAACATTTTCAAAAATGTATTTTTTTCTGTTATTTGAAATACAAACATGAATGTAATAGATATCAAAATTTTAACTCAAAATTATTAGCTAAAGTTGAAATATGTTCATTTTTAAAAATATAATTAAATCATGTTAGATACAGTTACAAAAAACAAAACAATTCATATTCCTTGTCCATCAGATTGCCAATATAATGGTTTTCATTAAGCTTCATGCATATGGATGTCTAAAATAATACAATGCAAGTCGGGTGTGTAGGGAGGCTGAGGTGGGAAGATCTCTTGAGTCCATGAGTTTGAGTCCAGCCTGGGCAACATAGTGAGATCCTTTCTCAAAACAAAGCATAACACAAATTTGAGAGTAATATTGATTATTATTATAATATCTACCAGATGTCATGTGCAATATCGCAAATTCCATGTGCTCTAGTTCATTCTGTGCTGTTCTAACAGGATATCAGAGATTGAGTAATTTATAATGAACAGAAACTTATTTGGTCCACATTTCTTAAAGCTAGGAAGTCCAAAGCTGAGGTACGAGAATCTGGTGATAGCCTTCCTGTGTCATCCCGTGACGGAAGACGCGAGGGCAAGAGAGACAGAGAGGGGACTGAACTTGCCGTTTTAACAAATCCACTCTTGCAATAAAAGTCCTGCTCCCAGGATAACATTACTGTGCTCATGGGGGCTCAGCCTTCATGACTGAACATCACCTCTTATTAGGCCCCGTTTCTCAACACTTGTAAGAAGTGTTACATTAGGAATCTAGTTCCCAACCCACGAACTTGGGGGACACGTTCAAACCATAACAGCATGCCAGTTAAGTCCTGAGTCTTCCTTGAAGCACATGTGGACATGCTGACAGTAAATGACACACACAGTCACCTACAGCATTCATCTTACCTGAGAGGAAGGGTCAGGTAGATTAATGTCTTAAAGTGCTCTCACTGTTCAAAGTCTTCCTGCATCCTGAAATCTTGTCTGTCCCAAATCATCAGCTTGATAACCCCATCTCTACCACCAAGAACATAAAGGAAGAAATGTGGAATAGCATTTCCCTGGATCTCGAATAAAACTATTCACAAGAAAGGCTGTTCAGCACACAGGAGCTTTGGGTTTCTGATCCTGTGATGAGGAGCTGTTTAATACAGTTGGTGGTTCAAGGTGTCTTGTGACACATAGGTATTCTAAACTGTGGACCCTAGGGAAAGGTCCCTACTGTCAGGTCTAAGGGTAGCACTGAATGAGAATCCCTGTTTTCTGTAGCATGGCAGCTCTACCTGAGAAGAAAAAGAGATACTATGTGGCGACCCAAAATTTCAGATACCTGCAAGATGACCTGGAATGAATAACTTTAGAGCTACTATATGAAAACTAGAATGCCTCTCCAGGATTCACATCTATCTTTTCTGTGCTTGCATTTACAAATGTTTGCTACTATCTATAAAAATTTTCTCCTCCCCTCACCAAGTCCATCTCCCTTAATTTACATTTAAAATGATGATGAGAAATGACACTCCTTGGAAAGATGCATTTGTAACTTAAGAATGGATTGTGAAGTAGATGGGTTTGCACATTTCCAGATGGGAGATAGACACATCGGTTCCCCCTTGAACAACTGAGTTCCAGGTCAATATTTTATGTTAAAGATCTCACATAACACAAATATACTTAACATTTTATTTCCCCAGACAATTACTTTGATTTCTTTCAAATGTTTGTTAGAATAGCTTTTTTGGATTTTTTTTTAAATATTCTGATCAGGTGGGGTTTATTTGAAAAGTAGCATATTCACTACATCAACAAAATAAAGGATAAAAACCACATAATCATTTCAATGGGTGGATGCAAAGTGACAAAATTCAGTGCTAATTCATGATGAAATCTCTCAGGGAACCAGAAATGAAAGGGGATGGCAAACCTTTATTATCTCTAATTTCTGGGGCCAGGAATCTGGGTGTGGCTTAACTGCATGCTTCTGGCTCAAGGTTTCCCATGAGATTGTAACTGGGGCTGGAGTCAATTTCTTCTGAAGATTCATCTTGGCAGATAACAGCTTCCAAGTTCACTCCCATGGCTGTTGGAAGGCTGATGTTTTTGATAAGGTTATTTTTGTTCTCCTCTGCTGAGCACCGAGGTGTCTCAATTTCCCTTCCTGCGTGCCATGAGGCTCCTTCTCTTTCTCTTTCTCTTTTTTTTCCCCCAAATATTTTTAGTTGTAGGTAGACACAACGCCTTTACTTATATTTATGTGGTGCTGAGGATCAAATCCAGTGCTTCACACGTGCTAGGCAAGTACTTCACCACCGAGCAACAGCGCCAGCCAGAGGCTCCTTCTCTTTTGAAGTCCACATGGCAGATCTTGAACAGGGTTGTGGAAATACTCTGGTATAAAAAAATGTTATACTTCAGATGTGTTAAGGACCTGGGGATGGTCCTGAGTGGGTCTTTTTCTTATGAATTAGACAAGTCAATTGTAAGTGTCCTTAAGTGTATTTTATTTTTTAAATGAACTTATTCAAATTTAATTCACAAATTGTACGCTTTATCAACCTAATATACAGAATTAGAAGTTTTTAGTATGTTGACAAAGTATTTTCATAGAGCAACCATCACCACAATCAATTTTTTAACGTTTTCATTCCCCACAAAGAAATCCCGTATCTAGTAAACTATCCCTAGTAGCAATCACTCCTCAACCCATCCCAACTTCCCCCCTTCCTCTACAACCATAATCCAGCATCCATCTATAGAGTTCCCACTCTGACGTTGCATATAAATGGAATCAGCCAAAATATGGCTTCTTTCACTTAACATGTTTTTGACATGCCTTGATGTCGTAGCATATATTAATTTTCTCAATTCCTTTTATTGCTGAATAATATTCGATTGTATGGGCACATGCATTTTATTTATTCATTCATTGATTCAAGTAAATTTGGTTGTTAACATTTTTTGGATATTATGAAGAAAATCACAATGAACATTTGTGAATAATTGTGTGTGTGTGTGTGTGCGTGTGGCTATATTTAAAAGTGGAATTGCTGGGTCATATGATAAGTATGTTTAAATTTTGAGGAATGCCGAACTGTTTTCTAAAGCCGTGGTGCCATTTAGCACTCCCAACAGATAGGTATGAGGATTCCAGTTTCTTTGCATCCTCTCCAGTACTTCTATATGTCCTTCCTTCCTTCCTTCCCTCCTCCCTCCCTCCCTTCCTTCCTTCCTTCCTTCCTTCCTCCCTGCTTTCTCCTGTACTGGGGATTAAATTCAGGGAACTCTACCACTGACTAACATCCCATCCTTCTTTATTTTTTATTTTTAAACAAGGTCCTGCTAAATTTCTACGACTGGCCTCAAACATGCACTCCTCCTGCCTCGGCCTCCCAAGTTGCTGAAATTACTGGTGCATGCTACCACACCCCAGCTTCCAGCTTCCTTCCTTTGTTCCTTCCTTCCTTCTTTTCTTTTCTTCTTAAAGCCATTCTAATAGGTACGATGTGCTTTCTATTTGTATTTAAGAGCTATTGATGTTTATCATCTTTTCAAATTTATTGGTTACTTTTATGTTTTCTTTAGAAAAATGCCTGTTCAGTTCCTTTGCCCATCTTTTTATGGGAATCCAACCCAGGTCATCATGCACATCAGGCAAGGGCTCTAACACTGAGACACATTCCTGGGCTTTGTTCATTTTTAAATTGGCCTATTTATCACTTTTTTTTTTTTTTTTTAACTTTTGAATTCTGAGAGTTCTTTACTGGATATAAGTCCTTTATTAGATATAAGATTTTAAATATTTCCCACCATTTTGTACATTTTGTCTTTCAGGTTCCTGTTTGCAATATTTATAGCAGAAAAGTTTTTGATTTTGATAGTCTATGGGATAGTAGAGTTTATGTATCAATATGACTGGGCCATGGAGTGCCCAGATTATTTGGACAAACATTATTCTGTGTGTGTTTGTGTGTTTTTGCTTGAAATTGATATTTGAAAAGGTAGGAGAAGAAAAACAGATTGCCCTTCCTAATGTGGGTGACCCTCATCCAATCAGATGAAGAGCTGAGTAGAAAAAAAAAAATAGTCAACCCTCTTGAGAATAAGAGAGAACAAACACTTCTGGCCCAAGGGACCCAGCAGGGATCTTGGACTTTTCTACCTTTGAACTTGAACACAGCTATTCTTGGTATGCAGCTTTTAAACTAGAATTTCCCCCAGTGGCTCTCCTAGGACTCTGACTTGCTGATTACAGATCTTAGGACTTTTCTGCCTCCATAATTATGTGACCCAATAGTTACACTGAATCTCTTTCTCCCTCTACATACATCCTATTTGTTCTGTTTCTCTGGGGGACTTGACTAATATAGTACATTTTTTCTATTGTTAATTATGATTTTGCTGTCATCTCTAAGAAGGCTTTTTTCTTACTCAAGGCTGGGAAGATTTACATTTCCTTCTGAGAGTTTTATAGCTTTATCTTTTACAGTTAGGACTATGATCCTTTTTGATTTAAGTTTTGTGGATAGTGTGAGGACTGGTTCCAATGAGCCACATCTCTGCCCCTCCCCCCTTTTTTTTTGGTACTGGGGATTGAACTCAGGGGTACTTGACCACTAGGTCACACCCCCAGACCTTTTTTGTATTTTATTTAGAGACAGGGTCTCACTGAGTTACTAAGTGTCTCGCCATTGCTGAGGCTGGCTTTGAACTCGCGATCCTCCTGCCTCAGCCTCCCAAAGTGCTGGGATTACACCTGTCACCAAGCCCGGCTTGCCCCTTTTTAATATTTGATTTAGAGACAGGGTCTCACTGAGTTGCTAAGTTCCTCGCTAAGTTGTTGAGGCTGTCTTTGAACTCGAGATCCTTCTTCTTCAGCCTCCCAAGTCACTGGGATTACAGGTGTGTGCCACAGCACCCGGCTGTATGAATTTATTTTAATACAAGAGTAGATATTTTATGAGAAAAATCAATACAGGTAGAATATCTCCTTTATAATAAAGTATCTGGTGAAAAGTGTACAAATAAAGGCTTGCTATACAGGTTTTATTTTAGAAATCTACCAGTAACATGAAAGTGACCTCTAAAGCCATTTGAACTGTTGGTAAATTGGAACTTAGTTTAAGTAGCTGCTATCATACGGGACACATGTCATAGGAGGACGTCTCAAGTGGGACTCAAGACAGTTTCAAGATGATAACAATATTGCTGAATTTCAACATTGCGTAAAACAACAGAGCCCGTGGTGCTCTTGTTTTTATAACTCCCATCCAATGCCAAATGCTTTTTCATTCAAGAACTTCTCAATGACAGCCTAGCTGCATTCACTACCCTAGCTGGAGATAGTGGCATGAAGCACTACACTGACATGTTCTTACTGTCACAGGCCTTGAGTGGTGGGAAGAGTGACCAGGGCTCGCCAGGGGATCCTGATTCCCCTGGGTCCCCAGGTCTGCAGGACCTGCTGGAACACCTGGCTCTGGACCTTCAGGAAAGCCCGGTCCAAAGGGCACCAACGGATTCCTGGAGCCCCTGGACCACCTGGAGAAGCTGTTTGGTTAGTTTTCTTTCCAGTCCTGTTTCCCTGTGGAGAGGATTGATGGTTCTTAGGGCTAATGAAGCACCTTCAAAATCAATGGCTATATATAAACTCCTTTCTAACAAATAGAACCTGTCAATTTACAGACACTGGGAAAGAATATGTAGGATATATCAGAGAAAATCCATTTTTCCCTGTTACTGAGCAATTTATAGGATTGTCTATTTCTATTCCTGATATAAGTATATGGAATGAATAGATCCTAAGGGCTGAGTGGAAGTCAATCATGATACACCAGGAGGAAACAAAAAATAGAACTTGACCTTGAGAAACCTATTCAAAGCCTTGACAGCCTGATAACATTACTGCAGATTTGTTCTTTCTGAGTATCACACAATATGAAGATTATAAATAAAACTTTATAATTCCTAAGACAAATGAAAAAATGTTGTTGGATTAGTTTCAAAGTCCAGGTAACTGCTGGAATTCACAGGTACAGAACATAGCTCTGTATTCAGAAGAAATTAGGTTCTTCTTTTTTTATCGGTTCACACATTTATGTTTGTCCATTAACACATACACAGTATTCCCCATAAAGTACATATATTTTTTCTTTTGTTTTTGTTTTTACATATACATGACAGTAGGGTGTATTTTGACATATTATACATATGTGGAGTGCAGCCCATTCCAGTTAGGATCCCCCTTCCTGTGGTTGTACATGAGGTGGAGCTACACTGGCTGTGTATTCATACATGAGCATAGAAAAGTGATGTGCCATTCATTCTACAACCATCTTTCTTATTCCCATCCCCCACTTTCCTTCACTCCCCTGCAAATGTCTATATTTTCCTTTCCTACCTTCTCTTGTTATGGGTTAGTATCCACATATCAGAGAGGACATTCAGCCTTTTTTTTTTTTTTTTTTTTTTTTTTTTTTTTGGCACTGGCTTATTTCACTTAGCATTATAGTCTCCAGTTCCATCCATTTACCAGCAAATGCCATCATTTCATTCTTCTTTATGGCTGAGTAATATCCCATTGTGTATATATGCCACATTTTCTTTTATCAATTCATCTGTTGAAGGGCATCTAGGTTGGTTCCATAGCTTGACTATTCTAAATTGAACTGCTATAAACATTGATGTGGCTGTGTTACTATATTATGTTGACTTTAGTTCCTTTGGTTATATATTGAGGAGTGGGATAACTGGGTCAAATGGTGGTTCCATTCCAAATTTTCCGAGGAATCTCCATACTGCTTTCCATAATGGTTGCACCAATTTTCAGTCCCACCAGCAATGTAAAAGCAAACCTTTCCCTCCACATCCTTGCCAACATTTTTTGTTACTAGTATTCTTGTTGATTGCCATTCTGACTGGAATGAGATGGAATCTCAATGTAGTTTTAATTTGCATTTCTATAATTGATAGAGATGTTGAACTTTTTTTTTTTTTTATATCTGTTGTTATATTTCTTCTTCTGTGAAGTGCCTGTTCAGTTCCTTTGCCCATTTATTGATTGGGTTATTTGTTTTTTGGTGTTAAGTTTTTGGAATTCTTTGTGTATTCTGAAGATATCTGAGATGCAGGTGACAAAGATTTTATCCCATTCTGTAGGCTCTCTATTCATGTTCTTGATTGTTTCCTTTACTGTAAAGAACCTTTTTAGTTTGATACCATCCCATTTGTTGATTTTTTAAATTTTACTTCTTGCACTTGTCTTATTGAGGAAGTCTTTCCCTGAGCTGACATGATGGAGAATTGTGTCTACTTTTTCTCCTAGTAGGCACAGGGTCTTTGGTCTAATTCCTAGGTCCTTGATCCACTTTGAGTTGAGTTTTATGCAGGGTGAGATATAGAGGCTTAATTTCAATTTTCTACATATGCCTTTCCAGTTTTTCCAGCACCACTTGATGAAGAGGCTATCTGTTCTCCAACATATTTTATGGTGCTCTTGTCTAGTGTGAGATAACTGTATTGGTATGTCTCTGTGTCTTCTATTCTGTTCCGTTCATCTTCAAGTCTATTTTTTGTGCCAATACCATGTTGTTTTTGTTACTATAGCTCTGTAGTGTAATTTAAAGTCTGGTATTGTAATACCTTCTGCATCACTTTTCTCGCTGAGGATTGCTTTGGCAATTCTGGGCCTCTTGTTTTTCCAGATGAATTTCATGACTAGTTTTTCTATTTATATGAAGAACATCATTGGAATTTTAATAGGAATTGCACTAAATCTGTATAGTGCTTTTGATAGTATGGCCATTTTGACAATATTCTTTCTGCCTATCTAAGAACATGGGAGATCTTTCCATTTTTTAATGTTTTCTTTAATTTCTTTCTCTAGTGTTCTATAGTTTTTATTGTAGAAGTCTTTTACCTCTTTTGTTAGATTGATTCCAAAGTATTTTATTTTATTTTATTGAGGCTATTGTGAATGGGATATTTTCCCAATTTCTCTTTCAACTTATTCATCATTGGCACATAGGAAAACAACTTATTTATGGGTGTTAGTTTTATATCCTGCTACTTTGCTAAATTTGTTTATAAGTACAAGAAGCTTTCTGTGGAGTTTTTTTGGATCTTCTATAGATAGAATAATGTCATCAACAAATAGGGATTTTTTGAGTTCTTCTTTTCCTATTTGTATCCCTTTAATTTCTTTCTTTTGTCTAATTGCTCAGGCTAGGGTTTCAAGAACTATGTTGATTAGGAGTGGTAAAAGAGAGCATCATTGTCTTGTTCCAGTTTTTAGAGGGAATGCTTTCATTTTTTCTCCATTTAGAATGATGTTGGCCTGGGGTTTAGCATATATAGCTTTTATAATGTTGAGGTATGTTCCTACTATACCTAGTTTTTCTGCTGTTTTGAATGTGAACGGATGCTGAATTTTGTCAAATGCTTTTCTAAATCTATTGTGACAAATCACATGATTCTTGCCTTTAAGGCTATCGATGTGATGAATTATGTTTATTGTTGAACCAACCTTGCATCCCTTGGATGAACCCCACTTGATCATGGTGCACTATCTTTTAAATATGTTTTTGTATGTGATTTGCCAGTATTTTATAAAGAATTTAGGCATCTATGTTCATCAGGGATATTGTCTGAAGTGTTCTTTCCTTGATGTATCTTTGTCTAGCTTTTGTATCAGGGTGATAACAGCTTCAAAGGATGAGTTTGGAAGAGTTCCATCCTTTTCTATTCCATGGAATGCTTTGAGGAGTATTAGTGTAAGTTCTTTGAAGATCTGGTAGAACTTGCCTGAGAAGTTGTCCGGTCCTGGGCTTTTCTTTTAGGCTTTTGATGGTGTCTTCAATTTCATTGCTTGAAATTGATCTGTTTTCTATGTCCTCCGGTTTCAATTTGGGCAGGTTATATGTCTCTAGAAATTTGTTAATGTCTTCATGATTTTCTATTTTGTTGCAGTATATATTTTCAAAGTAGTTTTCTGATTATCATCTGTGTGTCAACAGTGTCTATGGTGATGTTTCCTTTTTCATCATGAGTTTTAGTTATTTGAGTTTTTTCTCTTTTTCTTCTTTAGATTGGCTAAGGGTTTGTTGATTTTATTTATTTTTTTCAAAAGACTAACTTTTAAATTTTTCTATTTTTTGTACATTTTTTGTTTTAATTTCATTAATTTTGGCTCTGATTTTAATTATTTCCTGTCTTTACTGCTTTTAGTATCGATTTGTTCTTCTTTATCTAGGGCTTTGAGATGAAACGTTGGGGTATTTATTTGGTTATTTTCTGTTCTTTTAAAGAATACATTCACTGCAATGAACTTTCCTCTTTGAACTGCTTTCATAGTGTCCCAGGGATTTTGATAAATTTTATTGTATTTCTCATTTACTTCTATTTTTTTTTTTTTAATTTCAATGCTACTTTTTTCAGTAGCATATTATTTAGTCTCCAGGTGTTAGAGTAGATTTTATTTTGTGTTTTATTGTTTATTTCTAGTTTCATTCCATTATGACCCTATAGAATGTAAGGTATTATCTCTATTTTTTTTTTTTTTTTTTGTATTTGCTAGGAGTTGCTTTGTGGCCTAAGATATGAAGTATTTTAGAAAAGGATCCATGTGCTGGGGAAAAGAAAGTGTATTTATTCCTTGATGGATGAAACATTTTATATATGTCTGTTAAGTCTAAATTATTAGTTGTAATTATTAGTCCTACAGCTTCTTTATTTATTTTTATTTGGAGGTGAAGAGAGAGGAGTGTTAATTTGATTCTTGAAATTGAGAAGGGTTTTTTTTTGATGTACATAGGTGCTCCATTGGTTGGAGCATAAATATCTATGATTGTTATGTCTTGGTCCCTTTTGATTCACTTTGGCTTGGAGTCCAATTTATCTGATATGAGGATAGAAACCACTACTTACTTATGAGATCCGTGTGAATGACGTTTTTTTTTTTTCCCATCTTTTAACCTTCAGTCTGTGGATGTCTTTGCTTATTAGGAGAGTCTCCTGAAGACAGCATATTTTGGGGTCTTGTTTTTGAATCTAATCTGTCAGTCTATGTCTTTTGATTGATGAATTTAGGCCATTTACATTCAATGTTATTATTGAGATATGATTTTTATTCCCTTTCATTTTGACTTATTTCTGGTTTTTAATTTGAATTAGTTTCACCTTTGATTGATTCTTCCTCTAGTGTAGTTTCTCCCATTGCTGGTTTTTACTTTTATTTTTCATTTCTTCTTCATGAAATATTTTATTGAGTATGTTTTGTAGTGTATTCTTTTGTAGTAAATTCTTCTAAGTTTTGCTTATCATGGAAGGATTTTATTTTATTGTCAAATATGAAGTTCAATTTTGCTGGGAATAGTACTCTTGGCTGGCATTCATTTTCTTTTAGAGCTTGATATATATTATTCCAAGACATACTAGCTTTTAGGGTCTGAGTTGAGCGATCAGGTGAGCTCCGGCTTGATTTCTCCCAAAATGTCACCTGTCCCTTTTCTCTAACAGGCTTTAAAAATTCTCTTCTTATTCTGTATGTTAGGCATTTTCACAATACTGTGCCTTGGTGTAGGTCTGTTGTAATTTTGTAAATTTGGGATCCTCTAAGCCTCCTATATGTAGTTTTACATTTTATTCTTAAGGTTTGGGAAATTTTCAGACTTCTTTCATTGAAAAGTTTGTGTATTCCTTTGATTTGTATCTCTAAATCTTCATCTAGCCCAAGGAATCTGAAGTTTGGTCTGTATGTGTTATCCAATATTTCTTGGAAGTTCTGTTCATGTTCTCTTAACATCTTTTCTCCATGGTCAGCTTCATTTTCTAGAACGTATATTTTGTCTTCATTGCCTGAAACTCTGTCTTCTAAGTGGTCTAGTCCATTGGTAATATTTTCCATTGAATTTTTAATTTGGTCTATTGATTCCTCTGCCTACTGGTCACCATGATGTGAACTTCTTTCTTCTGCTACCCTGTCCCACCATGTTGTTCAACTCACCTTAAGTCCTGAGGAATGGAGTCGGCCTTCTATGGGCTAAGACCTCTGAAACCGTGAGTCCTCAAATAAACTTTTCCTCCTCTAAAATTGTTATGGTCAGATTCTTTAGTCACAGCAGCAAAAAAGCTGACTATAAAATATTCTCCTTACTGAAATGATATTTCACTTCTTGTATTTTCTCTCTGACTTTTTTTCTTACATATTCTTTTACCTCATAGATCAGTTTAACCATGAACTTTCTGAATTCCATCTTTTACACCGTATTGTCAATGAGATCTAATGTTGAGGTACTCTGTGTTATTTGAGATGGTTTGTTCCCTTGATTTTTCATATTATTTGTGTCTATCCATCTATCTGGATAGATCTGATGCTGTAGTGTCTCTACCTTACAAATTTATAGTGTCCCTCTATGTTACTAGTATTTCATATATTGGGGTGGGAGCCCAATGATAGCAATAATGTATGCAAACAACATTTAGCAGTAGACTAGGTCTTAATTCCTATTTTGATATTTAGTGTTAATTGGTCTGATATGTAGAGAAAGTAGGATCCCCAAGTTTTCATCAGTAAAAACAGTAAATAATCATGCATTATGTCTAGCTTAAAATCAAGCAATAGGTGTTGTCTATGACTTCCGCCATATTAATTATTGCTATGACATTGGTGGTAGGGGTAGGCATTATATACCTCAATTAGTATTAAGAAGTTTTAAAGATAGAGCTGAGTAGGAGGAAAGAACAAGAGATAGGAAGGTAGAAAAGTATCTGCAGTTTCAAAGGTTGAATAGGGCAAATGTCATAGTAACTTAGAATGTGTTGTTAATGTCAAAGGGGAAGGAAAAAATTAAGACTATAAAAGATAAGAGAGAATGAAATTTGGGTGTCAGGAAAAGAAAAAAAAAGAGGGAGACAAAGGAGAAAGAGTAGTGGCAAAGACAATGCAAAACAAAATCAAAATAAGCCAAGCAAAAACCTCAACCCTCAAAATACAGAACATGGGAAAAGAATACATTAAAAAAAAAAAGAAAGAAAGAAAAAGAAAAGTAAAGAAAAAGAAAAGTAAAGAAAAAGGCTAAAAACGAGGAGAGAGAAACAAATGTGACTATGTGTAGAGTCCTTGAATCAGTCAGTATACATTCAAATAAAATAAAAACCCAATATAGAAAGCCCAAAACAAAAAGCAAAACAGGACTACAACCGCAGCAAACAACAACAAAGCTTGGTGAAATGTTAGGAAATCAAGGCGTCATATCCACTATGGTGGACAAAATCGTCAGTGCAAGTGAATCGGTGCCTACTTGGTTTTCTTCTCATTTCTTCTTAAGGTATGAATAAGCGTGGAAGCATGGACCATGTGTTGTCCTGCTTTTCCTTTTTTATTGTGTTGCTCACCTAACTGAAGGTTGGGGTTTAAGCCTTCCCAGTTTCCTTTTCGGGAGATTACTGTGTGGGGGTGGTGCTGCAGGCCTGGGGAGGAAGTGGCGTGTTGGCTGGGTTGCCAGCAGGTGGCAAAACAGCTGGCAGTGTCTGGGGGGCCCAGCTGGCCTGAGCCAGGCGGGTCACCGTGGGGTGCTGGGACCTGCAGGCCTATGGGGAAGCTGTGTACTGGGCAGGGTAGGTCTGGTGGCATGCGAGGCTGTGGGCCGGTGTCTAAGCTGTGGGCCTAGTAGGTGGAGCGGTGGGCTGGGTCTCCATGTGGGGGACCCAGGAATTGGGAAACTGAGGACTGGGGGGATGGAGGGCCCTGACAGGTCCCAGGGATTGGAGACTAGTAGATGCCAGATTGGGGATGGAGCCAGGCACCGGGGCTGGTGCTGGGACCTGGCGAGTACTGGCCCAGATGGACCCTGGGAACCCAGTGGGTGCTGGAACCAGCTCGCTGGGCAAGCAGAGAGCCCAATTCCCTCACACCCACCCTTCCAGCCTCCTGACGTGACTCCCTATAGCTGGCTCTGTCAGTTCCTTCGAGCTGCAGGACTCATAGGGCTAAGGGGACCCCTGCTCTCTCCAGGCTCTCTAACCTGTGCTCCCTTGGGCAAAATGCTCCCAGTTTCTGACTTTGCACGGGTTTGCTAGGCTCAGACAGGCTATTGCCGACCTAGCTGCACACTCAGGGATCTGGGTATCCAGTTTCATTGGCTCCGTTGTGCTTCAGTCCCAAGATGGCTCCTGGACTGGGAGAGAGGCCTCTCCACAGAGGCTTTTATTTTATTTTTTTTTTAGATCTGATTAATGAGTCAAACAGTGTCTGGTTCAGCTGGGGCAGACTAACCCTCCAGTCTCAGGAGTTTTTACTGTCAGTCTCGGGGAGACCTAGTATTCCCACTGCTTGAGTTCTGGGTAGCTGAGCTAGGAGGAGTGCTGCCTCACTCTCACCCACCCTCTTGCGGTTCTTTGCTAACTTCATGCTTTACATGTAGATCTGCATTTTTATCTGCATTATTTGCTCCTAACTCTACCATTGCCCATTGAGTTATCTTGGCATCCTTGTCAAAAATCAATCAACTATAAATATAAGTGTTTATTTCTGAACTCTATTCCAAGAACTTATTTTTCTGTTGTTACAGTAACACCCTGTCTTTGTCCCTGGAGATTTTGGAGTAGATTTTGAATTTTAGATACATGATATTGGGCATTCAATTTTCCACCATTAAGTATGATCTTAGATGTGGTATTTTTTTTTTTTTTTTTTTTTTTGGTAGATGCCCTTCACTGAATTGAGAAAATTCGTCTTTATTTCTAATTTATTGATTTTTTTTAATCATGTAGAGCTGTTGGCTCTGTCAAGTGTTTTTTCCTACACATATGTCAGATAATATTAAGGTTTTTTGTTATTTCTTCTGTTCATATGGATGTTTATTATATTCATTGATTTTGAATATTGTTTTACCCTTGCGTTCTGGGACAAGTCTTGTCTTAAAATTCCAAGCCTGTGCTCTTTTGATGCAGTAATGACAAAATAGATCAATAACAAGCCAGATAGCTTGTTATAACGAGGTAGAACTGGTTCTGAGATGCCTGAATATTTGAGGTTTCCAGCCTGAAAGCAGGATGTATCTTAATCATCCAACTGTAAGTTGAGATTCATTTTCCTATTTCTGCCCTTATCCTATTTTTTTTTTTTTTTACCACTGTAGCAATGAATCTTAAGCCGAAATTAAAACATGATCAGAATCAGAACTCTCTCTGTTAAAAATGGAAATTACGCAGAAGTTAGTTACTGCACTAATTTACTAGGGCTACTGTAGCAAAGTACCACTCATGAAATGGCTCAGAAAGCAGACAGTTATTGTCTCCCAGTGCTAGAGGAGTCCAGGATCATGATGTTGCTTTGCTTCCTTCTGAGGACCTGAGGGAGAAACCATGCCTTTCCTCCCTCCTTGTTTCCTAGGCATTTCTGTTATCTTTTGGTATTCTTTGACTTGTAAAAGCACCACTCTAATATCCACCTCCATCTTCACATGGATTCCCCCATCTGTGTGTGCAAGTTTCCTCCACTTATGTGGATTGTCATTAACCTTGTGGAATTAATCATATTGGATTATCATTTAAATATTATTTCCAATGATATTTATCAGCAATTATTGGATAATTATTAATCATGTTGGAATTGTCATACTGGGAATCTATTGACTTCATTTTAATTGATTACCTCCAGAAGAGTATCTCCAAATAAGGCCACATTGTGAGATCCCCAGAGGGAGGACTTGAACACATGAATTCAACCTGTAACAGCTATCTGAGAAGTATATAAAATTGTTTTCTAAAGCTTCCAGGTAAATCCTTAAAAGACACTTAAAATAACAAACTTGAACATGACATATTTATATTTGTGGTGTTTAATATTTATTCATGAAGTAAAGTTTAAAAAATGACTTAACTCTTCCTATTTTGAATTTTCTTGTTTGATGCTAGAAACATTTAGAGAAAACTACCATGTATTCTAAAACCCTCTATTTCCTGCCAAGGATAGGACAAAATAGTTGTGTGTAGAAAAAGCCTCTAGTAATGGATTTCTAAGTTATTAGGGTAGTTGATTAAGTTATAGTTTGATTAAGTAAGCTTTTGTGGCATTGGAAGAGGAAGAAATAAATGGAGGAAAAGAAAGTGGGAAAGGGGAAGAGACAGAGAAAAAATAAGGGCAGCAGACAAAGTAGAGAAAGAAGAAGAAGAGACAGAAACTCCAATAGATTAATTCTTCATTGGTGATGTGACTGTCAGAGATAAATGATATAGAATTACCATAGATTTTAAAGTCAGATTCAAACAAAACTCTAATAAGTCTGTGTTCTGCATGGATAACGCTTTTAAGATGATTTTTTTTTCTACATTAGATTTTAGGGTGCTGTCAGAAAGGATTCAAATCTTTTGCATCTATTTTTGAAATTTACATATTCAGCTACATTGACATTTACCTAAATGTTTTAACTTCTTCTGTCTTTGAACTTCACAAATGGAAATCCAAGTTTAGTGATAAAAACATAAGCTAAGTAAATATGAAGTAATTATAAACGATTTGGAAACTTAAAAAAACTAGGGCAATAACTTAATATTCTAATGAACAATTTCATAACTGAGAGCATTTTATTGTTCCAATCATGTGTATGTAAACTAATTATATGAACTAATTTGCTAAATAAGATTAATTGTGATTCATGGAACATTAATTTAAATGCCTGTCCAAAGCCTGACATTCTCCAAAGAGTCGATTTCTTTGTATAACTCTTTTTAAGAAATGAAAATGTGTGTGAAACTATGTCCATTTATTTAATTTTAGAATTGTAGTTACTAGTTACTTGAAATGACTTTGAAATAATGTATTCTCAAGCCTTTAAAGCTTTTAATAGACGAATTATGAGTTATTTTTTCCTTGTATTGTTAGGCAATTGGCATTACCTGGTCATAATAGGAAATCATACATTTATTTAGAAGAAAATCTCTATTGAAAATGACATTTTCAGAGGTTCACAAAGATCAGCGAACTAAGCTCAGCCGCAAGGCATGCACATTTGAAGAATAAATGACTAATTTGCAAAACAATGAGTAAATCTAACATATGTACAGTAGATGCATTTAAAAATCATAAACAAACCAAGATCGTCCCTGAGAATATTCCTTATTCCTCAAAGATTTTCAGAAAATAAAATTTGAGGCTTCAGGGCAATAACTCAGAGTAATAATGGGTTTATGAACCTTATTGTAAATTTTAAGCTTACAATTTGACTTGAATTTTCAAGTGCAATAAATCTTGCAGACCATGAAATTAATTTTTCTTTCTTTTTTATTTTTTTCCTCTTGTAGGCATGGAAGGGTGTACAGTTAGAAATTAATGCTTCTTGCTGGACAGTGAAAGACGAAGGAAAACAAGTGGTGTTAGAAAGGAATTAGCTAATTATTTTCATCTCTATAAAAACAGAATGATGTAAATAGAGCAGGCATGATTTCCAAGTTACAGTTCTGTAGCAACCTCAACCCACTTTAAGTTATTAGTGCATATACATTGTATATCTGTGATTTTGTCTTTTATATAATTGGAATTAGCTCCTCTAGCCTTGATGTCTGAATTAGGGCTTTTTGTGTGTGTGTGTGTATGGTATATTTTCCACTCATTTAGACATTTCTTTGAACTGAGTGTTTAGCATTATGAACTTGGTTTTCTGAGCTTAAGTTTCCATCTGGAGAGCTAAGGATCATTATGGACTGAATTATGTCCTTTCAAAACTTATATGTCGAAGTCTTAACTGCCAAAGGGACTGTTTTGGAGTTTGGATCTTTAGAGAGATAACCAAGCTTAAGTGAGGTTATAATGCTGGGACCCTAATCCACCATGGCCGGCATCCTTATAATGACCACAGGGTGGTGTGTTCACAGGGAGGAGGCCAGGGGAGGGCACAGTGAGAAAGGTGGCCACTTGCAAGCCAAGGAGGATCGGGAGACACCAGACCTGTGGATGTCCAGCTTTCAGAACTGTGAGCGAGTCCACCCAGCCTACCATGCTTCATTATGGCAGCCTTGGCAAAATAATACCGGGACATTTATAAAAAGCGACAACAACGTTGTAGTTAGAAAACGTGAATTCTAGACGTCTTACTGCCTAGGCTTTCATTACGCCTCCACTCCTTCCCAGCTGTGTGAAATCGGCCATTATTTAACCATCTATGCTACCTTCATGATCAGATTGCTGGGAACTGTGGTCAAGAGGAAGTCCCAACAGCATTCCCAGCAAAAGAGTCCATTCAGTAGGCCCATGGGAAGACTTGTTAAAGACTCCAAATTGGAAATTGTGCAAGGCAGAAGACAAATGGATAGGTGTCTTTAGCACGTTGACAAAATTTTCCACCTGGAAATCTACATTTAATGAAAATAGTCTTCAAAAGTGAAGAAAATAAACACTTTTTTTAAAATATAAACAAAACCCAAAAAAACAAATTACAGACGGACATGCACTAAAAGAGATAGCGATATTATTGGAAGGAAGAAGAGGGGGAGGGCTGAGGTTATGACTCAGTGATAGAGCACTTGCCTAGCATGTGTAAGGCACTGGGTTTGATTCTTAGCACCACATATACATAAATAAATAAAATAAAGCTCCATCAACAACTAAAAGAAGAAGAAGAGGAGGAGGAGGAGGAGGCGGAGGAGGAGGAGAAAGAAAAAATGGTACCTGTTGGAAACTGGGATTTATACAAGGAAATGGAAATCACTGAATGTAAAATGTATGCAAGATTAAATCCAGGGGCTCTGTACCACTGAGCTACATCCACAGAACTTTTTATTTTTTACTTGAGACATAGTCTTGCTAAGTTGCTAAGAGTCTCACTAAATTGCTGAGGCTGGCCTTGAAATTTTGATCCTCATGCTTCAGTTTCCCAAGTAGCTGGGACTATAGGCATGCACCACCATACACCCAGCTATTTCAACAATATCTTCACCTATCTAAAGAATGACACCAGTATGTCATGGGGTATGGAAAGTACATAGAATTAATATGTTGCACCACATATTAACATCACAAAATGCACCAATGGGGAAATGGAAGTGTAATGTTATACGTTTCATTATGCATGAGAGTAATATAATACTCGTTCAAGTTACATTGTAATAATAATGCTCATTTAAAACCCTATAGAAAACACTAAAAATTGAAACAAAGAAATATCATCAATAAGCCTAGAGTGGAGATAAAATATCATAATAAAATAGCACACTCCATCCCAGATGAAGTCAGGTTTAAAAGGATTAAAAAAAAAAAAAAGTAAAGAATAGATGAATAGAAGAAAACACAAATAACTGAGTAGTGAATATAAGTCAAACCAAATCAATACTTACATTAAATATCAATGCTCCATAGGCTTCAACTAAAACATATTGTCAGACTAGATAAAAGAAGGTCTAATTGTATGATGTCTATAAGACATTCATTTTGAATATCAAGCTGGTAAATTAAAAGTAAGACAAGGAAAAAAAAAGATGTGTGATGCAAACCTTAAGATTGAAGAGCAAGAACAGGTACATTAATATATAAAATAGACTTCAGAACAAGGAATACTGGTAGGGATAGAGTCACAATTTTAATGTTACAGATTTGTCCATCAAAAAGGCACAAAAATCCTCAAGAGTAAGTGTCTTTCTTTAGACTGTTCCTGAGTTGTATCCTTTGTAATAAACTGGTAATAGTTATCTGAGTGTGAGCTGGGGACTGAGGAGGGGGTGGGAGTCCTTGATTTATAGCTGGATGGTCAGAAGCAGAGGACCTCCAAGGTTTGCAATTGACCTCTAAAGTAGGGACGGTTTCATGGAACCAAGATCTTAGCCTCTGGAGTCCGAGCTAACTCTGGATGGTTTGTGTCAGAAGTGAATAGTAAGACACTCAGTTGATGTCTGGAGAGCTGGAGAATTGCTTTGTTTGGGAAAAACAGCTGGTGTCAGAAGTGTTTTGAGCAAAATCAGTCCATACATAGTATCTTCTCCAAGCACAACACAATTAAACGAGAAGCCAATGTTAGAAAACATCTGGAAAATCTCCAAACACATTGAAACTTAACCCATGAATCAAAGAATAAATCACAAGGGAAATTAGAAAATATTTTGAGTAGAATGAAAAAGAAAACCAGGGTAGTTAAACTTGTGGGATATAGCTAACACAGTACTCAGAATGACACAGAGAGCTATTAGGAAGTGGAAACTTTTAAGATTAGTGGCTTACGCATTTGCCTTAATAACCTAGAAAAAGAAGAACAAATTAAGCTGAAAATCAGAAGAAAAGAAATACTAAAGTGTATGATTAGTTTAAAGTTTAATATACAATGAAGCCAAAAGTTGGTTCTTAAAAAATCATAAGTTTGCTGGGCGTGGTGGCGCATGCCTGTAATCCCAGCAATTTGGGAGGCTGAGGCAGGAGGATGGCGAGTTCAAAGCCAGCCTCAGCAGTGGCGAGGCACTTAGCAACTCAGGGAGACCCTGTCTCTAATAAAAAAAAATACAAAAAAAAAAAAAAAAAAAAGGGCTAGGGATGTGACCCAGTGGTCGAGTTCCCCTGAGTTCAATCCCCAGTACCACACACACACACACACACACACACACACACACACACAAAACAAAACAAAAAAAAATCGTACGTTTGATAAACCTGTAGCTAGATTGATCAAGAAAAGAGACCACATAAAAAACTGATATAATGATGGAGACATTGAAACAAAAATAAAGGGAAGTTATAAATAATTTTATGATGATATACCAAATAACCAAAGCAAAATGAATGAATTCCTTGAAACATGTTTTACCAAAACTGATTCAATAAGACAAAGAAACCGTGGATGACTCTGAATAAGTTAAAGAAATTGAATTTATGTTTTGTTCTACAAGATAATCCCAGACCCGGATTGCTTCACTGCTATATGCCACCACCGTTCAGACATTAATTATTCCAGTCACAGACAAAACATCTTGGGACACAGGAGAAAAGAATACTTCCAAATCTATTATGAAGTCAACACCACAATGATACCAAAACCACACAGAGAGATTCCAAGAAAGCAAACTACGTGCTGACATTTTTTTTCTCTTGAGCAAAGACAGAAAAAATTCTTCACAAAGTATTAGCAAATTGAATCTAGCAATATTTGAAAATGTAATACAGCATGACCCAAGAACGCATGGTTGATTTAAAATTTAATACTTAAAATTGATCTATTTAATTAGGTGTCCCCCCAAAATGTGCGTGTGAGACAATGTAAGCATGTTTAGAGGTGAAATGATCCATTTTTGAGAATCTGAACCCAATCTGTGAATCAATTTCCTGCTAGGGATTAACTGAGTGGTATCTGTAGACAGGTAGGGTGTGACTGGAGGAGGTGGGTCACCGGGAGTGGGGAGTGTGCCTTTGGGTTTAAATTTTGTCTATGTTGAACACAGCTCTCTCTTGGGCTTCCTGGTGCCAAGTTCCCAGCTACTTTCCTCCTCCACATCCTTTTGCCATGATGTTCTATATCACCTCGGGACCTGAGGAGTAGAGTTGGCCATCTACGGACTGAGACCTCTGAAAACCTGAGTCCCCCAAATAAACTTTTCCTCCTCTAAAATTGTTCTTGTTATGTCTTTTGGTCACGTCAGTGAATAATTCAGAAAATTTTGCATGCCATTTTATGATAACAAAATGTCTTAGCAAATTTAGAATAGAAGTGAATTTCCCCAACTTGATAGGAAGTATTTGCAAAAACAAAACAAAGCAACAAAAATCAAAACATTGATATAATTACTGATGAAAGAATGTCCATACACAAAATCCTAGGACTGGAAATAAGAAAGAAATATTAACTGATGTTGTATTGGAAGCATTGGCCTGTTACATAGGTAGGAGGCAAATAAATCAGGAAAGAAGTCTCATGTTCCTGTTTTGATCAGGTAAGTGATAAGGTGAAGGTACAAAGTCCGAAGGAATCCACCAAGAAGCTTCTAGAAAGAGTGAAGTGGTTTGGAGGAGTGTCCTGCAGGAGCCCTGTTTGGGGATTGGCTTGAATTGCAGTTGACTATGAGGAGATTTGGCCATTGTCGCCACCCGTAGTCTCACGGATTTTGTTGCGGGATCTCGAGTGTGGCCCTGATCGGGTCAGCGCCATTTTAGTGGTGTGTTTGGCGTGAGTTAGTTGTTGTTAGAATCAGAGAGAAAAGTTATCAGAATAAAAAGCGTTTGTCTCCAGTTTGCTTCTGAAGTTCTCCCCGCGGCTCCGTTGTCCAAGCGCTTCAACAGTGTCCCTGGACAGTCCACGTGTTAGGGGCTTGGTCTCCATGGTGGTACTATTGAGAAGTGCTGTAAAAATTAGGAGGGGGGACCTAGTGCAGGGTCCTTAGGTCACGGGTGTGCCCCCAAGGGAATTATGGGAGCCTGGGAAGTTCTGCTTCTCTTTTAGTCTCTGGCTCCTGAAGGGAGTGGTTCGTTTCCCCGCGGGCTGCCCTTATAAGTGCTGCCCTCAGCAGAGACTCAAAGAGATGTAAGTAGCCACTGGAGTTTGGACTGGAAACTTCAGAAATGTTAAGTTAAAGTAAGCCTTCTGTTTTCATAGAGTAATTACCTTGGCCTTTTAAAAGTAGTATCAGGAAGCTAACTCAGGATAGCAATATCTCAAGATACAAGTTACTTTATGAAAACCAATGGTATCTTTACATCAGTAAAGAACAATTGGAAATTGCAATTAAAACGCCCTTTACAAAAGTATTCAAAATCATGTAATAATTAGGGGTAAATTTAATAAGAGAGTTATGCAAGTTGAAAGAATATAAAGTTAAGACAAACTCAGAAAAACCAACTGTATTGTTTCTTTTTTTTAAATATTTATTTATTTGCTTTAGTTGTACACAATGCCTTTATTTTTATGTGGTGCTGAGGATTGAACCCGGGTCGCGCACATTCTAGGCAAGCGCTCTACCGCTGAGCCACAACCCCAGCCCCCAACTGTATTCTTAAATACTAGTAATGCACAATCAGAAATAGAACATTGAAAGCTACCATTTTGAATAGCAAGCATCCTTAAATAATAAAGGTGCATATATTTAGTAAAATACATGAAAAAAATCTTCACAATAGAAAAGCATGAAACTACTGAGGGAAGTTAAGGAACATCTAAGTAAGGGAAAAGAGTTTCCAAATTCACGAGTTGAAAGGACCTCTAGTTTCAGTGCAATTATCATAAAAGTCCAAGGAGACCTTTTAGTATAAATGAGCAAATTGATACTAAGTACATGTGAAAAAGAAAAGGAATTGAAAAGAATCATCAAAAATAGCAACATCTCAAGACTCATGTTCTCTGATGTTTGGATGTGGTATACTGCTATAGTTACCACAAGAGCATCACACTGCTATAATTTACCATTATGACCTAGCAATTTCATTCCTGGATATCGACCTATGAGGAATGGAAAATGTATATCCACATGAAAACTTGTTTGTGAATGTTCATAACTGCTGTTTTCATATTAGCTAAAGGTAGAAACAATCCAAATGGTCATCAATATGTGAACAAACAGTTTTTGGTACGGACATGCCGTGGAATACTACTCAGCAATAAAAAGGGAAGAAGTATGATATAATAACCACTGCCACACGGTGAACAAAAGACTCCATACTATGATTCCAATATACAAATCTTTAGAAAAGTCGTACTTAATCTGCAAAGACAGAAAGAAAATCAATGTTTGCCTGGGGCCAGAGTAGATAGTAAAGATTGACAATAAAGGAGAAAAGCTTGATAATTGTTGGAAAGGGACACAAGAACTTTTGGTCATGATGGAAATATTCTTTATTTATGTTTCCATGGCTATGTCAATCTTCATTACTGCTTAAACTCTTACCATTAAAATGAGTGCATTTGATTCTAGGTAAATGTGTGCTTTTTGTTGTTGTTTTGCTTGTTTTTGGTTTTGGTACCTGGGATTGAACCCAGGGGGGTGCTTAACAACTGAGCCACATCCCCAGCCCTTTTTATATTTTATTTCAAGACAAGAGTCTCACTGCTTAGGACCTTGCTGAGCTGCTAAGGCTGGCTGGCTTTGAACTTGGCGATCCTCCTGCCTCAGCCACCATGATTACAGGTGTGCACCACCCTGCCCCACAACAAATGTGTTCTTAATAAAAGTCAGATGTTAAGGAGCTGAAATATTAGTTGGGAACCTCTAACCTGTTGTGTAGATTTGTCTGTCAAGGAAGGGAGTTCAGAGCAGAGAGTATGTGCATGGAGAGTATGAGAGTCTATTCTGGAGGGAAGTCACACCACTGGGAAAGGTAATCCAAGCACCTGGCTTCTAAGACCCAGGCCCAGGTCAAATCTGATGGAGAGGGGGCATGTTTACGAATCCAAGCCCAGAGGAGGTGTCTCCACTGGGCGTGGAGGGGCTTGGGGAGTCGTCTCTCCACACCCTATGTATCTGAGATCAATTTTGGTGTCTGTGACTGTTGCTCTCTCCCACACCCTTTCCTACTGATCTCTAATTGTCCTAACTAATTTCATTAATTGCACAATTAATGAGTTGGAGAGAATGTATAATTTTGTTAGCTATTGTCAAATTACTTTTCAAAGTAATTAAATAAATTATAGATTCAAGTAATAGAATAACAGAGAATAAGTAGAACAGTGGTGTGGATCAGTGTTGGCACACCTGCGCTGGTTTAGTGTCACTGTGCATAGGTCTAAAGAAGCAATTCTCTGAATTTATATAAAGTTTAAAAATGTTAAATATAACATAATATATTATTTGTATATCCAAATACATATAGGAGCATAAAGTCATTCTTGGGATTGACATGATGAGCTTGAAATTCGGCTAAATCTAAGGAGGGAAGGTAGGAAAAGGGGAGGGTGAACAAAAGCGTGTCTGGGAGTTCATGACAGTAATGTTTATGATTTTTGTATGGATGGCACATTTCATCAAAAAATATAGAAAATACCAACTGCAACTGTTTTTTCACAAAACCCTGGCACCAAATCTGTGGGTGTTTTTTTCCCCATGTAGACCAATTCTACAACTCTGTTGGACACCAATCAAGTGTCTGCAAAATTCAATTCAATTCAAAATTCAAAATTCAATTCAATTCAATTCAGACCCCAGCTACCTGAAGTCAACACAGGGCAGGTGCTCATTCTCTGAGACTGCCCTACTTCAGATGCTAACCACAAGTCCCAGGCCTCCCCTGTTCCTGACTAAAGAGCTATCAATAGGGGATCCTCACTATTTCCACCTTGGATTTGATAATCTGTTAGAACAACCCACAGAGCTCAGGAAAACACTTCCTCGATATGAAAACATTAGCTATGAAATCATTCATATCTAATCTTCATTGGTTTATTATAAAGCATCCCAATGAGCAGCGGGTCCGAGATGTAGCAGAGTGTGTTCCAGTGGTTCCCCAGTGCAGGAGCTTGTCTTCTGTGGAGCTGTTGGTAGACCACCTTCCTGGGACACAGATGCATTCACCAACCCAGAAGCTCCCCAAGACCTGTCATTTAGGGGTTATTCATGGAGGTTTCATCATTCTTATAATTTCTTGCTCAACTTCCAGATTCTTTCCTGTCCCTGGAGGTGAAAATTCGACGCTTCTCATCAAAGTTTGGTCTTTCTGGCTACCAGCCTGAAACTGTTTACAAGTCACTGGAACAAAAGACATTCCTGTCACTCAGGAAATTCCCAGGGATGTAGGAGCTCTGTGTGAGGAACTGAAGATAAAGGCTGAATGCGTATTTCTTATTATATTACCATATCATATTATGGTGTTTGCTGTATCAATACCCATAATTTTTGTAAGGATGATATATTTTATTTAAAAAATACAAAAAAAAAAAATGCAAAAACACAAAACAAATAATCTCCAGGAATTGTTTTAACTCATGGCACATAATTCCAATTGAACAGCAAATAACAACAACAACAATACCATGGTACCCACAGCTTAATTTCAAAATAGGGGGCAAGGAGCAGTGACAAAATTGCAGCCAGTGGAAGTAGTGTGGAGTTGTGGTTTCTCCCATGTTTATACACCAGCTGAGAGCACATAGGTTACTGAATAAAGATTCCCAAGTGTTCCTTAAGCCATCATTTCCTCATTCTTAAATTCTTTTTCATATTTAATCATTCTTAGAATTTCTTACTTTTTGCCCATGGTTGTGATTTTCTCTTTTCTGCAACATGTGAAAAATTCTCACTTTACATTGTTTATCTTATAATTTCATCACATGAAGTCTTTAGAGGTTTAATTGTGCTATTTCTGCTGATTTTTGTCCATTTTATTTCTAATAGAGAGTGTGTAGGGTCTTCATCTAGCATTTTGCTGAGAAACTGGCTTTTGTTTAAGAGAGCCCAATTGGTGCTCTTTGCCAACTTTTGTGGTGAAAATGCTCTTGTGGTGGCCAATTTCAAACTGCCCGTCTGACATTGTGAATGTGAAGTTGGGAAGGAGCCACACAATGGCCTCTCTCAAGCCAGTCTGCACCAGCCAGCTCTAGCCCTCCTCTGCCTTCCTGTGTAGGAGTCCTACAGATTGGGGTGGAGAGTCCACTTCTTACCAGGAATTTGCCTTTGTTCTGTTAGGTACCTGGAACTGTTCCCAATGTCAGACCACTTTAAATTAATTTCTTAGTGTTTTTGGAACATGAAGATAGTTTTGAATTGAATCCCCCAGTCTATTTGAGGCTTGCTTCTTTCTGTTATTGTTTTTGTTATATATACACATAACAAATATATATAAAGGTATATATTTGGTACCGGGGATTGAACTCAGGGACACTGGACCACTGGGCCACATCCCCCAGCCCTTTTTGAGTATTTTATTAGAGACAGGGTCTCACTGAGTTGCTAAGTGCTTTGCCATTGCTGAGGCTGGCTCTAAACTCACTATTCTCCTGCCTCAGCCTCCCAAGTGCTGGGATTACAGGCGTGCGCCCCTATGCCTGGCTGTTTTTGTTGTATGTTTATTTTAAAAATTGGCAAGGAATACTTTTATGTATCTATGGGGTGCAGTGTGATGTTTGGATATACTTCTTCACGGTGTGAAAACTGCTTCTGTTAACAGATTCTTAGAGATGTCCTTTCTTACCCTCACTCAAGGTCAAAAAAGTTTGCTAGTTACATCTTTGTGCAGGACTGGCTTTTTTATTTCTTATTTTTTAATTTAGTCTCTCATACAGGGCACAACCCTATAGGGTCTTGGCTTTATTTAGCATCTTTATTTCAATTCTCTGTTCTGTGAAGGCTTAAGAATTTCAGTCATCAAAATTGAAGATTCTTGCTTTCTTGGAGGCCAGCCAATACTACAGGGGCAGCTGCCAGCTTTAGTGCCAGTTTATTAGTCTAGATTCTTTCTGGGATCCACTACTTCTGAATACTTTCTTATCCTTTGTGAGCTTGGCTATGCATTAAAAATGATTTGGAAGAATCGTTTATCCACTATTTTAAGTAACCCACAGATAAGATACTAATGAGGATCAAGGTTTTCAGGATAGGTTGATTGCAATATTTCTAGGTGTAGAATTCCCATTTTAAATGCTTAAAATGCTATCTACTTTTCAGGTTATCTGTCTTCAGGTAGCAGATATTCCAAGCTTACCATTTGTAAAATAATCAATTTCATCAGTGATCGAGATCTGTGGATTAAGAGTTTGGACAGGGCTCAGCAGGGTGATTCTTCTGTTCTCTGTGGTATCAACTGGGTTCACTTGGTGTTTTTCAGCTGGAGGCTGGCCTAATTTGGAGAGTTTCAGAGATTTTTCAATCCCATGTCTGGTACCTTGATGGGGACAGCTGGAAGTGAGGGCTGAGTTAGTTTGCTCTCTCTCTATGTGGTGTAGGGCCTGTCTTCATGAACTTGCCAGCAGAGCCACTAGGTTTCTTACCTCAGAGAATGAGTGTTCCAAGAGACAGGATGTGGGAGCTGCCAATTTCTAGATCTGGGAAATGGCTCATTGTCACTTCTTTCACACTCTACTTGTATTCTGTCACATTCAAAGACTTCAAGAATTCTTTGATCCCAAATTCAAGAGGAGGGGGCAATTCAAAGATTACCAAGTCCTACCTTTTCCATTGAAACACGAAGAAACCAGGAGCTAGAGCACTCAAAAAACTTTCTATGATCAAAGTGTGGTTAGTGTCATGGTTTGGACCTGGTGAAACATAGCTCAGTCTCTCCATCTGAAATTGTCCAACTGGATAGGCCCTGGAAGTCACTGCTACAAACCCTGGTAGGAAATTCAGAAGATGGAAATGAACATGGTACACAGAAAATATGCCAACAGATAACAGATGGTGGTTTGATAAAGCAGTTTGTTTGAAGTTCACTATTTCATAGGTGGATGTCCCAGTAAAGGAATGAGAAGTGATATTTAGAAATTCAAAAGACAATTAAATTGTAAGCATTTGTATAGCACTGCTGAGAATCCAGGTAAACTCAGGACAGTTCCTGGCCTTGTGGGGCTCAGAATTAGGAAGGCAGAGAGCTAGTCCCCACCTATTTGTCAATAAGGGGTAAGGTTCTAGAAACTGAGTAGTTATCAAGAGCAAGCAGAACTCTAGTTCTAGAGATACTGGAGTTTGGGATGTTTTCCAAGGTGAGGACTTGAGTGTGTAACAGATATTAGAAGAAAACATGATCCCATTTAGTGTAACTGGATAGATGAACATACAGAGAAGGGTGCTGAGTTCTGGAGTTAGTGGCTAAAAGTCCTTAAATATTTGAGGATTTGTTCAGAGACTCTATGAAGGGAAAGGAAACTCATAAACTAGTTTGTCATTAGAAAGATGGAAGATGACTAGAGAAAGTAACCCATAGATATGACACTGATGAGTAGCAACAAGTGGTAAAAGGTAACTAAAAAGATAGGAAAAGAAATCAAGCCAGTGTTGATTTTTAAGTTTATAAAACACACACACACACACACACACATTTTAGAGGTTATGTGGTTAAAAACCCTACAGAGATGAGGCAGTTAATACAAAGTGGTGTATAAATTCCTATGAACCGAATTGTGACTCTGCAAATTCATATGGTGAAGCTCTAACCCCCTGTGTGACTATATATGGAAATGGTATTTAGGAGGTGAGTAACATGGTTAGCATAAAAGAAGGCACAATGGTGGGGCCCTACTCGATAGGACTGGTGGCCTTATAAGAAGATGGGGGAGACAGAGAGGGAGAGAAAGAGAGAGGAGAGAGGAGAGAGGAGAGAGGAAGGGAGAGGGAGAGGGAGAGAGGGAGAGAGAAATAGAGAGAGAGGGAGAGAGAGAGATAGAGATAGAGATAGACAGAGATAGATAGATTTGCACATACACAGAATAAAGGCCAGGGAGGACACAGTGAGAAGATAGCTATACAGGAATGGCCATTTACAAGCCTGGAGCTGAGCCTTCACCAGGAACTGCACTTGCCAGCATCTCGACCGTGGACATCTAGCCTCCAGAACTGTAAATGTCTGTTGTTTCCCAGTCTGTGGCATTTTGTTATGGCAGCCCAAACAGACTAACATGAAGGGTAGCAACAGAATACAACCAGGAGTGGTCGAAAGAGCCTTGAAGTAGATCATAGAAGCCTCTTCCCGAAGGAGCAGCTGCTGACTGAGCCCCCATGAAGTGAGGCTGGCCTTGTGGGAGGGCGTAGAGAAAGTATGTGAAACAACACTGGACGTTGAGAGCTTGTTCCAAGTTCGGCAGGACTCTGAAAGATTGACCTTCAGGGGTTCTTCCCCGTCTCCCTTTGCTTTAGGCCAAAAGCTTCTCACAAGTGGCTGGAGCTGAAGCACATGTAGTCCAGGGTTAGGGCATTGGGGGCGTAACCAGACCAGCTGCCCTTGGCAGGGCCATAACTCCTCATTCTTCCTCATGACTTTCTGGTCACCTTTGTCGCTCTGGTCTCTTCGTGGATAGCTGTGTCCCACAGCAGCTCTATGATTTCTAGTCCAAACCAATTCAAAATCTTCTATGGGTTTGAATAGACATTTCTCCAGAGGAAATATAGTAGTGGTCAAGGAGCACTTGACTAGAGGGCCAGCATCACTAACCATTAGGGAAATTCAAATTCAAATCACAATGATATAAAACCCCTTACTCATTATGATGGACACTCAGAAAAACAAAACAGCAAGTGAGGATGTGGAGAAACTGGAGTCCTCATCTCTCATTGGTGGGAATGTCAGATGGTGCAACCACAGGGAAAACGTTGTGAGAGTTCTCATAGAATTACCATATGACCTGCAATTCCATTCTGGGTATAAACTCCGAAGAAGTGGAAGCAGGGCCTCTAGGAGATATGCATACTCTCAGGTTCACAGCGACTTTATTCATAATAGCCAAAAGGTAGAGTGACCCAAGTTTCCATCAGCACATGAATTGAGAAACGGAATGTGATATAGACTGCTAATGGAATTTTATTTAGCCTTAACAAGGAAGGAAATTTTGACACATGCAGCAACATGGGTGAAACTTGGGGACATTATGCTAAGCGAAATAAACCAGTCATAAGAAGACAAATACTGTACGATTCACTTATAGGAGAGTCTAGAGTACTAGTCACATTTATAGAGACCGAAAGTAGAATGGGGGTTGCCAGGGGCTGGGGTGGTGGTGTAATAGGGAGTTATTTAATGGGCCCAGAGTTTTAGTTTTGCAAGACCAAAAGCATCTTGGTGATGGAAGGAGGTGATGGCTGAGTGACAGTGTGAGTGTGCTTAATACCCCTGAACTGGGTACTTTGAGATGGTTAAGATGGTCCATTTTGTGTCATTTGTATTTTATTAAAATAATGTATATATATAGTGCACCAACAACACATGAACCAAACACTGTGGTGAACTGGAAGAGCCTAAAACCTGCTCATTTGCAAACTTGAGCATTTAGTTGTAGCTGGAATAGCCAACGTAGGACTGACAGTAATGAAGTCAGTGGGATCTCAGCAGTAATGAGTCAACTCAGTGCTATGATTTTTACTAAGTTTTACTCAAGCAGGAAAATAGTTACGGTTACTCCCCACTGAGGTCCAATTTTGTAACTGCATCTGGATTTATACTGTTGTAAACTTTGGTATAACAATTGGTAGGCTGATTTATTACATTTGTAAAGGAAAGTAGTTTGTCATAAAACAAAGAAGAGCTTGTTTTTCAGGAGAGGAAACAAAATGAATTTTAAAGCTTTAAGAGCAAGATGGGAATTTGCAGAATTAAAAAAGGGGATATGTGAAAATATGTAGTTTTTTATTGCTAGAAAATAAAAAGTAGGAGAAATAATTCATTTATTCAGCTAGTAACTACACATGAGTATATATGTATATGTACACATGTATTTATGTCTTGTACTTAGGAGGAGTACACAGATGGTCTCTTTTCCTCTCTACGTAGATGGACGACTTGGTGAAGTAAATCTGTTGTACTTGAGAAGTCTGGAGACTGAGCTGAGTTTTCCCATTATCTCAGAGTGGGCAGCTAGAAAGGACCTTCTTTCTTCCCTTCTAACAATAATCTCTGAGGAAAGGAGAGTGGTTGGAAGCCTTCATGTTCACAGAATTTTCCAGCATAGTTGTTCAAATGCCAGTGCCCTTAATGTTCAAGTGAACCAGAAGAGTCACACCCAAGGCCTCATCAGAAGGGCACTTACAGTATGGCTACAGAAACAGAGGCATCCTGAGGGCATGTGCAGTGAATGAACTTGACTGCAAGTGCTTACTAGAGTGCAGTCTAAAAACAGAGAAACTGATTTAACATTTGAACTTTGGTAGCTGTTTTCATTGGATTACATTTTAAATTATTTTATGCCTGTTTCCTGTATTGTTGGTAAAGAAAATATGTGATTATTTTATTTCACTGGAAGTCAAGATTTGTAGTGTGATAATGAGATATAATTTCTTGAATTAGCAGTTTAAATACGGATGCTGCACCATTAGAAGTGAATTGAAAGAACATGAATTCATATCATTCCATGGGGTTAGGGTTGGGGTCAGGGGTGACTGTGTTTTCAGCCCTATTTACTGACATGGCCCAGGAGCAAGGTCATTCTGTGATGTGCTCTAGTGCCCATAAGCACCACAGCTCTTGGAAAATGGTCAGTTCCATGTGTGAGTTCAAAGGTAGGACGTGAGACTAGAGCATCTACTTGTTCCAGGAAGCAAGAAAGCTCTCCAAGATTAATGGTGCTATGTCAAAAGACCACGGGAACCAATTTAAGGTGTACCCGAGACCGTCTGAACACCCAAAGGAGGATAATGGCTCTGGTCAATTGACACACTGTAAATCTGAAAAACTATTAGTCCATAATGATGTACAAAAGAGAAAAGCGAACCTAAGTGCTGAGTCTTGTTATTCAATCTTGTTGATGTGATTGACTAATTTATTGTATTGCTTAAGAGAATAGAAACAAAACATGTACATACTTAAGCTCAATGTGTCTTCTGACTCAGAATATGAATAGAATGATACCTATAAGCCATGACCTTAAATCATTCATGATGTATTCAAATTAAATTGTGTAAGTATACATAGATGTTAGTGCATGAATGAATAAAAATTATTAGTAATATGTAATTAATAATGATCTAACATATAATGTGATTTATTTATATATGTAATTTTCTAGGACCTCTCCATGGATATCAAAATCTGAGGAAACCCAAGTTTCTATATGAAGTGGCCTGATATTTGCATATAAATTTATGCAGATCCTCTTTTATTCTTTAAATCATCTCCAGAGTAATTATAATACAATATAAATGCTCTGTAAATAGTTGCTATACTGTATTGTTCCAGGAATAAGGACAAAAAAAGTCTACATATTCAGTACCAGTGAACTTTTCTCTTTGAAATATTTTTTTAGATAAGTTGGTATAAATTGAATCCATGGATGTGGAACCCATAGACAAGAGGGGCCAATTGTACTTTTATGTTTCTAAAAGTGAAGAAAATTCAGGAGTCATTAGATAAAAATAATTTAAAGTTATATTTCTTGGGATGTCATCAAGTTTGAAGGTCTCTAGAGGTAGAAGAAGAAAGACATTCATTAACTTTCAGTTTATCAACTTGAGTGAAAGAAATATTGCTAGACTCAAGGCTTAGATCATACAGATAACTAGAATCCATTGAAATAAGCTAAATAGTCCTATAAGATTTATGAAGCCACTGATGTAACCAAAAAAATTTGGGCTCAGCAGATCATATTAGAGATATACATGACATCCTTCTGGTGTAGATTTTTTAAAAAAATATTTTTAGTTGTAGTTGGAAACAATGCCTTTATTTTGTTTATTTAGTTTTTATATGGTGCTGAGGATCGAACCCAGGGCCTCACACATGCTAGGCAAGCGCTCTACCACTGAGCCACAACCCCAGCCCTGGTGTAGATTTGTTAGTGATGCCAATCAACAGGCATGGCCATTGGTTTTTCTTACGTGAATGAACATTTTTTCAACCTGAGAAGGTTTAGAGGTATGTATACAAACATTTAAGACCTTAGAATTAAGACCAAATCAAACCATTTTAGAATTAGAACTGTGCTTAGGATCACTCTTAGATACGCAAGTGTCTCATTGTAAGTCTTCCTGCTTATAAACTAGAGGCCTGTGAACTCCAGATCTTAACTACATCAAAATGACCACAAAAGCATGGTGGATTCTTTTATCATTTATTTATTTTGCAATGTTGAAAATTGAATTCAGGGCCTCACTCATGCTTGGCAAGTGCTGTACCTGTGAGTTACAAAACAGCCCAAGGTGGAGTTCTTTAAATTGAAGATAACCGTTTAAGATTTGGAAAGGCTAGAAGGGGATTCCTAATTTTATTGCTCTGTAGCAGATATTTAAAATAGAAATATGCCAATCAATAGTATTTAAAATGGAAATAGATAATTGGCTTGGGACATTCATACCTTGCTATGGGGAGTCCACAATAAAGTCTCAAAGACCTGAGAGGTAGGGGACAGTAACCTCAGAGTCACTGGTTTAATCTAGAAAACCACTGGTTAATTTTGTGACAGTAAGGTCCTCCTTCCCTGTGGTCACTGTCCTGGAGGGGCTCCAAGAGTGATTACAAGCAATAACCAGTTTTGAAAAGGCAGATTTATAGCATGGTTAATGTCCAAATAAAAACGGGTCGATTTTTTTTCTCCATTGGGGCATTTGATGTGAATCTCTCCCTGTGCACAATCAGCAGAAATTCTCGAGTGTTCCAAAGAACAAAGAAATTCTCACTTGTTCCAAAGAGATTAAAAACAAAATATCTATTACCAAAGAAACACTTGATTTTGTACAACCCTGCTCATGTATTATAATCCCTTAGAATATCTAAGCATTTAAATATTTTATTGGATATGTACTATGTATACTATTGATTCCACTTTAAAATAGCCTTTTCCAAAAAACACACACACACACACACACACACACACACACACACACACTTAAACAAGCTCTCTGGGATCCCTGCTTTGGGTGAGAGCACTTCCTATTATTTTCTTCACTTTCCTTGGCTCTGAGTGTTGTCTCATGTACCCACACAGCTGTGACAATCAAGGGTTAATTTTCCAGGATTCAGTGAATGCTCTCATGTTGAAGGCTGATTTCAATGCTCCATGGCTTTGAGTATCCACCTCCCTTTAGACTCTGGTCAGAGCATTAAATACTTCCCAGCTAGTCCCTTATAAAATGATTTTTGAAATCTGGGGGCTGGGCGTGTAGTTCAGTGATAGTGGTACAATGTGTGCTTAGCATGCATGAGGCCCTGGGTTCAACCGCCAGCACCAACCAAATAAATAAAAATAAAAATCTGACATTTTGAATTCTCTGTTGGTTTTAGTGAAGGAGAGGTTTGTGAACCTAGCCCATCAGCAGAAATAATTCATTACAAAAGTTTTCTGAAGTTGAACCAGACTACTCTCTGGTAAGAACCCCTCTATCATTAAGAGGTGTTTTTAATTTTATGCTGTATTGTTTCACTTTCCATCATGTTCTTTGGGGGTTTTGCATTTGTGTTGATGGGTGAGATTTGTCTGTACCTTTTATCATATTGTCCTTGTCTAGTACCTATGTCAAAGTTATACTATCCTCATCAAATGCTTTGGGGACTGTTCCCTCATTTTCTGTTTTCTCATAAAATTTATATAATACTAAAATGGAAATTTGATGGATTATGACTATGAAACTGACATAGTGCTTCCCTGTGGATTTTTTTTTTTTTTTTTTTTTTTGATACTGGGGATTGAACCCAGAGGGGGCTTTACTACTGAGTCACATTCCCAGGCCTTTTTATTTTTTTATTTTGAGATAGGGCCTCTGTAAATTGCTGAGGCTGACCTTGAACTTGTGATCCTTTTGTCCCAGGTTCCCCTTTGCTGGAATTATAGGCAAGCATCACCACATCTACCACATCTGGCTTCCTTCTTCTTTTTCTTTTTCTTTTTTTTTTTTTTTTGATACCAGAGGGTCATTTAACCACTGAGCCATATCCCCAGTCTTTTAAAATTTTTTTGAGACAGGGTCTCGCTAGGTTGCTTAGAGCTTCGCTAAGTTGCTGAGGCTGACTTTGAACTTGTTATTCTCCTGCCTTACTTTCTTAAGTAGGATGCCTAGAGTTAATTTTCCAGTTCTCTGTTCTTCTAATATATACATATATTATAAATTATGATACATACTGCAAATTCCTCCTTCAAATATCATTTTGTTATATCCCAGAACTTTTGATGTGTAGTATTTTAAACTTTATTCAGTTATAAGTATTCATTAATTTTGATAATGATTGATTTTAGTTTTATGGTCTGCTTACTTACATTTTTTAAATCTTTGATTTATATTTCAGTTATTATAGCGAAACAAAATAGTTTTGGCTGGGTGCTGTGGCGCAGACCTATAATCCCAAAGATTTTGGAGGCTGAGGCAGGAGGATTGCAAGAAGGCCAGGCTGAGCAACTTAGCGATATCCTGTCTCAAAATAAAAAAAAAATAAAAAGGACTGGGAACGTGACTCCATGATTTAAAAAAGGAAGAAAGAAAGAAAAAAGAAAACAAAGTGGCTTGTATGTTATTGATTATTTTTAAAAAGTATGAATATTTGCTTTATGATTTAGAACACAGGAGACTTTTTTTTATAGATACTCCAAATCTTTTCCACTTTTAAGTGCAGTGTTTGACACGTGCCCTTAGATCAAGCTTGCTAATTGTGTTGTGTAAGAGTCCTCTATTCATGGGCATTTCTTTTGCATGTTTTAGTTACTGTTGAGAAATGTGTGTTAAGTTGTTGGCCATGATGGGTTATTCAGGCAGTTCTAAATCTTTTCCCAAAAGGCTTTAGACGTTGCAGGAGCCCTGTTTGGGGATTGACTTTAATTGCAGTTGACTTGAGCCGTGGAGATTTATTGTCGCCACCCGTAGTCTCACGGGATTTGTTGCGGGATTCTCGAGTGACTTGGCCGAGATTGCTGATCGGGTCAGCGCCATTTTAGGGTGTTTTTTTTTTTTTTTTTTTTAGAACCAGAGAGAAAAGTTATCAGAATAAAAAGCTGTTTGTCCAGTTTGCTTCTAGTTTAGCTCCGTTTCTCCAAGCGCTTCAGGCGGCAAAAGACTCTTTATTCACAGTTACATAGTAGCTATTTAAAAAATTCACAGTTATAAGAATACAGTGATACATAAAGGTTGAGAGTGACCAGTGACTGTATTTCCACATAGTCACTGTCGACAGTTTGGTATAGAATTCTTCCAAAACAAGTTTTCTAGGTGTGTGTGTGTGTTCACCTGTGTTCCTAGGAAGTGTTATTATTAGTTCTTGTAAAACGGGGAGACTATGTTGGAAATGACATGTAAAAAGATCAGTTATCACCATCATTTCATAGAGGAAAGTTCATTTTAATACTCCCCAAATGAAATGTAGTGTGGATGTCAGCTGGATTCTCCCAGCCTCCTGAGCACTGTGTTCTAACTTTCTCTTCAACTTGCCATCCAGTCTGTGGAAAACTCCAGTACCTTCTAGATTTCTTTAAATTCCCTGGTAGCTTATATTGTCATGGGTGCCTACTGACTTGAATTTGTGATCTGTCTTGGTTAGAAAAAGGTGACACGTGGCTTCTTCCAAAACAACAATAATAAGCTCTCCATTAGCGTTCTTGAGTTCAGGACCCAGAGCTGCAGGCTGAGGCAGGGTAGGGAGAGTGCAGTGGAAGGCACTGCTAAAGAAAGGGGATGCACCCAGCTGAGAAGTGCAAATGCCAAATGGAGCATCAGATAGCTTGACTCAAAGCAAGTGCTGGACTCCCCCCCCCCCCCCCCCCCCCCCCCCCGCCCCGTGACACCCCTCACCCTCCTTTCACAATCTTTTTTGTCTCTTTAACCTTCTTTTTCCTTATTTTACTGCTTGCTCCTTTTCTGTCTCAAATAATCAAAATTTCCTCCTTATTTCATTAGGGATTGTTTAACATTCAATTCTTGTGAGGCCTGGGCTTGGTGAAATATGCATGCTTTTAGTCCTTTATGTTAGCAGTATAAGGCATTTTCCCACAGTTTTTTTTTTTTTTTTTTTTCTTTCTTTCTTTCTTTCTAAAGAGGAGTCCTGAAAGTAGCTGTTGGTACAGACAATCCTTTAACACTTCAATATGGAATAACAAACCCAGGAGTGGGATTGCTGGATCAGATGAAAATTCCATTTTTAATATTTTAAGGAATCTCTGTACGATTTTCCACAGTGGCTGCAACTATTTTACATTCCCACCAACAGTGCAAAGTTTCCAATTTCTGGAATCTTTCTGATTTCTGTTCCTTTGGCAGTGGCCAACAATGGGTTTGAAGTGATGTCTCATCACAGTTGGTTTTGATTTGCCCAGAAGACAATGACTTCTCTATTTCTGTCTCCCAATTCACATGTAAATTGGGAGACAGAAATAGAGAAGTCATGTTTTCACACTCTGAAGGTCAGTGCAGGTAACGATTTTTACTCTGAAGATCAGTGCAGGTGCCAATAAAATACAGAATGCCTAATTAAGTTTGAAATTTCAAGAGAACAATGTTTTTCGTATAAATATATCCCCACAAACTGCAGAGGACATATTTATACTAAAACATTTGTATGCAATATTTGGAACACACTTAAAAGTATTTATTCAACTGAAATCCAAATTTAACAGGGCACTCTATTTTTATTTGCTAAATATGGCAACACTAAGTGCTGGGCGCCAGGTGGTGTTGTGGCTCATGCACATTGTGCTGAGGGCCCTGGTGCACCCTTCCTCATGGGAAGGCAGGCAGACCTGTAGCACCTCCAGCAACTGCTGTGACCTTCAACATCAAAGACCGCCAGTTCTCCAACTACTCACCAGGTGTGAGCTTAGCTCTGTGATGAAGGGAGCAACTTACCCCTGTCATTAGTGCTGGAGGCTGGGGACAATTAGAGATCAACATGGGTTCCAGAACATTCTCTTGGAGTTCTTATAGATTCCAGTTGATCCTTCATGTTCATCTCTTCTCCCAGATTACTAGCCCTTCTGACTTCAGGCCATGGCAGAACAATAGCCTTACTTTGATGATCAAATCTCCTCTCACAACTGCATAAGACCAAATTCCTATAAGGAATCACGCACACACACACACACACACACACACACACACACACACACACGCACACACACTTACATACACATACCCGACCTCCCACTAATTCTACTGCTCTGAAAAAATCCTGAGTGACAAAGACTGGAGTGAGTTCATTTCCATTTTTATGTGAGGACACTGGATCTCAAAGATAGTAAGTAACTTACCCAAGGTTATATAAATAACAAGTGGCAGAAAGAAGCAATATTTGATCCTCATCTACCTACATCCAAAAGCTATGGTCAGATTAATCTGTCTTAGGAAATGCAATGGGGGAATCACACATATGTGGAATATTAATTGATTGATGAGTGTCACATTCAAAACAAGCAAGGTAATTAATCTAATTCAACACTAGTGATTAGGTCTCGTTAATACTATATTTAGTAAGTGAGCGTCTAATTTCTTTTAAGAGACATAGACAAATTGGAGGCATTTTTAGAAGACCAACCAACCAGAGAGGGACTTAGGATGAGAAAATGTTAATGAAATAACGCAGGCAGTGAATTATACAGCTAAGAACAGGAGTTCTAGTGAGAGCAGAAGGGACAGAGCAGTTTACAGGATGCAGAAGAAAAAGTGAAAAGCCCAGGGTAATAAAGAAAAAAATTTAAGAGGAGAAAACACATCACTGCCATTTAAAAAAACTGTCAAAGTTGCATACGATTCTCAAGCTACCAGTTGAAGATTAAGTCTCTCCAATTACTGCAAATAAGTGAAACTGCTCACACCAATGACCCCACCCCCACCTCTTACTCTCACATTTCATCAAGTCTAAGATGTACTTCTTTTTCATGTTTTAACATCTCTGAAATTAGGATGCATCTTTTTTTTTTTTTTTTTTTTTTTTTTTTTTTTTAGTCTCATTGCTTTCATTTTTTAGTCATTTAAAAATAATGGTGCATATTAAAATCAAAGGTGTTTTATCATTGGTAAAATATAGTAGTTTTCTACTCTTGGGAAAATTAACTAATATCTCTGTGCCTCAGTTTCCTTATGTAAGTGGGGCAGTAATAAAACCTCTCATATATAAGGGTGTTAAAAGGAGTAACTGAGAAAACGGTATGATGTGTTTGGAGAAGGGTAATAGTTATCCATTGACATAAAGACACACATAACAGCCCACACCAGAGCTTGGTGGCTTAAAGCAATAACCATTTATCTTTCTAGCATGGTTGATTGCTGAACTAAATGGGGCTTCCGGGGCTTATTCGTGCATCGCTGGCCAGCTGCACGTCAGCTAGGAAGCTTTGCTCTTCTTGTCTGGAGCCATAAGAAGAACAACTCTATGTTTCCTGTGTTCTTTGTCTCTGGCAGTAACCTGGGCTTGTCCCCCTGGCCGTGACGGAGTTCCCATAGCAAGCTTTGGAGGACTAGGCTCAGCTGGCACAGTGTTATACCCATTGCTTTCTGTTGGCCAGAGCATGTCAGGAAGCCAGTCAAGATTCAAATGTGGGGACGTGGATTCTACCCATGATAGAAGGAGCTGAAGAGGGTATGGATATAGGATTGAGGCTTGGGAGAATTAGAGCTGTTTTAACGACCAATGAACCACCACAAACCAGGCCTGACATGTAGTGAGTGTTCAATGAATCTTGCCTGTCACTACTATCATTAATGAAGCTCTGCAGGAATGATAAAGGGAGTTAAACTGGCTCGTTCCAACTTAGTTGAAGGAAAAAGCAGAGCTTTACTGTGGGCGTGCGTGCTGGCTTGGTTGGCCAGAGCATCTGACATGCACATCAGAATCTCAGAAGCATGGGGTCCCCCTGGGATTTAAAAGATGAAAAAACATCCAAATCCTAACTGCCCTTACTCTCTGGTCCTATTGTGGAAGAGCCCAGGTGGCCTATTCCCATACCAATGCTCTCTCATAAAATGCTGCTTCCTTCCAGTGTGACTGTGAGGAGCAACAAAATCCTAATTTGTTTTAAATCCACAGCAAAATAAAACCTCCAATGGACACAATGGAATAAAATGACCATTGCCTTTGGAATCATAAATGTGTTTGTTCATTGTGCCACTTTGAACATAAACTTTAGTCTGTTGGAATTTACAAGTTCTTTCCAGTGATGTCTGAATATTGTACAGTATCCAAGTGATTCTCAGGTTTCATGACAGCCATCATATTACCATTTCACGTGTATGTACAGTAAGTGGATATTTTATTGGACTTCAGTAACGATGAAATGAAATTCAGATTCTTCCTAAGGAGCAAGCAGGGATAAATCTCTGTTGGTTCAATGTTGAAAACGAACCACTTAGTATTTAAATACTTAGTAAATCTGATTTATTATTTTCAAGAATAAAGACTGTACGTAGACTTAGCAGGATTACTGGCTTCAAAGACGCTGAAAATATTTTTTATTTAAAAATATTTTAAAATAAAATTCATAAATCAAAGGTGCTATTAAAATGTTCAGCAAAGTGCATTTATTATTTTATCTCCCAATAAGCACCCCACAACATATTTTGTACTAATATTTGGAGAAATGTGTATATGTTATTTGCTCATATTTACTCAAGTGTACATTTATTGGAGTTCAGCGAGAGAATACTGGAGTTGGACTCAGGAGACTTGGAAATGAATTTGTGAATTTCACAACCCTGATCTTCACCTAATTTCCTTGCATAGAAGAGTGAGTTTTTTTTTTGTTTGTTTGTTTTTATTCTGGAGATTGAACTCAGGGGTACTTACCACTGAGCTACATCCCCAGCCCTTTTGAATTTTTATTTTGAGACAGGATCTTTTTAAGTTGCTCAGGATGGCCTTGAACTTACCATCCTCTTTCTGCCTCCGCCTTCTGAGTCCCTGGGATAACAGGCATGTGCCCCTGTGCCCAGCATCCCCCCCCAGATCTGCCCAGCATATTCTAGAAAAGTGATATATTTTAATATTTTCTGTATTGCAGGTATGTAGGTAAGATTTTAAAAAGAGAAGTTCCTCATTATTCCACAAAGAAGTTTTTGGGTCCTCATTCTTTTTTAAAATTGTGCTAAATACACATGATGTAAAATTGACTATCTTGACCATCTTAATTGACTCTCTTGACCAATGACATTATGTGTATTGTTGAAGGGAGAGACCCTCTAGAGCCCTCTTAGTTCTTAGGTGAGTTCTTTCATTGAATCTAGGAGCCCAGTTGATACAAGAGCTGATTAACAAGAGGAAGGAGTAGAGGCTGCCTTCATCTTACACATACACCAAGACTTACACAAGAGGAAGTCTGAAAGTCACCAAAGTGTGATGCTTACACACTTTTCAGACAAAGACAATAAGTTTTTGAAGGAATGACAGGACAAGTGGACGTGTGGACCAAGGTAGTAAATTCCAGGGTTGTCACTGAGGTATGTGAGGGAGCCTAAGCTAGTGGAGGATGAAGGTGACCTCAGAGTTTGTTTATCCAGGTTAATGACAGCCCAGTTACCAGACTGGTGATCAAGGCTATTCTGTAGCCTTGGTATGAGAAAGACATCTCTCCCAGAGGAATCTTTATGGCTGGCTGCATGTAGGGAAAGACAAGACAAAATGGCCTTTGCACATTGCAATTCCTCAAGTGATTTCCTCTTGGAAGATTCCATTGGCATATTTGGCCTTAACTCCTTCATTTTTCTGCTACCAATAATAACTTTCATCCACAGAACTCTTTTCACTTTGCAAAAGTAAAACTCTATAACCCTGAAATACTAAGTAACTTCCTACTCTATATCCATTAAACATTAAATAACTCCCCCCATTTCCCTCTACCCTTAACCCCTGGCAATCAACATTTTATTTTTTGTTTGTATGAATTTGACTACTCTAGACACCAATAAAAGTGAACCATTCAGTATTTGTCCTTTTGTAACCAGTGTATTTCACTGAACCTACTGGCCTCAAGCTCTATCCATGTTGTGGCATGCATAAGAAGCTTCTTTTTATGGCTGAATACTATTCCATTGCATGTATATACCATATTTGCTTATTTTTTCATCCATTGATGAACACCTGAGTTGCTTCCATCTTTTGGCTATGGTGAACAATGCTTCTATGAACATTGATGTATTCCACAAAATATTTTTAACTGTGGCATATTAGAAGTGTGCAAGCTAACATCACTCCTAGTTAATGCTATGGTCTATATGATTGTGTTCCAGCAAAATTAATTTCTTGAAATCCTTACTGCCAAAGTTCTGGCTATGGAGGGGGGGTCCTTGGGAGGTGATAAAGTCATGGTGGCAGAGCTGTGGTGAATGAGATCAGTGCCCTTATAAAATAAGCCTAAGGGAGTTTGTTAACTTCTATCATGTGAGGACACAGGACAAAGATACCATCTATGAATCATAACAATAGACAATACATTCGCTGGTGACTTGGTCTTGGACTCAGCCTCTAGAACTCTGAAAAATAAATTTCTGTTGATTAGAAACTATTTGGTTCATGATACTTTGTAACAGCTGCCAAAATGGACTAAGACAGCCACAATATGTGTTTTTCAATGTGTTTTAGTGAACACAGAGGGGCTTAGACATTTTTCAAATTGAACCCTTTTCATTGTAGGGATTATAATTGCATATAGACCATGAAGTCAGGAAAAATCACACTTTTAAGGTGTGGGGGGATAAGGGTTAGATTGCTATTGCGAACCACCACCTTCTATGCAAAAACTTCATTTCATTCTCCATCGTTGCTGGTAACAGGCGAATGTGCTCACCCAGGATTTGCCTGGTGCTGGTGAAAGGTCCCTCCTGGTTTGGTGTCTCTTCTCATACCTTCGCTTGTCCTCTTGAGAACACGAGATGCTTCTGGATGGTTGCTTCATGCTCCCAGAGGGTTGACACTGGACAGGCCATGACACTGTTCCTGATGCTGCTTCAGGGTGTCCACACTGCTGGCTGTCATGGTGATGTCTTTGTAAGACTCATCGCCAGTCTGATTTCATGGGCTGGGGTCCTCTGCCCTTGGATCCCCCCCAAGCCCACCGGTGGCTTCTGTCTTGCTTTCTTTTTATCTCCCTTCTGTGCCTGCCCTACCTTCTTATAAACAAACCAGCAGATGACACTATTTTCTTCTTTTGCCAAAAAAGAAAAAATCTAGTTTTCTAGATTGTGTTTTTACTGCTCAACCATCTAGTCCCCAGTCTAGCACTGGGACGTACAATTGTGACCTAATTCCTTGGAGCTTGGCTTTACATCCATAAAACCAAGTCTAGAGAGTGTGTGTGTGTGTGTGTGTGTGTGTGTGTGTGTGTGTATTCTGATGGTTATAAATTAGAAGGATTTAATGTCAAGTCGACTGCTTAACCTATGAGAGCCAGGAGCAAATTTGAACTCCAAAGCCAGGAAAACTCTTCAGTCTCCATATTCTATGTAAGACTCTGGGTCATTTGCTGGTGTTGGAAGAAGCTGCTGCTGCTTTTGCCTCCTAATGAGCACCCCACCCCACACAAAGCTATGGTGACTGTAAAGTTAGAGACCAGAGCCCAGACCCCCAGCTCTTGCCCCTCGGCTCAGGGCCACTCCCAGCCCATCTGCCTCCTTTCTCCGGCTTCTCTTCAAGGTCCACTGGGTCCTCTGCCTTGCTGGGTGCTCCGTGTGGAGGAAATTATTTCCTGGTCATTAGCTCAGCAGTTCATGTATGCTTGCTATTTTTAAGTTAATTATTTTGGTCATCGTGTAAGGCAACTTATAGCAATAGTATTTTTTTTTTTTTGCATGTAAATATCTATCTATCATCTATCATCTATCTTCCTGCTAGTGCAAAAATCTTCCCACTTCATAAATTTTACACATGATTTGTACTTGTGAAAAATCTTTTTATATCACCCCTGAGGGGGAAAAAAGAGTGTATTAAAATGCTATTAAAATTGAGGAAAGAGTGAGGGGAAGAGGACAAGGAGGAGCAAGGAGTAATTGAACACCCAAGGTCATTAGGTTCTCCCAGGTACAGCCTCAGTCTGTCTGTCCATGCTTGGGCCCAAAGATCATATGCTCTGATATCAGGCCTGAAAGGTTCTAGGAGACTATATATACTGGCCCAGTGGCCCTGAAGTAAATTTGTTGGTTAGAATTTCTTTAAGGTATATAGTATCTAACAACACAGGCTTGAGATTTAGTCAGGAAAGCCTATGCAAATTGCTAAAAAGGTGCATGACTTGATAAAGGCAAATGTGAGGGCTGGGATTGTGGCTCAGCGGTAGCGCGCTCGCCTGGCACGTGCGCGGCCCGGGTTCGATCCTCAGCACCACGTACAAATAAACCCATTGTGTACAGCTAAAAGCAAATAAATAAATAAATATTTAAAAAAAAAAAAAAAAGGCAAATGTGAATGTTGGGGACATGGACTTTGCAGCCATTTTGTCTGGATTCAAATTCCAAACATATTGTCTGCCAGCTGGAAAGACACGTAACCTCTTCCAGGAACTTGTGAGGCTTACATGAGCTCATCTGCACACAATGCTTGGCAAAGTGGCGGCCACACAGTAAGTGTTACTAATACTCACACTGTTGGCTGTGTAATCCTCCCTCAAGGTGCTTTTGGATTATTTTTTAGCACCTATAATCTCTATTACTTCACCAGCCTACCATTCATCAGAGTCTATCACCAGAAAGTCATGTAGCTTGTCCTGTGCACTGAAAATACAGATTTAGGGGCTACAACAAGGTTAGAAGAATTCTCAGCATCCTCATATGTTCATTTCTCTTTATTTAGATCATTACCTGCAATTAAAAGCATTTTAATCACCAGTTTCTCAGTCTCAAACTTGTCCTTTTGCATTTGGTAAGTGTCTGTTATTTCTTAATAAATATTTGCAACATTTCATTTATTTTTTTTCCTGTTTAATTTATTAGTGTTCTTCATGACATTAGTTCATTTCATAAAGCACTCCCTAGAGTTTTATTAGTTGGTGATTTCTTTGCTTTTGATAGTTGCTTTTTCATCCTTGGAGAAAGTTTTCTACACTATTAATGGGAGTCTAAATTGATCTTCTCACCCTTGGAGATGCCTAGAGACAGCTTTTTGTAGAAGGATAGCGATTATAGAACCTTTCTCAATTTTGCCAGTCAGACACCTTGAAGAAATCAATTAGTAGGCAAATTATTAACTAATTGAGCATTTAGAGTGTTCTTACTTTTGAAAAATCAATTAGGCCTTTGCCCTTAGTTTTCAAGCATTACTTCGTTATTAATTGTTTTAAACAGCGGTTCATCGGCAATAGATCCAGATCAGCTGACAGTTGTTTTTTGTTTATATTCTGTGCTTAATTGATTAATACAATGAGTTGAAAACCTTTAACATCATTGATCATGTCATGGGATGCTGAGTAATTGGCTGGCAAAATGTGATTTTTAAAAAATTAATGATTCAATGGTTCAAAGGTTCAATTCAGCAGCAGATTGCAGTCAGCAAAAATGAAGAGGATCTTCAGTATTTCTTCAACATGGTTGATCTGACAATCCCAACCTCATTTTTTGGAACCAATACTGTTTTTTTTTTTTTTTTTTTTTAAATCTTCATTAGTGATAATTTTGTGTTCTAGGGAAAGCACAGGGGATCACATTTACTATTTTAATGAGAGTATTTTATTACCAGTGGATATATGTGTCTTTTGATTGAAGTAAACCTCATACCATTATTGTCAAATTCCTATCAGAGCTACAGAAAGGAAGATAAATTTATAGGATGCAATTCCATGTTTTGTAAGATTTTCAAGTGAGGGCGCTGGTGGAAGGCTGGTGGAATAGAGGTGGGGAGTCTCAGTTAGCAGTTCGCTTTTCTAAGAGGTCTTTCCTGAACCACATATAAGCTCTATAAGCTCTGGGCCCCCTTTTCTGGTCCCCTGGCTTCCTAGACACAGGTCTGTCCCTACATTGTCATTTTGTTTGGTATATTTATATGGCAGCCTCAGCAATAAGACTAAATTCTCACAGCTTATGAACTTACCTAACTACTTTTATACCATTAGCACTATATCTGTATTTGTAACAGAAATGATGCTGAATAAATATTGGTTGATCAAATGAAAGGAGAAACACACCCACACACCCTATACTTTCATTCAGTTGGGGAAATATAGTTTGGTTTTATGTATTTTTGTGTGTGTGTGTGTGTGTGTGTGTGTGTGTACATATACATATATATCTTATTATGATAATATGTATCAGTCTATTCCCTTATCTATCATTTATTCTATCAATTCTATTTTAATTATTCTATATCTATTTATATTTCTACTTTAGTCAGCTTTTTTGTCACTATGACCAAAAGATCTGACAAGAACAACTCAGGGGAGAAAAAGCTTATTTTGGCTCATGGTTTTAGAGGTTCAGTCCATGGTTGGCTGACTCACTTGCTCTGGGCCCAAGACAAGGCAGAACATCATGGTGGAAGGCGTAGCAGGGGAAAGATGCTCAGGATGTGGCAACCAGGAAGCAGAGAATGAGTTGTACTCACCAGGGACCAAATATATACCCCCAAGATATACCCTCCGTGACTCACCTTCTCCATTCACACCCTACCCACCTACAGTTGCCACCCGTATCAGTGGATTAATCCACCTTTTAGCTTAAAGCTCTCATAGTATAATCATTTTGCCTCTGAACATTCTTGCATTGTCTCATACATGAGCTTTTAGGGGATACCTCATAACCTAAAACATAATGCTATCTATCTTTCCTTAATATTTCAAAAAAAAAACAGTCCCTTGATATTTATTTATTAGGCAAATTTCTCTGTATTTTTCTGTTGGTAAGATCTCAGAGGTCAGTTAGGGTCTTAGGTTTATTGCTATTAACTTTAATCCATGCCATCTCTTTCTTCAAACACTTAGTTAAAATCATAAGCCAGAGTTCTGTAAAGTATCTTTGATTTTTTTAAAAGTCTCTCTCAAAATATTAACAAAAAGGTGACCCATGGTCACATAGATTGTGTAAAACACAATGAGTTCATGCCTTTGGGGAAGGCAAAATATGTGTTAGGATATTAAAGGTTCTGAGATGTCCAGTCAGGACCTTGTAGTTTCCTAACTTTTTGACCCAGAAATTCTTTTTTTTGTATGTGTGGAAACTATTTGTCTATGGAACATACTTTAAGAAATGCTGCTCTAAACAATAAATTGGCAGAGTATGTGATTTTGGTTGTGCTTCTCCTGTGGATAAACATGGTGAGGAAAATCAGGATCTCAGATCGCCTGCAGGTAATAACTTCTATTGTTTCTTTTCTCATACATTTGTTGATTTGTTTTCTAGTAATAGTGGTTTATTGCAAAAAACATATAAAAGGAAAAAAATCTTTACAGCTATTCAGTTCGGAGGGATCCATGCACAAATAAATTTGGGAAGTGAAGAATTAAACAAAATTAGACTTTTGCATGCCTTCTCAGAGCCTTATTGTGGTCAATAATACAAAACTTGACTCTCCAATGGGCTAACAGTACACAATTTTTTCCAAAATTTTAAACCACAGATCTCTTTATTTCTAGGCATTTTGGGGACTAATGCTGGAATTCATTGTGGATAATGAGGAGACATTTAGAAAACCTTCAGTGACTGCTGCCCAGTGTCCTCCTTGAAGGGCATTGGAATGTTCCCAGGATGGTCAAATTCTCCTAGGATTCCATAATTGGACATGCTGGAAACCCATTTCTCAGCCTCCTACAACTTGCTACAGCTATCTTTCTGCAAAGGATTGGGCTATGGCTCAGGCACAAGGACCCAGATGGAGTAGAGCTTAAAAAATAAAATAAAATTAATATGCATTTGGGAAACAATTACTCAGGCAAACCAACACACACATAATGGATTCTGTCCAAAGCTTCATTTTCCAAACTGCAGAACAATAATATGCGTATTAACCCAGGTGAGTGTCTAAGCAGATTCTTGGCAGCCTCTGATTAGATAAAGGAGCTCATGCATCCTGAATACAATTTACATAGTTAAAATTAGGCACTATTACAAAGGGACAGGGATGAGATGCATTAAAGTTCAATTAATTGTCACTTTCAAATTTTTTTCTTCCTTTTAAAAATTCTTAGTAACTTCGAAGTTTAAGCATCATTTTATTTTCTTTCCAAAATAGTTAAATCTAAGTTTTAACATAATTGTTGAAATGTTTAGGAGGCTCTGCTAGTGGAAGTGTGTGGGTTTTTTTTTAATATTTATTTATTTGCCTTTAGTTGTACACCATGTGTTTTTACATGGTGCTGAGGATTGAACCCGGGCGGTGCACATGCTAGGCGAGCGCTCTACCACTGAGCCACAACCCCAGCCCCTGTTTTGTTTTTTTTAAGTTCTTAGAAACAAACAAAAATATACATAAAGACACTTAAATTATGCAACCTTATTTCTTATTAGTTCATGGAGAATTCAAAATGATGGTTTAATTCTATTCTTGTTTGTAGATATTGCAGCATCTGATAAAATACAAGGAGATTTCTTAAACAGAAATACTTTGCCAGAGATGAAGACATTTCAAATTTAAAGTAGAGAAACAATTTAAAAATGCATTTAGTTAATAAAAATCTGAATAAACCATTTTGGAATGAAAATGAAATTTTTTAAACTTACAAATTTAAAAGCAAATGAATAGTGAAATGAAAAGAAATCATAAAAATTACAAATGTTTTATTAAAATAAACTTTTTGCATACGATTTTGCATAAAAATAAGGTATGAGTGTTTAAATTCATTTTTATGGGTAAATCATAAATGCATAGATTTATGGGGTATGATGTTATATACTAATGTGTCTTGCTTATTTCACTTAATATGGTCTCCTCTAGGTTCATCCAAATTGTAAATGACAAGGTTTCCTTCTTCTTAAAGCATAATTGTATTCCATTGTGTGTGTGTGTGTGTGTGTGTGTGTGTGTGTGTGTGTGTATCACAGTTTTGGTTCATACATCTATTGATGGACACTTAGACTGAGTCCATATCTTGGCTATAGTGAATAATAGCAATGAATATGGGAGGGCAAATAATACTTTTGCATGTTTATTTCAGTGCCTTTGGGTATATATTCAGAAATGGGATTGCTATAGTAGTTCTCCATATTTTCCATATTGTCTGTACTAATTTACGTTCCCACCAAAATGTACAAAGGTTCCCTTTTTCCCAATCCTTGCTAAAACTTATGTTTCTTCTTTATAATAAAAGTTACTCTTAACAGGTGTGAGGTGACATCTTGTGTGGTTTTAATATGCACTTCTCTAATGATTAGTGATGTTAAGGATCTTTTCATGTACTACCTGTTGGCCATGTTTATATCTTCTTTTTAAAAATTTCTTTTTTGGGTCTTTGGTCCATTTTTAAAAAATATGTATTTATTTGCTTTAGTTGTACACAATGCAACACATTTATGTTTACATGGTGCTGAGGATCGAACCCCGGTTGCGAACGTGCTAGGCGAACGCTCTACCGCTGAGCCACAACCCCAGTCCCCTTGGCCCATTTTTAAGTTGGATTATTTGTTTCCTTGCAACTGAGTTGTTATATATAAGAGCTCCTCATGCATTTTGGATATTGTTATGTTTTGTATAGGTCCCCGAAAGCTCATGTATGAGACAATACAAGAACATTCAGAGGTGAAATGATTAGATCATGAAAGTTATGACCTAACTGGTGGATTAATCCACCAATGTGGATTAACTGGGTAGTAACTATAGGCAGGTAAGGTAAGGCTGGAGGAAGTAAGTCACTGGAGGCATGACTTTTGGTTTTATATTTTGTCTCTGGTGAGCAGAGCTCTCTCTGCTTCCTGGTTTCCATGCCTTAAGCTGCTTTCCTCTACCACACCCTTCCACCATGATGTCCTGCCTTGCCTTGGGCCCAGAGCAATGGACTTGGCTGTGCATGGACTGAACCTCTGAAACCATGAGCTAAAACTTTTTCTCCTTTAAGTTGTTCCTTTCAGGTATATTGGTTACAGTGATGAAAAGCTGTCTAAAATAAATATTAACCCCTTGTTAGATGTATTAGTTTGCAAATATCTTATATTAGCCTCTGGGTTATCTCTTCACTTTTTAATTGCTAAGGTTTAGGGCTGAAAAAGAAAAGACATCCATACTAAGAAATGATAGAAAAAAACTTTTTGAAATCTGGTTTTGGAATAGGAACTATGATTTGCCAAGTACCCACTATACTTCAGACATTAGCTAAAGATTGTATTTGAATTATATCATTGAGGTCTGTCATCAGCCATAAAGGAGTATATTTTCCTCATTTTACTTTAAACATGAAACATTAGGCAAAGGATTCCTAGCACAGTAAAGAGGATTAGAATATAACACAGGCAGTGACTGGTTCTCATCCATTTTGCAATAAAAAGATCACAGTATTATCATATCATATTTTTTCTTTTGGTATTGAAGAGTGAATCAGGGTGCAGCATTTGATTCTTTTAGTGGAAGAATTTTTCTTGACACTAATGCCATTCAAGAGCTTTAATTTTTCATGTCTTAAAGAAGGCATACTTCATCATGGAGAGTTCCTTTCTTTACATCATCAATAAAGAGCTGGATAAGTTAAGGTTTTTCTTTATCATGTAAAATTATAATAATTTATAATCACAGTAGTTCTTTTCATCTTTTACCTGATGTAGCCTGGGTAAATGAAGTTGAAAGGCATTTGTGTATATAAAAAAGAAAAAAAAAAAAGAATGCTCTCTTCCCAGGAGCATAAATTGAGACTTTGGGAATGAGATGAATCAGGTTTGATAGTTTCCAGCCATAATGATGGTGGGCACATGGGTAAGAGAAGGTATACTCTGTTTTCTCTTTCAAATTCTCAAATCAGGAGATAAACAAACAAAAGGAGAAATTAATCCAAGAATAAAAACAAGAACTCTTAGTGCAATTGTGTTTCCTATATTCTGTATTAATATCAATACTATTTTTCATGGAGTTTTTGAAATAAGAGAGACAAAAAATGAGTGTATGTGTGTACACACATATAAACATAAAACTAAGTGCATAATAGATCTAGAATATAATTGTAGAGGCCCTTCTTTTTAAAACTCACATTTTATTTTCATGTTTATGCAGGTGAGGTTTAAAAACACAAAAGACATTCAATTCAAAATTATGGTTTTCACAAAAACTGCTGCATAATTCTCTCTCACATTTATTCATATTTTTATAAAACATATGACCATTTCCAAAACCTCTGGGTATAATAACATATTTTAAAATACCAGCACAATTACCAGGCTGAAAAAGAGCACTAATGAGGCATTTTTCCCAAAGAAAACCATTTCAAACATCTACTTGGAATTATATATTAAGCCCGAATCTAATATTCTAAATATATAAAAGAATGAGTTATCTTTTCTTTGGGAGTTGTAACTTTGGATTTTAGACTTCTGTCTGTTTAGTATTTCAAACGTGGCACTGCATTTATGTAATTTCTGGGTGGGTATTGAATATACAAGCTTTGATGATAAACTGGCTTCCCTTCATTTCCTTGAAATCAACACAGAATTTCATACCTATTTTAATACGTGTTAGGTTTTCTGCATACAAATGAAGCATTACTAAACAATTCCAACTGTATGTTTTAAAAAATCAGCACAGTTCAATGTTTCCCTAATTCTCTGAGTCTGGGGAACATAAATAATCATTTTAATTCTCTGGTAGACACTGAATTACATAGTAAATTATATCAAGCCTGGAAAAGCTCCATGTTTTTAAACTCACATATTCCTTTTATAAGAAGAATCTGAGATATGAATTAACACCAAATGGTATTTAAAGTTTTGACTAAAACTAACTATAGCACTAGAAAAAATCCTTACTATTTTAAGGAAAAAGCTCCAGAGGCCATTTGAAAAATAAGAAAAGGATTATATTGAAGGAGAGAAAGGCAGAAAGAAAGAGAGATAATTAATAGGATATACTAGAGATGAATAACTAAATGAAAATATACAGATCTGTCAGAGCCCACAGCAGTCAGAATAATATTAATCAAATCTTACCGACTCTTAATTGGAATAATGAGAAAACATTCTTAGCCTGCTTGATCATGTTGGCATTTTAATTAAACTTTCTTGGATCCCAGAGAAAACAATAGTTTTTTTGTTGAAATTCTTTTTGTTCAACTGTTACCAAAAATACCTTTGAAGGCAGTAACCCAGTGATATAATTGGGGTCTTTATGTGTGGCAACAAGTAGAATATGTTGCCATAGATTCAAAACTTTGGCTTTAAAAAAGTTGACTATAAATCTGCGGCTACAAGAAACAGAACAATGAAATGTGGATTTAATTAGAACAAACTTCCCACATTTTCAAAGATAATGCCCTGGTTATTCTTCTATAGCATGTACCTAATAGAACAGTTCTGGTCTAGTGGAATAAAGATTTTCAATAAATAAATAGCTGACAATTTAATACATACTTATATAACATATTAGGTACCAAAGGCAATGTTCTTAGTGCTGGAGAAGTATTACTCATTTAATCTTCATAACCACCTTCTAATATAGGTATCATTTTTATTTCCATTTTAATGATGAGGACACAGAGGCACAGAGAGGTTAATAATTTGTCTGAGATTGGACTGTAGAGCTAACTAGCTGCAGAGCAGGGACTTAAACTAGGTAATCTGATTTCAGCATCGGTTTATTGAACCCCTGCACCTTGCCTCCCAACAGTTTCCTCAAATACCTTTTGTGTGCCCAGCAGTCTGATTCAATGGTACACACGTAATGTCTCATTTCATCCTCAGAATAGTTCTATAAACTAAGTATTATTGTCATTTTACAGACGGGCAAAATAAGGCACAGAAAAATTAAATAACTTGAGGAAATTTAAGTGAATGGAATGGAAGAATTTAAAATCATTTCTGTCAAACTCTAAAGTGAATGTTTTGTCCAATATCTTCCCAATATGCTAAAGTTTTTTTTTTTAAAGATTCAGCCATTTAATTTATTACCTTACATTCCCTGTGATGTTTCAGCACATGTAAACCTTATATTTTTCATAAAACTAAGACATTGTAACAGATAAATTGAAATTCATGTGATTATAGATAAAGATTTTAGATATAAATTGTAGATACAGATATAGATTCACCACCACCTAGGGAAGTATCTATGAGGTCAGACCCTTATGTAATCTGGGGGATCAATTTTAGAATAAAGAATGCAGTTATGCTTGTAAAGTTAGATAGTTAAGTAAGTACTCATTGTGAGCAAGGAAAATGACATAGCAAATGATGATACTATCATACCACGACACAGTCTCTGATCTTTGCATCAACATGCTGGGTGAGTCTTCACAATGGACTGAAGTCCTCTCGCTGTAACGTTAGCCATAGCTTCATGGTAGAAGATGGTAGTGCATGACCATGAAAATGTGTTGCCACGGCCTTCGTAGGCTTTTTGGAACATACACAAATAAGTGAGGATTCTTCATTTCTTTCATATGGAATACAGAAAGGTATTTACAGTAAGTCTAGATTTGCAGTAAATCAGTCAGACACTCACTTAGTTCTAGGCAACGTGTGCCCTCTGCAAATGCAAGCTTGCCAGTCAACAGCAACAGTAGGCCAGCATCATGAACATGTGGTCTGATTGGGGAGAAATGTGGATAGAAAGAGAAAATGCAATTCTTCATTTCTGATCAGATTATAACAATCTGGAAATATTGGAGAAAATCCATAATAATTTGCACTTCAAGGTAAGAAAATAAATAAAGTTTGTATTTTTATCTTTTTCTGGTTAAAAAAGAATATTGGTAGGAAGAAGTTCTGCTTAAGAGTTTGATACAGACCCAAGGAGAAAAAAAAAGTTCAGAGCTTTCCCTGAGGCTTTCGGGAATTAGGAATGGTGAGCAGTGTCAAGGGGAAGTTATTTCCGAGCATAATTTCTTAAAAAAAAAAAAAAAAAAAAAAAGAAAGAAATCTTGCATCTGAGCTGGAGGAGGAAGAGGAAGAAATGAAAACTGAAAATCTCTGCAGAATGATGGAAAACATTATTTCCATTCCAGGGTGGGAAATTTGGAGATTCACTTGTACTCTACGAAATGCGCCTCCTTAATGATTCATCTGTTACTTGCTTTATAGAATACAGAAAGAGTGAAGAAAAACATAAAAGATCCTCCTTGCTCCAGCCCCATTTCCTTCCCCTCTCAGCAAGTATCTGCAATGACCATAGGAGACTGGAAGCTCATAGAAAGCATGAAGATGTATTCCTCACCTCGTCCTAGAGAAGTCGAAGACAGCAGAACCTCTCCTGTGGAAGTGGGCACTGGATTCCTCCCCAGATCCCCCACTGAGGGATTCCTGCAGTAGAGAAGCAGGTCTCTGGGTTACAGGTACAGCACAGTGCTTGTCTTTTCTCCCCTGCATGTGCAGAGCCTGGGGCAGAAGTATAAATGGAGACCTCAATGCCATTTGTCTAATTATTTTCAAGTTATAAATCAAATAGTAAATCATTAAATAAAAATATGCAGTTATTTTCTACCTTGAAAAAATGTGCCTTCATAATGACAAAATGGAAAAATATGTGCTATGTTATGACTTTCAGATGACTGAAAGTTGGCAAAATGTATCAAAGATGACTGATTCGACTATTTGTATAAATGGTTTGATGTTCTGTTGATGGGTCAAAGATTTATGAATATATAATAAATACACACATAATTTATGAATTATCTATTTATTTTATAATTTTTTTTCTTTCCTGAATTTTGGCGAGATCACTAACTATATTGTTGTAATCAAAGTTTCACATGATTTGTTTTCTTGGCAGTAATTATCTAAAGGAGGGAATGATAAACACATCAGAGAAGCAAATACTAAATACGTTAGGCTTTTCCAACTATGTGACCTCTGCCACAACTGCTGAGTTCAATCATTACAGTGCTTAATTTTCTACAGACAGTATGCAAATGAATGGGTGCGATTGCGTTCCAATAAAACTTTATTTACACATGCTGTACCATGTTGATCCTGATGTAAAGGGTGTACAGATAAAATAAAGTTTTATTTGAGTACAAAATTAAAAATACTTTCATCAGCAAGTTAAGGTAAAATGAATACTGAGACTTGGTGTTTTCCTGTGTATAGTTCTATAACATTAAAATTATCTAAAAATTAAAAGGAAAAATTAAATTACATTCATTAAATTATAACCAATGAGACCTAATATAAAATTATTTAAATAAAGCTAAATTTTTATTTAATTTTTGAAATTTAATTATATATACTTGAGTATGTTTATATTAAATACATATTTTTTAAATTCTGACTTCTAATGTTCATCTCATAGGCAATGTAAAGAAAGAGTAAGTCCCTTCATGAATATTACATCTAGACCTGTTCCAATACACATTTAAGTGTGTCATGATTGCTATATATTGTAGAATGATCTTTAGGCACTATTGTTAACTGCTGCAAAAATTGAGCTAATTCAGGAGAATCTATAGAAATATGAATTTATTTCTCTGAGGTCTGAGAAAAGGTGATATTGAATGATATCCATAGGATAATGGACATTTAGTTGCTTCTAGTTTGGCGCTAATTAATAAAATCGCTATAACATTTTTATACATTTCATACAATTTTTTTGTTTGGAAATATATTTTCTTTACCCTGGACAAATACTTAAGAGTGGAATTATTGGCTCATAGGGTAGGAATGTGTATAACTTTGATAAGAAACATCCAAACAATTTTCCAAAGTGGTTGCCATTTCTCCTTATCTTTGTGAGCTCTTGAAATGACAATATTTTCTTATTTTGGTCATTCTTCAGGGTATGAAGCAAGTGTTTTATTTGGGTTTCAATGTTCAACTTCATAATGATTATTGACACCCTATATGATTTTTGGCCATTTGTATATCTTTCATTATAAATTATTTGTTCATGACTTTTGCCTATTTAAAAGCAACTAGGATTTTTGGTTTTTATTATTGATTTTCTAAAAACTCTTTATATATTTTGGATACAAATCCTTTGTCTGATCTATGTACTAAGAATTTGGTAATTTGCTTTTTCATTTTCTTAATGGCATCTTATGATGAAGAGAAACTTTAAATTTCAATTACTCATGTGTTCTTTTAAGCATTGTTGTAAGGGTGAGCTTATGCTACCAGGGGTGCTTGGGAAGCACTGGGCTTAGTTAGAGGCCCAGTATTAGCCTGAAATGGCTCCTTTATTGCAGGATTCAAAGAATGCTATATGATATTGGAGTTTTTCCAAGACTTTATGTGTACTTCACACTAATTCTAAAAGGCCATATATATTATTTGATATTTCAGAATGTGAGTGAGGAAGAAGATAGTCTGTCTTGTTCTCTGTCTCCTTGTAGACTCCATGTCTGTGGGTGAGGTAAGTTCCTTCAGATCCTGTATGTGGAGCATTATTGCTTTAGAGAGAACCTGCAGTACGTTTTGGGCCCCCATATCTGAGTCCTTTGAATAGTATTTTTCATAGCTTTCTCTGGAGCTGTTCTCCTTAGAATGCTCAGATGAGTCTAAGGGAAAGATCAAGGCATGGAGGTAGACTTTTCCCTGACCTCTCCAACACCTTTATTCTGAGCACATGAGCCAAACCCTCTAGCATATTCTTTAGATGAAAATGTTGAGGGCCATAGGTATAGCTCAGTGGTAGAGCACTTGCCTAGCATGAGCAAAGTTCTGGTTTTGATTTTCAGCATCATAAAACAAACAAACAAACAAAACATGTTGAAATTGCTTTTCAAAAGTGTTATTTTACTCAGATTTCATCATACCGCCTAGGAAAAATCTGAAAAATTACTTGAACCCAAACACTGCTTCATTCATTAAAAACCCCAGTGCCCAGCACCTCACATTGTCCTGATTGAATAAAGTCCCTGAAATAGGGTTCCTCCACGACAATGGCACCCCTACCACAGAAACAGCTCTGTACCGTTTGATGTCCCCTGCTTCGCTCTAGTGTTCACTCTCCGAGGAAATTCCTAGACAGGACTAGACTGAGGCTCTGGGGGACAGCCAGCTTCCATCTCCCAGGACACCAGAAAGTCTCAGCAGCTTTTCCATTCCTTAGGGGTTTAGGGCACTGTTAACGCTGGGGATGAACAGTTAACAATGGAACAAGATACTCAGGCTGCTTCACGCTGTGACCTACTGTTGGAGTAGGGGGAAGGGAAGGGACACTGATATTAACAGAGCCATGAGTATTAATTGCCATTCACTGTCTAGGAGCTTTCTAGAGCCAGTTTCATTCAGTACATTTCACTGGTTATTACAGTTTTGATGAAGAGAAAGGGCATAAGGATATTGATAATATAAGCAGTGATTAAAACTATGCACTGTGGAGTCAGAAGGTTGAGGTTCAAGTGTTTGCTCCCCCAACACATAAACTGTATGATCACAGGCAATCTGCTCAAAAACTGCAAGCCTCAGATTTCTCATCTATAAAACAGGAGTGATAATTGTATTCGTTTGTTTGGTTTGCTATAACAAAATAGTCTGTAGACTGGGGCTTATAATCAACAGAAATTTATTGCTCACAGTTCTGGAGGTTGTAAGTCCAAGGTCAGGGTATTGGCAGACTTGGCATCTGGTGAGAGACCACTGTCTGGTTCACAGCTGGCGCCTTCTTACTGTGTCTTCATGGTGGAGGAGGACAGAGCAGTTCCCGGGGCTTCTCGTATGAACTCACGGATCCTGATCATGAGAACCTTTCCTTCTGGATCTTGCCATTCCTGAAGTCCTCCCTCCTAATACCAACATTGTGGCAGTTATCATTTCAACCTAAAAATTGGGAGGGGAAGCACGAATATTTCAGATCATGGCGATAATAGTATGTACATTACAGGGTTGTTGGGTGGGTCAAGGACACTTAGTGGCTGGCACATACTAACATAGTAAACATTATTTTTATTATTAATTATTATTATTAAGGTTGGTGTTAAGGATAAGACCTTTGGATATTAAGGCTCTGGAATTTAGATGAGAAGAATGCTGGAAAATGTAAGGGAGAGTTGGCAAGGTTCAAATTCCTTAAATAATTTTGTTATCTCTCAAGGGCTATCAGCGTGTGTGTTGAGGGGAGTTGAAGAAGGCAGCAAAGAGCCGAGGTGATGTGAAGTTTGGAAAGGGAGGGGTAGCGAAGATGAAATCATTTCTCTCACTTCTGTGGTTTCTAGTGCTTTGATTTCTAATCCCTCTTTTGGGGGGTTATTAGCAAAGATTCAGAAACGAATAAGCAGGAAGGATTGCTGACATCTCTGCTCCACATTCCTGAGGTCCTCGGGTGGACCTAGGCCTGGATGTCCTCAAATCATTCACCCCACCCACCCCCTCTTAATTGCGTGCTATTATGCGGAAGGGGCCAAGGTATGTGCTACCAGGAGACCATAGACTCTCCAGGGAGGGAAAAAGTGTTTTCATGCTCTCTGCTTCTTTTCAAACATCTCAGGCCCGTCTGTAAGTGGGAAGGGGCGTGCAATTCCCTTGTCCCCCGACTTGCAGGGCTCAGTGCATAAGCAGCTGCGTGTGTCTCCTGCAACACAGAGAGGAGTTCAAAACTTTCTCGGGAGGATACAGGGAGGATACCATCTCATGGTACATGACCCAGAAAAGGCAAAGGTAAAACTTGCTTGGCAAAGCAGATAGCGTGTTGTTGCTCATCTGAACATCTTAGATATTTGGGAGAAAGGAGCATATGCATGCAAGCTCCCGCATGCATAGAAGGAAATTCCAGTCTTCATTAGCTGTATTTTCTAGCTTTTATCTCTCCTTTCAGAATAAAGATTCCTTTATTCTCCTAGCTGCACTTTAGAGCAACAAATTAATGTTTTCTCTGATAAATGTTCCTTTTTAAAGGGTAACCCATCTTTGATGTTAAGCTTAATATTTTTCTTATAACTTCTAAGAGAATAGGGTATACATATGATTATGTATATATATATAAATAAAACTGGGAAGAAAAATACAGTATGCTACCTTCCTGGATCCTGAAATATCAGCTCAGTTATTTGGATTTACACACTTGTAATTTTTTCTATCTTATTCATGACACTACACTCATGGAGTCAGTTAGGATTTTAATGTATGTCTGTGTAGGGTAAAATAGAAGTGACAAAATTTGCCATCCACATTCATACATGGTTTGCCCTAGAGAATGATGAATTTATGGCTGTGCTCAGGGTGCTCCAAGGACATTTAAATAACAAATACTGAAAGAGACCTGAGAGAACACAGCATAAAGTCATGTGTTGTGCTGATTAAAATTAGAGCATGTTGCAGGGAAACAGTGGGACATAATGCATGTGGAATTTAAAATAAGTTATGGTTTTGTTAGGTTTTGTAGATTGAGCTTCTATTATCATTTTTCAGCTTCTAATTCAGAAAAGAGTTATTAAAGTAATTTCTTGAATCCATTGTGAGATTTTCTGTTCTTTTTGAAAGGACATTGATTGTTTTGCTTGGTTTTCTCTAGAAAGCATATATAGTAGCTACTCCACATACATGGAAGATATTGGATACAGAGCATAATTTAGTTCTGTGTGGCTCATTATGAGAACTGTACTGGGTTTCATCTTTAGAGCTAATAATCATTCTGCCTAGCTGCTCCTTTATAGAACACAGTGGCATTTATTATTTCACTTAATATTATGCTACAGAAGTTGTAACTACTTTGTAAAAACCTATGCTCATCCTTGCTTTTCATTAATATACTTATGGTATTAATTTTTAAGTGTTCACATGCAAGTCTGAATATAGAAAATTTTGGCATTAGTCATTTTCCAGGATGTGGACAATCAGGACACACCCCACTATCTGGGCACAGGTGTATTTAGTTCTTCAGGACACATCTGATCATTTGCATATCTGTTTTTTGCTTTTTTTTTTTTTTTTTTGGTGCTGGGGATAGAACCCAAGGCTTCTTTTCTGATCATTTGCATTTCATCAGAGATGTCTGATACTGAACAGTTGTTTTCAAATGATACATGAATAAAATTCCTACAATATTGACTTGAATAAGGCAAATCTCATATATGATCTGAGAGCTATGAAGTTACTTACACCTTTTAAAAATTTGACATAGATGCCTATGTGGTTCCAAGCTATAAAGGAGTATTCTAGGTTTTCTTGTCTTCTCTTTCACTCCTCTGACTCTTCATTCTCTAGGCCCAAATTAAATTCTGTTTTTACATCTTAATGATAGGAGCATTGAGGGCACAATGAAAAATAAAGGCCTTATTACTTCATAATATGTTTGAAATTGGGCATAATTATGTTTAGTTGATTAGTTGGCTATAGTAATTGTAGGACCATTGAGTGACTGAAATTAGAAATGGAAAAGACCCATTGGGTATCATTATCTTTCTTTCTGTCACGGAGAGAGTATTCTCTGAAATGCAGTATGTGTGTGTGTGTGTGTGTGTGTGTGTGTGTGTGTGGTGTCTTAGAATACTCTCAGCTACACAGAAGCTCAACTGGATATACTTGTATAGCTAGAAATAAAAGAATGCTGAGAAAGAGGAGAGCAACTAACCATGGTAATAATGGTAGAATTAGCAGTACCAGTTTTTATGGAACCTCAGCTATACGCCAGCTACCACACCTACATTTTCTCCAATTCAGGCACGATTGTCAGATATTATTATCCTCATTTTAAGTGCAAGGGATGAAGTTTAAACAAAGGCAAATAACTTGCACAATATCCTCCAGCTATGGCTAGTGGAGCCCAGATCCAGACTCTGGTGTCTCTGCCACCGCGCCCACTGCCCTCCTTCCACCATGGTAGTGGGAGGGTTAGGATTCGCTTAGCTGCAACAGCTGCTGGACATTTCCATAGTCTAATGTGGAACAGAAAATGTGAAAGGACAGCGAAGTCCACTTGACAAAGACTTGTTCCTTGGCCAAACCTGAGCCACGCCAGGTGGCTATGAGCTTCTCTGAGTCCTCTTTCTAACCAGCTCCACACTTTGGCTCTGTCCTTGGTCCTCTTAGTCCAGTTTCAGCATGCCTCTTACTGGGTCGATCTAGCAAGAATTCCGTTAACCTTGACATTCCCTCTTAGTAATGTTCAATTTATAGACTCCCCGCCCTGCTCCCTGGCTATACATCTCCACTGTCCTTGTTGTAGCTGAGGTGAGCCTGATCTTTTTCCCATGCTGCAAAACTCCTAATGCTGTCATCTCTCTAAAATAAAGTCTGCCTTGCCACCATTAACAAGGGTCTGAATAAACTTTTCTTTAACATGCTTGCAGTTCTGCAGGACTTGGGGACTGAAACCAAAATTGACCCAGGTAGGCTCAATGCAATGGTTTTATAGGGAGGCGAGTCCTGTCTTAACAAAGTGTCCATATGGGCATTTGGAAGAGGTGGGGCAGAAATGTGAAGCCATCAACAACTCAATCTTTCCCTCTATTCCCAGAGGCACAAGTGTGGCCCTGAGGTAGAGGGACAGTGCACGTGTGCAGAACAGCACCCCTGCAGTAGGGTGTGCAACTTACAGGCTAGGCTGCTCATCCAGACCACAAAGGACCATGAGAGGTGCTCACGCCCAGGCTCAGAAGCAGTCATTGCTGGGAGAATTCTCTAGGTCATGATACTTCTAAGATCACCACAGAAATTCAGGTGGATTTCAAAGCACTCTAGGGAATTTTGTTCATTTAGGTATAAAATGTTATTTTTTTAAGTCAATTGAATTTTGATTTCAAGCTCCTGTCCCTCTGGTCTTGTGAGAAATCCAATCTCCCACCTCCCATAGACTCCAGAGAGAGGAGCACCTGCCCTGGTCACTGGACTTCAGAAAGACCTACTCCCATCTTCCTCTGTCACAACTGAAGGACAAATGTCTAAATAACTTGGCATGAGGAGGTTGGAGGTGGATACCAAGTGCCCTGGGCTGAGGAGATTGCCCCACCTCCACATACCCAGGACCTCAGAGTCACCTGCTCTGGTTTTCTGCATGGTGGGCTCCTCCTCCATGCTAGTCTGCCTGATGGTGGGCTGCATGGCAGTGTGTGTTGTGGAAATCCAGACTACACAAATGAGAAAAGCAAAAGCTACTTATTCAGAGCTTGCTATGACAAAGGAATTAATCATGGTCATTTGCATTTTAGAAGAGACTCAAATACAGGTGGAGAAATGGGAAAGCTTCTTAGTGAAAAAGGGACATTTCAGGCAATTCCTGATTGGCAGTGGCTGGCCCAGGGAGGCTGTAGGCGGGCTTTCTAGCAGCAGGCCTCCAATGTGATTGGTTGAGGATAAATATTTGGCTTTCTCTGGGTGGTTTTAAGTTGGAAGCAAGGACAAAAATTAGGGAAGCCGGCAGTAACTAATCAAGTCCTAGACATTTTGGTCTGATTTTTGCTGGAATCATTCTTTGACTTCCAGGGTTGTCACTAGAGGTACAGAGTGCCTTCCTGCAGGTCTGACTTACAGCAGACAGACTTCCTGGGTTGTTCATTACAGTTAAGGGATTTGGTTTCCTGGGCAGGTTGTTGCAGATTGTGGGCCAAAGTTCTACTGTTAGATACAGTCTCGGGGTTGTCTGTTTGTATATTCAGTCTCTCAGTGTTTAGGTCTATGGGAAAGGCCAGGGTCAGCTATTCGTGTGTATGTAGATGGAGCTTGAATACATGGCTGAGGTGTCTACACCTCTCAATCAGCACGAGGCCATTTTTGGTATGGGATAAAGCAAGAGGTAGAAGGAAAATGAAGCATATCACTACTGGGGCTGTCCCACATTTTTTATATCCTGAAACAAGATTCTTAAGACTTATAAATTTGCATCAGACCTCCCAGTTGTTACAGAGAAATATTTTTTTTCAGGGTTCAAGCAGAATACATTTAACATTTCATTAACCTGTTTATATATTCTACAGTTTAGTCATATCACATTTCATCCTCTATTTTTACTATCTTTTGTCCCTCACTCTCCCAGTCTAGGGAACAGGCCAGTGCTTAAGTCCCAGGGTCTTAGGTAAATACCAAGGTACTGGGACAACCTCTCCATTTATCAGTGTCTGGTCTCATTTGTCATATCTGAGACCATCGTCTGAATCAAAATGCTTCCTTCAGGTCAGGGCTAACTAAAAATGTGTGGGGTCCAGCACAAAATCAAATGCAACCCCTACTCCCATGGAAAAATGTGTTTAAAAATGTTACAAATCCTGAAACATAATTTATCTCAAATATCAGGATTTTTATAGGCTTTCTCTCAAAACATCATGGTGGTTTTTATTTGCCATTTCATGTGTCCTAAGTAAAATCTAGAATGCATTTTAAATTATTATCACAGATATTACCACTTTTCTTTATATCGTGCAGTGCCAATTATAAAAGTAACTATAAGAATATTGAATTCATAGGTGGAAACAAAAAAATTACATAATTTGTATTTTGTGCTTTGTACATACATATCAACAAAAGGAGATGGACAATGAGTGGAAGAACGTCATTGATTCTATGAGATAATTCTTTGGTTGAGAGTTCAGTTTATGAGCCCAGTAAGACACCTATTTGGACTTCTAGAATTAACCATGGAAGACTGCAGGATATCGGAAATCCCACAGGAACAGAGAGTTGTAAAGATGGGAAATGTGGGCCATCTGTTAATATGATATCTATTCTACTCATCAGATAGTGAGCACCAAGGTAATTTGGGATAAATATAAAATGAAAAAAAAGGATAATAATCACTTCCTTATATTTCTTCATAGATTCGTCACCAAAATGTGCACAATACCACCATAGTTCAGCACTGCTGACTTTCTTTTAATATGCCTTATGAATCTCCCTGTGTTTAAATAGCTTTATTGGGGTAAAATTTACATACCATAAAATCTACCCATTATATCTGTACAGTTCAATGACTTCTAGTGAATTTATATAGAGTCATGCAGCCAGCACCACAATTTATTCTGAGCTTCTTTGTTAACCCACATATTCTCTTGTGTTTAGTTAGGGGATAACAGTGCACCCAGCCCTAGCCCTGGCCCCAGCAACATTGGTCTGCTTTGTCTCTATGAATTTGCTCTTCTGGAAATTCTGTGTAAGTACAGTGATATTTGCATTATGCATAATGCTTTTCAAAGTCATCCGTGTTGTGGTTTGTAACACAATACACTCCTTTTTGCTACTGACTAGTATTCCATTGTATAGATATGACACATTATGTCCATCTATTCACCAGCTAGTGAATATTTAGGTTGTTCCTAGTTTTTCCCTATCACAAATTCATTCACATCTTTGGGTGGGTATGAGTTTTCATTTCTCTCAAGTAAAAACCTAGGAATGGAATTTCTTTATTGTATGGTTAAAGTTTTTATAATTGCCCTATTGTTTTCTAATGTTTCAAGCTGTCCTCCTATTAGCAGAGATGGGAAATCCAGTTTTTCAAGATCCTTGCTAATATTTTATATTGTCAGTCTTTTTTTTTTTATTATAGCCATTCTAGTGGCTGTGAAATATTGTCTCATTTTGGTTTTAATTTGTCTTTCCCTGATGATTACTGAGGTCAAACATCTTTTCATGTGCTTATCAATCATCTTCCTTTATGTATTAAAATCTTTTGCCCATTTTTTAAAAGCAGGTCATTTAGCTTCTTATTGAGTTGCAAAAATTCCCTCATCTCCCACATACAATACCTTAGTCAGAGAAGTCTGTGTTTGCTGCCTTTTCATTATTAAATTGTATATTTGGAAGAGCAAAATATTTTAATTTTGATCTTAGTTCATTTTGTTGTTATAACAAAATATCTGAAGCTGGGATCTTTATAAGAAAAAGAGGTTTATTTAGCTAATGACTCTGGTGACTGAAAAATTTTAACAATATGTTGCTAGTGTCTGGTAAGACCCCCTTGCAGGCATCAGAACATGGAGGAGAAGTAGTTGGAATAGTGTGTGTATACAAAGAGAGAGGTCGCATAATGAGGCAGGAAGCAAGAGAGTGGAGGGGGCCAGGCTTACTCCTTCATTACAATCCACTCTTGTGAGAATAAATCAACTCCAGTGGCACCTGCATTGCTATTCCCATGACCTGATCACCTTCCACCAGCCCTACCTCTTAACGATGCACCACCTTTCATATCATTACATTGTGTACCACACTTCTAGTACATGGATCTTTGGGGGAGAAAACATACTAACATACAGTTTTATCAATTTTTCATTTTATGGATTTTGTTTTTGGTTTCATATTTAAGAAATATTTGTTTAATCCAGTTACAAGGATTACTTCCTGTTTTCTTCCAGAAGCTTTATAGTTTTAGCCCTGACATTTAAGTTTATGACCCATTTTGAGTTAACTTTCTGATATGAATCAAAGTTTATATTTTGGCCTATGACTATCCAACTGTCTTGGCACTTTCCTGTCCCCATTGATTTGCCTTGACATCCTTGTCCAAAATCAATTGACCGTGAATGTGAGGGTTTACTTCTTTCTATATTCCATTTACTCTCCTTTCTGCTACATCAAGATTCCTGGTCTCAAGGCCACAGGGGATGACAAAATTCTCTTATATTTACACATGTGCTTATCCTGCATTATATACAATACTTTCAGAATAACAAGACTAACATCATCAACACCAACATAATTTTCCACTACAGGAGAGAAAAGACATATTTCTTCCTCCCTCTTCACAGGTTCACAGCTGACACCCCTAAAACAAAAGAAAGATTAATAAGAAAAAAGCATAAAAATTCATTTGGCAAACGTTGTAAGTGACACAGGAAGCTTCAAGAAATGAAAACCAAAAGACCCAGACTGAACATTTCCATGTGACCTACTGGAGATATCTGGGAGGAACTTGTCAAATCCTATTGGTTCTGATTCTTTTTCACCTTTGGGTGCAGGACAGGACCCTTGGAATGAAGTTCTTGTGATGTACTTTCAGGTGAGGTGGGTCAGAGAATGCTTTTTAGGGCTTCAGAACAGAAAGGTGGGAGAATGTTAGAGAAAGAGAAGTCAGAGAACTTTTGGCTTTTGCAGTTTTCTCAATTTCTTTTAGCTTAAAACATCAGTATGCCAAAGTGCCATATTTTAAAGGAGCATTTCTTACCCCCATCACTGTTTGTTTTTAAAAGTTACACACTAAAAAGCAGAATGGAAGCCCTGGGTAAGAGTGGAGGTTCTCAGGTAGGGGCTTACCTGTGGTGTGATGTGACTGGGGGGTTTTGCTGAGGAACCCCCAGACGCCATTGTCTATCGATCTTTTGCTCTCCACTTTCGGGTTCTTCCTAAAAGCAGTCCCTAATTTCCAACCCAGAGATAGGTCTGGAAAACAAGAAAAGAAAGGGCTGTGCCATACATACATTTCCACGTGGTCTCCCATTCCATGTAGCATTTCCTTAATGAATCAAGCCTCATGTCCCTGAGGCCTATACCTCCTGTAAAATTGCTTCCTAGATTTAAGCAGCCATTCTTTGGTTGCAGAATAGGAAAAGTTCCTGTACTGTTTAGTAGGATCAATTGATAAACCAGCCTAATTCCATCTTAATACTGGGAGCCATCCTGTCAAAAAGTTATGAAAAGCCCACTTCAGTTTTCTATGAAATGCTAGAATTCTTATTTGGCTTGAGCTTATTGTCTGGAATTCATGCCCAGGCCTTGAGCTCACTCAGGCCTGGCTTTCCTTGACCAGATAACAACTCTCTCTCTAAAACTAATGGTGCCTCATAAACTTTTGATATGGGGTTTGACTACACTCCCTTTTCCTTGGAATGCAATGCCATGTAGATGATTAGTTTGCTACTTGCTTTGAATTACACATGTCTGACCTTGTTAGCTGTAAGTTCCCAAGATTTTTTGTAGCTCTTTGAACTATAAAAACCTAGTCTTCCCTGAGAGAGTGTTTGGGAGGGGCAGCCCTGGCCAGCTCTCTTTGTGTGTATACAATATAAGATTGCTTTAATTTAAAATTGGAGTTGGTAGTCTTTTCTTTGCGTCTTGGATCAACACAATCAAGAGCTGAACTCAGACTTACCCATCTTTTTGGAAGACCTGTGCCCAAGTCTTCCCAATTTTGTGTTCAGCAAATCTCTGCCAGTAGCTTGAAGCTAGCCATGGTGGCAGTATACACCAGGGAAAATGGAAAACAGGGCTTTTCATTGGGGTGAGGTAAGGAGTGGATTAGCAGCTGAGTGTTGGATCTCCCTGCTTGTTAGACACATTTCAATGAATCCTCCAGTTTTCAGCACCTCCTGCAATTTCACTTTTAGATTTTGGAATTCCAAAATGATAATCTCTCTTACTGGCTGCTTTCTTATTTCATTTTAGTTTTTTTTTTTAATTAAAAAATAGTTATGATAGTAGAATATGATAGTAGAATCTATTTTGCTATATTTATACAAACATGGGATACATCTTATTCTAATTAGGATCCCAGTCTTGTGGATGTTCATGATGCTGAGCTTCATTATGGTGGCGTCATATGTATACATAGGAATGTCATGTCAGAGTCATTCCACTGTCCTTCCCATTCCCATCCCCCCTCCCTTTTCTTCATTCCCCTTTGTCTTGCTTTTCTCTGTTTTGCTAAATGTGTTACCACTTGCCCACTTGATTTCCATCTTCTCAAATTTTTTTGCTATGATCTCTTTTCTCATTCTCTTTGACTTCATCAATGTAACCTGCCATTATAATTGGGAGTATTAGAAGAAAGTATGAATTGAACACAAAGGAAATGAGTGTTCATTTCACCATATTTAATTTTAAGTATCTTTTAGTTTAAAAAGTTCTCTTGGACTTCCACTATGCCTGAAAATACCTCTCATCTATTTGTTGCCTTAGGTCTATTTTACATATATTAAAAGGATTTTAATAATAGCCATTTGTGTCTTCATGCCAAACATTCTGAGGGAAAATGTAATGAAAGGGGCTTCACGTGTTATAGAGCAAGCCATGACATGGTGACATGATGTATCCTAAATGTCAAATTAACTACCTCTGGGAGTGGGATTCCTGTTTTCTTATTTTTGCTTTTTAGTCTTCCTAACATACCTACAATAGTTCTTCACTATTTTAGAAACAAGAAAAAAGCAAAAGTTGCTTAAAATTGAATGACACTCACATACCTATAAACTGTGCATATACACATCCCAAAGAAACCAAAAAATATTAAGATAGAATAATTTCAGAATTCTTGGGTGTTCACAACGTTAAGAAAGGTGGATGGAGCATTAGAACAGAATCCTCCTTCCGGTGTCTAATTGCAAGGCATGGTGTATATTTCTGGCAAAGCCCCTCATTCCTCAAACACACACTCTTTGGGATTTCCAAAAGTAGAATATTATTATATGGATCAGGATGGGAAGTGGTAAGTTACAGAAGGCTGTCACTTTCTTTCTTTTTTTAAAATATTTTTAATTTATAATAGTAGCATGTATTACAATTCATAATGCACATATATAGCATCTTTTTACATACAACTGTTTGTATACAAAGTATATTCGTACCATTCAGGTCTTCATGCATTTAGGATAATGACATCCATCTCATTCAACCACCTTTTCTTTTTTTTTTCCCTCCTCCTTCCCCCCTTGCTCCCTCCCTACTCCTCCCTCCCTTTGACCATTATATTGTTCCTCTAATCCTCCTATGTACCCCGACCCAACAATACTGTGAACCGGCCTCCTTATATCAGAGGAAACATTCGGCATTTGGATTTTTTAGATTGACTGATTTCACTTAGCATTATATTCTCCAACTTCATCCATTTACCTGCAAATGCCATTATTTTATTCTCTTTTATTGCTGAGTAAAATTCCACTGTGTATATTTACCACATTTTCTTTATCCACTCATCTACTGAGGGACATCTAGGTTGGTTCCACAATCTAGCTATTGTGAATTGTGCTGCTATAAACATTGAAGTGGCCTGGCCGTGTCACTGTCATATGCTGTTTTTAAGTCCTTCGGGAATAGACCCAGGAGTGGGATGGCTGGGTCATAGGGTGGTTCCACTCCCATTTTCCCAAGAAATCTCCATACTGCTTTCCATAGCGGTTGTACCATTTTGCAGTCCCACCAGCAATGTATGAGTGTGCCTTTCTCCCTACATCCTCTCCAACATTTATTGTTGTTTGTGTTCTTGATAGCCGCCATTCTGACTGGAGTGAAATGAAATCTTAGAGTAGTTTTGATTTGTGAGAAGGCTGTCACTTTTAGTCACATTCTCTGTGTAAACCGAGGAAGACATTGCTGCCTCTCATCAAGTGAGACGCTCTACAGTGGTGGATGTACACATACGACACAAAAGCTTTTCCATTTGTCATAAACTCTAAGATCGGCAATACTGATAGATGTTCTACCCTCCCCCCCCAGAGTTTTCCACATCCTGAGAGAAGCAACCTTGTTTCATTCTCCCAGGCAGGATGTTTCTTCTCCAGCAGGATGCTTATTTTCCCCGGGCAAGAGCCAATAGGCTTAAAGGTCGCCCTGTTCTATGGGCAAAGAGCCAATGGCATTGGGGTTGCTCTGGTGCACCCCCCACCAGAAATCCCTATATAGGGCCCTGTTCGAGAGACTCAGAACACACACACAGACACACAGATGCACACAACATCAGCTCGTCGCTGCTGAGAGGAGGAAGCCATTCAGACACATCACCTCAACACTGCAGAGAGGAGGAAGCCACTGCGACAGCTCCAGACCCATCGCCTTCAGCCTGATGGCCGCTCCCAGCTGACAGCTCCAGCCTCCAGCCAGACAGCAGCTGCTTTAGCTGATAGCTCCAGAGATCCTAGCTGGTGCGACCAAGCACCCACCTTCTGTTCAGAGCTTGCACACTCCCCTCTCCCTGACTCCCTTCTCCCACCAGAGCTTGCACACTCCCTTCTCCCTGACTCCCCTCTCCTAGCACTTCTTCGACCTTTGACCAGAGCACCTCTTCTCCGGTTTTGCTACCAGCCACGAAGGCTGTTGAATAAATCTCTTGGCTGCATGGCTGTCCCCAGTGTGATGTTTTGCCCTTCAAATACCAGTTTCCCCTCTCCCATAATATGAATTTGGAGTTCAGGTCCTTCATTTTAACTGCGAAGGAAAATTAGGGAAACAAACAAATAAATACGAGACCCTCTAATTTTCTGATAATTTCAATTTCCTAGACCTTGTCTCTCCCAAGGAGGCCCAGTGAGTTCACTGTAGCAGACATGTCTCAGCAGTCCTTACTGGCTATGGGTCTGCCAGTGGCCCATCTGAGAGCCTTTTCCTTACTAGTTTCCTTACTAGTATTATGAGCTCCAAATGAGAGTACATTTGGATGGACCAGAATGAGTAGGTAGATTCCATTTTGAATGACAGCTTTCAATTTCTGCTGAGGATATGAAACCTATACCTAGAAACAGAATTTGTGGAGGTCAAGGAATCTGGATCTATAAGCCAATTGTTCCTAGGGGATCCATCTCTGAGATCCAGGGACCAGTTACTGATATTCCTCCATGGCTGTGCTCTGCAGGTTGAATCAGACCAGCAACTACTGGGCAGCACTGGCAGGAAGAGAAGGGGGTTTAGAAGAATTGGAAGTCTGCCAACGCCTCCCCAAGCAAGAAACTTGACATATGGAAAAATCCTTGGTTAAAAGTAATAAATCTCTTCTTTAACTAAGACGTGGTTGGGATGGTTATTATGGTCTGAGCAGATCTCTAAGGAGAGAAAAAATTAATTCACAGAACCCCAAGGGGCAGGACTGGTAATTTGCTGTGCTAAGATTAGAATCTAAGCCCTTAGCATCCCAGCAAGAGAAGGCCGGGGGTGGGGGTTGTGTGATTAGACAAAGGGCCTCCTGGCTCTGAACTGAAACATGAAGCTTATTAGAATGACAACTAACACGGTGTGCTTGGCCTTGAACAGGCTGACAACGTGCGCATGTTATGATTGCTATCATAAAAGGCGCTGTCAGTGCAAAGGCTTTGTGCTGTGCCAATGAGCCGCTGTCTTCTGCCATTTTGCTATTTGAGGGGTCCCGTTAATGGCTTCCAATCTTAATCTTTTCTCTTTCGTCTGAGCTTTTAATATATTCTCAAAAGCCAATCTTAATCGAACTTCTTAATCAGGCTAGCTTCTCTTCTTTGAAATTACTTCCCTTTGACAATATCTTAATGGTAACTAAGGCATCCATGCAGAAAATTAGAAATGCATTGCCTGCTCACCTCCCATCCTCTTCCCCCCACAGGAAGCTGGATACGGTGAGTGGGTCATGTAGGCTGGAGCTCAAGGTTTTGAGAGAGCTGGGGAGTGCCTTCAAGAAGGAGGAAGCCTTATTACAATCATTCTTGGACTCCATCGTCTCCGCTTCCTTCTCCTCCCCTTCTCTTCTCCCTTCCTCCTTACCTCCTCTTTCTCAAATATTTAGTATGAAGCTGCTAGGCAAGAAGTTCTGTGCTGAGTATTAGGGGGAGACAGATACATTAGAGCAATACACTGTTTCTGTTTAAAGAGTTTCCCAGACTGGTTAGGGGGCTACTGAGATGTAGAAATGAAAGATTCAGGATTCATAGTTAGAAAAACTATTCCAATTCTGCTTTTTTATTTCCCAGCTGACAGCTCTTGGGCAAAATATGTGCCCTTACTAAACCTCTGTTTTCTCATCTGTAAGATGGGGTTCATAACAATACCTTTCTCATATGGTTGTTGTTGGATGATTAAATGACACAGAACAGATTCTGATACATATTAAGGACTTAAAAATGTCGGCAAGTTTTGAGAGAGGTAGTTTAAAATAAAAATCATTTAAATAGTCAATATAAAATCAGCATCACACCCGTGAAAAATAATGAAACGACCGCACGGAATCAGTTGAGACAATCTTAAGGAAGGCACAGAGCTGCATGAATCATAAGAAATGGCCAACTTTACAGTTCATAAAATATAAAACTAAATGAAGTATGTTAAAGGCTCTTCCCATGAGAGTCAAAAACACAGTGCTTCGTCTCCTTATTGTCGACACCACAACTCAGTGTCACCTTCGGTGCTGCCATGTTTGAAGCCAGTGAAAGACAAGAGTCCGAGATAAAGGGGATGCTGGGAAAGACACAGGAACCTCCAGAAAGTGAAATGTCTCAGAAAGGTGACGCTGTTAGGCTGTCAGGGGCACATAGGAGATAAGAAGGAAACAGTCAGAAATGGCCCACTGCAAGTGCCCTTTTGGCAAAACAGGGTGTTGAAATTGTACACATGATCTTGCAATGCCCAGAGCACCAGAAAATGAAAAGATTTAGGTCACCAATGAAAAGCCCTGGCTCAGAATACACCATGCTCTCAGCCTTAAGCCAGGAACTGATAGGCTCTGATTCTACTTTCTAGCTCTCTCCTTTCTTCTGTGTTTAATGAAAATGTGTTTTTTCTCTGCATAGTATGTTCTCTTGAAGGAAGGAAACCTATGCTTCATACTTTTTTTTTTTTTTTTATCACTTCACAGAATCCTGCGAGGTGCTGAGCACCCTAGAGACCTAGAGGGATTAAAAGCAGAGTTCACCCAAAGCTCCTGTTTTCTAAATATCAAACATTAGGTCCACAGCTAATTCTGTTGGTTGATGATAGGAATTGAGAAGGGTGTTTAAGAAAAGAAGTCTTTAGAAAAAAGTAAGATCCAACACTCTTTGGTTTGAGCCACAGGAACCTGATGATAGATCATTTGGCCTCCTCTTCTATTTATCTCATTGCACAAAAACAAACTTTAACTATTGGCTCACATTTATTTTCCAGTGCATTTACACATAAAGAAGAATATATTTTATCTAGATCCTGGGATTCAATTACACAGACTTGGAGTAGTGGTGAAATAAAATTTTCTCATTACATGAGTGACAAAATTTGATATATAAATGTGTGTATATTATATGTATGATCTATAATCATTTATGATGATTATATCCTCAGACACTATTCTAAACACTCCCTGTAAATGAATAATTGAAATAATTTAATTGTAGCAACTCTCTGAAGTAGGTACTTATTTAATGAATACGGAGATCTGTGTACAGTTTGCCCCTAATACTCACAGCTCTCAAGGGATGTGCACTCTTAGAGTAGGACCTATGCTTGTAAACTTGAACCAAGACACCTTACCGTATTCTTTAAGGACAAGAGTCAGTGGGGGTCTTGATTATTTAAAAAAAAAAAGTTAGACAAAATAAATTTAGCACAGTTAATTGGAACAAAGTATTCATGAATCAGGCATCACTCTGAACCAGAAGAGGATAAGAGTTTGGATCTAGCAGCGTGAGCAATGGGATTTTATAGGTTACTCATGGAAGCAAAGCAAAGACATTACCTGGTTGGCTGCAGCCAGGCTATGATCCGGTGGAAAGTCCCTAGTTAGAGTTAGTGATAGGTTTCTCATTGGTTAAGTTTATGTTTCATGTACTGATGGGATTAAATTGGGCTTTGGTTTGTCACATAGGACCCCAAGGCTCTGGAGTTGTCGCAGTTCAATGACTTCTCAATTATTTTAGCAGTTAGCATATATGCAACAAAACAAAACAAACAAACAAACAAACAAAAACTAAAACTCTTTCAAGACAACAGAACTATTTCTGGGCTTGACTGCCTATTCGTGACAATGGCTTGGAATCACAATTCACCATGCAAATCTACACAGGATTTATTTGAAAGTCATAATTCAGATTTACAGTTTTCCTGGTGGTTGTCAAGATGATCTTTGTAGTGTTTTCATCCTTTTATGAGGACCCTCCATCTGACCCAGAGTTGTACAAGGCAATGATTCCAGAGCAGCCTCCCACGGCCGTTAGCTACTGTCAGCAAGTGTTTCCAATTTCTCATGCACAAACACTGTGAGCAGCAATAATCCCTAGGAAACTTTCTGACCATAAATGGGAATAGCCAGTCTCCCTTGCTTTGCTTTCTCTTCACATCATTACTTCATAAGCTGCTGTCCCCATTGACATGTCACTTGCCAGGGGTATCCGATCCAGCTTGCTAAGACATCTTCCTGGGTGATGCTACATCATGAACAGGTCACAGGGCGCAAGGTCTCAGGGTCTGGGCTTCTCCATTTGCTGATTGGGTACTTTTGAGACATAAGGGAGTGACTGTCTACCTAAGTCAGGGTTTAAAGTGATAAACAGAAGCATCAGGCTGAGAAAGAGAATGACCAAGACCATTTGTGAAAAGCAGACTTGGAAATTGTTTGGTTTGTTACATTGTTGCAGAACTTGAGAAGCAGGAGGCCATTAGTGGCTTGCTTGCAATCTCTCCCTCTTTCCTCCCTCCCGCCCTCTCTTCCTTCTTCTCCTCCAATGCTTCCTTCCCACTTTTCCTGCCTTAATCAGTGAGAATCACAGGAATGCAAGGGCAGGTTCTTTGCTATGTCAGTGAATGTCCTGAGTGTCCTCCAAAAGCTCATGTGTCAAAGGCTTGGTCACCAGGCCATGGTGCTGCTGTGGGGGTAGAACCTTTAGGAGGTAACGCCAAGTGGAAGGGATTTGAGTCACTGGGGCATGATCTTGAAGAGGGTATTGGGGCTTTAGCCCCTTCCTGTCTCCACTCTTTGCTTTCTGGTCACTGTGAGTGGCCATGATATATTATGCCACTACAGGCCCACATTGATGTGGCTAAGCAGCCATGGGCTGAAACCTCTGAAACCATGAGCCCAAACAGATTTTTCCTCCTTATAATTTGATTATTTCAGGTATTTTGTCACAGCCACAGGAAGCTGACTAATAGACTAAGATAGTGAAAAAGGACTCAAGTACTCAAGGCGATTAATATTCATCAATGGAAAGAAATCACAAGCTTCTGTTATACAAAAGTAGTCTTCTTAGGAGTTAGGCTTTTAAAATAAAGGTGTCAATAATCCAGAAAAATCAAAAGTCAACAATGATTTCTGCTACTGGAGTGTCCAGAGAAGGGGAGGATGGAACTCCTGGATTTTTGTCTCCAGTGACTCTCACACAGTGAAAGTAACAACTTTTCCCACAGGACACATCGCTTCTTTCACCTGTCAACACGAACACACAATCTCTCTCTGGGCACTCAGCATCTTCTTTACCAACCCAAATTTGGATGTTTCCTGAATGAAAAATTGTTATTTATTTCTTTATTTTGGGCTAATAAAAGGGCAAACTGGGCAAAGAGCAAAGAACCAAAGTCTCTTACTCTCTTCACACGTTGTAGATCATCCTGAGTTGAAGTTCAGTAGTTTAAGGAAGAGTCATGACCGGGGGCAAAGCTAAAGTGTTTTATTGTTGAATAGATCCCTATTTCACTCCATTCCAGTTGGAATCAAAGAAGTTGCCTAACCTGATGACCCTCCATTTCTAAATCTTTGAAAAGAGTCTAAGACTTCCTGGCTTCAGGACTGTAGCCGGGAGGGAAAAGGCAGTTTTGCCAAGTGGTCAGGTACAGCCTGGTGTCTGCTCCATTCCCTTGCCTCCCCAATAAATCCTTAGTCTCACTATGGAGACCCTAGGACACACAGACATGGGTGAGCCTGTCCCGGGGCCTGAGCTGGTGAACTAATTCAGATACATACTGTCCACAGTGCGGAAAGAAGGCTGTGTTGGCATGACATCTCCCGATTCCTCAAGGTATCTTTAGTTTATCTGTGGAGGAGGTGTTTGTGAAGAGAAAGAAGATAAGCAAGTGGTCAGTTGTTGGCTTGGAAAACCCTCTTGCTCTCTTATCCAGACCTGTCCTCATAGGCAGGACTGTAGGATCAGGCTGAGTTTGGGAATGTAGGCGAGGGTGAAGCTGAAGTGGGGAACTTAAGTGCTCGAGCTGACTCCACTGGACTTAGAGAAGTGTGCCTTTCCCAGCCTCTTGTTGGGGCTCAGACTCCAAAGTGTGGCACCTCGGTGTGCTGAGGACTCTGGACTACAGGAGACTGGATAGGCCTCAGAAATGCGGTCTTTCTGGCCTTCTCTCATTTTCCTGTCTCTGCTCCCCTTAAATTTCCCCCACCAATGCGATGCGTAGAAACCAGAATCCCTCTCCCCAAGGACAGATCCTAGACTCTACAACGGCCCTTCTTCAAGCAAGCCCTAAACTTAGGAAAGGCATTCTCTCCCTTGAAGACCTCATTCCAGAGGGATCCTAAACCAGACATAGGAGAGAGGAATGCTCACAGAGGCCAGGAAGAATCTGAATGTCAGGCCTCCCTGGGTGCCCCTTAGTCTTAGCCATATAACGAAAACCCAAGTTGATTCTTTGTCTACTTTTTATAGGATCATTCAATTTAATTTTATTTTTTTTTAAATATAGTGCTGATTCAACAAAACAGAGTGCGGGAATACTGGTTATATTTTGACCCTGGCAAGAGACGTTTGCCCCATATGTGCTGATCATTTGAAATATCCCTCTTGGTTTGGAGACCTGGTTCACATTTTCTAGTCAGTGTGCTACCAGTTCTCCTTGGGCCTGCCAAGCATCACGGGTTTCCTTCATTCTCGTGGTTATTAATCCCAGTGCCAAGTATATATCAACACATATTTCCAGATTTATTTCTCTCTTTGCCATTTTTACTTCCATACCAGGGAGAGAAGGAGAGAGTAGAGGGAGCCATTTTTATTATTAAGAGGCAGAGAGTGAAGAAACTTTGGCCAGGAGTGCGAATTTTGTGATCCTTTTGGTTACCGCTGGGTATATATGAGAAAGTGGAACTACCAAGTGATGATTACTATGTGCCTGTACAAAGGAACACGGAATTCTCTGATGTCCTCGCAAGTATAACATCAAAGAAAATTTTGGCAATCTCTCTTGGTATAAGGGCTCTGAGGTAGGAATGTGTTCTGCCTTCCAGAATAATAATGGACTGAATGTTCAGATGGAATGAAAATGCTGGGAAGAAAGACGGGGCTTGGAATGGAAAACTTGGACTTGAGTTCTGGCGTTGCTGATGGGTCACAGTGCTTCTCCAGGCAATTCTCTCTCCCTCTCTTCTTTCCTTCATAAATGTTGTGCCTTATTAAATGACTTCTAGTATTATTTCCCTCTCAAAAGACTCTATGACCCTCATTGAGGATTCCTCTTAGAACTTCATGAATAAAGCCTTTTAGCTCTATTTTTTTTAATTTTTTATTTATTATTCTGAGTGAAGGTCTAACTTTCACTTTACCACTGTAGCACCGGAGCGAGGTCTGGAAGGGACAGTAGGTAGTTAACTACTATGCCACATGGCACAAAGAGCAGCTGTACTACCAACATATCTGCCTCCTGAAAAACTCAGCTGCGCTGAAGTGGACAAAGAAAGATCAAATAGCAGAAGGGCAAGGGCCTCTGGAATCTTAGCTTTATTTAGCCCAAAATGATTGGCAGCCGGTTGTGACCTTATTACTCAAAGCATCTATGCTGCCATTCAAAACAGTTGTTGCAAATGTTCAAGCAGAACAGTGGGCCTGTGTGGCTCTGTGTTTTCCTCTCTCCTAGCTGGGTGGAGAGGAATGTACACACAACCTGCTTTGAAGGATATTAGTGGTTAGAGTCAGGGTCTGTTGATGGTCTGCAGAATTTATATACTCCTCATGTGGTCTCATTTTAAGAAAAATGCTTTTCCCCTTCTGATACATTATGTATACTTCCCATGGAACATTTGTAAAAATGCAAACGTAAATGACGATAAATATCATCATAACCTCAACACCAAGACAGCCACATTTTCAAAATACATCTTGTAAGAAATCTGTATGCAAGAAGCAGAAGGGGGATGGGCTGTAGGAGACTCACACACCGGGAAAAGGGAGACCTGGAGAAGTTACCTCAGCTGCATCGACAGATTCTTTTTATTTTTCCTTTCTTTTTAAATTTATAATACTAGTATGTATTACAATTCATAATGCACATATATAGCATCTTTTTACATACAACTGTTTGTATACAAAGTATATAAGTACCATTTAGATCTTCAATCATGCATTTAGGATAATGATATCCATCTCATTCAACCACCAATTTTTTTTTCCTTTTTCCCCCCCTCCCTCCCCCTTGCTCCTCCTTCCCCTCCCTTTCCTTTGACCATTCTAGTGTTCCTCTAATCCTCCTATGTACTCCCATCCAACAACAATGTGAACTAGCCTCCTTATATCAGAGAAAACATTCGGTATTTGGATTTTTGGGATTGGCTAACTTCACTTGACATTATATTCTCCAACTTCATCCATTTACCTGCAAATGCCATTATTTTATTCTCTTTTATTGCTGAGTAAAATTCCATTTTGTATATATACCACATTTTCTTTATCCACTCATCTACTGAGGGACATCTAGGTTGGTTCCACAACCTACCTATTGTGAATTGTGCTGCTATAAACATTGAAGTGGCTGTGTCACTGTAATATGCTGTTTTTAAGTCCTTTGGAAATAGACCCAGGAGTGGGATAGCTGGGTCATAGGGTGGTTCCATTCCCAGTTTTCCAAGGTATCTCCATACTGCTTTCCATATTGGCTGCACCATTTTGCAGTCCCACCAGCAATGTATGAGTGTGCCTTCTCTTCCCCACATTCTCTTCAACATTTATTGTTGTTTGTGTTCTTGATAGCTGCCAATGTGACTGGAGTGAAATGAAATCTTAGAGTAGTTTTGATTTGCATTTCTCTAATTGCCAGGGATGTTGAACATTTTTTCATGTATTTGTTGATTAATTGTGTATCTTCTTCTGAGAAGTGTCTTTTCAATTCCTTAGCCCATTTATTGATTGGATTATTTTTTTTTGTTAAGTTTTTTGAGTTCTTTATATATTCTAGAAATTAGTGCAGTATCTGATGTGCACGTATTAAATATTTGTTCCCAATTAGTTGGCTCTCTATTCACCTCACTGATGGTTTCTTTTGCTGAGAAGAAGCTTTTTAGTTTAAATCTATCCCATTCATTAATTCTTGGTATCGACAGATTCTTTATGTCACACCACACTAGCTCAGGGGCTCTGCTAAGCATCTCAGAAGAGCAAAAGCATTGTTGACATTCAAAAGCTAAACTGAGGACTTGGGATAAGGCAATTTTGTTCTCTGAGGAAAGAAAAGAATCACAGTGCACACCAGGAAAATAATTTTGGAAACACAGTTAATTGTGAAGGTGAGCTGAGCCAGCTCATGGCTGAAGATACAAAGGAAACATTGTTCATTTCCCATAAATGATTTCCCATATGTAAAGTGGGGCCAATCCTAGCAGGTGACTTCAGAGATGTGGAAACATTTAACCACATAGGAATAAATCTTGCAAATATATTTGAAAAAATGCAAAGTGTAACCTTTAAAATAAAATCCATGGCTGTCACATTTAGAGACTGAAAGCTCAAAAAGCAGGGCTTGTTTATAACAACCACAAAGGCTGGGGACCTGTGGTTTTATTGGATATCTCATCCCAAGAAAATATTTACACTTGGAGGAGATGATGAATTTTTAACTATAAAAGCCATACGTAGCATATTTGTGGAAAACATGGCAAATAAAAATGTTATTTCTCTTTAGTCTGACAAAAATTGACAGTTCTGCTTAAGGCATCAAAATATAGGTAATCACAGTTTTTCAAAAATGTTCATGAAGTTTTTCAATCTTAATGGGCTGTATATGGATAGTTGCCATAAATGAAAATGATCTTTGGTGAGTGTCCTGATTTCTACTGACAAAATTATAGTCACCGAAGTGTTTGGAAGGTTAGATCTAAACAGAAGAAGAGAAAAGAGAACCACAGGAGAGAGTGAGAAAAAAATTAGCATAGACATAGTTCAATAGACCACAGGCAAAATGGGATAAATTTGCATTGTAGGGAAATGAAGATAATTTTGAAGAGTTTAACAGTGTTTGCCTTTTAGTCATTGACAACCTAACTATTAAAAAAATACAATTATTGACTTAGGGATGAATTTGTTTGGGAGAGCAAAAATTTTAAAAAGCCAATATTAGGTTTATGCATTAGCCATTATGCCAAGAAGTCCTTATTTTTAGCTGAAGGCTTGAGGCTTCTAAATAACAGAGGCAGAAATAACACAAAAGCTGCATACATCTGGGAAACGTGATCTAGAAATGGATGTGGCAACACAGACTGGTATTTTGTGTTTCCAAAAGTAATATCCAAATGCACTAAAACAGAAGGTTCCATATTTTGCCCTTAATGTTCTCTCTCTTCTCTCATTTTCAGAGCGTCTGATTGTCTCTCTAAAGAATAGGAGAACTCCAAGACAAAACCACATAAAGAACTTCCTAACTCTGCTATAGGACTGAAATTTAATTGCAGTAGGTGCTGTGGAGGGAGGGAGTGGATACGTTATCCTGGGAGTAGATTCCTGATGGAAGGGCGCGTTCCATCCCTTCCTGTCTCCCTCTCCTGCTCTTTCCCTCCCTTCACCTTCTTCCATGGGAGAATGCAGCACCAAGGCCCTTGCCAGAAGCCAGCACCATACTCAGATTTCCCAACTTCCAGAACCATGAACCAAATAAATTTCTATTGTTTATAAATTTCCCAGTCTCAGGTATTTTGTTATAGCAGCAGAAAACACAGTAAGACCTTTACCCTCCTGGAATTCTGGCTAGGCCTGAGAATTAATGTACATGAAATAGATTTGTAAAAGAAAACACAGATTTGCACATGTAGACAGAAGTCCATCTGGGAAAACCAAGAAAGAGAAAAATGGCAAAACCCAAGTGCTTATTATATAGTAATTTGAATAGAAAGCAATGATTGTGAAAAAGTTACTTAAATGTGTGGGGAGTAATTTAAAAGAAGAAAAAAAGCTGTTTTAATGAGGTCTATTCGTAAGATTTTTTTCAGCCTCAACTCCCAGTCTCCTGTGACAAGAATTTTCTTTTCTCCTGGTATAAGAAGGGTGTCTTTTGTAAGGAAGTTTTCTCCTCTCTGAATGACTGGAATGTCTCTTTTCTCCTGGTGCAGGGAAGGCAGGCCAATCCTTTTGTTTTTGATGTTAAAAAAACATCAGAGGATGGTGGCCTCATTTTTTTAAAAAATAGTGTCTTGGTTCAAAATAATCCTTATGCCAAAGTGGCATATTTTGAATGTGCCACCCTTTAGTAGTAGCAAGCTTTCAGTGGCTTTTTGTTAAGTAATGACACACTTTCCTCAAACATGACAACTTCACATTTGGCAAAACAGCAGAAGCAGGAAGGTTTTGTACCTTCCTTTCACCCTTCTCCCCTGACATATGTCACAAAACCTAGGAAGATCTCCCTGACCTTCTGCCCTTCTCTTTAGAGCAGGTAATAAGGCTGGCACTTGAGGGTGTCCTCCCTAAACTCAAAAGAAATAAATGAGTCTTATTTCTGAAGATAAAGGAACACAAAAACATCTGGGCAAGCAAGACTTGTAAGTCCCCCTGATTTCTTACCAGCAAATCACTCCTGGGCCAGCTAGCCTTTTAGAGATGTGACAGTCCAAGAAAAAGAAGACCTGCATAACCAAGCTGTGGCTGTTGTCAGTGAGGTGCCCACTGTGGGCCTGGCATTGTGCTTAGTGCTTTGTGCATATTATCTCATTTAATCATCACAACAATATTGTCATCTAGGGCTGGTGATTGCTATTGTACAGATGGGAACACCTTCTTCCTTTGGAGCTGCCAAGAAATATGTCCAAGCTTATGTGTCTAGGAAGCAGTCAAGCAAATGCCTCATGTTGGACCTGTCAGTTGATATCTAGCCAAGGCCCCAACCCCTGGCTATTTCAGAAAAGAGGTGCCACCAATATCTTGAAAATAACTACTCAATATTCTAATACCCCTCCCAATTAAAATGACCAGAGGCAGAGCGAGTCAACACCTTCCCTACTATTAGTGTACACATGAAGACAGACGGAGAAGGGATTATGGTTTTAAGGGGTGAGGATGGTGGCATCAGTGCTGCACACAATTCAGACACTTGGACGCCACCTTTTAAATCCTGCCATAGCTTTGGAAAGTCTGTTACCACTTGCTTTACTCCAACTCATATCTATATAGATATATTTATTTAAAATGTATTTGCAAAGGAAAATCTATATCATGGTAGCAAATGGAAAGCTGGTATCATTTGTTTTAAGTGAAAGGTACTCAGAGGAAACATAATGTCAACAGGGCAATGTCATCACATTTTAGCTCCCTCTTTTCCACGGCTCCCTCTTTTCTTGGAATTTCCTCCTCAGTTTCCAATGTCCTTTCTTCCTTCAAAGTCCTTCTTCTCTTTCAGGCCAGTGGGACAGAAAGTAGAACACTCTATAGGAGTGTTCTCAGGCTGAACACCTTGACAAATGGTCTCAGCCTAGCTTACGTTCCTCCTTTCCTGGTTTGAAACGTCTCTACTTTCCATCCATTTTGCATGATCTTTGGGTCCTTCAGAAAGTTATCTCTGGCGTTTAGAGTTGACAACTGAATTTGAAAAAAGGGTAAATCTGTCATGAATAAGCTATTCTGGCATTATCAGAAGACTTACATTCTGTTTTTTTTTTTTCCCCTAGTTGAGATTCTATTTCTGCATTTTCATTTGAGTGTAGGATGTTTGTCTTTTCAAGGAAACTCTACTCAAATGAAGTGACTATTGCCAAACAAAATTTTCAGGATCGTCTTCATTTGTTCTAAATTCCCTCCCAATGAGTTTGCCTGCTACTGCATATTTAATGGCCTCATCTTGATTTCAGGAAGAATATTAATACAATGTTCACCCTATATAAATTCTGATTATTGTAAATATAAGAAATCGTTGCTCAGAATGTAATCACATAAAACTCACATGTAGAATGAGAACGTAATAATCTTTCATAGTTATTTAAAGTGGACAGATTAAATGATACCTCTAAATGTTATGAATAGAAATGTCCTGTTGAGGGCTGGTGCTGTGCCATGTGGTATAGTTTAATGCAGGGTCCCCAATGAAGGGAATGTGTGTACTTAACAATGGAAGTTGGGAGAAGAGGCTTCTAGGCTAAATGTTGCCTAGAAGCAAACTTTATATCAGCTGTGCTAAGATGGAAGAGTGTCAAGTAAGTGTGTGTGTGTGTGTGTGTGTGTGTGTATGCATGTGCTAAGGATCAAAACCAGGACCTAACCCATACTGAGCATGCACTCTGCTATTGAGCTATACCCCCAGCCCAAGCTTCAACTTTTCTGATGGAGTCCTCTAAGTAGCATCCTTGCCTGCTTCCTGCACCAAAACCCTACCTTCAGTCCTTCCAGGGCTCTCAAACGACTTTTTTCTCCATTGAGGACCTGATATGCCCAGAAGAAGAGCACAACCCTGCATAGAACTCTTCCTCGTTCCTTTCCCAGCTCTTCCCCTCACTCTGGAATCTATAAGGTATTAGGAGGAGAAGTGGACAACAACACTTAGGAACCTAAGTGTGAGGCTCTCCTTGCTCTTAGATTCTTCCTATCATAATCTGGCATAAAACATGGAATGCTATTAAAACAAAATTAGTGTATTAGTCTGTCTTCTGTTACTATAACAAACTGAGTCTGGATAACATATAAAGAAAAGAGGTTTATTTAGCTTATAGTTTGGGAAGCTGGAAGTCTGAGATGAGACAAACTTATTGGTTCTGTCTTTGGCAGGAGTCTAATGGTGGCTGGCATCACAATGTTGGGAGCCCAACATGTTGTGACAGGAAGCCAGAGAGATTCAGTAACCCAGCTTGCTTGTTGTACAACTCACTGTCATGGGAACTAACTGGGTCTCTCAAGAACCACACCAATCCCTTCTAAATGTGGTGATCATGGTGATGATTTTAGGGGAAAAAAAAAAAATCCAGAAGACCAAATGAGCCTTTAATTTTTAGCAACCCCTATACTTAAGAGAAGTTACAAATTGATTGAGAAGACAGACAACAAATTAAAAAGAAATTTCAGCATTGTGCTAAGGAGGCACACAAAGACCAATGGGAGCATGCAGCAAAAGGTCCTAACTTATCTCAGGAATGCGTCTTAAAAAAATAAACTTAAGTTGGCCAGTAGAGAGTAATGAAAGGCCAGGATAAGGGAGAAACAAGCTGTATGTGGAGGAACTATGAAGAATCAGTGTCAGACAATACTCACATTACAGAATCCGCCTAGATGCTCATCAAGGCAAGACTGGATAAAGAAAATGGAGTTTATATACACAGTGGAAGTATTATTCAGCCAAAAGAACAAAATCAGGCCATTTGCAGGGAAATGGATGAAACTGTAGAACATCATTTTAAATAACATAAGCCAGACTTAGAATGACAAATATTGCTTGTTTCCTCATATTTGTGGAGAAGAAGGGGAAAAAGGGAAGAAAAGATGACATGAAAGTGGTAGGAAACCTATCAGGAAAGGGGAAGAGGAAGAGGACCAAAGAGATAGGAAGACAGTATAATAGGGAGTGTGGACACAATCAAAGCACATCATATGCATGTATGGAAATTTCACAGTGAAGCCCATTATTTTGTATAATTATTATGCACTCATAATCATGATAGAAATAATAAAATTTTGGGGAAAATCTGCTGAGAAAGAGCACAGTAGATTTGAAAAGAGCATGTAGATTTGAAAAGCTAGAACAAGTTAAAGGAGTTAATGAAAAGAGCCCTGGTGTGAGTGTGAAAGGAGGGTTCAGGAACCAGACAGTGCAGGCTTTGAGGATATTAAGGAGTTTGAGCCAGCTGAGAGTGGTGGCCCACACCTGTAATCCCAGGGAATTGGGAGGCTGAGGCAGAACAATAAGTTCAAGGTCAGTGTCAGCAACTTAGGGAGGCCCTAAGTAAATTAGTGAGATCCTGTCTCAAAGTAAAAGACAAAAAAAAAAAAAAAAAAAAAAAAAAAAAAAAAAAAAAAAAAAAGATCCAGGCATGTAGCTCCGTGGTAAAATGCCCCTGAGTTCAGTCCCAGTACTAAAGAAGAAGGAGAAGGAGAAGGAGGAAGAAGAGGAAAGGGAAGAAGAAGAGAAGAAGAAGAAGAAGAAGAAGAAGAAGAAGAAGAGAGGAGAGGAGGAGGAGGAGGAGGAGGAGGAGGAAGAAGAAGCAGCTGCTTGGACTTTTTGTGTGGAGACAAAGAACAGTGTGTGATATTTTGGCAGGTGCCGCTCAGGTGACAGCAGAGCATGTTGTATGGGACAAAAGTGGGAGTAGGGAGTCCATTTGGAGTTTGTGGGGAGGAAAGAATTTCTATTGATTTTCAGTAGAGAAGAGGCCACTGGGAATGAAGTTAGATTGACATCTGTAAGACATCTAGGAAGTGCAGTCACTAGGGTTTGGAGGTGGGCTGCATGGGGCAGGGGAAGAAAGCTGGAGAAGGGTCTGGAATAGTATCCAGGGTACATGAAGCCTTTGATTATGATCCCAAAGACAGAAAGGTCAAGGCAGGTTTTCCTCCACCTTCATAGGCTGAAGCTTGCTTTCCAATCTATTTGATCTAAAACAAATTTATTTTCAGCAAAATTCTTCTTCTTTGCTCTGGTTTTGTACTGTATTCAGCTGGATTCTGCTCTTAGGCTTCCTTTCCAGATTGCCGGTCTCTAGCACATCACTTTATTTATTATGGGAAGAAAATGCTTTTGAAGTTCCAAACCCAATCCCTAAGTGCACATCCTCGATGTGCAAACACGTGTGGATTTAGGTGGATTAGCTACAGCCTATTCCCAGATATATGGCACACCTGTGTGCTGCCACACAACAGTTTAGAAATAAAACCAGTTTGTTGTCTATTGCAAAGCCTTTGAACTTGAGTATTCTCTTTCTGGTATTTGACACCAGGGCTGGGACTGAGTGAGAGCCAGTTCCTTCTTAAGTTTTTCCTCCCTGGAGGCACCTACTTGCCCTACCCTAATCACAGCACTGGTTTACATACTCTGTAGGGATAGGAGTGGAGTTACATTGTACTTAGAGTACTGTTTTGTTTTTTGTTTTTTTGTTTTTGTTTTTTTTTTTTTTAGGAGGAAGAGCTGAGTTTCTGACATATCTGATGGCTCTGATCACATTGATGAGGTGGATGATCCCTGGCAGCTGCATTGTGAATAACATCCTGAGAAGTGCTACTGGTGGCAACTGACACCACAGCTGCGGGTTTGGTGGGAGCCTCCTGAAAGGAATTCCAAGGGCTCTGTCTCTGCCGTGGCCTTTTATCCTTAGAGCTCTGAGCTCCACACTTGGCGCTTTGAGTGGTATTGAGTGGTTTTCGTGATTATTTGTATGCCATTGTTAGTAACAGCCTGTCAACACCTTGAAAGGCAGAGCATTTTTTTTGTTGTTGTTTAGAAAATTACTCAATAGTAAATCTTTAATTATGTAGCAATATGGCTTTTATTTTTTGAATTGTTGAGTGAGGCACTGCTGTTGTTTTATATTTCTTTCATGCTAAATCTTATGGGGTGTGCAGCCTTCAGTAAATAAATGCAAATAATGTAATTGAATCTCACTTGAGTCTTCCATTAATTATCTCGCATATATCTTCATTTCCATGCTGGTGATCTGTGCTGTCATTCAAGGAAGCTTGAAAAACAATCTGGTAAAAGTTTCAAGTTCTTTTATTTGGAGAAAATTTATGATACCTAGAGATGCACGAACCATATGCACATCCAAGCCCACACACATACATTTCTCTACTCATTTGTTCACTTCTACATTTACATGAAACTACAGGTTTGAACAGGCATAACACAAGCACATAAGTATGTCACATGTGTCTGGGGAACGCTTGAAAAATGTGGGGTTAAAGATATTGACCTGTGCAGTAGAAAATCTGTGTACAAACTTTTGACTTCCCCAAACTTAACTAATAACAGCCTGCTGTTGACCAGAAGCCTTACTGATAACAAAACAGGCAATGAAACATATTTTTTATGTTACTTGGATTATATATAGTGAAAGATAAACAAGAACCACCATGAGAGATAATTTTTGTTGAAAAATTTACAGGATGATGAACTGGTCATGTGGATGTGATTAGTGTCACATGATGTTTTCAGCAGATGTTTGTAACACTTGAGCTCCCTGCAGTAGCAACAGGAGGTGGCTAAAAAATTATTACAGTGGGACGGTTCATACTACAGTTAATTTATGCAGTTATAATTTAATACTGATTGTAGATTTCTCTTGACTGGTGCCATGTGTTTGTGTGGGCAAGTTTTGATACATTTTAGCTTTTCATAATAGGTTGGTCTATATTTCATAGTAGTAAATGACAAAACAGACTCTTACCTACACACATTTTAGGCATTCATGACATGTATATCTTTTTCATAGTTTTTTCAATATTCCTAGGCTATCAAAAAACCATAGTTTGTTTTTTCTCCTCCAAATTGCTGCAAAAACTAAACAAAACAAATCACCCAAATACATGTAAGTGAAACGGTACCATTCAAACCATGTTGTAAAAAAGTTAACTATATGTGTATGGTATATGCATATATGCATGCATGTGTGTGCATGAACACACAAACACACTATACTGAATTTTTATGGTGATAGGAAACAGGAACCCAACCCTACTCAAACTGGCCTAACCCATAAAAGGAATTCATAGGCTTTTTTTTTTTTTTTTTTTCCTCTGTGGTGCTAGGGATTGAACCAAGGGCCTTGTACATGTGAGGCAAGTATTCAACTGACTGAGCTATATCTCCAGCCCTTTCATAGGCTCTCAGAAGGTTTTTTTCCTCCTATCTTTCCAGTATGTCCCAAGGCTACTCCTCTTTATGTTTACCAAATGGCAACCCCAAACTTTCCCACTGAGGTGTAGCAGGAGGAGTATGCCCTTAGAGAGCTTCAGTGGAAGAGTGAGAAACTTCATTTTCAGAAAGACTGATGGAGTTTCTCTCATGTCATTGAATTGGGTGTGGTGCCCATGTCTAATCCAATCCCTGTAGCTAATGAGACAAGAGCTGAAGATGGACTAAGAGAATCTCTGGAGCTGGTGAGTGATTGGGTGGAGCCCATATAAGATTTTCCAGAAGCATGTAGGCTGTGTGGGGCGAAGGCAGATTGTGTTACCAGGAGGCAATTGACTGAACTGATACATTTAGATTGATAAATGCCCTTGGCCCTGCTCCCACAGCTGTACACACGTGTACATCATGCCTGTTAGAATTTGCCCAATCAAGACTTCCCTTTGTTACTTGTTTACTTTCTACACTACATGTTTTGATAGATTCTGTCTCTAAGAAACTTAGGACATTGTTATAACTAATCTGTTTTTGTATATTTGTGCATGAGAAACTGGCATTACCACAATGAGTTTATATAATTCTAGCCTAAAGCAATAAAATGGACATTTTTAGATAGACTGGGAGTCCTTATAGGAAGTAAAAGTATAATTGCAATTAGAGTTATTGAAAAATTAAAAATAGCCAGTGACTTGCAGGGGTCAGGGTCTCTGTTTGGAAAGTGCTTTAGTAAAATATGTCTTCTTTGGTCAAAATTTGATGAGATCTTTCTTGGCAAACTCAGAAAAATTCAGATGAAGAATCTTTTGCACAAACAATTGTGTAGGGTGGATTTGTCCCCCAATCCCCATTTGACTCTCCTTGGCTTTCTAGTTCATGTCCTTTCTTCTCTAGTAACTGGAGCTCACTGAAGAGGCTCCCTGGCTGGAAGATAGTAATTTGGAGTCATTAAACTGCTTCACTGTTTTTTTTTTTTTTTTTTTTTAAAACAAATCATAGTTATTATTCAGAGAGCATATTTATTAGCCACTCCCTAGTCCCAGTACTTTGGCAAACTAAAAGTTTAGGTCTTATTCATGCCATAGTCTGAAGTGGGTTGCTTGCGGGCCGGCACTGGTCCCCTTTCAAGAAGACTCCTATCCAAGTTAGCAGGGCCTTGAAATTTCCGGGTGGAGCCTGGATACTATACCCAGCCAGGGGTGAAGGAAGAGTGACCACACGTGATGACTGTGTAGGCAGGTTTCAGTGAACCAGGATGCAAGTGCCTAACTCCACTGCCCAGTCATGGGGCCATCCCTACCATATATGTGAGAGAACTGACAAATGTCATCTAAGTGTGGGCCCACATGGAAAAGGAAACATGATGGGCTATGATGTACAGACATCTTTACTGAAAACAGGTGCTCATTTAGAACCTTGCTTTCCCCCTAAGACAAATAAATAGGAACATTTATTTGGAAAGTGCTTTAGTAAAATATGCCTTCTGAGTCTTTGCAATTCAAATTGGGAGGGTCAAGTTCAATTCAAATTGGGAGGATCAAGGTCATGACTAATGGGATTGAATCCTTCTTAAAGAACTGTTTGTTTTGCAGTTAACAAAGAAAGAGGTTTTTGCAAGATATATATATATATATATATATATATATATATATATATATATATATATATATATATATTAACCCTAAGGGGCATTTATTTACAATAATTTAACATTGTTATTTACAATAACTTAAATTCTTGGAATTTTAGAAAGAGCACCCAAAGACAGAATCATAATGCAAGTAACTTTTATTTGTCCTCAACTTGGGAAGTAGACTAGGTTGGTGGCTGCCCCCAGTAGCAGGGAAGATGGTGGGAAGTCAAATGGATCAGTATGTGGTTGTGATGAGTGTAGGTGAACATATGACCTTCGGTTTACAACAGGGGAGGATTTGTGTGTCTAAATGGCAGTCACTAGGCTAGGAAATTGGTTCAGTGCTAGAACATGTGCTCACCTTGTATAAAACTCAAACAAACAAAACACAAACAAACAAATAAAGCCTAGCAGTCAATGGTCTTGGAGGGACTGTGGTAAGTTGAGAGAGTGGACATCCTAGTGTTAACTAGTGATATATATATATTTATCTCCCACATTAAAAATAAACATACCTCGTTAGCAGTCTTAGTTAAATTTTTTTTTATAGGCAATAGCATGCTCCAAACATACTTTTTAAACATTTATTTGTTCTTTTGTGGTGCTGAGGATCAAACCCAGTGCCTCACATGTGCCAGGCAAGTGCTCCACCACTGAGCTACAACCCCAGCCCAGTCTTAATTAATTTTAAGAGTAAAAAGGTCCTGACATAAAAACTGGGAGATAGGGGAATAAGGCATTTAAAAAAATTTGGTCTTCATGAATCCTAAATTTACTTGTATGGTCGTAAAATCAAGTAGAGGGATCCAAATAATCACAAAAATTTCAGCCAGTCTTTCCAAATGGAGACATGAAGTCCACATTCTTTGCATGTAAGGAAAATAAAGAACCACAACAGTTTTTCTCACCTATGATTGGGACTGCAAATTTTTGTCTTAGAGTCATAAAGGCCTTAAATCAGAGAACATTAGTGAAACAAGGTCAGTGAAAGGTGAGAAAGAGGCAGAGAAACATGTAAAAACACATGATTTTCCTTTTCTTTCCCTCTCATTCTTCTGTGAGTTAACAGTGGTGTTTTCAGAGGAAGCAAACTGAGTAAGAAGAAGATATGAACATCCCACAGTAGTCTACTAAACCAGCATGAAAAAATTTGCAAAAATGTAAAATAAATTTTTTGAATTATAAGGTTATTTTTATAAATATGTTATTTATGTTAACGTGCTATTTATTGCTATTTTATACAATTATATAAATTATACATAGATTCTCAGGTTTAATTTATTTTTTCATGTTTTTAGTAGTGCATTATAGTTATACATAATAGTGGGGTTCATTTTGACATAATTATACGTGCATGAAATAATTTGCTCAATTTCACCCCCAGTGCCTCCTTTCCCTCTCCTCTTCTGTTTTTTCTTCTCTGCTCTGCTGGTTCTCCTTCTATTTATTTCTTGTTTTTTTTTTTTTTTTTTTTTTTTTTTAAAGTTACACTTTAATATATATTTTAATCTTTAATTTAAGAATCATATAGTAGAAAAATCTTAGAATAAGCACTGGAAGGGTATCTGTTGCATTGATGCCTTTTTTATTCTTGTTTTCATTTATATCATCTCTGTTCTGAATTATTTCTTGTCTTATACTAATTTTACAATTAGTATGTTCTTCCTATTCTAGGGTCTTGTGGTATAACATTGAATTATTTACCTGGGTACTTTCTGTGTGTGATTTATATACATAAACTCATTGCTACAAACTTTCTTCTTAGAACTGCCTTCATATTGCAGAGATTTTACTATGTTGTATCTGTGTTCTTTTGTTGTTGTTGTTAATTATTTTATTACTCTTTCATTAATTGTCCAGTAGTATTCATTTTAAGTATTTCTTATTTCTAATAAAATGCCTTATTGATTACATTCACCAAGGTTATAGGGTCACAAATTAATTATGAACATAACACACTATTAGAAATCTAGATACTGCCTCTATTGATTTGCTGCTTATTTATTTATGTATTTATTTTTGTTTTAGTTAGCTATACATGACAGTAGAATGCATTTATGCACTTTGATATACCATACATAGATGGGATATAATTTCTCATTTTTCTGAGTGTACATGTTGCAGAATCATATTGGTCATGTAGTCACATATATACATACAGTAATAATGTCTGTTTCGTTCTACTATCTTTCCTATCCCCACATTCCCTCCTTCCCCTCCCATCACTTCCCTCTACCTAATCTAAGGTAATGCTATTCTTCCTAGTGCCCCTTGCCTTATTGTGAATTAGCATCCGCATATTTGAGAAAACATTTGGCCTTCAGTTTTGTGGGTTTGTCTTATTTCACTTAGCATGATATACTCCAACTCCAACAATTTACTGGCAAATGCAATAATTTCACTCTTCTTTAAAACTAACCTAGAATCTGACTTCCTTAACAAGACTCCTAAAGCACAAGAAGTAAAATCAAGAATCAATAAATGGGATGAGTTCAAATTAAAAAGCTTCTTCTCAGCAAAGGAAACAACCAATAACATGAGGAGAGAGCCGACAGATTGGGAGAAAATCTTTACCACATGCACCTCCACTAAAGCATTGATCTCAAGGATATATAAAGAACTCAAAAAAATTAATACCAAAAAAACAAAAAACAAAAAACAAAAACAAAAACAAATAACCCAATCAATAAATGGGCTAAGGAACTGAACAGACACTTCACAGAAGAAGAAATACAATTGATCAACAAATATATGAAAAAGTAAGTGTTCAACATCTCTAGCAATTAGATAAATGCAAATCAAAACTACTCTAAGATTTCATCTCACGCCAGTCAGAATGGCAGCTATTAAAAACACAAACAACAAAAAATGCTGGCAAGGTTGTGGGGAAAAGGGCACACTCATACCTTGCTGGTGGGGCTGCAAATTGGTGCAACCACTATGGAAAACAATATGGAAATTCCTCAGAAAACTGGGAATGGAACCACCATTTGACCCAACTATCCCATTCCTTGGTTTATACCCAAAGGACTTCAAATCAGCATACTATAGTGAAGTGGCCACATCAATGCTTATAGCAGCTCAATTCACAATACCTGGACTATGGAACGAAACTAGGTGTCCCTCAATAGAAGAATGGATAAAAAAAATGTGGTATATGTATCTCTGTTCTTATTTCTAAGAATTTTTTATTTCTTCCATGACCCTTTCTTTATTCAAAAGTGAGTTACTTAATCTCCAGATATTAAAATTGGGATAGAAATGGAGCAAATTATACTCTATGCAAATATTATTATGTCAAAATGAACCCTATTACTAACTATAATGCACTAATAAAAACACTAAACCTGAGAGTTTAAATATGTATAGGTTATTACATATACATATATATTATTGACTTATATTAAGATAGCAATGAAAATCATGTTAAAATGGTTTCTGATTTGATCTCATTATTCATTTCTAATTTTATCCTTTTATGATCTGAAATTATGCAAAGAACTATTTCTACTTTTTGTATTTGTAAAGAATTACTTTGTGTCCTAAACTATTTTAAAGATGGTTGCATGAGCAGCTGAGAAGAAAGTGATTTTGGTTGTAGATGGATGAAATATTTTATAGATGCCTATTAAGTCCATTTGGTTAATAACATTTTTTATTTCTGAAGTGTTTTTATTTAGTTTTGATCTGAACGATGTATTTATTGGTGAGAAAGTTGTGTTGAAATCACCTATTATTATTGTATTAAGGTGTATTTTATTCTTTATATTGAATACAGTTTGTTTTATGTATGTAGTTACACTGACATCTGGGGCACAAATATTTACAATCAGTATATCTTGTTGTTGGATGATTCAGTTAACCAGTGTGAAGTGAACTCCTTTTTTTCTTTTGATCAATTTTTACTTGAAGTCTACTTTGCCAGATATGAGTATAGCTATTCCTGCTTGCTTACTTTCTCCATTTGCATGGTATATCTTTTCCCATTCTTGCACCTTCAGCCTGTGAATATCTTTGCCTGTAAGGCAAGTCTCTTGTAAATACCATATGATTGGTTTTTGGTTTTTTATCCTGATAATCTATGTCTTTTGGCTGGAGAGTTAAGACCATTTACATTCAGTGTTAATATAGAGAGATGATTTGCATTTCCTGCCATTTTTTATTTATTTTAAATGCTTGATTCTGATTTAATATGATTCTCCTATCTTTGATGTGTCCAGGTTCATGCTAGCTTTCTAGTGGGTTATAATCTGACTTAGCAGACAGGTTACTCCCTGTGAGGGGGGTGCAGTCTTATGTATCTTTCTGAAGAAATGCTCCATATATCCAGTGTTGTCAAACCCAGTGGGTTCCCCCATGTATATTTTGGAGAGTGCAGGGTGTGGTGGTCTAAGATAGAGGTATTGTAGTCTGTGACATAGCACTGGTTGGCCCTTGTGGGGTATAGAGCTGCTGCCTACTGTAGAGTCCACAGGTCACAGGTCATTGGACTTTTATCTGGCCATCCTGGGCGGTAGCTGGTGTCTGCAAGCTCCTTTGTGGGTTGTACTGCATTGTATATGTGCTGAGGTTCTGTGCTGGGTGCTTGGGGGTTATCCCCAGGAATTTTCTTCTGTGTATCCATGCATCTAAATGAGAGATATCCGGCAACTCTGGGTCTGACGGCAGTGGACCCCACTAGAGATGCTGGGGCACCAGGAGTGACTTCCTTTGTTGCTATGATTTTCTTACCAGTTGGTGCTTATTAGTTAGCCCAGAGGCTTATGTTTGTGTTTGGAGGATGCTGCCTCTGCTGGCTGTTTCTGTTGGGTAAGGGGAGCACAGGGTACAGGGCTCAGGGCTGTCACTGACTGCTATGGAACACTGAGCATCCATTCCCTCCATGGGGTCTTTTTCTTATGGCAGCAAAGAGCTTGGTGGTTATCTACAACCATGGGACCTGAGTGCGGATTCTCTGTGGGCAGTCTGTGGCACAGAAGCCTTCATCCTGGCTGTTGCGGACCATTGGTGTTTTACCTGTCGCTGTGACAGGTAGTAGTCGGCTCATCTTTGCCTCAGCTCCTTTGTGGAGGCTGTGGGAGATCTGGGCTGGGGTTAGCACTCTCCAGGAGTGATCAGCGCTCAGGTCTGCTCCACCCTATTCCTCTTGTCCATGGTGAGGAAGAAGGGGCTCCTGAAACTTTCAGCTAGCAGAAATCCCTCCACGAGTTCCTTCTAGATGGATTACAGAGACAACCCATTTCAGAGGTGTTCCCTCTAGTTTTATTTGTTACTCTCTGTAGGTAGGAAGTTGTATTGATCAAAATTCTTCTGGCCAGCTGTGGGTGCCACAAAATGTCCTGCCTGGCACAGCGTTCCACCCTCAATTTGGGATGAACTTTGTGATCTCCTTCACTGTCTTTGCTGACCCTGTCACAGTTTAGCTTGGTTTCCTTTTCTTTATATCTCTTGTTAAGGAAGTAAGCTTATGGGATTTCCCTCCCCCACCAACTTTCTCTCTCTTTGTTACTCCTCCCTGATAACTCCACTCAGGTCAGGGTGCAGGGTCAAGGATGTTTTTAATTTTCTGCTCCAGTAACCAAATTCCAAGTCTGTCCAAGCCTCAAGCTGCCCTGTATTGAGTCTTCAAGTGTTTGCTCTGCCATCCACCTCTCTGGTCAGCTGTTCTTTCGCGGTACTGGAGGATCTGATTAAAGCTGAGAAAAACTAAATTCTTCTGTTTGTAGAAAAATAACTTCAGAGAATGTGGAGCACTGAAAAGATATTATTATTATTATTATTATTATTATTATTTTGTTGGAGAAGCGTCTTGAGAGGGCAGTGGTAATGAGTGAGGGGCTACTGGCATGTACCCTCACTGCTGGGATACCAAATTTTAATACCATTTCCCACAGCACCTTTTAGACCTAAAAAGTTGCAACACTGCCATCTAGTGTTTCATAACGAAAATATTTTCATTTTTAGTTTTTCACTGAGTTAACAGTGATGGCTTCAGGAATGAACGATTTGGGGCTCAATTTAATAGCTTGACCTGTGTTATTGCTGTTTCTTTCACCAAACGTGTACTTTTAAATACCTTCCCTCTTTCCTTCTTCATTTAAGCTCTTCTTTCTTCTTTGGGTTAGAATAATTGGAGAGGATGGTATTTCAATTCAGACCTTTTTCCACATCTCAGGTTCCAGGCATTACACAGCCCAGTATGATCCAGTACCCACCTGGGAAAACTGAAAGGAATGCTCCTTCCTGATTATCCCCAGGTCCCCCCCCCCCCAATGGCACTTTTTTTAAAAAAGTAAAATTCATTTTGGATCAATTTTAGATTTCTAGCAAAGTCTCAAAGAGTTCCCACGGACCAGCCATCTAGTCCCTCCTGTTGTTGACATTGCCCATTACTGTGGCACACCCACTGGCTGCCCAGCTCAAAGGAAGAAAAGCCTCATAGCAATGCACATGTCTGCAAAATTTCAGAAATAGAGGCTTGAGGGGCAGAAAGGGAGGGCTGGGGAACAAAAAAGTTTATATATAAAGTATTCGGGCTTCAGTTGTCATCAAACTTCTCATAACTTCACTGAAAGCTAGAAAACCCAAATCCAATGCCTTTAAAATTTGGAATGAAAACTATTTCCATCATAAAATCCAGTAGTAAGCAAACTGCATATCAAGTATGATGTTAGACTGACGATAATTCCAGAACTATAGGGTTTTGAAATACTTCTCTCCCATGTCCCCTTTGTCAGAAAGTCATCAAGGATTTGTTTCTTTGCAAGGGGAGAAGAAACAAAGATGGCGAAAGACAAGGGGAGAAGGGAAGGGACCTCTCTGGAGGACATGAAGGGGATGGTGAATTATAGCTCTGAAGTAAACCAACAAATAGTGCAGAATGGGGCAGGGAAAAAAGTTGTTTGAACATTCCGAGTTTTATACTGGAGATGTGTTTAGGGATGAGTTAGTGATAGGTATACAGAAAATGAAATAAATATAAAGAGCAGAGAGTTGACTAAGAGCAGAGGAAATAATTACAGGTAGACATGGAAAGATGTGGCATGGCTCAGCTTCAAGTGGAATGTGGTCACAGTGACACAAATACCAAATTTATTTTGTTAGCAAAAGTAATCTTATGTAGGGTGGATGGGGGAAGGCCGTGGAGATAGGAGAGAGGGAAGAGAGAGCAATGTACTAGATCTTGCATCCCTACACCCAGAAGTCAATATTACTTAATTAAAAAAAAAAAATTAAGCAGCAGCAGCAGCAGCAGCAGCAGCAGCAGAGCCTATTATTTTAAATCACAGGGGAGTAAGTACCAGAAGAAATGGCTGAAAATGGTTCTTTCTAGGGAGTAAGGCTCAGGCATTGGGAGAAATTGCTAAAGGGAAATTCTAGTAGGAATGCATAACTTTTAAAAACAATGTCCATGTGTTACAGTAAAAGGTAAAAAGTCAAATTAGCCAGTGTAAATATACTGTGTATACAACCAGAGATATGAAACATTGTGCTCTGTATGTGTAATGATTTGTAATGCATTCTGCTGTCATATATAACAAATTAGAATAAAAAAAATTTAAAAAGTCAACTGAGCACTCAGGCTGACCCAGCTCTGTTTGGGGGGCTCAGGCAGAGCTGGGGGAAGCGGGTGGAATTCTTATCCTTGTACAAAGTGACTTGGATTCTTCTTAAGGTGGGACCCTTTAATCTTCCTTCCTTCTTGCTGCACATACATTTGCATTCTGGGACTTTAGTCAGGGGTGAGAGTTCACTTATTTGCACAGTTGTTTGGCTCCTGTGGCAGAAAGGGTGCTGGGTTCCTGAGAGCTGAAGGCAAAGCAGACAGATTCGGAGGCCATGGCTTTTCCTGAGGGATTTGGATGGGGGGCAGCCACTGCAGCGTATCAGGTGGAAGGTAGGAGAAGCTCCCTCTCCTTTGCCATGGCTGGAATGTATTGCTTCTGGTGGTCCCATATGCTTGGAGGTGAGGGTCAGACAAGGGGAAAAAAGAGAAGAAAAAAGGTTGAAGAATCTGCAATGTTCTGAATGCAACAGTGCCCCTTTTCAGACAGGAGAGGACATGTTCCTTCTGTCTTTCCTCAGCCAGCAGGGGTGGGGTGCAGAGGTGCTCACTAAGCTGTATTTTCACTCATTCCAAGTTTATCCAACATACCCCTTTTCACTGGACTAGCTGTTTTTTTGTGATTGGTTTCTTGGACATATTTTCCCCAAACAGTTTAAGAAAAGAGGAAAATTTCTTCTACTGTTTGGAAAACTATTGAGTAGTTTCTTTCAAAGAGACCTTCAATAGTTGGGAAAAGTGCTCTGCACTGTTCCTAGTGAACACAGAGCCAAGCCTGATCTTGTATGTGGCACCTCATTTGCTGGGGGCAGCTGAGAAGCAAAGGGAACAACTAATTATAAGATGGTAAAGATAACTTTGAATGGACTTGGGGTCTGAGCCCTGGATTCCATCCCCCCGTGCCCAAGCATGCCAATGCAGTAGTACCCTCCCTGAGTCTCGGTTTTTTCATCTGTAAAGTAGGAAGATTAGATTTACTTTTCTAAAGCACATCTATTTTTCCCCTAGGGCATAAAAGGTTAATCGCTTATCACAAGGGAAAATATTTATTTGGTCAAATAAGTGTGTAAAACCCTGGGTTAAACGAAGCTAAGTGAGTCTCTTGGAGTAGATTCTTAGGGCTGCTGTGACAAATTACCACAAGCTGTGAGGCTTAAACAACACAAATTTATTCTCTTACATTTCTGGAGGCTAGCACTAGTCATTTGAAGATGTAATTAGCTAAGTTAAGATGTAATCATAGTGGAGTAGAGTGGGCACTTAATCCAGTGATGACTCATGTTTTTTTTTGAAGAAGGAAATTTGGACACAGAGACATACAAAGGGAACAACATGTGACAAAAGAACAATTATAAGCTAAGAAATTCCAAAGACCAGTGGCTATCACCAGAAAAGTCAGGAAAGGACACTGCCTACAGTCTCAACAGGAACATGTCCTTGCTGGATACCCTGAGTTTCAACTTCTGGTCTCTAGAACTGAGAGAGAATAGATTTCAGTTGGTCAAACCACTAGTTTGTGGCTCTTTGTTGTAGCACCCCTTAGAAAACTAACACACCAACCCGCACTGGTAAATCAGCTAATGAGAACTTCACCACTTATGGGAAGTGCTGTGGTGATAATAGGTTGTTGTGGTGAAGGGTTATGTATGTCAGCATGGCTTCTTGAGGTTGGATGGTCAAGGAGACTCTGTGAATTAATGTCATTTTATCTAAAAATTGAAGGAGATAAAGAGTGTCATTTGAAGGAGGATGGGGACATTTTTCTAGACAGAGACAGAATACAAGTTGATCCTGGCACAACTCAGGCTGCTTATGATTCCCAGCTTCTACTGTTGTTTCCTAGATGCACAGAAAAAAGAATGAGGAATCTCTGCTATACCTGCTCTAGCAGCCATGCAGAAGACAACTCCTATGGGACAATGCATATTATTGTACATACATGCTCTGTGAAACAAGGCTCTTAAGAATGTCCTGGTTAGTTGGGATGCTTCCTGTCATTTTCTCACAATCGTATCTTTTTTCATCTTCTCAATGATTGATAGTTTCTGCTTGGTTAAGATAGATAATTAAACAGGCTGGCCTTGTAGAAGTAAAGAAAAGAGGAGATGATCTTTGTGGGTTTCTTTCTTGGAAGGGAGGTCAGACAGATCAGAGAGGAGGTGGCAGAGCAATGGAAGTGCCGAGCTTGGTGATTGTGAAGATGGACTCCAGAGCCAGACTCCTTAGACTTGGTGTCTGGATCTACTTTTTACTAGCTTTGTGACTTTGGCAACTTACACAATTTTTCTGTGCCTCCTGTTAAAAGAGAAAAATAAAATACCCCAGCGTTTCAATACATTAAATGTAGCAGTGTTATATCTGAGTGAAGAAAGGATTCATGAATTGGGCAGCACCTTAACCTAAAAAGGTTCAGAGAGCTCCACACAGCAATGTCAGCAGGCAGTATTTACAGACAGAAAATGGAGATGGCATATAGAAATAGCTTGATTGATCTATATATGATGTATCAAAGTGCATTCTACTGTCATGTATAACTAATTAAAACAAATTAAAAAAAACAGTTTGGTTGCAACTCAGCATTTGCCTTGTTTGGATGCATCAAGACAATTTTTAGCTTATTATTGGTTGAAAGCCTGGCTGCTATGATTGTCCAAGACTGGATTACATTTTACAAGAGTATATTCTCAGTTGGTAGAGTGCTTGCCTTGCATGCACAAGGCCCTGGGTTCAATCCCCAGCACCACAAAACAAAACAAAACAAAAAAAAAACGAATAAGAGTATATTCTCAAGTTGGATTGTGGTTTGTTTGTATATTAAATTAGATTACAATTCTACTCTGTGCCACATCCCTAGTTCTTTTTATTTCATTTTGAGACATGGTCTTGCTAAGTTGTCCAGCTTGGTGTTGAGCTTGTAATCCTCCTGCCTTAGTCTCCTGAGAAGCTGGGATTATGGGCATGTGTCACCATACCCATCTAGCTTTAGCTAAAATTTAATTGAATTAGATTCCTGTAAGCTACCTGGTACCGAAAACCGGGAGGAAAACTCTCTCGGAGGCAGAGTAAAGCTTTTACTACTTTTACTTCTACTTTAGCTTAGAGGGAAAGAAAGATAGAGCTTGTCTTCTTGTCTTCTTAGCTTAGAGTCTTAGAGAGAAAGAAAGAGAGCTTCTTAGCTTCTTAGCTTAGAGAAAGATTAGAGCTTCTTTCTTCTTTCTTCTTTCTTCCTTCTTCTTTCTTCTGTCTTCTGTCTTCCTCAGGAGCCTCGGCCTAACTCTGACCAGTCATTACTTCTTCTATCTGGTTTCTCTTCTGTCTTCTATCTGGTTTCTCTTCTGTAACCGCTCTGCCTACGTTCTGGCCGCTCTGATTCTTCTGACCGACCGAGTGACTGCCCGGCTGACTGAATGAATTCTCCGTTCTCCTAACTCGGACCGCTTTCACCAGGTTATATACCTTCAGCTTTGCGGGTGCCTACAGGTGCGTCACATACATATCAGGTGGAACTTATGGCTTCCAGCTAGCTGCAATAGCCCTTCCTAATTAGGGCTCCTTCAGATTCCCCCCATTGGCCAGTCTATCAAAACTGACCAAAGATTTTGAGAGACCAACCAAAACCTTGGGTGCTGACATCCTTTCTGTCACTATCATAATGGACTTATTTTGTCTCAGTATAGATTTTAAAATTCATTCAGATTAGTTGGATGGTTCTTTATGCTTTGTTCATGTTTTTGTTATTCTACCATAATAGGATGAGCTAATGAGCTAACATACAAAAGATGGCTGCATACAAACATTTAAGACTTTTGAGTAACTACACTTTACCAAAGAGAATCTTATGTTGGCTATCAGGAGAAAAGTACAAAGAAATTAAAGTACTTTCCTTAACAGGAGTCTCCATGTACCAAACTTATCAAAATCAAATAATTCAAAGTTCAAGCAATAAAGATAGCTCAACAGTACTCAAGTTCATCTGGTCATGATAAGTCATTTGTTTTGGCCATGATGGCAATTAGGGGTCATAGTCACTACAAAATTATCTGATTTAAAGAGGCATTGATTTTTGTAGTTAGCCTGGTAACATCAGTCATAGTAACCTGGGGACACACAACAATATAAAAATTAGAAAACTCTGGAATAGCCAAGCTCTCCATCCACGACTCAGAATGCCTGCCAACCAATTCTTAGCTACTCCTGGAAGCACATCAAGTGTTTTCTGTTCTTGAGAAATTTCCTTAATGTATTTAGGGACAGTGTCTAGTGTCTAGGGAAATAGTAGCATCAGCCACTTTTTAAATTTAGCTTTTAATAGTAGTAAAATCAGAGAAAAGGCAAGTATAACATTCAATTTGGTTCAGTGCATACACAAACCAATAATATGGGTAAAGGGTAAATTTAAAGCTATGTAGTACTTCCTTAGAGTTTTTATTGAACATGAATGTTCTCATCCACCTTTCAAAGAGTGTCTTCTAACTCTCTGAACCCTAGGATGTCTGATTGGCCATAAAATACAAGATTTCCCCCAATTTGTGGATTGACTTTAAATTCCATACAAATGGCACTTCACCTCCACTGAGAGTGAGTCCTCAGGAAAACCACTGGGACCTTCCCTCAGTGCAAACTAACTTATCTATCTTCATTTATTTCAAGGTTGGTGCTAATTTTGGTTATTGCTTACTTTGGCCTGTGATTATGAGAGGTTTTATTGGAAGTCTCCGTGGAAGCTGTTTGGAAGGCTAGAGTGAGCCAGGCCAAGGAGCAAAATCTAACCAGGGAAGAGGTCAAATGAGTAAGCAAATTCTCTGCAGACCACATAAAGGCACTTGGTGGCTGGAAGAGGGCCACCTAGTGGCATCTGAGCAGAAGTCAGTTAAATTTGTTTAGCTCCTGAACAAGGTCCAGTGGGAAACTTACTTTCATGTGGTTACTTTATAGTGTGCTGGAAGGGTAATTACCACATTGAGCGGAAAGGGAGGTTAACGATTGAATTGGTGACACCATACAAGCAATGACTTATACCCACATAGGTGGTCTCTAGGCCTTGGTAAGAGATGCACATACTTCCACAAGTGTGAAAGCACAATATAATAGTCTTTCATTATGTGTGCTTTACTTTTCCTGGTTTCTGTTTCCTGAAGTTAACATCAAGTGAAACATGTTAAATGGAAAATTCAAAAAACAAACAATTCACATGTTTTAAGTGTTGAACTATTCTTTCTTTATTTATTTAAAAATATTTTTGAGTTGTTGATGGACGTTTATTTTATTTATATGTGTTGCTGAGAATTGAACCGGGTGCCTCACACATGCTAGGCAAGTGTTCTACCCCTGAGCCACAACCCCAGCTCAAGCATTGCACTATTCTTAATAGCAGAATAGTCTTTCTCCTGTATGTTTCTTCTCATTTTGGAACAACTAGTCATTCTATGTTATTACAAGAATGACTCTGTTTCTCTTAGCCAAAGCACATCTTACCTTCCTTGTATACTTATATACAGAGTTGTTTCCCTTCTTACATAAATTAAAATTACATGTATTAATTAGAATTCTTGACACTTTGTGTTCTTAATTTCCAGTAAACACTGGGAATCAAGTAATGGTAAACTATCTGTCACAACAGCAACCTGGCAAATCTACAAATGGTTACCTATAGAAGCATGCACTTTCCCAAGTATGGTTTGTCAGCGTGGCACAGAACATTTTTATTAATGATCCCAAATATCTTCAGTTTCTCCGTAATAAGAAACTCTGGGAGGCAAAATTTTATCTCAATTTTCCATTTGTGATGATAAGAATACTAAAACTTCTGGTTTGGGAAAGACATGTTTTCTATGGGAATTTGATCTTACTTACCTCTATTTAACCCATGTTAGACAATCTTATTTGGATTTGTTATAAGATGAACAATTAAATAGCCAGTTGTCATCTTAAGTTATATTTTTTGCTAACAAAGTTTTTAATATAGAGATAATATAAATTTATTTTCCCAGGAAACCTAGGGAGGGGAGGTGGCAAGGGGATAGGAATAATGACAGACTGAGTTTTCCATGATTACCCAAATACATGTATGAAGACACAATTGTTGTAAAAATACTTTATATAAAACCAGCAACTTGAAAAATTGTGCTCTTTATATGTAATATGAAATAAAATGTACTCTGCAAACATGTATAACAAATTAGAATAATAAAAAAAATTTTAAAGAAGTTATGCATCTTCATCATATTTAGGACTGAAAACTCTGAAGACATGCCTCTTTCAATCAAACTAAGAATATTTTTTATTTATTAAAAATTGCTCAGATCATGTGAACATGAAAGGAATTTGGGTTCATTATTATTACTGAGAGAATACATCATGTATAAAGTTATTTTTCTTAATGCCAATTAAATAGAGGTCTTTAAGAATTTAACTTGACAATATCATAGGGAAATAGAAAAATATGGCATGTCATAAACATATATATATATATGTATATATATATACATATATACACACAAATAAACAAACAGAACAGTACTTAGAGCTTTTTTTTCCTAAAATTTTAGCCATGTGCCAATTACATTAATACAAACCTCATTAATTTATTGAAGCATATCTGTATCTAAATTGTTTTTCTGGCCAAAGGAACAAAATTTCCTGCCCAGATGGCTAAAGCTTTTAAATAATATCTGTGAAAAAGACCTTTAAGATTTTTAAAAAAATTTTTCCTTCAGTCAGGAACCTGGTAAAGAGGCAATCTTTGATTCATTTAAGGTTTTAGGTCCTTCTAGGTACCAATTAAATAATGTATCCCATTTTTTTTTTTTTTTTGTGGCATTTTGGATTCTGACTTTCATCATGAACTTCACAGATGATTAAAACTTCCCCACTGAAGCAACTGTGATTCTACATTGTCCTTAGGTCAACCCATTTTCTAAAAAAACAAAACAAAACAAAACAAAACAAAACAAAACAAAAAAACAAAACCAAACCAAAACAAAACAAAAACCCACCACCACCACCACCACCAACAAAACAGGTTCTGGACCCATAACTGCTATATACAACATTAGCTAGTAATATTAGCTAGAAAATGAGGTCTCAGACTCCTGGAGTCACTGACTCTTTCAATTTGGATAAACTCATTTTCAAAAGATGTCTAGATAAGGACTCTAGATTGATTCATTCCAGTTAATTACTTTGTCTAATACAATTCTGGACACTGATCAGTTAAAAAAATACTCAGATAAATTAAAAAACCTCAAAATACAAATCCATGGGACTCAAATCTGAAAGAGAACTCTCATGACCCAAACTGCTGCCCAAGATCAATGGGCACAACGGGTCCTTATGGACACATTTAGTTACTTGGTGCTCCTGGGGCTTGCTGGTTGTGTACTTCAGATCTCACTTTTGATACTAGTCTGATAATCAAAAAAACAAGCTTTAGACAAATTAAATTTAGCAGAGTTTACTGAGCAAGGAAATGATTCATGAATTGGGCAGCACTGTGAACCTGTAAAGATTCACAGAGCTCCACCTATCAATGTGCACAGACAGTATTGATAAAGAGAAAATGCAAGTGAAATGCAGAAATAGCCTACTTAGAATTCAGCATCTGCCTAATTTGGACATATCTGAGGAGTTTGCAGCCTGTGATTGGCTGAAATCTTGGCTGCTGTGATTGGCTAAGACTGGGTCACTTGTCACAAGCATGTACTCCCCAGTTAGGTTGCGTTTATTTACATATTAATTTAGGTTACAATTCTCTAGGTATGGAGACAGCTTTAGGACAAATTTAATTTAATCTGAAATATGGAGATAATTATAATGTCTATAGCATAGTTAAGAGGTTTAAATATGATGATACATGTTAAGTTATTGGCACTTAGTAAGTGGTCCACATATAGTATTCACATTTAAGGATGGCACAAAAACTGAGAATGATCATAGGACTCTGTAGTTAACTTGTCCTAAGTATGCAATCAGTTGTGCAAGAGAATACAGTGAGTTCTAGTTCTAAGAGACTTTCAGGTGGGTGTTACACCCATTTACACTCTCAGTAGTGGTGAGTGAAGGCACACTTTATCAACTTCTAGTCCATGCTCACTTAGGACTTGGGGCAACCTTAACTGTCTGTCCTGAGCTCCTAGCTTCCTGCGGTCTCAGCAGTAGTGCTGCTCATTTTCCGTCTGTCTGAAGGCAGTTTGTCCCATGCTCTTCTACACTGGGTTTGCTTCTGCCTTATGCTAAGGTTTTTATTTGCAGTCCTTAACTGGCTATTGTGTTGTTGTTAAGGCTCTGTGAACAGCTTCCAGGATAGGGAACTGGACCCCTGTGCTCTGTCAGGAGTGGTCGGCGGGCTATCTTTGTCAATGCACAGAATCATTTTCTATGTCTGCTTGTTTTCTACCCTAAAAGTGCAGGATTTGAACCTTAACGCAAGCATGTATTAGAAGAGCAGGTGCAAATAAATTTTTTAGGCTTCGGTTTCCTTATTTATAAATAGGAGGAGTTCATGCTTCCTTTGTAGATTTATTCTGGGTTAGAATATAAAAACTGGAACACAGCAGTGCCTGGCGCATAGTACTAACTAGATACAGACACTAATACGCTGGTACCTATTCTGTTGTTTCTCTCTCTCTGGGGAAGAGTTATGTCATCCTCCATTAATGGGAATGGTCATTTCTTGCTGTGGCTACAAATTAGAATATATGCCCTCCTTTCTCTTTCATGACTAGTTCTAACAGGAGATGCGGGGGAGTGTTAGTGTTTAACCATTTCTTTCACCATTGCCTGGTTGACAGAGGCAGGAAATCAACACATGACTTTGTCACATCAATGTGGCCTGCAATTTAGAAGCTGAGGCCAGACTGTCACTTTCTGATTTTGAGAAGTTTTGAACTTTTGTGCTGTCTGGACTATACAGACTTTGGAAGTAATAGACATTCAACGGAGCTGAGAACTGAGCATGAATTGTATTTGTAAAACAACAACAACAACAAAAATCTAATATTTCAGTGATTTTTATTTTTATTTTTTATTTTTTGTGGTACTGGGGATTGAACTCAGGGGCACTCAACCACTGGGTCACATCCCCAGCCCTTTTTTGTATTTTATTAGAGACAGGGTCTCACTGAGTTGCTAAGTGCCTCGCCATTGCTGAGGCTGGCTTTGAACTTGCAATCCTCCTGCCTCAGCCTCCCAAAGTGCTGGGATTACAGGCGTGCGCCACCACGCCCGGCTTATTTCAGTGATTTGTTATAAAAACATTACCATTTATCTCTTTCAACTGATTTTCAAAACACAGTTGTCTGTGTAGGTATATTTTTCTCAGATATTCTCTTGAGAGCTCTGAGAGATTACTAATTTAAAGTCCCCTTACCCCTGCACAAAAATGGAGACATTTTAGCTCTTTTCTTTGGAATAGGGGACACTGTCAGCATCTTTGCAAATGGGGCCAGACCTTCTGATGGCAAGGCTTCCTAACATATTAATGACTTGGTTGCGAATTTCAACAGACCCATGTCGTTTCCTTTCTTCTTCCTGTGCCTGTTCATATCCCTCCTGCCTCTCTTCTGGCTACTTCACTGTTTATGGTATTAAAGGAAAGTTTATTGTTTATTATATAACAGTTGGCATGTGGCGCCTTAAGCCTTCTGGAGGAAGGCACAATATAAATCTAATAAATAAATAATAAATAAGTGGTATAAGCAGGAGGAAAATTATGTGTTTTAGGTGAGTTGTAAAGGACATTGTAAAACCTATAAAATGTATTTGTTAGACCAATAGGCAGGGGAGAAAATGCAGATAATCATTGTACCTATAGACAGGGGTCTTGCAGTATTTTTAAGGACAGACAAATATCCCTGATTTTTAACTCTATGTGAAGCCAACTCTGCCCATTTTTTGTTGCTGAATGGAATTGAGGCACAAAGCCAGCAGGTGACTTAGTGGTATTCTGTTTACTTCCTCTGTAGGCCACAGAAGAACTATGAAAATGACATTTAGAACCCAATTCTATGGCTCTTTTGAGCTTATAATTCCCCATGATTTCAGAGAAGGCTCTAGAGGGGTGAGCATGCTCTGTGAAATTCCACAAATCCTAAGCAGAGTCTAAGTTACTCCATTAATGCTTCCTAGTGGGACCTGAGCTTGTGGTCTCAGGGAAGCTAAGGACCCAGTTTTATGAAAGCCATTATGAACTCTCGTGGTGCCCTGGACACCAATACAATGCTTGCTCTTGATTTAACTTTGACTTTGGCTTTATGTTGGCAGACATTGAGGGTCGTCTTTAGCCATCTCTGTTTTTCTCGGTGTATCAAAGGTAGAATACTAGAGATAAGGAATTGGAGGCTAGTTTTATGCTTTTCTAAGAAGGAGAGTAAACAGAGCAGGTGTTTGAGCTGGTTTTAGGTCAAGTGTATGGTTCTATACAGACTGTTTTTCTCTGTTCCTTTTTAAAAACTGGTTTACACAAACTTGAGCTAGAGGGGCCTTTCATCTCCTTGCTGCAGGTACCAGCACAGGCCCTTTATTTCTCTCGACTGCTCCCTGTTTGCTTTTTCTGCTCAACCCTTTCAGCTGTGTGTCTTTTTCCCTATATGCTGCTAGATTCTTTGGATTAAGCATCCAGTTTGGGACTTGAACTATTAGCTGCCCTTGTTATTCTTCTAGGACAACAGGAGTTGACAGATCTGTTCCTTGTCTTGGCCACCTAAGAATGAGGGGAAACAGACTTAAGCATGGGTCTTTATTTCTTGGTCAGGAAAGAGAAAGATGGGAAGTGAGCATTAATCCATTATTTTATCATAGCTTGAAAGTTGATGTGACAGACACAACCCTCATTTCATTCTTCTAGTTTCAAATTTGAGATCTGCAGAATCTCAAATTGCCTCCATTTTTATTGGAGCATAAAATTAATAATGAAGAACGTGTAGGCTGAGTCAGGGATAATATGCAAATGTTCATCAACTGCTGCACACTAATCTACACCAGTTAGATGCTAACTGTAAGCCACAGGTATACACTAGACTGGCAAGGGCAATGACCAACTAGAATGGGTATGACCACTGGGGCCACAGGTTTACATCTTAGTTGAATTTCAGTCTTGGTCTTAAGAGTGGAACACATCTGGAATATATCATTATCTATTTATGGACTACTGATGGATTAAATCATTTAATTTCTTTCTCTAAACCTCAGATTTATCATCTGCAAAATTCCTAATGCTGTTTTTTGTCTCCTCTTTAAATTTCATTGGATGAATATTAGAGCCCTTTCCTTATATTTTGTGCTTCTTATCTGGGATGATTTTCTCAACTTTTTCTTCCAGAGTACTATATTTTAGATGTATTTGGTTTTAGCTACATTCCCTCTATTTTTCAACCCCTTTATTAAGTATTTAGTTATGGCAATAGTAATTTTAGTTTTTTGGGAATAAATTCTTTAATTGATTCTCTTGTAGGAAGCTATGCTGTATTTTCTGAATGTTGTCAATCCTGGGTCTCTTTAATAATGTTAATTTAAGAAATCAAAAGTTCAATCCAGCAATCCTTCTCCCAGGCATTTATTCAAAGGATTTGAAATCAGTATTTTGAGGAGCTATCTGCACCCCCATGTTCATTGCAGCATTATTCAGATAACAAAATGACAGAATCAAACTGTGTCCACCAACAGATTAATAGACAAGAAAATATGGTGTATATGTACAATGAAATAATGTTTAGTCTTGACAAGAAAAATATCATTAACACTGATGGAATTGTAGAACCATATGCTAAATGAAATGAGTCAGACAGATCTTGCAGATATTGCACATTCTCACTCATATGTGGAATCTAAAACAATTGAACTGGCAGAAGAGCAAAGTAGAATGGTGGTCAAAGAGACTGGGAGTAGGAGAATGGGAAGATGATGGTCAAAGGGTACAAAGCTTCCGACAAGAGGATTTTGTACACACATACATATATATCCATATAAGTATATATGTGTGTATATGTATGTAAGTCATAGTAAATATAGTTGGTGATTGAATATTATACATCTCATAACTGCTAAGAGGATATATTCATAAACTCTCACCACAAAAAATTAAGTATTTGAGGTATGGATATGTTAACTAGCTTGATTTAATTACTTCACATTGTATTCATAAATTATAACATAACTCTATCTCATAGACATACACAATTATAACTTGTCAATATTTAAAAAATAAAAATGGAAGTGCTCTTTTCTGCATCTTTTTTTGGTATCAATGAGATATCGGGTATTTGTTTACTTTGGTTCTCATCTTCTGTGTTGCTTTTGTGCATTGCTTGATGATCCTTAGGCGCTCCTTCACGATCGATCATGAATTGCAAGAATATCCTGGTGAGTATCAGCGCTGATTAGGCTTCCTTGAAGTTAGATAGTACCACTAACTGAAACAGGGTGCCTCCCTAAGAAATAGAGTTCTGGGACGTGATGGGAACAGTGGACGGGCGTCTCCTGCAGGACTGTGAATGTGAGGAGAGAGAGCCAGGATGCAGACCTCAGGAACCACCTGATAGCAAGGGAATTAAGGAACAGTGTGTTTGTTCTTTACCTTTCTGTTGCCTGTCTCTCCTTGCCTTCAAGTTCATGTTTAGCTCTGGAATTTGTTCTGCCTTTCTTGACTGCCCTCGCACCCGTGATAAGAGTCCTTCCCAGTCACGTCTCTCTTTCATGATGAGGTTCTTGGGACTTCACCATGAGGCAAAGCAGCTCCAACTACCTTCTTTATGGAGGAGAGAAACCAGCCAGGCCAGTGGTGAGAAGGATGGCTTTCTCGTTGGTCACCATGATGGTGACTACTATGAGGCTGCACTGGTTGACCCTGAGACTCTCTGGGGAGCCTTCTTTAATCATCACCTTCAGTGATGAGCTTCTGCAAGGTGAGCTTATGTTGTGAGGCTTTGTCTTAGCTTCTCAGCCAAATTGCTCCTATTTTCTTTCTGTTTTCCAGAAGTAGTTGAGTAGATGTGGTCTTCTATTGGGACTTTTCCTTGCTTTCAGCAGTTGTGGATTCCTTTAATTTGCTGTCACTCCAATGGGCCTGTGAGAGGGAGAAGAATGAACCGTGTGGTTCATCCCCCACCTTGAACTGGAAGTCTTTATTAACATAAATAATGACTTGTAATATTAATTTATGTGTAAGTTTGTGAACATTCATTAAAATAAGCAAGTGCCTCATGGACTATGAGGCATTATTCAAGGTTAATGAATAAATTCTCCTCTTCTTTGTACCATTATCATTCTCCTTTTCATTACTGATGTACTCAACTTCTGGAAATTGTCTGGTCCTTTGCTTTTTGGAAAGAGGATGAGTGCTATAGACTGAATGTCTGTGCCTCCCCTGCCCCACCCCAATTTATTTTTGAAAGCCTAAGCAATGTTGACGGCATGTGGAGGTTTGGCTTTGGGGAAGTGATCAGGTCGCGAGGGTGAAACCCTCATGAATGGGATTCCTGCTCTATGAAAGAAACCCTAGAGACCTGCCTTCTCTCCTTTGCCATGTGAGAACCTAACCAAAGGACAGTCATCTATGAATCAGAAAAGGCCCTTACCCGACACCTGGATCTAGGACTTCCAGCCTCCAGAACCGTGGGAATTAAGTTTCTGTGGTTTATGAAACACCCAGTCTATGTAATTCTCTTAGAGCAGACTGATTGAATTAAGACAATGAGATAGTACACAATTAATGGAATTTCAGACAGTCTAACAAGAGAAAGCGATCTATTCAGACTCTGAGAAAAATCATAGTGGGAGAACGTTATTATTACCAAAAAAGGCCACGTGTCTGCCAGTTCTTTCTGGGGTCAGCTCTCTAAACAATGAATTATTCATCATTTCTTACCTTTCTGTGTTTCTGTTGAGCATAGATTCTTCATGTACCAAGTTTTCCTGTATCTCAGTTGTCTTCATGGGTAGTGCTGAAAACTATTCACTGGTTTGGGTAGGTTATTTATTTTATTTTTGAAATATTTATTTTTTTAGTTGTAGATGGACACAATACCTTTATTTATTTATTTTCGTTCTTTCTTTTTTTTTGGTGGTACTGGGGATTGAAATTATTTATTTATTTTCATGTGGTGCTAAGGATTGAACCCAGTGCCTCACACATGCTAGGCAAATGCTCTACCACTGACCTACAACCCCAGTCCCCATGTAGGTTATTTATTGATAACTGTTTGCTTGTGTGTTCCTTGTATTGGCAGATTATGAATAGAGTGGATGCTTATAGCATATGTTTACTAAAAGTGTATTTTTGTATTTTAAAAGGTGGTATAATAAGATGGATATGATTATCCTAAATGCATGTTTGAAGACTTGAATAGTACGAATATACTTTGCATAGTGTTATGTAAAAAGAGGCTCTATATGTGTATTATGAATTGTAATGCATACTACTATTACAAATACAACAACTTTGAATAAAAACAAAAATAAAAGTAAAAAAATAAAAAATTGCCACCCATCTGGATAAGACTAGAAAAAAAAAAAGTAATACAAGGTAACAGCAAAACATTCAAAAGATAGAAGCAGCAAAAAAAATTTAAAATTAAAAATCAGCCAAAGAGGTATTTTTAAAATTTTGAGAATGAATTTTTGGTCTCTACCTAGTCATTCGTGGATTTAGGTGCACACATACACTTGCCCAACCCCCACAGGAATGTTCTAAAATTGGTTTTAATTTCTTAAGACATTTGCAAATATATTTTGATAAGACATAACATATCTGCCTTTTTCCTCTTCCTATGCCCTCTCTCCCTTATCTTTGTACGTGGATGTTACACAGAAAGCTAAATATGAGTCAATATATCTGACCTTGAGCAACAAGAAACTAATAGCTGCCATCTCCATGATTCATTTAGAAGGTGGGTTCTACATACTGGCCTTCCTATTTGTACGTGAATTCATTTGTCGCTATTAAATCAATCAGCTGTGATAGGACATTTGTTTATTTGGATGAATCTACGCCAGCACTGAGCTGGAAAAAGAAGGTACTAGTTGTGTTGTCTGGCCTGGGCCAGCCCATCTGGTAGGGGTTCCTTTCCAGCTAAGCTCACTGGTGCACAAGGTTAAGCGATCCTAAAAAATTATTAGGGCAGCACAGAAATCCCTAAGTCAGAAATATGAAACTCGTATCATACTCTTTTTCTTACTCCCTCCTTTAAAAACAGTTATTTTTTTTTACTCTGTCTGCTCTAAACCTCTTATTAATTATATCCCTTTTCTTTATTACTTCTACCTTTCCTTGAGCTCTGGAACTTACTGTCTCTTGTGTTGCTAAGTCTCCTTTCCTCTTTTCCATTTTCCTCCAATCTCTCCTGCCTGATGTTGCTAACATGGACTTTTACAATTCTGATCACCTTATTATTTCTTAAATGAGACCCCAAACTCTGAAATCGAAGAGACCAAGTTTCAATCCTGACTCCACCGCTTACCAGTTGGGAGATAGCTAAGCTTCACAGGCCTCAATTTCCTTACTTGTAAATGGGAACAGTAATAATACCTATCTTTGAATTACTAAAAATCTTAAATGTGTTTCTGAATATCAAATGTTTAGAACAGTTCTGGGCAAGCTACAAGTGTTCAAAAAACTCTAATCATTCTTAAAACATTTTAATGTCTTTTTACCTTCTACAGGATATTTTCTGAACTTCTTGCATGGCAGAACAAACTCTTTGTAATTTTGTCTCTGACTCCACCTCAGGTTCCTGTCTTGCTTTTCCATTAGTATCTTATTCTTTACCCAAAATGAAACACATGAAATCCTTTTAACATGCCATGACCTTCATGCCTCTGTACCTTTGTGCATGTGATTCCCTTTGCTTGAATGCACATGTGACAATTGGCATGAATGAGACCAACAGAGGAAATTAGGAAGCCTAATTTCCTGGCCTGAGCTTTTCTTACTCCAGATACTGCCTTTGTCATCTTTATCCTTTATGTCACTCTTCTGAGCGTGTTACTGTATGCACAGTAGGGGTAACAAGGGGCTGAGTGTCTGATGGAGCAAAGGAAACCCTCAAAGAGCTCCTTAGTAGGTATGACCAATCTGTTACTATATTATTTTGAACAATATATCATCTGTTTTTTTTTTTTTTTTTTCTTTTCCTTTTTTAACCTGGAAGAATTTGAATGTAACTCCATGCTTCTAAAAGTGACCAATACCACGAGAGGTGTGGATATGGATGTTATAGCTGCATGTTTTTACTTTGAATGGCTCCCCACTGGCCGCAGCTGGGGCTCCATGTGTTTTTTCTACCTTACTTTGTGGCCTACTTTATTGGGGTCCCCTAAGTCAGATGAACAGATCCATTGTGGCTTGGATCTTTCTCAAGTGCCTGCTCTTCCTTTCATTAGTGTGGATAATCAGAATTTGATTGTAAAGCATGACCGGGCCAAATATAAGGGCTTTTAAAATTATCTGCTGTTTTAGATTATCCAGGCCACTGATTCCCCTTCCTTAGCATGGATAATTGAGAGTAGACTGGGCTGAAGAATGTTAAGCAGAACCAATTGACAAAATAAATGAGATTTTAAAACTCCTTTACATTTAAATAATAAAAAAATATTTTTTTTTAATTTGAAAGAGCTTGTTTTATATTTTGAAACTGTAAATATATTTGATTTTAAATTGCTGTAAGGAAAGTATTTCCTACGATGTGTTCATTTAAAACCTATTTAAAATGAATACTAATCACAATATACGCTTAAGAGAATTAGGGGGAAATTGAAAATACAAAGAGGTCAGACATTTTCATATTCAATGTCAAATCTTGTAAGCATGTTGATACTTCATCTAAGTAACTGAGAAGGTGGGATCGACTTCAAATTCTGAAAATGTTTTGATAGTAGAGGTTTCAGTTCCTTGCCCCTAATAAGCAACAGTCATTTAGAGAAAGGCCTGTTTTTGAACCATATATTTAAGAATTAAAAGATTCTGATTTCTGGGAATATTGTTTCTGTCTTCATTCTCTCATCATTCCCCATTCAGTGCTGAATGCAGGTAGAGATGTATTTGCATGCCATTTGACTGGGAATTTAGAGGGCATTTTCCCCAAAGGAACAATCCTGTAAATGAGGGTTGGTGTCACTGAATACCCTTCAGGTGTGTGATGAGATAAATAGATTTTGGGGGTTGGCCTGGGAATTTGGAACATAATGTAAGAGGCAATGGTGAGTTTCTGGGCATGTGATGCATAAACAAGGTTTCTGAAACATTATCCATTTTTATGTTGGGAATTGCCAAGCTAAAGCTTAAAGTCTCCCACAACACCTATGAATAATCATTTAAATACTGGCTTCGAGACCTGGGGGAAAAAGTGTATTATTTACTCTAAAGACAATAATCTTACTTGGAGTCATTGTAGTTCATCATACAGATGTATACTTGGGGATCTTTGAAAAAGCAACATTTTCTCTAGATGGTCCATTTCTTTATGTAACTTATAAATTATAACCCAGGGCTAGCTGGTAGGTGCAGGTAAGGGATGCACACCAGCCATCCTATAACAGAATGTGGGGTGCTACAGCTCTTTCACAAGAAGAAATATTACGAAGGGGCTATGATCACTGCCTTTTGTGTTTGTGTGTATGCGAGAATATGGGAAGGAAGTGATGGAGTCTATGGCATATCCTTTGGTTCCCATAGTGCTGAGAACTTGGCAAATGTAGGCACATGAACATTCTTGTTGCCCAATTAGTTTGATAAAGAGAGAACAGAGGGGTTCTTACCATAAGTATTATATAACTAAAGCCAAGTATTTTCCTAATATCACCCTGGTAATCACAAATAAAGACAAGATGCAACCATACTAAAGCTATGATATTGTTGGCTTGCTGTTGGGTGGTGCCTTTTCTCTTGGCTTGAGAGAGATAATTCAAAAAGATCCAGAAGAAATCCTTCTCCATGTTGAACTTGGAGACCTGTTTTCCTTGGTAGCAAGTGAACAAGTAAGTTATGAATATTTATTTGAATTACTGCTATATAATTATTAGTTTATCCTGATGAGATATTTGTCTACTGTGAGGATTACAGCCTGGAGGTATAAAGGTGAACAGAATGGTCATTTGCATCCAAAATTCTGCTGGGGAAGTGAGGTGTGCACATGACTGATAGGATGTGATGACTCTCACTGTTGAACAAACAGGGAAAGTGCTGCTGGAGCAAAGTCAGAGAGGCGGCGACACAGGAATGTGTGTTGGAGGGGGTTGTGACATCTAAGTTGGGCTGTAAGACATATGCATTTAGTTTAGTTTTCAGGAATAGACACAAGGAAGAGAATATCAGCAGATTAAATATTTTGAGCCAATGCACAGAAATATGAATATTCATATTGTATTTGGGGAGCTGTATAGTCATGTCCTGTTAAGTAGCTCAAAGGTTTTGATTTTAAAGTGTATGTATGAATCACTTGGAGTTCCTCTTATCACTCGGAAACTCATATAAGAGAATTACAAATGGCATCCAGGAGTCTACATCTTTTTCTGTGTGTCTTGTATGATTGTTTTGTTTTGTAAATGACCAATTTTGGTAAAGCCTTCCATAGTCTGTTTTCTGATAATAGGGTGAATGGTAGGATCTGAAACTACAAAGGTAGATTCATGTTGTGATGCACACAAAGTTCCAGGCTAATGAGTAGGCTTTAGGGTCATGTGCATTAGGTATTTAGTAGCCATAAAATTTAAGCAAAGGGGGCCTGGGATTGTGGCTCAGCGGTAGAGCACTCGCCTAGCACATGCGCCGCCTGGGTTCGATCCTCAGCACCACATAAAAATAAATGCATTGTGTACAACTAAAGCAAATAAATAAATATTTTAAAAAATTAAGCAAAGGGAATAATAGAATCAGTACCATGTAGTAGATTTTAAATGCATCATAGAGGATGAACTGAAGGAAGAAGACATGGAGGTTGGGAATAGTTGTCAAGCTGTTGCAATGGACAAGATGCTGCTGCTGCTGCTGATGATGAAGATTCAGGAGAAGACCTGAATTTGGGTGAAAGGAACAGAATGGAGGAAAAAAAAAAAGAGGAAAGAGACATCACTGAAGGAGAACCCAAAGGGTATGTCATGAATGTATTATAGGCTATGAAGGAAATAGGAAGGCCAAGATGTCCCATATAATTATTTTTAGGTATCTGAATGGCTGATAATGCTACAAGTAGAAGTAAAATACCCTAGAGAAGGATCAGTTTTGGAGGTTGTATGGTAGAAATATAATAGGTTCCATTTGCATTTGAGATTCCCTTTGGGGATTTTCAGAAAATGTCTGGGAGGCAACTGAGTAGTCAAAGTTCCATTTCAGGTTGGATTTGCTCATAGTCGCTGGTGTATATTTGATGATTGAAGTCATAATGGAAAGAGAATGCTTGAAATAGGGCTGGAAAGGGAAACAGGTAGAAGATCAAAGATGAGCAAGTTTTCAATGTCTGAATTAAGGTCTGTGCAAGAATTAGAAAAACTTAGAGGCTGACATTCTTACAGAATCTCATAATGATAAGAAAGAACTTTAGGAGCCTCCTAGTACAGTGAGATTTAAGTGTGTTTTAATGCAGCACACCAGAGTTTCAAGAAAACCTAACTTAGGATTTTAATAATTAAAAGGTACAGATGGGACTTCTCTATTGGGGGTGTGTACAGAAGTTGTGCCTGTCCATTCAGAATTCCCTTCTTCATTTCTCCTTCACCACAGGGCAACCACTGACTTTTCTCCAGGGAATATTTTCTTTTCTTTTTTTTTAAAAAAACATCAATATGCTTTTCTTATTTTATAGAAACTGGAGTGATTGATTGACATGATCAATGTCACACAAAGGGAGAACATGTTGATTTGATAAGCTCCACAAGAAACAAAGGAACAAAAGGAAACAGGGAGCTCAGAGTCACTATTGGTAGTGCAGGCAATATGTGTGTTTAAGGGACAGAGGTAATAAGCTAAGTTGTAATATTCAGGAAGGGACTGCAGGGGTGGTAGAGCTCAAGAGGCTAGGAGAACACTTAGGGATTCAGTTTCTTGTTTATTTAAAAGTCAGATCTAAAGGCTTGCATTGGATTAGAGAATAAAGGTAGGTCTCTTTTAGTTAGGTTTTGCACCAGTGTGACCAAAAGATCTGACAAGAACAACATCCAGGAGGAAAAGTTTAGTTTGGTCTGTGGTTTCAGAGGTTCAGTCCATGGTCTGCCTACTCCATAGCTCTGGGCCCCAAATAAGGCAGACCGTCATGGTAGAAAGACATTGAGGAGGAAAGCAGCTCAAAGCATGGCAACCAGGAAGCAGAGGGAGAGGTCTGTGCACCAGGGATAAAATATAAACCCCAAAGGAACACCCTCAGTGATTTCCTTCATTTATACCCTACCTGCCTACCTGTGGGGAACACCTTATATCAAACTCATATCTTTCCAATAGCTACAAAATTTAGGCATTTTTTTTTTTTGTATATGTTGTGATGCAATTACTGCTCACATCCCATCCAAATTCCAGTAGCAGTGGAAGTTTCATGGTGGGACAGGGAGATGAGTCAGAGTAAAGAACAGCTGTAGCTTTCTTTTCATGTAGAGGGGCTTTGGAAAGGCACCTTTGGGAGGTGATGTCTTGGTAACGTGTCGTAAAGCCATCTTGGCAAAGCAAACACAGTCTACTTATTAGCATGTATATTTATCTAAAAGGGGTCTTTTAAGAGCTGCTGATGGCACATCTGTTTATGTTATCAATTGGCATAGAGTAGAAACAAATCTGTAGCTACCATAATTAGTGTCTAACATAAAAACCCAGAAAACCCTGTATTTGCAGGGACATTCTGAGACATTGGCAGAATCTGCCAAGACTGAACACTGACCCAGTGATTCCTGGGAAACCTTGAGGAAAGTCAATTAGTTTCTGGGTCAAAGGAATCTCAAATTTTTCTAAATGGCACTGCTGCCATCAGAAAGTTCTGTTCCAGAATTAGTAAGCTGCTACAAGTTCCAAGCCAATGTCCTTTCTTAGAAAGATGCTTATGGGATGTAAATCTTTTTAAGTATGCTTTATTGTACCAATTGTTTCCTTTACAAAAAGCCCATTGGTTTATTATTAAGTGGTCTATCTAATAGTGTCAATAAATTCTTAAATCAGAGACTGGATATTGTAATTTTGGATGTTTTAATGGTCCCCATTGTCTAAGTTACTTGGCCTTGGATCATTTGCTTGACCTTTGTTTGTTTTAATGGTCTAGAAAAAGTCCCCCCAACTACACAGAATTGGTATATTGGCTCTTAGTATATGTGATCCAAACCTGGAAAATACTTTAATAAAGTAAATTATCAAACATTGATTGGAGTAGGTCTACACAACAAAAAAGTGGATAACTGCAAATTATAGATGAAAATTTCCAGCAAAAATTTATTATATTTTAATATATTTATTATATGTCTAATATATTTATTATTTTGTGCTAACCATATATAATAACTATCTAGAAAGAGGACTGGAAGATTATAATGCAAACTATTGATATAAAGATATAATATAAGTCTTGGTTACTGACACTAGTGCTTTATTCTCTACTGGCATAGGAAAAACAAAAATTTAAAGTTGATTTCTTATTCTCATAAGCAACATGGATTTGTTACTTTATCTCTTCAAGAGTTATTCCTCTCAGGTGAATAATAATACCTTTTGGAATTTGTTAGAAGGGAGACATGAAATGATTAGGCAGCCTTTTAGTATAAGGGCTGGGATTTTTAAAAAAGAACTCAATAAATATTTATCCTTGTCATCATTTATCACTACCATAGCCACCATCACTATTATTACCATCACCATCACTATCACCATCACCACCACAAGGTAGTATGTTCCTTTGGGTCCTCTGAGAAGCAGACACCAAGATGATAAACAAGCAAGAAGTTTATTAGGAAGAAATATCATGAGAGAAAATGAGGAAGAAACCAGGAGAGGCTGACACACCTGTGAAATAAGTGAAGGAGAGAGATAGAGGGAAGAAAGAAAGTTTAAATGAATCATCCAAACTGTCATACCATTAAAGAGAAGGTTAGCAAGGCCTTTATGCATTGGGTTCTTGATCAAAAGTTGCCTGTCACAAGAATCCCACATCTTCCAGGAACAGGTCTGCTGTAGCAGACTTCCCCTATGTAGCATTGGTTGGGATCAACCCAGGGAAATGCAAACATTGTGAGGCATTTCAGGACTCATGACTGGACATGACCTTGAGGTTGGAGGTTTGCAAAATGTGTTCTGTGGTTGTCACAGACAGAATTGTGGGTAATGAAAAAAATCTTCCCATATTTTGTAGTTTTTTAAATTTTCTATGTTTAACCTATCTTACTTAACATTTTGGGGAAGAGATACAATAAAAAATTCTTAAAAATATTTCCTTTTTCTTGGATTTTGTGAAAATATTGTAACTTGCCCAATTCTGTGGTAGTAGCCTAGCTCTTTACTGTGCTCGAATATTCTGGTACGGTTGTGCTATTACCTCAACTGGACCTTTCCATGAAAAGTTTTATTTTTCTTCTCTAACTTTAATTTCTATTTAGAAACCTGATTTGATGAGAGTGTGAAAGTTTAACTGTTTGTAACAGGATTCAATTAAAATAGGTCATTCTTGGGGCTTTGAAAATGGTAAGTGGCCTTGGGCAAATTGGAACAAAAGTTATAAAATTCAATTGGATGCATCACAACATTTAACATCTTTAAGGAAGACGTTTTGCCTAATAGATTCAATTTAAAAATATTTAGTGTAGGTCATCAGCTTAAGCACCTAAAAATGTGTTTGTTTGTTTGTTTTTCTCCCTTTAGTTATAACTAAGATCAGGACACCTGGACTCTGATGGAAAAAATAAACAATTTGTGGTGGGACCTTGAAGAAAAGTCAATTAGTTTCTGTGACTTTACCAGTAGGTTAAAAAGGAGATTGTAATATTGGTGAATAATGTGCTTAGCGATGTTTGCATAAAAGATGCTTTGTCATTGTAAAGTATTATTGAATATTTATGGTCTACCAGACTGAGCCAAATGGCCCAGAGGAAAAAACAGTCAGATTTATGTAAACCTTGTTCAGTGTCCCAGATACTTCAGGATGGGTGCTCTATATGTGAATGAATAAATAAATTGTATATATATTATTTTAAATTTTGAAGGTACATCAATATTATCTGGGGTGTTAGCCAATGTGCCTGACCTATGACATTGAAATGAAATGTCTGCCTCCTGGGTATCTATTTCAATCTCATAAATATTTTTAAAGCCAGAGGCACTGATGGCAAGTAATGTTTTCTTACAGTTTTGTATCTGCAAATAAAGGTAAATTATATCTTTACCTAAAACCTACAAGAAATGATTGTTGCTCATCCATGGGGTTGCTCTCAGAATTCCCGGGCTGAAATTGTATATCTTATAAATCACTTTTTCCCCTTTATTAAAAAAAAAAAGTGTTCTACTTACTCTCTGCATAGTAGTTTCCTATCACTTTATTGTGAGAAATCTGAGCCTCAGAGAAATAATAATAATAAAATATATTAGCCGTAAACACTGCCCAAGGACTTGGTGTATCCTACTGAGCCACACCATGCAGATGTATTGGAATGTAAATAGGTGATAGGAGATGAGAGGCACAGAAGCAATTTGTTTGGATGGGGTCACTGCTTAATCCAAATGGGTTCAGCAAAAGAATTCATGAAACGTGACAGTGGGCCAAGAGGAACTTGCTGTGACATTTCAGATTCCTCTATTTCTTCTAATTAACCATTTCACAGATAACACAATGTACAGAATACACAGACCCAGGGAGACCCAGTTGTACCAAGTGCAAACCTGTCTGTGGGGAATGGATGGTTCTGTTCTCCTTAGGCAATGGCCTATGACTCAATAATACGTCAAGTTGAGCTTTTAATTTCTATGATCCATTGATTCTGAAGAGCATTTTTCTGTAAGACAAAAACTATACCTGCATAGGCTTATGATAGACCCTGACATTAAATGTACTTGGATATATGGCACAGATCTAAATAGACTGCAAGTCTAACCAGATAGTTGCAAACATAAAAACCACGTAGAGAAAAAGCTTGTCATCATGATAGTGGTAGGAAAAATAACAATAACAGCTGCCTTAAAAAATTTACCATTTGCCAGTCAGGGTGCCAGACGTTTTACGCACAACCTTACAAAAACCTTGCAAGGTGAATATAATTATTCCCTTTTGATGGAGGAGGATGTGGAATCATAGAGGTTAAGTTGCCCAAGAAGAATTTGGACCTGGGAATTTTAAGTCCACATTCCCATCAGGCAAATTGGGAATTCTTGCCTCATTAGTTGGGGGGTTCAGAATTCTTTAGGGTGCAAGTATCTGGACATGACCCATCTCTTTTCATGTCAAACCCTTCAAGGATACCTCTCCCCAGCCTTCCTCACTCTTTTTGTGAAATAGGAACTAGGCTTAAACCCCAGAGTTATGTCTTAGTATCTGAAGCATTGTAGTGCTCCATAAATATTTGTGGAAATGATAGAAAAATCCAGCTGCCTCTGAAGACTGGGATTTTTTTTACTTATCTAAGAAGGATGCCGTTGGCCTATTTTTTATGATTGTCAAATTTATATAGGTATTCCAGAAAACATGCATGAAAATGGAATTATTGAAAATAAGATGTTCGTGTTTAATAGAGTAACAGAATTCATCTAACCTGCCCAATTCATAAAAGAGATTCAGGGAGTCAATTTTGGAGTTTAATTGTGTTGTACAATGAAAATCTGTGATTCATGACTGATAGAAAAATAGTGAAAATCGAAGTTAGTTCTTATAAAAGTTTTGGACACAGGCCAGGCATATTCCCAGGAGTCGAGGTTTCTCAGAGTATTTTATGTTTCATGTGATGTCAACAAGAAGTTACAGGTTAATAGCACCTGGTAATTTCCATGCAATGAAGAGAGGAAAGAGTTAAAGAGTTTAATGAAGTATTGCAAAGGGTGATGCTTCTGGGCAATGGAGGTTGAATGTAGGGCACCTTATGCATTTTAAGCATTGTTGTTTTATCCCTTGTCCCATAGTTATGTAATAAGAGAATTTATTTTACTTTTTTAGAGGGAAAAAAAAAAGCCCACTGAGAAAAGTACTTACTGCCCTTGGGGACAGCGTTTTACACTGTGTTTTGTAAGAGCTGTTCCTCCTGCCGCAGAGCTCTGAATTAGGATGAATGCCCTTCTTAAGGGCTGAGACCAGAACAATGACTGAATACCAGCCAACCCAAAGGAACCCAGAGCTGTGTGGGCAGAACTCAGTGGGCACAGCCAGCAGGCCTGTGTGGTCACCGGCCTGGAGCACCAACATAGCTCAGCCGTTGGCTAGTTCAGAAAAAGAGACCAGAAATTTTGTCCTTGAGGAGGCCAGCTAGACAAGCATGTTCCTTAAGGCACTGGTCACTCTGAATCTGATGTTAGGGAAGGTGGCCCACGAGGAAGCATAGCTTGAGTAGTGGGTACGAACTTGATCAGCACAGGACGATTATATACTGCCTCCTAGTGGGTCAGTTTTACTTGCATTGACTCCAGTAATGCATCCCATAAATTCACTGGGCCAATAGGAAGATCAGGTGTTATTATCATTTGTGTTTTATAGATGAGGAGACTGATGATGTACAGGAGGCTGAGTGAATTCCCTAAGGTCACAGAGATTATAACCCAGAGAGAGAATTACCATATAGAAAATATCAATTACTATAGATAATATTATTAATTGACAGGGAGCCAAGAGCAAGTCTTTGTTCAGTCCCACTTGACTTACAATTTTACTTCCACCATTTGCTAGCTCTATGACCTTCCCCAAATCCTTGAACTTAAGGAAACCTCAGATTCCTCATATTTGAATGCAGGGGGCAGGGTAATAGTAGTAGTTATAAAGCATTTGAAGTGCTTAGCAAAGTGCCTACCCATTACAAAGGCTCAATAAATGATATCTACTATTACTATCCTGGTGTTTTTCCCCCACTATACTGTTCCTTCCTTCCAAATGGGGCTTAGATGAGCATCAGCATCGCAGCAATCGAGAGTTGTAGCCAGCAGAGAGGAATGCAATACTTTGATGGAAGGGAAAAAGAGTAGAGGTTTTCTTGCAAAGGCATAGAGAAAAGTGCCTTTCACTAGATAGTGTGATTCAATGCATAAATGACTGAATGCATAAGACTTAATTGAAAGATAAAAGAATAATTGCAGTAGAATGGCAGAGGCAAAAAGCAGTTAAGACAAAGAGCTGCATATATTAAACAGGACTAATGTAAATGAAGAAGGAGTCTCAGAAGTCTTTGTAGCCTAAAGACACTATGATCATCAGAAAACAAACATCACTATGAGTACAGGGTTGGAGGCCAGAAGGTCAAATCCCAGAACAAAGACTGAAATATTTCCTCTCACTGCTTATTTCTGTAAGAATTTATCACTTTTCTGAGTTAGCAAATCAGTGGTTGTATTGCCTTCTGTTCTATCCTGTACTGCTAGAGTCAACAAGCAGGACTCCTAGAGCACACTCATAAGCAAAAGGAACTTTACTCTTGTTTCCCAGGGTCCCTTCACTCTTGCTGAGCAGGGAGAGCTCTTCCCTTTTCTTTAGAGGCGAACATAGGTGGCCTCTACTTCTCTGGATGCTTTAAGTTCTGTAGCTTCCTGGGTATTTTCCATTCACCTCTCCAGACCCACTCCCACCTCCATGGGTGGATCAGAGGGTTCCAATGTCCTCTTCTTTCAGTACAGACTTGATCAATGGGAAGCCCTACCAAGAGATGGGAGGATAGAGGGGGAGGGGAGAGAAGCCAAGTACTTGCTTTCCTGGTTCCCTCCCTGCTGCATTGGTTGGCAGTGTCCCTGATCTTCTGCCAGGGAACCCTTGGCAAACTGCTCCTCCCTGCTGGTTTTGGAAACCAAATCTGCCCCTGGCCCCTTCATGGGCAGTAATGACTTACTGCTGTTGCAAGCACTGAGGTACTGCACCATCCCTGGTTGCTCTCCCCAAACCCTGCTCACACCCTTGTAAATAGGCTTTTTTTTTTTTCTTACTAAACTCTCCTCAATTATCCAGTTTGAGTGCCATCTGCTTCCTGCTGGGACCCCCCTGGTTGATACATATGGCCACTTTAAGTTGCAAAACAGTATAACTTTGGTATTTAGAATAATCAAACTATGAAAGAGTTAAGAGCTCAAATTGCATTTAGGGTTAAGTTTTTCTCTGTTATACTTAAGAAGGGGATAAGGACATCTCTTTTCTTTCCCTGTTCCTTTTATTTTGTCTTGTTGACCATGGTTTCTTTCTGGTTGGAGGCGAGGTCCCAAAAGAGAAAGTTCTTAAAGTTGCTTCACTTCCTTTGATTTTGGCAAGTATTTATAGAGATGAATCTTTTTCCTCTGGGAAATTTTGTGGCCCATTGTTAGGGAGTCTCCTAGTTCCTTAGATGAAGATGATGCTCTGGCCTCCAGCTCATCTCTCTGGCTATCCAGAGAGGAATACAAACACCTACCTCAACTTCCATCTGAATTGAATACTTACCCCCAAAAGATATGTCTGAATCCCAATCCCTGGTTCTCATGCAAGTATTATTAAGATAATGATATTGAGAAGAAATCATCCTGGATTCACCCAAATCCAATATGAGTGTCCTTATAAAAGAAAAGGAGGCACTGAGACACACAGAGAGGAGGCACTGGGGAAGACAGAGGCAGAAACTTCAGTGATGCTTCAAGAAACCAAGGAACGAATTTTTACTTCAGTGATCCAGAGGAGATACGTCCTGCCAACACTCAGACTTCACCCTTCTAAGCTCTAGAATCATGTTCTCTTGTTGTAAGCCACTAAATTGGTAGTAATTTGTTAGAGCTGCACCAGGAAACACATGCAAAATATATTCGTCCGTGCAGGCATCCTTGGACAGGTGCTAAGACATCACCCTGCTTACTGTGCCCACCTTTTTCCATGAGAAACTCAAGTATGGATTTTCGTCTCTGGGCCTCTTGGGGCTCACTAACTCGGCTTTAGTTTCCCATTGCTTCCTCTTCTGTTCCTTTTCTTTGCTTCTTTCTTCCTCTTCTTTTGGGTTCTAGAAGTTAAGACTCCAATCCATTATGTCCCTTTAACTGAAGAAAGAACATATCAGGGCCTCTGACTAGTTCTTCTGAAAGCCCTGAAAGTCTGTGAGGGCTGCCTTAGCAAGACTCTACAGACTGGAAGCATTCTGCCGAAGAAAGTGTCCTTCTCACAGTTCTGAAAGCTGGCTGTCCACGCTGAGGATGTGGGCAGGTACGCTTTCTCCCAACACTTCTCTCCATGGTTTGCAGATGGGCAATCTTCCTACTGTCCTCACATGTGCTTGTGTCTCTGGGGTCCCTTCCTTGTGTTTTAAGGACAATTAGTTGTCGTATTCACTTAGGACCCCTATCTAACAGCCTCATTTTAACTAACTGCCTCCTTAAACTCTTTCTCCAAGTAGAGTCATATTCTAAGGTTTGGGTAGGTAGGACTTCATCATATGGATTTTGGAGGAGCACATTTGGTCCACAGCAAGTGTCCTCTTCTAGATCAAGTTGAGAGGAGGGTGATCATCCTCCCAGCTTGTTTGAGGCATGGGACGAGGAGCACACTGACAGCTCTCTTCAAGGGACTACTTCCTCAAGACCAGCATTAACCTCCACTCTTCACACATTTATGTTTTGGATGTGGGTAAGAAAGTCAGTAGTTTTGGGGTAGAGCCTTTGAGTGTTTGTCTGGCACCCAAAATACTATTTTTATGTTGGTGCTGATGTTGACATTCTGTTTTGTCCTGTTATGTGTGTGTTGTGTTAGTTACATCTGTGTCTCTAAGACTAAATATTTAGTTCCTTAGTACCATTCACCTGAGTGTTCTTTTTTGTTTTTTTTTTTTTTTTTAATCTCAATTCTGCTTCCAAATCTTATTTATAGTCCCACTTCAGTACTGTTAAGTAGAAAAATACCACCAAGTGAAGAGAAGAAAGAAAAAAAGAATGAATAAAGCCATTAAGCCAGTTGATCTATACTTCTTTGAATCTGACAGGTTACTGTTATCTAGATAATCCCTGAACTCAATAAATATTTATTTCAGTTTCATCAATTTTAGTAATAGTGTTTTTTTTTTTTTTTCTTAAGAGACAAAGTTGTCAATAAACTTTGGTTATAGCTCTGTCTACAAAGGGAAGGAAGAGAAGGGGTGGATCTCAGTTATCAAATCACTACTTTCAAAATATTTGAAGGATTGGGATGTTATCTCTCATGAAGTAACAGTGTAGCATTGTCTTATTTCACAGATGGTCACTTGCACCTTGAATAAATAAACTTAGTGACAAAACGGAACCCTACCTCCTTCCATCCATCAAGTTCCTAGGGAGATAAAAGCACCGAAGACTGAACTTCAGTCTTCCAGCCTGCGAATGTAATTCACGTTTCAAGTGCTGGTGATACTGGTCTTGGGAAGCCTTGGGAACTTCATTTCTTAACAGGGAAATCTTGGGGAATATCATTTGTTTGGGACCTCGTGAGGGTTCTCGAAATGCTGAGTTGATTTTAGTTGCATAGAGTCTGTGAATGCAGTGGTCCAACCATGTGATGCACAGCCCGGCTCATCTATCTTCCAAAGTGGAAATTTCTAAAAATCTGCATAGTAAACTGCAATTTAGGAAAACTCCATATTAAAGCACTGGCTGCATTAAAGATGTTTGTCTTCAAGTTTTTGTTTTTCCTTAAGACAACGTTACTAACACACATTCCTTAGAAATCATTCTGCTTGTATTTCCTTTTAAGATTTAGTTAGAATTAAAAAAAAATAGTTCCAAGTTGACAGATTGGGGAGGGTGATGTGTAGGCTGGAATTTTGTCATTATCATGCTTTCTTCCATTTTTCTTTCCTTCATTTCCATTTTCCTTCCTTTCTTCCCTTTTTTCTTTGGGGTTTAGTTGTTATAGAATGTAGCCTCGGTGAATCATAATATTTGTGAATTCCTCAAGGGTGTTAGAAAATATTTTTTTGTCATTGCATTCCAATTTCTGTTTCTCTTTCTCTTTCATGTGTATAAATATACGTGTCTATGTATGGACACACGTGCATGTGTGCATGTCTGTATCCTTGGGGGACAAGCTTACAAACTATGTAAATGAAATTTTTTTCTTTGTCAATTTCTGAGAAAGTCTTTCATTGTGATAGTGGCGTTTTCAATGTATCCCTACATTTATGGCCGTTCCTTCTTATATATTTCAACATTCTATTGTTAGGTACATAAAAGTTCATGATTCCTATATAGTTTTGGTGGACTGTAAATCTACTCATATGAAAATGTGACTATGTGCCCCATTTTTTTTTTTTTTTTTAAAGTCAACTCTTTTACTCCATATCATTAGAATTGAGGGTGGAGGCAATCATTAGATTTGGGTATGTCTTAGTTGATTCCTGTTGCTACAACAAAATACCTGAGACTAGGACATTTACCAACGTTAGAAATGTTTTCTCACAGTTTCAGAAGCTGGGAAGTCTAGGATTCAGGTGCTAGCAGATGTGGTATCTGGTGAGATCTGTTCTCTGCTTCTAAGACTGCACTTTGTTGCTGTGTCCTCTAGAGGGGACAAATGTCATGTCCTCACATGCTGAAGAAATGGAAGGGCATACAAGGGTCTTGCCAGTTCCTTTCAGCCTTTTGTAGGAGCATCAACTTGGTGTAGGGAAGTACCTTCATGACTCTTATCACCTCTCAAAGGCCCCAATTCTCATACCATCACACTGAAGTTCATGTCCTAACACGTGAATTTTGGAAGGACTATACATTCAAACAAAGCAAGGCAATTTCTCAATTTTTATCAGATGCTATTTAAAAATAAGCACTGTAACTGTGGAACTATGTGCCCCATTTAATGCTCTGTCTTTGTAGTCATTTTAACTAACATTCGTATTGTCAACACTGCTTTACTTTTGTTAGCATTTGCATGATGTTTTTCCTCTTTACCTTTATTCTAACTAAAATACTGATTTATAATTTAATATTTATCATTACCACTCTGGCACTTTTTCTTACATATGGGTATTTCATATTTTCATATGCCACTGTGACCCTTTGAGTTTTCTGCTCTCTCGTCCACCCTTTCTCCCTCTTTAGATTTCCCTCTACCTCTCTTTCCCACTCAGTGGGTGTTTCCAGCAGAGGCACCGCTGCTGTTCTACCAGGCTGTTCTCTCGTCTGTGTTGGTTGTCTGCCCTTCCTCCTTATTGGCCCTGCCACTAAATTTCAGTAGTGTCTCAGTCACTGGGACAACCACAGTGCACTTGCTCCTCCCTCATGCCTCCTAGGGGTGTCATTCCCCACTGCACAGCCAATTAGTGTCCATTAGCTTGACACCCAGGTCTATATTTTCCCTCTCTTGGCATATCTTTATTTTCCTATTTAATTTTTAGTCTTATCTTTGTAATACATGTATGTCGTTTAAGAACTGCAATGGTACTGTGAGACTTATTCCACCAACAAAAAAGAAAGGTCTTTTATGTCATTCCACTGTACTTATTTATATTCCCCAAGGGCAACATTTTTAGCCTTTTCACTATTTTTTTCTAATATTTACTTCTGTTTCTAAATATCATGTATTTATAGCTATTATTTGATTTTGTAGTTGAAAATATAATATTAACTTATTTTATATAAGTTATGTTTTATCGGTTTGTTTGCCTGCTTATTGCATGATACAAAGCAAAATTTCTCCTGTCTGTTTTCCTCATTTGGTATATGTTGTTTAACTTCACTTAATGTTTACATAATTTTAGTGTACACATTTTATACTACTGAGCCACATATGTCCCATGATTACCTTTCTTTTTTAATATGGTTTTAGTTTTGTCTGAGAGTTAATAAGTCTCTCTGATGTTGTTGTTGGCTTCTTTTCTTGTGATCCCCTCACAAACTTGTTCCCACACTGTCTGCCAGAAATGTAAATTACTCCTCCTCGATATGTTCAGACACATCAGATACTTTATCAAGTTCTTTTTTTCCCCCTACTTGGAGGCACCCCTTTCTAGAACCTTCCATCCTCCTGTGACATGGTAATGAAATGTGTTCTGTGTGGTCTTGGTGGTTACCTGTGCCTTTGGAGACCCAGTTCCTTTCTGGATTCGTCTAGGCCACAAAGTGCTGCTTCTAGATCAAGGAATCCTTGCTCACCACATTCTCAAAATTTCACATAGAATAGTTACATTCAATATACTTAATAAATGTTAGTTGTCAAAATAAACAAATCCTTTCTTTCTGAAAGCAGACCATATTTATAACTGTTCCTAGCAATTGCTTGAATATTTAGCCTCTTTCTTTCTTTCTTTCTTTCTTTCTTTCTTTCTTTCTTTCTTTCTTTCTTATACTAGGAACTGAACTCAGGAGCACTTTACTATTAAGCTAAATCCCCACTCCTTTTTATTTTTCATTTTGAGACAGGGTCTCACTAAGTTGTTTAGGGCCTCAATAAGCTGCTGAGACTGGCCTTGAACTTGGGGTACTCCTGCTTCAGCTTCCTTAGCCACCTGGATCATGGGTGTGCGCTACTGAATTCAATCTATCTTTCAAATAAAGAATTGGCAGTAACTTACAAGTGTGAGAGTGACTTCTGCCTATCTGAAACAATAAAACAATAAGCATCAATATTTATATTTTACAGGAAGTATGATGCAGAAAAGGCATTTTACTCAGCTCATAGCATTTTCATGGACCATTCTTGCTTCTGGAGAGACAGATGAATCAATAAGATATGGACCCCTGTCTTGATAGTGCTCAAAGTAAAGAAGGGCAAAGAAGGATTTAAAAACAATTCTAGTTCTGTGTTTTACTTGTACAGTAGGTGTTGATAGGAAGGTGTGGTTATGGTGGGGAGTCCAAAATGCCCCTGAAAAGAGGTTACATGCAAATTTTATTTTGGGGATTTGAAGGAAGAATATACAATGTAGACATACACATAATTTACTCCTTCTTTTTTTTTTTTTTTTTACACATGATTTCCTTTGTGCATATAGATCTCAAAGGATAGTGTCATAGCAATAGAGAAAGGGACATGATGTGATTTGTAATGATGTCTTATAAACCAGGAGGCTGGGGGCCCCATAGACCCACTCATACAAGCCGAGATACTGATTCTTTTTTTTTTTTTTTCCAATTTTTTTAAAAATTCTAAGATGTTATAAATGACAGCAGAATGCATTACATTTCATATTGATTCTTAATCACAGGCAAGTGCACAGATACTGTTGTTTAGAGTATTTCCTACTTGTGTACTCTACTGTTAGGAGTAGGCCACGGAGAGAAGAAAAAACAAAAAAAAAACTGGTCATAACTGCTCATGTTTTGTGCCCAAAACATAGTTAGCTCAATGCATTGAGTCTAGAGGGAGAAAAGAACTAATGCTCAGCACCTACTCTCTGCCATATGCATTTTTGCTTTGGCCCATTGATTTTTGTTAGATCTCTATGAAGTACTAGATATAAAATTCCCTCCCACTTTACATACAGAGAAGTCACATGAATAATAACAGAGACAGGACATAAACTCATCTGTGCTCTAATCTAGAGCCTCTGCAGCTTCCATAATACTTTGCAAACTCAGAAGTCATAGATATATGATAAAATATCAATATTTTAAATTTTCTTTGGAATCCCTTCTATTATCTAACAGGATGAAAAGTCTAGAAAAAAAATTATCCTTTTCTAAATTACTAAAATGAAATATACGATATTATTATTTCTGGGCAAAAATATTGCAATATTGTTAAACAGTGTTTGGGCCCTGGGTGCCTTCTTTCCTATCACCCTCAGCATGCACCTGAGTTATAAATTTGTTTTTATTCTTATTGAGTCTATTGTGAGAACTCTTACTCATCTTTTAATACCTGCCTTAAAATGTTTTCTTTTCGTCAAAACTACCCAAATCCCAATGATGATATTAATTCTCAAATGCTTTCTTGCTGATTTCTCATTGTGTTTTTGCATGATCTTTTTTCTTTTTTCTTTGTTCTTTTTAGCTATACGTGACAGTAGAAGGCATATTGACATATTATACATACATGGAGTATAACTTTTTATACTTGTGATTGTACATGATGTGGAGTTACACCAGTCATGTATTTATATAAGAACATAGGAAAGTTAAGTCTGATTCTTTCTACTGTCTTTCCTATCCCCATTCCCCTTCCTGCCCTTCATTCACATTTGTCTAATCCAAAGAACTTCTATTCTTCCTTCTCCCTTCTTATTGTGTGTTAACAACTACATATTAGAGAGAACACTCGGCCTTTGGTTTTGTGGGATTGGCTTATTTCACTTAGCATGATAGTCTCCAGTTCCATCCATTTACCAGCAAATGCCATGATCATTCTTATTTATGACTGAGTAATATTCCATTATCTATATATACTACATTTTTTATTCATTTATCTTTTGACGGGCACCTAGGATGGTTCCGTAGCTTAACTATTTTGAATTGAGTTGGTATAAATACTGATATGGCTGAGTCACTATAGTATGCTCCTTTAAATCCTTTGGGTACGTACTAAGGAATGGGAAAACTGGGTCAAATGGTGGTTTCATTCCAAGTTTTCTGAGGAATCTCCATACTGCTTTCCAGAGTGGTTGCACCAATTTGCAGTCCCATCAGCAATGTATGAGTGTACCTTTTCCCCTACGTCTTCACCAACATTTATTGTTACTAGTATTCTTGATGATTACCATTCTGACTGGAGCAAGATGGAATCTCAATATAGTTTTAATTTGCATTTCTCTAATTGCTAGAGATGTTGAACATCTTCTCATATGTTTGTTGCCAATTGTATTTTTTCTTCTGTGAAGTATCTGTTCAATTCCTTTGTCTATTTATTGATTTGGTTATTTATTTATTTATTTGTGTGTGTGTGTGTGTGTGTGTGTGTGTGTGTAAAGTTTTTTTTGAGTTCTTTATATATCCTGAGGATTAATGCTCTATCTGAGTTGTAGGTGGCAAAGAATTTCTCCCATTCTGTAGGCTCTCTTTTCATATTCTTGATTGTTTCCTTTGCTGTGAAGAAGCATTTTAGTTTGATACTGTCCCATGTATTGATTCTTGATTTTACTTCTTGTGCTTTAGGCGTCTTATTGAGGAAGTCAGTTACTAGGCCAACATGATGGAGATTTGGGCCTACTTTTTCTTCTAGTAGGTACAAGGTCTCCAGTCTAATGCCTAAGTCCTTGATCCACTTTGATTTGATTTTTGTGCAGGGTGAGAGATAGAGGTTTAATTTCGTTTTACTACATATGGATTTCCAGTTTTCCTAGCACCATGTGTTGAAGAAGCTATCTTTTCTTCAATGTATGTTTATGGCACCTTTGTCTAGTATGAGACTATGTATGTATGTGGGTTTGTCTCTGTGTCTTCTATTCTGTACCATGGGTCCTTATGTGTGTTTTGGCACCAATACTATGCTATTTTTGTTACTATAGGATAAAACTCTTATCCTAGTGTTGTCTAAATATTTATTTAAAATAATATAACAGTGAGAACTTCAAAGGAAAGTGGAGTGACACACTGAGTTTCATGGACTGAAACACTAATTCACAAAGCAAGATTTTATTTTTTTTCAAGATTTGCCTAAGTTGTAAGTAATGGACTTTAAGGAGCTTAATCCATTGGTATTGGTATGGGTAGGACTGGTATATCCTGTTTTGATGGTCATTGTCATCAGCTCTGTGATCTTGGAAAGTTTTTCAATCATTATGTGTCTTAGATTTCTTGTGTGATTATTTGGAATAATAATTATACATCTTCCAAGGCCTATTATGAGGGAATATGGCCTAGTTGTGTTGAGCTGTTGGGGTAGGATTGGCAGAGAGCCAATGCTGAACAAACAGCCTTTACTATGAACAATTAAATGTGCTACAAATTTGTTCTGTTGGACACATGATAGATAAAATAATGTTTGTCATTTAGGTGAGTAGTATAAACATGATATCCACATTCTCATTACATGTTCAGAATCCCCTCCAATATTGTCTCCCTGTGCCCAGAGGTATCCATGCAAATGAACTTTATCAATCACCTAGCTGTTCTTTGTGGCTTTGCCACCTGAGAATGTATCACTAAATAATTCATCATTTAATTTTACCTGTTTTGGACACTCTAAGGATGGAACTACATCATGTACATATTTACAACTCACTTTCCCCCTTCTCAATATTATATTTGGGAAATTTGTGCAAGTTGATCTGTGTAGAGGTAGTTCATTCATTCTTACTCCTGTAGCAACTCTCCTTGTATGAATATTCTGTAGTTTATTTATTGTCTGGATAAAAGAAGTCTGGGTTATTTCCAGTGGTTTTCTTTCGCTTGTTTATTTCACTTTTTTTTTTTTTTTTTTTTTTTTTTTTTGCTGTTGCAGTCAAGGAAGGCTATGAATGGCTCCGGGGGTCCACATTTGTAAAAACAGAGCGTTCGGTGGCACATGAATTTTGGGTTTTGGTACACGGTGTGCTTCTGAGTTTTACTAGATGTTTCCGTGTTGCTCTCCCACCAGCACTGTCTATGCATTCCTGCTGAGCAGCAATCTCTCCAGTGCTTCATATTGCCCAACTTTTAAATTTGTGCCAACTGTGTGGGTGTAGAATTGTATCTCATTGTGGTTTTCATTTGCATTTCCCCAGATTTTTAATGATCTCTTACATTTTTAAAAATGTTTACTGAATGTTTGTTTTTCCTTCTGTGAGGGAACTGTTAACATCTTTTGTCCATTTTTTTTCTGTAGTCATTTTGGTTTTTTAATTGAAATTTCAAAATATAATTATAGACACGTCAATTTCTTGCAGTTCTATCAGTTTTTTGCTTCATGTGTCTTGAAATTCTGTTATTAAGTGCATAAATCTTCAGAATTATTATGTCCCCTTGGTTAATTTACCCATTCAAGTTATGAAAAGAATTTATTCCTGGAGATATTTTGTCCTAAAATCTACATTGATATTTGTATGGCTAGTCTAGTTTTCTAGCCTAGTTTTCTGACTACTGATAGAGAGGTTTATTTTTCTCATCCTGTCCCTTTGATCTTCCTGTGTCTTTCTACTTAAATATCTTGTAGGTAAATATATAGTCTTGCATTTGTATTCAATCTGATAATTGCTGCCTTTCAGTTGGATTGTTTAGACTTGTTTACATTCAATGATATTATTGACATGGTCAAGTTTAAATTGTAACATCTTGCTATTTGTTTTTTACTTGGCTCATCTGTCTTTTATTCTCTTTTGTGACTTTTTCAGATTATGTTTTATGATTCCATTACCTACTCTTAGCTGGCTTATTAGCTATAATTCCTTGTTTTGTTATCCTAGTGTTTCCTTCAGAAATTTATAGTGTGCATCTTTTAACCTGTCACTGTCAAGTGGTATTATACCACTTCCTGTAGAACCTTAGACTCTTAGTACCAGTCTGTTTCTCTTTCCTCTCTCAGTCATTATGTTACGGGTGATGTACAATTCACTCCTATGCAGGTTAAAGCCCCTGTTCCCCATTGTCAGGACAAAAGCCTGCATCCCCACCTGCTCATGCTACTAAACCACGTTTTCACCTTGTTTTCTGGTTTACCAAATTTCCTGTCAGATGAATGATGCACTAAAAATATATTTCCTCATTTCATCCAGGATTTATACTTGTTTTGAGGATGGCTCAGAGTATAGGATTGACCCAGAAATGGCAGTCTTGTGCATCATAAAGAACAGTTGTACTTTAGGATGTGGGCATAATTGGAATTAGAGAAAATTCCCAATAAACAAATGAGTCATTAATATTATTCATTCAGCAATATTTATGCTGAAGTACTCTGAGTGCTGGCAGCGATATGTGATTATCAAAATATCAATTATAATTGTTTATTTTCAATTCAAAGCCCAGTTTCTCATTGTAACAATCTTTAGACATGTTTTGTTTAATAAGCATCTGTGGAGAACAAGCTAGTCTACATAAGTATGTTTTCCTGCTAAGTAATATTTATTTCTTAAAATAGTCAAAGCTGGCTTTTGCCAAGTTGATGAACTGCTTTCCATAGATGGATAGATAGATATCCATAGATAGACTGTGTTTTGCACTTCTGAGCCTCCGTACACTGAAGAGTATGGGGTCAGTTGGCTCTTTCTTCATTGCTCGTGTCTTTATTACAAACAGCAGCATGATCAAGTGGAAGGACTTGGACTTCTAAGATCTGGATACAAATATTGGCCCTATTACTGCCCAACAGTGTGATCTTAGGCAAGTTACTTATCAGCAACACGGTGAAGCAGCTTGTGCTGGCTCATGAGAAGCTATTGTTTAGTTTTGGGCACTTTCATGAGCTGATTCTTGAACACAGTCATTTAAAAAAATCCAACAATACATATGCATAAATAAAGAATTTGAATTAAAAAGTAAGATAAGCCAGGAGCCGTGGTGCATACCTTCAATTCCAGCTACTCAGGAGGCTGAGGCAGGAGGATCTCAAATTCAAGACCAGCCTGGGCAACTTAGTGAGACCTATCTTAAAATACAAAAGTGCTGGGGATGTAGCTCAGTGGTAGCACACCCTGCCCCACCCTGGGTTCATTCCTTGGTACTGCAAATAACCCGAATCCAAAACTACTGCTCATCTTTATGCAACTCTGCCTTCAGTTATATCACATTGGTTTCTGGAACTTGGCCATGACAGCCAATTATACCACAGATATTGGCAAATGCTGAAAGTCAGTATTTGATTTATCATTTTGTTTGTGGTCAGGACCTGAGAAAGTGTTAAAAATTGTTATGGTTTAGATGTGAGATGTCCCCCAAAAGCTCATGAATGAGACGATGCAAGAAGGTTCAGGGTGAAATGATTAGATAATGAGTTTGTCACCATGGAAAGGGATTAATTGGTTGGTAACTGTAGGTAGGTAGGGTGTGGCTGGAGGAAGTAGGTCACTGGGGGGTCTGTACCTTTAAGGTTTATATTTTGTCCCTGGTGAGTGGAACTCTGTCTGCTTTCTGACTGCCATGTCCTGAGCTGCTTTCCACTGCCATTCTCTTCTGCCATGATATTCTGTCTCAAATTGGAGCTAAAGGAATGGAGTCAGCTCTCTATAGACTGAGACCTCTGAAACCCTGGGTGCTAAATAAACTTTTCCTTCTCTAAAATTGTTCTTGTCAGGTTTTTTGGTCACAGTGGCAAAAAAAAATTGACTAAAACAACAGTGCAGATTAAACTTCTGTGGCTGTTGCATTGTGAGTAGCAAAAAAATTGAGGAAATATTCTTTCAGTGTTTGAAAATTGTTATATGATTTAGTAAAGAAGTGACTCACATCACTGGTGAACAAGTCAAGTTCGGGTACATCTTTGTTATTTTCCTTTCAGCTTGCCTGTTAATTTAAGCAAAAATATCAACCAACTGTCATGTATAAACTACATGTTTATTAGTTTGCAACTGCACGATGACCACAGATATAAAAATTTAAAGACCATTCTATGAAAATCAATTGACTACATGCAATTTATAGCAAGGAACGTTGCATATTTTATTATTTATAAACTGTGTCTATCTTTTATATTAGTAAAATTGACAGTAAACACATCTATACACCTATGCATTTTTTTAAACATATAGCCAGTAGTTAAATAATTACCAGCACACCACTGCTGGAATGCTCTGAGATTAAGCTCCTTCATTTATTAAATCAATTATTCCAAACCCTGAGCACCATACTTAAAAAAATTCTGTTTTCATGTTTGTTCATCTGTCTCATTCTGGAAAGTACCATACTTTTTAACTAGTCCAGAATTCTTTGTGTAGATCTTAGTATCCTACTTGAAATCATGCTCATTTTGCTTTTATCAGAGCTCTTCCTTTTAGCAGCTTCTCCTGTCTCCTCATGGTTCTCACCCACAGATGCTGCTCCTGCGGCTACTACTAACTACTACTACTTTTGTCTCCTCCCCCTCTCCTCCTCCTCCTCCTCCTCCTCCTCCTCCTCTTCCTCTGTGGATTGAACTCAGAGGTATTCTGCTACTGCTGCTGCTACTACTACTACTACTACTACTACTACTACTACTACTACTACTACTATTAAATCCCCAGCCTTTTTATATTATTTTGAGACAGAGTCTCTCTAGGTTTCCCAGTCTGGCCTTGAACTTGAGAGCCTCCTGCCTCAGCCTCCCAGGTAGCTGCCTAAATTACTGCCTGTGCCCCTGTGCTTGACTCACTCCCATAACTGCTTATCTTCTATGTTGTCCTCTTGTTGGGCTGGTGACTATATCTGATCCTGTTGGAACTGTGCATAACATATGAGTACCGAGATGTTCAGTGAGGACCTGAAAGACATTCCTGTGATTGCTTTTGTTTACTCCAGCCATAAACTCTTTTCTTATATTGCAATTATAATGGGATATTCTAGGCTTATAAAAAGGGATTGTGGCCAATAAACAGTCTCCTATGTGTCTTCCACCTAGTTTAAGGAATGAAATACAGAAGATGCGACTGAATGCCACGTGTGCTCTTCCCTGGTTCCATATGCCCCATTTATTTCCCCTGAGGACAACCACTAACCTGAATTTTTCAGTTCCAGGAATGTTGCTGTACTTTGGCTCCTACGTATATGCTCAGAAAATACATAGATTATTTTATATTTCCTTAAATATAAAAATGATTAGAATACTGTATATATTCTTTATTTAAAAATTAATAGACTATATTTTAGATCAGTTTTAGACTCTACCTCACAACTGAGTGAATGCCCTTCCCTGCTTTCTGTAAAGCTAAGGGCCATGACACTGGTTGTTCTGCATTTGCCTCTTATGTAAGTTCCCTCAAGAACCTCAGGCACAATGTAGTTCACCCTGGCAGCTCTTTTCTAGGCACAGTGCTTGATACAAAACATACATGGAATTAATGGGGGTACAAATGAATGAATTTCAGATACCAATTTCATATCAACAGTGAAAAATGAGTGACTTCCCACAGATAAAAGACTGGACCATTACAGGCTCCATTGTCAGATAACAGGAGGATAGGGTTGTGTTCATCAGCTTTTGGTTGCTGTGACAAAATACCTGAGGAAAGATTTAGTTTGGTTCATGGTTTCAGAAATTTTGGTCCATGTTCACTTTACCCTGTTGCTTTGGGCATGGAGTGCGTGGAGGAACAGAGGTGTTCAGTTCAAATCATTCAGGAAGCGGAAAGAGGAGGGGGAGATGGGAGGGGGAGGGTAGAGGGCGGGGGAGAGAGAAAGAAAAGAAGGCACTGGGGACAAGACCCAGTCCCCAAGGACATGCTCCCAAGGATTCACACCCTTCCACCAGGTCCCATTTATTTCAGTTTCCTCCACTTCTCAAATAGTCTGTTCAGCTCTGAATTCATTACTCCATTGATGAAGTGAGAGCCCTTATGATCCAATCACCTCCCACAGGCTCCATCTCTGAGCACCATTGCACTAGGGACTCAGTCTTTAACACATGAGCCTCTGGGAGAAACTCCAGATCCAGACCATAATAGATTCAAGTGTGAAGGGCCAGACCTAAGGTCCCAAGACTATGTGTTGTGCAAGGACAAGGTGTGTCAGCCATGGCCGGGAGGAATGTGTACATGGAGATGATGTTTTCGACTCAGACATTCATAAGCTGGATCCTACCTCTGTTTACCAGCCAAGAGATCTTCAGATAATGAGCCATGAAAGCCGGCTATGCAGAGGTACTAATGCAGTAATTTTTTATTTGTCACTAGTGCACTTCAGGGATCAAGGACAGCTAAACCCATAACCCAGTCACGCGTGTTATTTTAAAGGCGTATTTTAAAGTTACAAATATGGCACATTGAGCTAATGAGGTATGTTCTTTTGGTGACAAATATTTACATTCCACATATGCCTCTCCATGTCAAGAGGGTAACTGTCGCATTTTCTTCTTTTTCTCAGGAGGCTGGGATGCAGATGGAAGAGGCCCTTGTGTCTGGGACACATTCACCCATCAGGGAGGAGAGAGAGTTTTCAAGAACCAGACTGGGGATGTAGCTTGTGGCAGCTACACTCTGTGGGAGGAAGATCTGAAATGTATCAAACAGCTTGGATTGACTCATTACCGCTTCTCTCTTTCCTGGTCACGTCTGTTACCTGATGGGACGACAGGTTTCATCAACCAGAAAGGCAAGTGTTTCTTAAAAATAGAAGGTTGCAGCTTTAATTCAAGGTTATTGCTGCAGCCTGGCATAATTAATCCAGTATGCTATTCTGCAGTGTAGCTTTGAAATTGCAAGTTTTCAGAGTGATTATAGGCTAAATTTTTTGAAATGGTTTTACATGAGCTTTCTCAGTAATATTTTGGTTTTCCTTCACTGTTGAGCTCTTTCGTGAGGGAGGGAAGTTGAAATAAGTGTTTTACTTATGTAAGATGTTATCTGAGTGTTAACCTGAAGGTGGATTTTGAAAAGTTGTATTAAACTACTTTCAGTTATGTGGCCCTGTGAGAAGTTATGAGAAGCCCTGAAGAACGTAAGATGATTCTGAGCATTTTAATTGAAGCTGAATTAGTGGTACTAATTAACCAGCATAGGGTTGGTACCAAGGGCCCCGGAGTCCACTTATTTGTTATGAAGTACCAGCTACATCATTTACCATGTGTACCAGTATCTCTTGGGTAACCCCTTCTTACCTCAGTTTGCCCAAGAGTAGAAAGGAACATTCTTACAGTTTGCATCTCAGAGAGTTGTTGGAAGATTAAATGAAATAATAGATTACAAAGTGCTGAACATATATAAACACTAAATAAATGTTAGCTTTTATTCTTATTATGCCTTGTAATTAAAAGGGTCATTCCCTGCCTTGGTGAATGCCTATTATTTATTAGGCATTTCTACACTCATTTTTCCCTAATCAATAAGAAAGGTGTAATAATATCTGAGAGAGATGTGGGTCCAATTCACATCTTTGGGAAATGGTAGATTTGAAATCTAAACCTAAGGTCTAGCTAAGCCCCTTCCACCTAACAGAACTGGAAAATAATGACCCGAGGGCCAAATCTGGTTTGCCACCTGTTTTCTTAAATAAAGTTGTATTGGAACAGGGCCATGCCCATTCATTACACGTCATCTATGGTTGCTTTCTCAGTCTGACGGCAGGATCGAGTAGTTGTGGCAGAGACCATATGGCCTGCAAAGCTTAAAGTATTTACTCTCTGGTCCTTTATAGGAAAAGTTTGCCAACCCCTGCATTACAACATATGGCTTCTTAATAACGATCCTTTATTACGACCTCTTCCTGGAAAAGATTTTGCATTGCTCATAGGCTGAGACGGGGTGAGCAAGTGAGGGGCCACAAGTGAAAATTTAAGGAGAGTCTCTGAACGCAGGTTAGGCAGGTGAATGGCTTCCTTGCCACCCCACACTTTCCACACCTGAGCCTTCGCTGATACCCGGGGATTCTTTATGAGCTAGTTGTGAGATCCCTACATACAACTACCCACGATGCCAAGTCCTAGGTGGCCGTGAGCACCTGCAGTGCTCATTTCGTCTAAGTAGGGGTGGTCTCCTCATGGGACATGGAGCCGCCGCTTGTGGGCCCCCGTGAAGCTTGGGGTCTTGTGCAGCCTCCCCCAAATAGGGACAGTGCCAGGTAAGCAGGCCCATTGCTTGGTTCTGAAGACATTGGCCCCTGACTGACTGCTGTTGGTTGAACGTGTAGTTTCCTGACATCGTGGTTTATTTTGGTTTTGGTTTTGAACAGGTGGTAATTTGTTGTTCAGTTTAAAAGTGAACTCATTATTTTTTGCCTTCCTAATTCAACATCTGTATCTTCCCTTTTCTTCAGTTACTACCATACCCTAAGATCTAAAGAACAAAAAGTACTCTTTGAATTCTTTCATTTCTTTGCTTCCAGTATCTAACTGGCTGCCAAATGAGGTCCATTCTTTTGTGCCCATTTATTCTCCCCCCTCCTAACTACTCCTCTGCTTTGGATTGGGTGTTTATCATTTCCACCAAGGGCTTTTTGATGTGCCCCGATGGGTCTACCTACTTTCCCTCTCTTTGTTCATCAATTCTTCCTATAAAATACTACTACTGCCATTTTCCTAAAGCTTGTTCTAAGTCATGTTAGTCTGGATCATTTCTTTCTGAAAAGAAGGCAAAATAAAAATTATTCAGCCACCTCAAACCTCAATATCCAGTCTCTACTCCTTTCTATATCATATCAAGTTCTATTAGACTTAGTCTTTGCCCACTTCCAAAGCTTTGCAAGCTGTTTCCCATTGCCTGTGTCCCATGTGATTCCCTCACGTAGTCTCCCTAGCACATAGCCCAGTCCTTATTTAACATACTCTGCACTTTTCTGCTTCTGTAGGAATTTGCTGACACTCTTCCTTCTGTCTGGAATGGCCTTTCCCTGACCCCCAACTGCACCTGCTGAAGGCCTAGCCTGCTGCTCAGGCCTAAAAGCTTAGCACAAATAGTTCATCTTTAAAGTCTTCCTCTATTCCAAGCCAGAAGACACACACACACACACACACACACACACACACACACACACACACACACACAGTGGTTCTACTGTGTGTGTGTGTGTGTGTAATTTTTTTCTGTTCCCATAGCACTTTGCAAAGCTGTTAAGGTATTTGTCACACTCTTCATTGTTACTATTTTTATATCCACTGTTTGTTTTTCAGTACTTTGAGTTTATTTCGATTCATCCAAACTGTCTACTGCACATCTGGGACTGTGCTAAGTGTTCACAATGCAGATCTAAGGGAATCCCTTGTTGCTTACAATGTATTGGTCAGATTATTCTGCCCTGCACACTCCTGTAACCTAGTCCAGTGCCTTAAAGCAAGGAATTCAGTAAACAGTTACTGAATTTAATTGAATTAGGTCAGCAGCAACCCTAAAAATCACAACTGAGGATGGTAATTTTTGCTTTTTAATGAACGTGTAGGATGTACAGCTCACTATGCCAAACATTGCACTTACTTTGGCAAATTTAATGCTCATAGGTGCCCTATGAGTGAAGGGCCTCTCAAAACAGAGGGAATAATGTTAACATGGGTGTAGGCTGGATGTCCAAGATGACAAGTTTAGTTAGGACCAAGATCAACCTATGTCTGTCTAACCTTAAAGCTCAGCGTCTGAATTAGAGCTCATTAACAGCCTCATCAAAGCACTTGCATTCTTGGGGCTCCAGTTCTCTGTTGGTAAAATGAAATGGAGGCTCCGTGTCACTAAGGTTATTTTCACTGGTTCTAGGAGTCTGTTTTCCTGAGCCTCCATCTGGATGGTAAATAACAAAATGCTTGTACTACCACTTACTGCTACTAGTACTACTACCACTAATCACGATCCCCATCAATATGGTATACAAGTCCACAATCCCACAATACCTTAGCTGAAATTCTCAAATCTAAATTCCAAAAGGTTCTAAAGATTTTTCTGAAGTTAAATTAGTCCCACCAGCTGACCTAAAAATGGATGTCAAAATTTTTTTTCTTAATCTTGTTTTATTCTGTTTCATGAGAATATATATTTTGCAGCAGAAATATTAAGGAATCTTGATTCAGCACCCCCTGGTGGTGCTAATTTAATATATGATATATGCTCTGTGTTTCTTTTTTAAAATTAAAAAAAAAATTCTTTCCAAAATGTTTAGATGAAGGATTGTAGATGTCTACCGATATGTCAACATGGTGAGCTTTTTAGAGCCAAGTTAAGCTGTACAGAAGTCCCTGGGGACACACTGTAGGTCATCAGTCTAAGAGCAGGGAAGCAGAAAAACTGGAGCAGGAAGGTGGTGGAGGTGTGGCGCTGGGCTCATTGGAGTCACCTGAACAACGCGGGGAAGTCACTCATGCCAAGCTCACGCGGCTGGCACGTGCCTGCAGCATCAAGCATTTTGCATTTGGCCCCAGCTTTTGTAAAGCCACAGCTGATTAATATTACAGACTTTTCCCTGAACAAGAGGGCACTGGAGGTGCTTCCAGGAGGCAGAATTTCAATAAGCAGTTGCTCATTCTTGTGCAGTGATCTGTTAAAGTGATTGGAACTCTTTTAACTCAGGAAGGCCATCATTTGTTTTTTTCCATTTACACATTTTCTCAAAAAGCGTGGAAAGAATTAGAAAATCCCTGTCCCTGTCCTTTCCAAGAAATCTTCACCCCTGTTTTTGTGTGTGTTTGACTACCCATTTTAAGGCTTGATTATGGGACATTTGGAACCTGGTAAAATTCTATGTCCCCAAACTGGAAGAATATCTTACAAAGTGGAATTGTTACATAGCCTTTCTCTTTCAAATGTCAAGTTTTCAAGGTTTAACAAGAAGAGATTGAGCTGGCAACTGAAATCACATATTTCTGTATTTCTCAACTGTCTAAGTACATTTTCATATCTGCCATGAAAGTAAGTTTCAGGTGATTAGTAGGAGGCCCAAGTATTGGAATGGAAAAAAAGAAAAGGGAATATTTATGTAGAATTTCTTGTTCATGTTAAGGTTTAACATATAAGAGCATTTTGCAGGAACTATTTAAATAAATTAACTGAACAAACATTAACCTCATATTCTATGTTGAGCATATGTTAGGTTGATCTCCTTAAACATGTCCCTGTCTTAAATATTAGGAGCTGAGAATATTAGCTTAGCTGGTAAAAGGGACTGTACAGATTAGATTAAGGATCTCAAGATGACATGACCCTGGGACATCTGTGTGGTCCCAGCGTGATCACAGGAGCCCCTTAGAAGAGGGAGGCAAGAGGATTAGTGCTAGAGAGAGGAGATATGAAGACTGAAGCAGAGGACTGAGGGGAGAGATGAGGATGAAGATGGAAGAATGGGCCCCAAGGGAGAGCATGCAGGAGTCCTCCCCAACCTGGAAAAGGCAAGGAAGTGGATTCTACTCTACAGCCTCCAGAAGGAGCTGCTATACTGTGATTTCAACCCATTGAGAACTACTTGGAGCTGTAAGATGATACATTTGTGGAGTTTTGGCCTCTAAGTATGTGGTAATTTGTTACAGCAGCAATAGCTAACTAATACAGGCAGTGTGACAAGAGAACCTAGGACAATTAAAGAAATTAATTGGTATGAATTGTGTGAGAGGTGGAAGCCAAAGTGAGCTATGGATATTTGACATGTTAGGCACATGATCAAAATGAATGTGTGTTATGGTATTTATAGTTATTTTTTTTTTCCTTTTTAAATCTGTAAGCATCATCTTTGCAAGTTCCAGTCACCTCCTTTAATAAGATATTTACACCTTTCTTTGTACTCTATAATTCTGCTCCACTCCCACGCAGTTGACAGGACAAAGGAAAGCCTTCATCCCCTGTGATATATAACTCCTGCGACCTTGTTGAAAACGATGAGTTTGCCCAGTAGTTCTCCTCTCTCAAGGGTGTGTGGAATGCAGACACTGAGGGTTGGAGTGGAGGGCAACGGGGCTCTTAGGGAGCTTTGGCCGATGGTGTGGCCATTTTGAGACCACAGCAAATTGGGCCCAAACAGGATATTGGTTCTGAAAGGAGGGGAATGGAGCAGGTGACTGGAGAGGCTGTGGTGGGAGAGACCATTTCTCTCACTGGACAAGACAAAGGCTTTCTCAACTTCTAACTTCAATTTCCTTGAGCCCAGCTGTAGTTATTTATTTCTTTATTATTTTGTTGTTGGGTGTATGATAACTCCCTGTCATTTCAAATAATACCCACCATACTTCACCTCTACCACCCAACTGCCCTCAATACCACCTTGATTTAAGTTAGTCTAGGCTGGCTTATTTTTCTTGTATTTAGAGAATTTAAACTCGAATATACTTCATATTTTCAAAGATCAAACAAGCAGAAATGGGCTTAATAGAGACTGTGGTATTGACTATGAAAGGTTATAGAAGTTTTAATTCTTAAAATCACCAACCCTGTCCTAAATATCTAGAAGCAGAGCAGGATCCAAATACCCCACCCTCCATCAAAGTTTCAAGATCCCTAGATTGGTAACTGATGATCATTATAAACTTCATGCTTATTAAGAGAATTAGTTATCACTGACTTATATCTGTTTGATAAATAAAGCTGAATGTTCATTGACAATTTGGTCTCATTCACTAAGACAGTCCTGAGGTGGTTCTGTGAATATTACCTTTCACAGATGAGGAAACTTAGGTGTAGGGTGGCCGAGTGATTTCTCCTGATCCTTTGACTGAATTGTATGAGTGCGGGGCTCTGCTGTTAAAAATCCCACTCCACTTTTCCTCATGGAAAAATTCCTCATTGAATAAACTGTATTAATCAGAAATAAAGTAGCTCAGATCTAGGGTATTAAACATTAATTATGCAATGCTCTGTTACTTGAACAATTGATTTATTTTCAACACAACTCATGATTTTCATGTTGTTTGAATTACATTGATTGGCCATCGTTAATGATTCCTCCTAAAGGAAAAATATAAAAGACCTGGTATTGCGATCAGGTCTGTGATAGGTGAAAGCTAACCCTAGTGAAACTGTCACATTTTCTGGCTCTGGAACATTAGTAAACATGTTATCCTGTAATGTGTTACATTGGAATGGATACATCTCAGTCTTTGTAGTGAGACCAACTGGGATATTAAATGTTGGTTGTTCCATTTGACAACACTGAGACTCTCTGAATATTAGTTTTCTCATAAATTTAGTAGTAATAAAAGTATCCGTCTCTTGGACTTAGTGCTAGGATAAAGCAAAAGCATGACATCTGGTATATAATAGAATGAATTCAGTAAGGGAAAGCTAACATTATTTTTGTGTTTAAAGCCATTAAAAAGAGTTGACTAGAAAAACTCACATTAACAATACCAAGAAAATTCCATCATGTCAGTTTTGATATCCCCATTTACAAATGAGGAAATGTGGGCTCACAGGGCACAGAGATGGGTTCCTAAAATGCTCTTTCATCGAAAGAGAAAAGGAAAGCTTTATAAATTTTGGAGAGTATATTAGTTTTCTATTGCTACTGCTCCAAACCACCAGCAACTTTGCTGCTTACATATGTTACCTTAGAGTCCTGTGAGCCAGGCATCTGACACAGGTCTTTCCAAGGATGAAATCAAGGTGCCAGCAGAGCTACATTTATTTCTGTAGCCTACGTGGAAGAGTCTGGGTCTTGGTTCATTCCTGTGGTTGTAGGCCTGAGGTTGTCATTTCCTTGGTGGTTCTCACCTGAGGACCATTGCAGCGTCTAGAGGCCACCTGCATTACTTGGCTCAGTGGTTTCCTTCCTTCATCTTCTAAGCCAGCAATGGCAGGTTGAGTGCCTCTCAAGCTACCATCCTCTCTTCTCTTGTTGGTGCATGTCTCTGACCTACTTCTTCTATTCCTAAGACTCCTGAAGTTCTATGGGGTCCTCCTGAACATGCTAGAGACATCTTCCCATCTCAAGGTCCTTACCTTAATCACACCTGCAAAATCTTTTTTTTGCTACGTAAGATAATATATTCATTCATTCCATGGTTTAGGGCACAGGCATCTTTGGGAGGAGAAGGAGTTATTCTGCTTACCAAGTGAGAAAGAGCATAGGAATGCATCTCCTAAATATGCAGTTGTTATACATGATTCACACAGTGTTCCAGTTTGCGAAATAAATGAGGTATTGTGAAAAATATCACTTAGGCAGAGAGCCAACATGAGACTGTGCATATCGTGGCTTCTGGCGCCCTTGCTAACTTCTCCCCTACTCTCACTCCTCTCCTGGTGGACTATACATTTGTCGTATACTGAACTTAGAGCCTGAAAGAGTCATACTCTTCTAAGACAATCACAAATGATGACCAGACAAAATAGCTATAATAATGAAATAGCTATGAAAATGAAATTCTGACATGCATAAGAAACACCAGAAGCCAAATCACATCTCTACAGCCATCAGCCCAGAATAGTCAGGACTTGGTCAGCAGCTTGTGTATTTGTTTGTTCCACCATCACAACCCTGTTTCCAACTCATTCTTAATCAGAGAAAGCCAAATATGCCCCCCAAACCAACCACATAGGATATCCTGCTTCTATTTAGCCTTCCTCCTGCTTCCTTGTGCCAGCAACCTCCAGTCATACCATACCTGAAGACTTTTCCTTTAGAAACAAACTAACTCTATACAGCCCCTCTCCTCCTCCTCCTTCTCCCCTCATCTCTTTCTCTTCCTTCCTTCCTTTCTTTCTTTCTTTCTTTCTTTCTTTCTTTCTTTCTTTCTTTCTTTCTTTCTTTCTTTCTTTCTTTCTTCTTCTCCCCCTCTTCCTCCTGGGGATTGAACCCAGGGGCACTTAATCCTTTTAAAATTTTTTTACTTAGAAACAGGTTCTCACTGAGTTGCTTAGTGCCTTGCTAAGTTGCTGAGGCTGGTTTTGAACTTGAGATCCTCCTGCTTCAGCCTCCAAGCCGCAGGGATTGCAGGTGTGCACCTGCTTTTCCTCTTTTCTGTTGGCCTTTGAGTCCCTCCAATTGCAAGTGATGGTTGCTGACTCCCCATCTATAGAAAACTAAGTATCCTATTTATCTCATTTGGGTGTTTTTTATTTCTACATCTCCTTTGGTCTTTGGCACATTCCTTTCCCTCTCTTCTCTTCCTGGATCAGTTCTGTGAGTGATGTTCACCTTTTTTAGTATTGGCTTAGTTGTCACTAATAACAATAACAACAAAAATCATTTCTAGAATAATAGCTAACCTGTACTCAGTCCTTACCAGACGCTGAGAACTGTTCTAAGCATGTTCAAGTTATCCACTCATGCAACTCTCACCATAATTAATTGAAATAGGCTTCTGTTATTCATTACAATTCATAGAGGGGTAAGATAACTCAGAGAGATCAAGTAAGTTGCCCAAGGTCACAGAGCTAGTAGGTGGAGGACTTAGGACAACATTTAGTTAGCCTGGCACTATTGTTCACTCTGAAATCATCATTATTATTACATTATTTTCAGAAAGTTTTCAAATGCCCCAAGTGTAGAGTGGGTAGCCTTTACCACATTTTAAATTAAGACTCTATGTTTTATCTTTACTAGTAGTACCATGTTGTACTGGTTTATAAATTTATCTCTAATCCCTCCTGATAAGCTTCCTGAAGAAGAGGATGGTGTTTACCTTGATCATGTTTACAAGTCCAGCATATAATAATTTCTCCATCAAATTATATTTAAACATTTAACAAATGAATGACTTGATGCGTGAAGCCATGCCGAAGTCTGAATTACTTGTTTTTTTTTTTTTTTTAATCTGAGAGTCCTAAGTTAGGGGAAATAAAATGAGAGAACCTGTCTTTTAGGCAAACTTTTAACATACACAATTCGTGCATGATTTTATATCTCTGTTCAGTCAACAACCTCTTCACACAGGACAGCTGCTCTCGTCCAAGATTCCTGTTCCTCCACACTTACACACAAAACCACGTGCAGCACTGACATCTGTGCTGGAAAATCTCCTCCCAGGTGAGGGTCATCATCACACTAGACCAATATCTTCCTGACCGTGGGTCCTGAGGCAGAGCCTCTTCAGCTTAATAATGTTCTTCTGAACTTGGAACAGTTCTAAAAGCATTCCCCGACACATGCTGAGGATCAGCGGAACCCCAGACTGGCTATCTATTTCCATGCACCCCGTTAGGATTTTAGCACAAACCCCAGCCAGGTCCTCACAGTGTCCTGAGCTTCTGACTCTGTGCTTGGAACCTTCATTCTGGGAAGAGATACTGAGCTTGTTCATGCTCAGTAGGTTTCCTTTCCTAGACTTGTGAAGCTAATAGGTCTGGAAAAGCATTAAATCAACCATCTGAATCAATTTCTTTACTTTCTATCCAATACTACCGAGATTCATTCAATCATTCACTCATTCATTCCACAAACCTTTATTATCTACTAAATTTCTGACGCTATCCCAGGATTTGGAAATCCAGAGCTGAATTAGAAAGTCAAGACCCCTGCCCTCCTGGCTTCTATTCTAGTGGGTTTAATGGGTAAAGTTTGGCATACAAAGAACCAAATAAAATAATCTCAATAAGTGTAAAAAATAGCACAATCTTGGGTGACAGTGACTTGTCCAAATGCATCCAGTTTCAGAACAAGTGTCTTCCCATGATGTTACCCCATTATACTCCCAGCCCCCTATCAGCCAGTCTTTTCTGGAATTCCACATGTTTCTTTCTAGCCTCTCATTGATTTTACTGGGGGAAGTAACAAACCTCATCAAATAAGAGATCCTCTTGATCCTTTCTCCTTTATAATAATTTATGGCCAACATACTAAAAATAACTTCTCATCTATTCTTTTTCTTTTTCTGTCTTAGGAATTGACTATTACAACAAGATCATTGACGATTTGTTGACAAATGGGGTTACACCCATAGTGACCATCTACCACTTCGATTTGCCTCAGGCTTTAGAAGACCAAGGAGGTTGGCTGTCAGAGGCAACCATTGAAGCCTTTGACAGATATGCTCGGTTTTGCTTCAGTACCTTTGGGGACAGAGTCAAGCAGTGGATCACCATAAACGAGCCTAACATTGTTGCTGTGGTGGCTTACGAAATGGGCATATTTGCTCCTGGTATACCTCGCTTTGGGACTGGAGGTTATCAGTCAGCTCATAATTTGATTAAGGCTCATGCCAGAGCCTGGCACAGCTATGATTCCTTATTCCGAAAAGAGCAGAAGGGTATGGTGTCCTTATCATTGTTTCTTGTCTGGTTGGAACCCGGAAATCCCAACTCAGTGGCTGACCAGGAAGCTGTTAAAAGAGCCTCTACTTTTGCATTGGATTTCTTTGCTAAACCTATATTCATTGATGGTGATTATCCTGAGCTTATCAAGTCCCACATTGCATCCTTGAGCAAAATGCAAGGGTATCCATCATCCAGGCTTCCAGAATTTACCGAAGAAGAGAAGAAAATGATCAAAGGCACTGCTGATTTCTTTGCTGTGCAATACTATACAACTCGCCTCGTCAAGAACAAGGAGAGTAAGAAAGAAGGACATGGAGAACTGGGCTTTTGGCAGGATGTGCAGGTTGATACTTTTCCAGATCCATCTTGGAAAGGTGTTAACTGGGTCTATGTGGTGCCATGGGGATTACGTAAATTACTGAAATATATTAAGGTAAATGCATGATTTGTTTGTGTCTATGTGTACCCAAAAATGTGAGGATGGCAAACAGCCATGTGTATGAGTGCAAATGGAACTAAAAAGTGGATGATTTTAGGTAATATCGTGTCCATTTGTTGCGCTGGGAAGAACAGATCAGGGTGTGAGCTGGTGAGGGTTAAGTAGCTAGTAATGGGCTGAAAACCTGCAGTCAAATTCAGAATTTGTTGTTAAAGTCAGCAATGGCTGTAGCAGTAGCTTGGACACATTTTTCCAGCTGGTGTCACAATGGTGATTGTTGAAAGGGCATTTTAAGGAAAGATATAGCTGGAACCTTTCTGAGTTTCCATACCACTGGATGACATCCAGGTGGCTGAAATTAAAATTTCAAGTTACCAGTTTTTAGGACCCCTCCTGTGGGGAATAGGGAATGTGGCTGCCAGAGGGACTAAGGGGTTAAGGAGCAGTGACAATCAGCAGATGCTGATGGGAAGAAAGATATTTCTGTCTCCTCATTATAATAAGAGTCATTTGACTGTCTTCATGGACATTTGCACAGTTTTGCTTTTCCATTGTTAGTCATAAAAGGTCAGCGTGTGGAAAATTAAGTTAATAGGGTCAGTGCAATTTGATGAAAACTAGTTTTGGGGTTGTAGCTTCAAGAAGATTGAGGGTAATGCACCTGATTTTATGAGCTTTTTTTTTTTTTTTAAACATCTGTTTGGAATAAAACTTCTGCTCTCTTGTTCTAGGATACGTATAATAACCCTGTAATTTACATCACTGAGAATGGGTTTCCCCAGTGTGACCCCCCATCTCTTGATGACACTCAGCGCTGGGAGTATTTCAGACAGACATTTCGGGAACTGTTCAAAGGTACCATTTGAAATGATGAAAGATCAATTGTGCAAACTTAATATAATTTTCCCATGTGCTTATTTGCATTCAGCAAAGACCAATGATTTTGAAAGCTGAAATTCATGTGTAAAGCCATGTAATTAGAGAGAGGGGAGAAAAAGTATTTAGGAAAGAAGAAGGTGAGGATTTTGACTTTCCTTCAACCTCCTGAAATTGAATCAAGTAAAAAGTAACTGTCTTCTGCATTTTGTGGCTCCGGGGTGAGGGTGACAAGAATAAAAGAAGTAGTGGCTGGTAGGAAAGAACATTAGTTATTACAAAAAGATTAGTACTACTCAACTACAACACACATTTTTTTTTTGCATATTTTAATGTCCTAACTACCAAGAAATGAATGGACAGGATTTTTTAAGGACCCAAATTCAGCATTTGTGTGATAAACTTCAAAATGGCACAAGTCCTCTGTCAGTGTATGTACCATTATCTTGTAACCAAGAAACCCCAAAAGAAGCAGATTTTGTCCTAGAGAATAGTGAATTGTGTTTCAGGGTGATATTATTATTCTGGAAACTCTGTCTTTCCATGTAATTCTTTTTGTATTTGCAAAGACATCAAACGGAATCATATTTAGTAGGTACCACATTTCTAGACCAGGCAGCCTCCTAACTCCCTCCTTTAGCTTCCTCTTGGAATATTATTGCTTGGAACTGTAGTTTCATAAATTTCATTTTTTTTTTCTCCCTATAAAGGAATTGTATCATAGCAGCAAGATCCTATGTAAAACGAGATTTCTAATTTCATTTTATTTTTTATCATAGTAGCCATACTCATTTTTTTTATCATTTTATTTGAAAGGCCCAGGTTATTATTCTTTCCAAATATTTTCAGTATTATGCTGAAAATAGAAGAAATACTGGAAACTGATGGAAAGTGGTCTTTTTCTAAAATATGTTGACTGGATCTCTTGCTCAGGCCTTGAGTTTATTGACGGAGGCAATTGGATTCCTACAATTTGACCCAAGCAAAATAATTATTTTGTATTACACACAAAATAGATTCTTCCTTAGGTTGACCCTCAGTTTTTGGTAAGAGGGAAATTTCTAGTTCTCTGAGGTTCCTCCCCACTTTCCCCTGTAAATGGATCCTATTCATAGTTAACCCATTGAAGCTCCTGAGTTTCATCATAAAGGACAGGTAGACATTCAAGCAGATTTGCAGATGGATATAGGGAGCATAAATGATTTGTCTCAGATTGGTCTGGTTACATTTGGAAAAGGAGAGAAAAATAGAAATTGTCCTTTTTTATTTCTAGCTTGGTGCTCTGTTTAGTGCTAATCACTTAAGGACATTTCATAAATTTTAAAAATAGTTTGAAGTATTTCTATTGCTAAAATCTCAGTGGTGGACCTCAAAACTCAGGTGATTTAAAGGTAGAAAAATAACAGAAGTTAAGAATGGAAGTGGTAAGAAGATTTGGGTTTCAAAGGGTCAGTTTTCAACATGTTGTACATATCATACCATATTGGGTCTTTAAATTATCTAATGGAAAAAATGCAGAGGGTCCCTTAATTACAGTGGTTCAACTTATGTTTTTCAACTTTGTGATGGTGTAAGTAGGTTTCCATGTAATAGAAACTAAACCTTCAGGTTTGAATTTTGATCTTTTTTTTGATTGGTTTCATAGTAAACTAGAAAGCATGTAATCATTCTCTTGTGATGCTGGACAGCAAAAGAGAGCCATAGCTCCCAGTCAGCTTTGCAACCACAAGGGTGAACAATCTAGAATACAGTGTAACATGTTGCTATCCTGGGATGCTCAGTGGATTGGGTGTATTAAATGCAGTTTTTTTTAAAATTTTATTTTTATAATTTTTAATATGTACAACTCATAGTGCATATATTTAGTATCTTTTTACATACAACTGTTTGTATACAAAGTATATTCGTACAATTCAGGTCTTCAATCATGCATTAAGGAAAATGATATCCGTCTCATTCAAACACCTTTTTTTTTCTCCCCCTCCCTCCCCTCTTGCTCTCTCCCTTACCCTCCCTTCCCTTGACCATTCTAGTGTTCCTCTAATCCTCCTATGTACCCCCATCCAACTATACTTTGAAATAGCCTCCTTATATAAGAGAGAACATTTGGTACTTGGATTTTTGAGACTGACTAACTTCACTTAGCATTATGTCTTCCAACTTCATCCATTTACCTGCAAATGCCATTAATTTGTTTTCTTTTATTGCTGAGTAAAACTCCATTGTGCATATATACCACATTTTCTTAATCCACTCATTTACTGAGGGACATCTAGGTTGGTTCCACAACCTAGCTATTGTGAATTGTGCAGCTACAAACATTGAGATAGCTGTGTCACTGTAATATGCTGTTTTTAGGTCCTTTGGGAATAGACCCAGGAGTGGGATGGCTGGGTCATAGGATGGTTCCATTCCCAGTTTTCCAAGAAATCTCCATACTGCTTTCCATAATGGTTGCACCATTTTGCAGTCCCACCAGCAATGTATGAGTGTGCCTTTTTCCCCACATCCTCTCCAACATTTATTGTTGCTTGTGTTCTTGACAGCTGCCATTCTGACTGGAGTGAAGTGAAATCTAAGAGTAGTTTTGATTTGCATTTCTCTAATTGCCAGCGATGTTGAACATTTTTTCATGTATTTGTTGATTAATCGTGTATCTTCTTCTGAGAGGTGTCTTCTCAATTCCTTAGCCCATTTATTGATTGGGTTATTTTTTTTTTAGTGTAAAGTTTTTTGAGTTCTTTATATATTCTAGAGATTAGTGCTCTATCTGATGTGCATGTATTAAAAATTTGTTCCCAATTAGTTGGCTCTCTATTCACCTCACTGATTGTTTCTTTTGCTGAAAAGAAGCTTTTTAGTTTAAATCTATCCCATTCATTAATTCTTGGTAGTAATTCTTGCGCTACAGGATTCTTATTAAGGAACTTGGGGCCTAATCCAACATGTTGGAAATTGGAGCTTACTTTTTCTTCTATTAGGTGTATTGTCTCTGGTCTAATTCCTAGGTCCTTGATCCACTTTGAATTGAGTTTTGTGCATGGTGAGAGATAAAGGTTTAATTTCATTTTGTTGCATATGGATTTCCAGTTTTCCCAGCACCATTTGTTGAAGAGGCTATCCTTTCTCCATTGTACATTTTTGGCACCTTTGTCTAATATAAGATAGCTGTAATTATATGTATTAGTCTCTGTATCCTCAATTCTGTACCATTGGTCCACCAGTCTATTTTGGTGCCAATACCATGCTGTTTTTGTTACTATTGCTCTATAGTATAATTTAAAGTCTGGTATGGTGATGCCCCCTGCTTCACTTTTCTTGCTCAGGATTGCTTTGGCTATTCTGGGTCTCTTATTTTTCCAGATGAATTTCATGACTGCTATTTCAATTTCTTTGAAGAATGACATTGGGATTTTGATTGGAATTGCATTAAATCTGTATAATGCTTTTGGTAGTATGGACATTTTGACAATATTAATTCTACCTATCCAAGAGCAAGGTAGGTCTTTCCATCTTCTGAGTTCATCTATAATTTCTTTCTTTAGTGTTCTATAATTTTCGTTATAGAGGTCTTTCACCTCTTTCGTTAGGTTGATTCCCAGGTATTTTATTTTTTTTTGATGCTATTGCAAATGGGGTATTTTTCAACATTTCCCTTTCAGAGTCTTTGTCGCTGATGTACACAAATGCCTTTGACTTATGTGTATTGATTTTGTATCCTGCAACTTTGCCAAATTCGTTTATTAGTTGTAAAAGTTTTCTGGTAGAGTTTTTTGGGTCTTCTAGGTAGATTATCATGTCATCAGCAAATAGTGCTAATTTGAGCTCTTCTTTTCCTATCTTGATCCCTTTAATTTCTTTCGTCTGTCTAATTGCTCTGGCCAGAGTTTCCAGTACTATGTTAAATAGCAGTGGTGAAAGGGGGCATCCTTGTCTTGTTCCAGTTTTTAGAGGGAATGCTTTCAATTTTTCTCCATTTAAGATAATGTTAGCTCGGGGCCTTGCATAAATAGCTTTTATAATGTTAAGATATGTTCCTGATATTCCTAGTTTTTCCAGTGTTTTGAACATAAAGGGGTGTTGTATTTTGTCAAATGCTTTTTCTGCGTCAATTGAGATGATCATATGATTTTTGTCTTTAAGTCTATTGATGTGATGTATTATGTTTATTGATTTCCGAATGTTGAACCAGCCTTGCCTCCCTGGGATAAACCCCACTTGATCGTGGTGCACTATCTTTTTGATATGTTTTTGTATCCGATTTGCCAGGATTTTGTTGAGGATTTTTGCATCTATGTTCATTAAAGATATGGGCCTGAAGTTTTCTTTTTTGGATGTGTCTTTGCCTGGCTTTGGAATTAATGTGATATTGGCCTCATAGAAAGAGTCTGGAAGAGCTCCCTCTTTTTCTATTTCTTGAAATAGTTTGAAGAGCATTGGTATTAGTTCTTCTTTGAAAGTCTTATAGAACTCGGCTGTAAACCCATCAGGTCCTGGACTTTTCCTTGTTGGTAGCTTTTTGATGACATCTTCTATTTCTTCGCTTGTAATTGATCTGTTTAAATTGTGTATAGCCTGCACATCCAGTTTAGGCAAATCATATGACTCTAGAAATCTGTCAATGCATTCAGTATTTTCTATTTTATTAGAGTACAAGTTTTCAAAGTAATTTCTAATTGTATTCTGTATATCTGAGGTGTTTGTTGTGATATTCCCTTTTTCATCACGAATGTTAGTAATTTGAGTTTTTTCTCTTCTTCTTTTCGTTAGCATCGCTAAGGGTCTATCAATTTTGTTTATTTTTTCAAAGAACCAACTTTTAGTTTTGTCAATTCTTTGAATGGTTTCCTTAGTCTCAATTTCATTAATTTCTGCTCTGATTTTAATTATTTCCTGTCTTCTATTGCTCTTGGTGTTGGTCTGTTCTTCTTTTTCTAATGCTTTGAGGTGTGATGTTAAGTCATTTATTTGTTGGGTTTTTTTTCCTCTTGAGGAATGAACTCAGTGCAATGAATTTTCCTCTTACTACTGCCTTCATAGTGTCCCAGAGATTTCTATATGATGTATCTGTGTTCTCATTTACCTCTAGAAATTTTTTGATCTCCTCTTTGATGTCTTCTTCAACCCCTTGTTCATTCAGTAGCATGTTGTTTAGCTTCCAGTTGATGGAGTAGTTTTTCTTATTCCTTGTTTTGTCGTTGATTTCCAATTTCATCCCTTTATGGTCCGATAGCATGCAGGGTAGTATCTCTATTTTTTTATATTTGCTGAGAGTTGCCTTGTGACATAATATATGGTCTATTTTGGAGAAGGAGCCATGTGCTGCTGAGAAAAATGTGTATTCATTTACTGAGGGATGAAATATTCTATATATGTCCATTAGGTCTAAATTGTTAATTGTTTTGAGGAGGGGCTTAAAGTTTCTTTGTTTAGCTTTTATTTGGATGATCTATCCATTGGTGAGAGAGGTGTGTTGAAGTCCCCTAGAATAACTGTGTTGTGGTCTATTTTACTCTTGAACTTAAGAAGCGTTTGTTTGATGAATGTAGATGCTCCATTATTTGGGGCGTACAGATTTATGATTGTTATATCCTGTTGATGGATGGTTCCCTTGAGTAATAAGAAATATCCATCTTTGTCCCTCTTGATTAGTTTTGGTTTGAAGTCTACCTTATTTGATATGAGAATGGAAACCCCTGCTTGCTTCCGCTGGCCATGTGAGTGATAAGACTTTTCCCAGCCTTTCACTTTCAGTCTGTTGATGTCTTTTTCTATGAGGTGTGTTTCTTGGAGACAGCAAATTGTTGGGTCATTTCTTTTAATCCATTCTGATAATCTGTGTCTTTTGATTGGCGAGTTTAGGCCATTAACATTCAGGGTTATTATTGAGATGTGATTTTTATTCCCATCCATTTTTATTTGAATTATGGTCTTTAGCTTGATTTGGTTTCTCTTCTGGTTGGTATTTCCTTTAGTTTAATATCTCCCTTTGGTGATTTTTGTTATCATCTTTCTCTTCTTCTTCATGAAAAATGTTGCCCAGGATGCTCTGAAGTGCTGGCTTTCGAGTTGTGAAATCTTTTAACTTTTGCTTGTCATGGAAGGTTTTTATTTCATCTTCGAATCTAAAGCTTAATTTTGCTGGATATAAGATTCTTGGTTGACATCCCTTTTCTTTCAGAGCTTGAAATATGCTATTCCAGGATCTTCTTGCTTTTAAGGTCTGGGTTGAAAAATCTGAACATTGTCTGATTGGTTTCCCCCTATATGTAATTTGCTTCCTTTCTCTTGTGGCTTTTAGTATTCTCTCCTTGCTCAGTGTATTAGGCATTTTCATTATAATGTGTCTAGGTGTGGATCTGTTGAGATTTTGTTTGTTTGGTGTTCGGTATGCCTCTTGAACTTGGTTTTCCATTTCATTCCTCAAGCTTGGAAAATTTTCTGTAATTATTTCGTTAAATAGATTACTCATTCCTTTGGCTTGAAACTCTGCCCCTTCCTCTACGCCGATCACTCTTAAGTTTGGTCTTTTTATGCTGTCCCATAATTCTTGGATGTTATGTTCTTGATTTCTAACAAGTTTTGCTGTATGTTCTAAATTCTTCTCTGGGACATATATTTTGTCTTCATTGTCTGAGGTTCTTTCCTCCAAGTGGTCTACTCTTTTGGAGATGCTTTCAATTGAACTTTTATTTTGGTTTATTGCTTCTTTCATTTCTGGAATTTCTATTTGGTTTCTCTTTAGAGCCTCTATTTCCCTATTGAAGTAATCTTTTACTTCCTGTATTTGTTTTTGGAGTTCTTTGTCAAAATGATCTTTTGCCTCCTGTACCTGCTCCCTCAACTCATTTTTGAGTTCATTCTTAAGTTCCATAAACATTTGGCATATGTAATTTCTAAATTCCATCTCTGGCATTTGACCAACTGTGCTTGCCATGACATCTACCGATGAGGTATCTTGATTTGTTTGTGTCATTTTCTTTCCTTGTTTTTTCATGTTGCTTGTGTGTCTATTCTTCCTACACTGTGGGACCTTGACTATTTTGATTTTACCTTAAAGCCTTATATTGTTCCTGTAGTACAATGCTATCAGATCACCTTATAATTCCTTTACACTTTTAAAACCTAACACTTTCTATTCAGAAAATCCAAGTTTGATCACAATGTACAGATTTTGTTAACCCAGGTATTATTTCCAATTTACTCTGTACGCTTCTGCTAGGGTTTTATAGCTTCAAGTATTGGATACAGAGGTGTTATGTTTAGGGAGAAGGAAGTGTCTTGAATTGTTCTTTCTTGGAAAGTATGAAAGGAGATATCTATTGAAGTGGTTTAGTGGAAGTGATTTAGTATCAGTAGACGATGGAAGAAAGAGAATGGGGTTGACAATTAGGTGAAAAGATCAATTTATATATAAAGTAAGTTGGAAAAGAAAAAAAATGATAAAAGAGTAGGATTTGGTATAAGAGAGAGGAGAGAGAGAATCAAGGAAATAGAGAGTAAACTATATATAACACCACTTTGCTACCCAGTTCAATTGCGCTGGTTCTAGAAATCCCAAGTTCTGCGTATAACTTGTTTTTTGCCTCTGTTTAGTATGCACTGGCAGGATGTAAACATGAAAGATGAAGGAGGAAGAAAAGATACAAGAGTGGGAAGGAAGAAAAGAAGGAAAGAAAAAAGGAGCGGAAGCAAACAAACACACTAACAATCAATGCGGAAGGAAAAAAAAAAAAAAAAAAAAACAGAACAAAACAAAGCCAAAAAAAGAAAAAGAAAAATAAACAGACAAACAGACAAACAAACAAACAAAAAAAACACACCTCCCTGCAATCCAACAAGACAAGCAAGCCAACAAAAAGAAAAGGAAAAAAAAAAAAAAAAGTAGAACCCCAAGTCTCAGACAAAACGGGCCCTGGGAAGCCCTCCTCTTTTTTTTCCTTTCCAGTTCAAACCAATTGCCATTGGACCACGTCCAGACAGTCTGCGATCCTGTCAGTGAAATCAAGGCTGCATCTTAGGCTGCATCTTAGGCTGCACAGTTCAGTGAAGGAGTGGCCCAGGGGGTTTGCGTGTGTCAGCAGATGAATGGCACCGGGAAGGGGACCCTCCAGAAGGCACCCCCTCCCCAAGCCCACCCACAGTTGCAGCCTCTTGTTGCTGCTGCGCTAGCCTCAGAAACGCCTTCCCCTGCTGACCACCCGAGTCTCACCCAATTGTGCGTTGTCTTCAGAGAGCTGGAGAGTCCCTGGATGGCTGAAGCCGTCGCTCTCCGTCTCCTCCCCTTTGTCTGGAGCTTTCAAAGATGGCGGTGCTCTCCTTCCAGTCAACAGCAGCTCCGCAGACTCCCGTATCCTCGCCGATCGATTTCAAAGCTGTTGGGTGGATGTCTCCCTGCCGAAGTAGCACCGGGAAGCCACACCTGTGACTGTGGTGCAGACAGCGCTGCTTCGGACTGTGGCCCGCTCCACTCTGCCCCTGTTTGCTGATTGCCGATCTCTGCGCCGCTCTGTCCGGGGCCCCACTACTGAGGGTCGCCTCCAGCGGAGTGTGGATTTGAACTGGTGCTGTGGGCCCGCGGTCTCCCGTGGTTCCCCAGCACCAATCCCGCCGGCTGAATCGCTGGTTTTTATCGCCGGTTTCACGCTGGTGTGCCGTGAGTTTGGCTGGGGTTGCAGTAGTAGCGCGGTCTCCCCACACTGACTTTGTTTCGCACGGCCTGTGCACCACCCAGGCGGTTTTGCAGGAGCCTCGCGGCTCCAGCCGCTGCAGACAGCTTGTCTCTTTCTCTCTCTGGTAGTGGTAATCAAACCATCCAGGAGATCGGTATTTTCAGCCTATATATATATGAAGAAAGGCAATTTATCTGCTTTGTTGGATTCTTTCCACGGAGCTGTCCTGAAGTGTGTCTTCCTCTAATCCGCCATCTTGGATCCCTCTTTAAATGCAGTTTTGACATAATGATGAGTTTATTAGGACATAAATCCATTAGAAGTTGAGGAGCAACTATATCATGCATTTAAAACATCATTTTGTTAGCACTTACATTCTCTTTGAATTGTAACAATAGACAATATTCCTTGCAACTAACACATAATACTATTTTTGTTTAGATTTAAAAGAAAAAACATATATAGCCTTTTAAGATGTGCAGAAATCTACAAATTGACAAAAAAAAACTGTCTATAAATAAGTGTATCTGTCATTAGGTATATGGAAAGATATTTTTCATAGATTTTTGTAGTTAACAACCAATGAATCCTTTTGTGATAAAACTCTCTTTGCTAATAAAATAATCCCTTCTTTTCTGTGAACCATCCATCTCCCCCTATCCACACGATTACCACAGCCGCAGCCTGGCAAGGGGATTCAAAGCCTGTTCCTCTCAACAGATAATTGACTAGCCTAACTATAGGCACATGACATGGACTGAGCCAATCTCTGCCTGGGACTTAAAACTTGGACCGATCACTTGGAATGTTCCTTAAACTTGGGAGGGGGTGTGTGCAACTTTGTGAGCCATTGGTGACTTTACTTTTCCATACAATTTTTCAGGCAGTGGGAAGGGGAGATGCCCAGGCATTAACTAAGGAAGCGGAGACAAGAAACGGGGATAACTCTCTAATGGCTCTTGAGCTTCCAATTCCAGTTTTTCCTGAAATCCAGCAGCATACATGTTCTTTTTTTTTTTTTTAATAAATATTTTTTAGTTGTTGATGGACTGTTATTTTTTAATTTATTTGTATGTGGTGCTGAGAATCAAGCCCAGTGCCTCACACATGCTAGGCAAGTGCTCTTCCACTGAGCTACAAATCCAGCCCATGCATGTTCTTGATAGACATTATTATTTTTTTTATAATGAAAGGGCTCACCCATCTCTCTCATCTTAACCTTATTATAATTGGGTTTCTATCACTTAGAACCAAAAGAGTTTTAATTAATGCCACAATCTCACTTCATTCTCTAAATAGTGAGATGAGGTCATTAGTCATACTTTATAGAAGAACAAACTAAGAGGCTAAGATTTTTGCTTAAATCATGAAATTACTAAGTAATATTTACTGGAATAAGACAGACCTGGTATGTCATTAACACTGTTGTTGATTATCTTGGTATCAGATATCATGTGTAAGTTCAAGGCTTTCTGAGTCAAAGTGTCTTTTTGTCTCTGCAGAGAAATTCTTCCTTTACGTTTGGCACTCTGGGCTTGCACATATTCTTTAAGAGTAGTTCTGCTGTCTCTGAAAAGGTCAACAGGGTCTATGACCTTGAACAAAGCTCACACACCCCATATCCTACCTCTTATCAGAAGAGCTGAGTTGAATTTACTGTTCCATTTTCTGAGACTCTTTTGAGGTCTTGTTGATGATCCTGATTGGCAAGAACTTTCCTTGTAAGAAGCATCCTGTGAGCAATTAAAAATGATAACAGACTAAGGAAGACACGTTTATGGAAAGCACTGCAGGTGGAGCCCACCAGACCCAGGTGTCAGATGGATGATGGCTTTGTGATTCCCACAAATGGGGCCTCCCTCCAACATCACGCACATGGACAGGCACCTAATGACACTATAGCTGGATCAATCATTGATCTGGAGGGCTCACTGATCTCTTCAGGTCTAATCCCATAGCAATTAGTCACACAGTAAAAAGTAAGCTAATGTTTCTGTTTCCTTTTGGGAAAGGAGAAAAAAAATGAGAAAGATAGAGAGAGATTGTGGGGGGAGGGGAGAGAGATCAGCTAATGACTTTTTATTCTTATGTTGTTTAATTGTATTTAACTATCTTTAAATAGATTATATTTTATGATTGTAGATACTGAGACAAGTAAAGCAACAGCAGAAACTTAAAATTGCATATAACTGGGCTTGCATGCTAGTTCTGCAAATTTTTCAAAGAGGGACCTTTGGTAAGTTGCCTGACCCATCTAACCCTCTGTTTATGTATAAATATGGGAATAATACTTCCCTTGGCAGGATTGTTATAAAGATTGCACTTAATGAGTTATATATAACCCATGAGCTGTTAACTGGTACATAGTAGTTCCTTAACCAATGGTTATTATTATTATTATCATTATTATAAAATGTGCACAGTTAAAAATGTACCCATCATCTCCAAGTCAATTACCTTGTTAGTTTTTAAAAAATGTCATTCAAAGGCTTGTTATTCTTCTATCCTTCTTTTTTCCCCTTCGAAGCTGTGGCAGAATATTTCCCTAGAGTTGCATGTTTTTCCACCAGTTTTTGAGGATCTTCTGGACATGAGTTAAAACACTGACCTTTGGCCATTTCCAGGCTGGGTGGTGTGGAGAAGAAGCAGCAACTCCATTATTTCCATTTGAGAGGTTTCCAGTTGAGGTGAACAAGCAAATCACCGACAGCAGAAAGAGCTGTCATGCACCTGGGGATTGCTCCGGCACATGAATTTTTGTATGTCTGGGATTCATTGATCCTCAAATAGTTAAGCTTTTCTCACATCATATGAATCTTTATGATATTCATAAAATTAACAGCAGTGCTCAGACTCCAGGGAAGTGGCCATGAGTTCACATGTACACACACACACACACACAAATGGATGTGTCTCTCTTCTCAGTGTTGTGGGGGTCAGGAAGTGAGGGACACCAGGCAAGTTACTCCCAAGCGGCAAGACCCCACCTATGCCATAAATCCTCCTGGAAAGGAGGTTCAGCCTGTGTCCAGCCTGTTTCACCCCCACGTCCAGCTTGTCTGTCTTTGGTTTGCCTTCTAAGATCTTTCTTCTACCTGGAATTCCATGATCTTCCCTTTTCCTTGGCCCAATTCTGTTGTTTGGAGCAGATGAATGTGCCAGGCAAGGTATGGGTTTGGGGTATGGTCCTAACAGTTATGTTCTCAATGACTTTGGGGAAAATCTTAAGCAGACAAAACTTCAGTCACCTAATTTCTAAAATGGGGTTAATATGAGCATCTGTCTTCTAAAGGGTGGTGAAAAATGAACAAGATAATGTTTAGAACACCTAAAGAGGGTCTGGCACTTTAATAAGGATTCTGTAAATGGTGGTTAATTTTTTTCTGGGGGTTCCACGAATCCTCTAAGGGCTGGAGATGTGTTTTTCATAATTAGCTCTTCAGCCCTGAGCACTGAGCCTGTTATAAAGTAGCGTTCTACACATGTTTTCTGAATATAGTTGTCTATCAGGGAAGGGGTAGACCATAGGTAATGAGAAATAAATGATTAAATGATTGGGAACTATATTTTCTTTCCCTAAAGAAATATACCCCACACAGGAAAAAAAAAAATGCAGCCTTCTGGAAAGTTTCTGAGCCAGCCCAACTTTCTAGTCAGATCCATGCCTGAGTTAGCACAGCGGTGGATGATTGCAGAGAAGGTTTGTTAATGACCAGCTTTAGGCTTTTAATGACAAAACCCCTCAGCAAGATGTCATTGAAGTTATTGAAGACTTCACTGAAAGTGTTGAAGCTGATACATTGTAACAAGAAGGTTATAAATCTTGCAGCTTGGATATACCACCAAGACAAGATGCTGAGCACAGAATCACCCTGCTGGTGTCTGTCAGCATTATCCCTCCCCCTCTCTCTTCCCCTTCCCATGGAGAGCCCGTAAAGGAGAAATACATCCATTTCCCAAAGTAGCGCAGACCTGGCAGCCACCTGCCTATGCCAATTTCAGATCACAGAGGCCCATTTAACTGGACAAAATGTGTTAAGCACCTGTGTTTTTCTAAATGTGCATAAAAATCTTAACCATTGAGGTAAGATCTCAAAAGTTAATACAATGACCTTTTAGAAACTCTACGCAATTAAAAATGCATTGTAATCTCAGAATAGAGACCCAAATACATGAATGTAGGTTTCCACACTGTTTTATTGCTTCTCAAAGGAGAATTTTGTCACTTTGGCCCCTACAAAGCAGTTTATCTCTTAGCTCTAGAGGGACAATATAAAATATCCTTGTGTGGCTTTGGGTATATGTTGGGTGGGATGTTGGATTGACTGGGTACAGGTAGCAAGGCTGTTCCCGCTGTGCTGGATGGATGAGAGCAAAGAAAAGCCAGGTCAAAACAAAGAACAAAGAATGGGTTCCAAAGGCTGTGCACAAGAATTGTTAGTGGGCATTACTATATAGGCCTGTGAGATTTTTTATTGATGTTTAAAAGTGGACAAAAATTGTATGCATTTGTCATGCACAAGATTTTGCTTTGAAATATGTATACATTATAGAATGGCTAAATTGCACTAATTAACACATATAATATCTCACATATCATTTTTTTGTGGTGAGTATACTTAAAATCTACTCTCAGTAATTTTCAAAAATACAATGCATTGTTATTAACTACAGTCTTCATGTTGTATAGTAGATCTCTCTCCTCCTATCTGAAATTCTGAACCCTTTGACCAACATCTCCTCAAACCCTCCCACCACCTAGATGCTGATAACAACCATTCCACTGTCTTCTATGGGGTCAACATTTTAAGATCCCACATACAAGTGAGCACATGGAGTATTTGTCTTTTGAGCCTGGCTTGTTTCGGTTAATATAATGTCCTTCAGGTGCATCCATGATGTCCCAAATGACAGGATTTCCTTCCTTTTTTAAGGCCATGCAGCATTTCATTTTGCATGTGTAGTACAGTTTCCTTATCCATTCATGTGTTGCTGGACACTTAGGTGGATTCCATGTCTTGGCTTTTGTGAATTGAGCTGCAGTGAGCTCGGGAGTGTAGATGTCTCGTCAACATGCTGAGTTGATTTCCTTCAGATGTCTACCCAGTAGTGGGATTGCTGCATCATATGGTCCTTCTTTCTTTGTGTTTACTTTGAAAAGCCAGGAAGAAAACTCTTTCTAGTATCTGTCCCACCAACCTGAATACTCAGATTACAAATATACTCAGCCAGAAATTATACAGGTTACCTTACCATAGGTATACTGAAAGATTTTCCTCTATTTCTTTTACCCTATTTCCATCCAGTGGCATATTGAACCTTTCCCATCTTTCCCCTGTGAAGCCTGGCCAAGTAGAAAGCATGTCATTAGAGGGTCTGCAAGGTTTGGAGAGTGAGGATGGGACCGAGTCCTGTGTCCCACTGGTGTGCCTTTGGGAAAGTCATCATTAGGAATCTCTGAAGGTCCATTTCTTCATCTGTGAAATGGGGCAATGTTAATTGCTATTCTACTTAAATCAAAATCAGTTGTGGAAATAAAATGAGATCATTTATGCCTACCACAAATGCTTTGAACAGTGAAGATGTTTGGTGTTTGTCTCATATTTGACATCCGTACTTTACACTTTTGTTTACGTTCATCCATTATGGTGGCCCAGATGATATATTTTACACCATCTAGATCTCAGTGCTCTCCACTGCGAAGGGAAGGGTTGGAAGGAAGTAGTGCTCTTTATCAGGGGTCTTTCAAAGTCTACAAATCTCAGACTCTAATGGCTTTATTTTTTCTGCACATTTCTAAGTTGCTATGTTGGGTTTTTAGAGAACATGTACTATGGCAAAGTGATTAATGTATTGTTTAGTAAATCTCAGAATTACACACACACACACACACACACGCTACACAAGTTACTTCACCAGTCCTGTCCAGGTGAGGCTTGCATTGATATGATCTGAGACACATGCCATTTTCAGGTACATCCTCTTAGAAACAGAATCTGGCACACCTGCTTCATGGGAAGAGGAATAATGGAGTTCCCATGAGAGAAATGACTCAGTTATCAAAGAATTTGCTCTTGCACTCGTTGGGAGGAACCCCTTTTTATTTTCGCTGTCTATAGTATTCTAATGCCAATGCTGTGTCCCAGCTGATGGACAGCTTCAACTGTAGACTAAACTTGAAACTGAATTGAACTTCAGTTTCAACTGAAGTTTTTAATTCAGCCCTAGTGGCTCTGAGATGATAATTACTTTAGTTCTCCACAACTCCAGGCCTAGTGAATTTAAACAAACAAACAAACAAACAAACAAACTATATAAAGCCTTTAAAAAAATTGAGGTAATTCTAAATGGACTCTTCATATTTTAGGACAATCTGCCCAGTAGTTTTTGTGTCATGCAATGGCAAACAGAAGCTCCATTTGATTTTGATAACCATAAAAAGACCTGCAACTAAAACAATTGAAGTTTGCCTGAAGAAAACCTAACTTTCCAATATGTAGAGTAGAATGAGTGAAAATTAGAAAAAGTGGGAAAAAGAGGAAGAATTAAAAAATGATCTTTATAAATATTTCAGGAAGAGCTATTTGGCATATTCAAAGTGACTAGAGTGCTACTAAAATTGAAGGAAGGTGGATTTTCTCAGTTTTGTTTTGTTTTGTTTCGTTTTCCTCCAGAATGTAGATAACAGTAAAATCAAGCATCTTTATACATTGCCTTTATTTCTGGATCTCCAAAATAGTCTGATTATTAACTGACCTTTTAGTGAGAGTGAAAAAGCATTGCTTTGTTGCAAGGCTGGTAGCTTTCCTCTTACTGGGGCTGCCTGGATAATTGTGTTAAGGATTTTTTTGGCCCACTGTGGGCTCATGGAAAGAATGGAGAAAAGTAGATGGTCAACTGGTAGCCATCCCCCTTAGGAAACTTAATGTGTATTTTCCATTGGGGAAAGATATATTCCCTGTGATAAATTAATACATTGGAACTAAGTTTTATGAATGGAAATTGAATGAATTTGTTAGAGGGCATTAGTTCCTGAGACAGTGTAGAAGTGACTTTCCAGATCTTTCGAGTTGTTTTATCAGACCTCAAACAGTATTGGTATCTTCACTTCTGTGGCCTTCTTCTCTAGGTCTTATCTTATACTTTCATAACTGTCACATTGCTCCTGCTGGTCAATCATGCTATAGTGACATAACTATTGTTTCTGTCAATTTTTAAAAACCTTGTAATACAGTATGAATTATTGGCTAACTGCATCTTGTTTTTTTCACTCATTAGCATGAAAGTATCTGAGAAAGTCAGCAATATTATAAATAAAAACATTGAACATGGGTGACATGACTGCTTTGTGGGCTTCCTCTGCAGCCCTGACACAGTTAAGTACTTGTTGAATATGACAGTTGAATAGATGGAACTTGAGACAATGATTTTTGAAGACAATGCCCATTATAACTCTTGAAAGGAAGGAAGAAAATCATTTTCAGGAGAAAGTGGAAGTTTTTAAAAGGTATAAGCAGTCACAGGCAGAAGCAGTGTGCATAGATTTTATACACCATTTTTGAAAGACAAAATTCTGATCAGAATAAAATTTTGGAGTGTTGAGCTAGATACTTAGTATTCTGCAAATGCTTCTGTAAATATTTAATGAGTGGCAAGGAGACTGGGTCTAGATTATTAGCAGGAAAACTGAATTACTTCTGGGAATTTTGGTGAAATATTAAATTTATACCACTGCTTTGTTTTATTGTGATTTTTAAAGAAGTGGTTGATTGTCTTTATTATTATGAAAACAATTTCCATGCACTGATATTAGGCATGGGTGTTAATTATCCCCCTTTGATATCAAATGGGGTAACAACAATTTCAATGTACATTAGTTTTATAGTTCTCTTTATACTAATATTCTTAGTTTGTGCCTCAGTTTCTACATTTAGAACATAAAAGTGTAGAACTAGCTGGTCCTTTGGGATCCTGCCAACTTGAGAATTTTGTGACCCTCTAAATATTCTTTCTGGAGAGGTATGTAACGGATCACATTTTATTAGAACTCTTGATAATTTCTTAAGCTATAAAATTAAGTCTAAGGAATTGTAATTAATGGTCTTAAAAAAAAATCTCCCTTCGTTCTTCTTAGCCAGCAACTTAATTTGAATTTTAACACCTGTCTTATATGAACATAAAATTAGACCTTGCTCTGCAATGCACTGTTTCTATTGATATTGATTCAGGTTCCAGGTAATGTATCCTTGACCTTCAATCTGCATGTTTCCTCTTTTATTCAGTCATAGTGAAAATGAACTTCACTTTTCTCCTCTTGAGAAAGTTATCTCTGAGTTGATAGAGTCACAAGGACACCTCACATTCCAGTTTCACAAAGTTACTGTAGACAACATAGAATCTCAGGAAATCGGATTGAACAAATCCTTTTCAGGCATTTGTCTAAAATCCCCCGCTGAACAATCCCGTAGTAGTTACAGTTGCTGGCATGACATCACCTTTCAAAATGGCAGGGGCCACCTAATCTTTCAAGTTTTAACAGTTAAGCATGATGTTTCAAACTTCTCCATAATGCATGATTTAATTCAGTTAGGGAGTGCAGTAATTTTAATTTTCCTTAAATTTAACGTGACCATGACCCTTTTGTCTCTGGGCAAGATCCTGAAATAGAAGGTGGGATCAAGCTGCTGCCCTTTCAGAATGACTGTTCCACTGTAATTCTGTGTGCAGACTTCACATAGAGGAAATCTGTTTTTCTATTCTGATTCTTGAGTCCAGGGTTTATTGCCTCAAGTTGCTGTTTAGGTAGCATTTTCTTCAATGCAATGAAAGTATCAGTCTGGTGCTGAAGATGAAAATAGTCTCTTTTGGACTAGAAAGTAATTCTTAAAGCTTATCTGGAAATGCTATGTGGAGAGGTAGGGGAGAGATGTCTGTCTCTTTGAATGGGATCATGTCATCAATAGCAATGTCTTTGTGTGTGAATAAGATTAGCTAATGAAACCACACCTTGGCCTGGGACTACTTTGTGCCATTCTAAAGTTCAGCTACATTGTCCTTCTTGTTTGGGAAAGCCCATTAGAGGAGTCGCTGCCTGCTGTAGAGATAAGTGAAACCATAATGGGTGGAGGAAGAAAAGGCATTGGAACCCAGAAGAGTTTTAACTGGTGCTGTTGAGTGAGGAGAACAAGGAGAAACCATGAAGGTTTCAGGTTGAAATGTTAATGAGCTGAGGATTAAAAAGTAGGCACTGGGAGTGGGCCCAGGAAGGAGGGCATCACATCTGCTGATGAAGTAAACTTTTCTCTGTCCTGACAACAAGTGTAATCCATTGCTTTAATAGATTCAAACCTAGCCCAAAGTCTGAAATAATTTTAAATGACCATGCTCTTTTATGAGTAATAGTCCAAATATGTTCCAGAGTTAAAAATGAGTAGGAATACAAGAATTAGATGGTTACCCAAAGGATGAGTCAATGAGTCTATTTGAAGTGTGTACATTCTTTAGTAGATTAGGTTTATGTGGCTGAGGCTATGCGGGTTTTGTCTCTGAAAAGATTTTCTTCCAGAGATGTTCAGGAAATGTTTCTGATCCTGACTTAGTCTTTTGTTTAGAAATGCCTTGAAAAATTATTCATGGCCCATGTTTGCTGCCTTCAAGAATATATGGTACCAATGTCAAGGAAGGCTCAAAGAAACCCTTTGCACTTTTAGAAAAACACACACATGACCCATTGATTGTGTACACATTTTGGATAGACAGGCAGAAAATTTCATGATAATTTTACACAAAGGAGACTTGCTCATTTGACACAGTGAAAGAACATATCCTTCAGTGACAGATCTATGTTCAAAACTTAGCTTTGATACCCTTTCATGCTGTGACTCTTGAGCAAGTTATTCTACCTCTATGAATCAACTCTGAATATTTATTTTTGTTGAGGATTAATGATATATTTTCTCTGTTAGAGAAATGCCTAGCACATAAATCCTTCAAATGATGGCTTTTGCAGTGAAGTCTTTGTTACCCAGCATCTATTAACCAGGATTTTAGAAAAACTGTGACTTCCTGCATAGTCATCAAGCACTGATAATTTATGCTTCTCTTGATGACCCTGAAATGCATTCTGAATAATTAGAGAAAGATTAAATTATAATCAGTTTAGTTTCAGTGTTAAGTGTATTTTAATTTATTCTCATTCTTTAAAAATTTGTAATCCTTCTGCATGTGGTAACAATTAACAAAAAATATTTGATTAGCTAGAGCACTACATTTCCTGACTATCTGACAGATAAAGAGTTTATTGTATATTGTTGGAATCCAAACTCTGTCCTGTGAACACACTAGACATTCACTGGATGGATTCATATTAGCCTCCTATCTATTTTCAGAGCCAATATATTGCCTATTGAAAATTCTAGAACTGACATTTAGATACCCTTGGACAATCATCTCCAAGCCTATACAAGGCTCTTTTTGCATATTGCTTTGATCCCATGGTCCTTTGGTGGCCATATCTTCTGATTTGGTGCAGGTGATAGCCAAACCTTCTACTCCAAAGACCATTTACTCTTTCCCACAGATTTCTAGAGATCCCCACAGATTTCTCAAACACTGATAATTTATTAACAATCAACCTAGCTTGGTGTTTCTTTCATCAACCTTTGCTCGCATGCAATCATTTTTTGACTTGTTTTCATTAGACCTTTTATTCTACATAAGCGCTCTGATGAAAATTTCACCACCCACTTGATCATTTTTGTGGTTCTCCTTTGAACTTTTCATATTTCCCCCCTTGATTAAGAGTTAATTTTGCATTCCATGCCCAGACAAGTTTTGGCCCCGGTGCTTGTGTAGCTGCCTTCCCTGGTGATGGCTAAGTAGCTGCTCAGTGAGGATAGGGAGCCAGGGTGCCTAGCCAGGAAGTGACAATTGGCCTTCTACTCTAAACCTATCATTTTTGAGACTAAAGTCACTGGGTAATTGTAGTTCCTTTGTTCAGGTAAGTTGCTTATTGCTGTTACTGTGTGTAATGTCTCCCCAAGTGATTTTTTCTCATTGTATAGATGAATATTAAGTTAGCAACTCAGTGGTATAGCCATCACTGTTATTCTAGTGATAGCACACCTATATCTATTTAATTACTGCAAGTATAGTTAATATCTCACAAACCATATGTACATTATAGAGCCATTCTGATTCTTCTGGGAACTCTGATTTTGAACTTAGGAATATTTGAATGGTCAAGTGCAATGTTTTATTGAGTCAGCTTCTGAAACAAAATGTGTCATTTTCATAAGTCTAAAGGGAGATCACCTGGCAGAACAAATTTAAGACTATTATGGTTTAGAGTTTAGGTGTCCCCAAAAGCTCATGTGTGAGACAATGCAAGGGGTTTTAGAGGAGAAATGATGGGAGTCTGAGAGCCTTAACTCAGTCAGTGAGTTAATCTGAGTGGGTAACTGAAGGATAGGTAGGGTGTGGCTGGAGGAGGTGGGTCATTGGGGACAGGGCTTTGGGGTATATATTTTGTATCTGGAGAGTGGAGTCTCTTTCTCTCCTGATCATGTGAACTGCTTCCCTCCACCATACTTTTCAGAGATGATGTTCTCTCTCAACTTGCGCCCCAAGGAATGGAGCTGGCTGTCTGTGGATTGAGACCTCTGAAACTGTGAGGCCTCAAATAAACTTTTCCTCCTCTAAAATTGTTCTTGTCAGGATTTTTAGTCGCAGCAGAAAAAACAAATCTGACTAAAACAAAGACCATTCATGAAAGTGAAGTTTAAAAATCTCTACCAGCTGTACCGATACATTGTTAGTTGCAGAAATGCCTGTTAAACAGTAGTCGAGGATGTTTATAAATCTTTCACTTTTGAAATTCCTAATACTAAGTTCTTTTATAAATCTGTTCAATTACACTCACCATCAGAAACTTAATGCTTTCCTTTTATTTAAGGGAGATTTGCCATTTTATATTAGTGTTCTTTTTGTGTTCCTATTTTTTTTTTTTAAATAAAAACCTGTTTTACACAAGTACTGTTAAATCTTTGTTATTCAGAATAATGACAGGGAGGAGAGTTAAGAAATGCCAGTTAAAATTTAGTGAGATGTATTCATTTCTGTCAATTACTGGAGATGGGCTGTTTTATTATAGTCAGGTTTTGATAAAAAGAAATATCAGCTAGTGGAACAGGAACAGGAGGGAAGAGAGGACCATATGTCCAAAGCACAGGTCATACACAGGCCAAAGGAGATCCACTGTGAATCATAGCAGTAGTCTTCAAATTGTGCTCCAGGGTGTCTTGGGTTCCAGAGAGATACCTTTGGGGACTCTGTTATGTTGCATAGAGGGAGAGGAAGAAAGCAGGGCTCCAGGGCACCTTCATTTTTATTGATTGTATATATTAGGAATCCATAAACATTTTCATTTAAAAGCAAGACTCTTGTTAAAAATAGAAAAAGTGGAAAACAACTGAATAATAGGCACCTCATTATCAGAGAGGAAGAAACACAGCTCCTTTTGGGAAATGAAGCTTAACTTTCTCTCTCTTTCACTTAAAAAAAAAAAGTTATTTTCAAAGATGCCATGAAAAATATAGGTACTTTAACTGTGGCCAGATTTAACTAAAGTTAATATTTTGCCACAAATATTTTACATTAAAAAAGAAAGAAGTATTATTGATTCTTTGTGTCATCTCTCTCCTGGGGTAACCTAGATCTTGAAATTGATATATATTTCTGTTCACTAGATACACATTTTGTTTTTACAAATGTACGTTCCCATAAACTGTGTGTATATTGTTTTCTGCACTTCACTACTTACACAAATGGTGTCAAACTATGCATAAGTGTTTTCAGCATTATTTTCCATTGGATTTATCCATGTTCGTACTTTTAGCTCTAATTAATCTTTTTTTAAAAAATTATTTGTACTGGGTATTGAACTCAGGGACACCTAGCCACTGAGTCACATCCATGGCCCTATTTTGTATTTTATTTAGAGACAGGGTCTCACTGAGTTGCTTAGTGCCTCACTATTGCTGAGGTTGGCTTTGAACTTGTGATCCTCCTGCCTCAGACTCCTGAGCCGCTGGGATTACAGGTGTGCGCCACAGCACCTGGCTCTAATTAATTTTTTGATGGCTCTGTAGTATTCTTGTGTGTGAACAAACCACATTTACCTATTCATCTTCCAGCTGATGGATATTATGGTCTTGCCAGATCTTTACTTTCATAAACAGTGCTGCATTGACTATCTTTTGAATATTTCATATACTTAAAATTTATTTCTTACACCTATTACTAGTCATTGTGGTATCTTTGCACAACTGAAAATAATGCTGTCTTTCCTCAAAACAGTATATTTTCCAGAAAATGGCGGCAAAACAGTTAAAGTCTATAATGACTTTATGTCTAGAATGCACACTAGAGTTATGCAAACTAAAACAAATATAATCGTGGAAGTTTTTGTATGTAGGAGATACTACAGTGTATAAACCTAAAGGATATAGAGTTTGGGTGAATTTGTGTGCTCAACAGGTTAGAGACTAAGCTTAATAAAAGATTTGTGCTTTGTCTCTACTTGCAGATTTTCTAGCTACAGGCAGAGCCCAGGGAAATTGTCCCCTTTTGGAGATAATCTCTTGCAAAAACAGAACACAAGAAGAATATATAAGGCTACTGATTTCTTTCTTTCTTTTTTTTGTTTTGTTTTGTTTCTCAGGTCACAGAGGACCAGTGGCAGGGCCATGCGACGTTGTGTGGGGACTAGTCTTTTAATCTCTCCCCTTTCCTGAATGCCACCCTCAGCCCCTTCCATGTAGTCCTGGATACAGTTCAGGCTTCCGTGACGGTGTGGTACTAATGTGGGCAAGTTGCCTAAGGAAGGCACATATGTCCTTGCTCTGGGAAGGACATTTGAGTTGTGTCTGGCCAAGGTAGCAAGCTGTGATCTCGACAAGGTCTAGTGCAGCACATCCCCATGAACTGAAATGCAGTCATCTAAGTTCCTTTGCTCCTCGTGAGGGGCTTTTCCTGGGGAGGGGAGCATCCCATGTCAGCACTGCTACGCCATGGAAGTTCAGGAGGGGAGGAATTCGGTCCTGCTATTCTTTATTTTTATTTATTTTTCAAAGTCCTTGTAATGAGCTATTGCAGAAGACAGTCTAGTAAAAAAATCTCTAGGTGCCTACAATTTGTTTCTTCTTGACCTTGTCCCATACAACATTTTAATCAATAATTTGATTATAATTTTAATTATAATCAAATTTTATAATTATAAAATTATAATTTTAATCAGTGATTTGTTCGTTTGGATCAAGTAGATCTTAGCTTAAACTTCACCTTCTTACAGAGGCTTGCCTAGAGAATCTCTGTAGGGCCTTTATCTCCTATCAACTTCTATTTGCTTCTTTATCTGAAATTCTATGCCTTGTGTGTTTACTGCTTCCCTGACATACCTCAATGGACTATAAACTCTACGAGAAAAGGGAATCTCATTGCCACATTCATTTCTGGCACCCTAGGACATAGACTATTTCCTGGCACATAATCGGAATTTAATACATTTTTGGTAATGTAATGAAAGTGGTGAGAATCAGTGATGAATATCAAGTAAGGAAGTGACCTGATCAGATTCCTGGTTTAGAAATGAAATTTGGAAGGAGTCAAAACCAGATGCCTGGAAGAATGTGTTGACTCTACCTCATGGAAACAAATACATGTGTTGTAGTCATTGAAACATTTGCCTAAATTAAGATGTGGTAGCATCACTCTCAGTTTATGTCGGGAATATTATCTTCCATCCTGAGCCTCATTGAGCACGGATGCTAATATTCACATTCTAAATCATACCCAGAAGACAGTCTCTAGGCTGATCTCACATAGAGGAGAAGTCTGCTAGTTTTTATTAAAATCCTTTCAGAACTATCGGGTAGAAAGACTCATTTTGTGTTGTTTGATGGGGCAGAACTCAGGTCAGTGGGGACCCATTACACCCAGGCAGGTTTCAGTTTAACATAAGACAAAGCTTTCTAACAATTAGAGGGGCTGAGTAAGGGAACGAGTGTCCTCAGGAGATCATTAGGTACCTGTCAATAGATGGCATAGAAGCAGATGCCAGACGCCCATCTGTCAAAGATGCTGTTGAGAGGATGCTGCCCCAGGGGGGTGGGTCGTTCCACAAGTGTGTGCGAACACCTAATATTTATTGAGGACCCACAGTGCACTCACTTCTGTGGGGGACACAGCTGCTGTCTGCATGAGCTCACCTCCCCATTCTAAATTCTATGAATCTCAGGTTGTTTTAGCCCAGATCCTGCTCAAATTCTCCCAGATTCCACTTGAGAGCGGTCGGGGCTAATGAGGTCTCCCAACACTGCCAACCTACCAGTAATATGTAACCTTATGTCCAGGAGGAAGGATATGGTGGGGGACGTGACTACACAGTTATGTCCTATTTTGTCCCCAGATTTAAGTTCTGGCTTGGCTTTTGTGACACGAGAGATGATACCATATAAAAACTTAGTTTCTTTTTTTGGTTCACTTTTCTTCTGGTCTTGAAAGTTAATGTGATTTCTGAGCTCAGGCTGATGTGTGTTAGCTTTATTTAGTGAAACTCTGTCAAGGTAAATATTTTGCATTAGAATTGAACCTCGGTAATTCCCATCGATGACAAAAGCATGAATTATAAAGTAGAGACTTTATGGAATTAGAAGTAAGCATGCTTAATTCTTGAAAGTCAAGTGTGGCCCAATCAATCATAAAGTGTTGGATTTGGAAACCTCCTTCAGTTCAGTAGAGAACATTAATAAATAAATATTAGGATGGAACAGTTTTGGGGGTAGGTCTGGAAATCACATGATGAGCCTGTCATGCAGGTCTGAGTAACTGGGCCTATGTCAAACACATGCCCCAGAAGCAGCATGGACATGGACACTGTCTGTCCCATGCGCCAGTACAGGAGATCTCACTAGCACTGAGACCCCACTAATGCCTGTAATGCCCCTTGTTGCTCCCTGACCCACATGTTGTTATGACGACCTGAAAACTGAATGTGCTTCTAGGCTGCGTAACAGAGCATCGGAGCCACTTTGACTATCTGTAAACTGTAGCTCCAGATTTCCAATGATCGCTTTCATTATTAATAAGTATACAAAATATGGAAGGTTCATGCAAAACATTCATTTGCTATGTAGTCTGAGGTTCTAGCCATTTTCTCTGTGGGTCAAAGGTTTTTTTTTTTTTTTTTTTTTACTTTTCATTTGTGGACCCTGGGATTAGTCCAGTTGAAAATTATGTTTTTCAAACATAGTTCAGACTATTCTGTTCTGAGAAAGACACGTGGGACTGAGGGAGGGAGTCTTTGATGGAGACCACTTCCTCAAGCCATTGCTTTGGAGTTTCTAAGGGCAACCAGTCAGTCCAGAGTGTCCATTTAGTATGGCATGCAAGTATTTTAAGAGGCTCTCAGTTGGAAAAGCAATACATTTGGCAAATTAGAAATATTAAAGTGGACATTGACATCATCTGACTGGGGAGGAAACATTACCCCTAGATTGCCCCCTCTTTAATTTTCTATTTTCTGCTCTACCAAAGCAAAGATTTGGAGCACTACTTCTTAATCTTGGCTATGCATTCACATCACCTGGGGAGATTTAAAAACTACTCACACCCGAGTTCCATCTTCAGCGATTTTAATTTATGTCTGAGGTGTTGCCTGGGCACCAGGGATTTTACGAGATCCTCGGGTGATACCAATGTGCAGATAATGCTGAGAATCACTGATCTGAGGGCCTTGATCTTCTAATATTAAAGAGAAATCTAAAAATTTGCATGCTGTTATTTGAGGAGGATCATTTGTGTGGATATGGGTTGCTTGTAGATCTGAAAGTTGAAAAAGACTCAGTTTCTAAGAGTTTCTTCAATCTGCTATTATCATTTATGTTGAGTCATTGTGAAATGGTAATCAACCTTTCTGAAAATGACTTCAAGAAGATTTTTGTTTGTGTGTGTGTGTATGTGTTTGTGGTACTGGGGTGCTCTAAGACTGAGCTATACCTGAACCCTTTTTATTTTGAGACAGTCTCAATATATTGCTGAGGATGGCCTCAAACTTGCAATCCTCCTGCCTCAGCCTCTGAAGTATCTGGGATAACAGGCATGTGCTAGGGACAATTCTCCTCTTCCATCCTTCTCCTTCTCCCCACAGAAGGGGAAAATCATTTAAATATAAGAGAAAAAAAAAAAAAAGAACAGGTTCAGAAAATCCAAAATCCAAACTATCTGTAAAACTATATTCTTCCCCTCCCCTTCTGGATTCTTTTTTTTAATTTTTTTTTTTGGTCTAATTTAGTGTTTGCTCCCTTTCCCTGGGACTTTAGCACTGTGCAAGAGAAGTCTGTAGATGGATTTTTGTTTTTTACTTGGCAGGTGATCAAATATCTACATGGGTACTTATAACAATATTTGTCTTTGAAATACATAAAATTGATTCCTGTCTTTTTGTTAATGTCAGTAAGCCATTTGCAGCAGTAGTTTCAGGCATTTAATAAATTAATGAAGAATTTAGGCTGTTTTACCTTTAATAATTAGACCTGCCTTGGTTGTACCATGACTTCCAATAGAGAGCCTGATTTTTCATATGGAGTTTTAGAGTTTCTGCACCTATTCTTCTTGTCTTTTTTCCCCTCTTATTTAAATTTTCTGTGATTTCCATCCATGTCTTCCCCTTTCTTCATCTGATTTTCAGTTATGCCCAATTTTTTGACCTCACCACCCTGGTGATTTTTTTGATTCAGCAATTTATTTTCTCCCTGATCTCATGATCTTATTTTAGCATCATGCATATTATAAAGTTCACATAACTTTGACATGAAAAGAGTTTTCTGAACACATATTTTTCTTCCCATGAGTCTTTTACAGAGTGAGGTTTTTTCTGTAACTTTTAGGCATGGTTCTCTTCTTTGAGAATCAGTACCTGTTCAGTGGTCCACTTTGTCTTCTTTTGGACTGACAGGAACCCGGCCTGAGGGCTTCCTGCTGGGCATGCCCCCTGTCCAGGTGGGTACTCTCTATTTCCTGCCCACCTGCTTTATCTTTTTTCCTCCTTCGCTCTGGTGCCATCTGCCCTTTCTCGAGCACACAAACCAGAGACGTTACTTGCTCTGTGGCCAATGGACCAAGTCTTTTATGCTCCCAGAGTGAGTGTAGGTTTTAATTTTTATATATTTTTAAATGTTCACAGGAACATGGATGGTAGGAGAAGTAGATGCTTCTACTCACGCTCACACCTGGAGCATGTTTTAGACCCAGCTTCCATGTATTTCCTTAGGCTATAGTTCCAGAAATAAAATTATTGAGTCGAAGGGTATGCACTTGTAAAAGAATTTAGATATGTGTTTTCAAGTTGATTTCTTGAAAAAAAGTTTTCTTAATATTTGTTGGCATAGCTATTTTGTCACTTCCTCATAAATACCGAGGATTCCCTTTAAAACACATATATATGTACAATAAATGCATGACTAATGTGATGTGATATATAGGTATATAGCTTATTTGCATGTGTAGTTTAATAGTTTTTATTTATATTTAATTAATTACAAAGATGGCTGAATACTTGATTAATTTATTAGTTATTTGAATTTCTCCTGTGAGGTGTCTGTTTATGTCCTTTGGCCATTTGATCATGGTTGAATTTAGCCTGTGCTTTAAGAAAGCAGCAGCCATTATAACAAATGAATGTTGTTTCTCCCGCAGTCCCTAGGAAGTTATTTAAAGGCAATGATGATTCTAATATATGAAACACAGTCTTCCATTTTACTTATATTTGTAAACATCCAAGTCATTTATTATAATCTTGGAGACAGTTTTTACAGACGTTTGAAGGCTTAAGGTAAGGTTTTAAGATGTCATTAGATAAATGACATCCTGGGAAGGCATCCAAGAGGATGAAGTGAGGGAAGGTGGGTCTGAGATCTCTGCTCTGGACTGTGACTCTCTCACTGAAGCACGATTTAAAAACTGGAATTCAGAGCTTCTCCTTTTCTGTTCTTGCTAATCAATGATACTTTGGTAACATTTCACTGTAACTGCAGTTGCCCTCAGCACCAGCAAGTCGTTTACCCACAGCTGCCTATGACTACAGAGGCGTTTACACCAGGAACCACCGTTATCAATTTAGTCATATGATGGAGACATGATGGTTACCAAACACTAATTAAAACCAAGGCTGTGTGTGTCCGATTCCTTGTATGGAGTCCACCTTTTACTCTAATCTCACATACATATCTCAAATAGAAGGTAAACACAAATGCATTATTCTGTCTTTTCCTGGCTGTCTGTGATTTATGTCCTCTCTGGGTGAAAATATGTTCCTGTGATTTTGCAATGGTGATAAATTGACGGTGTGATATGACAAGCTGGGATTTGAAGCAATAAAAACTATGAAAATTAAAGTTTCTATTAAAAGGCAAGATACTTTTGTAGTTGCCACCGACCCTTTTATTTGACAATCAGGATATTTCAGTATACATGATACAAAAATTTTTAGTTCCCTGCAAATGACAGTTTGCCAAACCTCATTTTAATTTTCCTTGCTTATTTTATGATGACCCCTTTCTCTCCTTGATATACCCTTTCCTTTTCCTCATTTACCTTTCTGTGTTCACTACTATTCTTTTACCCCTGATGCTCTTTCAAATTCAAAATGGGGGAACTATAAGGCTGGAGGCTCAGTTCAGCCTGGCTTGGAATAGCTTTGTATAAATAAGAGAATTGTGCTATATGCTATTCAATCTCAAGAAATAAAAATGATTCTCACTTTAGTGAAAAGAAGCATCACCATGTTTTAAAATTATAGGCTTTTAGAGCTGGAAGGAGCCATGGAAATGACTGAGTCCATCCTTCTTGTTTTATGGATTAAAAGTGATCACGCAATCATTCTGTCAGAGGTAAACTGCTCTGTACTTCATACAGCCTGCCTTCCGTATTTCCTCAGATTAAATTTAGCTGAAGTTAGACTAAAGCTTTTAGTTAAGAGCACAAGTTTTGGGCCAGACAGGTATGGGTTTAAACCAGCCTTTGGCTTTCAGCAGTTAGTTGGTGGGCAAGTCACTTCACCCAGCCAAACTTCAATTTTCTCACCTGCAAAAAAGGTGGATCATACCTACCACAGGAAGTCATTTTTGCAGAGTATTTATCTCAATGTCTGGCACAAAATAAATGCCTAAGTAGTAGAAATCCGCTTTGACCAACGTGCTTTTGCCTGTCTGTCTCTGTCTAGAAAGTGACCTCTCAGAGCTGCCATGATTTTTTCGTGACTGTAGGCCCGGTGCCTTGGCCCAGGTTCTCTTTCAGTGGCCGCTCCAAGTCTCCAGTTGCTCAAGGAATCAGTTTCATCTCTTGTCTTTCTTTTGTACCTTCTCAAGACAATAAATCTGCAAACACCCAGGTGGAAGACACCACCATCTCTTTCATGGACTCCCACTCCTCCATTTATAGCCGCCAGCTTCATCCTCTTAAACATAAGTCCCATCATAAATGGCCTGCTTGGAGCTCTTCAAATACTGTTCTTGTCACACAGAGTAATAGTGAAAACACATAAAGGACTTACAGCATCCTATGTGGTCCCATTCTTTTTTTTTTTTTTTTTTTTTTTAGGTACCGGGGATTGAACTCAGGGGCGCTCAACCACTGGGCCACATCCCCAGCCCTTTTTTGTATTTTTATTTAGAGACAGGGTCTCACTGAGTTGTTAAGTGCCTCACCATTGCTGAGGCTGGCTTTGAACTCATGATCCTCCTGCCTCAGCCTCCTAAGTGCTGTGATTATAGGAGTGTGCCACCGCGCCCGGCATGTGGTCCCATTCTTATTCAGCCTCTTGGCTGTCACCTCCTGCTGGTCTCTCTGTCTCATTCCACTCCTGCCACATGTCTTCCTGCTGTTCTTCCAAAACACTCCAGGCATATGACTCTAATCCTTGAGTGAGGATTAGAGTCATATTTTTAAAGAAAGGTAGTTGTTAGACCTTCTGCATTTGGTTTGCACATTACAAGTAACCTTCTGCAAACCATTCTGTTTTTTATTTTTTAATTTTTATTTTTTTAGATATAGGTGGACACAATAACTTTATTTGATTAATGTGGTGCTGAGGATCAAACCCAGGGCCTCACACATGTAAGACGAGCGATCTACTGCTGAGCTATAGCCCCAGCCCCCATCCTATTTTTTTAAAGGGGTATTTTAGACCCTGTGTACTTGCTTTAACTTAGAGTAGTGGTAAATTAAAAACTAACCTGTACAACTAGGCAGATTAGTAACAAAAGCTTTTTTTTTTTTTTTTTTTAATTTAAGCTGGGCTGGGAGATCAATCATACACTCACAAGGATAAGGCCAGAGGGCTTATACTGAGTTCCCAGAAATGCTGTTCTGATCAGCACTTTCCTCTCTAGCTTTTGCTACCTCTAGTCAACATGACATTCACTCCTATCTTATTGTAGATCGTTGCTGCCTACATTATAATGCACTGTTTTTTCTAACTTCTTTACTTTTCATCTTGCTAGGATTTTAGTTAACTCATCCCAGGTATGGCATAGAGGACTCATTTCAGATCCTCCCCTCCACAGCCCCCTACATGGTGTCTTCTAGGCAACTCTGCCTGGATGCATACCAGTTCTCCAAAAGGCAATAACAGAATCATCTCCTGATACTGAAATAAATAACTGTTGACTCTCAAGGATTTATCAGTAACTTATTGTGTGCTATGTAAAAACGAGAATTCATGTTAGTAACTTACTAATATTTCACTTGATCTATACTGAAATGTCATAGGAAGTCTTAGCATTACTATTGTAAGGAAATGGAGGACCCATAAGAGCAACTGTACCTTGGCTAGGAGCTAATTAGAGCATTTCATCTTGAAGATGCAATAAAAATTTGTACACACTTTTGTGGAGGGAGAACTGTAGACTGGGATTGAATATGTTTTGAAATTTAGTTCATTTAAGAATAACTAAAAGCAAAGGAAAACATGTAGAAGTTTTTTTTTTTTTTTTTTTCTTTTTTTGTGTGTGTTTGGATATGGCAATAATTTTGATAATTTTAGGGCACCATTGATTGCAAGGATGTGAAAAGAGCCTTAGATTTAAGATAAGAATCTTGGGTTCTGTTTTTGCCAAGAAATATGTAACAAATCACTTGAGACACTTTGTCATCACCTGTGAAATGGGGGCTCACTATAGCTCTTTATTCTATCTTATGTGTTGTTTTTTAAGCTACTTTGAATGAAGCAGCTATATTTCAACATGCAACGACCTCTTCTGTACTCCTGATTAGCATGGAGGCTGATCCTTGGCAATGAAATTGACCTTGATGGTCTGCACTGCTGTTGTAGATTGAAGGGCATGAACAAAAGGGATGCTACCTAAATTCCAGCCAGACAGGAGGGCAGGGCCCTTTGGAAGACACTGTCATGGCCAGTCAAAGCCATGCTCTCCAGCGTTGTTCAGAAACTAAAGTGTTGTCAGCATTCTGAAAGTACATCATTTCTCCTGGAATAGATGCGTGTCTAGCAACTTGCAAGGCACTGATATATAAACCAAAATGTCAATTTATTAATTTATGATTTGAAATGCAACTGCCAAGGACATAGGATATCGGTGTCCATCAGGTGACATATTCCTGAAAGAAATCGACAAGTGAAGCATAAATAAAGCTTAAACCATGGCCACGTGGTCATGGCAGGGCAAGGACTAACAGCACCTCTCAGGATGCCTATTTCTACTTAGTGCACAAAATATATTATCGGTTGCTCATTCCCTGGATGTGCTGGGTACACGTAGACTAACTGCCTCCTTCCTGTTTTCCTGGCTGAACTTCACCTTTCACTTGCTCTGTCCTGTCAATGGTGTACCCCACATCATTTCTGCTTTTGGTCAGCCCTGACCTGCACGGGGAGAAATGTGCTTGCTGTGAGAGAGGATGCCAGCTGTTGTTTGATCACCATTTTTATGTGGTGGATGCTTTTCTAACTCCCCCAGTTCTGGGCATGCTTTTTCTTCCCGTGTGTCCTGCCCACATCATGCTGTGGGATTCTCTCTACTGTATATTTTGGCAGTAACAGAAGGAACTCTCTCCAGGCTCTGCATTCCCATGGCATGAGCTATTTCCAAGCTTAAATGCTGGGGGAGGGCACAGGGAAATTAGATGGAAGAGGATGAAGGGAAGCCTGAGGGAAGTGGCTACTCCCAAAGCCAGATAATTTGTCTTTGCTTTGCCCTTGCTGGGCTAAGCCCCGGAGGATGGATATTTGGTATTTAGTAACACTCACAGTAGTCTGGGACTCTTTTTTTTTTTTTGCAGATCTTGAATATCCTCCACGCCCCGCCCCCTTAGGGAAAACTGGATTCTCCAGAGTAAAATGAATTATCTATTTGGCTAATTAGCTAGGACATGAAAAAAAGTCTCAGGAGGCTCATCCCATCTGAGGATTGCTCTAATGTATGCTTGATATTGCAGAGTCTATCTCTGCTCATTTTGGAGCCTGCCCATCCTGCTCGCGCCTCACAAAGGAGGCAAAATTGTCAAGTAGGCAAAACCTCTTTCTCTTTCCTGCACTCTCCTGCCTTCCTCAACTTGCTGTGCCTCATAACTTCCCGTGCTCACAGGTGACCTAAGGAATTACATCCTTGTCTTTCAAGCTCTTCCAGTTATGCACTTCAGGATATGAAGAGCGCCCACCTACCTCCCCAACACCCAACCAGAAAACCTTCCCTGAATACTCTTCTCAGGCGCCACAATTGGAAATCAGGGAATATGCCAATCACTGGACAAAGTATGAAAAACTTCAAATGTAGTTTTACAGCTTTTCCTTTGCTAGTGGACACATATTTCCTCTCGGAGTCTCCACATTTCCTGTAAGCATTTTTTTCTCTCCCCATTTCAGCCCCCTAATTGTGGCAAGAATGTTCCACCCTTAGCTTCAGAGAAGAGTCCTGATTAGCTCAGATCAATCAGAGAATCTCATTCTTGAGACACTGACGGGAGCATGTGGGATGAACCTGAGAGATACAGAGACAAAAGGAGGCAATTGTTGGTCTTTTAACAAAGACAATTTTGCTCTCTTCCAGGAGAGCTGTTAAAGGACACCCTTGGTTTGAAAAAGAGAAGTCTGACATTCTGGCAGCTGTATTCATCCACAAAGGAAGGGCCTAGAGATTTGGGGGACAATAAGGGAATCATGAAACTGAAGCAGGTATTAGGGAACTCATAATAGACTAATGGAAAGAAACTGGATCTATGGCGATATCTGAGCGGCCGGATTGCATCTTACCTTAAACCACTTCGTCTCCAGACTTAGTTTCCTACGTCATTCAGTTTTCTTTATTGTCTAGGCCTAGGTCTCTGGTAGTCTCAAAAGAAAGAGTTCTTGAAGACACTCTGCTAATTTTAAAAGGCTTGGTGGAATAAAGCAGAGCCATAACTCAAAAGAACATATCCTTAATGATGGAATTATCTACACTATAACAGACCTTCCAGGATCCCTTAGCTCAGGATATGTAGGCCACATACAGTTAGCTCTGACCACCAAGAATGAATTCAGTGAAGCATGTCTCCATCAGACCCTATGCAAGTATACACCTGGACTCTATTAATTTCTGACATTGAGAAGTCGATGTGCCATATGGCTGCCTTACCTCTGAACCCATCCTGGATTAATATTTATAAAGTGTTCATATTGTCCGCAGTCGGCATGGTGTAGCAAAGATTAGCATAGATTTTGGAGAGAATATTCATTCTAACTCTGTAATTCACTGTGTTATCAATTCCCTCTTATAAAGGTGTTCCCAAAGGGAACTATACAATGAAGTGAAACAGTGCCTTTCGTATGGGATCACCCATGTGTCTATCTGTGGATGAATGGATAAAAAAAAAAAAAAGTATATGTACACAAAATCATGTCTACATACACAGTGGGATACTCTTCTGCTTTAAAAAAGAGAAGGAAATGATGCCACCTGAGATGACGTGGGTGAAGCTGGGGGACACTATTTTCAATGAAACAAGCCAGCCACACAAACACAAACACCACATGGTGTGATTTACGTGTGGAATTCAAAAAAGTACCCCAAGGAAGAAGGAATTCTGCCTCTAGACTGCATTTGGAGTCTGCCTTAAGTTGCAACATCAACTCTTCCTTGGGTTTCTAACCTCCCATGAGTTTAGAGTTCATAGTCCCCACAATCACGTTAGCTAAGTCCTTAAAATAAATGTCTCTTTCTCTTTCTCTCTCCACACACATGTGCCTGTGCGCATGTACAAACACACACCTGCACATTAAAAACACACACACACACACACACACACACACACACACAGAGTCTTCCTTTGGTCTGTTTCTCTGGAGAAGCCTGACTGATATGGCAAGGTCAGGAATTGGGGCATTAGTTGGACAGTTACTGTAGAGGTTCATCGAGAAGAGGGTCAAGTGAGGTGTCTGAGAAATCACATTTTCATGGTTATTATGTATATATGTGTTAGTATGTATGATTTCTTATATATAGAATAATATCTAGATTTTTATAAGATTATCACAATATGTTGTATTAGTTCATTTTTTTTTCCTTACTACTACAAAATACCAGAGGCTGAGTCACTTTATAGAGAAAGGAAGTTTATGTAGTTCACAGTTATGGATGTTTGAGGGCATGGCACTGGCATTGACTTTGCTCCACTGAAGTCCTGATGCTGGATGGCACCACAGTGGTGGGATTGTGTGTGGGAGCAAGAGATCACATCATCAGAAGAAACGCCAAAGAGCTCCTGGGGACTAACTGGGTCCCGTGAGAACCATATGAATCCCCTCCCAAGGCATGAATCCTAGGGACACAAGGACCTCCCACCAGGCCCCATCTCAGTATGGCATGCTCAACACTGCCATACTGAGAACCAGGCCTCTAGCACATAACACTTGAACCAGATCCAAACCATAGCATACGGAATGTTCTACTATGTATTATAATATTACGCAAGGAATATCACATTATGGGTTATCATATTACTGGGTTATATTCTATTATCATTTTTGTTACTTTCATCTTCTGTATAAGCTATTTGTAATACTCATATTCTACAAAAAGCTGGAATCTCACATGAATGACATGAAATAGCCAGTTTTTCTGAGTCTGGTATACACAGGCTTATATTTTCTTTTGAACTTCTGCAAATTTTTTTTTTGTACCGGGGATTGAACTCAGGGGCACTCGACCACTGGGCCACATCCCCACCCCTTTTTTGTATTTTATTAGAGACAGGGTCTCACTGAGTTGCTAAGTGCCTCACCATTGCTGAGGCTGGCTTTGAACTTGTAATCCTCCTGCCTCAGCCTCCCAAGTGCTGGGATTACAGGCGTGCGCCACCGCGCCAGGCCTGAACGTCTGCAAAATTTTAAAGGCATAAAATAGTCCACAGACGATGCTTATAGCTGACTGGAAACCACATAGTAGGCTCATAATAGGTGTTCATTGTCCATTACATAAATGGTGGGTCAGCTTCACATACATTACTATAATGAAATACCTGAGATAAATAACTTACAAAGAGAAAAGGCTTATTTTGGCTCATGGTTCTGGAGTTTCCGTCTTAAGATCAGGTGGCTTGTTTATTTTGCACCTCTGGCAATGGCAGCATATCATGGCTAGGAAGCGTGGTGGAGCGAATCACTCATCTCCTGAGCCAGGAAGTAAAGGGAAAGAGATTGAGATCCCACGATCCTTGTTGAGGCTCGACCCCTAGTGATTTAAGGACATGCCAGTAGGCTCTGCCTCTTAAAAGGTCAACAGCACCTCCCAATACTGGCAAACTGGGACCAAGCCTTTTACACATGGGCCTTTGAGGGACATTCAACATCCAAACTATAGCAAATGATGAGAGCAAATGCTGGTTGGAAAGGAAGCCTCAGGGGCTTTTAGAGTAATGAGAGCTGCCAGTGAAGTTTCCTTGGCCCATTGCATGCTGTATCTGGCTTATTTTATAGCTAATAGATCCCCAAGGTGCACCATTTAGCCTCTCTCTAAACTCCATATTCATAGTAAGTTATTCTTTAAGAAATTTTGTTTTGAAAGTTCCATCGCTTAGTTATGCTGAGGGGAGAGAGAGAACTCATACTCCATCATCCCCAGCAGTGAGATTTTTGGATAGGTAACCTAACCTCTTAAAGAATTGCATTTCCTGACTTTCAGAATGGGGATGATAGATCACTAGAATGCTGATCTGTGCTTGCCAAGGAGTGGAAGAGAAGCGATTGGGGAGTTACTACTTAATGGGTCCAGATTTCGTTGGGCGATGACAATCACACTTGGGAAATAGGTAGAAGTGGTGGTTGCATAGCATTGCAAATGTGCAAATGCTTGTCTTTCAAATGGTTAATTTTATGTTGTGTAAACCTCCTTTCGGTAGGAAAAAAAAAAAGGGAATGATAATACCTCCTGGGGTTCCCACGAGATGTACATAGCTGCTAAACAGAGAGGGTTAGTCTCCTCTTCCTCCTCCTCTTTCCTTCTCCTTCTCCAGCACCAGCAGTGTGATCATTGGCTAGAACCAATTCCTTCTCAGATGAAAATGTGACCCCGTTTCCCTGCCAGTGGAAGGAGACTACAGGGAGGCAGAGCTGGAAGATTGGGTTGGGACTGTGATGTCGACCTGGGAGATTCAGAATGGATCTGGTAGACGGTGAGAAGAGAAGTCCCTGAAGACGTCCCTACGGGAGAGCAAAGGCGATCTGACTGTGCTTTGAACCAGCTTTCCTGGGGGCGACACGTGTAGCATGCTGCCTGAAGGGACAAAGGATGAAGAAGGGGGACGCCACGGTTAGCGGGTTACTCGCCATGGGGTCCTTAGCTTTCTCTTCCCTCTTTCCTCCTCAATCACCTTGGATTTGGCTGGCTACATAGCAAACACTTAATAAATACTTGTAGATTAGTTATTTTACACTTGTTTAATGCCTTCCTTTGAAGTACTTCCAGTTGAGATTACTTCTACAAATCACATAATGCAAGATAAAATACCCTATATATCTGTCAGTTTTCTCTAAGACTGTTTTCTAAGTATTATATGTGCTCGGTTCATGGACTGGGCGTTCAGTTGCTGGAAAAAAAAGAAATCACCCCATTAGTCATGCCTCTGCAAATTTCACATTTTATATTCCAAGTTTTGTGGTGGGTGATATTTAAAGCTTTATTTATTTATTTATTATTTTGCCAGCTATTGTATCACTACAACTGTATATTGCTTGTGGACATTTTGTGATCTCGGATCTAAGGAAAATGATGATGTTCCATTTGTTATCACTTTGAGGGAAGCACAAAAAGACCTTAAAGTGAGAAACGCAGCTTAATTAGCACGTTGGTGATTTATATTACCCAGTGTGAAGTCTCCGCTGCTACTAAAGGCAGGATCAAAACAAAAGGCGTCTTTTGGATTTTTTTCACATTTTTTTCACATTTTTTTTTTTTTTTGGTCTTACTCAGAATTCACAACCTTATTTTCATGTCTCTAATCTGTAAACCCTAAAAATGTAACATCATTGTCTCAAAGTTATCACATTTCACAATATCAGGCAAAGGAACACAGCTGTGTGTTGATTAATCTCTGAGGACAAATGTCTTTTGTACCATTTTATGTGCAGGTTTACACCTTGATTTATGTAATGCCAAAGCTCTTAAACATCACAGTTTTAGAACTTGAAGGGACTACTGAAGTTTTCTAATTTTACTTGTACTATATATTGATTGAAAAAATCCTAATAAAAACCACTTAGAAGACATTTACAGTGATTTATATTTTGCGTAACACACTATCTACATATATTATAATAATATTTGGACACCTCTATATTACACTGGATAATTATTCAGCCTATAAACCATGTATATTAGATACATATCTTTCAATTACAAAGAACTTATCAGAAACTGGTTTAAGAAACAAGGGGATTTATTTGCTTAAGTGACTGAAAGGTCCATGGATAGTTCTTCAAATTGGTAGAAAGAACTCAAGTGCTCCACGGGTTCTATTTCTTCTCTCTCTCTCTCTCTTGCCTCTGCTTTTCTGTGGATTTTCTTCAGCTTCTGGGCTCTGTCCTTGCGGTCACTAGAAGATCCGGGCTTTTACATCCTCTAGGTTCAAGACCAGAGGAAAGAGCAACTTCTTCCCACTTCTCCAGCTGATTCTTGCCTTAGCTCTGACTAGACAACTTGAGTCAGGAGTCCATCTGTGGACCAATCACTGTGGCTTTCGTTGTATAAAATGGTGATTTGTAAGAAAAATGTCTGTGGCCACACCTGGAGTCAAGGGAGAGAGACAATCTCATCTAAACCACCATGTGCATGCGGTCTGGGCTACGTGATTTCTCCTCCAAAACTGAAGTGGTTGGTGGGAGGTAGATGAATGAGAAATAAGCAACACCAGCCAGTGGATACCCATGAAAGGTTAAGCAGATTCCAGGATATTGTGTAGTAATAACAGAATGGGTTGGATGAGGTGTTAGAAGCGACTCTCCACAATGGACTATATAGGCCCATAGGTTAGAAATGCTATCTATATTCCAAATTCTTCATGGGGACATAACCTCAGAAAAGTGAAATGACACGTCCATGGAATCCAGTTAACATGGCAGAGGCAGGTTACTACCATTAAAATGCTCTTCAAACGGACAAAAATATTTCTTAGGATAATATATATATTAAATATATATCATATATTTTTTTTTTTTGAAAAAAAAATTTCAGTTTTTGAAGGTGATATTTTTGCCAAATTTGGAAAATTTGGGAAAGATCAGGATCAAGTGAATACTCTGTGTGTGTGTGTGTGTGTGTGTGTGTGTGTGTGTGTGTGTATGAATTACCTATTAAAGTTCTTGGCTGAATTGTTGTGAATTTAATTCCATAATAGGAGGATATGTATTAGAGTATTTAATCAGAGACTCTCATAATGACATTTTTTTTAATGTAGAAGATTTTCAGTGGTGCAGCTTCACATTTTAAAATGTACTTATGCACTATCATATTTACAAATTCCTCCATGAACTCTCACTAGAATTACGTTATTATCGCACAAAAAGCAAGGAGCTTCTTGTAGTCTTTCTCAGAGCCCTCTAGTCACCTTCCCTTCACCCACACACTGTCACTCTTTGGTGTGGCAGGTTCTTCAAGGGCTGCCTTTTACATGTGCTTATGGGAGAGACCTGTTCACATTTGCCCCATGTAGTCTGCTGGCCCAGGAAACCTGGCTCAGTCCTGACCTCTTCCTGTTACCTTCAGCCTACACCATGGGCAAGCCACATATCCCATGACCCCTTGCTTCAAAGTCTTCTTGCTCATCAAGTGGCCCTTTTGGGCATGCTTAAACCTGTCCATCTTCTGACGTCTGGTTCACCCAGTGGAAATCCACATATCCTTGTATGGTGAGTTTTGGCTGTGCATGCTGCCTGCATACCACTTCCTGTCTTACCTTTCCCATCCTGCTTCTGCCCTTGATCCAGTGTCTCTACAGCACTGAGCACTCTGAGGATCCCATTGCCCAGTCCATCATAAAAGAAATTATCATAGCCTCTTAACTCTGCAGAAGCGAAGGAGAAGAGTTGGTTCTCCTCTCCCAGAAGAAGGGATGCTTACTGCTCCACAAGCTGTAACAAGGTGACCTCTTTCCCCTCCTGAATCAAACTGGGTCTATTGGGCTTGATGGAGGTAGTGGTAGGGATCATCTTTATGGGTGAATGAAGCAAGCTCTGTGAAGCGGCTGCCTTTACTACTGATAGTTCTTCCGACTTAAATGGTCAAAAGTCAGTATCTTTTGGCCCTAAGTATAATGGCTGTAGTTAGCATGATCTCCTCTTGCCCTTGACCCCATCCTGCCCTATAAGCTGTGCATAGAATAAAGCAAGAAGGCCTAAAAACTCTTAAGGTAACGAGTTTCATCAAAGAGACTTATAAGAACTTTTTTCCTTTCTTGTCTGCCAAGTTTTCCCTTCAGAATCACACCCATTTGTCTGTCTGTTCCTAAATGTGTCTTTCCCTCTGAGGCACTAAACATTATTTTCTGACTATCACCTATGTGCCAAGTTCTGGGTTAAGTTCTGCAGATTCAAATAGTAATAACAATAGGGACCATCTCTTGATCTTTCTGTCATGCCTTTTATCAGGTTTCCTATACCTACTACGGATAATTCTGAAAATAATACTGCAAGGTGAGTATCATTTTTCACATTTGGAAATAGAAGCATAAAGAGGTTTAATAATTTTCTGAAGATGTTACATCCAGCAAATTTGTGAGTCACAACCTGTGTCTGATGGTGAATTCTGCTACATTTACTTCAACTTTTCTTTAAAAATAGGAATAAGGACACAGTTCTTGTCTTCAAAAAATCCACCATTTCGTGAGTTAGCAAATAACCAACCAACAATAACATAGGCCTGACTGTGACTTTGTAATTTTTCTTTGGAACAGTGCAATGTGTGTCCAAGAAATTATCATGGTTTGAGTTAATTTTTGTGGTGTGGGAAGGTTCCCTAACAACAGTTAGATATTCATAATCCTGCCCTGTTCTCTCTTGAAACTATCAATTGTGGCCTTTCCTTCCATGCTTCAATGAAGCATCTCTTGGAAGAGAATCAATGACCTCTAACTGCCCAAGAAAATGGAAAGTCCTGACTCCTCTATTACTTTACCTATAGCAGGACTTAACATAGTTACTCACTTTTTTCTTTTGGAAATAATTTCTTCCTTTTTGGTGTCTGATTGGCAACTTTTTGTCACTGTGATCAAAATACCTGATAAGAACAACTCAGAGGAAAAGAAGTTTTTATTTTGGACTCAGTTTCAGAGGCTCCGTCCATGGTCGACCAACTCTATTGCTCTGAGCCTGGGGTGAAGCAGAACATCATGGCAGAAGGGCATGGCAGATCATGGCAGTCAGGAATCAGAGAGTGTGAGGAACCAGCGACAAGTTAAATCCCCAGGGCACACCCCCAGTGATCTCCACCCTCTAGTTGTTCCCTACCTTTCTACAGTTATCAGTACAGTAATTCTTTCAAACTATTAATCCATGAAGTGGATCAATCCACTAATTAGGTTACAGCTCTCATAATCTAATCATTTCACCTCTCAACATCCCTGCATTGTTTAATTTGAGCTTTTCATATCCAAACTGTTACAGTTTCCAAGGTCTGATTAGTTATCAGTCTCTTTGTTCTCCTCCACTGGTAGCTTATCCTAGCTTCTTTGTGGTATTTTCCTCATCTATCTGGCAACTAGCTACTGAAATACACCCGAACTTAGTCTCTAGCAATGTTCTTTATTCATGATCACTCCCTGGATGGTCTCATCCAATTTCATGGCTTTAGATCACTCCCTATAAGCTGACAATTCCCATTTATAAAATGCCACTATAAACTGTTCTCTGAACTCCAGACTTGTATGTTCAACTACCTATCTAACATCTCTACTTGGATTCTTTGTACGTATATATATTAAATTTTAACATGTTTCTAAAGAACATGTTTTCTCTGCTCCAGTAAGTGATGATTCTGGTTATTCATGGAGTTATTATTGACTCTTCAATTTCTATTATATTTCATGTGGATTCCTCCCCAGTACATCCGGAATCCTCATGATCACCATGGCTGCTACACCTAAGTCCAGTTTGCTACTGTCTCATTTGGCTGGTGATAATGACCTCCTAAGTCATCTGCCTGCCTTACCCTTGCTTTCTAGCAGTGCATTCTACACATGATAGTGAAGTCAGATCCTGTTATTTCTTTCCTCAAAACATTGTCATGGCTTTCCCTGTCACTCAGAATAAGATCCAAAGCCCCTGCTGTGGTCTCCAGGACCTTTGCCTGATCTAGTCCCACCGGCTCCCTCCTTCTCTACCACTCCTTTGCTTATTTAACACTCACCTGACCTTCTTGTTCTTCTGCAATGTGCTGTTCCCTCTGCTTCCTTTGTCGTTTCTCTCAACTGAATTGGTCAGTGAAGACTTCCTCGACCATAAGCTGCATAACCTAGCACCTTCCGACTGTTTCTACTGTTACTCTGATTTCCTTTCCATTAGGTTGTCTATAGCCACCTGATGTATATGCATCTGTACTTGTTTAGTGACAGTTCCCTCCCGGAGACTCTCTCTGCCTGGTCCTCTGCCACATCCCTGCAGTTGGGCGAAGTGGCTGACACTTGGTAGTTCTTGGTAAATATTTGGCTGACTTAGTTAGTGACGGAACAAATTAAGGATGTAGGTGGTAAAATTGAGATAAAGAGGGTGACTTCAGAGTTTCAGTTGACTAGTTTTAACTGGAGGCAAATTTCAAATTCCCCAGCAGGAATGGCATCTCCTCTCTTAATGTTGACACAGTGGTTTGGACTGTTTCCATTTTTGTAAGGAATAAGCAGGGGGCTGCTCAAATGCTGAGAAGCCCTGTGGGCACTGGGCACTGTACGTCCATTTCTTCCTTGCCAGGTCGGGGTATGTTTTATTCCGAGTTTTCACGCCCACATTCTTCTATGATGGAAGCCACAGGCGCGGATGAGGTAACTGGTAAGTTCTTTCTCTGCCCCATGCATTTCCTTGTCTTCCCTGTGTGCACTTTGGCACAGGCATTGTTCCTTTCTGCCTCATCTGTATTGTTCACCTGCTCATAACTGCCAGATGAGCCTATTGTGGTACATGATTTGGAAGACTGCTCTCAACTGTGCCTCTCAAATGTGAGCTAATGGTGGCTATAGAGGCTGCTAATTTGGGAATATGATTCAGGTAGTGTGGATGATGCACTTATTGTTCAGACTCGGGCTCTGTTTGAGGCTATCAGTTTTCATCTGTAGGACTATGTGGAGTTTAAGGCTCCGAGGGCCATTAAAAATGGCTTCTTTCTCTTTAGTCAAGGAGATTTGCTGAGGCGATTGCACAATTAGTCTCTGAGGCTGTTGACAGGAAACCAGGGGACAGGGCTTTTTCTATAAACATTTCTCATCATAATTTTCAGACTCTCATTCTTGGCATAGGATTTTAGTTTCACTTTTGCCTAAAATCAATACAGTTAAATTTGTCTTGAGTCTAGTAAGATTATTTGTTTTTCCCCCCCCCCCCCCCTTTAATTCACAAAGGGTGGGATTTTATGGCTAGGTTGACAGAATGTCTGGATGGAGTACATTCCCAGAAAAGCAAAGCAAAGAAAGAAAAGGGGGAAAAATAACCCCTTACTTAGAAGAAGAAAGTTTATTTAGAACTGGAATGAACCTGTCTTTGAACATGATAAATACCATACTTTTCAAAGGTTTGTTATGGAATTGATTTCTTTCCATATGTTTCTGGTGGTTTAATTTGATTGGCATAGCAAAATATTGCTGCTTGATGTGAGAGAAATAATTTTTAATGCACAGGGCTATAGGTATAAATTTTATTTGTGTTAATAATGTTGAATAAACTGCATTTAGGTATTGGGTTTATTCTTGGCTACTGGGCTACTACATAATTTGATTGTCCAGTTTTCAGACATGGATTTAAATCTTTACACAGCTGGGAATTACCTAGTCATATTGTATTTGCTTCTGTTTGTAGAATTAGGAAAATAAATGAACTAAAAAAGAGCTACTACTTCAAGATTTTCTTATGTTTTTTAAAATACAAAAATATTTCCATAGAAACTTGATAGTGAGGAATAATTTAACTCTTTCTCTAAGTTGACTGAAGTGACAGGTCTAGAGGTACACAGTTCTGGCTTCCTCATTCTGCTAAACAAAAGATGTAACACGTTTTATATTTTGCCTTTATATTAAATCAACCTGTCCAAAGCAACCTGTGTTTATTAGTTTAAAAGAGGTTAAATAACAGTAACTTTATGATGTTATTATTTTTGATATTGACCTTGACAACTATAATTTTCAATCAATAATAATCTAGCATACAACCCTTAAGGTGGTTATGGGATAGCCTTGTTTCAATAATGCTAAATGAATAGTGTTCATGTGCATGAAGGTTTGCCTAGTAGCAGTGACAATTACAGTTAATTCAGGCAGAACTTCAATTTATTTTTGAGGGTGTATTCTGCTTCTTAGGCTAACTGTTGTCCAACCCAGTGGAGTTAAGACCACAAAGATTGAAGTATTCTGATACTTTGTTATGAAGTATTCATAACTTTGTTATGAAGTGCTCATAAAATAACCTACCTGGGCTCATGAGAAGTATAAGTTTTTGACTTGGCTTAATTCAATTCTTTTTTTGTTCTATGGGTCTGTTATGGTTTGAATGTTATCTATCTCCTCCACCCCTAATTCATGTTGGGGAATTTAAGACCCAGTGTGGTGGTGTTAAGAAGTGGGAAGGAAGCAAAATGGTGCTCACCAGATACCCAATGCCAGCAGCTTGCTCTCAGGCTTCCCAGCCTCCAGATCTTAAGATTCACTCTCAAAGAAATAAATACTCCTGGGTCGTAAAGTTGGCTGGTCAATATTCAGTCCAGCTGATTTTCATCAGGAATGACATTTACTCAGGTACATTTATCAACAAACACCTATCTATTGAATGGCTAATACTGGGGGGCATAAAGGTACGTGGAACTTGTTTACAAGGAGAATAAAATCAAACTGATGAGATAATCACATCTGATAATTATCTAATGCTCAGATGAAAAGTTGCTTAGGTGCTACATAGTAATAAAAACTAATAATAAAGTAAAAATTAAGGCCATTTGAAGGGAAGGGGAGACCCACAGATGACCCGAGTGAGTTTGTTTATTCTGATCTGAGTAATAAAACCTGAGTAAATTTATTTTCCCTCAACCCATGTTTTAATGCCGTAGTTCTTGGATTAAGGTGGGTTGTTGCACATAAATTAGGAGGGCAGTAAATAAACTATATGTCAGGTGTGGATGAATTGCTACCTCGTTTGAGATTCTTAAATCCCAGGAATGGTTCTATTGGTCCCAATCCACAGATGAGGAAACTAAGGTCTGAATAGCGTGCTGAAGTCTGCAAGCTGTTAAGTACCATGACTGGGATTTGAGTTCAGGCAGCTTGGCTTAGAGTGTGTGGTCTGCTTTACTCCCTGCCCGGCCTCTGCCTTATGCCTGATCCTGCGATGTTCCAGAAGGGAACTATGGCTGCAGAGATCTAGGTTTCACTGCAAGTTTATTTCGCAGGGCTCCAATTAGTCCACCAAATGAGCTCATTTACTAAACGGGCTCTGAGTAATTGGCTGATGGGGTTGGGGCGAATAGTATCCTCGGGAGGGCTGTTTCCACTGCTTGACGCACTGGGCAGTCAGACCTGCAGTTGTTTATCGCTCTCCAGGACTGCACGGCCTAGCACGCTAACACTGCAGGAAAATGGTGCCTAATTTAAAAACTAAAACTGGATGAACAGTCCTGGCTCTGTCTTTCAGAAAGCAACACTAGGAACCCAGCACGGAGGTTCTGCGTGTACTCTGTGTCAGCGTGGAAGTGGGCCACGTGGGGCAAAGGAGTTCTCACCTTTCACATAGGGATTTCAACAAGGGTACCCGGTCTGGGCTTCTCCTTGGTCCAGAGCCTCTGAAAGAAGTATGGCCTGGAGCCGGGCGCGGTGGCGCACACCTGTAATCCTAGCACTTTGGGAGGCTGAGGCAGGAGGATCGCGAGTTCAAAGCCAGCCTCAGCAATGGCGAGGCACTTAGCAACTCAGTGAGACCCTGTCTCTAAATAAAATACAAAAAAGGGCTGGGGATGTGACCCAGTGGTCGAGTGCCCCTGAGTTCAATCCCCAGTACCAAAAAAAAAAAAAAAAAAAAAAAAAAAAAAGAAGTATGGCCTGGGAGGCACACACTGAGGGGGCAGGTCACCAGGGCTTACTATGTGGTCTATTCACCAGGATCCTAGATCCTCCCCGCAGAGGAAACTGCAACACATTTGTCCCCATTGACACAGCTTGTGGCCAGCACCTTCTGTACCTGGCTGTGAAACTACCAAATGGGGCTGGCAATGACACCTACCTTATGGGTTTGTTGTATTAAACGAGTTAACAAAAATAAGGTTTGCAATAAAAGTAAATGCTGGTGAGCATGTGGGAAAAAAAAAGAAATGTTTATACACTCTTTGGTGGGACTATAAGTTAGTGTAACCACTATGAAAATCAGTAATGGAGGTTCCTCAAAAGATTAGGCATAGAACCTCCATGTGACCTAGCTATACCACTCCTCAGTATTTATCCTAAAGAATGAAAGTCAGCATGCTGTAGTGATCCATATGCACCCATAGGACAACTCATGATAATTAAGTTAGGGAACCAGCTTAGGTTCCCACCAACGAATGAGTAAGTAAAGAAAATGTGGCAAATATATACAATGGAGTTTTGTAAAGCCATGAAGAAGAACAAAATTATGTCATTTGCTGGTAAATAGATGGAACATCATGTTAAATAAAATAAGCCCAACCCAGAAAGTCAAGGGTCATATGCTTTCTCTCATATGTGGAAGTTAGAGAGAAAAAAGGAGGAAAAAAAGAGATTTTTAGAAGTGTGACCACTAGGGTAAAAGATGGGAATCAGGGGGAAGAAGGAAATAAAGATAGGGGAGGGAGTCCTGGACAATGAAATAGACCAAAATGTTATGTATGTATATATAAATATATATTAAAAAACTCAGAGTTTTGTATAATTATAAAGCACCCATAAAAAATAAAAAAAAAAAGGTTTGTACAGGGTGTTCAGGCCATAATAATCATTCAACCCATTAGGTAGCCATCCTCACTATTATTTTGCCACAATTATTATTTACATCAGATCATGATGTGGAACAAAATGGAATTTGGAAAGGGTTAATGTTCTGACTCTTTCTTCTATGTCTTTCCAGAGCCTGAGTAAGTCACTCTTTTGACTCAGTGTTCTCATCCCAGATAAGGAAAACACCAACCTCACAGGGTTGCTTAAAAGAATAACAAAATAATTAATATCCGTCAGTATCATCAGTCAACTATAAAGCCTCATGTTCATCATCATCACCGAGTCTCCAAACTTGGTCTTTACACTGATTTTCTCTTTCTTCTCAACCCAATTGACATAGTGCTGAGACTCAATTTCATCTTAAGCTCTTCTTCTCATCTATTTTGGTCTGTAAGATTGGATGCTGTTACTGGTTCCTGGCCCCTCCTCCTACCTCACTGCAACTTCCCTAATATAAGGCACCAGCAGCCTCCTCCCTGGCCACCTGACTCCAGTCTCCAGTCTGCCGGCGGAAGTGTTGCACAAACCCAAACTCCTCAATCTCCTACTTGAACTCCCTCTTGGCTTCTCACTGCCTTCAGCATAGAATTTCATTTTCTTAGCATGGCAAGCAAGGCCTTTCTTGACATGGGTTTTCCACACACCCCTAAGGGTCACTCTCCCCCTTCTGCCTTTACCAGTGCCTTGTGTCTGAACAAATTAGACATGGTTCCCAGGCGGTGTCTGTGATGGTTAATTTTGTGTGTCAACTGGGATGTTTGGTGAAACATTCTGGGTATATCTGTGAGGGTATTTCTGGATGAGATGCATATTTGAGTTACAACCTGAATAAAGCAGATTTTCTGCTCTGTTTGGGTGGGCCTCATCCAATCTATGGAGGCATAAATGGAAAAACAAGTTGAGTAAAGGAGAATTCACTGTCTCTGCCTGTCTTTGAGCAGGGACATCCACCCATCTTCGCCTGCCTTCAGACTTGGACTGGACCTATACCATTTGCTACCCCGAGTCTCCAGCTTGCTGACCACAGATCTTGGAATTCTCTAGCCTCTAAAATCACATGAGCCATTTCTTTAAGATCTACCCCCATGGACAGATAAACAGCGAGGTCTCCCATTTGTTTTGTTCTCTTGAGAATCCTCACTATTCAAGTGTCCCTGTTTTTCTCCTGTGCTTTCTGGCCTTATCCTTTTGGTTTTCTTCTTCTCCCTTCCCTTCAAGATTCCAGCATCACCCAAGGTAGAGCAGCCTTTGGCATCCCCTTTCCCCGACTCCCTTGACTCCCTTACTGATCTTTGCAAGGCACCCAGCATTTTCTCTGATCACCTTGTATCACAACTGCTCCTTTATGTATTTGTTCCTTCATGGAAATGTTAGTCAGCTTTTCATTGCAGTAACCCAAATCCCTGACATGAACAACTTAACGGAGGAAAGATTTATTTTGGCTCAGGGTTTTATAGGATTCATTCATGGTGAGCTGGCTCCATTCCTTTGGGTCTGAGGTGAGGCAGAACGTGGTGGTAGAAGGGCGTAGTCAAGGAAAGCTGTTCAGCTAAGGGCAACCTGGAAGGAGAGTGGGGGGCGTGGCCAGAAGGGACAAGGGATAAATGTAGTCCTCAAGAGAATGCCCCCCAGTGACCTATTTCCTTCAGTCATGACTCACCTGCCTACAAAATCTCCCCAGAAGACCAAAATATTAATCCATCAAACAGATTATTCCACTGATGATCCAATTATTTCTTAAAAGCGCTACCTCAAAACCTTGCTGTGTTGGGGACTGTTTTAAGGTTTTTGGGGAATATTTAAGTTTTTTAGGGGACAGTCCAGATCCAAACCACAATAATGGAGGAACCCTTGAAGATTGGGAGCCCACTCTACTTGTTTCTACACTCCCAGTGGCTTAAAAGAAGAACAATGCATGTTGTTTTAATGAAAAGAATACTTAATTCCCATAAGATGAGATAGTTGTCTTTTGAGAATTATTTGTAAGCTGCTAATCCATTCCACTTTATAAGAGGAGACTATACTTGAGATTTGTCACCAAATTGTTTTAGGCAGAATGACACAGCCTTCCTGTGTCTCAGTTTTCTCATCTTTTAAAATGGGAGTAATAATAGAACTTACCTTGGAAGTTCTACTGGAAAGAGCAAGTGAATTTTGCATATAAAACCATCCAAACAGGGTTTGTCATCCTGTGAACATTCAGTAAATGTGATTTTCTACTGTTTAATTAGCTCCAAAATGGGAGTCAATTTCACCCTATTCTTCATTCAGGAAAGTTGCTCTTGGCAAGTATCTGCAAAATGGAGGGAGAGGTGGTCTGTGTGTTTTTCCTTGATGCCAGGGAATTAGCGCATAAGAGAGTAGATGTATTAAAATCCAAACAAAACCAACACGTATATGGCTAAGAAATGGAGTTTGAAGACATATGGAGTCCTGACATGAGCAGAACCAACCCAAACTGTTGATTTCATTTCCTTTTTGTCTGATGGTTTTCTGTGCATCGTGATTCACAGTGAAATACAATGTTGTCGCTGGGTGCTGCGGTGGAGCATGCCTGTAATCCCAGTGACTTGGGAGGCTGAGGCAGGAGGATCGCGAGTTCAAAGCCAGCCTCAGCAATGGCGAGGCACTTAGCAACTCAGTGAGACCCTGTCTCTAAATACAATACAAAAAAGAGCTGGGGATGTGGCTCAGTGGTCGGGTGCCCTTGAGTTCAATTCCTGGTACCAAAAAAAAGAAAAAAAAAAAAAGAAATACAAGGTTGTCCATGCCCATGCACATTCTCTAATCTTTCTCTTTTCTGTGGCTGCCTCTTAGGAATATCTTGTCCTTTTAATACACAAAACAGTAAAGAATCACTGATATATGAAAGACCATAAGGTTGGATAAAAAGAGACAGTCCTTGGACATACCACTGCCAGTCACGTATTTGGTGCAGGGCATCTGCTATGCCCACCTACAGTGCTGTGATCAAGAGCTTTGAAAAGAACAAGAAAAATGAAGAGAATAATGGCAATTCTACCTCCTAAGCAGGGCTATGAACTCTCATAGGAATTAATCAGAGAACAGGAAAGATGGGGTCTGGGAAAGCATGTGGACTTTGGAGGCAGATGGTTGGATTTCAGTCCCTTCTCTGTCACCTGTTAATCACCTTGGACACATTACTCTCTCTGAACTTCATTTTCTGTGTCTATCTAAGGGACATAATAGCATCAGTCTTCAAGGGTTGTTATGAATGATGTGGCCTTTAGCAATAAACAATAGCCTTCTTTCTATGTGCAAGGGAAGCATAATATGCCACCTTTGGTAATCCTCTGAGGTTCCCCTTGAGTCTGAAAACGCTTGAAGGATAATGACCTGGCCACATGTGTGTTAAGATCCAGGAGATAAAAACAGTTTGGAGATGCTGTTGATTGTGTAAGTGGATGCTCCTCCTTCCCTCTCTTCCTCTATCCCTATCCTCTGTTCACTCCCTTCCTTCCTCTCAATGCACTTGCCTGAAAACAGCCCCCAGTCAAAGCAGCTCATTCTCTTGTGTGTTCCTGAAGGCAGCATTGGCCCCTCTAGGGAGCAACAGTTACTGCATCTTCCGTATGTCTCCAGGTCTATCATGTGATTTCATAGTTCAAACTTTACTTAATCTATCGCTGTGGGTCCTACATTCTTCATTTTGAAGGTCAAGTGTGATATAATGCTTCTACGATACAATTTAAAGTCTTCTTTGATGTCGGATGGCTCAGGGGGAATCAGACAGAATATTAGCAGGCAAATCTCAGCCACTCTGTAATTCTGCATAATAATTAGGATAAGCCATCTTGTCTAAATGCCATTCCCCAAATCCTGAGAGGTTCCACTGTGCACTGTGTTTGAGTACAGAGATAACAGGGTTCCACCTTTCACAAAGATTGCTAGTTTGAGAAGAACCCTAGAGAGAAAGATTGCAGTGCCAGTAGACTTACAGAGAGGATCCATTCCAAACCAGTCAGGCTAATAGTCTCAAAGATGCCGTGTTGATGCATCAACTAATTAGAGACCAAGATGGAAACAGGACTTGGGGCCTCAGAGGGTATCACAGGGCACGAGGCCTCGGGAGAGAGAGAGGCTAGTTCAAGTGACACAACCTTGATATGGTGCACATGTTCTCTTTCCAGACTAGTTGGCAAATTCTTATTTATCTTTGAAATTTCTATTCAATTTATTATTCCATTGGAAAGTTGTCCTTGACCTTCCCTCTCTTCCTCTATAGCCCACATTCCTCTATATTCCCCCTAACAATTATTTTCTGGGTCTATTTTCCTAGATGAGGCCATTAACTCTGAGGGCAGAAACTTTGTGCTATTTATCTGTAGATGACCACACAGAGCCTGGAGTTTGGCACACAATAGATGCTCAATGGATATTTTCTAAGTAAATAATGAACAAATTGTGTTTCTCAAATATTTGGAGTCACAGGGCTCACCTGTGAAGAAAAGCTATTCTTTGCTCCTGATTTTATTGATGAATGAAGTCCAGTCTAAATTCATGTCACATGTTTCCCTGCCTTTGCAGCCTACATGACTGAATTTCTTCCTTCCTTTTTTCAGACTGGAGAGTTTCATATGTAATAATGTCGGAGTCCCCAAAGTTTAGAAGGAAAGTATTTCATGGTCCTCACTCCGAGGTCTACAAGGAGTTTTATTTTCTGAATAAGTATTGATCGCAGCTTACAAAATACTGCAAACCCATATAATTAAAAAGAATGAGACCAGTCATCGGTGGGCAGTGCATGTCTAAGTGTGAGAGAAGACAAATTCTTCAGGTGCCTGCGATTTTATAATTGTACTTGCTTGGGAAGCTTATTAAAGCCTTGCAGGTGCAATGTTTCATCCAGCGTAGTGAACCTTTGAAAGATATGCATAATAAACAGAGTTTGAAATATGTTTTTATTCCTGGCCATATGGTCCTGTCTGGAGCTTTCCTGGATCTTTGGGTCAGTTCGTTGTTGAAAGATGGGCTTGCAAGGACCCACCTCTCGGAGCAGCTGTCAGACCCCTATCAGAACGAATCTGCTTTTGCATGATTATTTATTTTATGTGGCTCTCTGAAATAATCCCAGCCTTGGTCGGGAGCTGAAATGTGCTGAGCAAAGTTTCTCCCCTGAACAGCTTGTGGCCATATCACCAAGCAGTGTCCTTCCTTGTCCTTAAAAAGCAGACTAGCGAGACTTGTACATTAGGCCAGGATAGGCAGTCTGGGTGATGTGTGCCCACCTGGGCTTGAACTTGGTGCCAGCAATATGAAAATTTACACAGTAGCATTTTAAAGAGATGTCACTGTTCTTTCTTCTTAACTCTCGGTTACTTACTTTGTCTCTCAACTCTAGGTAATTACAGGGGATGCTGTGCAAAAGCATCTGAAGAGTTTTTCGTGGTGGCAGTGCGGTGAGAACAATGCTAACACTTGCTCTCCCTTTGTCATTACTGGAAGGTGGCATTGACTCCTCTGCTTTTTAAGGGGCATTTAATAAAATTTATTCAGCATTTATTGCATATGTATAGGAAACCACTAACTGACAAGAGCCTTGGCCCTGGGATCAACTATACGCAACAAAGTGCTCTGGTTCCTAACACACGGAATGAGCAGGGGGTTGATCGGATTGGGAGAAATTCAAGTCCCATATCCTCTTCTGTTTATTTGGAAAAGTCAAACCTGGAGCTGAATTTTGACATCTTGGTATAAGAAAGTAATCTTGCTGCTTATGAATTGCTTTTTCTCTACTCTTACGTTGAGGGCAATATGTTTAATACCATCATATGTCTATTTGTAGCTATTCATTCATCTAAGCAGTTTTCATTGAGCACTTGTCCTTCTGTGCTAAGACTTGGGAAGGAAGGATCCATATGATTCCTGCCTTCCTGGAGCTCTGTTGTAGTTTGGATTCGAATTGTCCCCTAGAGCCTCATAGGTTGAAGGCTTGGTCCCCAATGCAGCAAGGTACAGAGGTGGGGCTTTTAGAAAATGATCGGATCATGAGGGCTCTGATATTATCAGTGGATTAATCCATTTGATGGATTAATACTTTGAATGAACTCCTGGAATGTGGTGGAAACTCTAGGCAGATGGGGCATGGATAAAGGAAGTAGGACACTGGGGGCATGCCCTTGGGGACTATATCTTGTCTCTCTGAGATGTCCTCCTCCATCATGCTCTCTCACCATGATGTTCCACCTCTGCTCAGACCCAAAGCAAGGGAGCCAGCCATCCATGGAATGAATCCTCTGAAACCGTGAACCAAAATGAACCTTTCCTCTAAGTTGTTTCTATGATGTATTTTGGTCACATTGATAAAAAGCTGACGAACACAAGGAGAAGACAAACTTTGGACAAAGAGTTGCATGTCTCACATGTGTTACACAAAGGAAGTTGGGGGTACTGAGAACAAGCACCGCAGGGAGACCTGTATGTGCTCTTTGCTCTTATTGCCTATTTGTAGCTTAAGAGCAAAATCTATCTGAATTTTCTTCCTGTATGAGGATCACTCCACCTAAAATAAGAACATATAATAGTAGACATTTATTCAAGCATTTATAAATGTAAGGGAGAAATGAAAGAAAAAAGTTCAGCAGGAAGTGTTAAGATTCATTCATTTTTTCAGTTCACATTTTGTTGAACTACAATTTAAAACCCCCAAATCAGTTCCAAAGTAAAACTACATAATTTTTCTTTTGTCCCCTCTTTCAGTGTTGCTATTTTAAAACTTTGCTGTGGTATTTATATTTTTGTTTCTAAACTTATAGAGCCTAGAAATTAGCCTTCCACGTGAGTATGGAAATATTCGACTCTGATTTTTTTTTTAAGGACTACCTTTATAAGTGGCCATAGTTGGCAGAAATGAGCGCTTTTTCTATGCAAGTAGATCAGTATTCTTATGGGCTAAAAGATGATGTCTATGCCACAGTGTGTATCTCAGGCTAGAGATAAGATTATATGAAGACAGGTGTTTTCTCCTGGAGTGTCCCTATGGCACCCTAAGGTCCTACAGAGACCCGGGTCACCCTTCAAGTTTAACACTGTGCTCCAGGGGAGAGCAGAGGCATTGCTCCTGAACATCCAAAGCTTTCCAAGTTAGCAGAAGTACTGCCCCTAAATGCAGCCAAGGGCCACGTAGGGGAACATGGGGCATCAGAGGTAAAAGTTTGGTAGCAGCCAGAGACAGTGGGGAAACTTTTGGGAAATGTCAGAAAGTGGGAGGCCAGTGGGAAGTGGTAGGGACTCTCTGCTCCACGTGGGTGGAGAGTTGGAGTATCCAGGTTGGGTCTAGAATCAGGCTGAGTGCTGTGGGAGACCAGGTCAGCCTGTAGTACTCTGACATGCTCAGGTGTGGGGAATCAATGGCCACTGAATTCCTCATTGTTCGGCCTGAAAATATGATTCCAAGACCCACATGGGAACAGTGATACCAGTTTCATTAAGAACATATTAAGCCAATTCTTCCTCCTTCCTTCCCTCACATTTTATCTTCCTTTCCTTCTTCTCATCCTCCATGTCTCTTTACCTTTTTTCTCCACCATTACCTCAAACAAGTGCTTATTTAGCACCTACCCAGTGCTAGGTGCTAGGTACTCTTTTCCAGGGAGGCATATTAAAAGGACACACAAGGACTCTTTTTCTCCTGGGACTTTCAGTCTTCCAGAGGAGATGGATAATAAATAAATCAATGAACAAACACATGCACAATACATTTTCACTTAATGATAATGGCCACAAAACAGTAGTATAGGATGATATGAGAGAGAATGGGGTGGTTGGGATTAGGATTTTAAGTTGGACATCAGAAAAGACCTCCTATGGTGGTGAATTTGAACTAAGACCTGAATGGCACAAAGATGCATTAGGTAGAGACCTACAGGAATAACCTAGACAGATGGAAATGTTAGTATAAAGGCTTTAAGAGAGATGAGAGAACAAGATATTTTAAGAAGAAATAGGATGTCAGTGTGCCTGGAAAATAGTGAGGGAAGGACAGGAAGACATAGAGGATTAGGGAGGGATTGGACCATACAGGGCCTTAAACATCAAAGTTGGGTTTTATTCTTAGAGGACTTATATTCCAGGTGCTTCTCCCACATCCATTCCCTTCATGCTGTCTACATGGTCTGGCAGTGAGCTTCCCTGGTGATTTTGATTCGCATGTCCCTTACAGTCTTTGTGTCTAGACTTGCAACCTTTCCATGATAGACTGATGAAAAAATCATGGGCTTCGTAGTCAGACAGCCTTAGATTCCATTCCCAAATTAGCCCTTCTAGTTGTGACTTTTGTAAAATTACACCTATAGAAAATGTACCCTGCAACTTTATCAGGTCAAAGAGATGGAACATTTCTGATGTTCTTTCTAAGTCTCCCTTTCCAAATTATCTTTAAATATTAGAATTCTATAAGACTTGCACCAAAGTTTTGTTTTCTAGAAATTCTCCATCAAAAGCCGTGATTTCAAGTACCATCTCTGTGCAATTTCGCCAACATGTGTGTCCCCAACTCAAATTCTACCTCGAGCTCTTTTATGTCTATCCAACTACCACCTGTTTAATTCTCCATTTGGAGGTCAAAATAGAATCCTAAAGTCATCATAATCAAGCTTAATCCATGATCTTCCCTGCCCCTCCCTTAACATTTGTCTATGTCCAGTATTCCCTAATTCAGAGATTGAAAACATTATCAGTTAAATTATGCTCATTTTACTTTCTTTTCTTTTCTTTTTTTTTTTCATTCTCGATAGCCCAGTGAATTGCTGATTTTGTCTGATTGTATGTTGAATTCGTCTGGCTCTCTCCATCTTCTTATTCACCTCAGACTACCTTGCCTCACCTCATCCTGATTTACTGCAGTCACTCCTAAATGCTCTCTCCAATTCCATTCTTGTTGAACTAAAATGCTTCACAAATATCAGAATCTTTTAAAATTGCAAATTAGTTAAAGTCACACCCCTTCTTAAAATCCTTTAAGGATTTTTCATTGCTTTCAGAATAAAAAACAACCTTTAACAGGACTTACATGTATGTCCAAGTGCTGTCTGAGACTGTCCCCATCATTCTTTATTATCTGTTGTCTTGTCTTAAGTTCCTTACATGTGCTGTGAACATTTCTGTATCTGAGTTTTCACACATGCCATTATTCTTTTTGGATCGCTCTTGTCTTTCTTCTAGTGCAGTGGACATCTGTCATGTTCCCTGGGCTGCCCAGCACTTATCCAATATGCTTGTTTCATACAAGTTTTGTCTTGCCAAGGGAGAGGGTGAGATTTCTGGTTTCTTTGGAGCGAGGGTGAAGACATGCAATCCACCAGTCAGACTCATCCATGTGAGAATTTAGTTTGAAGGTAAAGAGCTGGAATGAGGCGGAATCAATTATACTAGTGAGGATGGGAGCAGGGACATCTAGCTTTTGGGAATGATGATGGTTACAAGGTCTAGCTTTTGGTGCAGAAGCAACCAGGATGTTGAGAGCTGTTGGGTGGCAGGAAAGTTGGATTTTGGCAGCAACCTAAAATATAGAATTTGGTTTTCACTGGGTCTTTAGAGTTGAAGTAGTTTCTCCAACCAACCAGATCTGTGGGTTTACTTTGAGCAATGAATGGGCCTAAAAGCTTCATTGGAGTCTGTTTTTTCAGCCCAACCCCTTTGGTGCTCCATTGGCTAAGTTGGCTGCTGTTACAATTTAACAAATTGGCTGATAGGGCTGTATAACTCTAACTCATCCTTGGGCTCTAGGTTCTATTTCGTTTCAGAAAACTGCTTTTTCTGTCACGCCCCTGCTGATTAAGACAGATCCTACCATCGAGTGCAAGCAAGACACAGTATGGTGCTGTAGCTTGGTCTGCAGCCTTTGTGTTACCTTGTTGAACTTCTATCTCAAATCTCCTACTCACTTGCTGCATGAACATTACCAAGGTTACCTAACCTTTTAGGGTATCAATTCTACATTTCAAAAATGGCCACCATGAGAGTATCTATCTATCTTACAGGTTGATGGTAAAGATTGAATGACTTGATGCATGCATGAAACCCTTGAAATGGTATCCAGATGATCAGTAAATATGAGCCCACCTGTTGTTTCTCATCTCCTTCTTTCTTTTCATTCTGCTTTTCACAAACTGTAGTTAAAAGCACACAGGGTGATACTTTGATTAATATATGCCTTTACATAACTACAATTGCAATAAAAGAGGAGTTTTAAAAAAATCTGTTCCTCATTATATTCCCAATTTCTAGCATGCCATGTATTTATTTATTTATTTATGGTGTTAAAAATGTGTTTGGCTAAGAGTCCATTTAAACCTGGATAAAATGCTTGTTTAACCAGAGAAATGTATGAAGTCATATCCAGAGTACCACAGACTGGGTGGCTTCAACAGCAATTTATTATCTCACAATTCTACAAGTCCAAGATCAAAGTCTCAGCAGGGTTAATTTCTTTTGAGGCTCGTCTCTCTTTGGTTTGTGGATGTGTTTACTTAAGAAAGACGTGTTCCTGGAAGCATCACCACAAGTTCCACTTTTCTACTGGTTATTTTTCCTGACCCACAGCTGACCACACTATGGAGTACAGCCCTACGTGGGATGCTGCACTTTCCCAGGGTAACCTGGTCTCTGGGGTTCTAGACACTGGTACTCAATGCTGACTCCGCACCCTCTGAAAGGTGTTTCAAGCCAGAAGGTAGAAAGAGAAAAAACATTTCATTCATCACTCTCCCAAACTCTGAGAGAAATAAAACCAACAGTAACAGCCATGAAGTAGTGTATGTTAAGTGTTCACTGTGAACTAAGCCTTATTCATAGAGCATGATAGCTATCTAGTTATTCAAAGCTCACTACACTCCAACAAGAAGATATTGTTGCCCCAGTTTTCCAGAAGGTGAAAGTAAATTCCAGAGAGAAAGGAAGGAAGGAAGGGAGAGAGGAAGAAAATGAGTAAATGGAGGAAGGCAGCCTTTTTGGCCAAAAAGAACTTCCCTAGCTAGGAAAAATTTGGTTCTCATAAACTTTTTTTTTTTTTTTTTTTTTTTTTTTTTTTTTTTTTTTTTTTTTTTTTTTACTGGAGCAGAAATAACTGAACAAGCAATATAGATGGAGAAATTATAGAAGATAACATGAACAGGTACCTATTCTCAGATTAGCTTCACAAGTTTGATATTTTATATGATCCCTTCAACTCCTTGCTATTTGCAGTTTGCCCCCCCCCCCCAGTGGAATATAAGGAGTAGGAATAATACAGTTAATTAAGAAATCTGTGAAGCTCATTTCTGGTTAATTGGCATTTTCCTATAAAATATTTAGAAATTAGCTTTTGGTATTCAAAGGCTCTTTTTTCAGAGAGCCATAGCTTTTGCTACCAAGAGTGTGTGTCTGCAGGTGGGGCCTTCTGTGTTGGGATTATTTGCACATTTTCACAGATGCTGGCCAGCTACTGCTACTCAGCTCGGTAGGGGTGGGGGCTTATTGTGCATTTCCTATGTTTAGATCTTCCTGATGTTGTTTTATTTTATTTTATTTTTTCCAAAGAAGGGAAGGCAGCCGGTGTGCCAGTTCTTTCAGGAACAGTTATCCTGCCGAAGATGCTCTCCAAATGTAAATGCCCTGGTGCTTTTCAACCAAACTCAGAAACTCATTTTCAAAGTTAGCATGGGGAGCAATTGCCAGAAAATTGTCTTTGAGCTGTGTCCCCAGAAGGCTTTCTCTCATTGGCTTTGACAGGCTTGGAGAGCAATTCTAGTAAGCTCCCAGTTAGACCAGGTGGTGGTGGTCTGGGACTCAGAGCTCAGTTGGCGGCTGCTTTAAAAGAACATGGGGCATTAGTTTTCTGTGGCTGCTGTAACAAATTAGCACAAACCTGGTGACTTTAAACAACAGAAATGTATTTTTTCACAGTAATAGAGGCCAGGCATCCAAACTTCACGGAATAGCAGGATTGGTCCTTTTTGGAAACTGTGGGAGGAATTTTGCTCCTTGTGTCTCAGTTGGCCCTGGTGGTTGCCCGCCATCTTTGGTCTTTGTTGACTCTCTGCCTGTATCTTCACTAAGTCTTCTTCTGGGTGTGTCTCCTCCCTTTCCTTTCTCTTACAAGGATACTTGTCGTTGAATTTAGGGCTCACCATTATCCAGGGTGGTCATCTTGAGATCCTTCGACAAATTACATTTGCAAAGATCCTTTTTCAAATAAGGTCACATTCACAGATTTTGGATGGACACATCTTTTGGGGGGCCCTACTTAATCCACCTCACATGATAAATTGAGAGGATTTGTCCTGATCAATGGGAATAAAACCAGGCTTTCACTGAGCACTGGGCTGAAATGGAATTCCAGAAGGGACAACTGATCATCCGATGTCCTCATATTCTCTCTGTGTTGATCCATTTCTGAAAGGCGGTATGGCCGGGCTTAGACATAGCTGTGTCTCTTAACACAGGGCTTCTCTAGCTACAACTACTAGGGAGAGAGAGATGGAGGACATTCTCCAACATAGAAAAATCTCAAAGGAGATGCCTCTGGGGCTAGAAACTATATTAAAAAATCCACAATAGACTGCCAGAGTATTTTCTAGGTTTGAGTTTGAAACTTGATTAGGCATAAACATCACTCAGGTATTTGATTAAAATAAGTTCTCAGGTCCCAGCCTGTGTTAGTTTGACGAGGCTGCCATAACAAAATGCCACACACCAGGTGATTCAAACAGCAGAAATCTATTTTCCCACATTTCCAGAAGCAACAAATCCGAGATCAGGGTGGTCACTGATTCAGGTCCTCTTGATGCCTCTCTCTCTGCATTGCAGATCATCACCTTCCAGCTGCGTCCTCACATGGTCTTTTTCTGTCCATGTGCATTCCTGGCCTCTGTCCTGCTTCTTATATTTTTACCTTAGATTCTGCATTTTCCAAAGGGGAGGCAAAATGAGGAAAGCTACAGGAACCCAGGGTGGTTTGGGTATTGTGCTGGGGTCTGTGCTATCCCAATCCTAACAACAGTCCTAGCAGTAGGTATCAATGTCTCCATTGTGAGCCTGAAAAGTGAGACGTTCCTTTCAGCTAGGAACTGGTGCATCAGGCATTGAACCTGAGCGGGCAGAGGTTCCCTTTCCAAGTAAGTCCCTTCGGTTTCATGGGTTCTTAAACCCTGAAGATGTTTCAAATGTGTGTTTATGCATTGAGCACAATGAACTTGGTCATTGTATAGTCTGTATGGCATCCTAATAACTGAGATCTTTGTGAGTTTGTTTCTGTTTTCCTTTAATTTCCTTTTCTTGGTCACTTTTCTACATTTGCCTGGTTATATTTATTTGATTAGGTGCTGTGAGTATGTTTTAAGATATTCATAATAATAATTCGAAGTTTGGAATATAGATACTTCAATTTTAAACAAATTTGGATGTGCATATACGGGGCACTTGGAGTACTCCTGGTCTGAGTACCACTCAATCCGGGATTCAGAATAGATGTTTGCTGAACAGTCAGGTGACTCAATATGTCCCAATGTCTAGCTTCCCTCTGGGTCACCCTCCCCTACCCTAGGGGTTCATTCCTTCAGGGGTTTAGATTTCTGTATATGGAATTTCATTCTAGAATTCCCACCTGATGTGCTTCTGGGTTTGAACACTTATCCTCACCTCACCTCACAAAAACAAAAATAGTTCAGATTTCCGAAGACTGGAAAATTCCATCAGGACAAAGTGTCTATCCATCTCATTTTTCACTTTGAAACTTGCCCTGATGATGCCTGCCAAACTGTTAGCTTTCCATTGGTTGGAAGATGTATTTAAAATATTTTACCTGGTGTGTTTTGTTCATTTTCACTAGAAAGCCTTGCTCAAATAATGTAGCTTGCCATTACCTGCACTTGGAAGCCTGGAAGTCTGTGATTTTCTTTCTGCATGTTCCTGGGGCTTTATTGCAGGAACATGCTCCCATTTTTCTGTTGTGAGGCTGCTTTTTGTGCCAGGCTGAACCTCTCATCTGACTCTGGTCATGGAGGTTCGAGTCTGAGGATCAGTGGTTTGTCTGATGGCTTCATAGTCTTGGCACATTCATGGATGTCCCAGAGCAGTCCTAGCAAACCCTGCAGACGCTCTCTGTTGTTAAATTGTGAGAAATAAACCCCATGGTCCCTGAGTTCCCAATTTCTAGACATTTGTAATTTGATGAACACAGGCATAATTATGGTATTTCATAAACCAGTAACTTGAGAAGATTCCTCCGAGTACCATGAATAATGAATTTCTAAAGTAAGTGCATGTGTTTGAGTGGTATGCATGTATGCAGTAAAGAATCTGACTTTCCCCTAAGAGTGGTTTGGACCTTGCTTTCAGTTTCCAGGAGGTAATCCATGCCATACTTAACCAGAATGTGTTTAGGATGGGGATAGTCATACCCAAAAGATCAACCATGTGTTTTGGGCCTTGGGTCACCAGCTCACCAGGAAACCAAGTTCATCCACATTTCCATCCATCCATCCATCAATCAATCATATCTGTGTAATGATGTCTCCAGTAAAAAACTCTTGACAATGAAGCTCTAGCATCCTTCCCTTGTTTGCAATGCTTTATTTGAATTGCCTCATGTCAGCACCAGGAGATAATGTGTCCTGACTCCTAGTGAGAGGATAATGAAAGCTTTGTTTAGAATCCCTCAGACTCTGCATCAGGAATCTTTTTTTAGCTGATGTTAATCTCTACCTTTTCCTGTAATAGTCATAACCACAAGAATATCAGTTTTCATCAAGTTCCCCAAGTCCTTTTAACAAATTGCAAAAAACAGGGTGATCTGGGGAACTCTTGAACTTGAACGTGTTTTCAGATGTGAGGGTGGTCTTATGGTTGACGATGTGCCCTCAACCTTTTCAGTTTGGCTGTTTCTGGGCAGCATGTGCTTGTGCACGTGCGTGTCTATATGACTGCGTAGAATATAAACACTTGCATGGGGTTCTTATAATTAGAACAGCCCGACTGAGGCAAGACTTAGCAGTTTTTCTCCTTGCATATTTACATCCAACCTGCTGGCTGTGAGACCCCTCCCACAGCCTCCCAGTTCACATCACACTCTGACTTGAAGATAAGTGCCATTTTTATCCTAGTGTGTTGCGTTCCCATCCAAAGTTCTGTCGGTCCTTGTTGAGTTTGCTTCCAACTCTGGTTAAAGAAAGCAAGCAAACTCACAGAAGTGTTTTTCCCTGCCAAGATTTGGGACCTCATAAATCATGGTGACAAGAAATGTGATGATGGTCTCTTTACATTCCGGAGGAGATTGGAGGAGGAGAAGCGTGCAGGTTCCAGGGTGGTTTTGTCATTTTTCCCAGCGGTGGCATGGTGAGGATTCCAGCAGGCTAGTTTCTCAGCCCTAACTAGGTAATTCTCTACTTGAATGTTCCTGCAGCGAAAGCTCAGAGACATCTACCAGTGTCACTCGGGCGGTTTAGAGCTTGCTGTTGAACTCCTGGCAGTTAACAATGAAATTGTCAAGATTTCCTTTTTGTTCCCTTCCAAGCAGGCAGGGCCTCGTTTTTATCCCCTGGTTTCGCACATGAATCACTCCTTTTATGCGTGATAAGTGGGACTGTGTGTTTCCAGGAACTGCCTGGCTCTATACCTGGCGGGCTTTCTTGTTGGGTAGTAGTTCTGCAAATGAGAAAGAAAATATGCAGATTCTCAAGTCTCCCCAGGTTGAATTACAAAGCAAAGTAGATTATTGTTTTCTAGCCCGGTATTTGGCTTTGGCTGTTTGGGTACGTTAGAAAGATGCCATTCTGTCCTCAAATTAGGTCTCTGAAAATACATTATATGGACATGATATTTTCCAGATTATGGATAGAGAAGAGAGGAGGCACATGTGCACAGGAGAACAGAGAGGAGAAGAAGAAATAGCTAGGGAATAATTTTGGTCTGTAAAGGTTAACGTGCTTGAATGCTATATTTTCCAGCACTACTTTATTTAAAAAAGAGACAATCCAACTGAACTTAATTCCCCTCTTCGGGCATTTCTAAGGTATTCTCTACAAAGATCACCATGCATGACTCAAGGCACAAATGTGGAGGGGTTATGTCAATCAACCTATCAGTGACCTTTTGTCTATAGAATATCCTCAGTCAAAAAAACAAAAACCCCAAGATTTGGAAACCAGTGTATGTGTGCAAGAATGTGGGTGCAGTGTTTTTTTAGGAAACCTGAAAAATACAAATTGACACCAGAGGAAAAATTGAAGACTGGATCTTGCTTTGTTGAAAGTTTAGCTAGATGAGTCACTTTGGTTGAAATCAGTCCCCAGTACAATTAAAATCTGATTTATTATGTGAATGTTCATTTTTCACTCAGCTTATTTAGGAATATGGCCATTTTGTGAAATCAATCTGCCTTTTCATTTAATTTCCGTGCTGAGAAATAGATATTAGTGTGTTGCGTAGATTGGGTTTACTTATTCGGGTTTTAAAAAAGAAAATGTTCCATACAAAGACTCACACAATCTGAGAGTTTTACTAAACTTGAAATATTAATAAAAAGTGAGTTGAATTTCATGGGTAAAACAAGGAAAGCATTGTAAAGTTATTTAGAGAATTCTCCACACTGATGTGGAATGCATGGATATGCTTAGAACATTCACATATGACATTATGTGGAACATCATGTTTATGAATATATGCAGTTTGGGGGAGATGATTTTTTTTTGGTTATTAAAGGAATTAAACATGACTCTATATCATGTAGAATGAATGTTTCATCTCCCCAAGATTCATGTTGATATCCTACCCCCCAGTGAGATGGCATTAGGAGGTGGGGCCTTTGGAAGTGATTAGGTCATGAGGACCATAGAATCCTTATGAATGGGATTAGTGACCAGATAAGAAGAGCCATGACAGAGCCCCTTGCCCCTTCTGCCACATGAGGACACAGCAAGAAAGCAGTTATCAATAAACCAGGAGACGGTCCCTCAAAAGACTGAATCTGCTACCACCTTGATTTCGGACTTCCTAGCCTTCTGAACTGTGATAAATAAATTTGTGGTTTGTAAGTCATCCAGTCTATGTATTGTGTTGCAGTAACCCAACTGGACTGAGACAGGAGCCACAGCAGTTTAGTACTTACTCAGTCAAGGACATAGGCATGACTAGAGCCACGTGCTGACCCTTTTCATTTGGGAGGTTCTGTTTCCAAAATTTTAAAACATATCTTGGTCATGGGGAGACAAGTTGAGTTCTGTGACTTCCTCAGGCTGCTACCTATTCCAACTCACTAATGGATTTTCTGAGCTATTGAAGGCTCTACTGAGATGCTGGGTAGTGTTTTTACTGAATACTTTCCTAAGCACTAGGGAAGATGTGTGTGTGTGTGTGTGTGTGTGTGTGTGTGTGTGTGTGTGTGTGTATTTGGGCCTGAAATGTCATAGGTATTAAAAAATGTGCACTGAGTAAGTGAATGAATAAAACAAATGTCCAAATAAATAAATGGCTACATAATTAAAGTAATATCTACCTTAATTTCTTGAATGAAGCCCCATTTGGTTCAAGCAGAAAACTGGAAAAGGGGATTTCTTTTTTAACTTGACAAATAAAAATTGTACATTTCTGGTGTACAACATGATGCTTTGATATTATGTATATGTGTGTGTGCACGTGTGTGTCTATAAATACACATACACACCATGGAATGGCAATATTTAGCTAATTAACATCCATATTCCTTCACATGCTTTTTTTTTTTGGAAAAAGAGATGAGGGCAGGTTTTCCTATTCCTATTCCCACTTAAATCCCTGGTAGGGCAGGAGAAAGAGACCCAGAGTACTCATTAGTGATTTTGCTTGTGTTCTCAAACCTTATCCAGAAATGCTAATTTTTTTCTTTTTTAAAAATTTCAGCTATCCATGTTGACAAAGTGAATCTTCAAGTGTATTGTGCCTGGTCCCTTCTGGATAACTTTGAGTGGTGTGATGGATACAGCATACGGTTTGGTCTTTTTCATGTTGATTTTGAAGATCCAGCTAGACCCCGGGTCCCTTACACATCAGCCAAGGAGTATGCCAAGGTCATCCGAAGCAATGGTCTGGAGGAGGCTCCGTAGAGATGGTGACTGGGCAGTGTCCCCTGGAGAGAACACCTCTGCTTCTAGAAAGGAAATCCGCTTCAGGGATGATCTCTCAGATGACCTCAGATTGCCTCTGTATCTGCTGATCTGTGATTATGAAGTCTGAATTTGTAATGCCTGGGAATATATTTAATGATGGCCTCTATTTGGATTTTGATTAATGAAGGCTTTAAAAAAGTAAAACAGAAAACCACTGAAATTGATTTTTATATTAAAAAATCAGATATATTTGGAAACTTCATTTAAATCCTTAGAAATTTTTTCTAGGAAAAAATAATGCAAAGTTTATAGAGATAATGTTCTGATGATTTGCAATTGTAATGACACACCACTTATCACAAGCATACTTTTGACCAGCTTACGTATTCTGGTTACATAGCTACTTTTCCTTAGATGATCCGTTTTGTGTGATCTCCACAATTTTGTCACTATTTAATCTAGAATAAAAAATTCAAAGTTAAAGATCACGTTATGTAGTCATACATTCTTTTTTTCACAAAGGAGTTAATTGACAATCTATTTAATAAAATATATTGTTGATATGTTTGGCACACAGTTTGCCTATGCTTGGACAAGTACATTTTTTTGTTACCTAATGAACTTTTGGAAAACAATAAAATAATAAAAAAATGATTCAGACATCGAATGATGGAAAAAGTCTTTTGAGTGTTGATTTTCAGCAAAAAGCAGATCCAATGGCAGATGGCAGCAAATTCAAAGCAAGGTAATGAGCAGAGCAGGGTCTCTACCTCTGAAGGTTTCTTTTAGATTTTAGACCCGTGTGAAATAAGCACGTGAACTGAATGAGCAGAAGAGTGTAAGCGAATGTGGAGCGGGGACTCCTTACGTTCATAGTCGGAATGTCTGCGATGCACACGGGACTCGTGGAAGTTGGAAACTGGACTCTGTTTCTTCAGGAGGGGTCAGTCGTGGATGCAGGAAGCGCTCTGGACTCCCTTTCTCCTCTCCTACACCTTTCACGTGTAGGGAGTTTGGTCCCTCATGTCTATATTTCAGTAGCATTGACCAAACGCCTGTGTTAATCAGGCTTGAAGCGACCAAGTGTCATCGTCCCATTTTGCAGACTGGGTCTGCGGCAGTATGGATATGCATTTTTCTCAAGTAGCGTCAGTGCTTGTTAACCAGCCCTGGCAATTTCTGGGCACCATCCTTACCCAGCACACCACAGGGTTGCGGGCCGTGGAAGGCTTCTCTGCGTTTTTTTTGGAGACAGAAAAAGAAAAAGAAAAAGCAAGCAAGTATGGAGTTGGTGACCCCGCAGGAGGTGGGGAAGTGGTTCTGTGCTCTCGTTCAGCTCCCTGGAGGAAACCACCCACACCTCTGGCGTCCTTGAAGCCCCAGCACAGCCCCTCCTCCTGCCAACAGATGCTCTGTCATTTTTTTTTTTTTCTTTCATAAACTGTGGTCAATTTCTGGATCGTTTTCATGTTCATTATCAGGGAATTATTTACAGCAAAGTGCAACTTTGGGCAGAGTGGAAAAGAAATGGTCATGGTAGTTCAATAAACGTGGTTGCACTGGGGAAAATTATATTAAGATTAAAATGGTATACACGGGAAATTCTATTACATCTTTGCCACTGGTTTGTTATTTTTATTGTTCAATGAGACATTATCTCACAATTTGTGTTCATTTAAGAAGCACATTTCCAAACCTTATTTCATTCCTCTCCTATCCAGCCTGTCTTTTTCATTTTTACCATGTATCTCGCTTACAATTTATGCGCCCTCTTATATTGCAAGACAACTGAGTTTTCCTTTTAATTAGGATGTTGCTTTGAGTATTACTTATCCTACAGGGCATATTTACAAGTTTTTCAACAATACAAATGAACACTATTTTCCTTACCAAAACCTGAAAATTAATATTCGCATTGTAAATAAAACAATCTGTCACAGTTGGTCTACCACGTGAAATAACCATCCTCACCGCTAAGACCCAAGCTTCCTAACAGTGCTGTGGCCTTCTGCAGCTCTCTGATGGGTTTTAAAGGTGAGCTCTTCCACCCAGAGATGGATCACATGAAAGGCGTTTCCCTAATTAGTCCGTGAAATAGTATTGCCAGGAGGTTAAGGTGAAGGAACAGAAAAGAAAGAAAAAAAAACTGCATCAACCAAGAGTCTAACAGCCCCTGCAGTATTTCAATTAATGTTATTTTTAATTGCTTATATTAGCATTTGAGAACAAGATTGATCGGCTTTTGCCTGTCAACGAAACAGAACTTCCATTCTTTAAATGGAAAAACAGGAGCTGTTAATTATATTTAAAAATCCATAGATACTGTACTTAGATGTCTTGAAGGTCATCTGAGGCTTGTAAAGCACATGTTTTATGTCTATTTTATCTAAGGGGAAGCTTGGATATCACAATGATGGATGAGATCTATGAGTACTTCTCTATTTCTTTTTTTTGTTTGTTTGTTTTTGTTTTTTGGTCAGCATGAGCACATGCTATTTACATCCTGGGAATTATTTTTAAGAATTGTTTTATTTTTCAAGTAGTTTTTATTTTAGAACAAGTCATTTCTGAACTGCTATAAACACATAATATAGGGGTAGGCCTTTTTACATTTTCGATGTGTAGCCTTGAGTTGTCTCCCCCTGGGAATGCTGGGAGGAATGGTTCACCTAAGCCCTTTACTGAAGGAAGAGGTTCAAGTTCTCATTAAGAAACCCAGAAACTAAGAAGCTGGCAACCTGGGTACTTGGCAGTGGAGTGCCAGCCAAGTATTTGTGTCCTAGGAATTTGTGTTTGTCCTGTAGCTTTTCATTATTTTTATGAACTAGGGAATAATGAATACTTTTCTAATATACTGAAAAAAATTCTCCAACACTGACCAAAAAAGTAGATTTTAGCTGATAATCTTTAAACAACAATTCTATTACTCAATAGTAGGCAGAAAGAAAATACCAAGTCTTATTACCAAGAGAGCAGAATATGAATCAAAGCTAATGGAATTAGTACTGTTTAATTACTAGCAATGCACCTCAATTGGAGGACATGTATTCATCACTCATCACAACATTGTAGGATCCAGCTGTCCCGGGAGGGATATATACAGATTCCAAAGCATCACAAAATTTTAAGGAATGACATTAGCGGAGATTTTGATAGAGAGGCATTTTACCGTGGACATTAGAAATATGGGTGGTGGGCAGCCAAAGGGAGAATCAACCGTACACCCTAAAGTAGTAGGAGATCTGGGGAGATGTGGTCCAAGAGCCAGGGGAGGTGTGGGAAGAGCAGTTCCCTGCTGTGAGAGGTGAGGAGGGCTACTCAAACCAGGAGACAGACAGGCTTAACCAGCAGTTCTAGGTGTCTGACCAGTGACTGGCTCCTGCTATCTTGAGTGCATGGGAGTTGGTATCTGGTATTAGATAAACATAGTGTCACAGTCAAGACCATCGGCTCTGGAGCCAGTTCACCTAGATTGACATCCTGGCTTGGACATTTATTAGCCAAGGGATGTTAAGAAACTTAAGGAATTTCCATGAGTCTCAAATTTTCTCATCTGTGAAATGAGGATGAGGCTCTTGTGAGAGATAATCATCTGATACACATATAGTGTTTAGGGAAGTTTCTAGAACATGATGAGGGCATGGGTAGCATGAGCACTGATTTTGAACTCTCAAACCTGTCCCCATTGAGCTCCCAGCAACCCATTAGTTACAGCTTAGGTTTCCTCTTGGGTCTGGCTCCCCCTGAGGTGTCTGTGACTTTCTGCTCTGGTAAGATGGGATTCACTCTTGTCCCTGTGTCCAATATCAGTGGCAGTGACTTTCCTTACATTCTCAATTCTCATGGATGTAAGAAGAGACATTAACTTTGTTTGGCTTTTTGGTTGCTAGGATGTTAGTGAGGGCTTGCCCTCTCCTTAAGTGCTGGACCAGACACCAGAAGACGCCATTGTTTTCATTATCATTATGGTTGAAGGTGACCAGCGGCTGAATCAGTACCTGATCATTAAACTCAACCATGTAATACTTGGTAGAAATGCAGTGCTGTGGATGAGATAGTTCTCCAAAGAAAATCATGGACTGGTTGGGAACTCAGACATGAAATAATATCAAATCCTACCAGGTGAATTTCTCAGAGGGTAACAGCTGTACCTACGCAGAGGAGGGAGCACTCTCTGCTAGCTGGATTGGACAGGGAGGACTTCATAAAACCTATGGAATGATGGGAGGAAGCTCCCAAGCAAGGTCACACTTGGGAAAAGAGTGGGCAGGCCTGGGCCAGAATGGGGAGTCCCTGATGCTCTTCTGAGAAGATTGTGTTTGCTCTTAGTACAAGGATGAAGCTTTCTGAATAGGATAATAAAGAAGTAAAAGCAACATGTTGAGAGATAGCAAAGAAAGTGGGACTTAGAAACAGGACAGAAAGCTTACAGCAGAATGCAGCTGATGTGTTAAGGACGCTGTTTGGAATGGAGAGTGCGTATATGAAAACTTAATGTACAATGAGAATTACTATATCAAAAAGACATGGGAACATAAATACAACGTGGACTTTTGGATCAGATCCCGGAACAGAAGTAAAGAACATTAGTGGGAAAACTGAGATTTCCAAATATAGTCTGTGGTTTGATTAATAGTACTTTACTGATGTCATCCTCCTACTTTTGAGACGTATGCATGGATACCTAGGTGCAGAACATGCAAAGCTCTATGTATAGTCTTTGTAACTCTTCTGTAAGTCTAAAACTATTCCAAAGTATAAAGTATAAGAAAGTATAAGAAAACATGCATGAAAAAAATCTTAATACCATATTCAAAGATATAGTAGACGTAGATGTGTGGTATAATCTACACGTACAAAGATAACAGTTGGGAAAGAGATAACCACTGTTCATACCTTGATATTTCTCTTTCTCTCTCTGAGTTCTGGTGGTATAGCTACTTCTTCTTCTTTGTAATTGTCTACATATTTCCTGCACTTATGTTGTAATTTCTTCTATTGTCAAAGAAATATTTTACAAGACAAACTTAAGCATTCAAGATGATCCACGAGGAGTTTGGATGATGGAGATGGATAAATCAGCAATGGCCCTGTGAAGAACACATGAGTGGACCTTGGCCAGCATGCAGCTTGCTCCCATTGGTTGCCCATCCTGCATTGCTAAGTACTTCTTACTATTCTGAGATATTTAAAGATTCTTTCACTAGTTTATAATCACTATTTGACATTTCTTTCACATGTAACAATTTTCTCTTTTTGGACCAACATCTCCTTGATCCCTTCTTGCTCTCCCCACAGGTAGTTTCCAGCAACGACCCTTTTTATTCTCCACTTCTATAAGTCCGGTTTGTTTAGAGCCCACATGTGAGTTCCATCATGTAGTGTTTGTCTCTCTGTGCCTTCCTTCTTTCTCTTTCCATAATGTCCTCCAGGCTCACATTATTATTCCAAATGACAGAATTTGGCCAGGAATTCATTTTTTTTTTCCATATTACATGCCCCAAGTGACAGAATTTTGCTCATTTTAAAGGATGTATACTATTCCATTGCATATAAATACCACATTTTCTTTATGCGTTCATCTGTTGATGGGTAAGCAGGTTCATTCTGTGTCATGGCCAGCACAAACTATGCTGAGATGAATGTGGGGGTAGAGATGTCTACTGATTCCACTTCCTTTGGATATATTCTCAGTAGTAGGATTTCTGGATCATATAGTAGTTCCATTTTTAAATATTGAGAAACCTTTTACTGTTTTCATGACTGTGCTTATGTATCTTTCCACTGATGATGTGCAAGGATTCCATTTTCTAGCCTCATCCACACCTGTTATACTTCATCTTTTTGATCAGAGTCATTCTAACAGAATATAAGGTTATAGACATACTGATTTCAGTCTTTTTGTTTCTTTACAAAAAGATAGTTATTTATTCTTACAAGAAAGTGAACAACTGGAGGTCTTATTCATCTTGATATTTCCAGCACGTGGCATGGTATCTGGCATATTTAAGTAATCTATAAATGGGTATTAAATAATGAATGCAATAAGGGATAGTAGTTAAATTCTTATTTGCAACAGAAACTTAGGATGTGGATTGACTAATCCCAGAAAAGATCATATAGGGTAAATTCTACAATGATTTCCCTATTTTGCAGGTGACTAAATTGAGGCAGCAAGGAGATCCGTCGCTTGTGTGAATCATAGAGCTGTTAAGTGATGGAGACAGTCTGGAAAGCCATCCCATCTGTTTGCAGACATCAATATGCACTCCATCCTCTCTCCTGATAAATTTGTGGCAGAATCAGGCCTGCACCCGAGGCTTCTGACTCCCAGCAATTTTCGGTAAGCTGCCCTGACCATTTAACCACAGGACAACGGTTCAGCGTAAGATACTCTATGTCTCTGAATTTCAGCCGATTTCCCACACCTCACAGCTAGTCATTTCAGAGTAGTAGATGGATAGTATCTTTTGTCCTTCCTAAGATGAACATTGTCCATACCCAAAGTTATTTTCTTTGCTACTGCACACACACCCAGGCCATTTTTTAAATCAGATCTTATTTTCTAATAAGCTTTTTACTCTTCCCAGAAATGACATTGACCAAAACCCAAACTTTCCCCATGATTGAGGCCTTGCATTTCCAGTCAACAGTTGAACAGATGTGATGGTTAAGCATGCAGACAGTGTCACATAACCCAGGGTTTGATCGCAGCTCTGCATTTTATAGAACATGTGAATATCTTTGATTTTCGTTTTTCCCATCTATAAATTGAGAACTGAAACAAAACTAACTACTCTATAGGACTGTAGTGAAAATTAAATGAGATGGTAAGTGTAAAATAGCTTAGCACGTTGTCCACTAAGTGATAATTACAAGGCCCAGCAAGTGGTAGCTATTATTATTTTCTACTAATTGTGGTATAAAGACTGAAAGTAGAGAAAGAGTTTTAGATGACCAGCTCTTGCCACATGCCCGCCTTACTTTCTTATCCCTTCTCTCTGGATTAAAGCAATTGATTTTGGTGAAGGCAGCTCCAGGCAGCTCCAAGACATTTGGTCCTCCCTCTTGAAGTGGAGGCTTGTTCTTCCCTGGACTTGAGTTCTAATCCAATGCCAGGTCCCTCTCTGACTTTCCCAGATCCACCCTGCACAGGAGATGGAGGGCTATTTTCTAGAAAAGTGATCACCTTCCAAAGCAATGTCAGTTGAGTGATGACTTAAACACTGTCCTGCATCAAATGCTATTCTGTGGCAGGCTCTGTGTGCCTTTTGTGGGTTCAGGTTCCACATCACGCAGACACCAAAGCATTCTATTTACCACTTGTATAGCAATGAAGAGGAATGGGGGTTGAAATCATACTGCTTCTCATTCTCCTGCAAATGTCTCTTTCTTTTGCTTCCCTGCAAACTACAATGCACAGTTCTTATTACTTTAATAGACTGTGAATTGATTTGTGTGCACGATGGAACTAGCAAAAGGTTTGGCAGAGAATAAACATCTTCTTCGCCCTCTGTGTTTCGTTTTTGTACAGTAGAATGCATCCCTGAAAGCCTTCCAGATTCTCTACCTTCTGATCACATTGTCTATTATAATTCTGCCCTATGGCAAACTTCTCCTTATTGACTCTAAATTACATTTAATCCTGTTAGAATCACTTTCTATTGAAAGGCATGCGTTGTGATGGCATTGACGGGAATCCAGCAACCAAGATGCCCGGCCAGAGGAAAATAAACTCTTGGAGCTTTCTAATGCTTGTCATTTTCATGCTGGGCCCAGCTGTGTAGCCTCTTGAAGGATGGAGAGGATCGGGGTGCTCAGTGCAGATAATGGTGGGCTCCCGGGCGGTGTGGAGAGCTCTCCACCACAAGAAAATAATCTTTTGAGCCCAGTGGACTAAGAACCAAAGACCATTTTGAGCTAAGACAGTATAATTCTATTAGTGAAAAGCCCTTGCAGGGGGAAATTGCCTGTGCTAAAATCTGTGCACAAATTAAAATAACAGGGCTGAGGGGGAAAATATCTCTATAAAAGGCTTTATGACTCCAGTGGATGGCACTATACTTGTCACATTAGGGTCTGGGGCCCAGAAGATATAGGAGGTTTTATTTATTTTTTTCCTTGCAGCATATTGGTCTTCCTTTCTCAACTTTAACCTGTGCAATAAATCTGCCCTTGAGTGCTTATTTGATGAATCTGAATGCTATACAAATGCATCCTTTTGTTTCTTATCAGGGAAAAGTAGAAAATAGGGTCTGCACATCATTGCCGCGTGTTGACACCTCATGAGATTGATGTCATCCAAAGGCTCCGTTTCCACTCAATGTGTTGAATGTATAAATTCCCTGTAATTTTCATGGATTCTGTGGCAACAAGTCCGATTAATATTGCTGTTTTGATACAGCATATAGAATCTATTGAAGTGTACCTCCGATTAGAATAGATTCATTAGAAAGAAATGAACAGGAAGAAAAAAGAAAAGCTGTAAGTGTAAATGCTGTTCTTTTCCTGGGGTGATGGAATTCAGAAGTCCCAAAGCCTGTAAATGTTGAATAACCAGTTCACACATCACAGCCCTCCCTCCAGGTGGGCCCTCTTCATTCATTGGACAGCAGATGCATCTTCAAAGCTCATGCTACATTTCCCTAATTCCATGACAAAGACAACATGAGCAATGGGCTGTCATGTACTTGGAAATTGTGCTATGTAAATAAATAAAGACACAGTTCATAATTCTATAAAAGGATGATGGAAACATTTATTTGAGAATTAAGCAATAATGAAACAGATGATTCTTTGAGCTCTAACAATGGATTAAGGAGTTTAGTACCAGTACATCTCTTCCGAACCCACAGGACAATAAAGACAGCAGCCAATTGGGCTTATTTCCTCCTACCTGTCTTCCCCTCCCTCCTTCCTTCCCTTTCTTTCTCCCCACTTTTCCTTTTATTCTCTTTTCCTCCCCATAATTTTAACTTCTCTTGCTCATTCTTTCCTTCTCCATTCACTCACTCACTCATTCTCTCACTCACTCACTCACTTTCCAAGTCTTTCATGGACATGTATCAAGAACCTGTCTTGGCTCAGCCATTGTGTGGGCACCATGGCTCTATTGTGACCAAGACCGCAACAGCTTTGATCCTCATGCAACTTACAATATATGCAGAAACAGTCCAGATTTTCCATGCTTAGGGCACCAGAGAAGGGGGAGCTGCCCTACTCTTTAAAAAAAATAATAATAAGATTAAAGACACCAGCAAGAGGTCTGACCAGAAACTCCTAGAAATCTTTTTTCCCACAGAAAATCCCCAAACAATGAAAAAATAACTAGGTTTTTACCAAAATAGCTAAAGGAAAGCACCAGAAAACCACATAGATGTGTGGGAAATCCTGTAGAGTGCAGAAACTCAGGAAGTCTGTGTAAAAAAGGAAAGGAAACACTGTCCTCAATTATCCCATTCCCAAGTTGGGAAAGGTAAGCAAGATGGCCCCACCCATCACCATCACCACTGTGGACACCTGTAGTCTTCATTACTGGAGATTACTGCAGTCCTCACAGGCTCTGAGCCCAGCTGAGGGAGGTCCCCAGAGTTCAGATGCTGAGCTGACCCCAGAGGAGGAGCTGATGCTGTTCCCTGTGGGCTGTGCTGCTACAGTGCTGCACCATCTTGAAAACAGAGCCGGTGGTGCAGTATGTCCTCTTCTGGGTGTCAGAGGCCATTGCATCCCTCCATCCCTCAGACTCAGAGGCCACTGCATCAGATCACGTGGTGGGGTTCCATCCCTGAGCAGAGCTGCTGCTGCTTCTATCCCCCAGGGCTAAGTGTCTGCAGAGTCACTCCATCCCTTCGTCCTAGTTGCTGGTGTGTCCTCCTCTTAGGGCTGAGGCGAAGTAGTGCCCTGCTGCCGGGGACCTAGTTCCTTAAACTACTGGAGCAGTCAATCCCTGGGTGCCTCAGCTGATGTAACCCCTGCCCCAGGGGAATGTCAGGTCTCCTGCACACTAGAGCAGTCGTGCCATGCTCTTCCCTGGTGACCTTCGAGCCTCTGGCACCTGAGATGTGGCACCTTTCCTTCTCCGGATCCACAGCTAATGCCGCATCCCGTCCCCAGGGAGCCAGAGATCTGCTCACCTGTGTAGCCCCATCTCTGGAGATGGGCAGAGCAGTGTCTCTCATCCTCAGCCTTGGATGAACTGCTCTCCCTGCTTCTAGGTCAAACAGCTACAGCACCCCCCTACCTAGAATTGGACTAGACTCTTTCAGCTTGGGTTGCTGAGGTAAGCTGCCTCCTGGTGGAGTGGTGTCATTTGTATGCTGCTCTCCATCATGGAGCCCCAAGTCACAGTGGCATTTTGCTATTACTATGTCTTTGCTATTGCTCCACGCAGCTGCATAGAACCTGGACTTCTTCCATATCCCATCATCCTAGGATGTGGTACCTTGTTCCCTATAGCCCTGACTGCCATTGTGACCTGTTAGTTTAGCATCATGAATTAAAGCTGTGCTCTGGTTCCCAGGAGCTAAAACTCTGTAGAAATCGTCCTAGCTCAGAGTCTTGCCAGTGCTTCCCTTGCCTTCTAGGGTCATAACCACAGCTACATCCCAATCCTGTGGGCCTGAGCTGCTGAGGTGTACTACAACAGACCCCAGTTGAGTGGGAGAACAGCCCTTCAAGTTGCAGGTGCTATAGTAATTTTGCAAGATCCTGATCCAGGAATCTGACTCTGTTCCTTTCCCAAGCACCTGTGCCCTGGATCCAAGCACCACTGTGGCTGACTATGGGCTGTGTTAGCCCCAACATCAAAGGAGGATCCCTTTAACTAAGGCTTTCCACTGTCAAGAGCACAAGAACAGAAAGGCTTTATAAAGACCTTGCTCTAATAGCCCATGTAGTCACTAGTTTTGCAGCTAGATCACTGAGGCACAGGCAGTTATTGTTGATGTTAATCACAACTGAAGAAGCTGCACAGTCCACATTAATGCACCCCCATGGTACCACCTCAGACCCAACAACAAACCAGAATAAAAAGAAGAAAAAAAGAATCTGTGAATTCGAGGATGGGGTTTTTGAAATGGCCCAGTCAGAAGGAAAAAGAAAAAGAAAAAAGAATAAGGAGGGGCGGGGAGGAAAAAAAATTGGTGGTTGAATGAGATGGATATCATTATCCTAAATGCATGATTGAAGATCTGAATGGTACTTATATACTTTGTATACAAGCAGTTGTATGTAAAAAGATGCTATACTTGTGCATTGTGAATAAGTAAATAAATAATTAAATTTAAAAAAAAGAATAAAAAAGAGTTAAGACAGTCTACAGAACTTATGGTACACCATGAAGTGTACAAATATTTGCACTATGGTAGTTCTAGAAGGAGATGAAACATAGAAAGACATAAAAAGCTTATTTAATAAAACAATTGCTGAAAACTTGCCAAGTCTTTAGAGCCTATGTCCATAAAACTCAAAGGTTTCCAAATACTCAAGGAGGTCTTCTCTGAATCACATTGATGTCAAATTATCTAATGTCAAAGACATAATTTTTAAAGCAGCCAAGAGAAAAGCATTAAGTCACATAAATGAATTTCTATTAAACTCTCAATGGATTTATCAGCAGAAACATCATAGGCCAGAAGAGAATGGGATGATATATTCAAAGTGCTGAAACAAATCCTGGGGCTTTCATTCAAAAATCCTATACCCAGCAAAACTTGCCTCTTGAAATGAAGGTGAAATAAAGTCTTCCATATTTAAAGAAAGCCGAGAGGATTCATTACTAGTATACCTTACTGGAAATGCTTAAGGGTGTTCTTCAGGCAAACACAAAAGGATGATCATTTTGGTCAGTTTTTTTGGTCACTGCCATCAAAAGACCTGACAAAAACAATCAGTGGAGGAAAAGTTTATTTTTGGAGCTCATGGTTTCAGAGGTCTCAGTCCATAGAAGCCTGACTCCATTCCTAGGACTCTAGGTGAGGCAGAACATCATGGAGGAAGGGTGTGGTGAAGGAAAGCTGCTGGCAACATGGTACAAAGAATGAAAGAGAGAGGGGGGCTCTCTCCTCCACTTAGACAAAATATAAACCCCAAAGTCATGCCTTCAGTGACGCACCTCTTGCAGCCATACCCTACCTGCCTACACTAACCATTCTGTTAATTCCCATTATGGTATTAATGCACTGATTAGGTTAAGGCTCTCATTTTGCCTCTAAACTTTCTTGCCTTCTTTCACGTATAAACTTTTCCCCTCAAAGTTAATAATACCTAAACCATATCAGTGATAATCACTATCATGAATAAATATTAAAATATAAAACTTACTGGTAGAGGTAAGCACATGGTCAAATGCAGAATATTTTAATAGTGCAATGATAGTGTGTAAATTCAGCATTTCTTTAGTGAAGGTTAAAAGTCAATTTCAAAGAAGATATAAAAATGGCCAAGAGGAATCGGAAAAAAAAGTGTTCATTGTCATGAATCATCACAGAAAATTGCAAACCAAAATGACTATGAGATACCATTTCTCACCCATTAGGATAGCTATTATCAGAAAGTAAAACATGAGCAGGGCATGGTGGTGCATGCCTATAATCTTCTGAGACTGAGGCAGGAGGATCATGAGTTCAAAGCCAGCCTCAGCAACAGTGAAGTGCTAAGCAACTCAGGGAGACCCTGACTCTAAATAAAATACAAAACAGGACTGGGGATGTGACTCAATGGTCGAGTGCCCCTGAGTTCAATCCCTGGTAACCCTCACCCCACCCCCCCACCAAAAAAAGTCAAAACATGATGTTATGGTTTAGATATATAGTGTTCCCTAAAAGCTCATACATATAACAATACAAGTGGTGAAATGATTAGATTATTTGTTGTGATATAATCAATGTATTAATCCACTGATATGGATTAACTGGGTGGTAACTTTGGGCAGGTAGGCTGTGGCTAGGGTAAGTAAGTCACTTGGGTGTGACTTTGGGGTTTATAGTTCGTCCTTGGTGAGTGGAGTGCACACTCTGCTTACTGGTTGCCTTGTCTTAAGCTACTTCCCTCCACCACATCCTTTCACCATGATGTTCTGCCTCACCTCTGGCCCAGAGCTATAGAGCCAACTGTGGACTCAACATCTGAAACAGTGAGACAAAATAAATAAACTTTTCCTCTTCTAAATTGTTCTTGTTAGGTCTTTTGGTCACAGCAATGAAAAAGCCAACCAAAACACATAGCATATGTTGGTGAGGTTGTGAAGAAAAATGAACACTTTTATGTTGTTTGTGGAAATAGAGATTGCTATAGTCATTAGGGAAAACATGTAGGTTTCTGAAGAGATTAAATATAGAACTACCACATGACCCAGCAATCCCTCTGTCTACATGTACAGACAGGAAATGAAATCACTACCTTCTAAAGATTACTGAACTCCCATGTTCATTGAAATTTATTCACAGTAGACAAATTATAAAAACAACCTAATTTTTTATCAGTGGAAAAATGGATAAAGAAGCTTGTGGAACATATATACAATGGAATATTAGTCAGCCAGGAAGAAGAGTGGGATATTATCCTTTTCCATAATATAGATGAGCCTGGAGGATATAATGTTAAATAAAATTAAGACAGACATGGAGAAGTATTGCATGATCTCTGAGATAGAAAACAAAATAGTGGTTATCAGAGATGTAGGGAGGGTAAGAAATGGGGGAGATGAAGATCAAAGGATTCAAAACAGCAGATATGAGCTGGGAATAGTGGTGCATATCTGTCATCCCTAACCCTAACCCTAACTCTAACCCTAACCAGTGACTCAGGTTGCTGAGGCAGAAGTATTGCAAGTTCAAGACCAGCCTGGGCAACTTAGTGAGACACCCTATCCAAATAAAAGGGGCTAAGGATGTAGCTCAGTGGTAGTATGCCCATTGGTTCAATCCCCAGTACAGCAAATAAATAATGAATAAATAAACAACTAAATGTAAAACCAAAGTGACAGATACGTAGGATGAACAAGTCTAGAGATTTAATGTACAGCACGAGAACTGTAGTTAATAAAATTGTACATGCAGATTTTTTAGATTTTAGATGCTCTTGCTCAAGAAATAAAATGTGGGTAACTATACAAAGTGATAAAAATGCTAATTTGCTTCATTATAGTAACTGTGATTGTTAATTTTATGTATCAACTTGGCTGGGCCATGGGGTACCCAGATATTTGGTTAAACGTATTCTCTCTGTGTCTCTGTGGAGGTGGCTTCCAAAAGGGACTAACATTTAAATTTGTAGACTGAGTAAAGCAGATGACCGTTTTCCATGTGGGTGAGCCTCATGCAATCCACTGGAAGCCTGAACAGAAGAAGAGATAGCAAGAAACAATTCTTTCCCACTACATGGCAGCCTTCAGGCTGGGACATTGCTCTTCTGCCCTTGGATTCCGATTTGAACTCACACCATTGACTTTCCTGCTTCTCAGGCCTATAGACTTGGACTGAAATGTTACTCTGGGCTTTCCTGGTCTGGACTTCCCAGTTCTATAAACACAAAAGCCAGTCCTTTATATATGTGCATACACTCTCACGCTCCAACTACTTCTGTTTCTGTGGAAAACGCTGACCAATGCAATCATATTTTTTCTACTGTATGTATCCTAAAATATTATGTTATATACCTTAATTATCCACAACAATTAAAAAACTAAATTTCTATTATATTTGAAATAAAGCATTGGAGTTGTTATGGTGGATAAAATAAAAACCTTACTGGCTTTCTCGAACTTATTTTAAAGTTTTGATTGTTTTTTTTTTTTTTAAATTTCAAAATCCATCTGGTGTTGGAGGAGACGCCATTATCTTGTCAGAGCTTAGGGCCTCTAAAGTCTTAATAGAGAACATGTGGGGAAGAAGTAATTAGACAGTGACATTGAACAAGTAATTAAAGTGTGATGAGTACTGTAAAGGAGAAATAGAGTGCTGTGGAGCATACGACAGGGGACCCTCACCTCCCTTCTCTTTTCTCTGTGAAATCCAAGACAGGCACTCCTTACACCATAGTGGAAGGAAACTCTTGGAAGGGCTGGTGATGGCAGTGCCTGGAGTGGGCAAGGCTGGGGGAAGGAATCCCTGCTTCTGGCTTCCCTTGAGCTGGACCAAGACACTGCTGTAGACACACTGAGAAGCCCTGGAGGCCCTTGAGGAAGGACTCAGATGGGATAAAGAATGTTACTCTAACAAAATTGAGTAGCCGCCTAATGTTGATTTCTAAAACAAAAATCATTTTCTTATCCTTACATGGAGGAAAACGGGGAAAGCTATGAGGAATAGCCACTGCATCTGCAGTTAAACTCCAAACACATTTTCCTCTTAGCTTCTATGTCTTCTGGAGACTTAATACAGAGCCCGTCTGGGATGGATTTTTGGTACCATTAGTATACATCAGAGGGTTACTTGAAGTTTGATATAAATGATGTGTCAGTCATAGTTTTGTGCAGGTCAGAGTCATCTGTAGGGTTTGATCAAACGTGGATCCCGCGGCTCCAGTCTGGAGTTTCTGATGCATTTCTGACACAGGGTCTGAGGATTCACGTTTCTCTCAAGTTCTCACATGCTTCTGTGGCTGCTGTTGCCCATTTAGAGCCCTTGGTACGTGGCAGTGAATCAGCTAAACCTAATGACGGGGGTGGAAAGTGTCCAGGCCTACAAATCAGAACACCTGACTAGAACTTCCAGCTTCACTGTTCAAATGTCTTAGTCATCTCAATCTTGTCATGGAATCTCTCTAAATGGTTTTCCTGAACTGCAGAATGTATGTTCTAATGATATCATCACAAGGGTCAGACAATACAATATAAATTGAGAAACCATAAACCTTTGAGATCAAAAATGTTTTCTTACCTTGCATAGAATCATGTATGTCTACATAAATGCATTTCAGGAACTACTGCCCACACATTGGGGAAGGTGTCCCACAGGGTTGCAAGACAACATCTCTGACCTCCAACAGGCATGGCACAGAAGAATTCACTAAGGACTGTTAACATGCTACAAATCAGACATCACTGAAAAATTTGGTGATGATCAATTCTGTGGTGCTTCTGGAAATTTCTGTCATGGTTTCATATGGTTATCTGTCAAATGGTTTGGAGCTGCCTGTTTTCTCAGTCTTTTCCAATTCTGGGTGAATGAATAAAACCTGTTGGCCAAGTTCAGTTGAAGTTCCTTCAGGAGTGATAGATAGTGTTGACAGGAATGGTATCATCCAAGTATAAAATGCTATAAAACAGAGTTGCCAACAAAAAGTAAGGAACTAGCTATTTTGACTCTGTGAAGCAATTCATTCCTGTTGATGAGATTTAAAAGTCCCAATGATCATTTTTATTTTCTGGTATATTAAACCATTGTATAGTTTCTTTAATTAAATTTTATTAAGTATTTAAAAAATCAAATCTTAAGCTAAAGCTCAAGCTATCCCTATTTGCTATAAATGAGATCCCGTGCTTTATTGACTGTCCACTGCCCCAATGCACTTTATCTTTAGTCTCACCTAAAGATCTGCTGAAGCTGGGTTGTTCCAAGAGAAATAGGTGCCTCTGAGCCCTGGTAAAAATTTGAACATTGATGTGCCCTCGAAGTAAATCCAAGAGATGTACTGGGAGAATGGGAAAATTGAGAATCCTTTCTGTGAGATATCCAGAAATCCTTTATTTGGCCATTACACTGTTCATGGAACTTATCATTTTCAAGTGTGACAGAAAATTATTGAGAAGGGTCCAGCGATGACAAAGGAGGCATTCCTGTGTATCAGCTGTCCTGGTGGTGGTTGTTCCGAGCCCTGGGTCCATGCCAAATGGCTTGCCAGGTAGTCTTGCCAGGTTTTCCTTGAAATATGATTTCCTTCACGGTTTGGGGATACATGTTTACTTGCGTTTTAATAAATATGGCTGCAAGATTTCCCACAGGAGGCTGAATTGTTGTTCCTATGGCATTTCTAGGGGAGAATAATAGATGGAGGAAGGAAACATATTAAAGAGCCCAGGCCTGGGACTAACAGGAGATCATTGAAGGCAGTCCCATCGGCAGTGGAAGGAAGCAGTCAGTCTGGACTCCAGGGCAGGGCAGACTGGGTTGAATTTTGTTCCACTACTCTAGTTCTCTGACTACCAGCAGCAAATCATCTGGCCGAAACTCAGTTTCCTTTTTTTTTTTTTTTTTTTTTTTTTACAAAATTAGCTTAAAAACATTTTGTTCCTAACATAAGTATGGGAAAGATCACATGAGTGAGTATCTGTTCATTCCAACTAGAGTGTATGTTCCTGTAGAGAAAAGAGCAAGGTCTTTACCCAGTTATTTAAAGATCTTGTACTATATCTACCTCCTATGTGTTACTCCATCCAAATGTGTTTTGCTTCATGCTCAGTATACAGTTAGAACTCAGGCCTGCTGAATCTGTTAAATAAAAATTTCCCTTTTGCTTCTTTAAAAAAAAAATCGTTTCATTTAGGTCAAATTCTTCATTCACCTCTCATACCTTCTTAAAGTGTGTTCGACTTTTAATTCAGACACCCTATTATTAAAAAGATGGAGCGATATAATTTCTTCCCTGGTCTTCCATGTCCTAGTATTTCCTGGGGACAGAATTGATTAAAATTTGACACAGGAAGGTTTTATTTTATACAGGATTAAATATATGCAAAGAACCATGACGGTGTTACTATCATAGTTTGTATTCTTAAAGTTTGGATCTAATTTTTGATTGAGGCATTTTTGCCCCCAATGAAATATTATATGTTATAATGTAGCAGCTAATAAGATCTGATACAGGGACTTTAAATTGAATTTCATTAAAAAAATAAGAGCATAAAATGTCTTCCTAATAGTCTTAATTAGGGAAAATGGAAGATCATAGTATTTCTATATTAATACAGTAACTTATATAATTGGGATAATATGAACTACATGGTGAGAAAAATAGGAAGTCTGGAAGCCAAAGGAAAAATAACCCACTACTTAGCAGTTCCTAATAATTTTTTTGTTTTGTTTTGTTCTGTATCAAGGAAACTCACTAGATGCCGGGCAGAGACTTGAAGCAATTATTCTCCTTCATGTGTACAACTCAGTATTGTCTACTGAAGCCCTTGTTTTGTAGTGACTGCTTTCTTGGGAAAGGCATTGTTCTGAATTTTACTGCTTCATAACAACTGTCACTTGTCCCCCTGATTAGGGCATTGTATGAAAACAGTGCATTCATTGCAGGATTCTCCTAATCTCTCTCCTTTCATCCAGTGTCTCCCAGTTTCTCAGAGCCCTGCCTTGGCATTTTTAATCAAATGCTCCTAAAAGTTGATATTCATGTATTCTGCTTGCCTGGAATCTCTGTTCATACCTCACTCTGAAGGTCTTATCTTTCTCTTTTATATTTCAGTCTGGTCGGGGAGTGAAATTAAGCTCGATTCCCTAATTGGGAGCCACATGAGGCATCTGCATGATGATAACTGTACCAGAACTCAATAGCTACCCAGCACTCTGAAACAGAAGGTCGCCATTTTGTAAAACCAGAGAAAATGCTACTGGGCATTTTGTAGAATTGTCAATCAGGATAGAATGGACACTAATTGCTTCTCCCACAGCTGTTAACATTTCTCTTCAGCAGCCAAGCAACCCTTAAGACAGGAACAAACTCTCCAAGACATCTGACAATTTTCTACAAACCTAAGTATAGGCTTCCAAGGTGACATCTGCGATGAGTTGTCCGTTGATTAACATAAATGAAGAGTTAACACTTCTGAACAAATAAAATATTTTAGAGAGAGAAATCTGATTCTAGTAAAAGGATAAATTGATCAGATAAATAAGATTGTCACATGTTTACAATTTTGGGGAGTGTTTGTGTTTTTATGATGTCATAATGTTGTTCGCTAATAGTGTTTTCCAGGGTAGATATGGCCATGTCGAGGGACAGAAAACCAATTCAGTGGTCTATAGGAATAAATTGTTTAAATGTCTTTTTTTTTTTTTTTTTTTTACTTTTACTTTTTTGTGGTGCTGGATATTGAACCCAGGCCCTCATACATGATATACGCAAATGCTCTACCACTGAGCCACATACCCAACTCACTTATTTTTATTTTTATTTTTATCCAGAAGAGAAAATGTACAAGGAACTTACACAACTCAGTAGCAAAAACCTAAGCCATCTGATTTTAAATGTGTAAAGGATAGATATTTTTCCAAAAAAGATATAGGAATGACTGAAGGGTATATGAAAAAATGCTCGATGTCAATAATCATTAGGGAAATGCAAGTTGAAACCACAATGAGATATTGTCTGACACCTGTTAGAACAATTGTTATAAAAAACACAATAGACAATAAGTGTTGGTGAAGGTATGGAGGAAAGGGAATTGTTGTGTTCTGTTGGTAGGGAGGAAAATTGGCACATCAATTATGAAAACAGTATGGTGGTTCCTTAAAACATTGAACTACCTTATGATCCAGCGATTCTACTTCTAGATGTATGTCCAAAGAAAACAAAATCAGTAGCTAGAAGAAATATATGTACTCCTATGTTCATTGCAGATTTATTCACAGTAGCCAAAATATGAAAACAACTTAGGTGTCTGTCAATGGATGGATAAAGAAATAGTGATATCTATAAAAAGGAATATTATTCAGTCATGAAACAGATGGAAATATTGCCATTTGCAACAATAAGAATGAAATTTGAGGGCATTATGCTGAGTAAAATGCAGCAGATAAAGACAAATACTGTATGATTTCCCCTACAAGAGGCAACTAAAATAATTAAGCTAACATAAAGAGAGAGTAAAATGGGGGTTTCAGAGTCTAGGGTATAGGGAGAATGGGGAATTGTTGGTCAAATGGTACAAACTTACAGTTGTAGGGCTGAATATGCTCTTGGGATGTAACATAGGGCATGGTGATTATAGTTAACTTATAATGCAATTATATGCTCAGAAATGGCTGAAACAGTAGATCTTAAATGTTCTCATCATACACATACACAAATGATAACTAAGTGAAGTCATAGATGTTTTAACTAATTTGATTGTGGCAATATATAAACATGATATAAACATATCAAATCATATTGTACACTTCAAATTTTATACAATTTTGTCAGTCATCCCTCAATAAAACTGGAAAAATAAAGACTAAGAAAAATTGTAAGACTTGCTAAAAGGTAAAGTAAAAATTCGCAGTGGTACATGCTTATACTTCATAAGTAAATGCCACTCTGTTGAGAATGCATGGTTCAAAAAGTTTTACAAAGGGGAATGTGTACAAGTTATCTATTGCTGTGTAATAATTTTCCCCAAAACAACATCTTAAAGTATAATTTGTAATTATACTTTATAAATTTATAATCTCACACTTCTACAGATCAGGAATTTGCTGGGTGCAATTAGCTGGGTGCTTCCGGTTCGAGGTCTCACGTGAACCAGGGCTGTGGTCACACTGAAGGCTCAACTGGGGTTGATCTGTTTCAAGTTCACTCACCTGGTTATTGAAAGCATTCAGTTCCCTGCAGTCTGTTGGTCTGAGGGCCTCTGAAGATCTCAGGTCCTCCCTGGTAAATACCAGTGAGGTTGGAGGCCTTCCTCCTTCTTAGCCTTTTTATAGGACAGTTCACCTTAGAGAAGATGTTGCCTTCTATATTTAGGTGAGGGAGAGAAGGAGGAAAGGCATCCAAGTCAAAAGTCAAAGTCTTTTCTAATATTGTCAGACATTTCATTACTTCTTCTATATTCTATTTAGGACAATTTAGAAACAGGTCTGTCGAGTAGCGAGTCACTAAATCTAGCCCATGTTCTAGGGGAGTGGAAGACGATGGCATGGAGACAGGATTCCGGGATCTTCTGGGAGTGTTTTAAAAGCTGCTCACCATGGAGTACGTGGTCAGAACGTCTGCAGACCAGGTCATCCAGCGTAACTGGGCAAACTACTGCGAAGGCTCAGATCATAAAGGTGTTAGGCTTGTCGGGAGGACACCTGTGGTCTCCCTTGTCTCTTCCCCTTCTCTTTCTTTCCCCCTTCCCCCTTCTCCTTCCCTTTCCTCTTCCTCCTCCTCCTCCTGCTCCTCCTTCTCAAACTTACAAAAATACAAAAACTATTCTTAGCTTGAAGGCCATAGAAAAATGGCCACAAGGTAGTATTCACCTGTAGACTTTGCTTTGCCTACTCTTTTTTTTTGGGGGGGGGGGGAGGGTACTAGGGATTGAACTCAAGGGCACTCGACCACTGAGCCACACCCCCAGCACTATCTTGTATTTTATTTAAAGACAGGGTCTCACGGAGTTGCTTAGCGCCTTGCTGTTGCTGAGGCTGGCTTTGAACTTGCGATCCTCCTGCCTCAGCCTCCTGAGCTGCTGGGATTACAGGGGTGCACCACCGCATCCAGCACCAACTCTTATTCTAATGGATGGTGATGCACACAGTTGGGATTGAAAAAGAAAGATAGAAAAAATGGGCCAATCGAGTTCATCCAACTTAAATTCTTCTAAGGTACAACCTGAGTCCCAGTAGCTGCGGGCTCCTTGATGAGAGGGACCGGTAATGGATTTACTACATCTGATTTGTGAGAAACATGAAATACCAGCATATCATGCTCTCTAGGTAAGAAAACTTGTTTTTGTTTTCCCCCAATGTTTTGACCAAAAAATACTCCCATCTACTTTTGGTTTAGTCATACCCACTGCTCCCCAAACAGGGCTCCTGCAACCCACTATATTTATTCCAAGGGGCAACCTCAGGAAATGTGTCAACTACCATATAGGGGGGGGGGGGGCGGTGGCACAAGCCTGTAATCTTCAGGAAATGTGTCAACTACCAGCTGGGGGCGGTGGCACAAGCCTGTAATCTCAGTGGCTCTGGAGGCTGAGACAGGAGGATCGCAAGTTCAAAGCCAGCCCCCGCAACTTGGCAAGGCACTAAGCAACTCAGGGAGATCTGTCTCTAAGAAATACAAATATTTTTGAGATGGGGATGTGACTCAGTAGTTGAGTACCCCTGAGTTCAATCCCTGGTACTCAAATAAAGAAAAGAGAGAGAGAAACAAAAAAGATCTCTTCCAACTTTTGAGATTCATGATTTTAGACATGTGGGATGCTAGTTGGTTCTCAGTTAATTCTTTCATGTGTATCCACCTTTCTAAAATGTTTAGTTCATTTTAGCAAACATTTACCAAGTACATACACTAAGGCAGGCCCTCTTACTAATCAGGGAAAGGCAGAGGTAATAGAGATCCTGTCCTCTAAAGCCTATTAATTTATTCTAGGCTCTGAACTTACACTCAGTGCTTTTCACACAGAAGGTACTTAAGAAAGATTTATTAAATGAATGAAAACTGAAAAATCAGAGCCCTTTGCACCACTGGAGATTATGGACACAGAGGGGAAGTCAATATATATATAATGAATCAATGCATTCTGGGTGAAAAGTAACAATGCCCTCAGTTATCTCGATGTTGCCATAAATCTGGATAGATGATCCTGAGCAATCAAACCACGTTTATCACCATTATAAATTTAAAAGATTAAGCTAAAATTGTGCTTCTGAAATTCAGATTTATATTAGAGCCTACCACTTTAAAAATATCCCTTGTGGATTCAAGTTGACGCCTTTCCCACTAGATGGTTTGATATGATGCTGGCTTTCATCTTCGTATAATAGAATATTATCTGGTTACAACACATAATTCAATTAGCAGGACCCTTTAAACTTCTCCATCCTTTGTTGAAATGCTTAAATTTATTCCTCCTTTACCCTTGCTTCTCCTTTCTCAATCTTGGGAATGACTGTCATTAATCTGTATCTTTTGAGGTTATCATTGCAATTGGGCGAGGAACCAGCTCCTTCTTATCAGCACTCCTAACGCATCATCCCACCGCCCTGCTCTATGCTGTGCATTGCCATCAATATTCCTTCCTTATATATTTCTAATCTCAGCCAAGAAAGTGGTATCATCTTCATTTCTGGTCAGATAAAATAGATGTTTCACTGGATATGTAAATGATCCCATAAACCAGATGAATTTAGAAGGGTTTTGCTTTCGATGTTGATAAAAGATCTCTATCCTTAAATCAGACAGTATGGAAACAAGTGAAATGTTACATGCTGGCATATTTTTGAACGCTATTTTCTTTTTTGTCCTTCCCTGTGAAGAATAAAATGACATCTGTAACTCTGTAACTTAGGGTCTGCTCAGGCAAATGAAGGCTTTTCATTCATTTACAAAAAAAAAAAAAAAAAAAAAAAAAGGATCAGGAGTACTTAGTGAAGCTTTCATTCTCTGTCTATCTCTAGCTGTCATGATATAACAATGCTGGCCTCTGCTAGCCTGGGCTGGGAGCGAAGGGATGCCCCCTGCCAAAGAAGCCTGAGAAATCTAATTGCAGAATGCCTTAACTGGAAGGAATCTGAAGTGATAGCTGGTCTGACCCTCTGGTTTTATACTTGAGGACACGGAGTCTCAAGGAGATAAAATGAATTGTGAAGGGGCACACAGCACTCAGTAGAGTGTCAGATTTCCTGACTCCCAGTTCAGGGCCCTTAGAATAGCAAAGCAAAGTCAACCTTTGAATAATGAAATAAAAGGAATTTTGACTTATATGGAAGTCATTGGTGGCTGGATCCACATACTTTGAAATATCTAGTTGCATGAAGACATCATAAGGTTCACGGATAGGGAGAGCATAAATGACAGAGGGTTTGAAAATTTTGGATGTCTCTGTGCTCCAGTTCAGAGGCCTAATATATATTCACATTAATTGCATTTTGGAAAGGTATTTAGGATACTTTGCAAAATTTAAGGAAACAAAAAGCAGTTATTGATATATATATATATATATATATATATATATATATATATATATATGAAGGGGGCTTTCTTTTTTGTAATCTTTCATTTACAAAAATCTGAGTGAAGATTGAGATAATGAATGAAATGTTAAACAAAAGCTGTGAAGATCAGCAGTAGGAGAAATCAATAAGGAAATGCTTTGTGTAGAATTTCACACACCTGATGATTAGAAGAACTCTCCACAAACTAGCATCGGTCTGGCATTGTGTCTCGGGAGGCCTGTTCTCTCCCTCACACCTAGGTTCTTCTGGCTAGGAAAGACTTAGCTCACATTGCTGGATCTCTGGGCCTGCAACTTTCATGTCATGAGGTCAGATTGGTCAATATTTTAACTGGCTGGAGGTCCTTAATGCCATTCCTATACCCAGATGGCTATCAATAACAACCACAGAGAGAAGTGACGACTGTGAGTAAATTTTTAAATCCATCCCCTGAAGTTCAGACTACATATGTCCCCAAACAACACTCCCATTTATGAAGGAAAGCAGAGGCCCCAAGAAGGGTAACTATAAAACTCTGCTTACCAGCCAGTTAGCAGTGGATGTGGAACTAGAACCCACATTCCCTGATCCCACCCAGGTGACATTTCCCCCTCTTTTCCTCTGGTCCCTGGGCTCTTCCTGGCTTTCCCACCGTGATTTACGTTGGACACTGAGAGAAGGAGCAGGATCTTAGAATTTTCCAGTTCTTCAAATGGATGATTGGCCCCGTGGGGACGCTTCCTCAATGCAAAATGTTAACCAAACCCTCTAGAGGGAAGATTTTCAGTGGAGTTCTGTGACTTTGATGGGCCAGTTGAAGGAAGTTCCCTTAATATGCAGATTTTGGTTTTGCCCAGTCTGGCCCCCACCTGGCTTACCAGTCATTTTTTTTACCCTTTCAGGTAGACTACAGACATTGTTCATTTAGGAATTTTTGCAGTTCTCTGATTTTGTTTTTCTCTCCTTGCTTTTATTACTGTGTTTCTCTGTGAGAAATACTCTTCTGACTTTTTTTCTGCCTGGCTAATTATTTCTAGGTACAGCTTGGGATATACTTGAAAAAACTGTATATCCCTCACCAATTTTCCAGTTCCTAACAGTCCCAAAAACAAATCGTATGCAGCACCCGGTGCCTGCAAAATTACCTAAAAGTACAGCAAATGACTGCATTAAAATACTACCCTTTGGCCCTAAGAGGAGACTGTACAAATATTCAAAAGAGATGGTTATAGTTAGCAGGCACTGTAGTGCAGCCAGCTCTTGTTTTTAAATGTTATGCCCAGAAGAGATCTTTGAAATTTTTTATAAACAGATGGATTCTTTTTGCTTGATTCACTAATGTTTTACAATTAACTAATTAACAGGTTTATTGCCAAAATTAGCAATAAAAAGTGTTCAGGAGCTTCGACCAAAGCAGTCTTTTGCAATTACATAGATACCAAAACAATCTGCATGATAGTTTGAGGCTAAACGTTGCTCAAATCAGAATTTCACCTGCTGTTTTCAAATAAAAGTTGACAAATATGAAGCTGAACCCTGTAGATTTCCACACTCCTTTCATATACATGAGCCTCTGCCTTAATTAATAATAATTACAGGTAACGCAAAATATGGTTAGAAGGCCTGAATGTACCCAGATTGCTTTCAAGTATGTGAAATTGCTTAGCAAACACAGTTCTGAAGGACTATCTGGAACCACTTTTTATAAAGTCCATCTGCTGTGCTCTTGCCAGAAGGACCTTAAATGACCTACTCAACCTATTTCCTACTGTTCCTACCATGAGCCGGGTTAGGGCCCTGTCCAGGGAGTCATCGTTCAACTGTGCTGTGTCTTACCCCAGGTTCCCTTCACACACTTCCACAGGCTTCTATTGTGGTCAAATCCTTGCTTCTCTGGGGATGCATTCCCTAATCAATGCCCTATTCCTGCTTTCCAAAGATTTAGGAGGGAAAGGAGGGTTCCCCTTTTGGCATTCCTTTACTGAACCTAGGTAACTTGCAATGGAGAAGGAATATGTTTGGGTTTTTGAAAGAATTTTAGGCTCAGTGAATACCAGTGGGAAAGAAGACAGGAAGGGATAGGGAGAGCAGGAGGGAGACAAGGAAAGAAAAATCAGGCTTTTGCTTATTTCTGTGGCCTTGGTTGGGTCTGTTTCCACTTCCTGAAATGAACCACATTTCTTGGTTCATTTCTCAGAACCTAGGAAGTTTCAGTTTGTACCAAATCACTTACTGCTACTTTTTTATGAGCCTGTTTTAGTCCTCCATTTTCTCTGGCATGAAAAATCTGCTTCATTAATTGGATTATAAGCTTCTTGGGCCAGAATGTGTGGGACACAGAGTCTCAGCATGAGAAGGGGTTTAGAGATGTAGGATCATTCGGACACTCCTCGCAGTGTGGGACTCCCCGGGGCCACAGTCCTGGCACCTCGGATAATTCCCCTGAAGCGGCGTTGGTGCCCAGCCCCTGATAAGCACTCTCTGTGCATGATTAATCAATTAAATGTTCCTTGTCCTTAACAAGATTAAATACTGTTCTTATGACTCTATTGATTTATTAAATTAATTACTCTTTTATTTATACTCGGCCATGTTTCAAAAAAAAAAAAAAAAAAAAAAAAAACAGACACAATTGGATACAAATCAATTGTGAGCTCTTAAGCCTCTGGTGTAGTATGAGCTGAAGTAGGGAGTTGAAGTCCAGCAGACACTGGACTTGTTGATTGGCTAAGTTCCCGGGTGCAGTGGAGTTGACACTTGGTCCTGGGGCCTCCCTGAGTGCTCCACCAGGAGGTGGGCAACCTGCATTGGCACCTCTAAGGCGCAGTGTCTGTCCTTGTATCAGTACTTATCCTTGTATCAACCCTTCACAGATTGGTCTAGCAAAGTTCTGCTCCCAATCTCGTCTGCCTCCCCCAGTCTGTACGTACTGGCAGGCTATGACAGTGTGGGCTTCATCTTGATGTGGAGGACAAGGTAGCCCTCCCCCAGTCCACCCTCCAGGATGCTGCTGGAGCTCTCGTCCCTAGAGAAACAAGCTGGCATCCAGGATGCCCCTGTGGAGAAGGCCCTGAGGGTTCTGTGTCTTGAGTGGGAGAAAGTGCAACCACTTGAGTTTGGAAAAGGCATCTTTTATACCACTGCCTGGTGGAGCTTGCAGCCTCATCTCCACCCTGGTTCCAGGCACTCTGAGCCTTTCGCAGGTTAACGTGTCCACTCTGCGTTTGTTCTCTCACACTTTGGATGGGAAAGAGAATGTTTTCATTCCTCTCTGGTAGCTGAATGTTTCTCCATCTGGAACTGCCCCGTCCTCCCTCTTAGATTCAGCGTACACATAGCCTGCTCCATGGTCGCCCAACAGCCCCTTGACCCAACCTACCACATAGTCATCATTGAACAACAATTTCAATAAGCAGCTACTCTGAGACAGGGGCCATGGAGTCAGCAACTTACTCTGAACATGAAAAACCTTTACTTGTTGCTTCACTCACCCAGAGAGGCAGCCAACCTGCATCCTGATCATGGGCACAGTGGGTGGCCAATTAGGATAGTTCGGACAAATACATTCCTGGGTGTTTCTTGCTTGTTGATTTATCATCATGCTAGTGACAATTTTCCTCCTTAATAACTAGTCATTTTACAGATCATTTATGAAAATGCAAGTGATTGTAGGTAGAGCGTCCATGGATGAAATTTTTCAGAGCTCTACATTAGAAAACTATGCATCAAATCTAGCGGCTGGAGATATCTTTCTGCCATCATCTTTCTAATCTGTTCTTTGAGAATTTCATTCTTTTGCTTTTGTACTTTTCTGTAGTTAATTTTTGCATTAACATTGTCTTTGACATTGTATTAGACATAATTCTTTAATTTTTTCACATAATGTATGGGGAATTAGGTATACAACTTCTCTACTGATAACGTGAATACTGATAATGGCAGTTTTAATGCTTAAACTCTTTGCATGTTTTATTAAAATGTATAGCATTATTTTATCCTAGTTTTTTTTTTCCCCCCAGGGAGCTGAGGAGATACTATTCAAGCAACTTGAGAAGAAATACAAGCCTTATTAACTCTCATAATTTTTATTAAAAAACATAACCTGTTGCTGTACTTTATAGGGAGTAAAAAAGCTAAGGCGGTTTATAGATCCTCTGTTCAACAATGGAGGTACAGTAGCCACACAACCAGACCAACATCCAGAGCAGTGGCCAAGAAGCCCAGCCGGGCGTCAGTCCTGCCGGGCCTTCTGTCCTCTCCTGCCATCCCCAGGAAGAGCACATCCAAGTGGACGCTTGTCCCCAGCGTGGAGCTGCTCTGAACTGAGGTCTCCTTAATCCAACGGCTGCCTTAACATCGTTCTGGATTGATTGATTTACTGCACTGATTGGCACTCTCCATTCTGTCTCTGTAATATATATGCTGCCAACACACACCGAATCACACTCACGGCATTTTAAGTGCTTGCTAGGAGTCGTGGGCATTTTTAAGTTTCATTTTTTTTGTGTGCATATTTTTGATGAAATATATGAAATATGTAAAGAGGGTATTTAAACCATTTTTCATTTCTTTAAAAGATAATAATTAAATACCTGGGTATCCACCATTCAGCTTCAAAAACTATAACTCTGTGTTTGCCCCTCCCTGTTTTCCTCTCCCTATCTCTTTCCTCCTGTGTTCTCCCCAAAGTAACCACTATTGTAAATTGTCTCTAAGTTACTCTTTAAATTTCCTTCATGGTTTATGTATATGTGTACACCATATATCTGTATACATATATATATATATATATATATATATATATATATGTATGTACATGTACCTATGGTTTTCTTATTTATATGTAATGTATCTATATAATAATAATAATAATAATAATAATAATAATAATATAGATACCATTACACATAGGTATGTATTCTTTTGTGATATACTAATGCAGCAATCTATTACTTTATCTCATTTCATTTTTTATCTTTATATCTTCAGCTATTATGTGTTCAATGTATTTTGTTGGGGTGATTGTTGTTATCCTACAGCTTCAACAGACTTATTTAAAAGTAATAACAACTTGATCATACACCCAGATTTTAAGGACTTAAACACTTTAAACTTGGTCATCTATTTTTACAATTTAATTCTTCTTCTTCTAATTCTTCTTCTTCTGTGTTTTGATTCTCTTCTATTTCTCTCCCAATAGTTAAAAATTCTTTTGGTTATTTCAAAGAGCCAATATTGATTTAGATTTGTCCTTACATTTCCTAATTTTGTCCCTCACTGTTTTATCTCTGATGTTCTATCTAGTGTCATTTTCCTAGTTCTTAAAGCACATCCTCTACCTTGTGCTCTACAGAGAGGTCTGTCCTCAGTTGATCTTCTCATATATTATTTGTCTTCACCTTCTTTCTTAAACACCAGTTCCACTTTTTATTTTTCTCATTATACTGAAGGTACTGCTCTAATATCTGGCTTTCATTGTTGCTATGGATAAATCATCAATCAGTTTAATTTCCATTCCTGTGTGAGATTTCTTTCTTTAAAGAACTCCTTTTTTTTTTTTTTTAGTGATTTCTTTTTATTTATTCTCCTTGGAATTTGCTGCAATTCTGAGAATTGATGTCTTTAAGCAGTTCTAGAAAATTCTCAATAATTCTTTCTTAAACAATACCTTTTCCCATTCTCTATTGCATTTGTGGCAGAGACGTGTTCTGGATATCCCAGGCACAAAATCAGGGTAGTTTTTCTAGCTCTTCCTTTTAACTAGGTTGAGGCTATGAAACTGAGTTATGGACGGGGAATGTGGGTAAGAAAGGATAGCTGTCCTATTTGGATTGGGCAGACACCCTGGTGTGGTGCTTTGTGGAGCCGAAGTGTCCACAAATGGGCACTTGTGAATGCCAGTCAAATATCTAGTCAGAGAGTTGGCGGGAGAAAGACTAGAAGACTAGGGATACGGAGATCTGGGTGAACATACAGAGTGGGTGCTAAGTCTAAAGATCTTTATAACACATAGTAGTTCCCCTCACAGAGCATCTGCCATGGAAGAGGAACTCAACAACCAAGTACTCAAAATTACTCATCTGGTTTGACACTAGCCAGCCTCTGTCATTGGCTATCCCGTCACTGTCAGGGTGACGGCGACCACGAGTAAATTCAACAATATGGGTTCACTCTCGCCGTGACTGATGTAACTATTGCTACTCTAAATGTTCACTTGATCACTAACAGATACCAGTGATGAACTTCCAATACTGCACCATTCTTGAGACAAATTAGCCCCTTTGGTGGCAAGTCAACTGCATTTGGCTCTTTCTACCTTTGGAGTTCTAGTGATTGCTTGTACAGGAATAGATACACATTTATATACTCATGTCCTGAAGGTTCTTTGACCAGCACCACTACTGAAGGGCTTACAAACTTTCCCTGGGTCCATCCCACACTATGCTGTGTTGGAGTAGGGGATCCACTTTACAGCAAAGGAAATACCATGCGGTCCACAGATTGTGTCCTATGGTGGAGGATGGACACATTGCATGTTGGTTGTGACTCTAAGGCCATTGGCAGCAGAGCAGTCTATCTTTTGTTCCATTAACCTGCCTCTTCTAAGTTTTCCCCCAGGAAGAGAGGGCACCAGAATTGTGGAGACACTGCTTCCCAAACATATACAAAGGGTGGGCTGAGAGGCCCAGATGTGGGCCGTGGGGGACAGGAGACTTTCTAGCTAGATCTCTTTATAGAAGGACTTATCTCCCTGTTGCCCTATTAGCATAGATCCTTCAGATAGCACCCTCTTCGTAGAATTCTTGGATTGCAGACAGACACCTTGTCGAAGTCATAGCCTTCTTGAGGTGGCTCATATCCAATGGCCGATCAAAGCAAATGCAAAAATACTCAGTCATTTTGGTCCAGCAAGTGACAACTCTTGTGGGTGATTTTAATTCTAGAGTTCTTCTTGACAAGGTAGGTCAAGGCTGTCATGGGCCTGACTCATGTTTAAATTTCTCCCTCTATTTAATCCTATACCTGCCTTTCCCTTCCACAGGTTACAATCCACAAATTATCATTCCTTAATAAACATCCCCTACTTTAAACTCCATATTGAAGTCTGCTTTCTGCAGAACCCAACCTGTGACAATGTTAAAATAAGATGATTTGTTCAAGAGAGACAGGGCCACTTTGCAAGTGTAATAAAAGGGAACATAACGATTCTAGAAACTCATTACACTACAGAATTGGGAAAGCCACAAGATCTAAAAGCAACAACCAGCAAAACCTATCAATAGATAAAAAAGACCAAGATAAAAATCACATGAGTAGCATGGCCTTCCAACTCTTTATTCCAGATAGCCTTAAAATATCTGCCATTAAATCAAGAGAGTAAGAGAATGTGTGTGGGGCAAGAAAACAAGAAGTCAATTGTATCTGAAAGCAAAGACTACTTCTGGTATTACTAATGGCATGTGGAATTGGCTGGAAGCCAACAGGTCAAAAGTTTATCAAGTGTTTAGGAAACATTTATAAGCAAACAAACTATGAACCTAGGTTTTTAAAAAAGCACATGACTTTTCAGATTTAAAACCCTGCTTGGGTTGCAGCTTTCCATAAACAGAAAGTCAGCAGCGAGAGCGGTGGAGACCGTGGGAGGACTCATGCCCAAAGCCCGACTAAAGTGTGGGTAAGGATCAAGGAGCTAACTTCACAGAGCCTGTTCTGGGGTCATGAGACCCATGGACAAGTACTCTTTCAAAGAGGAGAAACGTCCTTGAGCAAGGAAAATCTCCCATGAGGACGGAGCACGCACAATGTCTGCCTGGTGCATTTCAATGAATAGTATGTTCTATTCCTCCCCTTGTTCTTTCAGAATCTCCAATTTGTTGTTTAATTTATCTGTTGTATGCTTGACTTTAATTTATTTTTCATGTCTGGGCATGTAATTTAGGTCTTCTGTAAATATACTTGGTTGTTCTTTTTCTCTGCTTGTATTTTCCAACTTTGTGTTTCTTTAAACATTGAATTTGTGTGTGTGTGTGTGTATTTCTTTTTTTGTGGTACTAGGAATTGAATCTAGGGCCTCATGCAGCTTAGGAAATTATTCTTCCATTTAGATACCTCACTAGGCTTTTTAAATTTTTATTTTTTTTTTTAAATTTTGAGACAAGGTCTTACTAAGTTGTTGAGAGTGGCCTCTAACTTCTGGTCCTCCTGCCTCAGCCTCCTGAATCACTGGGATTATAGGCAAGCACCACTGCCACTGGCCCTGAATTTATATATTTTATGTTTTGCATTTTAGTGTGATCACTGCAGATAGTCAGTTCTGCTGTTGCTATCACTTTATTTCTATTGACACTCACTTTTGTGTTTCCCTTTATGTTTTTCATCTTTGGCTGTGATCTGTTCTGTTCATTCCTTGGCACTTTTTTTTTTTTTTTTGTCTGGGAATTTCTTGAAGTCCATGTTTTTAGATTCCTCTGAACTGCACTTGTGTTTTTTAGGCCGTTTGAGTGGCTGAAGGATCAATCCAGGATCACTTTGCTTTGGGATTTTTAAAAATGAAAATGGAAGAATAAATTTGGATTGTAAGTCTCACAGTGATGCCCAATAGTAGCACCTTGTCACATGAGAATTTTCTTTCTTTCTTTGTTTTTTTTTTTTTTTTTTTTTTTTTTTTTTTTTTGCATTTCACTCAGTTCAGGGCCAAGAAGTGCAATTATTATTATTATGTAGTCCACGGGGTTGTTCATAGGCTCCATCCCCAGGAAGACCCTCAGCTGTAACTCCATGGCCCTGTGCCCATTGCAGCATCTAAACAGAACCTGAAAATCTCCAGGGTTTACTGGAAACCTCTGCATGTAATCTGGACCTCCAATACTCCTGCTTTCACTTTGTCTTTGGCCTCTGTGAATTACTTCCTTTTGTGCCAGCTCAGCAACACTTTTTAGAAGATTGAATATATATGTTTTATCCAACACTTTAGCTGTTTCAGTCAGGAGGTTTCTCAGAATTATGTAATCTGTCACACTGCTGGAAATAGAAGTCATCTCAGTCACCCTTTATCACTACTCCCAGTACCTATCCCTCTCCTTGTCAATGGGGTGCTTGCCACAATTAAAGGTGCCTGTTGCCAAACTCATTTATGAAAGTCTTAAAAATATAATTCATCTATAGCAACGTTGTACTGATTAAATAAATGAATTGAGAGAGTTTTTGTTTATTATGAAATAATGATGGCAAGTCTCAATAGGAATGAGTTGATAAATAAAATGTCATTATGGGTTCAATCCCTACTGGGGTCGGAGGGACATTAAGTTAAACTGGGGAAAATTAACAATAAGATTTGGAAAGAATCTAGGAATATTCTGTACTCAATTCAGAGTACTTTGCAACTATTGTAAGCCCTTACTCCTTTTTAAAAGAAATTAAAATGAAAATTGAGACTGAATTGTAGATATTGTTAATGTAAGAAAGATGGCAAGGAAGCCAACTCAAAAAATTTTACTTGAAAAGAGGGTCTTGAATTCACACCCAAAGATTGACCAATAAAAGTACCTTGGGTTCATTGTAAAAAGAAACACTTTGGGCAAATTAAAAACAATATTGAGCAAATAGTTATTGGTGAATCAGATTGTTCTCAGAACTAGAACAGTTTCAGAGAAAATCTCTCTGCAATGTAGGCAGGGAACATTTATAGGCAAGAAACAGAAGTGAGGTAGACACAGCTGGATTCCTTAGAGCTCCTGGTGTCTCCTGCCTTGTCTTTGTGTATGGTCTCATCCATTGGCAGCCTGTGATTGGCCAAAGACTGACGACTGTGATTGGTTTACATCAGCTATTTGTTTCAAAATACACTTTGAAGTTAGGCTTTCAGTTTGCTCCTATTCTCAATTAACTTGCAGTTCATTACATTAGAACTCAGGAAATAAAGGCAGCCCCAGGACAAATTTAATTTAATTTAAAAGTATGTATGTATTATTTTTATGATTCCTCAATAAAAACACACTCCCCCGGCCCCAATAAACCAGTCCTGACTACAAAGAGAAGAGAGCTTTTGGTAATTGTAATCCATTAGATACATATTGGTCAACTGACCTAGACTACATGTGTAGCATATGTTGTTTAGTCAGGGTTCACCAAAGGGACAGGACCAATGGGATACAGATAGATTTAGATGTGTACCCAGATTCAGATGTGAGAGAAGGGATTGGTCAGGGAACTGGCTAAATTGTCTCAGATACGGAAGCCGAGAAGTCCCATGATGGGTGGTCTGCAGGCTGGAGAACCAGGGACTTTGCCAGGGCGGCCCAGTTCACGTCTGAAGGCCTTACCCCAGGGGAACTGGTGCCTCAGCTCTCCATATGGGGCCAAAGACCTGAGCGCCCGAGGGCGGCTGGTCAAGTCCTGGAGTCCAGAAGCTGGAGATGCTGAAATTTTGACGCTCCGAGGACAAAGCTCTACAATGTGAAGATGATCATCACGACTCTTTCTGTAAATTGGGAATTATGAACCCCCCCAACTATCCATAAATATCAAAAAGGTTATTACACAGACTATAGTAATTCATATCAGTTAAATACTACACAGGTACTAAAACTATGTTTAGCATAATTTGTAATAATGTAGAAAAGCCGAAAAAAAGTGTTATTTTTCTTAGGCTGATTTCGCATGAACCACAGCCCTCTCTGAAGCCCTCTTCCTCAGTAGTGACAGTAGGAAGCATGGGCTCCTGCCTTTCACTGGTCCAGAGTGGATCCATGGATACAGCTCCAGGTTGTGCAGAGAGTTCTCCTAGGTGTCTCCGTCTGTGCAGTCAGAGGAACCTTCTAGATGGAAGCAAACATCTTCAGGAGTCACCCTCCAGCTGTACCATGTGACCCCCTCAAGCCCTGTGGAACCCACTCTCCTGCTTGCTTGGTTAGTGGACAGACTGACTCCAAGATGTGCCTATTGTATTGTTTTAATGTTGTGAGAGGAAAAGGAGAGCTGAAGTTACATGCTCAATCGCACCCCAGTGAACTCATACATTCAGTGATCTATTGGATGACTACTGTATTTCTCTGCATAAACCTTGCCATCTCATTAGCATGTATTTGTGGGTATCCCGTGCATCCTCATCTTGTATGAAAGATGGTTTAGAAATAAATGAATTTTAAATAATACAGACACAACACTGTTTTTTTAAATACTTCACAGAATGGTCTCACCCCACTTTTTTTTTTTCCAAAATAATTTGGCATAAAAGCTGTGACAATCATGCAGTGAAATACAGCAATCTGCCCTAGGTTCTGTGAATCAAATAGGACAATACTGTTTTCCTTTGGGAGCACACTTTCAAGGGCAGGAGGATGGTTTTGGAACAGAGGTGTGGTGACAGACATTAAACAAGTAAATAAGCAAAATAACTAAAGGTGATCAGAGCTGATTAGGAATGAACAAGTATAAAAAAAGTCAATGCAGTGAGACTTAGGACAAAGTAATTAAAAAATACATAAAAAAGGGCTCTTGGCAGTAGAGCTTATTCTATGACTTTTCTATATTTCCCAAGTTTTCTACAATAGGAAAATATTTCTCTTAATTGATAGTAAAATTAATAAAAATTATTAGAAGAAAACAAAGCCATTCCTTATTACCTTGGTGGTCCCTGGAAAGGACTCTGTTCTGCTCTGACCTTGATCTTCTTCTGTGGCTTTGGACTGAATACTTCCTCACTTGCTTTTCACTAGCTTTATGAAATGTCACATAGAATAAACAGATGTGTGTGTTTTATGTGTGTGTGTGTGTGTGTGTGTGTGTGTGTGTATGAAAGTAAAATTCCTGAAAATAGGGACATTTCCAGTGTTGCTGTGCCCTTAACAAGAACTTGGTGAGTCAGTGCTCCTGAAATATAACTTATCCCATTTGCTACTTGCTAACAAGGCTAGCCATCCATGAAGTTGATTCCTTTGTGGGGCTTGGTGTCTGAGCGTTTAAATTAATGGTTTGAAAGTAAAGTCTATTACTGTATGCAGCATAGCCGGCAATTGTTTAAATTCAGGCTAAACTATGGATAGACTAACATTTTCAGTTTCCAAGGTGCCTACTTAGCACTGTGATTGGCAACTCAACATTGCTTTCCTGGTCCCCATTACAAGGTGTCGCCAAAAATACAAATCTATAAGGGACTCTCCTGCTTACCATCTGCTTGATACTCAGGGTCTGCAAATGGCCCCAAAAGGTGGTGACTGTTTGCAGTGCTCTGTCTTCTGAATTGCATTAAGTACCAATCTGAATTTTCTATTTGGCTGACCTCTAAAGAATGGCAGAGGAGACCGATGCAGACATCAAGTGCCCTGCTAAGGAACCTTCTGGGACAATAGTTACTCCCGTCCCGGATGCTAGTGTGACCAATTCAGCAATTGTGTCTTTCCCGGGGATAAAATGAATATTGTGTCAGTGAAGCTAGACTCATAGAGCGATGATCTGAGAATCAGTGAGAAGGAAGACACTGACCTTGGAGAGGTCTAAGGATGCCTTACGAATAGCTATCTGGAACATAATTAAAGGCATTTTAACATCATAAGCCTTGAAGAATGCAAACCATCACCACTGCACACTGGGGAGTAAAAGATATTGCTTTTATAGCTGCAGAGCTTATGGTCAGAAGTGATATGAAATATTAGAAATGTGACAGTTTTATAATAATTTTATTCTTGCTCATTGTGATAATTTTCATTTGCAGCTTTTTACCTTTGAATATCTTGAAATGCATTAAGCCTCTCTCGCTCCATCCTTGTCCTGTGATATTAGAGGCTATAGTTTTAAGCTGAGGAATTACCGTAAATGCTGCAGGCACAAGCAAACAGATGATGGTGTAGATGGTGCTTGTTGTTGGAAGAATTTGAAGTTCTGAGCGAATTTGTCTTCTAGCTAATGAAAGTAATAGGGACCTGAATGAAGTATGCCTCTTCCTTTCTATATTGTCATTGTTGATTCCCATATTCCACTCCCTCTCCTAGCTGCTTTTTGAGTACAGAGGGGGAGGCAGAATCCCTTCTGTCAAATCATTCATTCTGCTCTGTTTCCTTTCTCGTCTTTTCTCCCAGATACCACATGTATTCTCTTTCCTGAATGAGCCAAGTGCGTGTCGCGTCTAGGGGCTCTCTGCTTTACACGTTTCCATTTCTTAGATGAAATAATGTGAAGACAGTAGGCTCGGAGCTGAATAACTGGGACTGGAGTCTAGTCCCAGTGGCACAAAAACAATAGCCAACATGGAGCACTTGCTAGGTGACAGGCAAAAACTGCGCCCTTTACACATATAAACCTCAATATTAAACTGAGGTCAGCCTCATCGTAAGGAAGAGTAAACCGAGACACAGATGTCTAGGTCACTCACCCAAGGCTATACATGCACCATGAATACTGGAGCTGACCCTATAAACCCTCGAAGTGCTGGGGCATTTGTACCAGGTTTTTTTCATTCCCCTTTTTTCTCCCAGAAACTTTATAGGACAGAAGATGTCTGGAGGAGCAAGTGGAATCTCTCGCACACCCCTGTGCTATGGACTGATTTTGATGGAGATTTGTTTATTTGTTCTGTCCAGGGCTGACAATGCCAGTTAGCCCCAGGGTTGGTCATTTGAGGGGGATATAAAAGAGGCAGTTTGGAAAGGTTAAAATTTAGTCGGAGCCAGAGTAATAAAATACAATCAGATCAAAATCTACTGAATTGCTACACTGGGTAAAGGGTACAAAATAATCTTTTACATTTGATCAAGTCAGGACCCAAAAGCCTGATTATTAGTTTATTGATTTAGAAGTCCCAGGATGATCTATAAGCAATCTTTGTGAGCCCAGTTACCTAAAGTTAAGTTTTAGAAAAGAATTGCCACTATTTGACATTTCTGTTTTTTTTTAACCCTCGTAAATATCTTTCCGAAAACATTTTTATTTTGATTTTTTAAAAAAATCACAAATAAGGGCAAGGGTTGCAGCTCAGTGGTGGAGCTATTGCCTTGCACATGTGAGGCACTGGGTTTAATTCTCACCACTACATAAAATAAATAAAGGCATTGAGTTTATCTACAACTAAAACAAAATGTCTAAAACAAAATCACAAATAAATTGGCCACATGATACTGCTTGAAACACATGATTAATTAATCAAAGACGATGACCACGTCTTGGGGGACCATATACCCCACCATCTGTGATGGCTGGCAGATTGCTCCATTTTGGGGGAAGACCTTTGTAGCTATGAAGGTTTGTAATTTAAATGCTCCTAAATGAGGATGTTTCTGGATTAAATATTCTGAGTGATATACAGATTACAAAAAAAATATTCAAAGCAGACTTGCTCTTTTCAGGGGAATAGAGAATCCAGTGAAGAAGGCAAGGTGTAATAACATCTCAGGTCTACTTCTGGCTGTGCTATGAATGTATACAAGGTAACCTTCCTTTCCAATAAGTATACATATTCAGAGTCTGTCAAAAGGTGAGCTGACAAATGAATGGCATAGATGTCTACCATGTAATCAAATGGAAAGAACTATCTGAACAGATGTCAGGCAGGAGAATGGGACTGAGCTGAAGCCTAAACAATGGGTAAGATTCAGAAAGGTAGGTGGGGGGTCAGGGAATAGACTGACCCTTCAATTTCAATGTCACAACCAATTATCCAGGAAGCCACAACAGGAGCATTCTTGTACTTCTCTTCCTCTTCTATTGTTTATTCCTTTCCTGCTGAGCGTTTGGATAAATGCCTCCCAAGTGTTCCTAAGCCCATGGCACTACTGGGAGGGAATGGAAACTTTAAGATGTGGGGTTAGGTCAGGGGTCTTAGGTCACTGGGAGAGTGCCTTCAAAGGGGACTATGGGATACTGATCTCTTCCTTTCTCTTTTGTTCTTAGCCATAAGGTGAATTGGCAGTCTCCACTGCCTGCTTCCACCATAATAACCTGTCTCATCACAGGCCCCAAAGCCAACAGGGCCAACTGGCCATGAACAGAAACTTTCGAAACTATGAGTCAAAATAAACCTCTTTTCCTTTTAAGTTGTTTATCTAAAATATTTTGTTGCAGCAACAAAAAGCTGACTAACACACTTGTCACCAAGGAACCAGGTCAAATCCCAAAGTGCTCTTTGACCCCATTCTGTTCTTGCCTGCATGGCTAGAATCCTTGTTCAATCCATTTTCTGTTGCTCTAACAAAATGCTTGAAAGTGGGGAATTTATAAAGAGATTGATTTAGCTCACCATTCTGGAGTCTGGGAAGTCCAAGAACAGGGCACCAGCATCTGGTAAGGGCTTTTCTACTTCATCATGTCATGGTGGAGGGCATCCATGGTGGGACTGAGCAAGCCTGCCAGCACGAGTCTCTCTGCTTCTTAAAGTCCCTAAACTCATCCTCATGATCTCATCTGATCCTAATTTAACTCTCCCAAGTCCTACCCCCAAACACCATTGCCACTTGAACTTGAAGGTTAAGTTTCAAATACATTAACTTTGGGGGAACACAATCAAACCACGGAAGTTCCTAAAGGTGGAAAGGTGGACTCCTCTAGAGACTTCTCTCCGTGTAATAAGCAGGTGTAGGCAGGGCCGGCTATCCTGGAGAATCGAGGCTCTGTATCTTGTGCTTTCTCTTAGCACCTGGAAGGACGTATAACTTAAACCAGGGCCCGCTCTCCACATTTACCCCTGGTTTGTTTTCTCTCTTTCTTCTCTTTTTCTCTCTTCTTTCTCTTCTTCCTTCTGTTTTCCATTCTTTTCTCTCTCCCTTCTCCCACAGATTTAACTGTGTATAATGGCCTCAAAATTTAGATTTACAGGACAACAGAGGGAATTTAAGGCCCAGCTTAGGTCACCAGATAAATGCAGACTTGCTCTGATTCTGTCATGGAGCACAGTAAGATGGTGTGAAGATCTTTTGCAGTTATTAACTTTAGAGGTTGTTTTATTCTAAACATCCTGCTTCTGTATTTTGCATATAATTTCTCTTGGGAGCCTTATGGGGAGATTTTTCAGGGTAATATTTGTGAATTCCTCTGTCCTTAGCTATCAAACATTTGACCTTAGTTCCTAATGTTTTTATAAGCATTTATTCTGGAAGAAGGTAGTTTAAATTTATTTTGCTGTAATAGTAGGTATAAAAATTTCAGGTAGCTTGATTAAAGCAGTTTGGGGTGGTCTTAAAGTAATTCCCATTTCTCTACATTAAGTTTCTGGTATAAATGATAGATAATCCTCTAAATTATCAAGTTAGCTTTGTCTAGTCTGGTGTGTGTGTGTGTGTGCGCGCGCGTGCATGGGTGCACGCTTATGTGTACAAAACTCATGCCTGTCAGCATGTTAATGTCACCTCAATTTATCTGATGTCCAACTATTATATAACTTGGGTTCTGAAATCTGTTTTAAAGGAAACTTCATTTAGGCCAACTTCATAGTCACTTGCAAAGACAACATTTTATATAACTTAAAGTTGCAAAAACAGATGCCAACTAAGCAGCTGGTTCCAGGCCAATGGCTTTCAAATTATGATCTGTGATCTACATATCTCAGAACTACCTGGAGTCTGCATTAAAAATGTGAATTCATTTGCTTTGACCTCTGTTTACTAAGTATACACATCAAGAACAGGTATGAGAATTTATATTGTGGATATGGTCCTTGTGTGATTCCTGTGACTGCCCAAATTTGAGAACCATGACTCTGGACTCTGTTCCTGTTGGGCCGACACAACTGGATATAACAGACATGGCCAACTTCTGAGATCTTGCAAACTTGGTTAGACCAGAGACCCAATTCCCTCCTGTCCAAATTGTAATGGGAATTTGCCTGCTCTGATTGGAAAAATTTTCCAATAACTTTCTTTATGAAAACATAGCAGCTTCCATCATATCTATGGTTTGACCATGTACTTAAGGTGATGGGATGGGAAGGTGACAGCTTTTTTAATAAAGCTCAAACATTAGTTTCTTAAACTCTGCAGATTTGAGGGCAAATCCACAGCCCAAAGTAAAACATGTAGCAGTTTCCGCATTTTAAACGACTGACAGAGTACACAACTTCTGCAGCAAATACTTACGTAAATCAGAAGGACTTTGGGGCAGGTTGATATGTCCTAGAATGGTCCTGGGGCATTGATCTGAATTCTTGACTAACATTTCAGTGGTTGCTTCATTTGACAGGAAAACACCAGGCATATTTTAGTTTTCTGTTGTCTTTTCTGTTACCATTATCAGAATCGATCTGAAGCTATAGCTAAAAGCTAAGGCAACATTCATTATATGTAGTTTGACCAAGATACTAAGATGCCTGCTTTCTGTATGGTTGATTCTTGAGCATGCTGAAAACTGATCACAGTCCCTTCTATCACCCAGCTTTGTTTTTATTCACACTAAAATGTAGCACTTTGGAAGGTAACAAGCAAATGGCCAGAAATTTTCAGAAACTATGCTTTATTAAATGAAAAAATGTATACTGAGTACTCAAGGCAGAATCTGACACATGGTAGAGTTCAATAGTAGCTACAACTATCTTTTCTGAAAATTAATTAACCCTTATCCTACTTTTTCTGTAATTCAAGGTAACAAATTCAACGAAAAGTAGGGAATCAATAGTGTGTTCAGAAGGACACTTCTTCACTTGTGTGCCCACATGAAAATTTTGGAACATGAAAGAGGGTTTCTGAAAAGACTGACACCTAACCAACAGCATCCCCACCTTCCCTCTTCCTTCCTGGCCGAGCTTATCAGCCATCGCCTACAAAGGCTGAAGATAATAGTTTCCTGCTTGCTTTGCTGCTCTTGTTCCTGGGGCACTGCATGTGTTTCATTTCTGACACCTAAGAACAAATCTGTTGAGCATGCTTGTCAGAGACTTTCCACGAGGTAGAAAAGGAAGACAAACAGGGAATCATCCATCTTTCTCCATTTTTCCTGCTTTGTAGATTTTGTGTACGTGTGAAGATGTGATGTCTGGAGTGACTGCAACCATCTTTAGATCATAAGGATAAGTCCAAGAGCATCACAGAGAAGCTTGCACAGAGCCTTGGCATGGCTGAGTGACCAAATGAGCCCTGAGCCCACTCAGATTCCTTTTTATGTGAAATAAACAAAAACCAAACTTCAAAGTCTCTTAATTTTTGGTTATTCTGTTTCTTGAGATGAAAACCACTCCATCTAACATACCTTTATAACAGGTGCACATTCCTTTTAGAATGTAAGCTACCTGAGGGCAGGGATCAGGTCCCGTTTACTTCAAACCACTGTGATTTCAACATGATGGAAGGTGGTTGTCTTATGCAAAGCCTGGGCCACTGTGAGAGCTCTGTGATCTTGTCCGTTATCCTGTTGCTCTGCCATGCATGGGGTGCTGTCCTCATCTAGATTGTCCAGGATGGCATCCCACCATGTCTTAGCCCAGCCATCAGAAAGGAGAAAGGGAGAGAGGAGAGGGGGCACTTCCTTTCTCAGGCATTACCCAGATTCTGCACACTTCATTTGGCTGAATTTCCCTTTGTCAAGGCTTAGGCACCTGCTGTAGTATCAAGGATGGCTGAGAACTAAAGTCCTTACTGTGCACAGCTGTACCCAAGCTATTTTAAAAATCCTACTATTATGTTTATTTTTGAAAGGAAGAGCAGATATTGGGGAGCAAACAAAAGTTTCTATAATAGATACAAATGGATTCAAAAGATTTAAAAAATGAAGGCTTGTTTGTGAAGGTGCTTCACTAAACTCTTGCACAAATCAACTCACTCACTGTGATAACCTTACAACATAGATTGCATTAGTACCTGTATTAGTCAGGGCTCTCTAGAGGAACAGAATCAACAGGAAGCATAATTATAAAAAGGGGATTTATTAGGTTGGCTTATGCTACCAGAAGCTGGATAGTTCACAATGGCCGTCTGCAGGCTGGAGAGCTGGAAGAACCAGGAGCTGCACAGTCCAAGAGGCTGAAACCCCAGAACAAAAGGGATCAGCGGTGCTACCCTAGTCTGAGACCACAGGCTTCTAGAGAATCACTGGCAGAGTCTGCTTTGGAAGAGTGAAGAAGTGAGATTCCAATATTCTCAGACAATCCCAGCAGCAATCAAGAACCTGCTCAAGAAGAATTGAGCTTGTATTTGCCGCTGCTTCATTGTTCTTCCAACTTTGATTCCATCCAAGCCACCATCCTATTGGACGGTGCTGCCCAAGCTTAGGGAGGGTTTCCATTTCAGTTGGCTAGCCCACATGCCAATCATTCCCAGACACACCCTCATTGACACACCCAGGAGCCTCTTAATCATCAGCTTCTCTTAATCCAATCACGTAGACAGTTCAAATTAACCATTACAGTATCCCTATTTTGCAGATGCAGACAATGAAGTAAGAATAATCAATGGGACTTACATTTAAATTAAAGTCCACACTTCCTTGCTTTTCCCTGGATGAGCTGTCAGGCTCCCTACCATCTGCCTCCACCCAGCTGCTCCACCTTGAGCTTATGTGTCTATTTAATCCCTCCTGGAACTTCCTTGTGAGTTCCAACTGCTTCCCTTTTTATCCTTGCCTGCCTCTTGTTCCAATTTTCTGCTTCCCCAGAGTTTATTCTCTCCTATGTGCCTTTAAAGCAGCAGCCCCAACACAGTTCCCCTCTTTTCCTGTCCTTCAGTACCCCTAGTGCCAGCTTTTAGGCAACTGTCACCCCACTCCAAACCAACCTTCTCTTTTTCCTCTTTGTGGTGCTGGGACTGGATCTCTGCAACCACTCTCAGCAGGTGCAGTAGGGAGACTGTGAAGAGCCACAGGGGTTATTTCCTGTTTGCTTTATTCCACTTCCTGTTCCTGTCAGAACCACCCAGAGGAAGCTTCTTCCCTGTGGCAGCTGAATGCATGTTGAGATTTTCCCAGTGCTTGCAGGACCAGCTTCCTCGGAGACACCAGTTCCAGCCAAGCTGCAACCCTTCCTCAAAAGTCTGAATCTTAGCCTTAGTGGATACTTTTTTGTTTTGTTTTAATGATGCCAAGATTTCCTTAGTTTTCCCCGGGCTGGGGTGGTAGCTACTTTGTACCATTGCTTCCTCCATAATACCTTACAGCTGTTTTATTACACTAACCCCCCCCCCCCCACTCTGACTTCCTTCAGAAGGCAGCAATGACTACATAGTCCGTTTGGGTTCAACCTTTTTCCTGCTCAGTTTTACATTGACTTGGTGTTATTTTTCTGAGGAGTTGTGTGGCTCCGTTCCTAAGGAAATCAAGAAACTGCACAGGCAATGCCAGTTGAGGGCGTGGTGCCATTTCTGCCTCTCTGTCTGCTCCACGCAGAGGTGGGCCCACCTGGAGAACACAGTGGTGATCTGATGACACCTACATATTCCTCATGGCCTGGGAGCTGATTGGGTTCCCAGTTGACTGAGGTGACATTGTGCAAGTGCTCTGGTAAACACAGAAGCTCTTCAGACACAAAACAACCTTTATTCTCAAGTTTCTCTCTGTGGCAGGAAAATGGCACTCATGAATCTGCCCACACAACAGAAGGGCAAACTGAGGTGAGCAAGGAACTTGAGTGCAGCAAAGGATCCGATCTCTGGTGTGCTTTCTCCTAACCTTCCTGACATGGGAGGATAAACTTGACATTCGAGGGCAGGGCTCTTTCTCTTCTCCGACCATCCTCACTGGCCAGTGTAGTTCTACTAGCCTGACACTTTCCACAGGCATAAAATTCAGCTGGAGAAGAAAGTAACAGTGAGATCAAAGGCTCATCTAATTTCCTTTCTCAGGGGGAGAGAAACCCTCTTCCAGCAGTCTGCTTCTCAGGAGTTATTCAAACCACCTTTCCCTATTGTCCACTGCGGAACTGCAAGCGGGAGAGAGCACCTGGCATCTCTTTCTGCACTTGCTAATGACGCCGGGGGTGGCTCAGGCAGCTGAGATAAATAACTTCTTGGAGGAACCAAGTGAGCCACGGGCCTCCCACCAAAGAGGTAGGGTAGCACACTGAAATCCTTACAGGTTGCATTGAATGGAGCCCTAGGTTTATTTGGCTTAAAGTACTTGTTTGAATGCTGGCAGTCAAAGGACTGTCTGAGACTTTCCTAGGTGATGTTCCCTCGATGGTGCCTGGCACCATGGAAACCTCAGTAATTGACCGATGGCATCTCCAAGTCCAGTGCTTAAGTCAGGCTATTTTTATTGTGTTCTATATTTTGACAATGGCAGATCTTGCAAAGGGAGGGGCTAGTTGATATGATAAGTTGCTTTGAAGATTGAGTGATATTTAATATTTTGAGTAACTGCATCTTGTCGAAGTGATTTGGCTCTTCAAGGACATGCTATCCATGTTTAAAATGGGATGTCTGGGCTGCCACAGCATAATCGACTGTGAAATAAGCCCCTTGGAAAGGACAATTACTCCTGGGGCCTCAAATGCAAGTCAAGTCTCCTGTGGCAGCAAGAGGGAGGGTCCTGTTCGGTTTTAGTCAGGAGTGAAAATGACGGTTGCTTTCCTGCGCAGCACGGGCTAGTGCCTGCATTACCCACTCCGCCTAGCATTACAGAGATGTAGACAGCTCAGGCGATCAACCAACAATAGCTCAGAGTATGAATGACTATTACAGATTATCCATCTACTCATCCATCCATCCATCCTAAGATTAATAATCCAAAAAAGAGTTACTGAGGACCTACTCTGTGCCAGGTAAACACATAGGTACGAAAAATAAAGAGACATGAAGTGTTCTTTAAGCACACCGTTCAATAGAAAATGAGAGGGTGAGAGAGAGAGAGAGATTTTTTATTCAACTGTATTATACTAAAGGCCAGAGTTATACATCTTATGAATCTCCTCAAGCACTTTCTAAAACCAATGTCAAGTCCATCGTACAGAAGCTGAACCTGAGACTTAGAGAAGCGAAGGCCACACACTATAAGGAGTGGCACTGAGGTTCAGCCCAGGTGGAATAGACTCTCCTGGCTGTCCTGGTGCTGGGCTGAACAGTTAGGCTGTGGCCATGGACTAGTTGTCACTGTGTTCTCTAGCAGTCACAAATCTCAAAAGCCTCACTGCTAATGTGGCCATTTTTCACTTCTTTCTTTTAATGAAGAAACTTATTTTCTTTTCCTCAACTAATTATGGATTCTGAAAGATGCTTAAAAGGTTTTAGTAAAAGGAACATAGTGAAGTCACATCAAATTAGACCCACAGTTACAAGGACGGCTCACCAATACCCAAACTTGAGGCACCATATTGAATAAACCCCATAGAAATGTAAACCATTGCTTGACCTAAAACTGCAGGTGATATTTGAAATGCCAAATTAATTCAAGAAATCCCATGGATGGCTCCAGGATTCAGCAAAGCACTGTGTAAGATGACAACTGTAGGCAGTCCTTCTGAGCCAAGGGATGCTATTTCCTTATCAGTGTGTTTTTGTTCCCTACCGATAAATGCTCTTATCAGTCATAAAACAGTTTTCTTAAAATACACATGCATACACCACACACACACACACACACACACACACACACACACACAAATTCTCTTTTCTCTCTCTCTCCAGCCGAGGAAGGAAAAATATATATAAAAAAATTGTTACCACTAGAATCTCTTAACATTTACTTGACAATAAAATTTATATTTTTATGTTGCTCATGTTAATTTGTCTGACTCAGACTCTGCATATGATTATGTATTTATCCTGCATATGATCACCAGGTAAAAATTTCCAAACCACCACTTTTGCTATCCTCACTTTTATATGATAATAGTCTTTCTGGATACTGTGATAGAACTTACCCAAACATTTGCCTTCTTTCTAGCTGGAGAAGTTCAAAAACTGAATTTACTACATTAACACTATATTTCCCCAGAATCCTTTGTATTTGAATTAGGTTCCACCAATGAGTGATTTCGTGCAATGTTTGGGAGGTGTCGATGAAGTGGAGGCCATTTCTCTCCTTGGATAGATGTGTGCTTCTCCGGAATTTTATTGTCCACCATTATCCTCCATCTGCATTTGAAGCAATGGTGGTGGACCAACAGAGGCAGTAGCATCCTCTGGACTTCAGCAGAGCTCTGGGGCTCCCAGGTACACTAGCTCCCCCAGTGGCTCAGTACTGTGTTCATCCAGGAATTGTTCATGGAAGACCAGCCTCGCACCTGCTCGTTCAGTGGTTCCAAGGACACTATAAGCTCCCAACCCCTGTGTTAAATTCCTTCCTGACTAAAATACTTAGGGTGGGTTTTTTTTTTTTTTTTTTTTTTTTTCTAGATTGAACACTGTTTCTGAAGTCTGAATAGACATGTTGGGAACACTTGCCTGGGGCCACCTTATGGCTCCAGCTAATTATATATTTTTTAAATCTTACTTTCAAACTGCCATCTTCCAATTATCATTCAGTGGTTCCCTCCTTCCATGATTTTGCTCATTTCATTTTCTCTGTTTGGAACACCCTTTGATTCTCCCTTCTAGTCTCAGTTCAAATGCTATTTGCCCCAAGAGTTTTAAGTTACCCCAGATTTAGGGTAAAATGAGATATTTGTACCTTACATACATTTGTTCTTTGGGCTTTAACTACACAGTGGTTCAGGGATATGGGTATGAAAGATAGTCCCTGTTTTGGGGGGAGGGGCTTCCAGCCCAGCATGGGAGATAGGTGAGTAAATATATAAATTCAGAGACGTACAACTACACTAACATATTCATATACCTCTAAGAGTTTAGCATAGTGTTGGTGCTAGTAAATGTCTGCTAATATAGTTTGATATAATATGTGGGTGAAATTATATATAGGGAAATTCACATGTCAGTACTCCACGCCATGAAAGAAATACTGTCAGTTCCACTTTATGGATTCAAAGTCCACATTTCATTTCACTAGCTCTAGGATAATGACTCGCCTACTGCTTTGATCCCCGAAAGCCACTGTGATTTCTGGTGGAAAGGGAATATTCTAAGCCTTTCCTTTCTACATAAAAAAATCAACATTCCTGTCACTAATTTCTTTCAGAAGACATACCACAAGACGCTGGGCATCTTTTAAAAATAAATCTGATTGATGCCAGGATTAGAGTCCCTCCCCCTGCAAGGAAAAATACTAAGACATTGCAATTGTTATTTACTATCTCAGTTTTGTGAAATTTAAGTGTGAATTTGTAAAAGGTCTACATTGAAATTTTATTAAAACAAACAAACAAGCAGAAAGGAAATCAAGAAAGCAAGACTTTTTTTTTTTTTTTTTTAATTCCCCAACTTGCCTGCCTAGGAACATGGCTACTTGCCAAACTGAGCCACTGTCAAACACACATACAATTCAGAGTGACTTACAGTCTAATTTCTTTAGGGCTTCCACCTGTGCTCAATTAAGGAGCTACAGAACTTGAGCCTGCTTTCAGTGAATCATTTTCTTTGTTTCTTATGGGCAGCCTACTCTTTGCCTGGCCAAGGGAATGGTCAGGCTATATCCATTGTATGCAGAAAAAATACAATTGCCCTTCAGTCCCAGTTGGACCAGTTTAACTCTTCCTTTCCTGACAAGAATGTTGGCTTAATCTATGGCCTCTTTTCCCCTCCTTCTTCCTATATGATAGACCTCGTGGCTCCAACCTAAGTTTTAGTTTTAACATCAAACTTGTCCCATTTCCTTGTGGTTCTATCCACCCCTTCTTAAATTTTTTCCCCCTCTCTTGTGGAGATACCTCCTTGAACTTAAAACAGGCCATTGCTTTCCCATTTAGAAAGACCGCAGGAAAGTCCATATATAAATATTTATTTGTGTGTGTGTGTCCTCCAAAGAGATATGCTGACGTCCTAACCCCTGGTATCTGGTACCCATATTTAGAAATAGTGTCTTGGTGCAGCTTAATCTAGTTACGATGAGATTATTTTCAGCTAGGTTGGGCCCTAATCTAGTATGACTGGTGTCCTTATAAGAGAAGAAAAGAGAGAAGCAGGGATAGAATGTTAGGGTTAGAATATTATGTGAGATTGAGAGACACACAGGAGAGACACAGAAACCTGGAAATATGGCCATGGAAAAATTAAAGACCGAGATTGGAGTTAAGCTGCTAATAGCCAAGGGTCTGGGCAAATAGAATCTTCAAGAGGCACTAAAGATTCTTCCCTTTAGGTTTTAGAGGGAGCTTGGTCCTCCCAACACCTCAATTGTGGACTTCTGGCCCTGAGAACTGATCAAAATGCATGTCTGCTATTTTAAGCCCCTGCTTTGTATAATTGCTATGGCAGGCAAGATGTGACCCAGGTGGCCTTTGGGTTGGGCACTGGACATCAAGAAAAGCAGAAACCTGGGTAGCCAGCTCTCTGTTTGGAAATGCTTTTTTATATCTTGATGTCACATCAGAGTACACGGAACAATTTTCACGTACATTATCTTCACAATTCTAAGAGTTTAGTACGAACCCCTGTATTTTTACAGATGAGGTAACTGAGGTTGGACATTGAGTGCCTTGATCAGAGTGACAGCCCCTGGCTGGCAGAGGTCATTCTTGCTTCTTTTGACTTAAAGCCCAGGGCATTTTCCACCTCCCCATTCTGTCTACCTGGCATAGTGAAAAGAAGTCCTTGGGATAGAACTTATTTCAATCCTCATCATTTTCTACGCATGAGCTACTGTTCAGGGGAACTCTGGACTGAAATCAAGAACTAAACCCCATCAGTGAAGGCAAACAGGAGTCTGGCCAATTCACACGGCTGAAGGAGTATGTGGTTCAAAACTGCATGCTCACTGTTACTGCCCTCATCCAAGTCACCACTGTCTCTCAATCAGCCTCCTGAGGGTCCACACATCCCCTAGCCCAAGCCAGCCTGTCCTCGAAGAAGCCAGACTGAGCATGGAAGCACCTCAATCTCATAATCGCAACTTCATTTCTTGTCTCTCTGACTCCTTGTTCACCGTGTTCCAGTTTCTCTCCTTGGATGGGCCAAGACCATTTCCCATACTGAGCACTGAACCTGCTCTTTTCTGTGCCTAAGCATTCAGGGGCGACACAGATGTTTCCTCTTTACAAGGGTCTTCCATGAATGACCTACATGAATTACTAGCATCCCTTCAGTCTCCCTCTACCATGTCCAATTGGTTTTATTTTCATAATAGATCTGGTTACTATTTCAATTCTTTTGTTGACAATGTATTTCCTTGTTTATTGCCAGTCTCCCTTACAAGTCTCTGAGATTCAAGACAGTGAAAACCTTGTGGCTATTTTTCTCTGTTTTATTTTTAGCACATAATGAAGTGCCCGGTAGATAGGAAAATCTCACTTTGGTTAGATGAATGAACACTAACTTAGTGATAATAGCCAAGTTTTCTAGAGCTTACTATATATACATCAGGCATTGATTTTGTCCTTACATGAATTATCTTATTCACAGCACTTCCATGAGCGAGAAAGGATTCTTAACCTCCATGTTGGAGATGGAACACTGAGGCTGAGAGAGATTAGAGGACATACTCAAGGTCACGGTCACTAAGTGTCAGAGTCAGGACTTAAACCCAGGTGTGTGAATGACTCTGTTGTTCTATTGCAACGATGCTTTCTGCTCATAAACTGTATACCAACTCCAGTGGCTTCTTTCAAGGCCGGCAGTGACCATTTCAGAAAGCCAATGTCAGGTATTAAGGCAATGATCTTTTCTTTTTTATGGGAGTTGACCAGCTCAGTTCTCAGATCCAGGGCCATAGCTTAGTCCACGGAGTCAGGAAAATGGCCCTATTCTTGGCAGTCTAATTGGTTTTAGGGCCCTATTCCGGCATCATTTACTTTAGTGCTTTATGGATTGGGGGGACACATCCAGACAAGTCAATGGGTCTCCTGACACTCGAGGGTTCTTAGAAACAAAGGGGTCATGGTGGTGCATTGTTCCACACTTCCCCTCCTCCTCATATGCCTCCCATTAATTTCCTCTCTTGCATTAGCAGAGCTGGCTGGGACACAGGCTCCATTTAGCAAAACGATAAAACACAAACGTTTATTGAGAATGTGCTTCGAATCAACAGGGTTTTCCTCAGATTGAGTTGCCGCCAATTATCCTCCATGCAATTATGGCGATCCCAGAAGCAAGCAGATGGGGAAGAGTTTTGTTTTCAAATGGAGGAGAAACCAATATGTAGGAAGAAAAGGCAGCTTGTTCATTTGAACAGGCTCCAGGTGGCTGGTTGCCAGTAGGCAAAGAGCTGGGGAGCCAGGTTTGGCCCTGGATCAGTCTGACTGCCCACAGGCCAGAAGAGCGACTGCGACAACAGGGCTTGCCTCTGCTCATCTCGTGGCCCTCCACCAAGTTAGCTGCAGGAGTGGAGGCCAAGGGACAGACAACCCTCAGAAGCCTTGGAGGGCAGGGTCCCAACCTGAAGGCCACCGGAACATCAAGTCCCGCTATTTGTTGTTATTCAACAGCAACACATTGGTGTATTTTATCAGAAGAGAAAATTCAAGAAAAGACATGCAAAAGCCCAAACCATATGGCAAACCTCTTTGGACAGCCCTGATCATTTGGAGTTTCGCAAAACCTAAAGTATTTCTGTTTTCCTAAGGATTTTATCAATCCAGACTTCTTGTTGGACTCTGTCTCTTGAGGTTACCATTCATGAGAGCACAGAGAACGATACTGAATGGTCACCATAATTGTTTCTGTTTGGGTTTTTATTTATAATTACACAGTATACCCAGGGCTCCATCAAAAATAGTAATGTCAGCTTCAGGAACATTGATGCTTGGAAGGGATTTGTTCACCTTTTGACTGGAAGGAAACATTATCAGACTGAAATAAATCCAAGACACATGGAGTATGGAAATGGTATTCACATTTACTCAGTAAATTAATTGGGTAAGAAAAGGTATAATTATATGAGGGAAATTTCCATGCAAAAATCAACCCAACTCATAAGCCAAATGAAGGTGTTTGGATTTTAGTTTATCACTCACATAGCAAATAATGATTTGCATTCCTGTTTCAAAAAAGAGTGGCCATTTCCCCTAGATAAATAAGACAAAAATGTTTATATAGCCTCAGTTTTAGTCTCTGTATACAACTGTATAATTTTGGCTAAATCACTCCTGCTCTGTGAGAGTTCCTTCCTCCAAATTAAGGCAGAACTCTCAAATTCTGGAATAAATTTTACTCATGGACCCTGAGACTTGCATTTTGGGCTAGAGGGGGAAAAATTTCCCTGATAAATTGTGGATTTCTTAAGGGGCTGATTCACTCTATTCACTGTAGGCACCTAAATGAGATTGCCAGAGAGCATGTTGCTGATTTCATAAACAATTATGCACCTCCTACCTGAATGAGTTCTGTAGGAATAGACTGGGATATGCAAAACAGGATCTGGCCATATTACAACATGTCTGAGATGGATGGTATCTATTCTGATGGTGAGGGAAAAAGGCTCCGGAAACCTTTTAGAGGCAGGAAACAATTTTGGAAGTGCTGCAAAAGACAATGATATTGTTCTTGGTTTAATAGGTGATCTGCCCCATGAAATAAAGCTGCAGGGCCACGTTTGTCTTGGTTAATAATGTCAGCGGAATGAGGAGGTTTAGCTGTAATAACAGTAATAACTGTGTCGATGTAACTGCTGAGGCAGAATTTCCATCTGCAGACTCATAATGTATGACCTTTGTGATACCTCTACCTGTTGATTTTTTTTTCAAGGCAAAATTGGCTTGTCTGTTCTGTTCAGGGGATGGAGGCTCAAATAGGCCATTTTCCCTGGATAAATCAAGGTCTCATGGGTGGTGATTTAATCTCGCAAATATCTTTTTGGACTTGATTAAAATTGCAGAGGAAGGGAGTCAGACATTAACAAATATATTGTTCCTTGATTCTGAATTAGGTGGGTTTAAAGCTGGGCATTTTTATTTACTTCTTGTCTTATCTTATTTTCTTATCTTGCTTTTTAAAACATTGCATATAATTAATACTGCATTTTCTTCCTGTGATCCTTTCCTTGACCTCCCTCAATAGAGTTAACCATTTGATATTCTTGGAGTATTGTCTTGCTTTTATAATTGTCAACTCTTTTGCAGTACATTCATTAGCACATCTTGTCTCCATCACTGGCCTGAGTTCTTTGAAGAGACTGGGTCTTGGTCATTTCTGAATCTCTACTACCTAACACAGAGCCTGGTTAATACTCAATACTTTCTAGAAGTACAGTTGAATATTCTACCTAATGCATTTTTTCCCTAGTAATAATTGGAATTGAGTATTGAGTGCATCACACAGTATGTGCTCATTCTCCTCTCTCAATCCTCTACTGCAGTGGCCCAGAGAAGTAGTATAGTACAGTGGCAGCAGACAGATTGAGATAAGTTGATTGGAGGTTGATTCATTGTCCAAGATGTCCTAACCAGAGTAAGCAGGCCTTGAGCTTGGGCCACCCCATCTGGGACTGGTAACCTCGTGGGACACATGTGACAGTAGACACCTCTGTCACTATGGTTCCCATCTATCATGCCCAGGCTTCTACGCTATTTGCTCTTATATCTCATCTTCTTTCTTTTTCTATGCTGACATCCCTCACGCTGTATTTTTCTCCCATTTTGCCACTTCTCTCTTTTGTCTCCTCTTTTCTCTTTCCCTCCCTTTGAGGCCTTGCACCTGTCGGTGAGTGACACATGCTGACAACTGCTGCTTCGCTGTAACAAGGTGGGAGCTTCTCTGGCAGTCCTCGTCTACAGGACTTACGTGTACCCTCAGAGAGATTTTAGGAAGACTCAACCACACCTGAGAAGGGTTACCAGCCAATCCTATCTGGATGCATTGGAAACACCTGATAAATTTACCCATTATGCTTTGCCCTGCCTTTGGTTGTCTTCTTTCTTCTTCAGAATCCACCCAAACCAGGCTGGTCCTTCAAAGTTCAACTGAAGTTTCTTCTTCCTAATTTTGCACCCGAATCCCTCTGAAGGGCCTAGGGTCCTTGAATTCACAGCCCAGTCTATCCACACCCTCGCTAATCACATGCAACCTGATGGAAACAGCGCTACTGTCATAGTCACTTTGGTATCTTTTTGCACTGTTTTGCTAACTACATACACGTTTGAATATCTATAATGGGCAGCTTTCCATGAAATTCTCTGTGGCATCGCTGGCCTCAAAGAGCTCACGACCTTTGAATCATTTCTGATTATATGCATATTTGCTTAGTGCTTTCTAATGGCTTTTGTATGCATCCTTGCTTCATCTCTCTCTCCATATTTACGTTTCTTTACAAGGTGGGCAGGGCACAGTTCAATATCCCCATTTACATAAGATCAGGCTGATCCTGGAGACGTGAAATCATTTGCTCTGGCGACATGGCAACCCTAGGGAGTGACAGTGATGGCCACGATACTGAGGAGGAGCACAATGATGGTGGCCTCATGCTACTTGCCGGGAGATGCTCATTGGTGCCAGAGTGTTCAAGGGAATTCTTTACACCAATGAACCTCTTGGGGAAAGGCCTTGAGAAGCTCTTCTCCATTCCCAGTAAGCCGCCAGCCTATGTATTGGTTCTAGTTTCTCATCACCGTTCCGATAGTAAAAACTCTAGCAGGGGCGTCTGCCAAAGAGTCCAGCCAAAATTTAACAGTAACTATTTGAAAATCCAATTCTGATGCTGATTTTCGCCATAAAAACAAATACAAGGTCATGGACCATTGCACAGAAAGAAATAAAGAAGCCAGGGAAAGATAATGGACAGCAGGAAACACAGCAGGAAACAGTAATGATGCAAAATATCTGCACGTGTGCCTTCGGTCATCCTTTTTGAGCGCATGTTGACAGAGCTTCCTCTTTCTTGGCATTGAGAGTTTTGTACTCTTTAGTCTTGGACATTTAAAACTTTGTTCCAATTTAGGTCAAACTCACTCAAGCAGAACCTTGAGTTATTGTGTAAATTTTCTCCCTAGAGTATCCCTTCATTTTGGAATGAAAAAGAATTCTTCAAGAATTTCTTGGAGGAATTCTTAAAAGAATTTCAGGCATTAGTGAGTAGGATTGAGAGAATGTAGAACTTTCCAGGTACCTTTCCAAGAAAATATCACAGGCATCATCTGAATATGCCTCCTTTGTCCCTTTTGGATTTTAGTGCTTTAATACTTCCTGTTATTCAAGCAGCTGTCCCCTTGTCTGTCACCTGAAAGGGAGATGGAATAGGACTTTGTTCTCAGAGGTCTCTTTCAGCCCTTATACCCTAAGACTCCAGGATTCCCCTTTTGTTCTCATCTACTCACATTTTTTTTTTTTCTGAATCACAAACACCTTTTGGTTATGTTATTATTTAAATGTATTACATAGCAGAGTTAAAAGGAAAATAAAGTGAAAATTCTCCTCCCTATATATCCCCCACCCCTACCCGGCTCCTTGAATTTACTGTTCACCACGCGATGAGCTCTAAGTCTTAGGCAGTATCTTTTGATTTCACCCATGCACACCTCTGGGAAAGTAAGACTGACTTCACTAGCCTCTCTTTCTGCATCCCATTTGTCCATTTTTTTATGTTAGGAAGGTATTAACCTTTGGTTTGTCTATTGGTTACCCTTGTAGCCTTAAATAATGTGCTTAAACTTCTATTCCTTGGTCTATTGGCATTAGTAAAACAGGGACTCTCATTTTTGGTTTTTTATGCCATTGGTAGAAAAGTGTCTATCCTGAGATTATCTTGTGAAAGGCCAAGGTTAGTTTTGTACTGTCAATCATTATACCCAGGAAAATACCTGTCACCTGTCCCCAGGTTGACAATAAAAACTTTGGGACAAGATACATTGGAAACCAATATCATAGAACATTTGGCAAGTTAAAACTGATAAACTTGGGGCAAAAAAAATAAAAAATAAAAATCAACATATAAACAGTAATTGGGAAAATCATTCACTTAAAAAAGAAACACTATCCAACAATTAGCCGAATTAGCACCTCTATTGATTCTTGGAAGTATTTTCTCCCATTTAACCTACTCAGATCAATTAGCTTGGCATCTGTCTCCAACTTCATATATCAATACAACTGTTTTCTCCCCAGCTAACTGCTGTTTAGGAGATAATGGGAGGGGTGGGCCATTTTACAAGACAATAACACAGTTCCTGGAGAAATAAATCCTGAGACTGAAGGAATCAGATTTATTTCTGAAGAAAGTGGTACATCCCTCCCATGGTGCCTCATATACTGGTGGTTAAACAATTAAGGTTATTTTTGGATACAAAGTTAATTACTTTGAAAAGTCTGTGATACTGCCATTGACAAATACTACCCTTAAAACCCTCAGAAATAACAAGGCAGTCACTCAGAACAGCTAAAATGGCAACAGTTGACATTTGTTATTGCAGGAATTATGGTCTTCCTGCACCTGATCTTTCTCAGCTTAATTGAACCTTATCAGGGAAGACTTCAGAAGTTGCCCAGAGGTGGAGACTGAGAACCCCACTGTTTTACTTGTTAGGCCCAGTGAATATTCCCCAAATGACTTGCTTGCTTCAATTACCTGCCAAACACCTTTCTCTCAATTGTTAAATCCCTTGATTTTAAATTCTATTTAGGAACTAGGCTGGTCCCAAATGTCAAAGAACACCATCCTAATGGCCACTGAATGAAATGAAACTTGGTTTGCGTTTTGGAAAATTTAGAATCTTGTTAGAATCTGAAGATCATAAATAGGGAAGCAGTTGGACATGTATGTTGTACAGTGTCAGATTTATATAGCCACTAACACAATGTCTTCAAATAATACTTAATGATAATGAAAATGAGGGCAATATATAGTTTGGTATAAAAAGGCAGGAAACAGAACTACTCTGGGAATTTTATTTGAAATTGATGCCCATGGATCATTATGATTATCAAAAAGTTATTTGAAAGAAACATCTTTGTCTCAGGATGGTGGGTTTATGGATTTTTTTTAATCTTATACTGTTCTATGTTTTACAAATATCCATGTAGCACACATATTTTATAGTCAGAAAAAAACTATCTTTAATTAGTAATTAAAGGGACATTAGAGGTTTAAAAATTCAAGGTTCCAGACCCCCTTTTTTAACCTATTATTTTATGACCCATCACACTCAAACATCCAGATGTTTCCACATTTCTCTTCCTTTTTTGTAGCCAAAAAAGCCTGGTGCCTAGTATGAGATGTAAGCTGCCTGGTAAGCTGCCTGGTACCGTAAACCGGGATAAAAACTCTCGGAGGCAGAGTTAAGCTTTTACTACTTTTACTTCTACTTTCTTAGAGCTTAGAGAGGGAAAGAAAGATTTTTAGAGAGAAAGATTAAAGCAAGCTTTTCTTTTTGTCTTCTTAGCTTAGAGTAAGAGTTAGAAAGATAGAGCTTAGCTTAGAGAAAGACTAGAGCTTCTTTCTTCTCTCTTCTTTCTTCCTTCTTCTGTCTTCTGTCTTCTGTCTTCCTCGGGAGCCTCGGCCTTACTCTGACCAGTCCTCTGGAGCCTCGGCCTAACTCTGGCCAGTCATTACTTCTTCTATCTGGTTTCTCTTCTGTAACCGCTCTGCCTACGTTCTGGCCGCTCTGATTCTTCTGACCGACCGAGTGACTGCCCGGCTGACTGAATTCTCCGTTCTCCTAACTCGGACCGCTTTCACCCGGTTATATACCTTCAGGTTTGCGGGTGCCTACAGGTGCGTCACATACATATCAGGTGGAACCCATGGCTTCCAGCTAGCTACAACAGCCCTTCCTAATTAGGGCTCCTTCAATGAGATAACTTGTTTTATGTGGATTTGTCTCTGTGTCTTCTATTCTGTTCCATTGGTCTTCATGTCTGTTTGGTGCCAATACCCAAAGGACTTAAAATCAGCATAATGACACAGCCACATCAACCTTCATAGCAGCTCAATTCACAATAGCTAAGCTATGGAACCAACATAGGTGCCCTTCAACAGATGAATAGGTAAAGAAAATGTGATACATATACATAATGTAATATTACTCAGCCATAAAAAAGAATAAAATTATGGCATTTTCCATTAAATGGATGGAACTGGATATTATCATGTTAAGTGAAATAAGCCAATTCCCCAAAACCAAAGGCCAAATGTTCTCTCTGATGTGTTGATGCTAACACAATGGAGGAGGGGGATAGAATTTCAGTGGATTAGACAAAGGTGAATAAAGGGAAGGGATTGGGGTATGGGATTAGAAAAGACAGTAGAATGAATCAGACATAACTTTCCTATGTTCATATATGAATACATGACTAATGAAACTCTACATCATGTACAACCACAAGAATGGGATTCTAATTAGAATAAGTTATACTCCATGTATGTGTAATATGTCAAAATGTGTTCTATTGTCTGTCATGTCTATCTCAAAAGAATAAATTTAAAAAGAGTAAAAAGTCTGATGCCTAATTCTTTGCTGCAGAGGGACCTATTAAAGATTGACAAACTAATGTCTTCAGAGTGTTCCCTCCAGATGCAAATCTTTTCAATGCAAGGGTTTTAAGAGGCAGAGCCTTTTAGAGGAGATGGGGTACATGAGGACTCCTCCCTCCTTGATGGGATTAGGCTTTACAAGGGAGACTTCATGAAGTGTTCCCTTGTCACTGGCCCTTTAGAGCTTAGCCATGTGAGGATGCAGCATGGCCCTCACCAGATACCAGGGCCTGGATCTTGGACGTCCCAGCATCTAGAACTCTGAGAAATCAATTTCTGTCCTTTATAAGTTGTTCCCTCTCTGATATTATTTTATAGGAGCCCCAAACAGAGCAAGTCCGCACCTATAAAAACTGTCATTCATTTAAAGAGCAAATCGTTTATATACACTTGTAAGATCATGTTTCTTAAGTTATGGTGGGTGGACAGTTGTCTCCCAGCAGGAAACCAACGGAAAGTGAATAAGGGACAACGTAAGGGGCTTTAGAGAAGGGGCTGTTCCAAGGGGTGGCAGTTGGCTTAAAGGAAACTGTCAAGGATGGTGGAACTGGGGATCATGCTAGTTGTAGGAGAGGACCCCAGGGTGGTAGTCATGGTCTTCGGTGTGATGGGTTTATGGTGGAATCTCACCAAGCAGCAAAATATAATGAACTATTGATAGACTCAATGATATAGATAATCTCTAAATAATTAGATGGAGCCAAAGAGTGCATACTCTGTGATTCCACTTGTATTAAATTGTAATAAAGGTAAAATGAGTCTATAATGACAAAATCAGATCCGTGGTGGCTTGGGGCTGGGAGGGGAGGCCACTGAAGGAGGGGTTTGGTAACATCTTGTGGTGATCGCACATTTTCTTTCTCAATCATGCTGGTGATTACACAGGTGTATAAATTTATAGAAACACATTGAAGAGTACTAGTAGAAGGGTTTGACTGCATAGAAATAAAATTGGTTAAAAATATCAAGAAGCCACCTCTAACATGTGGTCCAAAGTAGCTCTTGGTTAAAGGAGTTGCCCACAGCACAATTGATAACAGAGGGCAAATGAACAGAGCAACCTGTCTGAATTAAGGAATGCAGTGTGACATTATGAAAAAAGGTCCACCATGGCACATTCCTCTACTTCCTCTTGTCCCATTTAGGAAGAAAAACCCAGGCCCTGCAGTTTGAACCCATTTTCTCAGTTGAGTTACTTCTAACATGAGTCACCTGCTTTTCTATGGAATCCTAATAGTTGACTTTCTCTCTATTTTCTCCATTTGATGTTTTTGGAGGCAAGGCAAATAAGACCATAAATATATGTAGTCCTCTCTTCTCTGTAGAGGATACACCCAAGACTCCCTATGAAGGCCTGAAACCATGGATGATACCCTATCTATATATACTATCTCCTTTCTGATATATACATACCTCTTATAAATTCTAATTTATAAATTAGGCCCAATATGATAGTAATAAAAATAATGGTAAAATAAAACAATTAGAAATATAGTGTAACATAATTACTAGCATCACTACACTTGAACTTTGAAATTATTATTATTGTTATTATTATTTGTGGTGCTGGGGATTGAACCCAGGGCCTTATGCACACAAGGCAAGTATTCTACCAACTGAGCTATATCCCCAACCTGAGCTTTGAGATTATTATTAAGGGTTACTTGAACACAAGCCCTGTGATATTGTGACAGTTGATCTAATAACTGAGAATGTTAGTAAGCAACTAAAGGGTAGGTAGGATATACAGCATGAATACACTGGACAAAAAAATGGTTCATGTCTATCTGGGATGGAGTAGGGTAACATGAGATTTCATCATGCTACTTAAGGCAATTTGCAATTTAAAACTTATGAAATAGTTCTGGAAGCTTCCATTTAATATTTTCAGAGCACAGTTAACCATGGTTAAGGGAGACTACTAAAAGTTTCTTTTGATTAGTAATTCTCAAGCTAGCATTTAGACATTAAAAGTCCTTAACAAAGTAGATATCATCTTATTTGCTATTAAAAATAAATGACTTGGAGGGATATATTCACTTCTTCAGATCTCTTTGGTAGTTAATAGAGGCCCAGTACTTACATATAGTTTTGTCTGGCTCAATACTCTTTTAAAATAATTATATTTTTATTTAATTTTCCTTAACTCAGAATTGTAGACTGCCAACTTTAGTGATATGGAGACTCCCACAATTAAAAGGAAAACTGGTGTGTGCCTCTAGATCAGAACCTCTGTTTTTACATTTACCTTCTCATGCTAAGTGTTATTAAAAAATTATAAAACGACTGGGTTCTATCTTTTTTTTTTTTTTTTTTTGCACCGGGGATTGAACTCAAGGGCACTCGACCACTGGGCCACATCCCCAGCCCTGTTTTGTATTTTATTAGAGACCGTGTCTCACTGAGTTGCTAAGTGCTTGCCATTGCTGAGGCTGGCTTTGAACTCGTGATCCTCCTGCCTCAGCCTCCCAAGTGCTGAGATGACAGGCGTGCGCCACCGCGCCCGGCCTGGGTTCTATCTTTATCTTCATAAAGTTTCAGATTGCTGAGTAAATTAAAAGAATTTCTTTTCTAAGTCTCTGAATTGATAGATATTAACCGTCAGTAAAGATTTAGAAGATATTAATTTGGTTAACCAAAAAATATTTGTTGAACAACTACCGAATACTCTAATCAGCATATCTATTTCTGTGTAACAAATTACTCCCAAACTTGGTGACTCTAGGCATCATGTATTCATTATATTAAAGTTTCTGTGGGGGTAAGTTTCTAGAAAGACACCGACTCTTTCTCTCTTGAGATTATGATTAAGGCATGCTTTGGGTGTCTAGTCATCTCAAGGCTCAGACCCCAGGAAGGTTGACTTCTTAGTCAGCATGTGATAGTGGGGTGGTCGACAGTCCTGGGGGGGCATTGGTTGGAGTCATCAGTCTTATTCCACCTGGGCCTCTCATCAGGGCTACCCAACATGGCAGCTTGCCGCCCACAGAGTGAGGTTCCAAGAGAGAGGAGATGAGAATGTTGGGGAGAGGGTCTTGTTGTAAACCAATATGGAAGTTTCATAGCATTACTTCTCTGTTCTGTTCTTTGGAAGCAGGTCAGGTCCCCAGGTCCAACCCCCACTCAAGGGGAGGTGGTCACAAGTCCAGGAACACCAGGAGGTGGGGGGTATTGGGGTGTACTTCAGAGGCTGCCTGCACCATCAGTCCCACCGAATGGACAAGTGTTTGGTGACTGAGGACAAACTACTGCCAGAACTGATAGGGAGATTTTGTGCGGCAGTGAGGAGTTGGCTGTGGCAGCCAAGGGTAGGTTTGAATCACGTCCTTTTCCTAAGGGGACTGCAGAGACCTGGAAGAGATGGTATATAACCAACAGCAATAGTTAATTAATACAATGCTGAATGTAATTCTTTGTAACAATAAGTGGAACTTGCCCTCAAGGAGTTTCTTATTACAGATGAAGTGTGTGTTGGAATACATATGATTTAAACTGCAAAATCTCAAGAGCTGCATGAGGTTGTATGAGAATGCACAGGAATTATGGTACTAGTCAAATCATGATACTAGTTAAAAGTAAAAATTTACTTGGGAACAGTTGTGACTTTTCAGCTTCCATGAAAACCTCTTGATAACATCTGTATGTTTCAATTCATTGGAAACTTAGTGCATACACACTTTGTGTGAGGCACTGTGAAATATTATAAATACAATCTTTTTTTTTGTTTGCACAATAACCCTGAAGTAAAATATCATTACTCTCATAATTGCAGTGAGTTAACTGAGATTCAGATATGTATACTTTTGTATTCAATGGAAGAGTTGAGATTTATGTTAAGTACATCATTCATTTTTTCCCCATTAATTTATTCAATAAATACTTACGAGTACCTGACATGTTCTAGGACCTACTTAAGGCCTTGGAAATACACAGATGAGCAAGGCAGAAAATGGTCCTCATGTCATATGCTTTACATTGTAGCAGGGGAGAGAGAAGACGATGATATACCAGAATATATATATCTCCAAAAAACATTGGGATAAGTGATTTGTCTTTTCCTATTGGAATGTGAACTCCTGGAGAAAAATAACCTTATTTATCTCATTACCACTTTAAGTACCTAGAAGAGTTTTTAGCATAGAGTAGGAGCATAATCAATATTTTAATTGGCCAAAGACAAAATAGTAAGTAATTGTACTAAGTAGAAAAAACTGGTGTTAGTGAGGCACTGAGGAATTACTTCAGGTTAGGTAGTCAAGGCCAGCCTCATGGAAGATGTGACATTAGAGCTGAGGTCTGAAAGATAAGAAGCAGCCAGCCATGCAAATACCTGGAAGAATATTTCAGACAGAAATAAACAGGGCTGGGGATATAGCTCAGTCAGCAGAGCACTTGCCTTGCATGCACAATGCCCTGGGTTCAATCCCCAGCACACCCCCCCCAAAAAAAAAAAAAAAAAAAAAAGAAATGAACAGTTAGTGCAAAGGCCCTATGTGGGAATTAGCTTGGTGGTTTTATGGACAAAAATGAGGTTATTATGGGGGCTGGGGTTGTGACTCAATGGCAGAGCACTTGCCTCTTGCCTCGCACATGTGAGGTACTAGGTTCAATCCTCAGCACGATATGAAAATAAATAAACAAAACAAGGATTTTAAAAAAAAATAAGAAAAAAAAAATTAGGTCCTTGTGCTAAGGCTTGTGGATCAAGGTGGTTGAGAGTTGAGACCAGAGAGATCCCTGGGCAAGATCATATGAGGCACAGTAACTATCAACAAAGTTTGCATTTCACTTGTAAACATGATGGAAGCTATTGGGAAGTTTTAAACAGGCAATCAGAAAAGCAACATAATCTTTTGCAGTAATCCAGGGAAGAAATAAAAAGGTCTAAATGAAGGGACAGGAACATAAATTGAGGGAAAGGGGAAATGCTAATCATCGATGGGCTACTTACTGATGGTTTGAATATTCGGTGGTGTGTGTGTGTGTGTGTGTGTGTGTGTGTGTAAGTAGTTGTCAAAGCTGACTCTTAGTAACCTTGATTTTGGGGGAGGAAGTGAAACTGTTTCCTTAGATGTGGAAGACTGACAGCAAAATCTTTATCAGTTTCCTAGGCCTGCCTTATGCAAGTACCTCAGATGAGGCGGCTTAAACAAGGGAAAGGAAGGGATTAGAGCTTGAGGCCTCCTATCTTGTGAGGAGACCCTTATAAAATAGGCAGCATTTGGTCACTTGTGCTTCTGTCTTCTGTGTAAGGAAGTAGAATCACTTCTCTCTAGAGGAGCAGCCCTCACCAGACAACTGAGCTTGCCCGTATCCTGATCTTGGACTTCACAAACTCCAAAATTGTGAGAGATAAATTGGTGTTCCTTATAAATTACCCAGGGTCAGGGAGAGCGTTTGAGCAGCACAAGTGAACTAAGATAATGTCTCTCACCCTGCATGTGGAGGTTTTCTGGCAATCCTTGGCGTGCCTTGGCTATAGCCACGTCATCTAATTTCTGCCTTCCTCTCCAAGTTGCATCCTCCCAAGGAGAGCAGGCTGTGGCGCCATGAGGGGCAACCCAGAGTTTCTCTTTTGACCACATCCAATGAGATTTGACAGTCAGACTCCAAAAAGGGAGGTCAATTGCTGTAGGAGAACAGAGAAGGAAGAGGCAGCTGGGTGGTCTTCATGGAGAAGGGCTTAAAGAATGTTGGCATTTTGGCAACATCAAATTGCAGGCTTCTCTGGGACTCCCAAGCCAGTGGGTAAGTAAATGGATAAGCAAATGTATTGTAACACAGAGGCATTTACAGTTTTTTTTTTTTTTTTTTTTTCCTTCACAGAGGGAAAGATCACCAAGGAATTATTAAACTCTAGATCATTCACTCTGGCTATTTCTTGATGGAGCTGACAGCTACCCAGTGGGACACAGTGACTTAGAAATATCCCTCACGTCCCCCAGGACGAGCATCTCTCTTTCAGTCTCTGCTGAGACATCTCTGATGTCTCACACAGCAAGAATAATGGGTCAAAATAATCCCTGGATTGGGAACTGCTCCTTGTTTGATCCTGGCATGCTGAGATGAGATTTGAGAGACCTGTTAAAAATTCGAGCATGGTCGTGTTGCTTTCCTGATTAAAGGTCTTTAATTGATTTCTACTGTTTCTAGACACAAAAAAGACTCTGATCCTAGACTTTGCCTAGAAAATCTTGCATGTGCTGGCCTGGCCTAATTCTCTCGCCTCTCTGCAATCCCTCCCCAATGGCCTTTATTTCACACTGGCTTCCTAATAGGACCTGTTCCTTTTGCCTGCGATTCTGAATGCCTGTGTCTCCCTTGTGAACCTCAGTTTTCTTCCTCCCCCCTCTCTCTCCCAGTCTTCTTCTCCTCATCCTCCCATGGCTTATGTGCCTTTTAGGGGGCACCAGAAATCTGTTTAATCCTGGTCATTTGACTTTGCACAGCGTCTGCTGTTTCTTTTGTAATAACTTGCAGAGGTCTAGGTGGATTTTGAGAGCGGTTCTTTTACAACCCAGTCCTTTTTTTTAGGCTATTCCCTACATCTCCACTAGGGGGAGGGGTGCCCAAGTTTTATGCTTCAGAGATTCGGTTACAGTTTACTCTATGGAAGGAAGTCCAAGAGAGAAAGTTAAGAGCAGATGCCCAGCTGCAGTGGATGGAGGCTTGTTAGTGCTGGAGCAGAAAACAATTAAAACAACCCAAGACCAAGGAACAGAGAGGAATGGCTGTTGGTGATTGCAGATGGTGAAGGGGTGAGCGCTAGCTGCTTAACATTTTTATGAATATGCACTTGAAGGGAAAAGGTGTCTGGGCACTGCTAGAGGCTTTTGTAAGTGGGGACTCTTTATTTACTATTCCTTGTTGCCCCCACTAGAGAAAACCGAAGTGACTATATAGAAAGCTCAACTGCGAAGTAGGCAAGGCTTCTGACAGATAACCTGCAGATGGGAATATTTTTGAACACAATAGGGTAAGAGAGTGGTGGTCAAAAGTGTGGGCTCAGGTTCTGGAATCTGTGTCTCAGCTCTCTCATTTCTTAGTGAGATTACCTTGGACGAGTCACATCACTTCTCTGCGACTTGGTTTCCTTATCTGTAACTTGGGAATAGCAATTGTCCTTTGTGGGTTAATCAGAGCTAAAAACCATGTCATGCTGATTACGTGTTAGACATTATTCTAAGTGCTTTTTGCCTAAGTGCTTTAGTTCTGGAATGATCCTAAGACATAGATGTTATTGTTCTTTTCATTATCTCCACAGCATAACTGAGCAAAAGGAAACATGGAAAAATTTAGGAATTTGCTAAGGCCATACAGCTGGAAATGATGCAGTCACATAGGAACCCACTGGGTGATCAGAAAGGGGCCTAGTTTAAATGAGGCACTTAGAAGTGTTAGATATCATTTGGCTGAGGAGCCTCTCCTAGCTGTATGTGGGGGTTCAGGAGGCAGACATTAGTTCTTCCTAATCTGAGTTTTTCTAAGAGGTAAGGAGCAGAGAAATTACCCAGACTTGGCAGGTTTAGCTTCATGACTATTTTTTCTGGATTTGTGAGAGGAGTTTGGGGTGTTTGGGGTACACACAGCTTTACCTTGGAGTCCATTTGTGTAGACAGCCCTGAGACAGTGGGCTTCTCACCTGTGTGTGAAGCATGGCGTGCCCAGTGAGGCAGAGAGCAAACCATCACTGGCCCCTCAGCTCAGGATTTGGGGAGGATGGAAGCCCTACCTGCAGGCCCCAGGTAGACATCTTTGTTCTCACAAGGACCCTGCCTGCAGTGAGAACGGGAGGCAACAGTATGAAGAAGCTTCTGGAAGATCAGGATTGCAGTCTGGTGGCTGGAGTAAAACAAGGAAATCCCACAGGAGACACGTTACACCCTTCAGAAACAAGGAGAGAGAATTTAAAGAAGAAGCAGATGAGGCCAACAGGCATCCAGTCTGATCACTCTCCAGGGAAAACCCTCAGGCTCCGTCTCTTAGGTATAGAGTAGTAAGATAAATAAAAATCTATTTTAATTTAACCATTTTCTCTATTTTGTGGAAGAAATCAGCCTGGTGTATCATATGAGGTATTCTCTGGGACATCTACCCTCAGAAATCTGTATCCTTGGCACCCAAGTTTGATTGATGTGAAAGGTAGAATCTATAGACAGGCACCCACGTTATAATTCAGGTTGAATTTATGGCTCAGGCTTGACACAAAATGATGGTCAACACACGTTTTCAAAACAAACTGTATTCTCTTCAGACATTACCTAATGCCATCCTGTGGGATTTACTATATGAATATAGACTCCAGAAATAAATGTTATTTAAAACCAGTGTTTTTTGTTATTAAATGGAGTGTTGCATCCAATCACATAGAAGCGGAAGGACATATTTGAAACCTGTATTATCCACAGCATGGGTATCTGTGGTAACTCTTGCAGGGCATGTCTGGCTACCTGGTATTGCATGAGTCCCAGAACCCCGATGGGTACAGATGGATGCCTCATTGATGTTCCTGAAGATAATGATGCTAGAAGTTTCTTTCTGTTCTCTCACCAGACAGTACATTTGGAAAATATATCTAACTCTTCTAAGAATGGATGACCCTGTGAGATGAAGAAGACTGAGATTCCTCTTCTAGAGATTGGTATCAGAAGGACTCCAGCCAGCCACAGAGGTTAGACAGATGTCCAGGAATACTGTGGTTGCTATAAATTGACATTATTTTCATCAAATTTGTTATAGTCTCATAAGGTTAACACATTTGTTGTTAATTTTTCATTAGCATTCTAAAATGTAGAGTAACAAATAATTTCTGTGACCTTTTTAAATAATAGGATACAATAATAATAATTGAGTCTGAAATATGATAAATAATGATAGAAAGGTTTGTATAAATGTGGTGAGGGTAGCTGCTATAGAATACCCTGTGACTGAGAAAACTTTATTGTGAAGGCATTTTCAAATCATCACCCTTCCTTGGCATTATGCAATGTTCACTGTTATTGAGGATTGATAAACTAGAATTAATGGTCCAAAGTTTGAAAAGCTTTATTACAGGTACATGGAGAATGATTGGTAACCTTGGCTCAGAAATGCTTCGAGAGTTTCAATGAGCTTCGCATACTTTCCCAGAGTGATTCTGAAAATGATAAAAGCCGAGCCCTTAAGTGTAATGATAATATCTAACATGTACTGAGGGCTTAGATCTGCGACAGTCCACAGGTGCCACCAAGAAATCAGTCCAATGGTTTGGCATGTGCAGTGAACTGCGTGTTTGTGCCTGCCTTCAGGAATTCATGTGTTGAATACTAGTATCCAGCCGATGGTATCAGGAGGTGGAGGCTTGGGAGGTAAAAGGGGTTCATGTCCTTGTAAAGGGACCTCAGAGGGCTCATGTCTCCCTTCTGTCATGTGAGGGATGCAGCAAGATGATCATGTATGAACCTGAAAGCGGAGCCTCCCCAGACACTGAATCTGCTGCCACATTCATCTTGGACTTCCCACCCTCCAGAACTATGAAAAATAAATCTCTATTGTCTATAAGCCACCCAGTGTATGGTGTTTTGTTATTACAGCCCGGATAGACTAAGGCAGCATCTGTCTTTGTTGTTTTGGGTTGTACTGCATTAGGCAGGCTGAGTTTACAGCTTTGAAACTAAGCATTTCTTCTTCCATTGGGGGCTGAAAGATCAAGTCTGGGGAAAAAGAGACGACATTGTTTTTGTCTGCACTGAACTTCTGAGCTGAGCAAAATTTGAGTATGTGAACATGGGTACAATTTAAAACGGTGTCAAGAGACACATAAATAGATTTTTTTAAAAAGTAATAACAAGACTCTGCCTTGAAATTTTGAATGTTGCTTTGCTTTCTCTGAAATTCTTTTTCTAAAATGGGATTTTTGTATTTAACAGTAGAGTATGAGCGTTTATTAAAGATAAATAATTTTGGAGTATAAAATAGTATGTTGTAAAATGCATTGGATTAGATCTAGGCCTTAATAGTTATATGAGGATCAAAATCCAAGTCAAAATCCCTCTGGAGTAGAATTCCTTCTTTGTAATATGGAGAGAGCTGGATTAGATCCTCTCCAAGCTGATGTTCAGTCCTGAGCTGAAATCTATGATTTATAACTTGAATCAGTTGGAATCTAGCAGAGGTGCCTTGTGACTCTATTTTGCCCAGATGCCTGCCATTCCTCAACTGTAACTCACAGAAAGCTCCTCCCTGGCACCACTGACCCACTGATTAATATATCAGAGGAGGAGCAGGCAAAAGGGACCTCCCCAGACCTTACTACGTAGCCGAAAACTCAAAGGCAGCATCACAGGCCCAGACACCTATGGTTAAAATGCTGAAAAACAAACCATAAACAACAGCGTTTTAGCACAGTTCATTAATGTGCCAACAAGACATTACTGTGAGAAATAAGGAGGGGGTGGGGTGGGGTGGGCGTGGGGAAAATGGAGGAACTTTGGGTAAAGGTGAGGAAGAGAAGGGGAGGGGGCATGGGGGGCAGGAGTGAGGGTGGAATGAGATGTAGGAGATGTATGGTTACACGTGTGGTGTGACTCTACATCGTGAACAACCGGAGTTATAAAGCTGGGCTCCGTTTGTGTACAATGAATTGAAATGCATTCTGCTATCATGTATAACTAATTAGAACAAATTTTTAAAAATTCTAAAAATGCAGGGGCGCGGTGGCGCACGCCTGTAATCCCAGCACTTGGGAGGCTGAGGCAGGAGGATCTTGAGTTCAAAGCCAATCTCAGCAATGGTGAGGCACTTAGCAACTCAGTGAGACCCTGTCTTTAATAAAATACAAAAAGGGCTGGGGATGTGGCCCAGTGGTCGAGTACCCCTGAGTTCAATCCTCGGTACCAAAAAAAAAAAAAAAAAAATCTTATTAGAATATAAAAGCAGTATCTCAAGAGTGGTCAAAAAAAAAAAAAAAAAAAAAAAAAAGAATAAAAGGATAAAGGGCACAAATAAAGAAAGAATGCAATGGAAAGAAGGAAGTAAAAGATGGGATAGGGAAGCAGATGGGAAAGCAGCATATCCATATGACAGTTTTGCTGTCACATCTCAAATTACAAAACCTATGGCAATCTCTTGAGGCAAGAACCTCAATCTCCCCCTTCACAAAATGTGGCTAAGCACACTTCCAGTCTCTAGATTTCCTTGCCCAAGTGTGCACATGATTGTGGTGTCGTGAGTGGCACAAGTAGGGCACTTTGCCCACATTTGGTCAAATCTCTACAAGCTTTGGTTGTTTTATTATTATTGTTTCTGCTGCTGTTGTTATTGTACAGATTAAATGATAAAGGACATCTAAAATTCTCTAAAGCAATCCCTGGCCCCTGGTAAGCAGCAAATGGTAGAAAGATAAAGAAATATAATCAAAACTTATTAAAGATGTGTTAACAATGGCCTCCACTGGTTGAGTACTATGTTGCTACCACCACAACCTGGAGAGGTTGGATTAGGGCTTCTGTTTTGCTGGGGAAAAGCAGGGAGGCAGGGAGGTTAACTGGCCCACAACCATGCTGCTGGGAAGAGACACCTACTCCACGGCCTTTTGTCTAGGTAAACAAATCCAGGCTCTTTCTCTTGCCCCTTACCAGGCACCTTTTGGTCCTTTAATACTTAGCAATTTATTCATGAATTGCTTATAACAACCCTGAAAGGTATGTATCTTTCATTTCATTTGAATAAAATCCCAAAAGATAATTTACACTTCAATTCTCAGATTCCAATGCCCGCTGCTCTCCTTCTACAATAAGCACATATGGAAGAACCTTGTGGAAAATGTGAAGTGTACACTAGTCTACCCTTATTCGGGGCTTCACCCTCTGTGGTTTCAGTTATTGGTGGCCAAATGTAGTCTGAAAATATTAAGTGAAAAATTCCCCAAATAAAAAAAATATTCCTAAGCTTTAAATTATGTACCATTTTGAGCAGCATGATGAAATCTCATGCCATCTTGCTCCATCCTGGGAGCTTGGGACATAAATCATTGTCTTTGTTCACTGTATCCACACTGTATATGCTACCTGCCCATTAGTATGTTGTAGTCTTGGTTATCAGAGAGACTGTCCCAGTATTGCAGTGTTTGTTTTGAAGTAAAATTTATTTTATATTGGCTCCAAGATAGAGGACTAGTGATGCTGGCAATACAGATATATAAAAAAGAAGCAATAAGGTGCTTCCTTTTAAGTGAAAGGGTGAAGGTCCTCAACTTAATAGGGAAGGAAAACTTTTGTGCCCCAAAGTTAAGATCTACAGTAAGAACAAATCTTCTATCCATGAAATTGTGAAGAAGGAAAGATAAATTCATGCCAGTTTTGCTGTCACATCTCAAATTACAAAACCTATGGCCAGTGGGTAAGAAATGCTTAGTTAAGATGAAAAAGGCATTAACTTATGGGATTGTTATTATCCACGGTTTCAGGCATCCACGAGGGGTCTTGAAATATATAGCCCTGCATAAGGGGAGACTATTGTGTACTTCTTTTAGGCCAGCACCATTCAATGTAAATACAATGAGTCAAATGTATAGGTTTGCTGGGCACAGTGGTGCATGGCTCTAATCCCAGAGGCTTGGGAGGCTGAGGCAGGAGGATCACGAGTTCAAAGCCAGCCTCAGCAACGGCGAGGTGCTAAACAACTCAGTGAGACCCTGTCTATAAATAAAATACAAAATAGGGCTGGGGATGTGACTCAATGGTCAAGTGCCCCTGAGTTCAATCTCTGATACAAAAAAAATATATATACATATACATATATATATATACATATATATATACACACACATATGTTATACACGTGATTCAAATTTTTCTAATAGCTACATATAAAAAGGTAAAAAGAAACTAGCAAAACTACTTTTATTAGTATATTTTATTTAATTCAGTAAGTCCAAAATATTTTCACTTAAATATCTAATTAATATAAAAATGACTAATGAGGTATTTTGTGTTATTTCCCCCCCAACCCCATGTTTGGTCATCTTTGTGACCAAAAGACCTGAGCTTAGTGTTCCAGTGTTTAGCACATCTCAATTTGGAGTAGCCACATTTCAAGTGTTTATAATCCACATGGGGCCAGTTATTGTTGTTTTAGTTCATGTAGTTTTGGACAATCGCCTTGTCAATTTGGATGATTCTCCAAGCTATGAAAGGCATTGAAGTTGGTAGCCACAGCAAAATTGTCACAGTATAGCAAAAAGGAAAATTGTGATCAAAAATTTTATGAATTTATCTTGTCAATGAAATTTTGGACATTACTTGCTAAATATACAAAGCAAATAATAGTGGTTTAGTAAGCTTTTTCATCTCTGTGACCAAAAGACCTGACAAGGACAATGGAGAGGAGGAAAAGTTTATTTTGGCTCATGGTTTCATAATCTTCAGTCCATAGATGGCTTAGTCATTGCTATGGGCCAGAGGTTAGGCAGAGGGAGCACCATGGCAGAAGGGCATGGAGGAGGAAAGCATCTTAAGACATAATACTCAGAAAACAGAGAGAACTCTGCTCACCAGGGACAAAATATAAACCCCAAAGTCATGCCCTCAGTGACCTACCTCCTCCAGCCACATCTTACCTGGATACCATCACCACCTGGTGAATCATTATCAGTGGATTAGTTCACTGATCAGGTTACATCTCACAATCCAACCATTCTAGCTTGGAACAATTCTTGCATTGTCTCACACATGAGCATTTTGGGGGACACCTTCTATTCAAACCATAACAAATAGACTAACTTACTTTGCTCTTAAAAAAGCAAAATACAATGTTTTTTTTTTTTTTTTTTTTTTTTTTTCACTTATAACATGACTTGGCTGTTATTCCCTTTTTGATCAGCAAATTTAAAAGGTAGTTAGGATTTCATGTAGAACAGAAGGAAATATTCAGAATTCATTTCCTAGGTATTTAGGGAATACAAAATAGGGAGATGGGAAAATGAGAATTGCAGGGATGTCATCAAAGTCTCTTATCTGCAAAGCTGTCACTTTATAGAGACGTAGTCATCTAACAGGCACTGTGCAGGGTTTGTTTTGGTGGAGACTTTCCACTTGTAAGAAAATTTTATGAACTCTACTCAGAAATTCATGGGAAAAGCCAAGAGACTGTATCACATGCTTCTGCCTCTTTTATTTACTTATGTCACATGAACCATATGTCAGAACTCTTAAATTTGAAGATTTTTAAGTCCCATGATGAACTAGATAATAGTTAAAGTTGACAGTAAGGGCCAAGGAGTTTCTAGAAAATGCTAAACCCCTGACATTCAGAAGCCACATTTATATAACACTTTACTGGAATGTCTAACAGTTCCAGAGAACAGTAGTGATGTTCTAAGAACTTTTCTCCCAAACTTGGGCCATAACAGCTTAATTTTTATGCTTGTAGTTCAACAAACCAAAGTACATGCTTGTTCCTAGGCTGCATGTAATGATTTTAGCTATATCCACATTTAAATTTTACTTCCTCGTTTTATATTGCTCACTTCTTTTTTGTTCCATCTACACCATTGCTTTATCAAACTGTCCTTGTTTTTATTTTATTCTAGAACAATTAGAAATATCAGTAATTAAATTGCTGAAATCTGCCTGTGTAAAGTTGAGAAAGAACATTTCAATTCTATCAGTATGGGTGTTAATTATTTTAGGCAAGCTGTCATTTAGGCTTTCTAAAGTGGATTTTGTTCTTGTAGTCAAGAACATTGCTTAGTGCAGAATTAATTAATCATTATAAATATAAAACCTGCAGTATCAGCTCCTATGTTCAGAAAGGTTTCAAGAGGCAAGGTTGAAAGAGTCAATAGGTTGCTGAAGGGAATCTTACCATGCACCCCCACCCACTATCTGATAAAAGGACAATTAAACTATGTACTTCATCTTTTTATAGGCCCTGACTTCAAGCATCAGTTCAGGAACTGGAAGAGCCTGTATTTTGCAACACAGAGTGTTTTGTTTTGATTTTTTTGGGGGGAGTATCTTCTTTTAAAGAGATATTTAAAAGCAAGATTGACAAGAAAATGGATGCAAATTGGAATTTACTTTGACAGAAGGGAGATATAAAACAAAAACAAAATGAAACTTCAAAAAGAATTTCATTCTCATAGAACTAGGCTAAATAGAACACATGTCTTTGAAGGGCTCTGAGTTTTCCCAAGTACCCAGTGGCCACTTAAGAAATGTTCTATGCAATGACCATAATAATTGTATTCCTTGCATTAAGACTTAAGTCATTCTGGTATGAGGGAAAAAAAGCTGCCTTTCTCCATTATCTTTCCTGCTGCTTTTAAGTAATGGCCGGCCCTGTAATGTTGTTTCATTTCCTTTCTCTACCATGGAAGCTAAAGTCAATCAAGTTATACTGGAATACATTGACCAAAACATGGAGATCATGTCTATAAGGGTAAAGAAACCTAAATAATGATGATATTAACTAACATTTAATAAACCAACTATATGATAGCCACTCTGAGTGCTTAAAGGTAATTGCCTTGGATAAGTGCTTTATACATAATTGTCTCATTTAGGTCCTAGCACTCAGAAGCAGAGGGCTCCCCCCATGAAGTTTGCTGTATTTGTATGTTATTAGGTTAACATCTCAGCATTTTATAAACACCTGTTTATTTAAAAATATATATATTGAGAATTGGTTCTTTGCTAGGCACCCTCTCAAGGGAGTGCACTGATCCTCAGACTAATTTTGTGAGCAAACAAACCACATGATCTCCTCGCCACACTGAGGATTATGGTTTGGCTGGTCTGGGAGGGCCCTGAGGCTTGTGTTTCCATAAGCTCCCAGGTGATACCTATGCTGCTGGTTTGAGGACCACACTTTGAGAACAATGACAGAGTCGAGACTTAAACCAGTTTTGAAGTGATTAAGACCAAAGTGCCACATTATAATTGTCAGAACCCAATTAGTAACTGCAGCTTTAGGAAGCAGGCTTAGCTTTGTCAAAAGAGGGATATTTGAGTTGGGCCTTGGGTTGTGGGTAAAAGTAGGTGCATGTTGGACTGTTTACTTAGTAAGTTCTTATTGGTCAGTGAGTTGGTGAAAAAGATGCACCAGGTGTCCCAAACCATTCTGGGATGCCTTCAGAGCTTCTTGTCCTCTTTGAAGATAATCTTTGGGGTCCATATGTTTTATTGGTGTCCACACATGCATTTGACATGCCTTTCTTATTGTTCTTTCTTCTGTAATTGAAGCATCTACCTGGGCAGGTAGTGAGAGAAAAGCATGATTCAGCCCATGTGGTCTAATTTATTAATTATGCAAGCATATCCCCCCCCATTTTTTAGTTTATTTTAAAAGATACCTTTTTATGATTTATATCACAACAATTATATTTCTAATGGGATTTTAATTGATTTTGAATCCAATTAAAGAAAACCTATTTTTAAAACACATTTCAGCTGCTGCCACTCAGAAGTCACGCCAGGCTTGCCCAGTGGAAGTCACTGGAGCATAATTTGAATGCACTTTGGTGTGATGAACCAACGGGAAATCTGAAAATGACCTATATGTGATATTCCTTTATAAAAATTGCCTTGATATGTCTGGTACTTCTCGAGAATATGCCTGTGCCTAATGAGATCACTGTTTTTATTAGAGAGAGTTCTATGCTCTTCTGGGTAAGAGTCTTTGGTTCTGGTTTTGGGGAAGAGGCATTTCTTTTTTCTCCTAGGACAAAGTGTCCTCTTGTGCACATATTGCATCGATAAATTGAGATTTTTGTTTCTCAAAGTCATGTTTATTCTGAACTCCTACAGAGGATGGGTTCAGAGAGCTAGTTTTTTTTGTTTTTTTTTTTTTTTTTTTTTGTTTTTTTTTTCCTAGATTTGGTTTGGTTACATGATTCACAAACCTAAGTGTAATAGTTCCATCTTTCCTGCTGGATAAACTCTACAATCAAGGCTCTTCATAGTTACAATTGCAATCTAAGCCTCAGTTAAACTTGACTACTTATTATCCCCCCTTTCCTGTGTTGTACACGGACTGCTATTGTTCTTGTTTTGAACTAGAATAAGCCATTTCACAGTGTGACTTAATGCCAGTGGTCTGCAGCCTAGTGGAACTTTCTACCCTGGATATTTTTAAGTCCTGGCCTCAGGTATTGTCTAAGGAGCACATTAATGGTGACTATTGACTTATTTATTTGCCAGTGTTCATAAAGTCAACAGACTGCAGCTCTGCCCATTTTGAGGTGAGCCTGAACTGGAATGAAATATCTCTTTTTCTTATAACTAATCCCTGCTTCAGCTAAGCCTGTTAGGTCAGTCATCCGTGGAAGTCCACACAATTGCAAGCTTCCTAAACTCCAAACAACCACACAGCTATTAATGCTTAATTTGTATTCCTAGTCCTCACTGCCACCAACAAGGGTCAGTGTTTGCAGGAGCCTGGCTGTGTGGAGAGAGGAAATGATTTTCACATGTTTCCAAGATGGGTTTTACGTATGAAGCAGCCAGCCTGCCTGTCACAGGTCACGGAAGCTGTGGTTTGTAAAGAAGCCAGGTGGTTTTTATTACCCAGGGAGGAAAGCAAAAGCCCTCTAGGCTCTAGGGTTGTTTGAACCAGAATAGAAAGAGAGAGGAAGACAAGGAGAGAGAGATGAGGGAAGATGGCAGGAAGAAGTGGGAGAGGAAACAGTGGAGGGAAAGAAGAGAAAGAAGCAGGAGAGAGAAAAGAGAAAGAGAACTACAGACAATGAGCTCAGGTGTGCTTTTCCGTTTACCCTGTAGGCCCTGTACTGTAGTTATGGCCGAGGAAAAGGTTGAAGGGTTAGAACTTAAGCCAGCTCCATATGGTCCCTCAAATTTCAGTGAGGTCTGGAGACAGTGGTTTAGGATTTCAAGGCCCTCTCAGGTTGTGGGGAAATGCTGAGGGGTTAAGTGGGAGGGACTCGGCTGGGGACTCAAAAGCCACAGAGAGGGTGGTTGCCGCGTGTCAGCCACAGAGGCACCATGGGAAGCACCATGGGTCACAGTGGTGCGCGTTGATGCCATATGCAAAAGTTTCAGGCCACAGTTCAGTGGAGTCATGGATGTAGATTCCATGACCTAAGTCCGGTGAAGCCTCATGGGCAAACCAACCTGAAAACTGCTCCCCTGGGAATACCGCAAGGCAAGAAGGCCCCCCCACTAGGATTTTATATCAGGTCTAAGGGAAGAAGGAAAGGAAAAGGGTGGGCAGAGATGCTGGAAAGAAATAAATCCACAAACAACAAAACAAAACACCCTGAAGTTTGTTCAGACTTTTGAACGTGAAGAGATGAAGTTTGATGGAACAGCCTTGATATGGCATAAGTGGATCTGTTGGTCCCTAAAAGACAGGAAGTAGGGTTCATGAGCAATTGGAGATGCTCCGTTCAACTATTTTTGCATGAAAATAGTGGCATGCGTCAAAGTGTGTCAACATCAACTCATCCTTGCCCTATTGTAAATGTCACTTCCTCCCTGAAACCTTTGCCATTCCTTCAGTGGAGGTTTGTTCATTGTCTTGGTTCATAGTGACTGCTAACTTATAGAATCACAGATCCACAGGATACAAAAGGACCTGGTGGGCCATCATTTAGACCTGTTCTCCATCTCACAAGACAGTGCCATCCATCATCAAGGGCAGGAAATCCTTCATTCATTTTTATACAGACCAAAGTACCGGTGATGGTCCTTACCCTTCTTCCTAAATCAATGTGTGTCCAGCGTGTCGCAAAGATGGGGTTTTCTCACTTGTACAATGGAGACAGCAATGCTCTCCTGTCAGGGGAGAGCATTGACTCTTCCTTCAACCTATCTCAGTTCCTCTGGAAGGAATTGACTTGTCTTGGCAATGGGAAGGACCAGGGAAAACAATAAGCAGCTTATTTCCATTGTGTGGCTTTGTTGTTGTGTCAACTCACCCAGCCTGTGCACAGACTAGTAAAGTTGAGACAGGAAGAATAGACTTCTAAAGTTGACTTCGACCTGACCTTACAGGCTTAGCAGAAACAGCAATTAGATTATAAGGAAAGGAGTATTTTTATTTTCAGTTAAAGCTCCCTCCTTTCAAAATGAGCAGGCCTGCCGCGTGCTGACGTTTTATCTATCAGTCTGTGGAAGAATATCCTTCCTGTTGTTTGATTTCATTGTGTTTTCACCCAGGACTTCATAATAGGATTTGCAAGTGCAAAGGGCACTTGAGTTCCAGTGGAACATGAAAAATCTAGTATTTTAGATTTGAGGCTTTAAGTTTTCTGGTAGGTATAAAGAACAATTGATTAGCTGCCCTTAATTCTCCTTCTCCCACTCCTCTTCCCCTCCTCCTTAGTCCTCTCTCCCATTCTCTCTATTTTCCAGGAGATTATGTACAGGGAGGTCAATGGTAGGACTCTGAATGGGCAGCCTTCTGGTTCCATGTAGTTCATTCCAAGAGCCCTAGAGCCTGGAACTCCTGTCTTATCACATTGTTTCACTTTATCTCTCGACTTGTCAATGATGGAAGTTCTGACAGTGGCTTTATTTATTTATTTTGTTTTTGCAGTGCTGTTGAAGTTCTGGCAGTGGCTTTATTTATTTATTTTGTTTTTGCAGTGCTGGGGATGGAATCCTGGGTCTTGAGCATGCTAGACAAGTGCTCTACCCCTAAGCTACACTCTCAGCCTCTGACAATGGTTTTCTATTTTAGATGCCTGTATACTAACTCCAAATTTGGAAGAATAGTGGGTTTTATGAATAAACGGAGATTCATGAATGCTTTTACTCTGTTGGAAAAGCCTCTTTGTATGAGATCATCTCAAGCACATAGGCTGCAGATTTTCCCAAGATGGCTTGTATCTGAAATGCTCTCTCTTAGAAATCTCAGGAGATCATGAAATGAGTGCGAAGACCTGGCACAAAGACCCAGGAGAGCCCATAAACAATTCAAGTTGATGTAGATATAGCACCAGAAGCCAGGAAATGGACTTAACTCTAGAAATGGCACTCTAGAAATGAAGGTAGAATCAAATGGTGGAAAATAAAGTACAGGGAAATAGCTGAGTAGAGCTCTGAGCTCACAGAGGAGTACAGGAGAAAAAGGAGTGCCCAGAAGTTGATTACTCTTAAAAATGTCATTAGAAAAACAGCCCAGAGCAAGGCATGGTGGCACATACCTATAATCCCAGGGGCTCAAAAGATTGAGGCAGGAGGATAGCTAGTTCAAAGCCAGCCTCAGCAAAATTAAGGCACTAAGCAACTCAGTGAGACCCTGTTTCTAAATAAAATACAAAATAGGGCTGGGGATGTGGCTCAGTGGTCGAGTGTCCTTGAGTTCAATCCCTGGTATCACCCCCCTCTCTCCAATAAAAAAGCCCAGAAATGTTCACGATTTTTAAATTCGAACTTGACTTCTGTATTACCTTCTCATCTAGGAGGAAAGGAATACCATATTTTGTTTTCCAGTTGTTAACTTGTTTCATAAATTTTGAATGTTCATGAAGACCTCTACTTGTACCTCTTATTCCTGACCCTACAATTGTTAGGGGTGGACGTGATGATGAGCATTGGATTCAGAAGTAGCCCACTTGTCATCTCATCTCAGTCCTTCCTCCTTCACTTGGACTTCGCTGCCTCTGGCATGCAGCCAGAGCTGGGTTGTTGAGGACAGCTTTGCCCTTAGGACTGGGGACTGGCCTGTTCTCTAAATTGTGTGGCTGTGTAGGTGTTGTTGTGCTAACCTACCTGTCCTATTGACTCCTTAGATAATTGAGAGGCAAGGGCACAGAGGACACTTTTTTTTTTATTTTTTTAATTTTTATTTATAGTACTAGTATGTATTACAGTTCATACTACACATATAGAGCATCTTTTTACACAAAACAGTTTGTATATTCATAGCATTCAAGTCTTTAATCATGCATTTAAAATAATGATATCCATCTTATTCAACCACTTTTTCCTTTTTTCCCCCTTCCCCACCTTGCTCCCTCCCTTTCCCTCCCTTCCCTTTGACCATTATAGTGTTCCTCTAATCCTCCTATGTACCCCGACCCAACAGTACTGTGAACTGGCCTCCTCATATCAGAGGAAACATTCGGTATTTGGATTTTTGAGATTGACTGATTTCACTTAGCATTATATTCTCCAACTTCATCCATTTACCTGCAAATGCCATTATTTTATTCTCTCTTATTGCTGAGTAAAATTCCATTTTGTGTATATACCACATTTTCTTTATCCACTCATCTACTGAGGGACATCTAGGTTGGTTCCACAACCTAGCTATTGTGAATTGTGCTGCTATAAACATTGAAGTGGCTGTGTCACTGTAATATGCTGTTTTTAAGTCCTTTGGGAATAGACCCAGGAGTGGGATGGCTGGGTCATAGGATGGTTCCATTCCCATTTTCCCAAGAAATCTCCATACTGCTTTCCATAACGGTTTTACCATTGCAGTCCCACCAGCAATGTATGAGTGTGCCTTTTCCCCCACATCCTCTCCAACATTTATTGAACAAGTTACTGAAAGAATCTCCTCCACTCCAGGGCATTCAGCAACTGGAGAAACACATCAGAGAGAAATGGGTCTGTTCAAGATCAGCAGAATGAGACCCTGGCAAAGGAGTTTAAATCTGGGAATTTAATTCAGTATTGTTGGTACTACGATGTCATTGGACATTAACTTAAAAAGGCATGAGGATTAATCTTTGGACTTAGTCTCTAGAAATGTAAAGATTTTATTATTCAAGTTTAGATTTGGAGCATTTTTAGGTGCTGATGTTCTATTGTTTAGTCAATTAATATCCTTTGTGCATGCATTGAATTGGGTCCCCCAAGATACATGTTGACGTTCTAACTCCCCATTCCTCAGAATGTGATCTCATTTGAAAGTAGGGTCATTGCAGATGTAATTAATTAAACAAAGAAGAGGTCACACTAAGGTAGGGTGGGCATTTAGTCTAATATGGTATCCTCATAAGAAGAGAAAGGAGAGTTTACAAGAAAGAGATTGCCATGCAAAAGGGAACACGTGAAGGCAGAAGAGAGCCATGGATGATGGAGACAGATTGGAATGACGCTTTCCTATGTCAAGAACTCCAAGGATTGCCAGCAGTCAGCAAGTGCTGGAAGTTAGAAGAAGAAAGGATTCTCCTCTCAGCTTCCTTTTGCCATAACCTTCGATACCTTAATACCAGACTCTTCTGCTCCCAAACTGGGAGAGAGTAAGTTCCTGTTGGTTTAAGCCACCTACTTCCTTACAGTAATTTGTTATGGCAGCCCTAGGAAACTAACAGACCTTGTTTAACTCGCGTAAACCACATAGGATAATTTATCAGGCAAAATTTTAGATGGGAAACAGACTAGGAAATGGATTGCAATCCTGAGTAGAATTGGGCCTTAGTGTGGATTTAGTTTACTGTTTGGGTCCATTTCAGAGCTTGCTGTAGGAAAAGCTCAGCTTCCTTCCAGCTCTTCCTGAGAGGCATTGGTATGGGAGACCATGGGAAAGTGGGAGGAAGATTGTCCCAATACAGTGCTCACCCATCACTCATCCCCTACATGCATCCAGGGAGGTAACTGCATTCTGGTTGAAAAATATTACGAAAGTCCTCAATACCCATTCCTTAAATTTCCATGACTAGCAGGACGGGGCATGTGATGAGGCAGGGGTCCCTCTACACTTTTGGAGGGAAAGTTTTGGAAGATGCACTTCTGATCACTCTCCATCACTCACCCACCCGTCTGACTGATGCTACTGGGAAGAGGGCCTGAGTGTGCCCGACCAAACCCCTCTGCTTTCTCCTTTTGGATCTACTTGCCTAGAGTTTGGGTCTTCCAGGTGGCAGCACATGTGGGCCTGTGTCTAAGCCTGGTTTCTAAAGGAAGATCTACTGTTCTGACTTTTCCTACTAATAAGAAAAATATTTATGTGGCCCTACTGATAAGAAAAAAATATATATATGGCCCAAAGTAAGGAGTAAAGGTAGGGGTTGGTCTCCCCTATGTGTATATTACCAAGTTCTGCATTTTTTGGGGGGGCAGTATTAGAAAGCCCCAATGTGGCAATATATTGAAACTGGAGTCTTCTTTCCACTTTTACCTATAATAAAGGGGATCCTTTGTCTTCCATCTCATTTCTCTGCTCATTTCTTAAGACATGTATGTGAGAAATTAGGTGTGATTGCTTACCATCCCCAAACAATAATGAATTAAAAAGTTTATCCAGTATAAACCTGATATAAATGCAAGGGAAGTATTCATGAGTAAAAGGCAATGTCCACCTTGGAATCAGTCCTGGATTCAAATCTTGCCTTCTTGACTGACTAGTTGACCCAATTATTCAACCTATCTGAACCTCCTCCGTAAAATATGAATAATAAAACCCCTCTCACGGGGCTGTAAAGGTTAAATAAGATAAGATGTATAACTTACTTCATTATCTCTCTATATCACTGAGGCTGGCATATAGTAGAACTCTGCTGTGAGTTATTTTCCTCATTTCTCTTCTCCTGAACAAGTTACATTTATTTCCCCCCCCCCCCCCACTCCCACACAAACACATCCTCTGCATGTTCCTAGCACTTACTTCGCTTCATCATAATCACTTGACCTATTGTTGAGGGAGGAACATGTTTTGTTGGGAATGCAAACGACCCAGTGCACCATCTATCATATATACACTCAAAGAAAATTATGCTTATTTTTTTCTTCTTCCCAATACAGCACTATTAGAACTCTGAGTTTTCCTATGACATACCTGAATTTTGGAATGTGATAAAATTTGTCTAAAAACATTGATTTCCTCGTTTGCAAAATTGTGGGATTGTATTATAAGATTTGTAAGAAACCTTTTTGTGATAAAAATTCTATAGTTATATAAAATGCTACAGTGTTATTGCCCTTGAAACTATTTTGTTTGCACTGCTTGCTCCATGTAATTTCCCTAATAATTAGCCAAGGCTTGTGTTTATAGTGCTTTTATATTTTTTTTCCATTGTACAGAATGATAGAGAAAAATAGAATTCTTTATCAGCAAAAGCACAAGAAATGTGACCTCAGTAGGTTAGTATAAAAAAAAAAAAAACACAGAAACTAAGAATACCCTACACAAATGTACCATCGTCATGGGTACAGGCTGTATTGACTAATTATTTCATTTGGTCTATATTTACTGAGCTCAACTCTGCAAACCCCATGAGTACTGAGGCCATTGAGATAAATGAGCTTTGCTTCTTGCCCCCAAGAGGCTTCTGATCCAAACAGGGGGAAAAAGTGCAAGGTGGTAGCCATTGGAAACATAACACCATTGCATCACAGTCCATGGTCACCCAGAGAAGCAGAATCAGTAAGGGACACATATTAAGAGATCCGATTCCAGGGATTAGATTACACAACTGTGGGAGCTGTCTAGGCAAGTCCAACATCCACATGCCCCGTAATCAGAAATGTTGGTTGAAATTCACGGATGCTGTTTGGGACTATTAGTGGGTTGAATCAGGTGCACATAGATTATCTCAAATAAATTTTCTTACTCGGAGTCAATTGGTTTGGAGTTTCATCCTGTCTATAAAGTACTTTCATAACAACATGTAGATTTGTGTTAGGTTGAATAATGGAGCTAGAACCTAGCCAAATTGACACACACACAAAAAAACCTACTGTCATAATCATCAATTGCAAAATTCTTTTGAGATCTAATGTACAGTTCTTCTAAAATTGCAGAAAATGTGTGGTGAGAAAAGCTGTTACTTAAAGTGCTAACAATTTCATCTCCCAAATACAATCACCAGTTTTTCCAATGTCTTCAAAGATTCAGTATTCTTGTTTCTATTATGTCTCCTGTGAGGAATTAGTGGACAAAATGAACTTTAATTCCTGTATATGGAAGGGGAAAAAATACAAGTGTATAGAAATGAAAAAGAAATAAAATGGTTACTTTTAATAACCACTGTGTATATATATATATATATATATATATATATATATATATACACATATATATATATATATATATGTAATTTTCAAAGGTATCCGGCATATACATGTATATGTTTGGTCTTTTTGTTGTTGCTTTTGTACTGGTGGGGATCAAACCCAGGGCCTTGTGTATACTAGGCAAGATCTCTATAACACTGAACAACATCCCCAATCCTACATTTGTATGCATGTGTATTTATGTATATCATTTCTGTAACAAATACACAGAAAAAAATTTTGAAGCAGATTTTAAAAGGCTTCTTTGCTGCTAGATATTCCACGACTTTTCATATGTTGAAATCATTGCAATATTTTCAAAAGGGAAATTTGGAATTTCACTTTCGTCAAATTCATTTGAGCATGGGATACCTTTACTCATGGGCTAACTCTCTGGATTACTATTTGTTGCAATGCACCTTTAAAATCTGTGTAATAAAGTATTTTCAAAGTTGGGGCAGGGAGATTAGCAATTAACCATCTATTTAAATCCAGCTGAAGTTTGTGGACTAACATGCCAGGAGTGGAAGACAGCTCACAGATTGTCAAGTCCAACCACTCATCCAACAGATACTACTTTTATTTTCCTTCAATCACATGGCTGTTCAATACTCCATACATAGAAGGAACTGCCGAGTCTGACAACAGGACCCATTACATTGTATTCATCATTATTTTGATAATGTCATTTGTCATTTTCAAAGGTATCCAACAAGAATACTTCTAAGGAGAAAACCAAGAAGCCAAGAGAGAGTAATGCCATGCAACATGGTCTGCCAAGCACATGTGGAGGGTCTACTGCATGCAGGGCAGTGGCAGCTTACCAGCTTTCGTGGGGAGACAGACATGTCTCAACCAATCACTATAACATACCACAGGTCATGTCAAATGGTAAACAAGTAGGTAACGAATCAAAAGTAGATGAAGCTACGTTGTTTTAATTGAAGAGTGTTTGTATGGATAGCAACTTTTTCTTTTTCTTTTTTTTTTTTTGTGGTACCGGGGATTGAACTCAGGGGCACTCGACCACTGGGCCACATCCCCAGCCCTTTTTTTGTAATTTTATTTAGAGACAGGGTTTCACTGAGTTGCTAAGTGCCTCGCCATTGCTGAGGCTGGCTTTGAACTCGCGATCCTCCTGCCTCAGCCTCCCAAAGTGCTAGGATTACAGGCGTGTGCCACCGCGCCCGGCTTCTTCTTCTTCTTCTTTTTTTTTTTTTTAAGAACTTCATTATACTGAGTGGAAATCCACATGTATAGAAAAAAAGATCAGGAAACATCCAGCATTGTCAAAAAGGGAATAATTTAGGGAAACTGAGTGTTCAATGGAATCAGAACTTACAATGAGAGATGGAAGGTGTAGGATTAACCGTGTTCCTCTAAAATTCATGTTAAAGTTATAACTCCCAATACCTCAGCATGTGATCTTATTGGAAGTTTGGGTCTTTACAGAGATGGGCAAGTTAAAATAAGGTTATTAGGATAGACCCTAATCCAATATGACCAGTGTCCTTATGAGAAGAAGGCATCTGGAGTGGAACACACCTGTAATGCAGTGATAGGAAGGAACAGGGAGAAGATGGATCTCTCACCAAGGAGAGAGGCCTGGGAATGATCCTGTCTTCTCAGCTCTCAGAAACAGTTAACCCTGTTGCCATCTTGATTTTGGACTTTTAGCCTCCAGAACAGTGAAACAGTAAATTTCTGTGGCTCATGTCATCCAGCCTGTGGTATGTTGCTACGGCAGTCCTAGCAGGACCTGCTGGAGTTGAAGAAGGAAATGCAAATCTGGGCCAGATTAAGAGAGCCCTTCAATTATGCATTCAGCAGCCTGAGCAGTTGGAAACTTCCAAAGTGAATGGAGCTACCTAAACCAGCTATCTTGCAGCAGAGTGGAGAAATTACAGGCTGGAGGAGGAGAGGGTAGCAGCAGGAAGATGCCCAGTGCATTTCCGGTGGGCCAGGTGGAAGATGTGGAGGGCCTGAATTAGGCGAGGAGCTTTGGGTGGGGTTTGCAAAACCTTGTATGTAAACATAAACCACCATAGAAGATAGGATGACAAGGGAGGGGTAATCAAAACAGCTAAAGAATTTGTAGTACTTTTCTTCTCAGACTGAGCATAGAGGGGTAAGAATTCCCAGATTCAAGGGGACTGAATTGGTTTCACACTTCCTGGTTCATATGGCTTTGCAAATATATTATCTGCAGTTCCACACTCACTTCTCTGCTCTGTACTCCCCATCCAGTGGCTTCCTTTGTTCTTTCCCTCATCTTTATTGAAATATAATTGACAAATAAAATTTTTATGTATTCAAGGTGTACAACATGATGTTTTGATACACATTGTAAAACGATTGCCACAATCTAATTAAAATATCCATCACCTCACAAAATTCCCTTTCTGTGCATTGAGAATACTGAAGATCTACTTTTTAGCAACTTTCAAATATTCACGATTAACTATAGTCACTATGCTATGCATTAGGAAGTATTGTCTTATAATTGCAACTTTGTATCTTTTACCAACATCTCCCCCTTCCCCCAAACCTCAGCACCTCAACCACCATTTTATCCACTGTTTCTGTGAGTTCTGCTTTTTTTTTTTTTTTTTTTTTTAGGTCCCACAAATATGTGAGATCACACAGTATTCATCTTTCTTTATTTGAAGTATTTCTTTTAGCACTGTGTCCTCAAGTTTCATCCATATCGTTACCCATGGTAGGATTTCCTTCTTTTTAAAAGCTAAATAGTATTCCACCATGTGAGTGAGCAAGCATGAGTGTGTGTGTGTGTGTGTGTGTGTGTGTGCATCACATTTTGTTTACCCATTTATCTATCAACAGATACCTAGGGTGTTTCCAGATCCTGATTAATATGATTCTGCAGTTGACACAGGAGGGCTGACCCGTCCAGAGACTGACTGGCTTCCATTATGATAGACAAACACCCCATTTCCATTTCCAATTTGCGTTTGCAAATCCCAATGCTTGGAAGACATTCATGGCCTGCAGGCCCACTCCCATCCTTCTGGTATTTGTGCCCATATCACTCCTTTAGAAGCGTCTGCTCCTTTCCTATACTCTGCCACACTCTATGTATAATTTTCCCTCAAAGCACTTCTCATGTTCTGAATCCTACTCTATTTACTTAATTTTTTATCAGCCTCTCCCCTTGGGCTCATAGCACCACCTGTAATGCACACTCCAAGCCTGTAGGGACTGTTTCTCTTGCTCTGTTGCTTCTGGTTGAAGTCTAGGACAGTTTCTAGCACTTAGCAGGTGCTCATTATATATAGTGGTTGAATGAATTAATTACCAGCTTTGAAACTGAACTATATCTTCAGGATTTTGTGAAAGAAGAAACCACATCAGTGTTTTGTATCATTTCACTTTCACTCAGGGAATAATATTTTCGACGAATACACTTGCATTTAAAGAGGTTATTTCTAATAATTATTTTCAGGAATAAATTTCAGAAGGTATAACAACATGTATTGGTGAATTATGAAAAAGATGAGCTTTTGATTTCTCACGTTCTCATAGAAAATATTTAAAATCACGCAGTATTTTTAAGCAAATGAATAAACATCTGGGTAAGACAATGGAAAGGGAATTAGTGGTCATCTGCTATTTCCTCCTCCTCCCTTGTGTCTGTGAGCCTATGATGTACCTTGTGTGTGTAAGGAAGGATAAGACAGCCTCCGACCTTTGAGTAGCTTAAGCGTTTAGACACCTGATGGCAATCTTTCATTAAATTTGGTGTAGTAGCAGCCATTCTGGCAGGTAGGAGAGAACACAATTTGTTTTTCTTCAGCAATCTTCATACCAAATATCTGAAAATGTTTCCCAGTGACAGACAGAAGTGAGAGCTTAATATCTTTCCAAATGAGCATGGTGGCTTTCATCGAGGGAAAATGATGTGGGTGGATGAGTTCAATGAAAAGTGAAGAAAAGAGGAAGGGAAAATGAAGTTTATGCATGGTCCAGATACATTTAGGGACTTGGGCAGACTACTTTGAGAGAGAGAGCAGGATGTGATGCTAATGGGCAGGAAACAAGTTCGGAGAGATTTATGTTGTGTTAAAATGCAGTATAATCTGGTGAGGCAGCTTTCTCTCCCTCCTTCCTCCTTCCTTGATTTCTCCCCACTGCTCTCGCCTCAGGCTGCAAATAAAAGATACAGTTTTGGGCAGAAGGGTGGATATTTCTTTCCAGCAGGAATGAATATTACAGGATTGAATGAAAGTTTGAAATAGCAAACTTTTTTCTCCTAGCCTATTCATTGGGTCAATATTTTCTGTGACCTTGATGATTGATAATATCAATCACCTACTATGTGTTGAAACTATGCAATGTACCTACATTGGATTATTTTCATGTTCTGAATCACCTAAGTCAGGGGGGATTTAGTAACTTTCCCAAGTCACATTGGCTGGTGGGTGGCAGAGTATAGATTTGATTTTGGAACCTAGACACTCAGCATTAAACATTCTGCCCTCCTCTGTGCCCAATGCCAGCTTATGGCCAGCACCCACAGTAGGAAATGCCATCTGCAGGTAGATGAAGCCCTATTGAGTTTTTCAGCCTGGTCTGTCTTTTAAACAAGATCCATACACTCAGCTACCTAAAGCTATCTCTTCTCAGGTACCTCATGAGCATTGCAAATGTACCCAATACTGAATTCTGTCTCATATTTTTCCTGAATTTATCCAAGTCTTTTCACTTAAGAAATAATGCCATGTCTGTACAATCCTTATTCCAAACACTGAGGAGTCATCCTTGGCATCTCCCACTCTCAAACACCCATATGCAAATAATCACAAGGTCCTCTCAGTTTTGTCTCTAAAATATATCACAAACACGACCCTATGTCACAGCACTCCAAGCTTGGACCAAGACACCATTACCCAAACCACTGCAATAGACCCCTATTCAATTCCTTGTTTCTATTGTGAAATATAGTATATGCACACAAGTGTGCATGCACACACACATTCTATTTTATATAATAAAAGAATACAGCAAACTTCATGTATTATTTGTAGAATAATAATAACATGACATCCTTTTATTTCCCAACCAGTTAAAGGTTTAGAATATCATTAACATATTTGAAAAGTCCTTGATTATATCTATTGCCTCCTGTTCCCTACCAGAAAAAAAAGCCACATTATTGTGTTTTGCTAATTGTCCCTTTATTTTCTTTGTAGTTATACCACAGATATATATCTTGTACATTATATTGTGAAACATTATAATTTGCTTTTTTTTTGAAATTTAAACAAATTCAATCATAATATGTTTCCTTATAGCTTTCTTTTTCCTTGGTATTAACATTGTTATGATTTTAACGCCAGCAGGTGTTATGGTTCGGACTCTAAATGCTTCCCAAAAGCTGTGTGTTGAGGGTTTGGGTAGCAGCGTATGGTGCTGTTGGGAGGTGGGACCCAGTGTAAGGCAGTTAGGTCATTGGGAGCAAGTCTTGAAAGGATCTTGAGACCCTGGCCCTTCCGCTCACTCCTTGCTTCTCAGCCACCTCAGGCAAATACACCTACTCTGCCACATGCTCCCTGCCACAATGTGCTGACTTACTACAGGCCCAAAGTGGTAGCGCTAGATGACCATGGATTGAAACCTCTGAAACGGTAAAACAAAATTCAAGTTTCCTCCTTTAAGTTGGTTTATCTCAGGTATTTTGTCTCAGCAATGAAAGGCTGATTAACACAGAAAATCGGTACCATGAAGTGAGGCTGTTGCTGGGGCTATACTGGAGATGTGCTTCAGACGTCTTTGGATATTTTCAGGAGGAATTTGGGAAATTTTGGAAAAGCAGGATAGATAAATGCTCTGAGCAGTCCGTGATGGACAGTCCTGGTGGGAGCTCAGAGACCAGAATACTGTTAAGAATGCAGACAGTAAAGGCTGTGCTGATGAGGTTTCAGATGGAAATGAGAACTCCATTGGGAATGTAACTAGAGGCCCTTTATGTTACATTCTGGCAAAGAACTTGTCTACATTTTGTCCATGCCCGGAGACTTTGTGGAAGACTGCATTTAAAAGTGATAGACTAATTAATCTTATGGAGGAAATTTCAAGGCAGCACAGCATTCAGGCAGTATTATAGGTATTGCTGGCTGCTCTTAGATTTATGTTGAGAATCAGGAGCAAAATTCTGATGAGAAAGATTTTAAAAACTTTCAGTTTGACCAGAAAAAGGAGACATTCAAAGTTGCAAGCAAGAAAAGTGTGGTTCCTAAAGAATTTATCACTTAAAAATGAAGCCAGGTATTTTGCCCTGGGATAATCAAAAGATATCTTTGAGATCATCCGAGGAATTGGCAAGATTCCACCCCTTATAAAATTGACTGAATGCACTTTACATTGTGGGATGGACAGGAGCCTTTGAGGTCTAGGGGCAGGGTGTCCTGGTTTTGATCTTAAGTGCGCCACAAAGGCCACGCATGTTGAAGGCTTCATTGCCAGCCTGTGGTGTCATGAGAGGTTACAGAACCTTTAAGAGGCGAGGCTTAGTGGGGGGAAGTTACATCATGGGGAGTGTGCTGTTGAAGGGGATGTGGGTACTCTGATTCTTCTTTTCTCTTTCTTTGCTTTCCAGCTCCCAGGAGAACAGACCGTGCATGCTCTGCCAAGATAAACAGACTCACCACAGTCTCAAAGCAACAGGGGCCAAGCAACCATGGACTGAAATCTCTGAAACCATGAGACAAACACAAACAACAATAAATGCTGAAGAGGATGTGGGGAAATAGGCACACTCATACATTGCTGGTGGGACTGCAAAATGGTACAGCCATTATAGAAAACAGTATGGAGATTCCTTGGAAAACTGGGAATGGAACCACCTTATGACCCAGCCATCCCTCTACTGGGTCTATTTCCAAAGGACTTAAAAATAGCATACTACAGGGACAAAGCCACATCAATGTTTATAGCAGTACAATTCACAATAACTAGATTGTGGATCGAACCTAGATGCCTCTCAGTAGATGAGTGGATAAAGAAAATGTGGTATATATACACAATGGAATTTTAATCAGCAACAAAAGAGAATAAAATAATGGCATTCACAGGTAAATGGATGAAATTGGTGAATATAATGCTAAGTGAAGATAGCCAATCTCAAAAATTCAAACGCAGAATGTTTTCTCTAATATGAGGAGGCTGATTCACAGTGGGGTTGGGGTGGGGAGCATAGGAGGATTAGAGGAACAAAGGTCAATGGGGAGGGAAGGCAAGGGAGGGAGCAAGGGGGTATAAAGGGAGAAAAGAAAAAAGATGGTAGAATGAGAGGGATATCATTACCCTAAATGCATATTTGAAGACATGAAAGATATGAATATATTTTGTGTACTAACAGTGATATGTAAAAAGGTGCTCTTTATGTGTATTATGAATTGTAAAGCATGTTACTGTTATATATACACCGACATTGAATAAAAAAATCCTTTTACCATGCAAAAACCAAAAATGAACCTTTCCTCCTTTAGGTTAATTCATCTCTGGTGTTTTTTCTTAGTGGTTGAAAAAAAAAAAAAAAAAAAAAAAAAAAAACTGACTAATGGCAGGAATTGGAAAGCTACAGTCCATGAGCCACGGTCTGTTGATATAAATAAAGTTTTATTGGGACATATTTTCCATGTCTGTTTTTATACTAACAGGTCAGAGTTATGTAATTGCAACAGGCACTATATTACCTGTAAAGCCTAAAATGTTCCATATCTGGCTTTTTGCAGAAAATTATTTGCTGACTTATTTTTATAAAGAAATTTTGCCCATGAGCAGTAGGAAGCATGTACAAGAATGTTCACAGTAACATTGTGTACTGATAGCTTAGAGCAGCCCAGTAATCAACAGGAAAATGAGATAAGCATGTTGTGGCATATTTACTCAATGAAATGTAATACAACTACAAAAATGACTAGTTTCCTAAGTCAACACAAATCAAGCAAAATCTATAATGCTACAATTTTCATAGTCTTAAAGGACATCTTATGATTCCATTTGTTCATATTAGAAAATCAAGAAAAACTATAATGCACTATGTAGAGGCACATACATGTGATAAAACTATAAAGAAAAGCAAGATAATAATTGAAAATTGTAGAATAGTGGAAGTTTTTTGGTGAGGAGGTGGACAAAATCAAGGGTGTATATGTGTGTATCTTACTCAAGTTTGTGATATAGTTGTCCCTTTCTTGAGGATTATTTTGAGTTTATAATTTTTGAAAAATTCTTATTTGTTTTAATTAGTTATACATGACAGTAGAATGCATTTATGCACTTTGAAATATCGTACATAGATGGGGTATAATTTCTCATTTTTCTGATTGTACATGTCGTAGAATCACATCAGTCATGCAGTCATATATATACATAAAGTAATAATGTCTGTTTAATTCTACTATCCTTCCTTTCCCCATATCCCCTCCCCTCCCTTCCATTCACTCCCCTTTACCTAATGTATGGTAACTCTATTCTTCCCTAGTGCCCCCCCCCCCCATTGTGAATTAGCAACTGCATATCAGAGAAAACATTGGCCTTTGGTTTTTTGGGATTGGCTTATTTCACTTAGCATGATATTCTCCAACTCCATTCATTTACCAACAAATGCCAAAATTTCATTCTTCTTCAAAGCTGAGTATTATTCCATTGTGTATATATACCATATTTTCTTTATCCATTAATCTATTGAAGGACACCTAGGTTCGTTCCATCATGTAGCTTTTGTGAATTGAGCTGCTATAAACATTGATTTTAATAGTTGAATTTCTCATTTTTCCCTCTAGATTGCTTACCTTGTGAATTACTTGAAACTCTTCCCTGAAAATGAATATTTTTTTCATATGATTTTTGAGGTCTTAAATATTGTCTTCCACTTTAATTTTTTATAGATGGTGTAAAATACCTCCCCCTCCCCCCACCCCCGAAACACCTAGTTGTCCCAGAACCAATTTCTGAATAGTCCCTCTTTTTCTCACTGCTCTGCAACACCACTCAGTCTTTCATCAGTTTTGCACATAAGCCTGCTTCTGAGCTCTCCACTATCTTCCGCTGGTTTTTAACAGCCTGTTGGTGGGTTTCCCTCCTTCCCTGTGCAGGCCCCTTCCTTGCTCCCTCAGGGGTCATGCTAGTTCCTCCTTATGGACATCATGGAAGACCCTCGACCACCACGCCTGAGCACTCTCACTTAAACCACATTTCCCTTGAACTTGTTTCAAGACCGTACTCCACCCAGCAATGGGGGTACCATTAAATATGCAAACTTGTTTAATCCCTTCCATGACCTTCTCTGACACAATTAAACTTAACTTTTACAAGCTACATATGAAATGTCCCTTCCTAGAGCTCCTACTTTTTCCTGCCCAAGTCTTAGCAATGGTCACTGTGGTTGACTGGGTCAGATTAGCTTATTTTCTACCACAGGGCCCTTCTCCTGGCTGTTCCTTCTACCTAGAATTCTCTTCTTCTTGACTAATAAGTGTTGATGGCTCCTCTTGTTATTTTGGTCTCATCTTACACATCTCTCTTTTCAGAGAGGCTGCTTTTGTATTGTCCCTCTGTGACACACCCTATTTCTTTCTGTTACATCAACTTCATGTTTTATAGACTCCTCATCAGTATCCAGTGTTTTTTTCTTATTTGTATATGTGTTGTCTGTTTGTCAATCTTTTCACCCACTAGAATATCTGCTTTCTAGGGAAGGGCCTGTTCTCTCCTTCACGGCACAGCTGCCTACAATTCTATCTGTCCTGTTGGTCAAATGAACATATGGATTCAATAACTGTTTCCCTTACCTTTTATTTTAATTTCACATATTTATTCTCTAGACTAGATTATATAATGATTTCAGCAAAATAGTACATCTGACTTATAATGAAATCTATGAGTCCACAGGATAAATTATAACTGTTAAGATTCTCTCCTACGTTATGTCTTAATTTCTGAAAATAAGAATTATTTTTTTTCAATTTTTATTTTAGTTTTTTTCATAATACATGACAGTAGAGCATATTTTGACATATTATACATACATGGGGTATAACTTCCCATTCTTGTGGTTGAACATGAGGTGGAGTTACACTGGTCATGTATTCATATATGAACATAGGAACATCATGTCCAATTCATTCTACTGTCTTTCCTATTCCCATTTCCCCTCCCTTCCCTTCATTCCCCTTTGTCTAATCCAGTGAACTTCTATTCTTCTCCCCCCCCCTTATTTGGGTGGGATCCACATATCAAAAAGAACATTCAACCTTTGGATTTTTGGATTGGCTTATTTCACTTACCATGTTAGTCTCCAGTTGCACCCATTTACTGGAAAATGCCATAATTCCATTCTTCTTTGAGGCTGAGTAATATTCCATTGTCTATATATACCACATTTAAAAAACAATCCATTCATCTGTTGAAGGGCACCTAGGTTGGTTCCATAGCTTAACTGTTTTGAATTGAGCTGCTATAAATATTGATGTGGCCACATCACAATGGTATGATGATTTTAAGTACTTTGGGCATATACTGAGGAGTGGGATAACTGGATCAAATGGGATTCCCATTCCAAGTGTTCTGAGAAATCTCCATACTGCTTTCCAGAGTAGTTGCACCAATTTGTAGTCCCCCCAGCAATGTATGAGTGTACCTTTTCCCTACATTCTCACCAACATTTATTGTTACTTGTATTCTTGATAATTGCCATTCTGACTGGAATGAGATGAAATCTCAGTGTAGTGTTAATTTGCTTTTCTCTAATTTCTAGAGATATTGAACATTTTTTTCATATATTTGTTGACCAGTCGTATTCTTTCTTCTGTGAAGTGCCTGTTCAGTTCCTTTGCCCATTTATTGATTGGGTTATTTATTTATTTATTGGTGTTAAGTTTTTTTGCATTCTTTATATATCCTGGAGATTAATGCTCTATCTGAGGTGCAGGTTGCAAGGATTTTCTCCTGTTCTGTAGGCTCTCTCTTGGCCTTCTTGATTGTTTCCTTTGCTGTGAAAAAGCTTTTAGTTTGATACCATCCCATTTATTGATTTTTCATTTTGCTTCTTGTGCTTTAGGAGTCTTGTTGAAGAATTCACTTTCTCAGCCTACATGATGGAGAGTTGGGCCTACTTTTTCTTCTCATAGGCACAGCGTCTCTGTTCTAATGCCTAGGTCCTTGATCCACTTTGAGTTGAGTTTTGTGTAGGGTGAGAGATAGGGGTTTAGTTTCATTTTGCTACATATGGATTTCCAGTTTTCCCAGCACCATTTGTTGAAGAGGCTATCTTTTCTCCAATACATATTTATGGCATCTTCGTCTAGTATGAGATTACTGTATTTATGTGGGTTTGTCTCTGTGTCTTCTATTCTGCACCATTGGTAAATAAGGATTATTTTCAACCCCAATGTTCTTCTAGTTTTAGCAACTTAAACATGACACTGCCTTCACTCAGTTGGATAAATCAGGATCACTGAGAATCACCCTCAATTTTTCTTTCTTCATCAATCCCCACATTAAGTCAGTCACCACATGCTATGGATTTTACTGCAGGCATGCTCCATAGTCATGGTTCTCTTCTTTTCCATTGCTACCACCCTGTCAAGTCTCCCACTATTTCTTGCTTAGATTTCTGCAATTAACCCCTTGCTGGTTTCACTACTATTGACTTTCACAATCTTGGTCCAAACAGTAATCTGAGGACTATTTCTAACAGGCAAACCTATTGCACTCTCCTGCAGATAGCCCTTCATTGGTCTGCTGTCCCATGAGGATAAAGCCTGGGTCTCTAAAGTGAAGACCCTGACTTCTTGGTCACTGCTGCCTCTGGGCAGCTTCCTCAACTTGATGCATATGTTGGCTGCTTGTCATTGGTTGCCATTCTGTCAACATGAAGCTCATCTGAACCTCAGGATGAAGCTTTATGAATGCTGATGATACAGTTCTCCAGTTCACAGACGGGAAAATCAAGGCCCCTGCAGGAACAGGTCTGGCCAAGATAACATAACTGAGAATGATCCTTGCTTTCTCTTTTTTTTCCTCAATTATCACTTTCAGATAGTCATCGAATTCTACTGATATTACTTTGATGCTTTACAATGTTTTAAAAAAGCAGCTCTAGCAAATCAAATTTCCTGATTTCTGGATTATGTTTAATTTCCATTTTCTATAGCATGATTGCTTCTGCCTTCCATGGTGTCCTGCACAGGACCAAAATGTCTTTGGTGATAACTAGGTCCTGGTTGCCTTTCAATCAACAAAATATTGCTGGGTCTTTAGAGATAGGAGGAAATAAGGAATATTTGAAGAGAACTTAAGTTTTCTGCTGGTGAAGGATCATAGCTGTGACTCTGATCAGAATTTTGACTATTTTCTTTGTATCAGGCACTATACTAGAATAAAAGATGAATAACAATGCCTTTCAGGTAATATTTATTGAGGTTTTTCAATGTTTCAAGCATAGGTCTTTGGATTTCCCGTATCTTATTTAATCCTTGCAGCAATGCTATAACGTAGACACTATCATTATCCCATTTTATAGATGAGAAGATTGAAGAATGGAGAAGTTAAAAAATTTGCTCCAGGTCACAGAGAAAGTGGAGGAGCCCAGGTATTAATCCAGCTAGTTTGTCTCTAGAGCTCAAGATTTTCATCACAATATTTGGAGCTCTCCACTAGAATTCTTTCATAAGGGTTCCTTAGTGTGGAAGAGATATAACCATAAATATTAATCAATGTGCTACTTGTTATGACACATTCAATATTTCTTTTTGGTGACTGCTATTTGGTAGATATTTTTAATGTGCTTTCACTTATATAATGTAGATCAAGAAATATGAATTCAGAATTTAAATTTGCCAACTGTGTGACCTTAAGAGAGCTATTTAACCTCTCAGACCTACTGACTCCTCATCAATAAAATGTGGATACAAATATCTATTTGGAAGTTTTACTATTAGTGTTAAATAGTTAATGTATACCAAATACTCTGCACATAGCAAGCCAATATGAAAACTTGTATGAGTTGTAGGAGGGTTAAGGAAAGAGCTATGCATAAAGTATCAGGTGAGCATGAAGGAAAAAATTTTAGCCTTGCTTTGAGATTGGATGATGTTCCCCACAGACAATGGGACACTTGAGTTGGGGCTGGAAAGATGTCTACAAATTATTTAGACTAAAAGATATCATAGACGTTTATTTCTCTCTGCCCTCTTTCTATGATCATCCAGATGGTTATCTGTGGAGCCATTCTTTTCTCCAAGATGTGTATACCCCATCCCAAGTTGACCTTGCTGCCACCATCATTCATTCTCTATAGAAAGATGAGCTTCCCAGACACTGAAATAGATACTGGAGAAACAAAGAGGAGAATGAGTGGGAAAGTGGGACTTCAAAGATGCCAATAGTCATTGGTTCACCCAAATAGGAATTCTGTCAACCTCTGGGTTTTCGATCTGTGAGCCAATACTGACTCTTCATTGTTGAAGTCTATTTCGGCTGAGATTTTTGTTCCTTGCCACTGATCTCCTCCTAACTGCAGAGAATTCTAGATAGGAGGGCTGCATGTGCAAAGGCTCGCGGAGAGATAGGAGGAGACATGATGGGTTTGGAAATAGTACATTGAGAAATGAGGCCAGAAGGTGGGTCAGTGCCAGCTTTTCAAGGGCATCCACTTCCATTTTAATGAGTTTGGACTCTAGCCTGTAGGCAGTGGGGAGCAACAGTTTTTGAGCAGAGAAGTGACATGATCAGATTTGCATTTTAGAAATATGACTCTGGCTGTGAAGTTGAGTTTGGATAGGCACGGGGAAGGCTAAAAGCAAAGAGTTAGCAGATAATGGCCATGGAATGAAGTGACAGTACTGAACCAGGACAATGGCAGTGGGGACAGGGAGGTGGGGACCCGGTCTCATTTCCTTTGCATCCATCTTATCCCTTTTTTTTTTTTTTTTTTTTTTTTTTTTTTTTTTTTTTTTGTGTGTGTTGTTGTTGTTGTTACAGATTCCCCTCAGCTTTTAGTTACTGGGTTCACAGATGCCTCACCAATCGCAGCTGCAGACTGGCAGACAGGCGACTCTTGCTCTGCAGGTGCTTTCACTGCTGAGCTTTCAAAATCCAACTTGTAAGGCATAGGAGACATCGAGCTCTGAATATCCCTGACTGTCTTTATTCCTGCATCATGGAAATGCTACCAAAACTCTGTGGTCCTCACAGATCACAGTCCCAAAGACCACCTGAAATACCCTTTTGAATTCCCAGATGAGTCCCTCAGCTCTTTCCCTTGCAGACAGCAGAACCCCAGCAGAGGGGTCTCAAGATAGTGTCAGGAAAATCACGTTCATTGCCTCTTGTTCTGGAATCAGAAAATCTCCAACTAGTTATCTTGGAGTTAATTATGCCTCCTACTTCTCTGAGGCCTTTTCAATGCAGGAGTTTTGCAATTGTGTGGAGGCAGAGAAACATAAACAGTTGGGAGTTTAGTTTTTAAGTCTATACTTAAAACTTTATAAAGCAGACCCTCATGTCCAATCTCTCTGGCACTATGCTTTCATTGGCTGCACATAGTTTGGTACAGTGTGAATGGTCAATTAGACATCTGCTAATAAGACCAGGAAAGAGTTATAACACAATGGGCCCCTGACTGTATTTTATCTGTATTGTGCTAGTTTTGTGTTGAACTATAAAGTCATATCTAGAATCACATGGGGGTCTATAGATCTTGGCCAGGCAAAACCAGGTCTGTTATTTTTTTTTTAACACCATCAACACTACAACCACCAGCAGCACAAATTGAATTTACTCATATTCTTAGCTTAGAGGCAATGATATCTTTCAAAATGTTAAAAATTACAAGTACTGGAAAACAATCTTAGAAATAACCTACTCTAAAATTACTAGTTAGTGAATTCAGTTGTTTCAGCTGAAGCTAATGATAATGGAAACTTTGTCACAAAGTGTGGGGTTAAACCTCACCTGCAGGACTTGCCACCAGGAAGACACCTCAGTTTCCCCATCTGTAAGATGGGACCAATTATAGTGTCTGTGTCTAATGGCTTCTTGATGATTAACTAAATAATAATTACATGCCCAAACGTAGGCATATCATCAGATGCCAGATTGTTAGTTATTATTATGTGGTTGTTTGGAGACTTGGGTTTACTGTCAACTTCCAGCATCAATGTGCTGGCTGGCTGCTGCTCAATTGGTAAAAAAGGCAAGTTTGCTTCACTGGACAGCAGGCACTTAAGAATTTCTTGGAGGGAGTGAATACTTCCTATTCATCTTTGCAGCTATGCATAAAAAGAAATATGCACTGAGTGGTCTAAAGTCTTATCTAAAAGGGGGAATCTCAGTAGAGACAAACTGAAAATATCACCATCTTCTTAGAATCTGAGGAAAGGAATAAGAGAGTCCATCAAAATAGAGACAAATTCACCATGTCTAAGAAACTGCAGGTGAGATTCCCCAGTGATGGAAGGACATGACAGCAACACTTGAGAACTTCACCAGGGTCAATTGTCAATGCAATGGCTACGTAATCAACAGATTTGTTCAGACACAGTTCTGATGCTCAGGAGGTAGCAATGAATAAAGACAAATCTAGGCTCTCTCTAAATTTTATTTTATAGGAGAAAATGAATGATAAACCAATAAAGAAGTGATTACAAATATAATAAGTGTAGGGTGGGTCAGTCAGTGCTAATAAACAACTATAAGAAGAAGGAAGTAGTAAGAAGTAAGAAGAAAGGAGTGGGGGTTAAATGTGGTGGGGGGAGCATACGAGGTTCTCTTCTGATTGTTTCTAATTTCTCAGTACCCTTGGAGGTGACATCACGGGGGCAGGTAAGGCTGAGGCACTAGGGCTTGAAAATTTAAAGGGAAGGTATCAAATTGTCACCTGGAATCATGGGAAAGAAAACAGAATTGGGAACTAAGCTTGTCAGGCAGCTTTAAGGACCCTCTTGAAAGCTGTGGTAATGAGTATAAAGTGACATGAATAAGCATGTGTGTATGTTTTTCTCCAGCTACTTTCAATCACTTTAGTGCAGGCACAGAGAAAATGGAGAATTACATTTATTCGATGGTTGGGATTTTGCCAGGGGATCATGATGAAGAAAGAGAGGGGAGGGACTTGAGCCTGCTTGCAGACAGCCATGGAATCTAGGTGCTAGGGTATGCCCCCACACTCGAACCCAAAGCTCATGTGTCTGGCAGTGCAGCAGCCTTCAGAGGCGAAATGATTGGATTGTAAGGGCTGTAACCTCATCAGTGGTCTAATACATTCCATGGACTAGTAATTTGAATGGGTACTGGGTGTTAATATAGGCAGGTGGAGTATGGCCGGAGGAAGTATTCACTGGGGATGCAGACTTGGGGACTGTATCTGTCCCTGGCTCCTTCCTGTCTGTCTGTCTCTGTTTCCAGGCTGCCACGAGCTGAGCAGCTTTCTCTATCATGCTCTTCCACCATGATGCTCTTCCACCATGATGCTCTTCCACCATGATGCTCTTGCCCACAACAATGGTGTTGACTGATCAAGGAGTGAGCCTCTGAAACTGAGAGCCCAAATAAACATTTCCTCCTCCAAGTTGTTCTTCTCAGATACTTTGGTCATAATGGAAAGCTGACTAATACTAAGGTAGGGGTGGAGGGGAATAAGGACAAAAGAAGAGTGAGTTCTAGGATCAGGAGCTGACCAGTCCCTGTGGGGTTTGTTGGTTATTTGAGTCATGATACAAGCTGCTCAGAGAGGAGGTGGGGGGAATGAGGATAGGGTACGTGAAATGGAGATTAGGACCATGGAAATATCCAGGAAATGTCCCAAGGACTAGGTGGCTGAAGTTGGGTGAAGGGGGAGGTGAGGAAGCCTCTGAATAAGAGGCCAGAATAATAAAACACCTATCTAGGTGGATACTGGAAGTCATCAAGGATCATGATGGAAGTAACACTGGAGACTAATAATGATAAATAAAGATGGTTAAGGAATGAGGAGGCATGATGAGGGTCAGGTTATGAAGGCGGTGCTGGTAGTAGTGTAGTGTGAGGAATTCTATTCAAAGTTGAGAATCCAGTGAGTGGCCACGGAAATGGTCTAGAAATGGCCCCAAGGCACAAGGATGATGCCAACCTCTAGCTTTGGGGGTGTAAGATGTGTTGGGGATAAAGAAGACAAACTTAGGAGAGCTACAGGGGGCATAGCTTCATCACTATACAGCAAGGTTTCAGTTAGTGTAAATCAGTGAAGCAGAAGAGAATGGAATGAAGAGTGGGAGGAATTGCTGAAAATGGACCAAGGGTTCTAGAAGGCTAGTGGAGAAGAGTAGGAAATGGGCCAGATTAAAGGGTGTATAGAATTCTCGGGTGAGGAAGGAGGGGCCAGGAAGTGGAGCATCTGGTGCAGACTGACATAAATATGGGAGATAGGTCAGACCAGGTTCCTGCCCATGTCTCAGCTTAGGTTGATTGTGGTGATAGGGTTGCTAGATGTATCATTTGGAGCATTTATAGATTTGCACAATGCTATAGTTAAAAAGCATGTCATAATTTAATCACATTGGGCTGGACTGGGCTGGAGTGGACCCTTAACCATCTGAAGCAATACGTTTCATTGCAAATATAGCCTACTGCAGTCAATCAGAAGAGCTCTGTAGTGCCTTAGGGTAAGAAGGAGCTGAAGTGGATTAGTGAGGTCCGCCATGGGCATAGGAAGAAGAGTGGTTGACAAGCTGCGGGTGGGTGACCTCCTATTCTTTCACCGACAAAGCTGCACAAAGTAAGTGGTTTGCTCCGAATCACAGTTATTTAATGAGAAGATCTGAATCACTCTACCAGATAGTACATAAAGCCTTGTTTAGATAGCTCTCATCATCCAATAAATGCTTTTTAAAACATCTTTGTGGCTATGTTCAGGGGAAGAAAATTAGCAGTCTAGAACCCGAGTCTTGGCTTTGCCTCTTCCCAGCTGTGTAATTATGGGGAATGTATTTGACTGCATATCCGTTTGGGTCCTCTAAGAAGCAGACACTGAAATGGGATTAAATGTGCCAGAGACTTATTGGGGTGAATTGCCTGTGATAGATGAAGTGATAAGGAGCCAAAACAGATGGGGGACAAAGTCCAAGTTTGAAAAGTGAAAGAAGAGATGGGAGGAAGTAGCATTGAGTGGAAGAAAGCTCAGATTGCAGCACAGCTTTGAGCCAAGATGGCCTGCCAGGTGAGGCCTGCACTGGGCAGGAGGGGTACAGCCAGGACACCCATGCTGTGCTCAGTCATTGGCTGGGAGCAACCAGACAGAGGCTGGCCTTGGAGCACAAGTACCACAGGAATCTGACGGGTTGGCAGCTGGCAGCTGGCAGCCAGCTACCCTCCTTGCAGCAGGTCCTCTGGGAGGGAGATGTGAACACAGCACCTCCATGGCCACCGCAGACACTAAGCCTCATTTTAAAAGTCTTCTGATTTTTTTAGTTGAGTTAAAATTAGCATGACATAAAATTAACCATTAATTCATTGGCTTTGGGTCCATTAATGATATTGTGCTACTTCTCCCTCTATCTAGTTCCCAAATCTTCTCACCCCTCTCAAAGGAGACCCTGTACCTATCAAACATTTTTCTTCCCCCTAATCTTTTTTTAAATATTTATTTATTTGCTTTTTTTTTTTTTTTTCAGTTGTACACAATGCATTTCTTTTTACGCGGTGCTGTGCTGAGGATCAAACCGAGGCCGCGCATGTGCTAGGCAAGCGCTGAGCCACAACCCCAGCCCCCCACCCCCAATCTTGACAACCACCAATCTGCTTTCTGTGCTTTCTGTCTTTATGGATTCAATCACTAGAGTTATTCATATACACGGAATCATGTAATACGTGATGTTTTGCCTCTGACTTCTTTCACATACCATAGTCTTTTGGATTCTCATCCATATTATGGCGTCTATCAGAGTTTTGATCCATTTTATGGTCGAGTCATATTCCACTGTGTGGATATACTGCCTTGTGTTCCTACATTCAGCCATTGTGGACATTGGGGCTAATTCTACTTTTTGACTATTGGCTGCTGTTAATAGTGCTACTGTGAATATGAGGGCACATGTATTTGTTTCAGGCAGTCGTTTTTGATTCTTTAAGTAGATATCTAGGAGTAGAATTGCTGTGTCATACAGTAATTACATATTTAATATTTTCAGTAAGGACCAACCTATACTCAGGAGTTTCATTTTTCTCATCATCTATGAAATGGGGTATTGGAAAGTCTCTACCTTGTAGAGTTGTTAGAAGGTTAATGAAGAAATGCTCACAGAGCAAGGAGCACTAGGCAAGCACAAACCACGAGGAAATATCTCATAAGTGCTGGTTGCTATTTGTAATGGGCACAAAGTATTTACCCAGCAGGCTGACTTCCTTAAAAAAAAAAAAAAAAAAAAAAAAGATATTATAGTCTCATGTTCTTTTCCATTTTCTGAAAAGTGAAAGTGTAAAGTTAGGACTATTCCTTACCCTTATGGGGAAATGGACCACAGTTCAATGTGGCTTGCTGCAGTTTGTGAAAGCATGGAGCCCCCGGGTCAGGCCTAAAAGCATCATCCCAGCTTATGTCAAGAGGTTTCTACTGAGGAGGGCTCTGGGGGTCCTCCTCTCATCTGTGACCATACTTCCTGCAGCTTTCTGCCCCTGGCAGAGCCATCCCAGAAACACTGCTTCTGGTTTGCAATGCTGTCACCATCTCTAGTGTCTCACCAAATTTGGGCAGGTCTTCACATAGTCTCACTTTCCTATTTTTTAATGGGATATGAGAAAAGGAAATGTTAAGAGATTCTAAAATCATTTACCACTTAGGCATTCAGTGAAAGAAGGAAAGAGAACAACAACTTAATTGGTTCACAAGTGATTTAGGAGGAGACAGGGTATGGAGTTAGTGACAATGAGCTGTCCGAGGGCTGGAGGGGATTACTGAGGAATGTGGTCTAATTTGCTTGTCTGCAGGTGTCCATTCACGTTAGGTACATCTCCCCTTTTCTGCACCATAAAACCTTTGTCTCAGCTGAAACCATGACTTCTGCCATGACTGTTCTTTCTGACCACTCGGGTGGGTGATTTTCCTTCCTGTCTTTCTAATTTTGCTTGTTGGTTTGTTCTCTTAGGTCTTTGTGTCCCAAACAATACCTTCATAAATAGTTGTTTAATAAAGTCCTCGTAGATGGCTCTCGTTGCCTCTCCTTAGCATCTCTCCATAACCCAGAGCCTGTTTGGAACGGTCAAAGAGCCCATAGGCTCTGGTCTTGGACTAAGAGGATTTGAATCCTGGCACTATCACTTAGGAGCTATGTGATTTGATGAGATTTACTTAGGGTACAAATGAAGATAATATCATTCACTCTCAAGAAATTGATGTGAGGAATAAATATGATCTTTCTGTGATATACACAGAAAATGCATGACTCTTAATACACTAGGTCAGGGATGTTAGCTACTAGCCGTCTGTCTTGAAAGGCTTTTTAAAAAAATCCCTTCAAACATTCTCCATCTTAACAGAAATTCATGATTTTTAAGAGTAGAAATTATCCTCCAGAAATATTTAGTACTATATAAGCAAACACTGGAAAAAACACACACATACCCATAAACTCTACTGATGGGTAGAGAAGCATGGACCTGTGACCTGGGCAGTGGTGAGAGATATTTTTAATAAGCTAAGATGTTTTCATAAACATGCATGGAGATAAAAATGGGAAACCTTTGGGTGAACAGCAAGGCCTCCTTAGCATGTAATCTCCAGTAGGGCAAGGTGTGCTCTCTGGTACTAAGAAGTGGTTCAGAGCAGCACTTCATGGGTATTGCTGGAAGAGAGGATTAGCAGAATTAGCATGAGTATGTGCCAGAAACTCTGCCTGTGTTGATTAATTTCAGTCTCACAAGACTAGGAGATATAATTGTCCCTGTATTAATTAAGGGACTGAGTTTGGCTGTGAGCTGTTGAGACCTGGCTATGTGTTGTAAACCACAAAGGCCAGTTTCATCACTTACTGTAATGAGGAGTCTGAGGTTCACTGGCTGTGGTTTAGTGGCTCACCGTTCAGGCCTAAAGACTCTGCAACTCTTTCTGCTTTTTCTTGTGGTCTTAAGATGGTTGCTATAGTTCCAACTATCACACCCTGTGTGGAATAAAAAAGTACAGAAGAATACTTTCCCTAGTTGGGGAAGCCCCCTTTAAAAAAGTTTTCCTTGAAAACCTTGTCTTCAAGGGCTCTGTTTACATCTATTGGCTATTCTTATCTACAAATAAGGAGGGTAGAGGGCTCCCTCTCCTCCTCTTCCTCCTCCCCTCTTTCTCTTCTGCAGCTAAAACATGGTTCCATTACTAAAGAGGAAGCTGAGACGAGTTGTTGTGTAGGTACCAGCCATCTCTATCATGGGCCGCATTTTATAGATGCAGGTAGCTGAGGGGGTGCCCTGAGGGCACCCTGTTTTTTTCACTATGACTTTGAGGATTAATTCATCACATCACATGGTATCCTCTTTGGAGGACCCTCAGGACAAAACCTCCTGGTAGAGATTCTCTGAGCAGTCAGTGGCTTATGGAAGCTGTAGATGGAACACAGGTGTTTATACGCTGTTACTTAGACTTATTCCTGAGAAGCCACAACAAGTGGAGAGGTCTGTATGGATTTGGGGGAAATTTTAATATAGCTTCACTTTTCTTTTTCAAAGTTTCCTTGTTATACTGCATATATTTCTTTAAGACACCTGAAATTATCATGAAGACAAAAAGGGATAAATGAACACACACACACACACACACACACACACACACACACATATACACATCCAAGTCCCCCCTAAGATACAAACACATAACAAAGGGGCTTCCACAGTTTATGTAATTAGCTCACATCCTGGGCAGTTAGCGTGGGTCAGCAGTCTACTCCATCACTGTGCCTCCAAAATGTGTCCCTTTCCCTCTCCAACAGGGCTTCTAAACCCCGTTGCACATCAGAATCAGCCAGGAGCTTTAAAAAACTCTGATGCTCAGGCCAAGCCCCAGAGAAATTATAAATCAGAGCCTCTGGGGGCTGAGCTCAGGCACCAATATTTTTAAAAAATCTCCCCAGATGATTCTAATGTGTATCCTAGGTTAAGGACCACTACTCCTCAGCTTCTCTCCAGCAAAAGAAATGAAGTGTGGCATTCTATAAAGAGTGCACTGTTTAAAAATTATTTTAACCTATTCCAGTGGTTTTCTCATCTGCTTTATTTTCTTCTTTCTATATATATAATATAAATAAATATATATATATATATATATATATATATATATATATATATAATCAGAAGAAAGGAGAACTTCCTTTGTTGGAGATGGCAGATGGGGTGGGGATCTGGCTTCCCTGCTTTATCATCCTCAGACCATCCCATCCCTGGTACATGGCCTCTCTGGCCACTCACAGGACAATGACCAATCTACTTCAGTGCATCCACTGAAGTAGAGGTATCTACAATTCTTCCTATAGTCTGGCCATCAGTGTAACATGCATGACTGGGAAACCCCTCAATCCTAGGGGTGATTATGGTGCCGTCATCTCTTCTGCAGATAAACCTCAAATTTACATCTCTTTACCTTTAGCTGTTCAAAGGGGAGGATGTAGGATCAATAACAGACTCATACAAATATCATCAGTTCATGCTGCCTTGCTTGTGTGTGTGTGTGTGTGTGTGTGTGTGTGTGTGTGTGTGTGTTTATCTCCACATCCCCAGGGTGTTGCTAAACATGTGGACCTATAATGAACAGCTCGAACTCAAATGCTTACAGAGGCCAGGTAAAAAGCTAATATGTGGAGTTCCCAAGTTCTGATGGAATCTGTGGGAAATTAGTGTGTGTACGTCTTTCCTAAAGGCATTTATGTTAAAAATATTCTATGTTCCACATTGTCAAACAAATAGATAGATACATACACACATATTTTCTGGGCATAAAGTGTTTTAGCAAGATGCCTGGTGAGGTGAAATTTATTTTATTTTACTTCATATTTTAGCCATAAGGGCTGTCAGTTGCTTTTTTAGGTGAACCCAGTTGGTGAGTTCAGAGTATCTTTCTCTTGTCAGGGAAGATTTACTTAGTTTGGTGATCGCAAGGTGGGTGCACACACATGAGTGTGTAGCAGAACATTTTGGGTCCTGAGGTAAGCTACTGTCTCTGAAGCCACTTGGAATTCAGAATTTGCTCAGACAAGTATGGGGCAGGGACATTTGCACATGGGCTATTGTGTCTCCTAAAAGAATAGATGCAACTAGAATCTCTTCGATGGATTGAGGTGGTCCCAACTGACTGGTAGGATAGAACCACAAAGTCTCCAAAGGGACTAAACTTTCCATAAAGAAGAGGTAGGCAGGTAACAGAGGTCATCCACAGCCCAGATGTCACTGCCATTCAGAAGCAGGACTGATCATTGTGGGGGAGAAGACCACAGACTTATTGCTAAGAGAGGTATAGGGACATTTTATTATTAACTGGATTTGTGACAGCACTTATACTTTCATGTTGTTAAGCATGGCAAACTGGTATCAGAATCAAGATTCTCAATGACTTGATGATATATATTCCCCGCCAAAAGGAATATTTGCACTTTGCATGTACTTCCTTTGTCAAATTGAATCCCTGATACCCCAACAGGTATCTTAGGAACTGAAAAGGAGACTAAGTCTCTGTGTTGTAGAGCTTCAAGTGCAGCAGTGTGTGAGGGTCTAAAGCAGAGGGGATGGTGCAGAGACAAGAAGGTTGAAGTAAGCAGAATACATGGAACCAACACCCAAGTAACTGTAATTCCAGGTGCAATGAAAACCGCACGGGTCTCATCTGTGTCAGGCCATGGAAGAGGAGAGCCACTGTAATGGACACGATTTCCCAGCACTTGGGATTATGTAAAAGAATTTCATAATGGAAACCAGGCAGAGAGGACTGCAGAGTTAAGGAAATAGGAAACCATGTGGGATGATTCCAGTGAACACCAGATATTTTCCTTCCTAAGTTTGAAGCCAACTGAGAAGTAGAAGCAGGAGTTAGATAAGCAACAGAGCAGAGCATCAGCTTAGTCTTTGATAAAGCTGACCAGAGGTGCGGCTTGGTGACTGGGCATCATGGTGGCTTTTCCTGAGCTGAAGGCAATGGCAGCAGTGGCTGTCCTGCTCTGTCCCACCCCCACCCTGGGGGGGGGGGGAGCAGGTTTCTGGCCAGGATGACAGAGGTGTTTCTGGAAGAAAGATAGCTCTGAAAACCAGGGACAGAAAGAGCTAGCCACACTTACTTAGCCTCTTCACCTATTTATCCATTCCCACCTCCTTGTCTTCAGGAGCCAAGCAGTTTTACTCTAATGGAAGTCATTTCAAGTTTTTTGTGGAAATGCAAAGTTAGCATGATAGAGGTTCTCTTCCCATCCTTCTACCAACTTCTCACCATAAAACAAAGGAGGGATTAATGCCTTATTACTTCATTGTGCTCAAAGAGCACTCTCTCTGTCTACTTTTTACTGATATAGGCCCTGGCTATTTATCTGTGGCCCATGATGGCCTCTGCTGATATTGCAGTAGTTTCTACAGTGACAATATTTGAAAGGCCGCCATGTTTCTCCTCACTTCCTGAGCCACAGGCGTTTCCTTGGGATCAGAAACACAAGGCGAGTTATCTGTCTTTTTCATCCCACACTAAAGTTTTATCTCTCACTTGAGGATCATTTCTCTCAAAGAAACAAAGGTTTTATCACTCGCCGGAGCAGCTGTGTACACAAGATGAATAGAGAAAAACAAACCCACATTGAGATGCTGATACCCGGCAGTTAGAACCGAACTGAGCTGAACTGAGCCACCCAAACTTGGTAAGAAGGACCTCCAGCTTATCCCTGAATCAATGAAACTTCAGCTAAGCCGATGAATTCCTCGAGATCCATGCCATAGCTTTACCTTCATGTCTCTTTCTCATTAGCTATATCTGAAGTCCCATCTCTTCAAGAAAAAAATTAATTCCCAACTATAATGGACCATGATATGTACTCAAAAATATGTGTTGAAGGATGAAGAGTCATTTATCAGAGCAGCATAGTATTTATTTATTTATTTTAATTAATTTATTTATTAATTCTAATCAGTTATACATGACAGTAGAAAGCTCTTCGATTCATTGTACACAAATGAATCAGAAATTTTCACTTCTCTGATTGTGCATGAAGTAGAGTCACACCATTCGTGCAATCATACATGTACCTAGGGTAATGATGTCCATCTCATTCCACCATCTTTCCTACCCCTTTGCCCCCTCCTCCCTCCCCTTTGCCCCATCCAAAGTTCCTCCACTTATCCCATACTCCTCCCCCCTCCCATTATGGATTAGAATCCACTTATCAGAGAAAACATTCAGCCACTGGTTTTGTGAGATTGGCTTATTTCACTTAACATGATATTCTCCAACTCCATCCATTTACCTGCAAATGCCATAATTTTATTCTCTTCTAATGCTGAGTAATATTCCATTGTGTATATGTACCACAGTTTCTTTATCCATTCTTCTTCTATCTATTGAAGGGCACCCAGGTTGCTTCCACATTTGAATGCTTCTCATGGTACAATTCCTGGACCAGAATAGTATTCAACCTAGTACAGGGCCCAAGAAGTGATTAGGCAATTCAGCATTGAATTCAATGGAGTCCAGAGTCAGGGTCCTGGGGCTGGGATCAAGAAGCAGGAGGCCAGAGTCAAGAGTAAGAGAGCAGCCTAAACATCTCCATACTTTAAGGTGGGAGGAGTCGGGCATGGATCCTTGGATCACCCTGAGTGATAACTCTCCTTTACTGTTAACTTTGGTGCATTTATGAGGCCCCTTCTGTCCTTGCATACTGTCCCTGGTGTGCATTGCAGTGACACAGATGAGTAATTAAGGATATTTTTATTCTCCAGCATAGTCCACTTATCAGCAAGCAGTGCAGACTTTACCACAGATTTCATCGAGGAGGGCTTTACACCTTTTACCGCGCAGAGCACAATTAAAAAATTCATAGCGCATTTTATTTATTTAGTTTGTTCCTTTTAAAATGTTGTGCTTGAGAGTTTATCTCTCATGCCTTCTTTTTTTTCTTAATCCGGAGTCCATCTGTAATCCTTCTCCGTTATCCATGACGACTGAATTCTCCTTCTGGTTCTTACTCCAAATGTGCACACACTTACTCATCCAAATGCTCTTTAGAATAAAATCTGTTATTACCTTTATTTAACCTTATCAGAATGCAATCAGGATTAGTGAATGCAAATACTGGTTTTCATTGCTGCCCTAAACTTGATAGCTACATTGATGCCAAGAGCAGTTGTTTTTCTCTCCCTGTCCTCCACACTACCAAGTGTGGTACGTTCTATAAGAATGCCCTTAGTAAATGATATCTAGTAATGATACTGTAGGTGCGGAAGTCTCCATTTTTATGGTTCGCTTTAGGTTTGTGGTGCTATAGAGACATCACCTTAGTCATCTTTCAGAAGTACCAAATTTCTAAAGTTGTTAAAAAGAAAAAAAAAAATTTAAAAAGTCACTGATTCTTCCTCATGAGCAAGTCTCTAAATATACTTCTATGTGTTCTGAGAGGAAATTATTCAGTCCAAAAATATTTATTAAATGACAACTTTGTGAACATTAGGATATTCAGAGGAGTATGAGATATAGTTTCTTTCTTGACAGACTTCCATTCAAATTGAGATTATTTTTGTGCATGTAGGAGGAATATAAATCTTGTGGTTTGCTCTGGTAGACCTGGCCTTCAAATTTCTACTCTACCCACAAATAACTATTTGTCTTTGAGCACAAACTTACTTGTCTGAGCCTCAGTTTCTTCATCTATAAAATGAGATAACAGTGCACAATAGGACTTCAGGGAGGATAAAGCGAGAGAATGTTCCTTGCACACCAATAGTGTATAGTCAATGCATGTTAACTCTTGTTGTGCTCAGTATTTAATATTAATGATGGTAATAATAAGTGATCTAAGGTAACTAGAAGAGGGACATTTTTACCTGGAAGGATCAGGAAAGTGACAGAGAAGACTGAGTTTTTTTATGTGGTTGTATAAAAATGGGTAGCATTCCCAAAGGTGGAGGCAAAATGTTCTTGCAGGGGTACAGGGATTATTGTAAAGTTGCAGCTGGGTCTTCAGATGCACCCAGAGCAAACTGTGAAAGAATAGATAGTGAAGAAAAAGTAGCCATGCTCAAATGTTGAAAGCTAAGCTCTGTAGTCACGCAGTTACATTTGTTTTACTCCAACATCTCCCAGGCCAGACTCTAGTCCTTAGTGGTGTACTTTACATTCTATAGGTATAATCACCTGGTAGATACAAGCTGCTAGGAAGCATGAAACTCAAAACTAGTTGAACTCATCCAATTAAACAGTCCTAGGGCCTGATGTGTTTCCTGTGAGCTGTGGCAAGCACACATTTGACTCCCTTCTAAAAGTTGAGATTAAAAGGAAGCAAACTTCCAAAATTAGAATTGTAATTAAAATTTGACTTTGATCAGTAGCTGCTGAGAGGGTCATTAAGAGCCATGAATGTGCTGACACAGGGGGTTGCTGGGTGGATGAGGTGAGGAGGGAAGCAGGCAGATTGGAAACAAATAAAAAATTGTTAAGAAGCATTATCGAATTGCAAATATCAATTATTATGGGTCTATGGATGAGCGATTATTATATTAAAAACATTCTTGGCAGAAAGCCCACATGGGCGTAGATAGCTGTGACTCTACCAGAGCTCAGCTTTAATTTGATTTTTGCAAACAATTTTTTTAGTTTCTTTTGCTTTGGTTTCAGAGAACGCTGGACAACAGCTGGGTTGAAACCACATCTGACCTTCTGTGAAACTTGTTGAAAGATGATCTCTGCTCCTGCAAATCTCAGAGCACGATACCTGGAGATGCCCAAGGGTGAGAGAAGGGAATGCTGGTGAAGGGGCAGTGTTCTCAGGCTGGGGGCTGTGTTCTTCAGACCCAAGTACCAATGATCAAGGAAGGAGAGATGTAGGAGCTGAAGGCTTGCTTTGTTTCCCTGATAAAGAATAATGACTCCCTGGCATGAATGATGAGGGTAGATGTGGCCAAACAATGCAAGAAAGATAGTGGTTTTTGCTCTCTGCAAGCCAGCTGTGTGTTTTGGCTGCCAAAAAGACTAATATGATCATAGCCTGCAATTATAGAGGATAGAAGAGAGTGATCGTTCCCTTTTCTCTGCACACCTGGAGTGACACATTCACTTTTAAGCACCTGGAATGCCCCCCTTTTCTTGCTTGATGTATTTCTACCCATCTTTCAAAGCCAGCTCAAGGTCACCTTTGCACACCTTTCTGACCCCTTGCTCGCCAGGTAGGTTTAATCACCGTCACTCGTGCTCAATTCTGCTAGTGAATTCATCACTTTCCACCACCATATTGCTTATGTGTCCATCTGCCCTGGAGGGCTGAATCCATGTCCAGTTTGACTTCATACCCACAGAACCTGGCACTTAGTAGGTGCTCAGATCAGCTAGAGCTTGTTTAGGAAGAAAAACAGAAAGATGAAAAGATCTGAAATCAGGTGGACACCCTCCTGAAATCATGTCCTGCTGCAGTTAGCAGGTTGGCGGTACTAGACATCTTCCCAGTTAGTGGGGAAGGGCTCGTCCTCTCATAGGAAGAGCCACAGGGAGGGTCTGCAGAGTGGCTGGGCAGAGAAACTCCAGCAACTCTCTACCTCATCCCAAAGCTAAGAGCGAGAGCTTCATAAAGGGAGAAAACAATTGGGCCATGCAAAAGAAAAGAACCATGAGCTTCCTTTCTTTTTCCCATTATTTGGCAAAATGTGTCTGTATATTTTCACAGAAGTTCAGGCAGCCAAACAAATGACTGAACATATGCCAGAAAAAGAAGCCCTTTCTGTGGTCTTAGAAAATCAAGGCAGCAGCTGAGACCCAAGGAAGGTGGGGGCCAGAAACACCGTAGCATGTGCAGCCCAAGTTAAGGCCTAAGCCCAATCAGGGAGGCTATGACACCTCGGTCACCCAGAGGAACAGGTAGGATGGGCAGAAGAGTTAAATTTTGTTGCATGGGGTATTCCATCTTCTACTCACCAAGTATCAACTTATTGGTTATTTTTTATATATATATATATAGGTGTGTGTGTGTACGATTTTATTTATTTGTTATTTTACAGATCTTTTCACCCATAGTGTTTACAAATTGCTATACAAATGTATGTACCGGAATAAAATTGGACAAACATTCAAACGTTTACTGCCCTGTATTTCAGATATTCAGATATTCTTAGGAACACCTCATAGTGGAAGAGGAAAGGGAGGGATGAGGGAGGAAAAGGAAAAATGACACACAGCAGAAATGGTAGAAAGGTGAACTGACTTTTTAAAAAGTCATATAAGGTAATGTAGAATGATTGAAGAGGTATGTGCTAAATATTAACACATATGAAGGACCATAATATAGAGAGGAATTGTGCCTGTCTATATTTCCTCAGATGTATAAATCCCAGACCAGTGGGATATCAGAGAGAATTTTTTGGTTGCAATTAATATAAATTGACTCTGTCTAATTTTAGGCAAAAATAAAATTTATGAAAGTGTCAGGTGCTCACAGATCTGAAATTAAAGTTGAAGAATCCGGTCTTTTAGGAAACCAGGATCCTCAAGGTACTGTCATTGGGATAAATTGGTTCCAACTGTTTTTCTCTCTTACCTCCTAACACTCGAATTTAAATCCCTGTGAGATAGATTTGGATTGTCATAGCTTGGATCACGTGGGCGATCCTTGGCTAACTGAGAAGGGACACCTCGACTGATGGTCCCATTAATATAGCATACAATGGGGAAGAACAATTCCCCAAAGGAAAACCAAGGCGTCTCTTTCCAAAGACAAGGAAATGCAGGATGCGGAGTGAAAACATTTGTCTTCTGCTGCAAATGCATGGACTATTCCAGAAATCCCCTTGACTCAAAGCACTCAGGTGGAGGCTGAATGACTATTTGTCAAGCACATTGTAGGAAAGATTCAATAATTGAGTGAGTAATCAGGCTACATAACCTTTTCTCTAACCCTGAAATTTTATCTTTCTCTGATTTGGGGAGAAAAACAATCAAATCAAGAGACTCCTCTTTAGGAGGAAGAGGGAAACCATCTTCTTCCTATTCACAAGTTTAATATACAGAATCAACCTGTACACACACACACACACACACACACTCACACACACACACACACGCATCAATATGCAACCCACAGTGCAAACAGCTTGTAATTAAAGAACCAGACTAATGCAACGTTTTCCCACTTACAACTCTTCCCTACTGCTAGCATCCTTCTAGCCTTCTGTTATCAGGCAATTTAGTTATATATAATAAATACATACACATGTGTGAGGAAGTTGAAATATATTTTTCTAAATGTAAATGAAGGATCTTTATGCTACTCTGGTTTTTTAGCCCATTTAAAATTGCAGCTGAAAATAATTCCCCAGATAAGGTCATTTCTTCTCATTTGAGAAGTACTGGGAAGGCTATAATAGAATTCCCTTAAGTTTTGAGATATTTAGGTTCTGTTACTTGACAGATATTAATGATGGTTTCTGTCCTGATTTTATTATGGGATCATAGAATTCTGAAGGCGGAAGACATGTTGAGATATTCTCCAGGATATGTCCCTGGGACACCAAGAAAATTATTTTAGATATTATGGACACACAAAAACATGGAGATTTGGGCTTTCCTCGGGAAAAGGTAGAGTACAGAAGCAAATGGTCTGACAAGGATTTCTCTACCATTTCCAGATAGGCAGTTGGGGCTCTGAAATAGTTGCCCTTCAGGGACAGTTCAATGGTTCAGGTATTGAAGTGGTTCTCAGTTTACCTGCAGAACTTACCAGAAAAATACTTCAAACCACCCTGGGGAACAGTAATTTATTAAGGGAAGGATTCTCAATGGTAGGGAAAAGGGAATCTTGGGCACTTGAGAACGAGAAGTGTGTTAAATCCCCCATATGTCCTCTCTCCTGGTACTTCAGGTTGAGAGTAAATGGTTTAGGGAGAAAAGATGGATTTTGAATTTGGGGTGGTCCCTGAAAGCTGCAGAATATGGTGGTTCTGAGTGTCTTATTAGCTTAGAACTAATCTGTAAAATTAGAATAAGACATTTTCATCTTCCTTGACCAGATTTTAGAGTTGGAAGACAATATGAGCAAGCCTTTATAATCAGGCTATATACTAGCGTGATGGCTAGAACAGGGTAGGTGCCCTTACTTAATCCCTATCTCAGACACTGCTTCCTTAGGTAGCTCCGAGTGCATCTCATTGTCAAATGCATTTTAGTCACATTCAAATTTGTGCTTCACTATGATAACCAGACAGGTAATTTGAACCTGAAGATCTCTAGCACTAAGAAATAGACCACTTAGTCTATGCCTCTAGAGTCCTTGGCCATAGAGTTCCATTGCTCAGTGTTCCTGAGAGTTGAAGTCTTTCTTTATAGGTGTGATGATTTTGTAGGAGCTGGACACCACTATGAAGGGATGGACTAGCTGGCCCAATTATTGTCATGCTTCATGACTTTCTGTTTCTGAAAGGAAAATATGTTTTCCTAGAGTGCAATGTGAGCTTAGGAATCTCAAAGACAGTTGGATACTCAACATAATTATAGGTTAAGTTTGCAGACAAGGTATTCAGATCATCTTCCTTTCATTAGAGGAGCGTTTGGTTAATTAAAACATTTGAAGCAGTATCTGACACAAATATTCCAGAGAGCACTCTGAAGAGATCGGGTCCTAGGAAATAGCTCCCTGAAGCCAAGAAGTCAACTTCATAAAAATAAACAGCACCAAAGAGGGAAAGATGGTTCAGACTCCGTGCTTGCATGTAGGGATGACTAACCTTTTGTGAGATGCTTTTTCCCCAGTACATATCTCAGAGACAATAGCTCATTTTAGGACATCATTTCCTTGCTCCTTAACCACCTGGATACACATGAATGATGATGTTCTGTGCCCATGACATTGGCAAGATTATTAGAAATTCCCAACGTGCTAATTGCAGCTGCATCCTATTCTCTGGCACTAAAAAGCACATATGTGTGCAAATGAGTCATGGTGTCATTTTCTATGAGGCAGGGTTCTATAAAGAGTGATTTTAGGTGGTTCATAAACAAATCAGATCACGTCATGTGTATTGTCACTTAATCCTATTTAAATTATTTTTCAATTCTTCAGATTACATCAAGGAGAAAGACTCAATTTGCTGCCAGTATGTCTTTAAAACACCTGAACTCTTGCTATCTTCCTTTTGAACAGAGCAAAGACCAGCTCTGACTCAGCGGTTCTTAGCTAGCAACAGTATCTAGCTACAACTTCACAACATTGTCTGGTAATCTTATTTATTTTTAAGTTTATCTTCTTCTTTGGCAAGTGATACTGATTTTCCATTTATAGTAGTGATATAAAGTTGCTTTCATAAATGCATTTATTTAAGTTAAGAAAGGAGTCCATTTAAATAAAAATATTTGAGAAAATAATAGTAAAGATATGTCCCATAGATCTGCATTACTCAGATCAGCAACAATGCAGATACACTATAATAATAACAGGGAGAATATTTTGATAGTATGACATGAATAATGGGAATTTGGGAAATATGGGAAATACTTCTGTAGAAATAGTTTTGAATTGGCCTTATTTTTTCAAACTATGACTTGCTCTCAACTTTCAATATTTTGATGATTATTAACAAATTCCTTATATTTTACAAGTGTCTAAGCTGTTTTCAGTACATTATATCCCTGGCTGGTTCAGAACTCTTGACATATATATACTTACTACATAGAAAACATATAGTATGTTAAATTAATTTTATTCTAGTCTTTGATAAGTGTTTCAGATTTATGATCTGTATGTGTGCTCTTTGTTAAAAACAGTGGCAGTAAATGGTTCTAGAAGGCCTTTATTTTGGAAAGGTGGCTCATTATCTGCACAATACTTTCTCTTTCAATATAACTGAGTTGAAGTTGGGTAAATGAAGGCCAGGTAATGTTGGTTGTTTGTGTGTTTTGTTTTATTTTTCAATGTGGCTAAGTTCTTGCCTTGGAGCCTACCTCTTCTCTGACACCTATCTGCTTCCTATTGACTGAAAACTAGATGTGGTAGAGATTCAATGTCAACTATAGAGATGATGATGGTATCTCCAAAGAGAGGTGGACCAGTAGGATGGTAGGAGCCTGTGTGTTTGACCAAGTGAAGCAGAGCAGTTCACTGACTCAGATTGTCCCTGAAAGATCTGTTATGTGACAGGGAAATAAAGTCTTTTTTTTTTTTCTTTTTTCTTTAAGCCCCCATATTGCTCTAAGTCTTTGTTACAGCAGCTTAGCTTTTTCCCTAATATGGTATCCCTCCACCACCCAAACCACTCTCTATTAATATTAGAGGTAATTAGTTGTCATAATGAGAAAAGGTAGGAAAGATGTGTCACCTTGTGCCTTTGTAAGTAAATTACATTTGACTCCTTCTGCGGCTGCCCCCCTCCCCCATAAGACTCAAAATGAGTTTGGAGAAAGTGACTGTGGAGCATCTATTTATAAACATACCTTATCACAAACTAATAAACACCAAATCTGTGGCTTTAGTGCTTGTTTAAAAGTCAGAGAATGACCCAGGGCTTGTTAAGGAAAGTTTTGTAAAAAAAAAAAAAAAAGAATTATCACAAAAGATTTAAGTTCATACAAACATGGAAAAAAGTGGAAGACCCCAGTTTTGAAAATTAGGTGAATTAGATCCAGGTAATGAGGTGGAAGTTAGGTCTAAATAGCAAGAACTGCTAGGGATTTTTTTCCAGGCAATTTTATTTGTACCCCGTGCAAGATTCAGATTCTTGGAAGAGAGAAACTATTTGACCAGTCTTAGCTCTTATGGTTACTTTCTTCAGGGAAGGGTGGGACAGCTTCATTGTCAGGTTCACCCTGCAGTAGAGGATGGGCAGCTCTTCAAAGAGGATTTGAAGCTCTATTTCTCTGCATTGTATCATGCACTGGAGCCAGCTTGGGTTGGCCAACGAGAGCCAATAGTGCAAATGCTCTCTGACTTCCTATGCAGGGACATCTCCCCAGGCACTTGAAAGTGGCCATGCTGGGAGTATTTACACCATGGAAATGGGAAAATGATACAAATCCAGCCCTTTTCTTGAAAGAGCTAATTGTTAAAACACTGCCTACAGCTCCTTTCCTTCTTTTCATCTGGTATTTTCTGTAGTATCACTTAATAAATAATCTAGCCTTACATCAGACTAAAGAGCAAGACCAAAATTCCATTGATTTAGAAAAAGCATTTGGTGAAAATAAAAATTTTATTTTATAAACATATTCCTACATCAACATGTCATATTACTTGATTAGAACATTAAATTTCATCCATGTAGAACATGTCTAATTAGAATGGGGTTCTAGGGTGCTGTTTCAGTTTGTACAGTTCTGAGACTGTTTCCAAAAGGCATTCTGTTTTGGTATGGAAATGAAAACACCCCTGCATTAGTATCTGATAGGTCTAAACAGACATTCTTTGAGTATCTCATATACAGAAGTATTGCCTTAGGCATAATAGTAACTCAATAGATAATCAATAAGTATGGGGTGAATGAATGAATAACAGAATTGAAAGCATTTGGGGGAAAATATGGTATCTTATACTGCTCTTATGTTCTTTCACAGACTCTAGCAGCATATGGAAAACATGATTTAATAAATGCATACTTGGTTTCCAGCTTGAATTAGAGCTTATTTCATAGATAATTCAACAGACTGTGATGAAATGAAACAGGTATTTGGTTATCTTATTTTCATTTTGACACTACAATGATCAGAATTTTTTGATTCATTTTTTGACATAGTGTTTTTTCACTTATTCATTTGTTTAATAAGTTCATATCAAGCACCCACAGGTGCCTGGTTTTTTGTTATGTGTTTTGGTAGTATAAATAATAATATATCCCTAATCAAAAACTTGAAGCTGTGCTAATTGTTTTGTTTAATTCTGATCCCTAGTTCCTGAGGAGTTTGGTTTTGTTTATATCCCTCAGATACAAGAAAATAGTCAGCCTGTGTCTTGCAAATAGTTTAAGCAGATCTTTTTCTAAATGTAGGGTAATTATTTCAGTGCAATCATTTAGTATTGAGAAAACTGATATATTCCACTTACTATGTGCCAAACACCTCTGCAAGTGATTTGCAAAAGTTAATTCATTTCTGTAACCCTGTTTTATAGATATGAAACCCAAGTCTTACAAAGGGTAAATAATTGATTTGAAATGACCCAGTAAAGGGGGGATCCAGGATGGAAGCACAGGTAGTCTAGTTCTGGGGTGCCCGCTCTTCATCTGTGTGTGCTGCTCCCCGAGGACGATAGGATCTATGATGACAAAGAAGGAGATGATCAGAGGGAGAGGAGGGAGTGAGGTAGTGATGATGCAGCAGTCAGATGAGTGTGGAAAGTGGCCACACGCTAAGTGAAGTTAGCCAATCCCAAAAAACCAAAGGTCGAATGATCTCTTTGATATGAAGACACTAACTTATAAAGGCAAGGGAGTGGGGATGAGAGGAATGAGAAAACTTTAAATAGAACAAAGGGGGGAGGGGGGGGGGGGTAAGGGGATAGGAATAATGGCAGAATGAGTTATCGATGACTACCTTAAATACACGTATGAAGACACAATTGTTGTAAAAATACTTTATATAAAACCAGCAACTTGAGAAATTGTGCTCTTTATATGTAATATGAAATGAAATGTGCTCTGTAAACATGTATAACAAATTAGAATTAAAAAATGGTAAAAATAAATAAAATAAAATACAGAACTTTGAAAAAAAAAATGCCTGTAAAAGAATAGTCAAAGCCGGGCGCGGTGGCGCACGCCTGTAATCCCAGCACTTTGGGAGACTGAGGCAGGAGGATCGTGAGTTCAAAGCCAGCCTCAGCAATGGTGAGGCACTTAGCAACTCAGTGAGACCCTGTCTCTAATAAAATACAAAAAAGGGCAGGGGATGTGACCCAGTGGTCGAGTGCCCCTGAGTTCAATCCTCAGTACCACACACACAAAAAAAGAATAGTCAAAAAAGCATAATTCACATAATTCACGATAGCCAAACTTAAAAGATGCCTATGTTTATCCGTAGTAAAATAGATATTTAAAAAATGACAACGTAATAGTATATAGCAATGAAAATGAGAGGCTACTACTGTCCACAACCAACTGGAAAAGTGACAAAAATGTAACATTGAGCAACAAACTTGAAACATGAATTGTGCTTAATATTTGATTTGTGATGCTGTTGTATTCCATTTGTATAAAAATAGAAAACTTGCATAACTGATCTATGAGGTGAGGAGACATGCATATATAGTTTCTCATAAGGAAGAGGGAGCAGGGAGGCTTTGTGGGGACTTCTAATGGGCTGCCATCTCCCATTTCCTGCTCTGAGCTGGCGTCTGGAGGGTGACAATTCTCCTACATTGACAATTCCCTCATCTTTACACTTAGGATCTTTGACTCTTTCACATGTGTGCTATTAAAGTATTAATAGGAAAGCTGAGAAATATTGACCAGAAAACCAGTGTGGAAAATAATATTAAGACCAGGAATAGGGAAAGGTTAAAAAACAAGAGAGCTGGAGTTAAGAAAAAAAAGTATTTATATATGGTATATATATGAAACCAATCAACACAGCTTGATGGAGTAATTTAGCTATTGAAATTGGACAACTTTTCCATAAAGGGCCATTATAGTAAATATATCAGGCTCGCATATGGTCCCTGTTAGAGTCTTGTTAATTTTTAAAACAACTTAAAAATGTAAAAATCATTCTGAGCTTTCTGGCTGTGAGAGGTGAGCCTAAGGCCAAAGTTGCCTGGGGATAGAGGTTTGTTTACCCCTCCACCAGATGCTAGGGATGCTAAAATGATTAAACTACAATTTTTGCTTTCAACATTTCAAATATTCATTCATCTTTACAGAGTCCATCTAACAGAGCACCTTCTATATGTTAAGTGGGTGAGATGGCCATTTAAACCTGTAATTTATAGTGTTATGTGACAAGTACCCTAACTGAGGTACTTATGTTTGTGCTTAAGAGAAGAAAGAATGGGAGAACTTTCTCTTTTCAATGTGAAATTTCAGTTGATTTGAAATGGGTGTGGGCTGATCTGCTAGCAAAGAAGGGGAAGTCATTCTGCACGGGTTGTCCATCATGAACAAATCCCCACAGGCATGAAAGGGTATCCTATACTTACATGGGAAGAATGTCATGCTATAACTTTATGTGACATTACCTGAAACCTATGATAGAAGACAAGGTGAGAGTAGTTTCCCAAACTTTTTTTTTTTTTATATCATGGCACATGTAGAAAAATAAAAACATCACATCTGTTTGGAGCACTGGATTAAACAGGTAAGACCCTTTGTGATTGGAAGCAATGGGCCCAGAGACTCCTGCTTCCCCATCTGAGTCACCTCTTGCCAATCCAATTGGAAAATTCTAGAGCAAGGAGAGAAGCTCTGATTGAGCAGGTGGGATGGAGATCAGAAGGCAGTGTGATGACTTGGCATGGCTCAAGGCAAAGTCATTCAAAGTCTGTCACTCACATGCTCAATGACTTGAGCAAGTTATTTTCAAATCATTGTATTTCCATTTCACCCTCTTTGTAAAGTGCTGATGGTCCCTGGAAAGGATCTTGTGAGGCTTAAAATTAATGACATACTGTACATCAAGCTTTTGTTGCAGAGTCAACACTCAACAAATTATTTATTTCTCCTTTACATCCTCCCAGTCTCCCTGACTGCCATTAAAAGAAGTCCCTTGACAAGAAAAGCCATGCCCCTTGCCATTTCTACGCCCACCCCCTGGGGATGGCAGTAGGGCTTTTCTGGCATGGAAAGAAAAAATGATAAGTGAAGAGAAACCATAAAGTAACAAGTAAATCTAGTGCTCTGGCATTGTTACTTGAAATAATGACTTTTCTGTAGAAAGAAAAAGGTCATCAAGTCTTGGAACACTCGGCTATGGATTGCACTCTCAGTATTAGAGCTCCTTCTCTCTCTTCTAAGCCAAGGGTGCAGGGACTGAGTGGGCTGTGCCCTGGGGGTGAACTGAGGACTCTGGTTAAACACAGCTAAGGAGGAAATTCATCAGCTGACTTCAACAGGAACATCTGTGAGTTCATATTGGCCAAGTCCCTAGAGAATTCTTTCACTGCTGAACATGCTACTTCCCAACTGTTCAAGATAGTGGCTCAGAGATGTGCACATATTTCGAGATGCATTCTGCTGATTGGATTATTTTTAAAGCCTATTTCTTTTTTTTTTTTTTTTTTTTTTTTTTTTTTTTTTTTTTTTTTTTTTTTTTTTTTTTAAATATTTATTTATTTACTTTAGTTGTACACAGTGCAATGCATTTATGTTTACGTGGTTGAGGATTACGTGCGAGGCGAGCGCTCTGCCGCTGAGCCACAACCCCAGCCCGAAAGCCTATTTCTTATCTAAAGTATTTCCTTTAATTGCTTCTTTTGGGCTGGATGTTAGGTCTCCACGAGGTTGTTCTCAGTCTAGAATCATAGAACGCTACGCTCCTGACTTGGAAGTAGCAGTCCCATCACTTTCTAGAGGAAGAAGATGAGGTCCATTGGGGGTCAAGAATGGCCCAAGCCACGCAGATACCTTGTTCTTTCCTCCAACTTTTCTTGCCCCCCTTATTTGTTGACTGGCTCCCAGATGCCCCACACTATTTTCAGTTCTAATAGTACAAGAAGACACAGGACAGGGGCTGCTACACCCCTAGTCTAGTGCAGCTGCAGGGACACAAAGCACTCATCCCTCTAGGCGTGGCAAGTGCTCTGACACGGGGGCCCTCAGAACTCCAAGACTACTGAGAGGAGGAGACTCAGTAAGAGGTAGCAAATAAGGGAGGTTGAATTCCTGGGAGTTTCAAGGAACCCGTTGACTGTAAGTGGACTGTGGAAGGAGCACAGTGTGACAGCAGAGAAGAGAGATGTCATCTTCCAGACTGGGGAAGAGTGTGGTGTGAGCATCAGAGGGGCACTTCATTTCCCTGAATTTATTTACTTGCTGACAGAGGGTGGGGGAGAGAGGGGGCGGTAAGAAAAAGAAAATGAGAGCGAACAAGCCCACTCTTCCAGTCATGCCTCTAGGCTGTTCCCATCTCCCAGCCCAAGGCAGTTACACTTGAGTCTCCCACTCATAAAGCAAGAGGGGCAGGCTTAGTCATCCTCCTCACACAGAGGGGCACACGGGACTCCAAGAGTGCTCAGAGGAAGGGGACTGAGAGCTGTTTAGATGACATGTGATTGTACCTGCTGAGTGTAGAAATGACACCTCTACGTGAAGCTCTTCCACTGTTAAGATATTCCTACCTCCTCCTTAACCACAGGGGTTTTTGTTCAGGGGAACTGGTTGCTTGAGTTGGCTTTAGGAAATGCAATCCTTTCTATTGATTCAAAGAAGATAAATTTTATGGCAGCCACACACCATCTTTTCTGATCTTTTTTTATTGGAGGTGGTGCTGTTGCCGAAAGAGCTGTGCAGTCAATAAACAAAGTTAACTAAGTGCACAACCTTCACTTTCCCAGCTCTGCTAGGAGCCAAGAGACAGCATGATCCTGAGATACTGCCTCCCCATAGGTCATGCCCAGGGGCTTCCATTATCTCGAAGCAGCACACACTCCGGAGCCTCTTATTAATGATATTTAATTACATTGAAATTAATGATGTTTTTCATCTGATCCTGGGCAGATTTTACAGCTGGGAGATAAGCTGGGGCGACTTTGACTTTCCCATCTCTCCACCTCAGCAGGCAAGTGCCCCTTTTATCTCTGTTTCCTCTTGGCTTTTTCCAGGTGCCCATTTTACCCACCTGCACTTGCTCTCTGAAACTCACCTCTCTCCTTTTCAGCAATAATTAACTACCCCAAGCCACAGAAATGAACCATTTCCACGTGAGGGTTTCTGATGAGGTTCGACAATGCCGATTTTCTCAACAGAGCTTGATTTGCATGTATCCTAGCCATAACTTCATTAGATTTTGGAACACAGAGATTGTCAAATAAGCACTCTCTGATAACTCAAACAATATGATGGTTTTAGTGAACTCTTATCTCATCACTATATACTTGAGTGCTCTGTGTTTTGCTGATGAAAATCTTTATGGAAGAGGAATGGAGTATTCAATTCTCAGGTTCAGGAATTGTTATTATTTCCCAATGAAAATAATGGGGATTGCAGATAGGATTTACTGAACTTGAACTGTATTGATGGTTTTTGTTTTGTTTGAGCAAAAACAGGTGTTTGGGGGAATTAAACATTTCTGCTGTGAACTGTAATACAATAGCATCGAGAGTGAACTGTTTAAAAACTGAGAGCAGAGCATGATGATGAAAGTAAATTGGATTGTGGAAATTCTTTCAGAGTTCAAAGTCCTAGACTATTTAAAGGGTTCGAAGAGCAAATTGCAAGAATATGCTGTTTGGATTTTTTTTTCCCTGGGAAATGGTAAGAAATGCACTCCTTGAAGAATGCTTCATTGTATTGACAACCCAGCTATTGATTTATTAGGGCAGAAAGCAGAAGCATTACATCAAATGATTTCCCTATTTATTTCTTTTTCTTCTTATCTAAAGTTATTCCTTAATCTCCTCTTGGGCTTCCAACAAAAATCAGGTCCAAACAACAACCAGAATAAAATCAAAACAACAATAACAGCCACAACAAATAAAATAGCTCATTGCATCCATTTAGGCATGCCTCAACACATTGAGGGTTGAAAATTCCCCAATTATCAGTGTACTGGATCCAAGGATGCACATCTTTTTCTTTAGCCTTAATATGTTGGCTCATTTTAAAACTTACTCAACCACTGAACAGGTGTCTTTAGGCATTTTCTATATACCACCTGTTATGGAGAAGTAATGATGGCCCTCGTCTCACCCTCTCAGATGGGAGTATCTTTGGTCATTCCTCCTGTCCCTCGTAGGTGATGACGCCCTTTCACATCACTTTCATAGGGGTGAAATTTTCTTCCAGGGAACTTGGTCCCAAGGAGAAGAAAAGTGAGTCTGGGGTTTCTGCCTCTGATTCCCTTTAGCCTGGTCAGTGTGACTGAGTGGCGCTGCAGTGAAACTGTGCTCTCTGAGGTGAGCTCTGAGATGGGGTGCAAGGAGCCAAGTGGGTGGTTACAATTTTCTAGTTGGTAAAAATGGCAGTGAAGAGAGTCTTAGGCCTACATGCAAAGATTGGGCTTTTCGGGGCAGATTACTTCTCTAAGTCTCAGTTTCCTTTGTGGAACATGATCGTGACATGCTATATTTATTAAAATTTTTATCAGTGAGCAGACTGAGCCTAAATGTAGGTTTTAAAATAGTCTAAGGATAATACAGTGATAAACAATTCTCCCTCTGTATCCACTGGTTCCATAGATTTGAACCAAGTGTGTGTTCAAAATCTTTGGGAAAATGTCTCATCTGCATTGAACATGTGCAGACATTGCTTCTTACCATGGTTTCCTAAGCAATGCAGGGTAACAACAATTTACTCAGCGTTTACATTGAATGAGGCATCATAATAATCCAGAGATGGTTTAAAGTGTGTGTGTGTGGGTGTGTGTGTGTGCATGTGTGTGTGTGTGTGTGTGTGTATTATGTAGGTACACTGTATGTAAATATGCTGCCACTTTCTGTAAGGGACTTGGACATCTGTGGATTTTGGTATCTGTGGGTATCCTGAAACCATTCTCCATGGGCATTGAAGGACTCAGAACTTCCTCTTCAAAATGAGACTGGGACAAATGTTTGGCCTTGACTCCCTGTGCTAGGGAACATCTCACCTTGGTGTTTAATAGCAAAACAGATTGGATAGTTCTGCTCACTGACTTGATTCTATTTAAAGTCTTTGTTCAATTCAGTTACCACATGTGGACACAGCTGGTGTTCACCAAAACAAAACTGGATCGCTCACTGAGATGTTCAGATCCTCAGAGAACTTATCTGAAGTATCAGAGAAATGAAGCAAAGGGTTGCCCATGTCTTAAACAGAGAATTTAGCAGTTTGGGTCTCTTTCAGATCTGACACCAAATAATGACTTTCAAGATCTTCTGTGCCTCAGTACCCCATCACTGAAAAAACAGAGACATCTATAATTCATCCAAGTGCCACTATTTCATGCAAAAATTTCTATAATCATCACTGAGAAGCATCAAATTTCTACAAAGCCGAATTGTCATCCTGGCTCTGTTATTTGTTGGCTGTGTGACCTTAGATAAATTACCAAAATTCTCTGAACCTATTTTCTCTTTTGTAAAATAAAGCTATAAATATTTACCTGACAGGTTTTCCATGAAGATAAGTAAGCATACATATAAGATGAACTTATGAGAATCTCTTGTACATATTACGTACTAAGTAATGTCAGTGCATTTGTTAAAACATTTTCTGTTAAACTGTATTCATATGAGAATATTTGGTTTATATGAATTTTTACTTTAACTAGCCTCACTCACCTAATAAGAACTTAAGAAGAATAAAGAATACCAAATTCTGGGCTGTGCAAAACCAATAACCTTTTTTTTTTTTTTTTTTTTTTTTTTTTTTTTTTTTTAGTACTGGGGATTGAACTCAGGGGGATTAGACCATTGGGCCACATCCCAAGCCCTTTTTTGTATTTTATTAGAGACAGGGTCTCACTGAGTTGCTAAGTGCCTCGCCATTGCTGAGGCTTTGAACGCACAATCCTTCTGCCTCAGCCTCCCAAGTGCTGGGATTACAGGCGTGCGCCACTGTGCCCGTCCCAATAGCCATTTTTAACATATAAAATGTTTGAATTTCCTCAATGCTATGAGAGTGAAATATGTCTCCATTACCTGCAATTATTTCACTTGTAATAATTATGTATCAATCTTACGAGTCATGCTATTACCTTATATTGAAATGTAAGGAAGAAAAAATGCTTAAGAAGATAAAGGGAAAATGAGTATGAGATATTAAAAGTTCTGTATTCATTTCTGTAATAAATTTAGTGTGCTTGTTTTTGAAAGAATTGCTGCTTCGTGGTGGGGGTGAGGGTGGTGAAGAGATCTATTAAAGAGGAAAAAAAAATGTTTCTAAAGAAGTTGAGATGTTCTTTTTATTTTCTTAAAGTCTTACTGCCAAGCATTGGCTCTTGGAAAAATGGTTAGCCAGCTATAAAGTTGTAATAGAAAATAGTAAAAGCAATGGAATGTACAATTAAGGATCACGCACCCCAGATATCTTCTAGTTCATTAGTCATCCTCCTATCGTGGCTCTGGAGATTTCTCAATCTCTGCTCTTTACTCCTAGGCTCAACTACAGTGAAACCGATGATAAGGTTCACTCTTTTTTATAGTGTTTCTTTGCACAAAGCAATGATCTCTTAAAGATGAAGTTTAAGGCTCCCTCAGGAAATGCTGTCGGTTTTAGACCTTTTTTCTGCTTGGGAACATTCTCTTTTGCTCAGTGAATGCTGTTAGTCAAGGGGATTTTACTGCATTCACCAGCAGAGGGAGTTCAAACCAAGTTGTGTGAAATTTGGGAGAAGGGGGTCATTCTGGAATTTTTGAGAATGTTCTAGAATTTTTATCATGGGCTGAATTGAGGGAGCTGAGGAAACCAATAACCAAACATAGATAAGATGCACTCAGCCATTCCTTCAGTGAATATTGAGCTGACATGAGAGCTGGGGAGGGAAAAATAGAATGGGAGAGAATCCGTGCTCTAGAGTTTGGTTTAGAGTTTGGTGTGTTTGCAACACAACAACTATAACACCTTGTTCCTGGTAGGGCTGTGGATGGGTGGAGGACCACTAGCCTACCCAGGTGGGGGAAGGTAAATGATTTGGTGTGGGTCCTGGAGTAAAGAGAAGCTGCCCTTCTTGCCACAGTGGTCCTGCCAGGCTAAAGAAACAGGAATTCCAGATTCCGTAGACGCAGGGTTGGATATCTACTAAAGACCCAGAGACCTCAGGGATTCTAGCCTTTTCATTACTGCTACTGAATGGCTTTGCGACCTTTACCAGCTGTTTAACGCTCCACAGCCTTAGTTGATTCAATATCAATGATATGGGTTGGCGGCTAAGTCCTCCACGTCCCCTTCCATGAGGGAGACATGGTATTGAGGCCAGGAGAGATGAAGATGGAGGGACAGGAACCCTGGCCTGTTGTAATTTAACTGTGGAGCCTCCAATTTCATGCCCATTGGTCACCTCCCAAATCACTCTCTAGCATTGTGATCCTCTCAAGCCAACAATTCCTCTGATGACTGTAGGTGTTGAGATTGTTCTTTTTAAATGTAAAGCAGGAATATTTTATTCAAAAATTAACACTGCCTGTTGGGACAGATGCGTTCTGGTTTGGGGGACCTTCCTTTGTGTTTTCATAATTAACCATGCTTGCTTTAATATAAAAATTAACTATATATTAATGATGGGCTAGTTTTCTAGCCAGCTTTCTGAAGAGAGAAGGAAGCCTGGGTAGTCTTTTCAGCCCCGGTATTCAGCACAGATATGGGCACATAGTAAATGCTTATGACATGTGTGTTGGTTGTAGGAATGCAAGAATGAATTAATGAGTGAGTGGATTCATGCTTTTCTGAAAGCTTGGTGGCTACACAGTCTCCACTTTCACCCATGTTATGGTAATAGTAAGCATGTCAGAGAGGTTAAGATCTAGGTACACCTGTGATATTTTATTTTCAAGTGCAAAATATCCTTCACTTTGTAGAATTTTGTGGAAAATTTTAAGCCCTCCTCCTGAGATTGATTCATCTGCCAAATCTATATCTAGGCCAAAATGCTACAAATGAAGTTCAATAGAAAAAGCAGCAAAAACTATGTGGGCAAGAAGGAGAAAGTATCAAACATGTCTTTGAGGATGGTGAGGATATACAGGATCTCACAACCTTATAAAATCCTTATAAGAATGGATCAATTAATTCTTAGGTGGAAAAGCAAATCTTGCCAGCTTTAGTAAAGTCCTTTCTTTTTGCCTATCTTGAATAACTTTCAATGGTTTTTTCCCACTAATAATCCTTTCTACTTTGCACCATATTCTAAGACTAAAGTCATATGGTTTTTTACTGCAGCCAAATTCACTCAGGCTGTGTTTATTTGTGATTGCACAAATATCTTCACTGCTATCCATAATAACTGATATTTGAGTGCTAGGCTATATGCTTCAACTTCTGTGAGCATATTGAATTTCTATAGTCATTCAAAGAAGATATTACTCTTTTTTTTTTTTTTTTAAAGATCAGACAATTAGATGATGATTGACTTGCCCAAGCTTTTGCAGTTGTTATGTGTCAGAGTTAGAATTCATACCATGGTTGGACTAACTTCTGTGTTATGGTTTGGATATGAGATGTCCTTCCAAAGCTCATGTGTGAGACAATGCAAGAATATTCAGAGGTGAAATGATTAGATTATGAGAGATGAACCTTAAGAGTGGATTAAGCCACTTGATGGGTTAATAATTTTTTTTTTTTTTAAACCAGGGATTGAACTCAGGGGCACTTGACCACTGGGCCACATCCCCAGCCCTTTTTTGTATTTTATTAGAGACAGGGTCTCACTGAGTTGCTAAGTGCCTTGCCATTGCTGAGGCTGGCTTTGAACTCGCGATCCTCCTGCCTCAGCCTCCCAAGTGCTGGGATTGCAGGCGTGTGCCACCACGCCTGGCTTGGGTTAATAATTTGAAAGGACTACCCTGCTGAGTGAGTGGTAACTGAGGGCAGGTGGGACATGGCTGGAGAAGTAGGTCTTGGCGCATGTCCTTGGGGATAGTATCTTGTCCTCCTAGCGCCTACCTTTCTCTTTCTCTGCTTCCTGGCTACCATGGGGTGAACATCTATCCTCTACCACACCCTTCCACCATCATGTTTGCTTCATCCTGGGCCCAGAGCCATGGAGTCCCCCGATCATGGACGGGACCTTTGAAACTGTGTGACTGAAATAAATGGATCTTCCTTGAAGCTGTTCTTGTCGGGTATTTTGGTGATAGCAATGAAAAGCAGACTAACCCAATTTGAATACTTTCACTGATTTCATAACTCTCATGAAATTAGACTCTTGATAGAATCATTTTAGTGTAATAATCAGAAAATACAGCAAATTAAAAAGACAATTGTCAATGGTCAGTATAGAGAAAGATCAATTAATTGCCCAAGTTTCTGGTTTATGGAAATCTTGCAATATATGATGTTATCTCCAGAAACTAGATTTTCCTATATAAATATTAGTAATTCAAAAATTAGGAATTCATTTTTTTTTTTCAGAGAACATTTTGTTGAATACCTACTGTTGGCTAAATTTTGGGGGCTTGGGGCATAACAGAACATGTCGAAATCCTTGTTATTAAGGACTTGGGGATTTATAGGTAAACAACATAGGGAAAAATCCATGTCTTCAAGAAACCTTAATTTATTTTATTGCCTCAATTACAATTCAGGTAGAAGTGAATTATACCAAATTTGTGAATAATTGACTCTGTACTCCATTCCACTGGTATTGTAGGCTTGATCCATCTTAAATACACACTGGGACCCCATGTAAACATTCCTTTTTATAAAGAGTTGAATTTGCTGAATTGAAGGTAAAGCAGAGTGTTTTGATTTTTTTTTTTTTTTTTTTTTTTTTTTTTTTGGCTCCTGATTTGCTTCTTTGTGGGCTATATTGGAAAAAAATATAGAATTTCTGCTTGGTGAAATGGCAATGAGCCTTTATGTTCCAGAATTATGTAGGAATTAAGAAGTTGTTGACAATAATGGTGGCTCACAAGTTTGTGCCTTACTTAGTAAACTGAAGACATATATTTGCTTCATTAACTCACCAAACTGCACAGGTGTACACAACAGCCCCAGAGGTCATCCATGTGTATAAGCTGAACCCCTGGGGACTTGCAAGATTAGGACTCACCAAGATACTCTATGACTTTCTTCATTTAGGAAATACATTTTTTTTCAAAGAGAAAATTGGCCACCTACACACAGCCTGTGTTCATTAGCTCATAACTTCTTCTTCACATGCTTGTATGTGCTGGAAGATGAATTAATCCAGTGATAGCACAATTTTGTATCAATACACCTGATGATGTCCCTCATTATCATGCAGCGTCCTTGGGAGACAGGATACTTGGACAGACCCTGTTATTAGGATTGACATCACATTTTAGAAATTTAGCCTATTCTTGCAACCTTTGGGCTCCTTGAGATTTAAGATTTGAGTCTTTGGCATTTTGGGTGAGATGTTGGACATTTTTGACACATAGTAATAGCTCATTTATTTCAGGTGTGAATTCAAACCAGCTGTCACCAAAGGCCAATGCATAGGGTAAGTGAAGCATCCGTGTGCCACATTTCCTGTGCCAGCACACACATCATCGCAGAACCTGACAAAAATTCACATTCTGACTCAGAAAGTCTGAGGTGGTGCCTTAGAGTCTGAGGATCTTGGTGCTTAGACTGCACCAGTGAGGATTATTTGTGAGCAAAACTTATGGACCAGCCATTAATCACGGCTCAGGGCAGCTTTGTTATTTTCCTTTTATTGTTGCACGCCCAGTAATTTTAATTAAGGTTTTAAAGAAGCAACTTAAAATTTATAGTTGTAATTGAATGCATTTTATGAAGAAAATATATGCCACAGTGGTGTGCACAATGTGAGATTGAGAAGCTCCTACTTGAGGCATAGCCTTCCAGGGTGGCAGGAGCTCGTGTGCACATGTATGCTACCTGGTACCGAAAACCGGGAGGAAAAACTCTCGGAGGCAGAGTGAAGCTTTTACTACTTTTACTTCTACTTTCTTAGAGCTTAGAGAGAGGGAAAGAAAGATTTTTAGAGAGAAAGATTAAAGCGAGCTTTTCTTCTTGTCTTCTTAGCTTAGAGTTAGAGTTCTTAGAGTAAAGAAAGATAGAGCTTAGCTTAGAGAAAGATTAGAGCTTCTTTCTTCTCTCTTCTTTCTTCCTTCTTCTGTCTTCTGTCTTCTGTCTTCCTCAGGAGTCTCGGCCTAACTCTGACCAGTCATTACTTCTTCTATCTGGTTTCTTTTCTGTAACCGCTCTGCCTACGTTCTGGCCGCTCTGATTCTTCTGACCGACCGAGTGACTGCCCGGCTGACTGAATTCTCCGTTCTCCTAACTCGGACCGCTTTCACCCGGTTATATACCTTCAGCTTTGCGGGTGCCTACAGGTGCGTCACATACATATCAGGTGGAACCCATGGCTTCCAGCTAGCTACAACAGCCCTTCCTAATTAGGGCTCCTTCAGCACATTTGGGAGACTTTGCAGACCTTGTCTGACTTGGATCTTTACACCTCTATGAGTTCTGCCAGCCCAGTGTTGCTAACACAGTTTTACAGATGATTAAAGTGAGAACAGAGCTGCAGTGAGTGAACTTCTTCCTCCCACCAGACTCATGCATGGAGCATTGTTAACAAGGCAGGGTTTTCAGACAAGAAGCCCGGTTCTCAGTCTGGTGGTGGATCCATCTAACAAAAATGGTTTTCATTTTATCCTTTTCTGAAATCCCAGAAATTCATTGCCCCGTTTTACCTAATTTGCATTCAACCTAAATTGTTCCATGTGCTTGTAATGCAATATCAACATCGTTACCTTTGTCACCCACAACAAGCAATGATGGTGCTTCTGGCAAGCATTTGTCATGATAAGGGATAGTGTGTGTGTGCACTGGGTATACAGATGCACATGGGGAATGAGTGCTGCCCCTCAAATACCGTCCAAATCATTTTAATAGCAATGGAGAGGAGATTAGAAATATCAAATTACAAATATAAATTAAATGACTCAATGCCGTTTCGTCAGATGCTTAGTACCTAATAAACACTTGAATAACATTGCTATCAAGCACTGTTCTTAATAAACACTATATAGCATTGAGACTTCTAGTGTCCTGGAAAAGTTTGACAAATGAGCAGAATTTTTTAGTGGCCTTTGGAGAGATGTAAAATCACAGTAGAGAGAAACTCAGGAATCTGGCTGCCTGAACTTGAATTACAGCCTGGTCTCTGCAATGTTGTGTGGATTTGGATAAATTAATTGACTCAGTTGACTCTGAGTGTTACTCTGAGCCTTAGTTTCCTCATACGTAAACTGGGAAGAAAATAATTCTCTCTACCTCAGAAATTGTTCAGAGAATTAAACAAGACATACAAAACATTTGGTATATTGCCTTGTACATGGTAAATGTCCTGGTAACCAAGCTAATTTTATTGGGCACAAGCTACATTCTAAGTAATATTTACATGTGCAAATTTATTTTGTCTTTACAGTAATCTTTTGGGATAGTGCATTATTATTCCAACTTTAAAGATGAGGATACTATGACCTAGAGAGATAAACAACTTGTCTCAATTCACAGAATTTGGAATGAATGATGAGAACTGTGATTGAACAGTGAGTATCTGGCTCCAAACCCACATTCTTCATACACTCTACCAACCGTAAAAATGTCAGTTCTACAGATACTACTACTACTGCTACTACTAATACTTTCAATGTTATTGTTATTATTACTATTTGTCATTAAAACTTTTTTAAAACCCTTCTTAAGACTTCTTACTTTAAGGTGAGAAAAGTACATGCTAGGGTGAACAAAGATAGGAAGGTGGGGATTCACCTGGCTGGGCCACCTTGACTGAAGTGTAGGGCTGGTGTGTGAGGGCATAGAAAGCCAGGCTGGAGAGAAGTCTTGGGGACACATGGCAGAAGCTCTTCAATATCACATAGTAATAGCTCATTTTTTTTCAGGTGTGAATTCAAACCAGCTGTCACCAAAGGCCAACACATAGGGTAAGTGAAGCATCCGTGTGCCATATTTCCTGTGCTAATTAGTATTAGATTACTATTAGATTAGTATTAGATTACTATTAGATTACTAATAAGACAAAGATCTATTTTAGGAAATTGGTGTAATTTTGGACCTTTTTGTTAAGAGAACAATTCTTTTACTAATTGGAACAAAGTATAGAAAAGAGTAAAGGAGAGAAATTAGGTGTATATGTGAATATTGGTGTGTCTATTCATTCATTCATTCACTCACCCATTATCCACTTACTGATGTCCCCTCACTATAGGACACATTTAGGGCATAGATCAAAAGGTTTACTCTTTCCTCAGGACAACAGATATAATTATGTGTCCACAAACACATACTCTGTGCACTAAGAAATACACACAAACATAAAATGTGGTTATAAAGTAATGAAGCTAATTGTATAAGACATTTTTTGTGAAATCTTATTACTTTATAGCCTTAGCTCATGTAGAAGAAATATATCAGAAAATAAAAGCTGCGGAATCAATCACATCCCTTAGAAGTTATTCTACATGACTCACTTAGTGGGTATATGATGAAAGGAAATTTTATAGTGGGGAAATTCCTATCAGTCACAGCTTTTACAACTGCCTATTGATGATATATACAGCTCTATAATGGCAGAGCTAAAATTGGCTCTTACTTCCTTAAACTATTGTTGTATTGAACCATGTAACCAGAAAATCACAATGTGGTGATCTTTCTCTACACTGATCCTCCCATGAGCACTTAATGACTTGTCTGTTCATCTTGGAGATAATAAACCTAGCACTGAAGCAATAGCTGTCTTGGTGACTTTGCATAAATCATTATTTGTAAAAGTGAAGGAAAACCTATAGATAGGGTCCAAAGGCTTGGATTTCTCCACTTTCAAGAATTAGCTCTGATAATTGCTGTGACTGCATTAGGACTGCACTGAACAAATGGATGCAGACCAAAAAGTAAATATTATCTCTCAGAGTGATCAATAGAACAACTTCCAACACAGGAAGGGCAATTATTAAATATCCTGGCATGGTTTGTCTAAGCAAAACAACGCTGCAATGAAATGCTTGCTGCAGAGCAAAATAGGAAACAGGCAAAGACCTAAATGAACATGGTGGTTTTCCTCTTCCACAGCTAGAAATCAAGGTGACGATGTGCTGTAAGCAAGTTTACATGTGGAACAGCTGCTGGGAACATAATACAAATTGCCATTTTGAACCTAGCACTTTCTAATAATTTAAAAATAGAGCCTCAATTAAAGTAGTGTTCTCAAGGCAGAAAACCTATTGGTTTCCTAAATGATGTTTGTCCATCCAGTTTTTCCAGCTTCTCTCTTCCCACCTCGAGTCTCTGTTGAATCCCTCTATTTCTCAGCATCCCCCTAGGCCAAGAGAACACAACATTTTATTGAAGCAAATACAGATAGAATTTCTCCCCAAACACAGATTCACAAGAAAACAAGGCAAAGAGAAATTGAAGAGAGAAGTAGGACATGGCACTATATTTAGACCAGTTGCCTGATTTCCATTAGCCTTATCCTAATTTCTTTCCAACTCTTGCCCCAGGGACCGATTTTGTTGTTCAAAAAAAGTAGACAGACTTCAGGTGGATAGCTCAGCCAGCAGAAAATACCCTCAGATTAATCAAAAGGAAGCCAGGTCGCTGGCCGCTAACCCCAGAAAAGGAAGAGTGAATCCACTGCTGAGTTTGAAGCTCACCGAACACCCTATTGCTGGGTGAGCACATGATTTGGAATCTGAACAGGGAGTTATTTTTTCTTTCTTTCTCATTCCATCATGTCTCTTCTTTACACTTTTTTTTTTTTTTGGCTTTCTTTTCATGCTTCTCCCCTACTGTGCTTCCTTTCTTTCTTCTGTTCTTCTCTCTTCATCCTGTTTTGGAATTTCTCCCACTTGGGTTGTTGTGGTGGCCTTCTCCCTTGTCCCCTGATTCTACTCTTGCCCTGCACAGTCTGTTTTCCACGCTGTAGTCAGCGAGATCTTTTTAGAACAAAGGTTGGGTCAGACTCCCCCTCTGCTCAACATCCTGTCCTGGCTCCTCATTTCATCCAAGTCAAAGCTAATGCCCTCACCAAGGTCTAGAACATCCTCATTACCCAGCCCTCTGTTCAATTCAGAGCGCAACTTCCCATGCTTGCTCCCAGGGAAGTCAGGCCCACTCTCCAATATTTGAAGACTGATTTCACCTCCTTTAAGTCTTTAAATCTCACTTTCTCACTGACCACTGGCTAGACCTGTTTAAAACCTAAATCACTCCTCCCTTGGCCCTAGAATTCTTGATTTCTTTACCCTGTTCTTTCCAACGTACTATACACTTTACTGATTTATGATGTCTGTTTATTGTCTATCACCTACTATGTAAGCTCCATTAGAATGGGATCTTTGCTTGCTCAATGTTTTGTTCCATGAGCCTAGAATAACATTTGAGGAAAGCCAGATCTAAGAAATACTTTTGTTGAATAGATGAAAGTAAATTTTTTAAGTGGGAGGCCGACAAGCTCATAAAACGTAATACAACTGATAAATGAGATGATGTAAGTCTGTAGAACATTGCTTTATAAGCAAGAGTGAGGGTTCCTTCTCCATTCACATGAAGGTGGGGGCAAATTTGAGAGACCATTCAGAATAATGGTACCATCAGTGCAGAGTTTGGATGCATGGTTAGAAGCTGACCAGGCACTCAGATGAGAATTAAAAGGAGGAGGAAGAACATTCCAGATAGAAAGAGCTAATGTGTGAGGGAATGGGCCACTTTGTGCCTGTCCAAGGGAAGGAGATGCCAACAACTGCCTAGGTGTGTTACAGGGAACCTACAGGAGAATGGTTGGATGCAGCAACAGATAGGATCCAAGGGACTATTGTTCTTACCTACCCAGGTGAAGAGGTTAGATTTATCTGGTGGAAAACAGGGAATTGTTGAAGAAATTTAAGCATAAGACAAATAATCTGATTTGGGTTTTAAATACAGTAATAGCCCAAGATGGTTATAGAAGAATGCATCTGGAGGCTAAGCCATTTGCTGGATGCTGATGGAGATATCAATTAAGGCAATGGGATTAGAAAGTAGAGAGATCATGCCTGACAAGGATTTAAAAGAGGTTCTTACATGATAGTATATGAGTGATAGTATATGAGGTACGAGAAATAAGCATGCATCTAGAACACTTTTGACATTTTAATTTGAGGGACCAGTTGGGTTGTAGTGCTCTTCACCATAAAAGGGAATTTAAGAGGTGAGCAGGTTTGAGTAAATAATGTTTTGGAAAGAAATGTTGAATTGGTGTTATTAGAGGATTCCCAAAAGACGCTATGGGATAATTAAAAATAAATGAATTTAGAGGGTAAGACTTAGGATAGGAGTTAATGAGAGCAGTGACAGAGATTTAGGCATAAATAATACTAAATAATAGTTAATAACTACTGTATTAATGTTATGGTCCAGTCAGAATCTGCAGAAATGATGAGAGGGTTGGTGCCATGGAGAAAGTTACTATTTAATTATCAGGCAGCAAATACTGCCTGTGAGTGGGATGTTGAATACATGGTTGAAGATTTAGGTGGAGAAGTATGCATATTAGCATATGGAAATCAGGGGAGGAAGGATGTGCCAACTTGACTAGGTAATAAAGAGAGGCTTTAGACAACAATGAAGGGGGACCCCAAGGTTTGACCAATTGGCCAAGGAAAATTGTAGAGGAGCTGTGTGTGTGTGGAAGCCAAGCTCCAGTATATTGAGGAGTATAAAGATGTGATGATACAAGATTGTAGTTACAGATGTCTTCAAGAAACCAGCTGAGAAAGGAAGCATGGAAATAAGGCAGTGATGAAAATTGGACTTAAGATGAAAAGGCCACTTCTCATATAAGAAACACTTGTTAGGCAGATGGATTCTGTGTAGAGGAAGAGTTTAAAAATACAGAAGAGACAGGATAAACTTATAAAGGAATGATGAAATGATTGGGGTTGAGGTGTTGATCTTAGAAAGCAATGTTAGCCACAAAGAAGAAAATGAGTATTTGTTCTTTGCAGTTGAGAGAACAAGATGTCAGCATTTGCAAATCAATACGTAGGGAACATTGGAGCTTTAAGGACACAGTATGTAATTCCCCTCAATCTTGTTCCCGCAAGAAGAAAGAAGAGAAAAGAAAAGAATAACACTGGAGCAGAAAGATGAAACTCAAAACAATACCTTTATTATTGATAGTTTTACCAGAATGTTGCTATGAGATATGAACAAACAGACATGCTAATACTCTAGCCCTGAATAGGACAGTCACATAGAAATCAGGCATCTCAATAGCTTCCTGCTCCCCACACAGAATGGGCCTCTTACTGTGGCGCTAAGAACCTATAGAGATGCCAGTGTGCATACTCTACTCATAGATAGATGTCAAAGAGAGAAAGGTATTCAAAAGTGCATATCTGTTATGGTTTGGATGTGAGGTGTCCCCCAAAAGCTCATGTGTGAGACAATGCGAGAAGGTTCAGAGGAGAAATGATTGGGTTATGAGAATATTAACCCAATTAGTGAGTTAATCCCTCATAGGGATTAACTGAGCGGTGCCTGAAGTGGTAGGGTGTGGCTGGAGGAGGTGGGAATTGAGTTAAGACTTTGGAATATATATTGATACTAGCCAGTGGAGACTTCTTTCTCTGCTTTCTGATCATCATGTGAGCCACTCCCTCTGCCACACTCTTCTGCCATGATGTTCAACCTCACTTGGAGCCCTGGAAAATGGAGCCAAGACCCCTAAAACTGTGAGCCCTTAAATAAACTTTGCAAATAAACTTTTCCTTCTCTACAGTTTTTTGGTCGGGTCTTTTAGTCATAGCAGCAAAAAAGCTGACTAAAACCATACCCAATCCCAGGATCCAAGATGGTGGAGCAGAGGGAGGAAGCACTCCGTGTTGCTCTGTGACCTGGGTCTCAACTAATGAGAATACTGCTTCTCTGAGAGGGACAGAGGACACCTCCACAGCTGCTCTCACGCAGAAATCATCGAAGCTGTGCCCATGCACAGGGCCCTGCAACACAGTTAAAACAGGTCTCCTGATTCCCTCCCAGGGCTATTAGCCCACACAGTGTGCCCAAGTGTGTTAATAGGATCGCTACATCAGCACATCATCACAGAATTCCCAAACACCACTTCCATGTGGGACACCCAGCTTCTACCCACCCATAGTATCGCCAGCCACCACTCCCCTGTGGACTCCCTTCTGCCAATGTGGGGCTCCAATGGTCCCTCCTCTGGTCACATCCATCTTGAGACTTGGCAGCTACTGCTTGCACCTGGGGACATTCCACAGGTTCAGAAGACAGCCAATGACAGTAACTCTGCATGCCAGGAAGTCATCTTTGAACAACGTCATTGTCTGCTTCCACTCAACTGATCTGACTCCCCAGCATTGGAAACATTGGAAACTGGTGCCATCATGGGTCACCTTTCTTGGCCTCTTGGTGGGGGGCAGCTCCCAGATTGGAACTCCAGCTGCACAGTTACCAGGTATCCTTCTTTCACCTCTCCCCAGCGGCCGGTAACCTGGTATAATAATTGCCCAACAAAACAGCTCTCAGTGGGATGTGTGCACAGTGTGGCCAGGGCACGGCCCACGAGAACCCCAGTGAGAGAGATCTCTTAATTGGGAATGAGTAAGGGAGAGGAAGAGGGTGCAACAGGTTGGAGACTAACAGAGAGAGCAGGAAATGGGAAATCTTTAGGCAAGGTAGGAAGATAGGATCAGGTGCTCAAGTCATACCAGTGGGCCCAAAAAGAAACCCTTGAGGTAGAGTCTCCCTTCAGGGACTGGTGGGTGCCACAACTAACTTCCAGGTGCCCTGCACCAGGATCAGCCTTCCTACCCTTATCGCCTTTACCATTCGGAGGGTGGAGATAGCAGCTAACGATAGACAAACCCACCCATTGGATGAGAAGGGAAGCAGGAAAGAGACTGATCTTCAACCAAAACAATAAAGAATCCTGGTTTCTTCCTTTGAGATTTTTTTTCTTTCTCTTTTTCTTTTCCCCCTATATTTTCCCACCCCTACATCCTTAACATAAGTGAAACCAAGTACTTCACAGAAATTAGGATTTTGAGGACTGGGTCATCTGAATAGTGTATTATAGCTGAGGAGTAAATTTCCATTTCTTTCTTTCTTTTTTTCTTCTTCTTTTTTTTTTTTTTTTACTTTATTTCCTCCAGTATTTTACTATACTAACATCCTTTACTATTCTTAATATATATGTGTGTAAGTTTTATATACTTTACTGTCTTCCCACAAACTTGAAATCTATATCCTCACATCCTGCCTCCTCAGCAAATCAATCTATGCTTCACCCCCATATCATAGTCCACTGTCAGAAACTGTAAATCCTTTTACAAGCCTACTGATTATATTAGAGATAATAATCAAATTTGACACTTCCGTACATTGTGACCAAACTGTAAAAACCTTAATAGTAACAAATTGTTTCATAGGTCATATATTGTTTATATTGGGATCTGTTAACGTTGTACTTCCCCACAAAGGAGAGGTGGTGGAAGCCTACAAGAACACTATAAGCTTATAAGATGAAAACGGTAACCCTTGGACTGACAGTACCAGAAAGCATGACACAAGCAACATGAAAAGACAAGGGAGGAAAGTGCCCCAAACAAATCAAGATACCACATTATTAGAATCCATGGCTAGAAAAGTGGAAGAAATGAAAAAGAAGGGGTTCTGGATGTACATAATTAAAATGTTCTGTGAATTAAAGGATGATATAAGATAGCAAATACAGGCAGCAAAAGATCATTTAAACAAAGAGTTACATAAACAAATACAGGAAGCAAAAGATTACTTCAATAGCGAGATAGAAGTTCTAACAAAACAAAACAAAACAAAAAGATATCCTAGAAATGAAAGAAACAATAAACCATATTAAAAGTTCAATTGAAAACATTACCAACAGAGTAGACCACCTGGAAGACAGGACCTCAGACAATGAAGACAAAATATACAATTTTAAAAAGAATATAGACCACACAGTGAAAATGGTAAGAAACCATGAGCAGAATATTCAAGAAATATGGGATAACATAAAAAGACCAAATTTAAGAATTATTGGGATAGAGGAAGGTATTGAGTTCCAAACCAAAGGAATGAGCAATCTTTTCAATGAAATAACATCATGAAACTTTCAATCATGAAGAATGAATTGGAAAACCAAGTACAAGAATCTTACAGGACACCAAATGTACAAAATCGCAACAGCTCCACACCAAGGCACATTATAATGAAAATGTTTAACATACAGTACAAGCACAGAATATTAAAAGCCACGAGAGAAAGGAATCAAATTACATATAGAGGGAAACCAATTAGGATAACTGCAGATTTTTCAGCCCAGACCCTGAAAGCTAGAAGGTCCTGGAACAACATATATGAAGCTCTGAAAGATAATGGATGCCAACCAAGAATCTTGTATCCAGCAAAATTAAGCTTTAGATGTGATGATGAAACAAAAACCTTCCATGATAAATGAAAGTTAAAAGAATGTAAAGCTAGAAAACCTGCACTTCAAAACATCCTTGGCAAAATATTTCACAAAGAGGAAACAAAAAATAACAATGAAAACCAGCATAGAGAGTTATTACACTAAAGGAAAAACTAATCAAAGGAGAAGCCAAGTCAAATTAAGTAACAAAAATGGGTGGGAATACAAATCCTGTCTCAATAATAACCCTGAATGTTAATGGCCTAAACTCACCAATCAAAAGACATAGGCTAGCAGTCTGGATTAAAAAAAAAAAAAAAAAGACCCCAACAATATGCTGCCTCCAAGATACTCATTTGATGGAAAAGACATACACAGACTGAAGGTGAAAGGTTGGGAAAAATCATACCACTTGCACAAACTGTGGAAGCAAACAGGGGTCTCCATCCTCATTTCAAATAAAGTGGACTTCAAGGTAAAGTTAATACAAAGGGATAAAGAATGACATGTCATACTTCTCAAGGGAACTATACACCAACAAGACATAACAATTTATAAATACATATGCCCCAAATAATGGAGCATCTATGTTCACCAAACAAATCCTTCTCAAGTTCAAGAGCCAAATTGACCAAAACACAATAATCTTGGGTGACTTTAACATACCTCTTTCACCACTGGATAGAACTTCCAAACAAAAGCTGAACAAAGAAAATATAGAACTCAGTAATATTATTAATAACTTAGACTTCACTGATATATACAGAATATTTCATTATTTGGCAAGCGAATACACTTTCTTCTCAGCAGCACATGGATCCTTCTCTAAAATAGACCATATATTGTCACAAAGCAACTCTTAGCAAATACAAAAAAGTAGAGCTACTACCCTGCATTTTATTAGATCATAATGGAATGACATTAGAAATCAATGACAAAATAAAAAATAAAAATTACGCCAACACCTTGAGACTAAAAAATATGCTATTGAATGAACAATGGGTTGCAAAAGACATCAAAGGAAGAGATTAAAAAATTCTTAGAGGTAAATGAGAACACTGACACAACATATTGAAATCTCTGCGACGCTGTGAAAGCGGTACTAAGAGGAAAGTTCATTTCATGGAGTTCATTCCTTAAAAGAAGAAAAAGTCAACAGATAAATGACCTAACATTACATCTCAAAGCCTTAGAAAAAAGAAGAACAAATTAACATCAAAAACAGTAAAAGACAGGAAATAATTAAAATCAGAGCTGGAATCAATGAGATCAAAATAAAAGAAACAATTGAAATAATTGACAAAACAAACTTGGTCCTTTGAAAAAATAAATAAAATTGACAGACCCTTAGCTATGCTAACAAAGAGAAGGAGAGAGAAAACTCAAATTACTAACATCTGTGATAAAAAAGGTAATATCACAACAGACACTACAGAAATACAGATGATAATTAGAAATTACTTTGAAAACTTGTACTCCAATAAAAATAGATAATATCGAAGGCATCAACAAATTTCTAGAGTCATACGATTTGCCCAAATTGAATCAAGATGATATACACAATCTAAACAGACCAATATCAAGCAGTGAATAGAGGACACCATCAGAAGCCTACCAACCAAGAAAAGCCCAGGACCGGATGTATACACAGTTGAGTTCTACAAGTTCTTTAAAGAAGAACTAATACCAATTCTCTTCAAATTATTACAGGAAATAGAAAAAGAGGAAGCACTTCCAAACTCATTCTCTGAGGCCAATATCCCCCTGATTCCAAAATCAGGCAAAGACACATCAAAGAAAGAAGACTTCAGACCAATATCCCTGATAAACATAGATACAAAAATTCTCAATAAAATCCTGGCAAATTGAATACAAAAACATATCAAAAAAATAGTGCATCATGATCAAGTGGGATTCATCCCAGGGATGCAAGGATGGTTCAACATATGGAAATCAATAAATGTAATTCATCACATCAATAGACTTGAAGATAAGAATCATATGATCATCTCAAGAGACTCAGAAAAAGCATTTGACAAAATACAGCATCCCTTCATGTTCAAAACACTAGAAAAATTAAGGATAACAGGAACATATCTCAGCATTGTAAAAGCTATCTATATTAAGCTCCAGGCCAACATCATTCTAAATGGAGAAAAATTGAAGACATTCCCTCTAAAAACTGGAACAAGACAGGGATGCCCTCTTTCAACACTTCTATTTAACATAGTTCTTGAAACACTGACTAGAGCAATTAGACAAAAGAAATTAAAGGGATATGGATAGGAAAAAAACTCAAATTAGCACTATTTGTTGATGATAAGATTCTATACTTAGAAGACCCAGAAAGTTCCACCAGAAAACTTCTAGAAATAATAAATGAATTCAGCAAACGAGCAGGATATAAAATTAACACTCATAAATAAAAGGCATTTCTTTTATCAGTGACAAATCCTCTCAGAGGAAAACTACTCCAATTACAATAGCATCAACAAAACAAAACAAAATAACAAAACCTTGGGAATCAACTTAATGAAAGAGGTGAAAGACCTCTACAATGAAAACTATAGAGGCCTAAAGAAAGTCATCACAAAAGACCTCAGAAGATGGAAAGATCTACATTGCTCTTGGGTAGGCAGAATTAATATTGTCCAAATGACCACACTACCAAAAGCACTATACATATTTAATGCAAATTCTAATCAAAATCCCAATGACAGTCCTCATAGAAATAGAAAAAGAAGTTAGGAAATTCACCTGTAAAAATGAGAGACCCAGAATAGCTAAAGCAATCCTTAGCAAGAAGAGTGAAGCAGCCGGGCATGGTGGCACATGCCTGTAATCCCAGCACTTTGGGAGGCTGAGACAGGAGGATCGCGAGTTCAAAGCCAGCCTCAGCAATGGCAAGGCACTTAGCAATTCAGTGAGACCCTGTCTCTAAATAAAATACAAAAAGGTCTGGTGATGTGGCCCAGTGGTCGAGTGCCCCTGAGTTCAATCCCCGGTACCAAAAAAAAAAAAAAAAAAAAAAGAAGAGTGAAGCAGGTGGCATTACTATACCAAACCTTAAACTATATTACAGAGCAATAGTAACAAAAACAGCATGGTTTTGGCTCCAAAATATATCAGTAGACCAATGGTACAGAATAGAGGACACAAAGACTAACCCACAAAATTACAATCATTTTATATTAGACAAAGGGGCCAAAAACATGCATTGGAGAAAAGATAGCCTCTTCAACAAATGGTGCTGGGAAAACTGGAAATCCATATGCAATGAAATGAAATTAAACCCCTATCTCTCACCATGCACAAAACTCAACTCAAAGCAGATCAAGGACCTAGGAATTAAACCAGAAACCCTGTGTCTAATAGAAGAAAAAGTAGGCCCTAATCTCCAACATGTCGGATTAGGCCCCAACTTCCTTAATAAGACTCCTATAGCACAAGAACTAAAATCCATAATCAATAAATGGGATGGATTTAAACTAAAAAGTTTCTTCTCAACAAAAGAAACAATCAATGAGGTGAATAGAAAATCTACAGTCATGGGAGCAAATTTTTTACCTCTCAAACATAAGATAGAGCACTAATCTCTAGGGTATACAAAGAACTCAAAAAGCTAAACACCAAACCAAACCAAAGAAAACAAAACAAATAATCCAATCAATAAATGGGCAAAGGACCTGAGCAGACACTTTTCAGATGATGATATACAATCAATCAACAAATATGTAAAAATATGTTCAACATTTCTAGCAATTAGAGAAATGCAAATCAAAACTACTCTAAGATTTCATCTCACTCCAGTCAGGATGGCAGCTATTAAGAATACAAACAACAACAAGTTTTGGCAAGTATGTGGGGGGAAAGGCACACTCATACATTGCTGGTGGGACTGCAAATTGGTGCAGTCAATATGGAAAGCAGTATGGAGATTCCTTGGAAAACTGGGAACAGAACCACCTTATGACCCAGCTGTCCTACACCTTGGTCTATACCCAAAGGACTTTAAAACAGCACACTACAAGGACACAGCCACATCCATGTTTATAGCAGCATAATTCATCATAGTTAAACTGTGGAACCAACCTAGATACCCTTCAGTAGATGAATGGATAAAGAAAATGTGGCATATATACACAATGGAATATTACTCAGCAATAAAAGAGAATAAAATCATGGCATTTGCAGGTAAATGGATGAAATTGGAGAATATATTGCTAAGTGAAGTTAGTCAATATCAAAAAACCAAATGCCGAATGTCTTCTCTGATATAAGGAAGCTGATTCATAGGGAGGAATAGATGAACTCTGGGCAGGGCAAAAGGGTGGGAGGGGAAAGGTAGGGACTCGGGGTTAGAAATGGTGGTGGAATGAGATGGACATCATTATCCAAAGTACATGTATAAAGACATGAATGGAGTGAATATACTTTGTATACAACCAGAGACGTGAAAAAATTGTGCCCTATATGTGTAGTATGAATTTTAATACATTCTGCTATCATATATAACAAACTAGAATAAAAAATGGGAATGATATGTACAAAAAGAAAAATAAAAAAATAAATAAAACAATACCTAATCTTTTCTCCCATACTAACCAAGCAGCTTCTAACAACCCAAGGTCAGTGACATAAGGAGTTCCCCACCCAACAGGAAAATCAGTGAGATGTTTGTTATTTGAGGTGGAAAGTGAAGTTCTGCTCATGTTTGAGGGAGGTGGAAAAAGGGGTAGGAGGGCTGGGGAAGCATAGTGAGTCCCTTCAATGGCCACTGTGAAGAATGAAGAGTGATTCAGGAATGTATGAGATGATTATTGAAAGAAATAGAAGCTCAGCTGAGGATAGAAAACACATATGTGCACCCGTGTTGTTTTTTCTCTCGGAGGACCTAGCAGGTATTTGTAAATGTTATCATTTATACTAATTGGGGACTTTCATGAGAGTTGATGTTGTGATGAAAGAATGTTAAAAGACTATGTCAAGAGCTCTAGACTTATGATTTAGTTATTTATTGCTATGTAACAAACCAACCCTAAACAATGGCTTCAAGCAACAACGACTTGTTGTTTCTCATGGCTAAGAATTCAGACAGGGCTCAGCTGTATGGTTCTGCTGCCCCATATGGTGTCCCTGGGTTACACTTGACGGCATTCAGATAGATCTACACTGGGCTAGAAGTCTAAGATGAATCTGGCATCTCAGAGCTTTCTTGTGTTGCCTTCGTTTCTCTCTCCTTAGCTCTTTCTCTGCCCTCCTCCCATTTATTTCTCTCTTCACATTGTGTTTCCTCATTTAAAAGTTCAAGCCCTTGCTTCTTTGTAGGGTAGAGTTTGACTTCCCTAGAGAACACAGAAAGGAAGCTTCCAGGACTCTTCAAAGCAACACCTGAAACTGGTACAATGTCACTTCTGCACATTTCATTAGTTACAAGGCCAGCCCAGTTTCAAAGAGAATGGTTAAAATAGTCTCTGCCTCCTGAGAGGAAGGAGGGCAATGGATAGCAGGAAGAAGGGCAACGGGAGGCAGGAAGAAGGGTGATGGGTGGCAGGAAGGAGGGCAATGGGTGGCAGCCATCTTTGGTGACTGTCTATCACAACAGGAGAAGGGGAAGAAAAGAAATGCAGCCAGGCTCCCGACAGGCAATGAGAAAGCCTGAGATTTCATGTTCCCTTAGAGGAGGTTTGTGGTTGGATTTTATTTTATGGGTAAAATTCTCCTACACCTAGAGGGAACTTGTAGCATTTTTGCTAACATCTTTTATAGTGCCACAGATTTTCTAGCAAAAGTTTGAAGGCTTAGGAAAGAAGAAAAAAAAGTTCTCATGTAGCCTTTCTTATTTGAAATTTCATTTTGATATTCAGACTCAGCTCACTCTGAGGAATAAAAGTAGTTGGACATGAAAGTGTCACACTAAATTAGGCTTTGCTTGGCCTTTTGGGAGAAGGTAAATTTAGGATTTTGTGTGAAAATATGTAAGAATTTGGATCTTACTGGTAAGTCTGGTGTTCTAGAAATATGTGAAGTGGGTAGAATGAGTGGAGGATGTCTTCTTCATTTGCAGCTCCATCCACTTGACGGCCACCCTCAGCTCCCTTTGAACCCATAACTATTCATTATCTAGGGCTTGCCATCCATGACCTCTTTTCCTTTCAGGGACTCCTGTCCTTGGGATTTCCTTACCAGCCTTGACACTTCCACTCTGACTTTCACACAGTTTCTTTGCCTGTCACTTAGGGCTTCGGATTTTGGCATGGATGTGAGTCTTCATCTCCATTCTTATTGGAGGAACCAAGAATTTTTTCATTTCTTCTGATGTTTGATCATTTAAATTTCTCACTGTTTTTGAACTACAGAAAATCGAACTATATATTCTTGGTGCTTCTCTTCCCCAATTTCTGAAGCTGTGCCAAAGCTCTGGGGCTATTATAAAATACCAATGTACTGTCTCTGTTCAGAAGCACATGGTCTCTGCCTCCATGGGCCATTGAAGGAGCCCTAATTAGGAAGGGCTGTTGCAGCTAGCTGGAAGCCATAAGTTCCACCTGATATGTATGTGACGCACCTGTAGGCACCCGCAAAGCTGAAGGTATATAACCGGGTGAAAGCGGTCCGAGTTAGGAGAACGGAGAATTCATTCAGTCAGTCAGGCAGTCACTCGGTCGGTCAGAAGAATCAGAGCAGCCAGAACGTAGGCAGAGCGGTTACAGAAGAGAAACCAGATAGAAGAAGTAATGACTGGTCAGAGTTAGGCCGAGGCTCCCAAGGAAGACAGAAGACAGAAGAAAGAAGAAGGAAGAAAGAAGAGAGAAGAAAGAAGCTCTAATCTTTCTCTAAGCTAAGCTCTATCTTTCTTTCTCTCTAAGACTCTAAGCTAAGAAGAAAAGCTCGCTTTAATCTTTCTCTCTAAAAATCTTTCTTTCCCTCTCTAAGCTCTAAGAAAGTAGAAGTAAAAGTAGTAAAAGCTTTACTCTGCCTCCGAGAGTTTTCCTCCCGGTTTTCGGTACCAGGTAGCTTACAGGCCATGATGCATTTTAGGGATCTTTGATAAGGTAGTAAGCCTTGGATCCTAGCATCTAGCCTCCTGGAGACACTATGTAGACAGGTACTAGATGTTTGCTCCATCAATGGTTATTGCAACAAGCAGTGTTTACAGGTATCCTCATCATGCAGAACCACGAAACATTTTTTTTTCTACCAAGTTTCTCCCAGTCAGGCAAATCTCTTTGAGATTTGGAGTATCCCTTTTACTTCAGACCTTATTCTTCTTAATGGATATAGGATTTTGACTACAGAAATCCAAGAAGTCTTGTCACAAACCTTTCTTTGGTTTGAGTCTGTTGCCTGCTTCAGTGGGGACAAAGGATATGGGAAAGACAAAGAAAAACATAAATTAAAAATAAAAAAGTCTTTCTGCCACATTTTCCCATTACTCCCAATCATAGATGATTTGTCCATTTGTCTCTGCCTCCCAAAGGAACCACTAGCTAGTCTGTTAAACTGTTCCATCTAAGAGAATATGATCACAAAAAACTCTCTTTTGAATCCTCATCCCTGGCACATATGTCCATTTCAATAGTAGTCTTCCAGAGAAAATGGCTAATTTTGTTAGTCATGCAAATAAATGACTCCAGTGATATGCAGTTCAATCTAGGTAAAATAAAAAGGAAAGAGGAAGCAGATGAGGGTCGGCAGGGCAATGCAAGATTACCCAATTATAATACTGAAGCAGTGGATTATTTAGCATGGGTTCTGTCGATGTGTGCACATTGACACAAATAATAAAAGTGATGAGATTCAAATATCAAGTCACCATATCTGGAACTCTTTCCTATTTACAATTTCCTTTGAACGGGAATCCTAAACCCACAGAATGTTGCCAGAGAAAGGAACTTAGTTTCCTTCCCTTCCCAACTAATACAGAAATGCCTTTTACAAAGTGTAGCAGGCAGGTGCAATTATTTATCCTTGAATAATTCAAGCTGTAGGAAGCTCACTCACTACCTTATGAAACCACGTATTTTAAATGTACAGCTCTAATTGTTCAAAAGAAACCACATTTGAAACAGAGCTGATGACTATGCCATTCCTAAATTCCATATGTTGGCCTCAGTGTGAAGCTTAGGGGAAAAGAGAGCCAGCCTCTAAAGTGACGAACACGTAGATCAAAATAGCAACTAAGCCACTTACCGCATATGATTTTCCGTAAGTGGCAAAGCTCTCTGAGTACCATTGGCTCATTTGTAAAATGCTAGTAATCATACTGACCACATAGCTTTGTTTTGAGTACCAAAAGAAATGATGAACGATGATCCTTAAGTATAATATTTCACTCAGTCCTTACCCAGTACAGCATTATGATGAATGTTATCCATTGCTTCACATTGTACTGTACCAGCTTTCCATCCAGACCAAGCCACAGCTTCACTGAGAATGTATGTGCTCTATGCAGGCTTCTGCCCTCCCATGGACTGTTTCCAACCTGTTAAAACCATATAACTGGACAATCTCACACCTTATAATTGAGGGTCAATCAAAAGTCAATACGCTGTAAATGAGGGCCTAGACAAAGTCAGTGTGTAGCTTAGCCCTGAGTTTTATGGATTTTATTTCCATGGCTCAGGAGTCTTTTGTTTTTAGTATACAGTTCTATTAAGTTCTTGGTTGTGAATCTGATTGAATGCTTGGTATTTTCCTTTGCAGCTTGTGTCTTCTGTGTGTTATCTTGCCATGCATAATTCTGATATCTTCCCAACTACTTATGCCAGAAACTGGGAATGATATTTTTCTTCATCTGTGGCCTAAATGCCACTTTCAATCAGTCACTAAATTCTCCCTCCAAAATATAACTCAAATCCCTCCCATTCTCTCTATGCCCGTAGCTACCCTGCTTTAGATTGGCACCATCCCTTCTTGGTACTATTGAGAAAGCTTTCCAAATGATCATGCCAAATCAATGGAAGAACTTAAAACTAAATTATAACCCAGCCTCTGTTTTTTAAGGAAACTGTGGTCTATGTACTGTAATATATTTAGTACTACCCCGTTCTCTCTTTCACCACCTCTCTCTCCCTCCCCTGCCCTCTTTCTCTTCTGTTCTTAAAGTAGTATGTTTCAAGTTACCAGGAAGATGAAGTTTTGTGGAACCCTTTGTTTCTTAACAGTGCTGAGCAAAAAGGAGGACTAATATAGTGCATTTATTCAAGATTGATTTTTGCAAAAGATTGTTCCCATATGTAGATTGTGCTTGTGACTCATGGAATCTCTCTTTTTGTTCTGACTGCTTTGAAAACCCAAGCAAAAGTTCCTTCAAGCCCAGCAGTTAATTGTCACAGTGATGCCTGTTTGATGACTCCATATTTATTTTAAGAGGAACTGCATCCCGTTGGGCCTGCCAGGATAAGTTAGCTGCGAAATGCATTCCTAAATAGCTAAATGATTCAGCGCAGGATCCCATATATGAAATTGACTTTGTAATGCGGCTGCATGTCTCTCTGTTGGAAAGTCTATCTATTTCAGTTCTGTGCTTTATTTTATAATTCAATATTGCATATTCATAGGTAATGGAGGGAAGCTTTCCTGCCTCACAAAACCCATGTTACAACCAATACGTCGTTAAAACTTCGCCCAGTTACTTGGAAGCTTCCTTTGATGAAGAGAACTCAAGTTATATGGGGTAAATGTATCCGAAAATATTCAGAATTGCACACTGTAGTTTGCAAATAACAACCAGGATGCTCTTGAACTGAGAAACCCCCAAGAGGGTACTTACCTCCTTTGCATCAATAAAGTACAACAGCTTCTTATCAGCGGCTGACTTTTGCTTACACAGCTAGAAATCTGGCTAAACCCAGTTTCTAACCACTTAGAGACTTCAAAAATAATTCCCAAATTATACCTTCCTTCAAAGGGAATATGCTTTAAATCAAGTGTTTAATGTTAGGAAAATAATAATTCACACACTTGCACACCTTCGCAGCCTATTTTAATTTAGAAACAAAGGGAACAGAGTACAGTGCAGATTGTGCCTTAGCCCCAGTCTCCCCATTTTCCCCAAAAGTGCTCAGAAAATATGCTTCTTTTAAAAGAATAAGGACTTAATCAGCACTCAACCCCACAGTGGCTCGACTGGCATTTCACTCAACAAATAGCGTATGGAGGATAAAATTTTTGGTGTTTTTCAGAGATACTGGGAGGCCTGGCAATGTAAGGTCACTGTTTACCGTGAGGTGCCAGAGTGTCAACTTAGTTCTGAGCATAATCTTGAGGTGGGTTTCATTCCATGTCTACCAAAGAACCCCAAAGTACAAATGGACTGTGTGTTTCTTAGCTCACTGTACTCTGTGGACTAGCTGAAAATTCTGTGGGGCAAACAAACCTTGCTTTGACAGATGATGTGACTTCATGGAATGGGAAATGTGGTGTGCTGCCTGGATGGCGCATCTCAGCTGGAGTCCTGGGGGAGGGCAAGATCTAGCTAACCCATGTCCAAGTGTCCAGGGGTCCCTGAACTCTCTCTCCTATGTATCTAGAATGTGCTACCTGTGCTACCTGGGGGAGAACTGAGAAAGTAATTATTCTTCTACTTTCTGTGGTTTAGATTAGAAACTCTAGATAATAAAGGCTGATTGAGAGCTGTGATACCCAATTTCTAAACTTGCTATGACACAAATGTATAAAATAGTGAGAAAAAACATTTAATTATACTTAGTATCATTTTCTTTATCTGTAAAACACATAAGAGGAGCTGGTTGGTTTCTGACATGAATTACTATTCAAAGTATCTGAAGTGAGTAGAAGGGAAACAAGATGCAGAGGGATTATTTATATTGATGATCTGCTCAGGAGTTTTGTACTTTCATTGTTTAAAATTTTGCACATTTTTACACTGGAGCATTTTTCCTCTAAATTGAAAGTGAAAGAAGGGAAGTATCTAGTTCTAGAATCTAGTTCAGTCTTGCACCCAACACTTGAACTCCTTCTAAAATATGTTTACTAAATAACCATATATTTCAAACTTGAATACCTTTAGTTATAGAATGCCTTCAATTGGCAAATTTACTCTTCCATCTTTGAAGCATTCTAACTATTCTGTTCTAGGTAATGTCACTGTCCCAGCCCTACAATATGACTACAAAATGAGGTGGCACACATTTTATACCAAAAACAATCTACCAAAGATGGTATAATGATTGGAAACCAGGTCTTCTTAGTGTTCCTCATTTTTTTCTGGACACTGCCTCATACATATCCCAGAACCCCCCTGCAATCTTCTATGTGAACAGACTCATTCTGCCTTGTTGCAAGTTGCTACTTTTTTTTTGGAGGAATACAAGTTAATACCTTATTTCCTTATGCAAAGTATAGGTAGTGGGCATATAAGTTGTCTCTGGAGAGTAAATGTTTACAATTGTACTCCTCTCCCCAAAGAGGGACCCATATCAGTTGGGGACATGGATTGACAATGCCTCCAACATAGTTCTCTGGATGACTAATGGGCATTAAGCTTTACAGTTCAGTTTGAATAATTGAGTATAATTCCTTTGGATGGAGGGATTCCCTTAGAGCAGGCGACTTAACCTGCTGTTTTTCCATACCATCAACTGGACGGCATTCACCCACCCCATGGAATGAGCGATGGATTAATGTAATGGCTCTGGCAATAGAGGTAGGAAAGACATAGGGAGATGCTGACAAGTGTTTTGAGTGGGACACACAGGAACAAAGTAGATCACCTGCTATTTCTGATGGTCTTCTCAGCGAGGTTAAGAGGAGTGGTGAGCAAGTTGTGGTCAATGCTGTCTACCAGGGATGACGGGCCTGGCAGCTACTTATTCTACTTACAATACTTTGGGAGAGCTGGGACAGGGTATTTTTTTTTTTTTTAAATAATGAAGTTTCTAGGGGTGGCTCTGAAACACAACAGGTCATTAATGTCCCCCCTTTCCTTCTCATGTTGCTGTCTCTTCACCATCACAATGTCAGTGTCCCCAGCCCAATAGCTATAACTTTACTTATCTTTTTAAATCACATCATCCCTTATCTTACCCAGACTTATTTTTTTGAACAGTCTATTTAAAAATGATTAGGACATTTTTACAAAATGTACAGATGTCTGTGACCTACACCACTTTAGTTTACATGGGCCACTTTAGAGAGGCTTTGTGAGTCATGCATTCATCATCCGTAGGATCTAGTGACAGGCCACTCCAACAGGAGAATCCAGGTAGGTGAACCAGAATTAACTCTGATTACTTTAAGGCAACTTTTGGTTAGGTTCCTCAAAGGTATATAAACTAGGTCATAGTAGAGTTGCTTCTCAGGGGAAGAAAGAAGCATTATACTCAGGAGAGGTCAGGGTGGAATCCTGGATTTCAGAAAAAAAAAATCTAGATAATTCCCACCACTTTCTCCTTGGCAATTACCCCAGAGGAATCTAGAAGGGGATAATCCTTTTTTGTGGAAGGGCTTCATTCAGTGGCCAAACTGGATCACTAAGGTGTGTGAAAAATTGAGAGAAGTAGAGTCAGAAAGATTTTAAGTCAATGTTTAATGAAGCTGTTCCAAACATCAATGATACCATATGCCTTTGGATGGTAGGGAACATGATGTATTGGACACCTTGATTATCAGCCTAGTATTGAGTGGATTTTGCAGTAAAATGTGCACTATCGTCAGATTGAAAATGCTCTAGAAAGTTTGAAACAAGACACAGACTAGTGTTAGAGGTCACAGTGATGTGTCTGGAGTTTGAACATTTAGCTGGTATCACCACTCATGACTTGAAAAGGCATCAACAGTGATGAGGCGTCACCAGTAGTCCCAAGAGAGATTAAAGGTCTAGTTTGTGACCCTCCTCTCCCCAACGTTCCACTGTATACTCTATAAATATGGCCTTCAGTCTCTTGGGAACACAGAGATCTTTGCTCTACCCTTAATAGTCTTTATCCTTAAAGAAGCTAAGAGCAGGGTGGGTGAGATGAAGGGAAAAAGGTGCCACGAAGAGGGCACGGCTCTGCACCCACCAGCAATGCTTTGCATTTATCTCAGTATTGAGTGACATAGCAGAAGCTTATGGCTCAGCCACACTAACTTCCATGGTTTACAGCCCACAAACTACTTTTTATCAGGGTATGAGGTCATCATTACATCCCCTATGTCATCTTTGGTGAGCTCTTTGCTCAGCATCTACAGTCATGTTTCTTTCTGACTGGGTTCTTGGGGTTTTCATTCTCTGGCTGTCTTGGGTTTCATTTACACATTACTGATGGTTTTTAAAGGAGTCCACCTGAATCTGGAGCATTTGATACCCTGTTATCAACATAAACTCTTTTAAGTTCTTGCCCAGTTTCAACATGAAGGTTAGAGGAATTTTCCAGGGTAGAGTTGTTGACTGCAAAAATTCTTTAGGTCAGTTTCACATTTTCAAGTGAGCCGATATATAAGTATCAGTAAGCTCATCTGGCCATTTAAGAGCCCAATATGAGACAAGGATTTATGGTTCTCACAAAACTTTGTCTATCTATGGAAATTTTCCTCATATATGAGAGGATAAGAGTTTTCATATAACAGCCTGGATCATTGCAAAAAGAAAAAAATCTCTGATACATTTTACTACCATCTCTGATGGGATCTGAGATAGCATGAGATAACTTGCACGTGGGGTGAACTATGATACTGCCCATGTGTTACCTTGTTTCCTTCCCCAGCATTGCAGGTACCACCCCTTATTTCCTAAGTCAAGCAACTCAAGTTCTAATGTTAGGCCTGTGTTCTGTCTACTTTGGTCAAAAACCTCCCTCTTCTCATACTCAGCATAAGTATATGCCTTTGCAACCATTGTCTGAAAGGGGAAGGATCTTCTGTCCAAGTTCTACACAAGCAGGACAATTCACAGAGTGGTTTTTATCATGGGGTGACCCTGAGCCTGGGATGGCCTGGGAATCCCCTCAAACTCCAGAGGAGCATTAGCAACAGCTAGCGCACTTTCCATGGTGCCAGTTTATTTATTTATTTATTATTATTATTCATTCATTTACAAGTACTTATGTGTGAAATATTGCATTATTATACACTGTCTGGTGTACTGGGGATTTGGCAGTAAACAAATACACAAAAATCCTTTTGGACAATATAAACTCGAAGAAAAAATTATAGCAGATATTGGAAAATGACAAATGTCAGGAAGAAGCAGCAACAATGGAGGAAGAGGAAGAGGAAGAGGAGAGGCTGAGGGAGAAAAGTAGAAGAGGAAGGAGAAGAACAAGGTGCCAGCATTCAGCCTGATGGTGGGGGCTGAGGGTGCAGTGTGGAGAAGAGGATTCCATGTTCAGTTACAGGGCTGAGCAGCCCCATGGAGAAGGGAAGGATGAAGACTTGAGGCAGATGTAACAGCAGGGTAAACTGGCTTCTGTGGGAGGAGCATTTATATCCTGTCTTAGGTCCTCTGCCTAGAACAGCCTCTGACAGTCACTCAGTGAAGATTCGCAGCCCCAATGGAGACAGGTGTCATTGGATGAGCTGCTTTCTTGTTCAGAGATTGAAGCCAAGATTCTATATTTGATCTTTGTTCAATCTCCAACTGTCTTGTGAGCAAATTGGGCAGGAACATATAAACCCAACAGTCAAATCCATTTCAGCTGTAAGCAGAGCATCTAAGGGTTCAATGATTCTGGAATATTTCAACTGATGTGGCTTCCCCTAGGAATGATCAGCAGATTCGTGCCTTGCATGGCATGACTAAAGGGATTCTCCAGAGGGATCTCTCCTGAACAAGGGTGTTCTTTTCCAAAAATAAATTCCATTTTCTAACTCAAAATGCAGGAACTACTGACAAACTCACAAATTAGTTTTCTAATTAAAAAAAAAAAGTGATTGAGACACCATCTAGTACCTTGTTATACAAAGCCAGTATTTATCTCCCTATAATTTAAACATTTTCCCAATCCTACTTGTAGCCATAATTAATGTGTAAAATTCCTCTTTTAACATATTGGTGCTAAAATATTTGAGTCTTCTCTTTTCTTGGGTAAATAAATGCATCTTTAAAAAAAATAATTTGAGTCATTGGAATTTCTTCACCATCTTACACAATGCCCTATGAAAATGTTCCCATTTGCCATCAATTTTGGTACTTAAAATTGAATAAGTACACTAGTTATGTTCTGAGTAGCATGAGAAAAGAATATTGCTATCTCATTTGTTCAAGATGTATTTTTATTAATGCAGCTTAAGATCACCTTAGCTCTTTTGGGGGCAGTTCTACCTCCTCGTAGGTACTCATTGAGCCCATTACCAGATAAAACAATTGTTTTTTCATCTGTGCTCTCCTAAGCCAAATTTTCCCTGTGTTCTACTTGCATAGTTATTTATTGGGGACCCCAATAGTAACTTAACACTTTTCCATTTTTAGTTTCCTAGATTCAATACAGCACCTCAAATGGTCATAATAGTTTCTACTTTGGTTTCATCCCTCAATGTATTTGCTCTTTCTTCCCCAGTTTTGTGTCACTGTCATATTTGATGAGCCTATCTTTGAAACTGTGACCCAAGGAGGGTGGTGAATTTAAATTTTACATGAACAGGAAGCTTTTGGAAGTAAACTGTTTGTGCCCTAAAACTTAAATGTTGTATTTGTCAGTATAATTTTAGTTTGCAAGTTAAATTCCTAATATTTATTCATTATAAAGTCCTTCATATTAGCTAAATGAGGCGCTTATTGTTGTACACAGAATTTTCAAATCAGTGTTTATGGATGACAGCTGAAATCAGATCAATCTCATCATCTAATTTACTTGAATAGCTTGTTTTGGTTGCGCAGTATTGAGCATGTTGTGACTGAGCAGAAGTAGTTCCAATAGTGTGTGTGGTTGCTTTGTTTTTTACCCCATTGTCCTTGCAATCTCAAGAAACTTTCTGAGTGAAATGAATCAGATGCTTGAAAGAAGAGTAATAGAATTTTTTTTGGGTGGGGCGAGTTTAAAGCCAAAGCATTAATAATTTTAATGGCTATTCTCAATCATTTTTTCAACAATTATTTATATGTATATAAACATATATACACATATGTATTTATAAAACCTCAACACTACATCCTATTTTAGGTGATGGGAGTACAGTGCTGTACAAGAGAAAAATTGATCACTCTTGGAATTTTGAAATTTACATTTTAATGACGAGAGACAGAAAAATAACACATGCACATTTCCATATATGTGAATAAATACACATGAATTAATCTAGTTCACCATGTGTGTGTGTGTTTATGAAAATTAAAACATCAATGTATCTGAGTAGGGTGGAGAGAAAACATACAATTGGCAAACTCTTCTCACTTTATTCTCATTTCCACTAACTTGAAGAGGACTCTCATTGTTCCTGGTGATTATATTACAATTCTCCAGTCCACTCTTTCTTTCCTGGAGGACTGTGTTATTCTTTATTTTCTCTGTTCCTAATAGTCTTCCCATGACCATTTGCAGCCAATGACTGTTTTCTACTTCACTGAGGAAGTAGAAGGCACTGAATAGAGTGCCTGTAGGGTCTGCCCCTCCAACACCTCTTCTCTGTGCTGCTTACCTGTTTCCATAGATGAAGTACCTGTGCTCCTATTTAATACCAAGCCATCTACATATTCCTTGGACCGTGTCCCTGTTGCTGGTTCTCTGGCTTCAGCAGTTTTCCTTCGTTTCTCCTGCATTAGCTTTTGAGTAATTTCTCCCATCAGTCCTCCTCTTGACGTCACTTCCCCAAACAGACACTGCCTTGTTTCTTTGCTCTTCACTGAAAGAGAATTCCTCTAAAAGTATTTTTCTATACTAATAATCTCTAGTGCTTTTCCTTTGATTTTTTAAAACTGGTTGACATCTTAATATTTTTCTAATGGCTTCAGAGTGTTTTATTATGAAACATAGCACAAGTAAAAATACTTAAAAACACAAATTGATTTCTTAATAAATTATTATTTTAGAAAACCCATGCAAACCACCAAGATCAAGAAATTGTATATTTCCAGTATTTTAAAAGCACTTAATGTGCTTCTTCAGACTTAGTTCCCCTGGCTGTTCCAATAGGTAATTGCTCTCTTCATATTTTAAAGCAGTTGTTTTGATACATGTATTACAGACCAGTTACACATCTCTGGGAAGTTTGGCTTTGGCTACTTCTGGATTCATTGGAATTATGTCATCTGTCTCTGTATTCTCTGTCTTCTTTGACTCCATCTGTATCAGGTTTGCTGGATTGCTCTGTGTTGGGTGCTGTAGTGTTTGTCTACCTTGCTGTGCACTGTGTAAGTGCACTCTGCTTTGGTTTTCCTCATTACCATGGAAGGGCATTTTGTTTGTTTTTGGATTTTAATTATTTTGAATAATGCTGTTATAAATATTCTTGTCCACATCTCCTAATTTTTTTGTATATACACAGTTCAGTGGGATATATAACTAGAAGTGAAATTGCTGGTCAAGGGATGCTTATTTTCAACTTTCATAATGTCATACTACTTCCCAAAGTGTGATGATTTACAGTCTCACCATCAATATTTGAAAGTTTGGTTGTTCTGCATCCTTGAAAATATTGTGTATTTTTAGACTTTTTCTTTTCTTTCTTTTTTTTTTTTTGTCAATCTGGTTGATATACACTAGTAATCCATGTATTTTTAATTTACATTTCCATTATTTCTAATAAGAATAAACATCTTTTCATTCGGCAACTGATTATTTGAATATTTTCTTTGGTAAGTATTCAAATCTTTTGCTCATTATTTTTTCTACGTGGTTGTTTTCATTTCTCATTTATTTGTGGAAATTCTTAATATATCCTCAATATTAGATCTGTACCACTTGCATATGATGAAAATATCCTTTTTTTAAATTTATCCTTATTTTTTTTTACTTTCCTAATAGTAATTTGATGAACAAAATATAATCAAATATCCTAATATTTTCTTTATAATTAGAACTCATGTCTCATGAAGCTATTCCCCTAAATTAGTTTCTGAAACCATTATTTCTTTTGAATTTTTTATTTAGGTTAATCCCAAACAAAGTTTTTTGGGGGTGAGAAATTAGGTTAGTTATGATTTTTTTTCCCATTTAGTCATCTGATTATCTTCCCCTGGACCTGGATAACTATCATAGCTTTCTTCTAGTCTGTTCCATGTGTTCTCTTCAACGAGGCTTAGCCCTATCAAAACTGCAACCTCTGCCCACACCACAACCTAATTTAGTCCACAGAACTTTATTACTTTACAGCAAAGGGTGCAATTTATTGCTTATTGTCTGTCTCTTCGTTGGAATGTATGCTCCATGAAGGCGTAAATCTTTGTTCATTTTGCTCACCAGTATATCTCAAATACTTAAATGGCTCCTGGGCCACAGGAGGTACTTAATCAATATCTATTCAGTTAAATGAGTGAGTAAATGAATGCATAAAAATGCCATAAAACACTTGATTCAAGTCAGTGCCTACACTTGTTTATCGGACTATGTCATTCATTGTATGGGCTATTCCAATATAGGAAAGTTTTAAATACAGTACATTTGGACATGTATGGCATTTTTTTATTACTGCTTTTACAATAATTAAAAACTTATAAGTAAAATACCTTAGGACCTGAATCTGCTCTTTGAGCACCTAGGTTTCTGTGCAATATCCATTCATCTAACAAATATTTATTGAGCATTTACAGGGTGCCAGAAAACATGGGAAGGTTCAGAAACAAGACTGAGGTCGTCTCTATTCTCAAGGAGTTTTAGATTTATTAGGAATATAGTTTAAAATAATAAAACCACAGCATTTAAATTTAACTCCATCTCTTGAGTCTCTGGTTATCTAATAGCTTCAACAATAAGGCCAGTTCCTAGGCTGAAAATCTTGGTCAGGACTTTTCACTTTGAGCTGGGGATGAGGCCTCTGAACAGGACTGGTCAGAATTCTGTAAGGGCTTGGGCTACTTAGTCAGCCCACTAGCTATAGGCTTTAAGTTAATGCCCTCTGGGTTGTTTTCACAGAATTTAAGGGGCCTTTGGGTACACTTTAATAGAAGGAGCTTGCTTACAGAGGCAGAGATTTGTTTTAGGTCTTTGTGCCCTTAGTTTTATATATCTGTTTGTTCACCAAATATATATTGGGCACCTTCTGTGTGTCAGGCTCAAACTTGTGCACTTTACAGGTAGTGCTCATTGCATGTCATCTTTTCAGCAAGGCAGACACTGATACTGGCTTAGAAAGTAACAAAACTTTTAAGTAGAAGAGCTGAACTTTATACCTGCACAGTCTGATCAAGGACCATAATCTTGACCTCTCATTCATGCATTGATTCAGTAATTGATCCATCCATGTATTAATCTAGTAGTGACTTATTGAGTGTCTACTGTGTCTCCAATATTATGTTAAGATCTGGGATATTGAATCTATTCCTCTCCTTCAAGAGCTGTCCATATGCAAAGGGATATAATTATGCTTGGACTTCATCACAGTTAAGTATCAAATATTAAGTGTCAAATAACAAATGGATTTCTGAGCATTTTTGTTCACCACAAAGATTTCTACAACCAGGAGTTTATTATAATTTTTGTTATGTATTTAAGAGTCACATGACTGAATAATAGATTTTAAAATATTTTCTTCTTACAGTTTGGTACTCCTTCTATCCCTCTTGTATGCTGCCTTTCTTTTTCCCTTTTACCCAAGAAGAGTCAAAAGTCATTTGCAAGGGGACATAGTTTGAACAAGACCTAGTTATAGGAATTTGAATATATAAAATTAAAAAGTAACTTAAAGAAAATGTTTCTTTCTTTGTTTGAAAGACCACTGGATGTACCAAAGTATTGGATTTGCACACACATTTCCAAGGATACATATGTAGCTCGAACTCATGGGATGTGTACACTGAAGCTACTTTTAAAACAACTGAATGTTTTGCTTCCTGATGAACCAATAGAGCAGAACCCACTTCATTTAGCCCCATCTCCACCATCCACCCCCTGAAAAATCATGTAACTCTGTCCAGAGTTTTGATTCCTTGATTTCTATACATTAAAAATGGAAAAAAAAAAAAAAAAAAAAAAAAAGGAATGTGTTCCAACGTCACTTGATTTCCCATAAGTTTATTGTCCTTATCCGTAAAATGGGAGGATCACAGTGAGGTATTACTCACGGTTATTGTGAAGCTAGAGTGAGCCAGCGTAAGTAAACTGCTTGCAACTATTTGACACCGAGCAGTGTGTCATTTCTATTTCTACTAGCAAGAAACCTTAAATCTGGAAAGAGAGAAAGAAAAGAAAGATAATCATTATTAGATTTAGAAAACCCAACTGTCATCCATTCTGAGTTTTGATTGTTAAATGTCATTTTAGTTGCTAGAAAGGGAAGAGAGAAACAATAGCTACTTGTGATGATCGGAAGCTGGAAGCCACATATGGGGAGATTGCAGGCATGGATGCTGTGCCCAGATTTGAAGAGGAGCTTAAAATGTAAGTCAGTATCGGGACACATTCATTAAATGGTCCTCAGCATTTCCACATAGATCCTATTATTTCTACAAATTCCTTCATAATATTGCACTTTATGTCATGATGAACACAACCTCTCTTATCTCAGAAGAGAGGTTTCCCAGCTGTTGGACGGAGGAAGCTCTATTCTTTATGGGTTTCATATGGAAGCAGTGATAAGAAAGACAACACTGTGGTATTTTAACTAGCTGCTCTGATGAAAAGCTTCCGTTGTCAGGAGGTGTAACACCAATTGTTAATTTTAATCAAAGGCAATCTAATAGTGTAATGAAATCATAGGCACTCCATGTTCCTGGTCCTCCAGCAAGTTGTCGACTACACTCTTGAGGCTTATGTTTCACGTATTGGAGTAATTATCCTGTGGAACCCAGAAAACATATTTATCAGTTTTTTTAATTATTAAATGCATCCTCAGTTCCTATCTCATTACGCTCTATGTAGCTACTTTGTAGGTGAGTGAAATAACTTGTTTTAACCTCTCAATTGTGTAAAATATACGGCGAGATTCTGGTAATACCTTTTCCTCCATTCTTCTATCTTGAGTGGATAACATATATGTTTGTTTCCTAATTTTATATATTCCTGAAAATCATTGAGCAACCGTTTTCCATTCCAAATGTTAGGTACACAAAATTGTTGGCTATTCATTCAACGTTGTATCAGATCTTTTCCTTTGTGTGGTTTCACAAACCACTCCCAGGACAGTTTTTATAACCCTAAAAATTTAACTACTTATTAATGAGCCAGAAACCTTCCATTAGTCAAACAAGACACAAATTTCATATTCTATTGTAAGAATTAAAGACTTTAAGATGTAATCTAAATTTTTACATAATGTAAGCTGATATTTAGGTCCATCTCATATATCTCATACACAATTTTGGGTTATAGGAGATCACAGGCAGCTACTGGCTTTTTGGACTATAAAATTCAGCCTTGGTTAATAGAATACAGTGTACTAGTCTCTTAGTTAATTTGTTATATATTCTTGAGTGACAAGTATATAGAAAGGGGCATGTTTGCTTCATTTCTATTATTATGATCTTTCCAATAAGATTGTAAGGTCTTTGTAACCAGGAAGTTGTCATTTGATTATTGTTATATCCCTCCTTCTGCAAACCATATGCTGATGAAAAACCTGATGATTGAACTAGTTATTTAATTATTTGAAACAAAAACCTAGTAGCTTAAAGCAACTCTGGGCTGGGGTTATAGCTCAGTGGTGGAGTGTTTGCCCGGCAATTGTGAGGCACTGAGTTTGATCCTTAGCACCATATAAAAAAATAAATAAACAAAATAAAGGTATTGTGTCCATCTACAACTAAAAATAATGAAATAACTCTAATTTTTCTTTCTGTCTGTGGGTCAGGAATTCAGGAATGGCTGGTTTTGAAGGAGGTTTCTAATAAAGTAGCAATCAGGAGTAGTCTGGGATTTTAGTCATTCGTGCATGTGCCTGGGACTAGACAATTTGCTTCCAAGGTGGCTCCCACACATGACTGATGACCAGTTGACACTGATCATTGGTGGTAGACCTCAGTTCTTCTCTAGGCGAGACAGTCCATGGGGACATTTGAGTATCTTCATGGCATGGTTCTCTTCCCCCAGAGGGAGAGAGCCAAGAGTTGGAAGCTCGGTGGAAATGACCCTTGTGCAGTCGGAGATAACAAATTCCCAGGCCATATTTGAAGATACTCCACAAGGACTCAGGTGCAAGGAAGTGAGGATCATGGGACCTCTTGGAAGGCGGAACGCCACACTGCTTGGCTGAGTCATCTGAGATTCAGACATCAGCACACGTGCTTGCTCATGCTCACTGAATGTGCATTACCATAAAATTGATTCCGAGAAAGACATCAGAGAACCAGATTATTTTTTTATTAGGTGACTTAGGGCTTCGCAACTCTAGGGCATGTTTGTTATCTATAAAAGAAAATTCAATTTATATTGGCCTAACCAAAGAGGGAAATGGTTGATTTACATAATGGAAAGACTCAGAAGAGAGTGGACTTAATTTAGGTACACAGCAATGTCATCAAGGACCAACTGCACTTTTTGTCTCCTTCCTGTGCCCTCATCCTTCAGTGGACCCCTGTCATGGTAGAAACATGGCTGCCAAATCCTTCTGGGGGTTTCACTTCTATCTGAGCCCATTAATAGAACAGTGGTGTTCTGATTGTTGTGGCAAAAGTGAGGGGGCTCTCCTAAATGCGGGGGTCATTTAACCCTCCAAAGAGTAAGGCTGCTGCAGGAGGACAGGGTGGGAAGAACGTTGGGAGGAACTTCAATGTCTCCCACAGGGACAGGTTTTCACATTTAGTATAATCCATGGCTCTGACTAACCAGATACATACACTTTCCCAAATCGGAATATCTTATAATGCCCTTCTCTTCGTTCTAAGAAAACAGATTAAGTTTTTCAAAGTCTTTGTACCACTCCAAAATATCTACCAATGGGCACATTGTTCTATTTAATTGCTTCCTTAATGTTCAGAGATAACTTTACATTTTAATGCAAATAATACGTTACTTTCAAAGTAAGTCACCATTTAGATAGGTTTTAAGTTATCTTCAGTTATCTGAGGATGATTCTGATCACTTGCCAATCAACAAGAAAGTCTACAAATAAATTCAACAGTTGGACCATAGTTGGAATTTATTAGTTCACCTGTCTTTCTTTTTCAATAGACTGTAAGCTCCTTGAAGTCCTGTGTTGTGCCGGCTTATTTCCTGTTCCTGGTATTTGTGGTGTGGCTAGAATATAGAAGGCAATCAGTAAATAACTGCAGAGTAGATGAGTGAGATTCATCATCTGCACTGTTATGGCACTTGGTTCAGTACGTTGTGCTTGTGGTGATGCATAAATGGTATCCTGCTGCCTTAGAGAACCGCATGCCCATCACAATAAAGAGTAGCAATTTCAACAGCAACCTGCATGATTTCCCCCCTTTGAAATTTTTTCTAGACTAGATGTAAATCTCTGTTCACAGTTTACATATTTCTGACTCCAAATCTCATGCATTAGGATAAAATAAACCTGAGTTCAAATCTCTGCTTTGCTATTTAGGAGCTATATGATCTTCAGTAAATCTGATAAACACTGTAAATTGCAATTTTCTCTATAACATAAAATAATTATAGTGCTTGCCTCATAGAAGTGTCAAATGTTTCAGTAAGATGATGCACATAAATCCCGGAGGACAGTTCCTCACACATGGTAAGTTCAGGGAAGTAACATCTTCCCGCAAATTCCAAGGTTATCTGAAACTCAAGATCAGGGAGCTTGGGCACTGTAGAGCAGAAGAAGGGTGGGATTTAATACAAAATATTAGTAAAGAGTAGACACTTTGACTTCAAGTAGGTTTGGTTCTGGTTATTGTCATGCATCCAAGCTGTGTGACCTTGAACAACTTAATTTACCACCTCTGTTAGTTATAACAAGTTACCACAAATTCAAATACAAATTGTTTTGTGGCTTAAAATTACATATATTTATTCATTATCTCAAAGTTTCTATGGGTCAAGATTTAGAACATGTCTTAACCGATCCTCTGGCCCTGCCTCTCAAGGTTGGAACTAAGGTTTGAGTCAGGCATGTGTTGTCATGAGAAGCTCAATTGGAAGAAGGTCTACTTCCAGTCTCCCTCAAGTGATTGGCACAGTTCCTCCCTGTGGCTGCAGAATTAATAACAATGTGCTTCTTCAAAGCTCTCAACAGAGAGTATATTAGCAAGGTGAATCCTTCAATGTGTTGTAATCATGGATAATGGGAGTGACTCATTACTTTTGACATATTCTATGGGTCAAAAACAAGTTACAGGTCTCACCTACATGGAAGGGTGGGGAGAGGATTGTATAGAACATGGATACTAGGAAGCAAAGAACATGAGGACCATCTTGGAGCAGGTCTACCTAATTCCCTGAGCTTTCTTTAGTTTGTACTTCTGTATAATGAGAAATAGTGCAAATCATGTGCAATAATCCATATAAAGTGCTTAACATTCTGCTTGGCACTTGATGACAGCTTATGTATTAGTACCATCTATTAGTTGCATATTTGGTGGAGGTAAAATGAATAATTAGCTGGAGTAAGCTATTAAAAATCAGGGCTACTTGAATGTAATTTATCCTTATTGCTTCTACTGCACAGCTCCTAAATTTATATCTCTTTCCATTTTCCAACATTTCCCAGCATTATTGGTTGTTTTGATACAATCAACCCCTTTCTTCACACTTCATCAGGACAGTTTGAATTTTATTTCTCCAGAATTGTATTTTTCTATAGCAATAACTATATTGATAAATTAAGATTTGATAATGGACAAAAGCCAGAGAAAAATTATTCTTATGTCTTTGTACCTTCCTTCATTTCTTCTGGCCAATAAGAAACATTGTAATCAGTGCCTTAAAATGGCACAACATTTTTAAAAAATATTTTTTAGTTGTTGAGGACCTTTTATTTTATTTATTTGTATGGTGCTGAGAATTGAACCCATAGCCTAACATTTTTAACATAGAAATTGACAATTTATAAAGAGTTCTGACATATACTTTTCCTTTAAGAGGTTAGGAAGACTCTCTGAACCCTGAATCTTGGGCAACTATACTACTCCAACACTATGGAAAATTTTTGGAAACTCCCCAAACTATGTGGTGTCATATTAATTTCAACTGTTTTCTTTTGTAAAGTATATTCCTACATTTATTGTAAATTTTAAAGAAATTAATCTAAAGGGAGATTTGGACCAAGGCGGGTGGGATATCAGGATGCCTCATTCATGACAGGAAGGTGAAGGATTATTTATAGATAAACTTTTGGATTAATTCAAATCATGATGAGTCGGCAGAATGATTACATTGATACAAGGCTGGCTTGGTTTGGGTTGTAAAGGGGGATAATCACATTCTTCATTAGCATTAATGATGTATTGAATTTTGTTTATAAATCATACTAAAAACATGATGACATACCAGACTTGACCATTAATTCATAATCAATTACAAACAACCATAAGCCTGAACAAAATATGTGACTCTTTGGGTTTGGAGCTTTGGATCACAGGCAGCACAAAATAATGATTCTTGAAGGGAGGTTTATAAGGGCAACTCCATGATTTCTTTTGTCTTTGCCTAAGACAAATCCCTAACTGTGGTGCAAGGAGGTAGAATCTGAGAGAGAGAGAGAGAGAGAGAGAGAGAGAGAGAGAGAGAGGTTTTTGCTGAACTGAAGAAGATAAGACCAAAGTCTAGGATGGATCCGGAGTGTTCCCCCAGGGGACAGTCACACTATTGGGAGGTGATGAAGCTGTTAAGAGGTTGGGCCTATATCTTCTGAGAAGTGTCTGATCAGTTCCTTGGCCCATTTATTGATTGGGTTATTTATTTTTTTTTTTTTTTTGGTGTTAAGATTTTTAAGTTCTTTATATATTCTAGAGATTAGGGCTCTATCTGACGTGCGTGTGGTAAAAATTTGTTCCCAATTAGTAGGCTCTCTGTTCACCTCACTGATGGCTTCTTTTGCTGAGAAGCAGCTTTGTAATTTGAATCTATCCCATTTATTGATTCTTGGTATTAATTCGTGTGTTACAGGCATCTTATTAAGGAACTTGGGGCCTAATCCAACATGTTGGAGATTAGAGCTTACTTTTTCTTCTGTTAGGTGTAGCGTCTCTGGTCTAATTCCTAAATCCTTGATCCACTTTGAGTTGAATTTTGTGCATGGTGAGAGATAAGGGTTTAATTTCATTTTGTTGCATATGGATTTCCAGTTTTCCCAACACCATTTGTTGAAGAAGCTATCTTTTCTTCAATGTACGTTCTTGGTGCCTTTGTCTAATATAAGGTAACTGAAATTATAAGTATTAGTCTCTGTGTCCTCTATTCTGTACCATTGGTCAATCAATCAACAAACACTTGAAAAAATGTTCAACATCTCTGGCAATTAGAGAAATGCAAATCAAAACCACTCCAAGATTTCATCTCACATCAGTCAGAATGGCAGCTATTAAGAACACAAACAACAATAAATGTTGGCGAGGATGTGGAGAAAAAGGCACACTCATACATTGCTGGTGGGACTGCAAAATGGTGCAAACGTTATGGAAAGCAGTATGGAGATTCCTTGGAAAACTGGGAATGGAACCACCTTATGACCCAGCTATCCCATTCCTCGATCTATACCCAAAGGACTTAAAAACAGCATACTACAGGGACACAGCCACATCAATGCTTATAGCAGCACAATTCACAATAGCTAAACTATGGATCCAACCTAGATGTCCTTCAGTTGATGAATGGATAAGGAAAATGTGGTATATATACACAACAGAGTATTACTCAGCAATAAGAGAAAATAAAATCATTCTCAGGTAAATGGGTGAAATTGGAGAATATAATGCTAAGTGAAGCTAGCCAATCCCAAAAAGCCAAATGCCAAATGTTTCTTCTGATATAAGGAGGCCGATTCACAGTGGGGTTGGGATGGGGAGCATAGGAGGATTAGAGGAACACTAGAATGGCCAATAGGGAGGGAGGGGATGGGAGGAGACAAAAGGGTGAAGAAAAAAAAGATGGTAGAATGAGATGGATATCATTATCCTAAGTGCATGTATGAAGTTACGAATGGTGTGACTATACTTTGCATACAACCAGAGATATGTAAAAATGTGCTCTACGAGTATAATATGAAATATAATACATTCTGCTGTCATTTCTAACAACTTAGAATAAAAAATAAATAAATAAATAAATAGGTTGGGCCTATTTGAAAGTCTGTTTATTTGGGGGCAGTCCCTTGAATAGATATGGGTAACCTGGCCTCTTTTTTATCCTTCATTCTTTTGCTTCCAAGCTGCTACAAGGGAGAAGCTTCCACCACTGTGGACTCTGACTATGATGTACTCATCATAGACAGAGGCCCAAAAGCAACTAAGTCAACTGGCTATGCATTGAAACCTATGAAACCATGAGCCAAAATAAACCTTTCTGCGAGTTGATTATCTCAGGCATTTTGTTACAGTAACAGAAAGCTGACTGCACAGGGACACTTGAAGCAAATAATAACTGAGAGGGCACTGAAGACTAAGGAACTGTTCTTGATAAACAATAATTCTGTGGGGCAGAGGCTTCCACTGAATTCTTGACTGAGACCTATTTGCATATACATAGACTAAGAATAATCAGATTTATCAGAGAGCAGCTGCTACATATTTAGTAGCAGAACAGGGATACAAATTTGTATAGTGTTGAAGAACGTTAGAATTCTAGCTTTTAGGAATAAAAGTGGATATCACAGGCAAGGTTTCTTGGAAGTAAAAACCCCTCAGGTGATCCTTAACCTCAGTAGTAAAGTCCACACTTGGTATTAGGTCTACTCTGGATAAATCATAATCAGTCCAAATAAAACCTAGAATTATCTTTAGCATAATTTATAAATTTCAATTTAGGTTTGAGGGTGGAATCTACAGTATTAGAGTTTAAAAGAGAATGTCTTTTGCTTTTCACAAATCAATATACAATGTCAAAGTTAGTTGATATGTTTCTAGAACAAATGCATACACCTTCAAGAGAAAAACAAGAGAATCCTTATTCTGTAAAATATTATTTACAGTGTCCAATGTGCAGTAAAAAAAAAAAAAAAACTACTACTAAATCAATTGATACTTATAGAACACTACATACACAACTGCAGAATAAACAGTCTTTTAAAATTAACATATATTCATGAAAATATGCCACAGAATGGGCCACAAACTGAATTTAATTATATTTTAATAAAGAATAAAAACTTATGACATTTGGTACTAGATGACAAGAGAATTAAATTCAAAACCAATAAAATTAAGATAACAAAAGATCTTTAAATATCTGGAAATTATATTACAGACTAAATTCCCATGTATGTCAGAAGAAATCAGAAGACAAATTAGGCAATATTTTAAACTGAATGATGATGAAAGCACTCCAGAATTTAAGGGAAGACTTAAACCAAAATTACAAGAGAATTTTAAGAATGAAATGTTCATTTAAAATGGAGAAATTTTAAAATCATTGATCTAATTTTCTACCTCAAGAAGTTCAGAAAAACCCAATAAATTCAACACAAAATTAGTGGTGAAAATAAGAGAAATTTATGAATTTGAACAAGCAAATAATAGAGATTAACAAAGCTAAGAGTTTATTTGTTTAGTAGGTTATTAAAAGTGAGAAACACCTAGTTAGAAAAATCATGTCAAAAATGAATAAAATACAAACTATAAATCTCATCAATGAAAATGGAATATCAGTAAACACTTTGCAGATAATTAAAAGAATATAGGGGATAATATGAGCAACTTTATGACAATAAATTCTATTATTTAGGGAAATGGCCATGTGCCTTAAAAAATACATTTCACCTAAACCAATACACAGTAAACAAGAAAAAAGCTGTTAGTAATTTACCTATTTAAAAATTCAAATACCTAATAAAAATATGCCCCAAGGAAAAATCTCAGGTCAACTGAGTTCATTGGTAAATCTATTTCATGCTTATGAAATAGATAATATCAGCTTAAAAAATTAAACCAAAACAAAACCAAAAACTCTCTCAGAGTAGAGGTGGAGGTAGAATGCTTTGCAACATATTTTATAAGTTAGGCATAATTCTAAAATTCAAACATGACAAATACATCCCTGAAAAAGAAAAGTACAATATCATTCTTGAACATAGATGTAAATATTGTCAACAAAATATCAAATTGGAAATAGCAAACTATTAAATTGGATAATAGTATCAAGAGGTATTTATTTATACCTGGGACAGAAGGTTGGCTTAAATATTAAGAAAAAATGTAGTCAATACAATGCCTTATATAAACAGATTAAAAAAAAGTAAAAAGCTGTATGGTCATATCAACAGATTCTGCAATAACAATTAGTAAAATTCAACACCTACTAACATTTAAAGATAGCAGTCAACTAAGAATAAAAGAGCATTTCCTGAATATAATAAGAAGCATTTTAAAATTCTAAAACTCCCATCACATATGTTAAAAAAATAAAAAAATTCCTCCATGTATGTGAAGACAACAAAAAACTCACTGTTCTACTCAATAGAATACTGAAAGTTCTTGCCAGTAAAATAAGAAAAAAGAAAAGGAATTACATGTAATATTGGAAGGAAAGATGTAAAGTTGTCTTTATTTGCAGACTTCATAAAGCAAAAAGAAATTAGAGAGTATTAGGTAATCTACAAAAAATCTTCTGGAATTGATAAGTGACTACAGTGAGGTGTAGGACATAAGGTGTGTAACAAAATCAATCATATGTCTATTATAGCCAAAAAAGAAAATAACAATTTAATGACAATAGCATAAAAATACCATAAAATGAAAGTAAGAAGAACTTGCAAGATTGAGACTGACAAATTATAAAACAAAGAGGGACACCATATTCATGGATTAGAAGAGTCTACATTTGTAAGATGTTAGTTTTTCCCAAGTTGAACACTAGATTTATTGCAATCCCTATCAAAATCTCAGAAGTCATTTTTTGTAGATATTGTTTGGACGATTCTACAATTTATATCAGGCATGTAAATTATAAATCTTGTAGAAGAAACATAGAAAGGAATTTCACAACTTTTAGATAGGTAAAATTTCATGGGTGGTACTAACCATAAAGCATGATTAATGAAGCCTATTTAAAGTAAAAGTTGTTCTTAAAAAGGCAAGGTTAAGAATAAAAATCAATCTACAGGGACGAAGGGTGTAGCTCAGTGGTAGAGTGCTGGCTCAGCATGCTTGAGATTCTGGAATCCCCAGCACCACAAACTATTAAAAAAATACAAAAGCTACAGGCTAGGAAAATAATCACAATGTATAATGCTGACAACAGCATTTAAAAAAAAAAAAAACATTAAAAAAACACCAAAAGATCTTTGTCAATTGATTCATAAAATGATTGTCAATTGATTCATAAGATGCTAACAAATCAATTAAAAATGAGTATTTGGATTTGACTGAAACCATCTCAGATCAAGACATATAAATAGCCAATGAATTCACAAAAGGTTGTACAGCATTATTAGGCATCAAAAACACAAACCATTATGAGAGAAAGCTTTATACTTATTCGTATGGCTAAAATGAAAAAGAACAGGAATATCAAGTGTTGGCAAGGTTGTAAAGCAAATGGAATACTCATAGTTTGTTGATGACATTATAAAATATTACTGGAACACAGTTTTTCAGTTTTTAGAACACAAAGCATAAAGTTACCTTGTGATGTAGCAATCCCACCCTTAGGTATTAATTTTTGAAAGCATGTGCCCATGAAAGCTTTGTACACTTATATTCACAGCAGTTTTATTCATAGTTATCCAATTTGGAAACTACTCTAACCTTCAACAATAGGTTAAATGCATAATTCAGTTGTAGTTTATCAATATAATGAAATACCTCCCAGAAATATGCAGGAACAGTTTCCAGAGAGGGCAGGTCTGGGAACAGGCATACCACCACTTCTGTCTCTTTCTATTGTTTTATGTTAGGGGAGACGCACAAAGGTATGAGGCTGTGAATCCCACAAGATGGGGATTGTTTTGAAGGCTGGTTGCTACAGGGAGTTTAAGAGGCTCATAGCTGGTGTGCACCTAGTGGTGAAGGCATATTGAGTGTCTGGAGTGGGTAGGTAAGTGGGTCTGGGAACAGAGGTTATGGTTAGATTATGATGAGAAATTTGACTCGTACGTAAAGAAATAAAACTGGCATTGTCCAAAATAAATTGTAAAGAAACTCATCTGCAGTAATGAGATTGCAAATAATGTTGGATAAAACTCTTTCAAAAGGACTGGGTTTGGGAAACAAGACTAGAAAATACATGGTCCTCTTGCATCCAAAGGTATCCCATGGCTTGACTCATTTCTGTGTGTCTGTTGATGTTGATAGATAATTTGCAAATTGTGTTGTCAACACAACATTTAATCTGCTCTGAGCAGCTCATAAACAACACTTTGATTAATTCTTTCAGTCCGTGTCTTCTGGACAAGATTTACAGGGCTCTGCTTATTTGGATGAAAAATAGAGAGAGACAAGCTGTCAGGATAAGGGGAGGGGGATGAGAAGATTTCCTTTTTCCCGGTTCTGATTGAAGTTGAGAAATGTTTTTAAATCAGGATTTTAAATGTTCGGTTCCAGAAGGGGAGGATTTCAGCAACTGGCATGAGATTCAGCTAGGTGGCATGGTGGAGGAAGTCAGGACAGACAGAGGCAAGATTGACAGGGGGATAGAGTAGTGTAGAGAGGGAAGGGTTAGTGGAGCCTAAGGCAGGAGGTGACTTTCTGAATTAGCCAATTAGTTCCAGAAACCCGTTGGACAGTTACAACTTGCCATGCATGCCCCCTCTGGAACACCAGGGTATTGTGTTAAATAGAATTATGCTTCAATAAGCACAATTTAAAAAAGAACAGGAAACAGGATGCTATCAGAGATATGAGAAATAAAGGTAAATATATATTGAGCAATATGTATGTATGTGTGTAAGCACACTCATGCATGAGACACTGGGGGGGGAGGGAAGAGAAGAGAGATTGATTCTGTTGTTATATTCTTTGTATTATTTCATGCCAGTATCTTTCCCCCAGGTCCCCAGATCTGTTTAGTTGAGCTGTTTCTATTAATTTTGGCTTTGAAATAATTTTCCATTGAAGCATGCCTTTTAATCAGCACCTCTCTACCTTTGTTGATGTATCCTATCCAAGTTAAGTGAAGAGTGTTCTAAAACACTGCTGATGGAATACTCTCGCATCACTTTGAGACCTGATGATCATCCAGGCACTTAGGCATAAAAACCTGGAAATGAATGTCATTGGAATAAGGTCCTTTCATAGCAATTATGACACAAGATGTACAGACAGTCTGTGACTGATAGGGAAAAGAGATCCAAGAAAATAGCTATCTAATAATTTCAGGGCTATTAGAAATGTAAATAACCCAGCACCACAATTCCTCCTTGTATTTGTCCCTTTTATGCCTGTCTCCTCTCAAAGGGATAAATATGATTTTTATGAGCTGCATTTTGGAATGCACACATTTCCAGCGATCATGCCAAGTGTTTCTTTTGTTGTTCACATCTGCATCTTTCGATATGATGAAGAGTCAACAAGAAAGTAGATTTGGTTTTGTTCCTTTGACAAATAAAGTTCACTTTGGGACACCATTGGAAAAATAAACAAACATTACATACACACCAGAAAAACCAAAGCTGAATTTTCTGTCCGTGGCAGTTTGTAAGTTTTAACTTTAACATGTGAGGCGCCTGGAAATATTAAGCCAGATTTGGAAATGAGTAATTATATTGACCTTGACATCTGTCCTCAATACCTTGATCCCAGCTCACACAATTAGTTTTGCTGAGAATGTCATCAAAACCTTGCGTTTTAGATCTATTTCTAGCAAGGAACTCCTTCAAATCATTGCCCCATGAAAATTACAATATTAGGGACACAAAGGTATACGTGTATCTAATTGCAGTAATTGTGTTGAGAAAGAATTCGCATAAATCTCCTTTAGGGCCTTCATTCTGTTTGATAGACTTCAGGTACTCTCTTAAAACTGAAATGACTTGAAAGCATTGTTCTACAAAAGATTATCAGCAATTATTGTCTATGAAAAGAGAAAGGGCAAAGGAGAGCAATTTGAGAGGTTCACATTATGAAACAAACTTATGGCTTTTAACTTGAGGATCGCAGAAGCTGGCAGAAGCTGGCTACCTCCCTGTGATTCAGGAGTTCTGTTTCCTGCGTTCACTCCCACTCCCACCCCTCTGACCACAATTTGTTAGAAGCATTATTGTTGTGCAAGCAATATGCTGACAGAGTCTAAATGTAACACTGCCCTCCTGAAAAATGAGGGAACCACGTATTCACACAAAGGAGAAAATACCTAGTGATTTTCAATCTTCCTAAAATGGCAATAGTCTATTGGGTTTATTTCATGATTATAGAAGCCTAATAATCTATGATAGCTGAAAGCAAATGTGATTTATTAGGGTCTCTTACACACACAAGATAAACCCATAATATGCAAACATTTTCTTTAAAGGAGTATGCTAAAGAGAAAATAGTCAACAGCTTGCTTATTCCGTAGCTCCAGAAAGTGATGATTTGAGGCTCTGAAATATCAGCGTTGATGAATGGTAGAAGGAAAATTATAACTGTTGTTCCATGGTGAGATAAACTTTCACCTCCGTGAAGAAAATATAGATTACTGAAACTGATTGCAAGCAATCAGCACTGTATATTCTTCTTCCCTAACTGAGCAATGTTTGAATTTGTGCCTTTCAGACAAATGCATTAATAACATTTAGCCACTAGGTATTTGTGGAAGAAATTGGAAATTGTTTTTAATTTGTTGGTTTGGTGAAGCGATAATATATCGAGCCATAAGGGAGGAGGTAAAAAATAACCTATTTGTATATGATTTCTATTTGCATATGTAAATTTATTAATACACACAGAACAGTGTTGTCTGTGTAAACTCCCCCACACAAAGAAAAGGGTTAATAGACAGGAAGATTAAAAAAAAAAATTCATGACCATGTTGTGAAATATGAATTTAACACATAACTCATTGGAGCCTCCAATGAGTTATGGGCCTCATTTGCTGCATATTACAGACTTTTTTTTCCATATTTCTTTTCAACAAGGCATATGGCTTAAATTAGTTTCATCTTGGTTTTCTGGGATTTTCACGGACTGTCTTCTGCAACAAACTGTAATACTCTTGCTCTTTTAATTTTACAGTAAGATGCTATGAAGTGCAGCTCTTTAATTACCATGGGAGGCAGTGCCTCAGGAACGTGTTCTGTTAGAGCCACAGGTGGAGAAAGCTTTTGAATTAAGAAGTCAGAGTCAGTTGATGAACTTACAGCTGCAAATTCCTCATGGATGAAGGTGAACGGGCAAAAGGTCAGTAGTAGTGGGGAGTCGAGTCTGGGATGAAAGCATGCAGACCCACCTTCAGCTGAATCAGGAGAGGAGATGGTGATAGGTAACAACATCCTGAAGGGTTAAGAATATTAAGGACCCCATTTCCCATAACTTAGCTCATAAATCATATTTTCAGGTACTTTACATGATTTATGAGAGGCTGGCTGTCTGCATGATCAGTAAGTTGCATTAAAATGGCAATTGGTGCTTCCACAACAGAGCCTCATGATAAGAATCCAAATCTCAGAGAGGTGATTCTCAGAGTCCAGTCATGTGAAAGCTGGGGTAAAAAGGAACCGTTTACAATCCATGTTCCACATCTGAAACTAAGGTTGTAAAATCAAAATATTCAGTGGGAAAAACGCTGGGCTGAAATCATGACTCTTGAGCTTTTGGGGGTTTATTTTCCTGTGACTTTGATTAAATCATTAATTTTCTCTGGTCTCAGTTGCTTCTTCAGTAAAATGAAAGATTCAGGGCCCTTCTAGCACTGAATATAAAGTATACATTACATATGTATAAATGGCATATTCCTATTATAGATATGAATTTAAATACTGTTTACTATGCATGTGCATATTACACATTATGTGATATATATGCATGCATATAATACATAAGATGGTGTTTCCTTAAAAATAAAACATGTGAAGAGAGCTGTAGTGAAAATATACATCTTTGTACATACATGCATATATAAGAAATATATATATATATTTGCATTCATATGTACATACAGATGAAATAAATTATGAAATAATATGTATGTATTATATGCAGGAAAATGGCACTATGCAGCACTGTCAGATTGGGGATTCTTGTTACTTAATTTTACCGGTGTGAGAAATAGGAAGTTCAGTGGTCCATTTCCAAAATACAATATTTAGCTTCAAATGTAAAATTACTTGGGATGTAAGGAAGGCAGCTGGAGAAGAAAGCAGAATGAAAAGTTACAGGTAGTTAACACAGGAGTGTAAAAATTCACAGCCCCTTGACAAACAGAAGGTGAGAAGGAAGGGGCCCTGCCTGACCACTGAGATAGACTGTGTGTGCCCAGAGGCCCTCAGTCCACAGGAACTTTCCCACCACAAGAGAAGAAAGGGAGGTAATAAACCAGTAGGAAACAGTAAGACCTAGGCAATGTTGGGGAAGACTGTATACCTTAGAGTACTCAGCCAATGAGGACCAGGGGATGGGTCTTGTGCTCTAGGGAATAAAATGCAGGTTGTACCCAATCTATGTGTTCCTATTCCCTCAGGCACCTGGTGCAAAAACATCATTAAAGTAAAACCTCACTTGTTCCTATACCTACTGTCTCTTAGTCCATTCTCTGGGTTTGGACAGGTGAGCATGTTTCTCACATCTGTTATTCTGAATATTATCTGTATGAATGAGTTGTAAGATATAATCAAGCGCTCTATTCAATGTTATACTTGGAAAGGTAATGTGTATGTTGTTTCCTTTTGGAAATAAAAACATATAGAAAATTACTAGTTGGCATTGTTTGTAGGTAAATGAGAAATCAAAACAGAAGCTTATAAAGCGTGACTTGTCATTTTGTGTGAGAATAAATTCCATTTCGTGGGTGAATTAAATTCATAGCTTTGTTCTTAAACCTTTACTCAAATGCAGCTTATCTACATTTGAGTTTTATATTGGAGGGCTGGTAGTACATGTGTCTCTGAAGTTTTCTTGCAAAGAGCACTCTAACCCAGTAGATTACCTGGAAGTTGTACTTTTTTAGAACACACCAGCCATAAGATCAACAGGTCACTAGTAAGCTGCAAAATAGAATGCTTTTGATATCAGAATTATTTGACATATTGGATCAATTGAGAATTATGAAAACTAACCTTTTTATTATTAACAAAAATTTGATATAGGTTTTTCTATAATAAAGTGCTTTCCTTGTATGTTAATAAATTCACTGAGCTCTGGTGTTTTTTTTTTTTTTTTTTCCCCCTGTGGTGTGTTCATATATGTACATAGGAAAGTTATGTCAGATTGATTCCACTGTCTTTCCTATTCCTGTCCCCTCTCCCTTCCTTTTATTCCCCTTTGTCTAATTCACTGAACTTCTATTCTTCTCTGCTTGTTTATGTATGTTAGCATCCACTCATCAGAAAGAATATTTGAACTTTGGTTTTAAGGAATTGTCTTATTTCACTTAGCACAATAGTCTCTGGAGTCATCCATTTACCAGCAAATGTAAAATTTCATTCTCTTTAATGGCTAAGTGATAGTCCATTTTGTGTGTGTGTGTGTGTGTAGTATATATACTACACATTAGTATATTATGTATAACATACTAGCATGACATAATATAGTATAATATTATACTATAGTATATATACACATTACTGTATATATATGTATATATATATATATACATATATATATATACACATATATATTTCACATTTTTTAGTCCATTCATCTATTGAAGGGTACTTAGCTTGGTTCCATAGCTTAGCTATTATGAATTAAGCCACTATAAACACTGATGTGGCTGTATCACTGTAGTATGCTGATTTTAACAACTTTGTATATATACCAGGGTGTGGGATAACTGAGTCAAATGGTGGTTCCATTTCTAGTTTTTTGAGGAATCTCTGTACTTCTGTCCAGAGTGGTTGCACCAATTTGCAGTTCTACCAGCAATGTATGAGTCTACCATTTTCCCCACACTCTCACCAACATTTATTATTACATGTATTCTTAATTGTTGCCATTCTGACTGGAGTGAGATGAAATCTCAGTGTAGTTTTAATTTGTATTTCTCTAATTGCTAGAGATATTGACTTTTTAAAAAATATACTTCTTGACCATTTGTATTTCTTCTTCTGTGAAGTGCCTGTTAAGTTTCTTTGCTCACTAATTAATTGGGTTATTTGGTTTTTTAGGTTTTAACGTTTTTGAGTTCCTCATATATCCTGGGATTAATGTTGTATCTCAGGTGCAGGTGGCAAAGATTTTCTCCCATTTGTAGGTTTTCTCTTGGCATATTTGATTGTTTCCTTTGCTGTGAAGAAGCTTTTTAGTCTGATACCATCCCATTTATTGATTCTTGATTTTACTTCTTCCACTTTAGGACTCTTATTGAGGAAGTTGATTCCTAAGCCAACATGATGAAGAGTTGGGCCTACATTTTCTTCTCGTAGGCAAAGGGTGTCTGTTCTAAGGTTTAGGTCCTTGATCCACTTTGAGTTGAGTTTTGTGCAGGGTATGGTATAGGGGTTTAATTTCATTTTGCTACAAATGGATTTCTAGTTTTCCCAGCACCATTTGTTGAAGTGGCTATTTTTTCTCCAGTGTATGTTTATGGTAACTTTGTCTAACTGTATTTATGTGGGTTTGTCTCTGTGTCTTCTATTCTGTACCATTGGTTTACATGTCTGTTTTGGTGCCAATACCATGCCATTTTTGTTACTACAGGTCTATAGTATAATATAAGGTCTGGTATTGTGATGCCTCCTGCTTCTGTTTTCTCACTGAGGATTGCTTTGGCTATTCTGGGCCTCTTATTTTTCCAAATGAATTTCTATGAAGAATGTCATTGAAATTTTAATAAGAATTGTATTAAATCTGTATAGCACTTTTAGTAATGTGACCATTCTCACAGTATTACTTCTGCCTATCCAAGAATATGGGAGATCTTTTCATCTTCTAAGTTCTCCTTTGATTTCTTTCTTTAGTGTTCTGGAGTTTTTGTTGTAGAAGTCTTTCACCTCTTTAGATTGATTCCCAGATATTTTTATTTTATTTTTAGAGGCTACTATGAATGGGATAGTTTTCCTAATTTCTCTTTCAATTGATTTATCATTGGTGTATAGGAACCCATTGTATTATGGGTGTTAATTTTATATCCTGCTTCTTTGCTGAATTTGTTTATGACTTCTAGAAATTTTTGTGGCATTTTTTGGATCTTCTAAATATAGGATCATGTCATCAGCAAATATGGATAGTTTGATTTCTTTTTTTCCTATTTTTATCCCTTTAATTTTTTTTGACCTAATTGCTTGGGCTAGAATTTCAAATAGAAATTTCAATAGAATTGATGAAAGAGGGCATCCCTCTCTTGTTCCAGTTTTTAGAGGGAATGCTTTCACTTTTTCTCCACTGAGAATGATGTTGGCATTGGGTTTAATGTACATAGCTTTTACAATGTTGAAATATGTTCCTATTATTCCAAATTTTTCTAATGTTTTGAACATGAATTAATGCTGTATTTTGTCAAATTTTTTTTCTGCATCTATTGAGACAATCATATGATTCTTTTTTTAAGTCTAATGATGTGGTGAGTTATATTTATTTATTTCTATATGTTGAACCAACCTTGCATCTCTGGAATGAACCCCACTTGATCATGGTGCACTATTTTTTAATATGTTTTAGTAGGCCGTTTCCCAGTATTTTGTTAAGAATTTTGCAAATATGTTCATAGGGGATGGTGGTCTGAAGTTTACTTTCCTTGATGTGTCTTTGTTTGGTTTTGTTATCAGGGTGATACTAGCATCACAGAATAAGTTTGGAAGGGTTCCCTCCTTTTGTATTTCATGAAATGATTTGAGGTTGATTGGTGTTAGTTCTTTCAAGATCTGGTGGAACTCAGCTGAGAATCCATCTGGTCCTCAGCTTTTATTTTTTGGTAGGTTTTTAATGTAATATTCAATTTCTTTACTTGAAATTGATAGGTTTAAATTTTCTATGTCCTCCTGGTTCAATTTGGGAAGGTCATATGTCTCTAGAAATATCTTCAAGATTTTATATTTTATTGGAGAACAAATTTTCAAAATAGTTTCTGATTGTCCTCTGTATTTCAGTGGTGTCTATGATGATATTTCCTTTTTCATTGACTATTTTATTAATTTTAGTTTTTTCCTTCCTTCTCTTAGTATGGCTAATGGTTATCAATTTTATTCATTTATTCAAAGAACCAACTCTTTTTTCAATTATTTCTTGATCTTTTTGTTTCAATTCATTGATTTTAGCTCTGAATTAATTATTTTCTGTCTTCTAGTGATTTTGGTTTTGCTTTGTTCTTTATCTAGGGCCTTGAGTTATAATGTTCAGTTTTTTATTTGGTGACTTTCTATTCTTTAATGATGGAGCCCAATACTATGAATTTTCCTCTTAGAACCATCATCATAGTGTCCCAGAGATTTTGATGTTTTCTCACTATTCTTGATTACCTGTAAGTATTTTTTAATTTTAACCCTGATTTCTTCTGCTGTCTATTGATCATTCAATAGCATATTTAGTTTTCAGGTGTTAGATTAGCATCTATTTTTAATTTTTTGTTTATTTCTTATTTCATTTCATTATGATCTGATAGAATGCAAGGTATTATCTTTGCTTTTTTGTATTTGCTAAGGAGTTGCTTTGTGATTTAAGATGTGGTCTGTTTTAGAAAATGATCAATGTGCTGCTGAGAAGAAAGAATGTTCAGTCATTGATGGATGAAATATTCTATTTATGTCTATTAAGTTTAAATTGTTAGTTGTATTTTTTAGTTTTATAGATTCATTATTTAGTTTTTGTTTGGAGGGTCTATCCAGTGATGAGAGAGGCATTTTAAAATCACCCAGTATTATTGTTTTGTGGTCTCTTTGGTTCTTGGAGTTGAGAAGGGATTGTTTGATGTACATATATGCTCCACTGTTAGGGGCATAAATATTTGTGATTGTTATTTCTTCTTTTTGTATAATTCTTTAAAGCAGTATGAAATGACATTCTTTGTTCCTTCCCATTAACTTTGACTTGAAGTCCACTTTATCTGATATGCGCATAGAAGCCCCTGCTTGTTTACAAGATCCATGTTAATGATACATTTTTTCCAATTCTTTTACCTTCAGTCTGTGGATGCCTTTACCTATTAGGGGAGTCTCTTGGAGACAGCATATTGTTGGGTCCCATTTTTTAATTCAATATCTCAGTCCATGTCTTTTAATTGATGGGTTTAGGCCATTTACATTCACTGTTATTATGGATAAATGATTTTTATTCCCTGTCATTTTGATTTATTTATGGTTTTTAATTTGAATTAACTTTTCCTTTGATTGACTATTCTTTTAGTGCAGTTCCTCCCTTTGCTGGTTTTCAATTTTATTTTTTATTTATTTTTCACAAAATATTTTATTGAGTATGTTTTGTAGTTCAGGCTTTCTAGTTGTGAATTCTTTTCACTTTTGTTTATCACAGAAGGTTTTTATTTCATCTGAAATCTGAAGCTTAATTTTATCAGGTATAATATTCTTGGTTGCCAATCAATTTTCTTTCAGAGGTTGATATATTATTCCATGACTTCCTAGCTTTTAGAGTATAGGTTGAGGAATCAGCTGAAATCTGGATTCATTTACCTCTGTGACCAGTTGTTTTTCTCTTGTAGACTTCAAAATTTTAACCTCATTCTGTATGTTGGGCATTTTCATAACACTGTGCCTTGGTGTAGGTCTGTTATAATTTTGTATATTTGGAATACTGTAAGACTCCTGTATTTGATTTTCCATTCATATTTAAGGTTTGGAATTTCCGATTGATTCTTCTTCAGGATTTCTATGTCCTTATTGAAGTGATTTTCACTTTTTGAATTTGATTTCTGATTTCACTCCTTACATTATCTTTTCCCTCGCAGGTCAATTTAACTATGAACTTTCTAAATTCCTTCTCTGACATTTCCTTCACTGTAATATCATTGGATTCTGTTAATGAGGTGTTTTTTTTTTTGGGGGGGGGTGGGGGTGGAGGTTGTTTATTTGCTTTTTCATACTGTTTGTATGTGTATCCATTTATCAGTAAGAATCTGAGGTGGTAGACCTTCTACCCCATGGATTTATAGTGTCCCTGATTGTTTCTAGTACCTCATAGTTTATGGGGAGACAAATAATAAAATGCAAACGAAATACAGCATTTAACTGAATGCTTAGTTCCTATTATGACATCTACAATGCTAACTGGCACTATAAACAAAAATGGTATGATAAGCAATTGCCAACAGTAGAATCAGTATGTTTGCAAAAGGGTTTGCTATTTCAAAAGATCAAGAGGGAGAATGCAGAAACAATGTAGAATGTAATAATTGTGAGGGAGGAGGAAAGAAAGTGGTAATAAAAATTAAATGAAGAGTGAGAACAACAGAATTTGAATTTGGAAATGATAGGAAGAGAATAAGGAGAAATAGGAGAAAACAATATGACAAACAAACAAATAAACAAAAACCAATATAAAACAAAAACAAAGTATACTACTCAAAAACACTATCCCTCAAAAGATAGAGTCAAGAAAAGGTAGTTACCTTCAACAAATAACACAAATATGAACATATACAAATATCCATGAACTATTCAGCACACAACATAAAAAAAAAAAAAAATAGTTCTTTTCTTTTTTTTTTTTTTTTACGACGGATTGAATTCAGAGGCACTCAACCACTGATCCACATCTCCAGCTCTATTTTGTATTTTATTTAGAGACAGGTTCTCACTGAGTTGCTTAGTGCCTCCTTTTGCTGAGGCTGGCTTTGAACTCCTGCCTCAGCCTCCCAAGCCGCTGGGATTATAGGCATGCGCCACGGCGCCTGGCAAAAAAAGTAAAGATTATTGATGGATGATTAAAGAATTGTTTCTGTTGCAGTGGTCAAAGAATAGTCAATAATATTGCACGTTGGTTGTCTGTTCCCAATTGTCTTTTTCTGTTTTCTCTTGAGGTATGTACGGCGCACAAGAATAGTAGCCCAAGTCTATCAAGTCCTACTGCTTTTTGTGGAGTTTTGTCAAGCTGCCTGTTCTCACTTCCCTTCTTGGCAATATGGAGTAGGGCAGGTTGGAGGGTGTTGTCTACTCTACTTGCAGCAAGGGGTCACTGTGGAGTCCTATGAAAGGGGTTTCCAGAGGTGGAGCTCCTTGTGGAATGATGATTGGCCTGAAGTTTTAAATCAGAGAACCCCCAAGCCTGGCTGCTTACAACCATGCTGGGAGTTTGCCCCCCTGGAGTCTTCCCTGGGTTCCGCTGGTGGGGTGGAGGAGCCAGGCCTTCACCCCCTGCACCACCCATAGCTCCTGTATTTCTTAGCCTCCTGGGCTCAGTACCCACCGCCCAGTCAGGTTTAGGTCTTCCCTAGCTGGTGGTCCTGGGAACCACCAAAATCAAAGGGTGAGGGGTACCTGAGCTCTCTCAAGTCGCAATGTCCCCAATTTCCCTGAGCACAACTCTCTCCACACCTGAATTCCACCTGCTTTTCTAGTCACACTCTGGGTCACGGGGCGGGCCTCTGCCAGGTCAGGGTTTCATACCCAGCTGGTATGACCCAGGTCTGGGCGCCTGGATTGGACCCGCACTCGCCGGCCTCCGTAGTGCGGTGGGTAAAGATGGCTGCCGTCTTGTAGCTCTGCGGGCTACAGGGAGGTGCGCAGCCTCTTTCCCACCTGAGAATACGGCGTCGCTCACCCACCGATCAGTTCCACAATGCCCTTGATCACTGATTTCTCCCTTTCAAGACTCCCCAGGGTGCTACCTGAAATCTGTGTTTTCTTAGTCCCTTCTCCGATTGGCCTGCAGTGCAGCTACATGGGTGGCCACTGGCACAGGCGGTAGGTGTTTAAATTTTATTTTATTCTATCCAAACTTCTGAGTCCTTAGGCTGTTCTGAGAGTCCCGGTATTAAGTCCCAGTAAGGTTTTCCTATTCATCCACCTCAAAGAGAAGCTGTGTGTCTGCTGTCCTTGTCTCGTGCTGCGGAGCAGCTTGGAAATCAACCTCCTCTACTCGGCCTTCTTGACTCCCTCTTCCCCCAGCTCTGGTGTTTGTGCTCATTAGGTAGAACCACTGGTCTGTGTCAATGTCTTATTAAACGTGTGTGTGTGTGTGTGTGTGTGTGTGTGTGTGTGTGCTGGGGATAGAATTCAGGGCCCTGCAAATGCTTGCTAGGCAAGCCCTCTACCACTGAGCTACATCCACAGTCCCACTATCTCAATCCTGCAATCAACCACTCTAGAGATCAATATTCTCATAGATTTGGTCCTTTGGGAAGCTGGTCTCTTCTAGAGAGATGAACTCCACTGTTAGAGCTAGTCTTTTTAGCTTCCTTACCCATCACCTCTAAAATCAAGAATCCTCAATGGACTGAATATTCTGCTGGCCCTGATATTAGGCATGCCCATGTCTTTGACTCAGGCATGCTTAGCACCACTTTCTTGCATTGGAGTCCTGCAGCACATTTGTGAGCCAAAATTGAGTTTACTACATAGAACAAAGAACTTAAAATAATCTATATTTTTACAATACTATTTTTTAAAGCTCTTAAGTAGAGCTTACTGAGTTTGTTGTATTGTCAGTTTTTAAACAGTGGGTACTGTAATAAAACATTCAGAATTAGAAATATAAATTGGAGATCGACAATACACATAACAAAAACAAAAACAAAAACAAAAACAAAGGTGAGCTATAAATCCTTCAGATTCTCTGGGCTTTCAGTGTTTTCAAAAGACTGGTCCACAGACAGTCTGCATCTTGTATATGTGTTTGTGTGTAAAAGGTCTGCAAGTTTAACTTCAGTCAATGTTCACTTGATCTGCAGAGGAAAGATGTAAAGGGCAAGAAGCAGTAAGTACTACATTTGTTTTTTAATTCATACAACTCTATATTATTGGATTTTAAAAATTAGAATGCATTTGCATGTGGCAAATGTAATTTGCAGTATAATTTAAAAATATATATTGTCAATATATTAATATTGCAATAGAAAGATTTTGATCAGCTAATTGATCTGGATATATCATGGGAATTTGCTTATTTTTAAGCATATTAGTTTGCATTTTAATAGCAGTGTTCTTTATGATCCCTGTGTTTAAACAATCATAAGTTTGGAAATAAATGAAAAATAAATCAATATAAATAATTGGATGTTCATAATGGTCATAAATATCGTGCTGGTTAATAGGGTTTAACTGAATGCTGTGTTTGATATGTCATGTGTTCATCTGATTTCTGTGTGAGTTCCCATTGGCTCAATGGCACACATTGAGAAGTTTTCTTAGACTTTAGTTTCATGGCAGAAGTGGGGTGGGCTTTATGCTACTTTCCTTTGTTAAACTAAATTTTTTAAATGGGTAGAGTATCACTTTTAGTAGGTTCTTTCAATGTCCTACACATATCCTCTACCCCTTACCATTTGTATTAGTTAAGGTGCTCCAAAGAATCAATCTATCACCTATCATCTATCTATCTCTATCTTCTAATTCAATCATCTATGTAGCATTTATTTGTTGATGTATAATTTATTGATCTAGAGAGAAAATATATTTATTTGAAAGAATTGGCTCATTGTGATTGTGGGGGCTAGGGTGTGGGGTCTGAAATTCATACAACAGCCTGGAAACAGGTAGTATTATTAGATGCTGTAATCTTGAGCCATAATTCCTTCTCTGAAAAACCTCAATTTCTGCCAATTTCTGCTTTTAAGATCTTCAATTAATTAGAGGAGGCCTATCTACATTTTAAAGAATGATCCATTTAGTTAAAGTCAACTCGTAGCCGGGCGCGGTGGCGCACGCCTGTAATCCCAGCACTTTGGGAGGCTGAGGCAGGAAGATCGTGAGTTCAAAGCCAGCCTCAGCAATGGCGAGGCACTTAGCAACTCGGTGAGACCCTGTCTCTAAATAAAATACAAAAAAGGGCTGGGGATGTGGCCCAGTGGTCGAGTGCCCCTGAGTTCAATCCCTGGTACCAAAAAAAAAAAAAAAAAAAAAAAAAAAGTCAACTCGTTGTAGATGTTAATCACATCTACATAATATCTTCAAAGCTAAATTAATTCAAAATAACGGGTTTCATAGCCTATTGAAATAAACACCTAAGACTAACCATTACACTGTTTCAATACTCAATGTCCAAATTCGAGTATCCATAAATTTTTCTAAGAGCTTTCTCTAGTATCTCAGCCTGTTCTGTTTGTGCATGTGACCAAAATTATGCAGCATCAATACCTCCAGGAACCCCTATCATTCTATGGCTGGCAGGAATTGATGTGTAAATATTCTAACTCTCTCACATAACTCTGAGGTATATGTGTCACCTTTTCTCCTACTGGTGTTATGAAGTTACCTCAAATAAAGTTCTTTCACTTAAATTTCAGGGTATGTTTCAGGCACAACCCAAACTAACACCTCATTAGCACCCAAAATAGTGCGAACATCCTGGGAAGATTTGTTGAAATCTAGTAGGTACACAATTTATCAGCTAGAGGGCACAGGTCTGTATTAATGGCTCCCTCCTTTTTTTTTTTTTTTTTTTTTTTTTCCTCAGTATGAGAATCCTTTTCTTATGTAAAAAAATTTTAGTATCTTTGAAATAGTATAACTGTTTATTTTGTATCTATTGAATAATAATACATAAATTCACAATTAGTTTTGAGAATATTTTGCAGTAAGTATGTTTGATTATTTTTTTTCCCTCACAGTAAAATTGAAACTATGTTAGATCATAGATATTATTTTGTTCATTACTGTGTTTCCAGAGGTACAAAGTGAGGCTGGCACATAATAAGCATTCAATAAATATTTCTGAATGAATGAACAGTGTAGATGCATTGTTTTTTATCTTTGGTTTAGCTTCAGTGATTTGCAGATAAGGCTGTATAAGAATAATACACTTCTGAGAAATATATTTAAGATAGAATTTCTAGATACCATGCCTAAAAGTGATAAATCAGCAGATGTAGAATAGGGCCAAATAATTAGGTATATACATTCATACACACATGTATGCATGTGTGTAAATGTGTAACAGATTTTGTGATTTTTATTAGAAATTTGTTATTCTGTTAGCATTTATATATAATAATATTTATGTACAGTAACTTCTTAGAAAATGAATTGCTATTTAAGAGGAAATTCAATTAAGACAATTGCAAAATAAGACATTACCAAATTTCTCACCAGAAAAATTTATTGCTAATTAAAGTGTTTGCAATACTAACATTGGAAATTAAAAATTTTTATGTCTTTTAATATTATTTTATTTTCTAACAATATGTTTTTCTATATATGCCACATATATAATATTGCTTTATTTTCTAATAATTCTAGGGTTGACCAAATTTCCTATATTTTTGGTCATGTGTATTTCCTAATCTATGAATTTTTTTTCCAGATACTTTGCTTCTTTTTCCATTGGTTTATTTAGGTTTATTTATTTTAAAGATTCATTCTACTTTATACACACACACACACACACACACACACACACACTTTGTCATATATGTTCATGATACTTCTTTGTCTACTGTTTTGTATTTTGAGTCTTTAAAGATCATTTTCATTCATATGAAAAGAAATTTTTTGGCATTTTTTTTTCTTTTTTTATTTATAATAGTAGTATGTATTACAATTCATAATGCACATATATAGCATCTTTTTACATACAAATGTTTGTATACAAAGTATATAAGTACCATTCAGATCTTCAATCATGCACTTAGGATAATGATAATGAAAAATTTAATAAAATTTATAAAATTTTAATAAATTAAAATTTATCTCTTTATTCCCTACTCTATTTGTGGTACTTGTTTTTAGCATATTGAGAAGACTTTCCTACCCAAAGTCACAAACATCCTCTTCTATATTTTTGCCTAATTCTTTTTATTTTAGCAATTTTATTTAGATTTTCATTTCTCATATTATTTCTTTTTATAACTGCTATTAAGTAGGATGTAATTTGTTGTTTTCAGAATTGATTAATTGCATCAACATTATTTTTTCATTGTATTTTGCCCACTGGATTTGAAATAGCTCAAGTTCAATGCATAGCACATTCATATTTGTAACATGGATTTGTTTCCAGACCATCTGCATTTCTCCTTTGATCTATTCTCTATTGCTACATGAGTATCATGCTGTTTTCATTTCTACAGGTGAGTAATGTATCTTGTTGCCTGATAAAGACCCCATCATTATATTACCATTTAAAAATTTCCTAGCAAATCTTGCGTATTTTCTCTTCTAGAAATTGAATCACCCTAACAAGTGTCGTGGGGGGGAAAAAAAAAAGCTTTGTTGAGATTTTGATAGGTATTTAACTGGAATTCTAGCTTAGTGTGGGGGAAATGACTATCTATACAACATTTTGCCTTTCCTACCAGGAATATGCAGTATCTTTGCACTCATTCAGATATTCTTTCATGGACCACCTGATACTTGAAGATAGAGTGACAATTGAATCCAATTTGGCTTTTGATATATTGGGATGAACAGTGACCACATCCTTAGCCTGCTATTTGCAGACTGTTGGCAAAAAGCAACGTAGAATATTTATATCCCATAATGTAGAAAAAAGGCATAAACACATTAAAAAATAAACCAGTTGCTTCTTTAAAAATGCTGTTTTCAGGGATTCAAATTGTGTCACCAAAAAGTTTTTTTTGTGCTATGTTTTTGGTGGTAAGAGGCATAGTTATATTATAATCTACATTTTAATACCCATTAGTTCTCCAAACGAAAACAGTATATGTCATTTTTGAATTTATTTGTTGACAACTCATGCTTTTATTACATAATTAATTTAAAATAAATGAAACAGTATGCATCAGTTGTTAAATGGAAAAAGTAAAAATTTGTCTTTATATAGTATGAATATTATTAATGATTATATTAGCATCTTTATAATATATTTAATAATTTATGAGTCCCAAACCACTTTTATCTTAAATCACATATTGCAATGATACAAACTTACCAGAAAGGGCTCAGGAGGTTATATGTAGTGGGAATGAGTGTTTTGAAAGATGAGCAAGAGGAGATGTTTCAGGATTTTTCCAGGAACCTCCTCCCATTCCCTAGTGTGGAATTAAGGACCCAGTGCTCCTCATTTCTGCTCCTGCTTCTTTGTATTTTATTCGAGGTCTCTGACCAAGGCCAGCTCCTGAGAAACTGCAGCGTGGGCTGGAGAGAAGCTGAGGCACATGGCAATCAAAAACGTGGCATCATTTAGCTTCCTTGCAATTTTTCTTTCAGAGCTTGAAGCTCTCCAGCTAAACATAACAATAACCTTGGCTACTTTGCATTCCTATCTAGTGACTTAATTTGAGTAACAGTATTAATATTTTATCAGAAAATCAGCATTTTTCTTTTAAATATGTACTTTAAAGGCTTTATTGTACCCTAGCGTGTGATTTATGATATCTTGAGGCGCAGGTATTTTCTGTTGGAATACTATTCCCATTCTTCACAAAAGTCAATTGGCCAATGGAATTCAATATACAGAACTTGCTTTTGAAGACATTTGGTGTCACTGCTGCTGTTCAGATAATTCAAAAACTGATCCTCAGATACAACTGTTTGAAAAACCACCTGTCATGAAGGCTTCCCTATTATTCTGTGTTAGGGTACAAAAAAATCCTGCCTTGAGCCCTTTAAATTTCATGTAGGAATTTTAGTTTGTTGCCTAAAAATATTTATTTTGTATCTCACAAGAATTTGAGTTCTATTCCAAAGAAAATCAGAAGAAACCTATAGGAGAGTGGACTGAAAGTCATTTGATACATTAATTATTTTTCTCCCATCCTCCCCCACCACATTCAAACAGCTGCCAGGCTGCGTGCTTTGAAGCCCAGGAGGAAGAAAAGGGGAAAGTCAGGGAAAGGAGGAGGCTGAAGAGTTCCTTCTAATAGGCTCAGTGCATTAAGACAGACAGACAAACAGAGAATGCTGACCTCAATCTAGAAAATGACTTCCTGAGGCTCTGAGGAGGGGAAAAGTGGGGGAGCCCATGGCTTCACTCTGTCACTATTCTGAGAATGTAGCTAAGAGTTGGAGGTATCTGGAAGCTGATATCTTAGGTCAAGGTGCCCAGACATTCCAAATCCTTCAGCCACAAAAAAAAAAAAAAAAAAAAAAAAAAAAAAAAAAAAAATGCAGGTAAGCATTGTGGTGACAAACCTGAGAATGTCACCTGAGCAAGGCCAGTAAGCATCTCCCCCTTAAGCACTGTCAGTTGTTGGCTCAAGGTTGCAGTGGTCTGCCCAGCACTGGCTGCTGCAGTGGACCCTGGGAGCTCAGCACAGCACTGGGAAAAAAACAGGAAGAGCTACAGTTATGCCAATCAGGAGAGAAAGGGAATTAAAGGAAATAAATTAGTATTTTTCAGCACATACATTTCTGTGAGTTAAAATAAATCCTGCAGATTCTTCCTCACCTATAATGATTTCTGTTGGATATTCCCATTATTTGTTTTTCATACAAGTCTGACTTTCCCAAGCTTTCTCCCAAAACTGTATCCTCCTTATCCAACAGTGATAACATGTGTGTATGTATATATGAGGGAGAATTAAAAGTTAACCTTTACCCCCATGTATTGTGTAGTACAGTCCAGGGCTATAAGAGTCTGGTCCCTTGTAAAATTACAGTTATGGGAGATGAGGAAGTTCCAGAGATGGGCTGTACAATGTACTACCTAGAGTTAGCAAACAAGTATTGTCTGTTTAAAGAATTTGTTAAGAGAAAAGAGTTCATGGTAAATTTTCTTATTAAGCAAGCAAACAAACAAAAAAACCCAAAGGGAAACATTTTCTGGTGACAGATATATTTGTTATCTTGATTGTGGTGATGGTAACACACAAGTATATACATATAGCCAAATTCATCAAATTGTACAGATTAAATGATGTGCAATTTTTGTATCCAAATTTTACCTTAACAAATCTGGAAGAGAATTCTGCAAACACAAAAATATACATTCATTCAATTTTTAAAAAAGGGTCAAAAAATCTAAATTTAAGTTGTTAGCAATAGAAATATTCTTATTTAAGAACTACCTTAAGTAATAAAGGAGAATAATTAAAATTGAGGGCATGAATGCAGATGGAACTTGAACTGGGAATGGAAATGAGCACTTGGAAACTGTGACTGCTTGTTTTACATGGTTATCCTTCTCCTCTCTCCTCTCCTCCCTCCTCTGCCGTTTCTCTTCTTTCTCTCTTGCTCCTACTGTCAGGCTCTTTCTGCTTTTCTATCTCCACAGCAGAATCCTATCCTACATGTCTTCTCTGTAAGTGGTGTAGCTGACTAAGAAATTCCCAGCTCCAAATCTGTAAGAGATAAAATTTTATGGGACATGCCATTCTTAGAGTCTCGCACTTATGAGCCTTCATGATTTTTTTTTATTATAATCCAGAGTTCTTCATGTAAACAGACACTGACCCTCCAGTTTTTCATCCTTATTGACATAGCTAAAATTGTTTGATTTGGCTGCACATACTTATCTAAATCTTTTAAATCAGAATCCCTACTGCAATGAAACCTTTGTAAAAGAAGACATGTCCATAAGAAACACATAAAAATTCATGTTAAAGAAACACAGAATGCAGTCAAGTTTATGGATTTACCCATAGAACACTGTCCTCTCTTATTTCCCTTCGTTCCTAAATTTCCTTCTATCTGCTATTAATGGCATGCTTTAACTTTTTTTTTTCTTCTTTATTCTTTAAAAGAAATCCCCAAATATATTTCCCCTAGTTCCTTGCTTAAAAACTATTTTTCTTCTTGCAATTTTTTTTTTTTTTTTTTTTTTTTTTTTTTTTTTTTTTTTTTTGCAAAATTCCTGCAATATATTATCTCAACCTGGTGAGTCAATGGTAAGCTTGATGTAAATTCTGGACCACCTTACACCTCTACCTTCTCAATACTTTTGAAGATGCACAGGAGGCTAATATAGCCTTATTTGCTAAATCACTGCTTAATCTCATTCCTTTACCCCAAATTTCATCCCTTTAACAATTTTAAACGGATCTTGAGTTTTTCACTTCCGAGTGATTTGCATTTTTCTTGGTTGTGTGCTGTTGAACAGCTGCTGTTTTCTCCCAAGAAGGGGGTGGGGGATCGTTTCCATGGAGATGGTGATGACTCTGCTCAGATGTGGACATCTCCAGTATTCCCACTGCATTTTTAATTTCTTGCATCCATTCTGTGTGGAGCTCCTAAGTAATTTCATTTACTTGTGGCAATAAACTCCTTTGGAATTCTGACTCCAGGATTTTTTAATTGTTCCTGGTTTGTGGCCATCAATTTATTTAATTGACATCAAGATATATTTATTTATCATCAAGTCCTTACATGGCAATGTGCTACAGAAAACAATTAAAACAGGTACAAATCTGTTATAAATAGAACACCTTGCTACAGTGCTTAAACCACAGTAGGCATAAACCAAATGCTTATTGATTGAATTGTGATAATATAAAGGAAAGTTTAAGTCTATTTTGTTGTTACAGGGGGAAAATAGATGCTAAATTAGAATCAGTTTGGGAGCACTGTGTGAAAATTCATTAATTGCATTTTGGTTTTGTCATGTTGTTAGTCTTACAAAAAATATTGATTTTAGTGATGTTCTTCCTAACCCCATAATAAAAAATAATTCAACATTTTAGGTGGGATACCTGGCATTATAGGAAAAGGTTGAGTAATAGAAGGGAAAACTATTGAAGCACAGATCATGCAAAAATATAAGCAGTATAGAAGAAATAAAATTAAGGCCTATAATATATTCATTCACTAATTTATTCCTTTATTCATTGAACAAGTATTAATTGAAGACCTACTATGTGCCAAACCCTGCTAGGCACTATGAATAAAATTATGAGCAGAGTATAGTTTCTTAGAGTTTAGAATTTAAGTGAGGATGCATATATTGAACTAATAAAACATATATATTTATAAACTGCTATATCTTATATCTCAAATGCTCCTCAAAGGCTCATGTATTAAAGCCTTGGGGTCACCAACCTGTAGCACTATTGGATTATGATGGAACATTTAAGAGGTAGAGCCTGTGGGGGGAAGCTGGGTCATTGGAAGCATTCCCTTTAAAAGGCTATTGAGACTTGAGGCTCTTCCTTTCTCTTGCTTCCCAGCCACCATAAAGTGAAAGGCTTCCTCCTCTACATATTCTGCCATGGTATACTCCATGATTACAGGGCCAAGGGCTATGAGGCCAAATGACATGGACCAAAATCCCTAAAACCATGAGCCAAAACGAGTTTTTCCTCCATTTAAGTTGATTATCTCAGGCATTTTATCAAAGAGACAGAAAGCTGACTAACACACAAGTACAAGATAATAGAAAAGCATTTAACAAGAAGGTAAAATCTAGAGCTAACTGGATCAAGTTAAGTGCAGGGTTTCAAGCAGAGTTTGTAATCCAGCAGTGCTTCCCAATGGCTAATTTTAGTTATTCAGTTATAGCATTGGAAGCACAAATCCAAGTCCCTTATGATCAGCCATGTTCTATTTGACTTCTACGCATGAAGAAATGGAGTACAAAGGAGTTACATTTGAAGTGATCAGGGTGAGGCCATGATTGGAATTCAGGCAGTCTGAAAGCATATCATACACATGTCATCACTATTCTTTACTTTTCATGCAGTGATCAGAGAAAAGAGTAGAATTTTTGGTTCAAGCAGTATAGTGATAAACTATGACTATAAATAGGCTATCTGGGCCAAACCAAAAAAGAAGTCTACATAGTGTTTGCTATTTTCTTTCTTTCTTTCTTTTTTTTTTCTTTTTTTTTTTTTTTTTTTTTTTTGGTACTGGGGATTTAACTCAGGGGCACTTGACCACTGGGCCACATCCCCAGCCCTTTAGGGTCTCACTGAGTTGCTAAGTGCCTCACCATTGCTGAGACTGGCTTTGAACTCATGATCCTCCAGCATCAGCTTCCCAAGTACTGGGATTACAGGCGTGCACCACTGCCCCTGACCTTGCTATTTTCTAGGTAGCAGAAAATGTACTAAGGCTGTTTACGCTCCTAGACAAGTTACATATTAAGGAAATCACCGGGCTAGAGAAGGACAGGAGTGACTTTCATGCGAAGGCTCTGAAAAGTGTTGATCTCACACCATGAATTCCAAAAGTTTAAAGTGTTGCTCTCTATCTGCCCTTCCTAAATAATTAATACGGGTAGAATAATATATTTTAGCTATGTTCCTGCATATATAAAATAGGCAATCAAAAATAGATGGCAATTTCATTTTTAACACTAGAAAGATTTTTTTTTTTTGTCACCAAGAGCCAGAGAACAATAATAATTGCTCTAACTTTGTTGTCCCTGGGAATCAAAATGGTAGGATATTGGTGTTTATTTGCCTCAGGACAAATATATAATCTAGGTTGAGCAGAGGATTTTCTACCATATGGGTGGGTTAGGTAGAAAGAACAATTCACCAATAGTTTTAAAAATTCAATAAAAATAAGTATCTGAATGTCATGCTTGAAATAAAATGTGGTTCTTACCTAATGTACATTAATCGAGTTTTTAGTGCAAAACAAAACAGAACATAAAAGTGGAAGCTGGCTTTAACAGGCACATGGAGGTGGCATAATATGTACATGGATTTCACTGAAAAGAGTCAATTTGGAAAATTCAAGTCCTCCTGTGCTTTGCTGTTCCCACAGTTGACGTTTGAGGCCATTATGTCCTAAGTGTCTGGATCTTTGCCTGTACTCCCCACTCATTTGGCCCAAGAATAGACACAGCCTACTGTTGCTATTGGTCTCTTTTGGTTACACTAATAGTTTAATTGTATTTTAAATTGATTTTTAATGCCCCAAGTCTCCCTAAGTGAATCTTTAAAATCTAGAAAATAAATACAGGTCCACATTATAGCTGCAAAGGGTTCCCCTTTATAACACCACTGTGTCAGAGGGCTGTTAGGAAGTCTAATCATTTAATGTTTGTAGAGTGCTTTAAAAACATCAACTACAGACCACAAGAAGCAAATAATGACACCCATTTTTAAACACATTCTCTCCTTTTTAACATCATGCCAAAAATATACCATGTGATATACTATTATATTTAAAAATATTGGTGAGGTGATTAATATGGACATTTAGTAAACTGCTGATAGCTTGCCTTACATTTTGTACCATGTAGGGCTTTTCTGTATAATAAAATTTTTAACAATGATTTGAACTTCACAACAACTCAGTTAAAAGGAAAAATTGGTAATTTATTAATTATTGATTTATTAATCAGTGATGAACTGAAGTTCAGCATAGGTGAGTTGTGTAACAGTGCATCTATAAACCCAGAGGTTTTGGAGCTCTTCCTACTCCACCTCCCAAAACAAAAGGTTACATATATTTTGCATTTCATCAATTCTTTACAAGTATCAACTGGATCACCATCAAGAATAATCTTGAAATAAGTGACTCTCCACCTAATTTACTAAATGAGGGAGAATCATGTCTTTTTATATCAAATAAGTTAATACAAAACAACTGGTATAACTTTAGTGGAGCTCTGTTATATTGATTGCAAGTCACAGAAATCCAATTCAAACTAACTTAAACAGAGAACTGATTGACTACCATCCCTATTCTTTCCAAAGGATGGAGTTGTCTTTGGTCTTGGTTGGATACATGTGTTGATAGAGTGTCCTTTGGGACTCTGATTCCCTTCTCTTGATTTAGGCATCCTCTCAATTTGGCTTTGTTCTCAGATTGGTTGACTCTGAATGACAGTATTACTATTTGCAGATGTAAGACTTTTGTAATTTTCTCAACTTCACATACCAGAAAAACATTGCACCTTTTGGGAGGACTCTGAAGGGCCCAGGTCGGGTCATTTGACTAACCATGAACCAAGCTCTGTGGCCAGTGGCATAGAGTGCTCCAACTGGGCAGGTTTGGGACAAGCGATGATCCAGGAGCAGGATGCTGTGGGTACCTTCACATGTTCTAAATGAAATTGCTGAAAATGCTTCAACCACAGCCACTCTGCTTTTGTCTGTGTTTTTTTTGTTGAAAGGTTTTGGGTTTTGTTTAAAGAAAAGATTCTATGGCTTAAATAAATGTAACAACTATTGCTTCAGTAAAATGTTGATTAAAATGAAAAATTTAAGCCTTCTGCTTGTTTTATATACTTTAAGACATTTAGGATAAGGAGTTGTAAGTCTAGGCTTTCATTTCTGGATTTTCCATTTATGTACTATGAGCCTTTGTGCAGAAAACCTCAGCCTTGGTTTCTTCATCTGTCAAATGGCCTAAAATTAAACCTTGTTAGAATCCAAAGAAAGTGAACGGTAAAAGTAAGTTGCTGCAGCTATCGTTGTTATTTATTGTCTTTCTATAATTTGCAAATGAGGTCAGGCCTTGAAAGAAAATAAATAGCATACTCACAAGGAAAATACACTGAGACTACTAACCACAGGAAACCATTACCTCCCTCATGACCAAAGGAGCAAAGGAAAGGAAGAGTTGGAAAGTGCAATAAGAGCTAGCATTCACGCAGGGCTAACAGACAGCATCTGTAGCTTCTTGGAGAGAAACATGGGCACCAACAAACCACAGCTTAGCCAAAAAGTATCAGGAAGGGATGTACCCTTGCACTTGGATTTCTTGATGGTGCTTCCCCTTCTCCAAACCTGACTGGAATCCAGAAAGCAAGACACATAGTGGTGATACATTTATTTCTTTCAGAACAGCCTGCTGGGTCATAGAGCTGAGTAAGGAATGGTAGAGAGTTTCCCAAGAGAAATGAGGCATTTCCCGTACCACTCCTTCAGTTGGTTTTATTTTATTTAAGAACATCAATTGCTTCAGTGTTTCATTTAGTTTGTACTTCATTAGAGTTCAGTGATTGCTAAAACACATTGAAATATGGGCTCAATAAGAAATGTTGCCTACTTTAAAACTTGTCTCATTTTATGATCCATGCATGTGGACTTCTAGAGGACCCTGAATGAATATCCTTCAATGTCACGAGAAATTTCATCTTAAATGGTGAAGACATCTCTCACTTTGTTGTGAAAGCAATTCAGGGTAGCTATGTAATTTTCTATAGCTATATTTTCAGTTGCACTTTAAATTAAGTATTTCAAATAAAGATTTAATTTAGGTTTAATGAGGGAGTTATTATATGTTAATTAAATATCAGCTGATTATTATGAATATCTATTGGGGCATAACAACCTTTTTTATTAAGATGAATATCTCTTAAACTGTTGAGGCTTAGTAAATATGCTACTAATAATTAGTTTTAAACTAACATTCAATAGAAAGAATATGCCTAAATGCACTACCTTGAATATAATGTGGTTATTACCTATTAAATATCAATAGATTATTGAGAGTGTGGTTATTGAGTTTGAACTCATACATCTTAATAAACTGCAAGTTGCACCTAAATAAACCTCCATAAGTCAGCTAGTATTTAATTAGCAGAAGTATTTATAGCATGGCACTTACATTTGCATATTTATAATCAAATAAATAATATAATAACTCTTTTATTAAATCTAAATTAAATCCTTGCCACAGGCATTTTTAAGAGCAGTGAAACTACATTGGCTATGTGTTCTTTAATATTTAATTCATTACATGATTTTAAAACTTTACCAATATATTAAGCAATAGATTAATAAACTCTATCTTAGCAATGCTATAAAATTGCACATAATATATTTAGGATTAAGAATATTTAGGCTAACCTGGACAAGATAATTCTTTTATTTGGGGCCACTAGAACCAGGCACAGTCCTGGGATATAAGTACAATGTGCCATTATAATTGGCTATACTTTTTGTTGCAAAAAAGATTGAACCAATGTGAATGGTTGTCAGGGTTGGCATGGGAATAGGAAGTGTCCACAAAACCTCTGTGTAAGCAGGAGTTGGGATGCCAAATTGCACCCACAGGAAGAGAAGCCCTGCCTACAGTTAGTTACATGTACATAAAAATAACCCTGCTTATCACTCCACAGATGAATCGGCAGTTGTCTTACACAGTTAAAAATGGAGCATAATTTCCTCTCAAGAATGAGGAATAAAATCCAAACTAATTTTATTTCAATATTGAAATGTCATAATTAAGTTTCTTTTTCACACAAAGCAGCCGAGAATGCAAAGAGAGCAATTTGAGAGTAGAGGCCCATCTCTTCTGAGTACTCTGCTTAACTCTTCCCTCATCCCTGCTCCAGGTGGAGGGCTTATTTAGGGAAACTGTTCATTCCATTTTCTGCTGGGGAAAAAAAAAATTGACTCTGCAGACATTTATTTCAACAACACCACCACTAGGGAATAATTCTGTGAGGAAGCTAACCGTGTGACCTTGATTTGTGGATACATGTTTATATTGGCCAAACGAATCAAAGATGAGCAAAGAATCCTGCACTTAATTACAATTAGTGGACCTCCCACCTGCCCACACTCCCATTCCTTGGGTTGTTGTTAAGAGAAAGAGACATGGGTGTCAGTGAGGATAATGATGGTTAGGGTCTACATGTGTTACATGCTAGCCAGGCTTACTATTCACTGGGCTGTGTCCCCATTATTATGTAGATGGTCTTGTTTAATCACTGGGTCTCCTTTGTTAGGATATTAAGGACAGATCTTATTTTCTCTCAGTGATGTCTTCATTCATGTCCAGTGGCCATCAGTGTATCCTTTACAATCCTTTACTGTGATTTTCTCAACTGTGTGCAAGTCGTTTTCCAAGGACAAGGCACAGAGACAGGCGAAAGGATGGATTGGGAAAAGCCTTGGACTGAAAATCTGCTGTCTTGAGTTCTACCCTGGCTTCTGCAGCTGACTAGCTGCACAACTCACAGATTTCATATGTGAAATAGGGAGTTTAGGCCTCAGGTTCTCACTTCCTTTCTGGCTCTGGGCTAGTATCCTGTGGAAGCCAGGGGTTCAGTTGATCACAGTTATTGCTAGAACTTGGAATATCAAATACTTTTGTACTTAATGTTAGTCTAACAAAATGTTATTATCATTCTGAAGTAAGCTGGTTATATTAGTTTTAACATTAAAACTTAATCTTTATGTGTGTCCTGAAAGGAGAAATAAAGATGATAATTATTGAATCTGTACACTGATTGTCTCAGATGGGTTTAATTACTTTCTATTGCATGAATACCAAAGGAAAAACTATCAGGAAAAAGAAGGCACAGTATTTTGAGCCTTCATGTTATTCTTTTTTCATGATATCACATTTCTAAGATATATCAATATACATTTAAATTTTACTCCTAAAGAAATAGGAATTTAAATCTTTGGTCCATAGTTTTAGATGTTAAGATTTCTAATTAATTTTGTATCTGCTAATGACTTGCTATACTGGATTTTTTTAAGTGGTGTGTAAACAAAGGTACTTTCCTAGGTAGTAAAATTACCAAGATCAAATTTTCCAGTGTCAGAATTGACTCCCTTATGTAAAAAAGCAAAATGTTTACAGCAAGTATTGAAATTCTCACTACCCAGGAACTTTAAGTTTCAATTCCAGACCACATGGCAAAAGGGGTTTGTGTTAGTCAACTTTTCAATACTATGACAAAATGCCCGAGATAATCATCTTATAAGGATAAAAAGGTTGTTTTGATTCATAATTTCAGAAGTTATAGTCCATGGTTGCTTGATTCTGTTGATGAGAGAGCACATTATAACAGGAAGCCTGTGGCAGAGGAAGGTGCTCACCTCCATGTGGTCAGAAAGCAAAAGAGAAAGACATAAAGAGGTCAGGGGAACAATACTACTTCAAGTGTACAGCTTCAGTGATCTAACTCCTTTCTACCAGGGTCCACCTCTTAAAGGGCCACCCCATCCCAATAGCACCACAGGCTAGCAACTGAGCCTGTGTTCCAGGGCCCTGTATCCACATCATAATAGAACTAGAGGGAAAAGCAAGCTTAGATGAAGACTTATTTGAAAACAGAGAAAGCAGACTGGAATCCTACTTTGAAATTTTGGTTTCTGCATTTTAATTGATTTCCATATTTCTGTTGAAAAACCACTTTAAGGGACTCTTTCAGTATCACTGTACTTTAAATTATAATTTCATCTACTGGTACACAAACAACACCATTAATTTTGATATCTTATTCAGAAGTCAGATTAGGTAACTACACATGCATTAATTACACTAGTACTTCTCTTGAGCTGCTTCTCTTTCTAGTACTAATTAGGCATGGTTCTTCAAAATTACAAATCATAGATGGGGTTGATTTTGCCATTTATACCCCATTTGAAAGCATGGTGCATTTTCTAAGTTTAGATGAGCTTTGACAGCACCATTGCTCAAAGGAATCAGGGCTTTAAGATCACTTTCAAAACATATCATCTGCTAATATAATGTTTCTGCAGCTATCATTTCAATTACAAAATAAATCTGAAGTTAACCTGCTGTTTTTTTTTTTAAAAAAAATAAATTGTTTGACTTGGGTCTATTTGTAGCAATCATGGCTAAGTGAATATGCTTTTTTGTATATGTTATTTTGCTGTACTTATATTTGTTTTTGTGTATTTTATTGAATTCACTAGAATAATCTGGGAAAAAGAACATAAAAATAGGTGTAAAACCACCCTTCCATCGAAATCCCAAATAAAATAGGACATTGCATTTTCTTAGAGGTCAGTCAACAACGACATACTCATTTTGAGTGCAAAGCTCTGCTTGATCTCAACAACTCATATTGCCTGTATCCCAAGTATGTGATATTAAATGACTTGATCAAACTGCTTGTCTGGCAAAAAGCAGATAAACCTCTCTCTAAGTGGTGAAGATGAACCTACTTTGAAAACACATTTAGAAATCAACTCACAAGATCAAGGTTATTCCAATGTAGCTTGAGCATAGGAAAGAGATAAAGGGAGACTTGAGGAAGGGAGACAAGAAAGCTCTTGGAGTGATTGAGAAGAAAATTAAAACGCCCAAAGTAAAGCACAATCTCATGTTGTACGACTTTGCCTTTGTTACAAGGGCCGTTCCTTAGAACGATTGCCTCTGGATTTCCTTATTTTTCCTAACATGTTCTTTCAAGGGTTGTTGCTGTTGTTTCTTTTACCCATTGCTTTTGTATTTCTCCTGAGGCTATCAATTATTCTATAGTTCCCTTTCTTTTCTGGAGTGAGAACACACTTTGATTAACCTCTCTTAACCCATGCAGATCTTGTCTCTCAAGTGTGTTACTATGATTTAGTCTTTCTTGTCTCTGTCCACTTGGATTATGGATACTTTCCTCCATTTGCTACATGCCAACCCTTCCATTTTACACATATAAATCATTCCCATGCAAGGCTGAGAAGAGATTTATAAGATCTTAATGCAATAATTCAAAAAGCGTATTGCTATCAGATTTCTGATTTTCAAGGGAATAACAAACAAGTTCATCTCATTTTAAAATGAAGCAAGATAAATGTATATTTAATCATGACTTTAAACCTTTTGTTTTGTTGTCACCTTCAAAATTATTTTAAGGTTAGTTCAGTGGTCATTTGAGTTTAGAGAATGCACTGGGATGTCTTATATCATCAGTATCTGACTTTAATTATACAACTTGCCAAATGTACAGGATCTGTTTATTCCTAAAAAGTAAATGGGATCAGCCCCAGACTTAATTCCTTTGCATTTTTTTTATCCTAATTGATTTCAGCTGCATCTACTGAACTGGAATTGCAGCCTGAAGCAAGTAGAATACAGGCATTTCAATATCCCTAATGCAGTATGGCCTAGAAGTCAGCTACTTATCCACAGACCTAGGATCAGTTAACACCTACAAAGATGCCATTTCCTCCCTCTTCTTCATGCTGCTTCCCTGCAAATAGCCATTAGTCAGGTCCTCTTTTTCTCTATATACATTGCAGATTTAGCCCTGACACCAGCTCACTTAAACTTTGTTCACACTATTATTTTTATTTAACTTTTATATTATCTGATCCATTATTTGAATACAAGCTTTGAGATTGCTAGGACAGGGTCTGCCTTGTTCTCCACTGTTATCTCCCATGTTTAGAACAAAACTATTACTTTGGACTTCTAATTGCATTTCTGCCTTTTGTGGACTTTTATTCTCTTCTATAAATTTGGTACACATGTACCAACACCGTTGCTCTTCTTCCTTTCTTCATCTTCTTTTTGTCAACATGGACCCATTCAGCAGGTATTAGCTTAGAACCAGATTCCCTTAACCTATATTTGTTAGTAAGCTTTTATCCCTATAACCAAAATACCTAACAAAAACAACTTAGAGGAGGAAATGTTTATTTTGTCTCAGTTTCAGTGGTTCAGTCCATGGTTTGCTGACTCTTTTGCTTTAGGCAGAATATTATGAAGGAATGGCATGGCAGAGGAAAGTTGGTCAGCTCATAGTAGCAGGGGGGAAAGAGAGAGAAAGAAAGACAGAGAGAGAGAGAGAGAGAGAGAATGCGTGCGCAAGAAAACCAGGGACAATATATAACCCCAAGGCCATGCTGTTAGTAACCTGCTTCCTCCAGCCATGTTCTACCTGCCTATTGTTACCACCCAGTAGTCCATTGAAATTATTCATCCATCAAATGGATTAATCCATTGATGAGGTTACAGTTCTCATAATCTGATCATTTCACTTGTGAACACTCCCGTATTGTCTCTAACATGAGCTCTTTGGGGAACACCTCACATCTGAACTATAACATCATGACTGGGTCAGATAGTACTGCAGGGTTGACTCACAGCAGACCTACTCCTTCGTATTAGTATGTTGGCATATTTCTGTCCCACCTCTACCCAAGTTTCTAGTGGGCAGAGACCACATTTGTTTGCTGGTATGCTCACAGTCCTGGCAGAGAAGGCAGAATAATTGCTTCGAGGTTCTCCTTCATGCTGTCCTTCAGGTCCACGCAAGGCATCAAGCCACTTTTTGTCTTGGGTTTGGCCTGTTCTGCTTTGTACTTATCAGTCTTTAAAGAACTAAACCTTCATTTCATTCCCAGAAGAATGATTGGGCCCCTGTCCTCTAGGGTAGATCTGTAGGATAAGGAAAGTGTGCCTGCTTGATCTCTGTGCTTCATCCACTTAATCAGAAATCCCTGTGGCCAGCTTTTCTTTTGGAACTGTGCCTGAGGCTGATATGGCATTTTTTTCTTCCCAAGGAGATCTTACAGTTGTAAGTCAACCTCATGGTGCTTGCTCAAGTCCCTGATAACAATACATAGAGTAGAAAGGATCTGTACAGAACCCAGTAGTTCTCCAACATGGCTGTACATTTAATCAAGGGGAGAGTGTTTAAAATGTGCCAGTTCTGGCTCCCTTATACACCCAATGAACTAGAATTTTCTAAGGAGAGGGTACAGGAATTTATAGTTTTAAAAATGTTCCTTGGTGGTTCTAATATCCAGCCATATTTGGAAATCACTGCTCTTCATTTTCATTTTCTATTTGAAGGAATACTCCTCTGTATCCTGAACTAGGAAAATTTAATCACAGTTCCCCATGATGTAAGGAAAAAGATAGGTGAAAGTAGTGTCAAAAATCTTCCTAATTTTTCTTGAGAACATAAGATAAAATGATATATCAGATAAAATTCAATCAAGATGTCCTAGGAAATGAACCAAAACTCAAACTGCTAATGGACAAAGATACCTTCCATTTCTTTTAAAGATGAAAATTAAAGCTTCCAGAAACTTCCCTGTTTCAGCTCAGTGGTTCACTTATTCATTAACAATTATTTATTGAGTGCCTACTATTGACCAGGCAGTGTCCTAGGTGTTAAGAACATAGGAATGAACAAAATCTAATGAAGTATCTACTCTCACAGAGCTCATTTTTTCAGCGTGAACAAGGGAAAGGTATGTGAATGTGACGGCAAGGGGATAGAGTATGCTGCTTTATTTAGGAAGATAGGGGAGAAGCCTTCTCTAATAACATGCATGTGAGCAAAGAAACCCGAGCAAGGTACACAAGAGATGCTTGTAGGTGACAGCTGAAGAAGGGTGTGGTAGAGAAGTGGAAGCTCAAGGGAGCCAAGGCAGCTTGGGCACATTATGAACAGCAATATAAATGAGCCATTTACCCTTTCTGAGCCTTAACTTTTTCATTTGTCAAACAGAAATGATGATTTCAATTTGCCCATTTTAAAGAGGAGTGTTGAATGTATTAAATTAAGCAATGCACGTAAAAGTCCTTTGTAAAAGCCAAAGCACTGTACAAAGGGAATATATTAAGTATGAGTATGCTGATGCCTATCAATGTTTCCTTCACCTAAAATAAAAAGCACATTTTTAAATATATCTAAAATGGAAGAAACCTCAGGAAATTTACCTGCTCTGGAATTTAAAATGGGACTGATAGTACTAGCCCATTTTTTAGGTCACACAATTTCACTGCAGAGAGATTGAGTATTTGCTCAAGGTGACATGGCTGATTAGGATGAGAAGAGGCTGGAGACTCAGTTTTCTTCTTTCTAAGGCAGTGCTCTTTTTACAAGGTCTTTTTTTGTTGGAGCTTTGGTATCATTTTGTCTCTCCAAATTCCTCTGATGTGTTTAAACATTAAGCTCTGGTGAGCAAAATACAATCTGGTCTCTTGATAGCACTGTCCAGACACAGAAGGGAGATGAAGAGCCTTCTGGTACCATTGTTAAGGTCATAAATATATCTCTTGCAGAATCAGCACCAAAACTGCAATCTTTGACTCAAAAAAAAAAAAAAAAATGGCTTCTGTAGCTGGGCCTTCCATCACTGTTAAGTGACATGCATCATCATCCAATATGGATTGGCCAACATAAAACAGGTCCTGTGTACACAAATATTGAGACATTTTACTGAGAAATGGAGCTTGAGAGATTGCTCAATGTCATCCTTTCTCCAGTCCCTTCCCGAGAAATGGATATACATGACTTGGTCTGAGGATGCTGTGGTATAGGAAAACCCCATTGGCCTAGAACCAGGAGAACTGACTGCATGATTTCCTGGGAATTGAATCTGGCATTGAAATCCCTGCAGAGAAAAGTCCTAGAGGGCAGATATCACATTGGTTTATCCTGCATAGAGCTTTGTTGAACAAATCACATAGAAAGGGTAGCATAATAATGCAATCTCTTTGTGCAAGAACTGGTCAATTTGGAAAGCTGTCTTAACTCATGCTGGCCACTTTGGGACCTTTGAGTAAATTATTGCCTCACTGGGAGAAGCTGGCTCATTAGGCTGCCACATATATAGCAAGGATGACTTTATATTTCCATTCCCAGGAATGTTTGATAGATATTAATGGAGTCTATTAAAGACTAGAGGCAGAAAGGATGTCTATTAGAAAGATAGCCCTCTGTTTTATTTTTACTGGCTGTGATTTCAATCTTTCAATTCACAGAGGGAACAAATACTTTCATTGAATGCCTACTATGTGCCAGGACTTGGAATGTATTTTTCTCATTGAAATCTACTAAAAATATCTTTTTTATAAATTAGTTTTCTGTGTATAATTCAGTATTCTCCAGAGAAACCAACCAGAAGGAAATACAGTATCATCACACACACACATACACACACACACACACACACACACATCATAAGAAACTGGATCACACAATCACACAATTGTGGAGTTTGACAAGTCCCGATGTCTGCAGTCTAGAGACTCAAGAGAACCCCTGGGATAGATCATTCTAACTCTGCAGGCCTGAGAACCAGGGAAGTCAGTCGTTCACATTCTAGTGTTTGGAGCTGGTAGGCTTCAGATCCAGAAAAATGGATGGTTCAGTCTGAATCTGATGGCTATAAAACCCAGTGTCCAGCCATGCAGTCAGGCAGGGGAAGCTCCCTGTTACTACACCTTTTAGTTCTATTCATTTCTTCAGTTGATTTGATGAGGCCTCCTTCATTAGGCAGGGCAATTAACTTTACTGGTCTGTTGATTCAAATGTTAACAGGAACACCCTCATAGGCACAAACAAACAAACAAACAAAAAAATTTGAGTAAATGTCTGAGTACCTCACGGTCCAGACAGATTGACACATAAAATTAACCATCCTAGGTTTGGGGAAAGTTATCTTGTTCCAAATCCCACAGATGAGAGTGAATAGTTTCTTATGCCTTCCAGCTGGAATCTTGCCCTTGTACCTCACTGCCCCCACCACTCCCTCTGGGTGGGACAATACATGTTTTTAATAATGCAATTCTTATTTTCCAAAAACTTCAGAAACTACCACTACAACTTCATCTCTCACTACTCTTCAACATTTATATTCCAACTCATTTAAACTCATGTGATTGTCACTTATGTGTTTGTGATCAATTGTGTATACATAGCTATGGTTCATGCTGTGGTAACCTGCATCCTGCTTTAGGACCTGTCAACCTGTTCTCACTATCTTCATTTTTTAAGCATCTGCCAAATCTGGAAACTGTACTACATATGGATAACATAGAATTAATAATAATAATAGTGATTGTTAATATTTATTGTGTATTACTCTGTGCCAGACATGTTCTGAGTACTTTTTAATATGAAGTCATCTTGGTCCTTCCAGGACACTGACTTGCATGGACTACATCAAAAAAGGCTGCTCTCTACTTCCTGCTGGGAAAGGCATGAGGAAGACCTGGCAGGAAGTAGAGTGTGAATCCAAGTGTTAATTTCCTGGCTCCATCAAAGAACACTGGTCTTGACAAGGAGACTCTTCATGATTCAGTACCAACTCCCTCCTTGTATCCTTCAAGCTAGGGGAGGTAAGAGCTCAGTAGCTAAGGGTTCCACATTCTTTGTGATTCCCTTCTGTCCATACCTTTGCTGATAGCTCCTTTGTAAATAAATTCTCCTTTGAATTTCTCTAGGGTAATTGGGTCATCTTTTTTTTTTTTAATTCTAAATTCTTGAATCAACCCATTTTTCTATGTTTTGCAAGTAAGGAAAAATGGATGGGCTGCACAAACCATTAAAGATCACTCATCTTGTAAGCAGAAGAACTAGAATCAGAACCCTTGCAGTCTAACTTTTGGGATCGTGCTCCTCACTCCACTCTGTGGTGCTATGGTGGACATTCTCTGTTCTGGGTGAATATTCTACCTGGCACAACAACATAGTTCAAGTCCTCTTTTCCTGTGAAACCTTCCCATTTTATGTGACCATTATTGTTGTTTAACTCCTACCTCTCAAACTTATTGAGGGTCACATTAAGTCTTCTATGCTTGTGATCTTTTTCTGTAATTACAGAGAGAGTGTATGCATCTTGGGGGCAAAGACCACTGGTTGCTTTTGTTAATTGTCAGCTAAAAAAATTCATTCCTAAGAATATGGTGCAAACTCAATAAATATCTGCTTATTAATTCAAAGTTTGATTTGCCGTCTAAATAACTCAATTAGGAAAATCTTCTTGAATAGGTCAGAGTATAGAAGGAGGAAGGCTGATGAAGTTAAGTGCTAAAATCTTGAGTCTGGAGATAACTAAATCTATTCTTTCTCCCCAGCTGTGTGACTCTGGTTGAATTGCTCCACATTTCTGTGTGTGGTTACTTCCAGGAGAGGTAATTAGATCTGTGCCTTTTGTATTTACTTTGGACCTTAGGTTCTAATAGGCATTTGAAAAATGTTTTAAATGGATAGTTAAATGTATACTTAAGCAATTATTTTTTAGAAGACTTTTAGGTTTACAGAAATATGGTGAATATGGTACAAAAAGTTTCATACACTCCATGGCCAGTTTCCCTTGTTATTAGCATCTTATATTAGCATGGTACATTTTTTACAATTAAGAACCAATACATTTTGGTTCATTATTATTATTGACTAAAATCCATACTTTGCTCAGATTTCTTTAATTTTTTTTAGTTGTAGATAAACACAATAGTTTTATTTTACTTATTTGTTTTTATGTGGTACTGAGGATCAAATCCAGTGCCTCATATGTATGAGGCAAACACTCTACCACTGAGCCACAGCCCAGCCCTCCTTAATTTTTATCTAATGTCCTTTTTCCGTTCCAAGTACCTATCCTGGCTCCTACATTAATTTAACTGTCATTTCTCAAACTTCCTTGTTTTTGATGACTTTGTAGTTTTCAGTAGTACTAGTTAGGTGTTTTGTAGTATGTTCCTATGTTGGGATTTGTCTAATGTTTATCTCACAATTATGCTGAGGTTGTGGCTTGTTTGGAGGAAGAATAGGGAGGCAAAGTTCCATTTTTAATCACATCACGTCAAGGGTGCACACTGTCACATGAGCCTTTACTATTGTTGGTGGCCATGATCAGTGTTGATAGGAGATTTGCCAGCTTCTGCACTGTGAAGTTTTCCCATTTTCCATTCTGTGTAATAAAGTCGCACACTCAACTCATGCTTAAGGAATATGAATTTATGTTCCACCTCCTTGAGGACAGGAAATCTACATAAATTATATGGGACTCTTCTGAATGGAAGACTTTTCTCTTTTTCCTACATTTGTTCAATTATTCATCTTTATCAGTATGAACTGTGGATATTTATTTTATATTTTAGGCTATATAAACCAGTATTACTTATTTTTTGTTCAACTATGTCCTCTCTTTGATGATTGGGAGCTCTTTTCGGTTGGTTCCTCTTGTCCTTTTGACATATTTCTAGCATTGTGTGTATTTTGCTTTTTGTTTGCTTGTTTAGACCCTTTTCACTTTCTTCAAGATACTCCAGGATCATCTTGTAAATTTCCTGTCTCAGTCTCAGCATCAACCACGTCTCCAGCAACCCCTGGTTCCTTTTGTTGGAATGTCATATTAAAACCAATTCCTGAGTTAAAAAAAAAGTCTCAATAAGTGTGTCTTCAGTGAAGAGGAAGAAATGAGAAATGTTTCCCAAACAGGGGCATGTGCTACTTTACATCCTACTAGATGATTTGTGGTCTATCAAAGGCCTTGTCCACTGGATGGTATGGAAAGGGTGTTTATCCTTTTAAGTCTTCTGATTCAACAAGAAAATTTTAGTTTGATCCTGGTAATCTCAAGCTTGAGAATCTCCTTTCCTAATAAAGTGAAGTAGTCTCAGGCCTGGAACTTCTGGCAAGCAGTAACTCTAGCTAGAATTTAGCAATATTATTTTGTTTGGGTTTTATTCATTTTATTGGCTTTAGTTCATCACAAATTTAAATAGCTTTCCATTTCCAAGAGCAATACATACTTTTGACATGTTAAGTAAAAAATAGAAACATATTCATAGAATGTCTTAATCTGTGTTCTTCCCCTGTAACAGAATACCTGAGATTGAGTTGTTTATAATGAACAAAAAATTATTGACTATGGTTTTAGAGGCTGAGAATTTCAAGATCAAGGGGCTAGTGTGTAGCAAGGTCTCCCTGTTGCATCATATCTTGGCACATGGCATCACAGTGACAAGAGATATGATAAGAGACTGATTTGCAGTCTTATGTCCTTCTTCTTCTTCTTTTTTTTTTTTTTTTTTTTTTTTTTTTTTTTTGGTACTGGGGATTGAACTCAGGGGCACTCGACCACTGGGCCACATCCCCAGCCCCTTTTTTTTTTTTTTTTTTTGTATTTTATTAGAAACAGGCTCTCACTGAGTTGCTAAGTGCCTCGCCATTGCTGAGGCTGGCTTTGAACTCGCGATCCTCCTGCCTCAGCCTCCCAAGTGCTAGGATTACAGGCGTGCGCCACCACGCCCGGCTTTATGTCATTCTTATTTATTTATTTTATTTTTTTAGTTGTTTATAGACCTTTATTTTATTTATTTATACGTGGTGCGAAGAATTGAACCCAGTGCCTAACACATGCCAGGCAAGTGTGCTACCCTTGAGCCACAGCCACAGCCTTTTATAATCACAATTAATTGATTCATGAGGATGGAGCCCTTATGATCTAAACACCTCCTATTAGGTCCTGCCTCCCAACACTGTCACATTAAGAATTAAGTTTCCAATACATGTTTTTGAGTAGATGCATTCAAATCATAGCACAGAAAAAAAAATAAAATGCCAGTGATTGGTGTAGTATGGAGAAAGCAGTGAGTAAATGGCTGAGTTTGGAAGAAATTAGAGGGGATAATCTCAAAAATCTCCTGCAGCTCTAGAATTTGACATTCTGTGTCAATCAGTCTCTATTATCTCTCATCCGTAGCTGTGTGCAATACTTGAGAGTTGGGATGTTTAGAAATCTGAATTTCACACGGAAAGAGAGCCCTACTGAGAACACTAAAATCCTTACTCTCTTTGTGTGTGTGTGTGTGTGTGTGTGTGTGTGTGTGTGTGTGTGGCTGTTCTCATCCCCAAAATAAACCTAACAGCCAGGCATTGGTAAAGGGTCAAGTAAGAAATGCTGGGTATTGAGTACCACAAGAGAACTGTGGCATTGAGATCACAGAACTATAAACCAAGGGGAATGTTGGCTATAATAGCATCAATAGATATCCTCAAAATGTTTAGGAAAAATGAAAATATAAAGCAAATGATTGTGACAAGCATATTGTCTAATTAAGATGAATGGGACATGCTTCTTATGCATTTTTAATCTGTTAAATAAACAGCATATTAATAAGGCTTAATTATATCACCACATACTTAAAGTGACTTTCTAAAATAAAGTTTATTTTGATTTAGCATATGCTTTTTGTGTGTTTTTTGTAGCACTTTTACAAGCACCATACACAAATAACATCTTGAAATAAATCTCTTGGATGTGATCATCATCTTGATCAACATTTCTTCCTTTTAATTTCTTGCATGATTCAGGATCTATAAAGTAATTTCCAATTCCAAGATATGTTTCCTCTTGGGCCTAATGCTTGAATATTGGAGAAATGACCTCCTTGTCTTTGCAGTGTTCTCTTCACAGTTCTATCCTTTCTTTTCCATTCCACATTTAGACAGGTAACATTTCCTGCTGATCCTATCTCATAAATAGCTCCTCAATCTGCCCCTGCCTGAACTTTTTACATAGTTGGAGGATAGGCACAGGTTCTTTAACCTCTTCCTCCCAAGAATTAGAGTTAACTTCCCCTCCCTTTGCACCTAGGCTGGCCTGTGACTCCCTTGAATAAGAAAGTGCAGTGGATGCCACACCCTCTCTCTCTCAATCTCTCTCTCTTTTTCTCTATTCTTCTCTCCCTCTCTCCCTATTTATGTTTTGGAACTGGGAATTGAACCCAGGACTGCAGGTGCTTAATCACTGAGCTACAACCCCATCACTTTTTTATTATTATTATTTAAATTTTTAGACAAGGTTTCACTAAGTAGCTGAGGCTGGTCTTGAACTTGTGATCCTCCTACGTCAGACTCTGGTATCCTTATGATTACAGGCATGTGCCACTATGGCCAACGCTTAGTACCTTCGTTTTATAACTGGAGAGAGGATACAAAAATCACTCAAGATCATATAGCTATTAAATACTGGAACCAGAATTTTGAACTCAGGTGTTTTAGCTTCTGAACTAGTCTCTTCGTTGCCATATTGTACTATATTTACCATTCAAATTTCTAAGCATTTATAAATTGTAATGAAGTTATTTGCTCTGGGAGAATGTGAGTTTCTGCAGGGCAAGGATCATGTTAGTCATTTTTATGTTCTTGCATATAACACGAAGTCAGGCACATGGAAATTCAAGAAGCATTTTCAATGACTTAAGACAGGGTTTGAATTTAGATTCTAGAATCTAAGTTCAGTTTTCTTTTTCTCTATCATATTAGTCACCTTTATTTTATGTTTCTTTTCATCTTAGTATTATAAATGAATTCTGGAAATCCATCTGTTCTATTAGTTGAAATAGTAGCTAAGACATTTATTGAAGAAGACTACTAATTCATTTCAATTATTTCCTTTAATGTTACAATAATTATGATTCAAAAAGGAATGCTAATTTTATGAGAACTAGTTGTGCATGGTAAGATGTAATCTAGCCCCATAGCTTCTCCATCACAGTTTCATGTCTCTTTTCTGAAACTTGCACTACTTCTCTGTCCCTACTTATTTTCTCTATTATAAATGACCATGACTGTTTGGTTCCTGGTTCTTTGCTAATTACATTCACTGCAAGCTCTTTGCTTCAGTTAGCTTTGTGTTGTTGTGGCCAAAAGATCCAACAAGAACAACTTAAAGGAAGAAAAGTTTATCTTTCCTCATGATTTCAGAGATTCAGTCCATGGTCTGCTAACTCCATAGCTCTGAGCTTGAAGAGAGGCAGAACATCATGGCAAAAGAACATGGAGGGGAAAGCAACTAGGACATGGCAATCAGGAAGCAGAGAGTGTTGGGCTCACCAGGCACAGAATATAAATCCCAAAGGCGCATCCTCAGAGACCTACTTCCTCTAGCCACACTCTGCCTGCCCACAGTTACTACCCAGTTAATCCCTATTGGTGAATTAATCTACCAGTCACGTTAAAAATCTCATAACCACGTTACCGCTAACACTGTCTCACACTAGCTTTTGTGGGATATCTCAGGTCCTAACCACAAGACTCTTCCCTTCACTAACACTCCATTTTTTTTTCTTCCACTTAGGAGTCATTGATCCTTCTCTTTCCTTACCGACACATCTCTCTGGATATCAGACTCTAACACCATTTCCAGTCATGGCCATCATGCTCATAATAGCAATCACATTCAACATTGTTATCCTCATCCTTCAGAGATCAAATAGGGTTGGTCTCCTTGCCCTCAATACCTAGAAAACTTGAGTTTAGACCCTGATCCAAAACCAATTTAACACCTAACCTGAGATTTTCATGTTCTACATTTTTCATATTCTCCTATGGCTTTGAGATTTTATTTTCTTGTAATTATTTCAGTTGAGAGATTTTCTCATTTCTGGGCTATTTGTTTTTCAGCTGTCATACATGGTCAGGGAAGTCCAACTTAGTCATTTTCCACAACTTTTACTAGACAGCCCCACTCACATCAAGATTTTTGTATATAAAGCAGGCTGTCCACTATGTGGGCGAGAAGGATGTATATTCAAGTCAAAGCAAAGAGCACCGTGGATAGCTGATGTTCATCATGCTACTTGATCATGTTCCTTCCTTCCCTCTTTTCCATTCTCTGCTGGACTCTCTCCCAGGTGACATTTTCATTCAGTTCTGGTCCAGCTACAAGAATTCTGTTCAGTTCTAGCTTTTGTTGCCTTTGTTTCTTCCATCATATGCTTCCCTCTCTTCTGACGAGGATCCATCAAGGTGTTTTTACCAGACAGACACAGCTTTGCTTCTACCCTAGGAGACTTTATTTATTTATTTATTTATTTTTTTGCTGGCTATTGAGCTATTTTGTTTTGATTTACTATAATCATAAACATGTTTTTTTCTTCAAATATTATTTTATAAACTTCAAAATACTTTGATACTTTTAAATAGGATTATCAAAATAGACAAAGTTTATATTGGATAAAGTTTAAGGTCTACTTTACATATTTCTATGAAAACGAGTCTCAAAATTGAAGAAGAATCCAGGGATCATCTAATTTTAGGAAGATATGATATTGTGATATCTAATTTATAGAGGAGACACATGATGCCCAGAGAGTTTCTGTGGTTTGCTGACAGAATCAGTGGTGGAGTGTGGCCACAGAGACCCTTGTCTTCTACCTCATGGGCATTGCTTTTCCTCATTCCTGTGCAAAATTGGGAATGAGCAGCAGGGGAGCACTTGAGCATGTCTGTGTCACCCAGGTGTGGGTCACTGGGGGAGAGAATGTATTGCAGAAAGTTAAGAAATGTTTCCAAGGAACTAAATCATTTCAGATTTGATTCAGCAAAGGAAGAGTCTATGAGAGTGAAGATTTATGGGTATGTACCATTAATGTTTTTATTCCACATCTTGCTTCCTCTGCATCATTGTTAGCTACTTTGGAGGATCACAGTGACAACAGAGTGGGAGAAAGTTGTTTCTACCATTAAGATGTCAGCTCTTGAGAGGATGGGCAGCTATATGTCTCTCCAACTGGCACAATCACTTCCATCAACACATATTTATACATTGATTTTTTTTTTTTTAATTCTGCAGAGGACTAGATCAACAAGTTTAGTTTATCAAAGGGAATTCCATTTCCTCATTGGCTTTAAATAATGAAGACCTTGAAAGAGTCAGTCAATACACATCTCAGGGAAGAACAAAGGAAGTATCTGAAAGGAGGGATTAGTGAATTACCTGCCCTCGAAATTCAAATGAAATCACACAAAAGCAGTTCTCCATTTTTGCTGGTAATGAACATAGAAAGCCAAAAATGCCTGTAGATCCTGGTTGTGTAGACATGTTCACCAAGCTGAGAATTGTGAGGAATGGATTTTAAAATCAGTATTATTCCAATGAATACAATTTCTAGAGCACTGATATCAAAACATGGTGGCTTTTGTCTGGTCCACACAGGATTGCAGTGTCACACAGTTTGGGATTATAAGAAAACAACTAAACTGAAATTTTCGGTTGGGATGCACTGAAGCAGGGGAGAAAACTTAAAATTTAATTGAGCACCTAATATGAAAGACATGTTCTCAGATAAGTTATTCTTTGAAATTCTGAGATGATCAGAGAGCACTGCATAAAGGCCATTTTGAGCTTCCTGCATGGTCTATATTCACACTTTCTGTACTTTTTTTTTTTTTTTCTCTATCAGCACAACATTTAACAATTGGAAAATCTAGAGATGCAAACAGAGGGACAGGAGCAGGGGCAGAGAGGAGGAGAAAAGAAAGTCAGTTATTTTCTCTCTCCCTTTCTTGTCCCTCTAGAGTAATGGAAACTGCTTGAAGAATGATCTTTGGGGGATGCAGCTTAAACCAATTTAAGTAAGACAAAAGTAAATATCTAAAGCACAGAAACAAACATCAATTTATAAGACAAACACCGGCATAAGAATTGTGCAAGGTTGCTATTGAGGTAAAGGGTTATTGAGGAGGAAAAGATTATGGGGAGAGTATGGAAATGGATTTGAAGCATGAACTTATTCTTGGCTGGGAAACTGAATAATGAGTAACTATGGCCAGTTAACCTTTCTCTGTATCAGTCACTATATTTTTTAAAAGGCTATAATAAAATCTTTCTTTACCATCTCTCTTCGGATAAGCAGGTTCTTGGATACTTGATGATACATAAATCACATTTACTTTTCTTTATTCTCATCATCACTAGGAGCAGGAAGTAATGAATAGCAGGGGTTGTCACGATCTTATTAAATATGTTATGATATTATTAGGTTATCAACAATAGAATTGGGACAATTTATAATATAGCTTTGAAATATCAGACCTAAGATTTTTTTTTTTTTTTTTTAAAGTAAAGTGTTGCAAATTTAACAAAGCTGTCAGCAGGAGGCTGTAAGAGAAGGTGAGACGAGAGGCAAGGGGAGAGTATTGATGGGTTGTAGGATGGGTAAGGCAGCCTGATGCAGACTGGTCCAACCTAAGAGCTTAAATGCAAGAGGATGAAATAGGAGTTGGCTGAGTAGAGCAGGTACCTGGGTGCCTCATGAGAGCATTGTTTGGGAATGACAAGCAGACTGGCTGAAAGAAAAAAAAAAAAAAAAAAAACTTAAACCCCAATACAAAGAATAGGCAGAGGTTAGTTAAGATGTGAGAGCCACATTCCAAATCCATTGGTAGCCACCTGCCTGTCCCTTCCATTACTAACAGATGATAATGGTGCTTACGTAGTGGGCACTCAAGTTGGTGCTGGATTCAACAAAAGAGAATCACACTGCATTTTTTAAAGAAAAGGATCCATTAACAGTTGCAGTGAGTTGGTCTTACCCATTGTAGTCTCCTTCTTTATAAAATAGCTTGCACTCAGAGAAAATGATCCCACTCAATGCTTCTTTTTCAGAATTGCTCTCAAAGGCTTAGAGCAGAGCAGGAAACTGTTTTTATCTTTAAGAATCACTTTCACAAACTGAAATGTCCCTTGAATTGGACATTTCCAGCCAGAGCTTTGACTCTCTCATCATCTTTTATCTGTCTTCTATTGCTATGGCCTGCAAACAGTTATCCCTGCTATGACAGCCTGCTCCTACCCATTGTCCACATTGCCACCAAGCTGCCTTCCCAGAAAGCAGATCTGATCCTGTTATTTTCTTGTTTGGAAATAGCCACTAGTTTCTTTTCTCCCGTGTTGCTCTTTGTTTGGTCTTAATATTTTTCCACATCCCCTTTCTGTTTTCCCATATGCACACCTGACCCTCCAGCCCTGATGAATAGATTTTTCAATGCCTCAAATTCCTGTGTCCCTCCATGACTGTTTGTTTACTAATTGTGTATTTCTCTCCCCCTGTCTAATAAAGTCTTATAGTATCTCTCACTTCCAAAGAAGTCCTGTTAGCAGGTATAGACCTACTAACACTTACCCTTTATACACCCCAGGAATTTCAGGACTTATAAGATTTCCACACAATTTCTTCTGGAGGATTTACCCCACATTATATCAAACATTTAAAAATATACCCAACTATCCCTTTAAGATATTTGGCCAGTGAAAACATTCATGAGAATGTTTATAATGGACCTTGAAGTTACTTGGCTACACATGAATCATTTAGTTTAAAGTCTGCTGATTTCTTGGCAGTCATGATGCATGTGAAGGAAATTTTTGTGAACTGAGAAAATCTTACAAATTGTTTTTAAGTGTAATGAAATGTTTATGTATGCTGAATTTAACAATGAATGAAATTGGCATTATGTTTGTAGATGTCTAATTAATCTTTTGTGAATTTTGACATAGCAATTTAAATTTCACATTTTACAGCCAGAAATTAGTTTTCATACATATATTCAAAGTCAAAACTCAAATATCGTTTGGGGCTTTAGAATAGCTTATTGGCCTCAGTCACTGTGTCTGCAGTGCCTTGGAAATAAGTCTTCTGTTTCACATTGCTAGTGATTGGATTGCATTCTCTGCCTGATATATTAGATTGACTTCCTCTAGGTAATCAGTACAGAAATACAGCAGATGTCTACATGTATATGTAAGTAGATATAGATAGGCACAGGCATAGTTACAGGCATAGGCATAGACATGAGTATCTTGTTTGAAAAGGATTGTCCAAAGCCAGCCAGTATAGTCTATTGATGTTAATTGGAACTCATGGGTTCCTTATTTCCTGCTCCAGATCTAAAAAGCACATTTTTTTCTTTACTCAAAATGTCTTTATTTGCTGCCTATGTTGTTTGACCATATGTATTACACAATTGAAATTTTTTTGTTTTTTGTTTGTTTGGTTAGTAATTTGGTGCTTTAGTATGGAGTGGTGAACTTGCCAGATTTGACTGAAAATTTTTTGCACATATTATTCCCTCAAGAATTGCACAAGAAGTCATGCTTTTCTATGTTATGCTTGATAGATGATGCGTTTTTCCTGTCCTACCATCTTCATATGTTGAGGGCATTTTCAGGAAATTCTTCTCCTGGTGCCACATGAAACTGACACACAGCATATGCCTTACCAGGTTTATTTGCCTTATTGCAAAGTGATTCTGTATTACCATGCTGTAGATTTTTAGTGGCTAGTGAAGCATCAAAGCTTTTATCATTAGGTGGTTAGTTTACATTACATTGCTACTTTGTATGGAGTTGCATACATATTTTTCAAATGTCCTATGCTAATTATTATTGGAATCTGATAACATTCTTGCATTGACATGATGATTGACAGTGAAAAATAATTGCAAGTTTTCTCCATAGAGACTAATTGAAGTACTATTAATTTTTTTTCCTATAATTTAGACATGATGCTTATAGGTCTTACATTTAAACTCGTTCACTATGTTTACTAACATTCATGAGGCACTTACACACTTAAATTTATTTTAATGGAAATAAGTTAAAAATGTTTCTGAGACAAAAATGTGAGGGAAGTAGAAAATTCAGTATAAATTGTAATATACTTTTAGAATAGGTTGTGGGAAGCTGAGCTATAATTGCTATGGACATATTGGGATTTGAACACCTAAATTCCTATAACCAGTGATAAAATGATGCTCAGACTTGACCAGAGTATATTATTGAAAAGTAAGCAAGCAGGGGTCTTTATTTCCCAGCACCTTAAGTTTGTCCATTATAGTCAGGCTTTCCCGTGTTATTGACCACTGTATTGCATTTATCAGAACACTCACAGCCATTATGCACAGAAAGCAAAGGTTTAAATAACATTAAAGTTCTGACACAATGAACAAAAGAAATTCAAGATCAAAGTCAATGGCCTGTTCCTTTTTGCTTTGCTTGTATAGGCAGAGTGTGAATGAATGAGAAGATAGTATGATTTCAAAGCAGAACTTCTAGTTTTATTTTATATTTTTGCCATGAATTTTTGTTCTTTTCAAAGGAGATTTAGATACATAAATGAAGGTTGCTTGAAAGTTGAGCTGGGTGCAGTTCCCCATGGTTAGTGTGATGGTACATGTGTAGACCACAAGACCTCTAAGGATGTGTCTGACTTAGTCAACCCTGTATCCCTAGAACCTAGCACATAGAACATAGTAAGTTTGGTGGATTTATATTTAGGTCTACTAACATATTCCTATACATAACTCAACTCCTTGAACACATATTTGAGCATGAAATGAACACCACTAAGTGGTAGATGTGGGGGAGGCATTGACATGTCTTATTGAACAAGTAATTATTTTTTCCTTCATCAAGTTTATCATCTACTCAGCTAGATTGTCATATGTTAAACAAATAATCCCTAACTATGTCATCAGAAATTGTAATAACAGTGCTCTGTAGGAGAGGTATTGGAACCTTGAGAGATTATTCCAAGATGCACTCATTTTTATTGAGGCATCAAAGGCTTCTCTGAAGAAGTAACATTTAAGCTCAGGCCTGACGATTAACTAGGAATTCACCCATTTATATGGGAAACAAGGACATTCTCAGGGTATGGAACAGAATGTGCAAATGTGGCTGAAAAGAGCAGGGCATGTTTAGGGGGTTGAAGGAAAGCAAGTGAGTGTGGCTGAGGAATAGAAAGGGGGAGGTGGCATTCATTGTAGATGGAGAGGAGAGCTCCTCCTCCTCTGCCAAGCTGGATTATGTCAAGACGCAACCCTGAGTTCCCTTATTTTTCCATGCTATACTGACTTTTTAAAGGACTGCACCATACATGTTGCTTTTTCCAAATTTATATCTGCAATGTGTTGGTCCAGCATTTTGGGATTTGACTCTCAGATTTATATGTAAATACTGAATGGCTTTCCGCATATGCACAGGACTGATAACACCTATTTGGGATTTTATAAAGACCCTTCTGGTTTTGTGGAAAATGGCATGGAGGGGGATAAAGTGGAAATGGGGTGTCATTTAGGAAGAAATCACAAACCCCTAAGAGATGATGATGGCTTGGACCAAGGAGGGGACTTTGGAGGTGGAGGTGAGGAGAGATTTGAGTCATGATTTGAAGGTAGAACCAAAAACACTTGCTGTTGCTAGGGAAGGTGGAAGGAGAGGAAGGTGGTGAGGACAGCACCAACATGTAGTGAGTGTGATCATCGGGGTGAATGGAGATAAGTTTCATTCAGTGAGAGGGAGGAGGAACATCTCTGAGGGAGAGAAAAATTCAAGGTGCCTGTGAAATCTTTTTCCCCTGGTGGACATGTCATGTAGGCAATTGGGGTTAGAAGAAAAGTTTAGATTGCAGATATAAATTTGGAAAAAGCAACATGTATGGTGCAGTCAGTCCTTTAAAAAGACAGTGTAGCATGGAAAAATAAGGGAACTCAGGGTTGAGTCTTGACATAATCTGGCTTGGCAGAGGAAGAGGAGCTAGAAAAGAAAAACAAAGATTCCCCAAATGTCTAAATATTGGTACAATATAGTGACTCCAATCAATGACTCTTAACTGGGGGCTCCTGGTACCCTGAGGGGCTGTCTATTCAAGCTTCAGGGAGTCTTGACCATTTGTGACAGATCTATGACAAATGGTGTAGATTTGTACATGGCTGTTTTTCTAACATTAATATATTTGTCCTTGAAAACTCTCTAGGATTCTGTTGATCAGAGTTCCTTGGTTTCATGTATTCTCCCAAATCTTTCTTGTTTAATTTTTCTACCATTCTGAGAAGAGGAAGCTCTAAATTTTGTGTATCCCAGTCTAAGGAGATAATTTGCAAAACACATTTGTGAATAAACAAATATATTCTTATATAGCATGATAGATTGGCAATTTATTAGGGAAACCACCCAGACTCTAGGGCTTCTGTATTTGGGAAAATTACTGAAATATATTACCCATGCAGTTTTATAAATAGCATTTAAAAACCTCCCAGCACTGTGCTTCCACCATGAACTGCCACAAACCACATTCTGAGTATTGTGCACTCACACACCCACACACACACGTGCACACACATATTTACCTCTGTTCCATTTTTCTTTGTAGGACCTTCTAACTACTGCTGTATTTCAGCCAGCTGCAGTTGATATGTCAAATTGGACAACTCATGTGCATCAAGATAATGCACTAGGCTCAGTTTAATATGAACTCTGCTAACAAAATAAAACCATGAGATTCAACTTCAATATGCAGTACTATATTGTGTTCCTTAATAATAAATATTTGCACGTAGATGTGCCACATTTTAAGGAAAAGACAACTTATGTTGTTTGTGAATTATATATCAGTAACAAAAATTCTATTTTCTTAGTGACTTTCCCTATTTTCAGAGATGTCTTCCTACTTTTTTCTTTATTTCTCAAAGTGAAAGAAGAATAAATCAGCTTTTTGCATATTACCATGGTAATAAATCTGTATATATACAAAAGGAATTTGGCTTATGCATATTATAGAATTGTATCAATATGAGCTTTTCATAACATATTCATTCATTCAAAAATATTATTGTGTACCTACAGAGTGTTTGTCATTGTAGTAGAATGTAGGACAAAGCACTTGCCATCATGGAGCTTATAATTATGTGGGAAGTACAGAAAATAAACAGTGTCATAACATTTATAATCTATATTCTGTTTACATATATACATATACATATATATATATGCATATGGAATGTATTAGGGTTTTTCAGAGAAACAGATCAACATGATATGTGTATAACGACGGATCAACATCTATGGATCTATCTATCCCACTATCTTTATCAGGAGGCAGATTTGAAGGAATTGGCTCAGGCAAAGGTCAAGTGGGCAGGTGTGAAATCTGTAGGGTGGGCAGGCAGGCTGAAATTCAGGCAGGATTTCTATATTACAGTCTCAAGGCAGAGTTCCTTCTCTGAGATATCTCAGGTTTGCTCCTAAGGACTTCGCTTGATTGCATAAATGAGGACCACCTACATTATGGAGGATAACCTGCTTTATATAAAGTCAATTGACTGTAAATATTAATCACATCTACCAGGTACCTTTGTGGCAACATCTAGAGTCGAGTTTGACCAAGCAACCGGGTACCATGTTTTAGCCAAGTTGACATATTTAAGTAATGATAGCAAACAATATAAATAGATATTTATATGATGTACCCTTGAAATTTACACTGTAATAAAAGCAGCTACTGATATATACTATGAAGAAAATTGAAGTGGGTAAGTATAAAGAAATGAAGGCATGAAAAAAATTACTTGGGTTAAGTATAGTTTTTTGTTTGTTTTGGCAAGGGATTGACTCTCTGAGCAAGTACATGAATGAAGTCAGGGAAGCACTTTCCTCTTTTTGTCTCTTTTGCTGTCATTGCCAGAATTATATCAATGGCATCATGTCTGGTCTTTGGCAGGAAGTATGACATCTGCCTGGGCACCGAGGCAATAAGCTAAGAGGAGCAGAAAACCAAGACCTGAAATAAGATCCACCGTAACTGTAAGCCTCTGCTACTAACACATCACACCAGAACGTCAAAGCATAAAACAACAAATATTTACTACTTCTCATGATTCTGTGGGTTTATTGGATGGATCTCCTGGTCTGGAAAAGCTAGGCAGGCCTGTGTCATCTCCAGAGAGTCTCACTCACAGCTTGGGGACTTTCAGTTGGGATAGCTAGAGTGCCTGGGTCTCAATCCACTTCCTCCAGAAGGTTAGTTTGGGCTTGTGATAGGTGGTGAAGGATTCAGAGGGGCAAAGTACACATGCGCACAGGCTTTTGAAGCCTCCTTTTGAGTCTGGTTTGCCAGTGTTCCATTTACTAAAGTAGATCACACAGGCAAGACTGGAGTTAATGTGGGAGGGGCTGCCAAAGACCTGAGCGGGAGTTGTGATTCACTGGACACCATTTTGTAACAATTTTCTAAATAATAATCTATTGCAAAAAGACATTGTAGATTTTCTTAAGACATTAAGGCTGAACAGGGCAGTGACATGACATAGATTCATCCTGTTTTTGAGGTTTAATATGAAGTGGGCTCTGCTCACATGCCTGTTCCTCTCCAAAATCTCCTGTGGCACAGGGAAAAATAAAAATTTCACAATTCAACAAGTACATATAATGCACTTACTGTGTTCAAGGTACTGAATTTATACACTATAGGGGATTCAAAATTTAGTACAGCATATTGGCCAATGTATTAGTGTCCTCAGGCTGCTATAAGAAAAAAAACAAAACACCATAAATGGGTGGATTAAACAACAGTCATTTATTTTTCACAGCACTGGGGGCTGGAAAGTCTAAGTCCAAGATTCTATTCCTGTGGATCCTGGCCTGCAGATGGGCTGCCTTCTTGAAATACCCTCAAAGGGGTAAGATGAAAGAGAGAACGAGAGAACATACTAGTCTCCCATCATTAAGGGCACTAATGCCGTCCTGGTGACTCTATGCTTGTGATCTTATCTAAGCCAAATCACCTCCCAAGGACCCCACCTTCAAGTACCATCACGTTAGGAGTTAGGATTTAACATATGAATTTGATGTGAGCAAAAATGCTCACCTTATAACAATTAATATCAGAGTGTGACAAAATACATGATTGTTCCCTCTTTAGGTTCCCTTCCTTTAAGTGGTGTGACTTGCAGTGATACCTGGTTTCTGTGAGAAGTGCACATATCCCCCTTCCTGAATTTGAACTTGGCCTTGTTTTAGAGAAGAATGGTAAACAGTCAATTTTTGTGCCAAATCTGAGCCAAAGCTTTAAGAGACATTTGTAGTTCCTGCTAGCAATCCTGCTGTTTCTCCTTCACCCTCAGAATGGCATGTCCCCAACAATGGTTGCCCTTTTATCCTGGGTTCTGGAATGAAAAGACTCACACAGCATCATCATAGCAATCTGCTTATAGCCCCAGAGATATAAACTGAGTAAGAAATATATATTTCATTGTAGTAAGCCACTAATGTTTGGGAGTTGTTTCTTACTGCAGCAAAGCTGTTAATAAATATATTAGTACCAGAAGTCAAGTGCTACTTGATAACATCAACAATAATAGCCTAAGTGATGTGAAATTTGTTCTAGGGATTATTACTGGATGCTGGACATGTGGTAGTCTATATTATACAGAGGTAAATTATTTGGTAAATCTGTCCTTTGTCATAAATAGAGGGCAGGTCATCTGCCCAATGCCCTTGTGATTTCGGGTAAGGATGCCCAAAGACAGTGTCTGAATACCTCTTGGTTGCAATTAACTGCATTTGTCAGGATACTACAGAAAAAAAGATGAGTTCAGAAAATGATTATCTTCTTTGAATCAGGGTGAAAGGAAAAAGAGAAGGTGATTTTAAAGAATCGAAAGATGCGACTGACTCTCACTTCCAACCAGTAAAAGGTAAAATTGAAAAATGATTTGAACAACAAAGGCAAATTAGAATCCTTCCCAGGGACCAAGACTGAATCAAGAGCATGGCTGTCAGACTTCTGTCAAAACCTCTGAATATGTTAAGGGGTGAGGAAGCAAGCCCTTTCAAGGCATGAAATGACTTGGGGAGAAAGGGACGAGGGGAAGGTCCGACAGAGACTTGATTAGCCTTCTCTCTAGAGAGAGGAAGGTCTGCAGCAAAGCTGGGACTGGGGCTATTGACATATGGCAATTGCTGGAGTCAAAACAACATAGGCAAGTTTTTCTGGAAGTTGAATTGTCAAAAGTGCTGACAGCCTGCATGCAATCTTTGAACAGATTGTTACTGTCCAAGACATCAGTTGACCTTTCAGTCTGTGCTTCTCTACAGGGTGCAGAGAAGGTTCAGGGTATATTCTTATTTAGCAATGACCAAGGGGGATCACGCAGCAAGAAGGAGCTCCCAGGCTTCAGAACAGCTTTGGACCAGTGTCAGGGTGTGTCGCTTGAGTTCTTCCCCTTTCTGAATGGAGCGTTTTTTTTTTTTTTTTTTTTTTTTTTTTTTTTTACTGTTGGTCTTCTGTCTTGGCAGATATACTTTGGATGCATGGTGAGCATCCTGATTTTTTTTTTTTTTTCCTCTCAGTTGATAGGACTCTGTAAGTGGAGACACATCTATGCATGCTATAGGTCAAGATGCCCAAGAATTCCCCCAGTGCTGTGATTGGGTAAGACTTTTAGAGTGTATTCCATGGATAGAGGTTGTGTGAATTTTGGTTTTGGAAAGGAGACCAATACCAGTGATTGTGTGTGTAGACTACAATGGACTGCATTACTGCTCCCAACAATTTGTGCTTTCCTACTTATAAGATGTTTTTACATTTCCAGCCATGGCCCCTTCTGTGGGAAAGTTTACATCTTGTCCCATTAATGTTGACCCTTCAATGTGCACAGGATTAACTTAGACCTCATCTAGCAAAAACTTTTAAGGACATCTAAGGTTTCCTCCAACTCTCTTGCTATTTTGCTTTTGCCATGAAAAGTGTAGGGGTCCCCATGGGTCTGATTACTCACCTGGTAAAGGAATAGGAAAATATATGCCACCCAGGTACAGTAGCTGACCCACACCCACCAACAGGTGAAAGTTTGAGAAACAAGAATTTCTATAGGCTACAGAAGTTTCGGTGTGGCATCTTACTCTCTCATACAGTGGGGATTGTTCCTTGGGAATCCAGACTCTTGACAAACATTTTGAGGCTAAAAAGCCCTACATGTATTTTAAATAATCAGAAGATACCCCCTCCCCCTGCCAACACACCCTCACAAGGATAGAATAGTGGATATTCCCCAGTAAAGAATCTCAATCTCATGCTTTTCAGATAAGAGGCTTATTTATTTATTTGTGCACTTGTTTATTTATTTTTGTTTATCTTCTGACATATTTGTCTCCCAAGTTTCTTATATAAGCTGCCTTGTTTCTTCTGAAGCTGATTGTTTGTTTTTCAATATTATGTGGAGGAAAATAGTTGAAGGATTTTGATCAGCTTGCTAGGAATGTGGTTGCTTGGGCCAGCTGGGTGACACTGAGTCCCCTGTGAGGGCAGTATCACAGTATATAGGGGCTTCTCAGTTCTTGTAATTCCTAGTTTTCTTTCACTAGAGACAAATTGATGTGCTTGCCATCTGAGTGAACTTTAAGCATATCCCAGACCTTCTACTTTCTAACAATCAACCTCTTGTGAATAGCGTATAAGGAACATTTCAAAACTTTTTTTCCTTCCTGAAATAACTTTTAAAAAGTGTCTTTCTTCCTCTCCATTCTCCATTGTAGATCTGAATGGATTTAAAAACATGAAAATGTTTCACGGGGTCCATTTTTTTTTTCCTGGAGAGGGGTGGTAGCACTCTTCCTATCACCTCATCCTCCAACGGGCCGGCTTCCATTTGTCACACCTTCCTGCAGTGTTCTCTCTATATTTATACTTCTTGTCTCCCTTGTTTTCATCAGTCTCATTTCATTGTAAGAAATAGTGTGGTGGTGGTTTCTAGTTATTTGGTGAGTTTGTTTCTTAAATTTAAGGCCCCTTTTTTCTCTCTGATGAAGGCTTTTGTTCTGGGGTAAATCTTAGTCTATTGAGTCCTTCTGTCCATGTTTCTTTCACTTCCTTCCCTGCTTTATTAGCTCTGGACTCGTCATGATTCATCCCTGTCAATACTCTCAGAGGGTTTGGTGAGATGCCCAGTGTCTCTTCCCACTGGGAGGCCGTGGGAGCAAGTGCTTTTAGAGTGCAGAGCGGTAAGTCATAGCAGGATTCCTGGTTTCCATCCTGACCCTACCTATTCTGCTCCTTTTAATAAGCCATTTCCCTTTTCTCTGTGTGCTTTGTTTGCTATACAATGGGTGAACTCCAGGGGTTTAAGAGACTGCAAATGATGTAATTTTTTAATAGTTCAGTTAAAAATGTAGCACATGTATGTGAAGGTCTGTATTTCAACTCAGTTAATGACAGATGGTCTACTTCAGAAAAAAATTTTTCTTGTAGTGGGAAAATCATACAATGGTTTGCTTTTTCCCATTTGGCCTATTTAAGAAGGACTTGAATGATGTTCTTCCCATTTATATGAATATAGCTATATAGCTATATTCATTCAACAGGGAGTGATAGGAAGAAGAAGAAGAAGAAGAAGAAGAAGAAGAAGAAGAAGAAGAAGAAGAAGAAGAAGAAAAGGAGGAGGATGAAGAGGAGGAAGAAGAAGAAAAAGAAGACCACCACGAGGGAGGGGGAGGAGGAGGAGGGGGAGGAAAAGGAGGAGGGGGAGGAAGAGGAGGGGGAGGAGGAAGAAGAAGAGGAGGAGGGGGGGAGGAGAGGAGGAGAGTAATAAGTAAATCTCCATCAATAAGAGAAGCCGTGATGTATTTCAATGTTTGAAAGTTGATCTTGCTGAGAGACAATATGTTAGCATGTCAGCAGCTTCCTAGAGAAATTTCAAGGGTAGAATTAGCTTCATATTTTTATCTACTCTATGTAGGCTCTGACCCTATACAGGATGTAGGTTCTCTGTACTTCATTTGGCATTAATAGAACCTTGGTGTATTAGCTAGGATTTTGCTGCTATGACCAAAAGACCTGACAAGAACAACTTAAAGGAGGGAAAGTTTATTTTGGCTCACAGTTTCAGAGGTTCAGTCTATGATCATGATCAACCCATTCCATTGCCCTGGGCCCAAGATGAGGCAGAACATCATGGCCAAAGGGCATGGTGGAGGAAAGCAGCTTAGTTCATGGCAGCCAGGAAGCAGGGAGAGAGTGGAGAATGGACTTCAAGGAAAATGAACGCAACCCAGGCAGGGCCCAGCAACCTACCTCCTCCAGCCACACACCATCTGCCTACAGTTATAGCTCTTATAATCCAATCATTTGCCTCTGAATAATTTTACATTAGCACAGGAGCTATTGGGGGACACCTCATATCCGGACCACAATACTTGGGCATATATATGTCCTCGATTCTTCCAATTGAGCTGCTTATAATATGCTTTACAGGAATAACGGTCATTTGTTGAATGTCTACTGGTGTCATGAATTTTATTTGTATTCATACATCATTGTTTTCCCTGCAATGTATTTTTTATGTTCCTTTTTCCTCCTAATAAAATAAAACCTTAGAGATGTTTAGTCATTTTCTCAGGGCCATACACAGCAATATTGTTGCTTGAATGCTGCATTCAGACTCACATGTGATCATGATCAGGTCCAACAGCATGCAGTCCCAGTCCTGTAGCATGGTGTACAAGACTCCTCGTGATCCCACTGTTCCCTGCATCTCTGCTCATCACTCCTCTGCCACGGTCCTGCACACCTGCAGCAAAGAGCCACCTTCTCTTTCTGTGGTGCATTGTCCCTTCATTTGTGACTCACATGGATGCTGACTTCCCTGCAGGTAGACATGTGTGCTTCACTGCCCATATAACTTCCACATCCTTTAAGGGTTGAGACCCTGGAGAAACAATGACGATGACTAGAAACACAGCCACTCCCTCTGTCACTTTCTAGCTATATGCCCATAGCCAAGTTATGCCACTTCTCCCTGCCTCAGCTCCCCGGTTCATAAGAGGCATAAAAGCACATCATGGTATTGTTGAAAAGATTATATAAAATAAGATATGCAAGTCACTAGAACAGTTTCTAGTACAGGGGACAGCACTATGTTTACATCTATTAGGTTTGCCTCAGATGCCACCTTCCCCAGGAAGATGTCCTTGCCTTTCATTCTTCTCTTTGCTGAATTTCTATTGGGGCCCTCTTTTATAATTATTTATAATATTAGCTTGTTTTAAAGTTATCTGTTTAGATGTCTGTCTCTACTATTAAACAGAAGTTTCCAGAGTTTAGGTAATATGATTTATGTTTGAACTTGCAACATCTAGCACATCATCTACTATATAATAGGCACTCAAAATTAATTATCAAATGAATGAATTAATTATTCATTTTGTTATTATTGCTATTGTTATAACTGATCTCTACATGTCACCTGTTGCTGCGGGTTAAACAAATTGTTTAAGCAATTGGTATGCATTCTCTCAATTAACTGTCACAAAAATCCCAAGAGGTAGATGTGATTAACCCCATTTTACAAATAAGAAAGCAGACACAGAGAGGTTAAGTAATGTGCTCAGAGTAAATTGCCTGTATTTACGAGAGAATTTAATCTAATCATCTGATCCAGGAGTTCACATTCTTTGCATCTTCTTGTGGCTTCCTCCAAATGAGTTCAAAAAGGGAAGAAAAGGAAGGAAGAAAACAGAGGGAAAGGCGGTAGGGGAGGAGGGGTGGGAGAGAGAAGAACTGGACAACCAAGACAACCACCATTTTGACTGTTCTTGATGGGCCTCACCCAAGCCCTGAGGATGCTGCCTTAAATCCCAATTCATGTTAAGTCCCTGCCGTTCCACGGAAGACACCATAGCAAATACAGAATTTACCTTTTCATTTGCTGTGAAAAGCTCCTTGTGAACATTACCTATCAAGCCATTCAGTTCTTACCATGATACCCTACTCAGGGAAAAAAAATTCAGAGTGTGTTTCTGGAGAAGTCCTTGTCCCTTCTCTCTGACGCTCATGCTGTGTGTGCCTTGCTGTGCCCTGGATGCTGGGAACACAGGCCAGAGGTCACGCCTGCTCACGGAAGTTGTCCTAACCGTCTGAATGAATGTTTGTTTCTCCATCCTAAACTTTTATTTATTTTTGTACTGGGAATTTAACCCAGGGGCACTTTACCTCTAAGCTACAGCACCACCCCTTTTTAGTTTACATTTGAGATAGGGTCTCACTAAGTTGATTAGAGACTCTCTAAATTGCTGAGGCTGGCCTTGAGCTTGTAATCCTCCTGCCTCAGCCTCTGCTGTAGCTGGGGTTACAGGTGTGTGCCACCATGCCCACACTAAATCTTTATTGTTTTATTTTCATCTCTTTCTTTAAATATTTTTTAATTAGTTATACATGACAGTAGAATGCATTTATGCACTTTGATATATCCTATATAGATGGGATATGATTACTTATTTTTCTGAGTGTACATGTTGTAGAATCATATTGGTCATGCAGTCACATACATTCATAAAATAATAATGTCTGTTTCGTTCTACTATCCTTCCTTTTCCCACATCCCCTCTGCTCCCCTCCCTTCACTTCCCTATACCTAACCTAAGGTAACACTATTCTTCTGTAGTGCCCAGCCCCTCCCCCTTATTGTGAATTAGCATCCACATATTAGAGAAAACATTCGGCATTTGGTTTGTTGGGATTGGCTTATTTCACTTAGGATAATATTCTCCAACTCCATCCATTTACTGGCAAATGCCATAATTTAATTCTTCTTTAATGATGAGTAATATTCCATTGAATATATATACCACATTTTCTTTATCCATTCATCTATTGAAGGACACCTATGTTGGTTCCATAGTTTAGCTATTATGAATTGAGATGCTATAAACATTGATGTGGCTGCATTACTATAGTATGTTGATTTTAAGTCCTTTGGGTATAGCTAGGTCCTTTGGGATAGCTAGGTCAAATCGTGGTTCTATTCCAAGTTTCCTGAGGAATCTCCATACTGCTTTCTATAGTGGTTGTACCAATTTGCAGTCCCATCAGCAATGTATGAGTGTACCTTTTCCCCACATCCTCACCAACATTTATTGTTGACTGTATTCTTTATAATTGCCATTCTGACTGGAGTGAGATGTAATCTTAGTATAGTTTTGATTTATATTTCTCTAATTGCCAGAGATGTTGAACAATTTTTCATGTGTTTGTTGATCATTTGTATTTCTTCTTTGGTGAATTGTGTGTTCAGTTCCTTAGCACATTCATTGATTGAGTTATTTTGTGTGTGTGTGTGTGTGTGTGTGTGTGTGTGTGTTGTTTTTTGAGTTCTTTGTGTATCCTAGAGATTAATGCTTTATTGGAAGTGCATGTGGTAAAGATTTTCACCCCAATCTATAGGCTCTCTCCTCACATTATCAATTGTTTTCTTTGCTGAGAAGAAGCTTTTTAATTTGAATCCATCCCATTTATTGATTCTTGATTTTACTTTTTGTGCTTTAGGGGTCTTGTTAGGGAATTCAGATCCTAGGCTGACATGGTGAAGATTTGGGCCTACTTTTTCTTCTACTAGGTGCAGGGTCTCCGTTCTAGTGCCTAAGTCTTTGATCCACTTTGAGTTGATTTTTGTGCAGGGTGAGAGATAGAAGTTTAATTTAATTTTATTACATATAAATTTCCAGTTTTGCCAGCACCATTTGTTGAATAGGCTATCTTTTTTTCCAGTGAATATTTTTGGCACCTTTGTCTAGTATGACATAACCATATTTATGTGGTTTGTTTGTACCATTTGTCTACAAGTTTATTTTGGTGCCAATAGCATGCCATTTTTGTTACTATAGCTCTGTAGTATATTTTAAGGTCTGGTATTGTGATTCCTCCTGCTTCACTTTTCTTGCTAAGGATTGCTTTTTGGCTATTCTGGGTCTCTTATTTTTCCAAATAAATTTCATGATTGCCTTTTCTATTTCTATGAAGAATGTCATTGAGATTTTAGTAGGAATTGCACTAAATCTTGGTAGTATGGCCATTTTGACAATATTAATTCTGCCTATCTAGGAGTATGGGAGGTTTTTCCATCTTCTGAGGTTTTCTTCAATTTCTTTCTGTAGTGTTCTGTAGTTTTCATTGTAGAGGTCTTTCACCTCTTTTGTTAGGTTGATTCCCATATATTTTATTTTATTTGAGGCTATTGTAAATGGGGTAGTTTTCCTAATTTCTCTTTCAGTGGATTCATCGTTGATGTATAGGAATGCGTTAGATTTATGGGTGTTGATTTCATATTCTGCTACTTTGCTGAATTCATTCATTAGTTCTAGCAGTTTTCTGGTGGATTTTTTTTGGAATTTTTAGTTATAGAATCATGTCATCAGATTTAGTGATTGTTTGAGTTCTTCTTTACCTATTTGTATTCTTTACTTTCTTCTGTCTAATTGCTCTGGCTAAAGTTTCAAGGATGATATTGAATAGAAGTGGTGAAAGAGGGCATCCTTGTCTTGTTCCAATTTTTAGAGGGATGTTTTCAATTTTTCTTCATTTAGAATGATGCTGGCCTTGGGTTTAGCATATATATCTTTTACAATGTTGAGGTAGGTTTTACTATCCCTATTTTTTCTAGTGTTTTGAACATGAAAGGGTGCTGCATTTTGTCAACTGCTTTTTCTGCATCTATTGAGATGATCATATGGTTCTTGTTTTTAAGTATATTAAAATGATGAATTACATTTATTGATTTCTGTATGTTGAACCAACCCTGCATGTCTGGGATGAATCCCACTTGATTGTAGTGCACTATCTTTTTAATATGTTTTTGTATGCAATTTACCAGAATTTTATTGAGAATTTTTGCATCCATGTTCATCAGGGATATTGGTCTAAAGTTTTCTTTCCTTGATGTGTCTTTGGTTTTGGTATCAGGGTGATATTAGGCTCATAGAATGAGTTTGGAAGGGTTCCCTACTTTATTATTTCATGGAATATTTTGAGGAGCATTGCTGTTAATAGTTCTTTGAAAGTCTTGTAGAACTCAGCTAAGAATCTGTCCGGTCATGGGCTTTTCTTGGTTGGTAGGCTTTTGATGTAGTTTTCTAGTTCATTACTTGCAGTTTATTTAAATCATGTCTGACCTCCTCATTCAGTTTGGGTGAGTCATATGTCTCTAGAAATTTGTCAATGTCTTCTATATTTTCTATCTTATTGGAGTATAAATTTTCAAAATAGTTTCTAGTTTTCTTCTGTATTTCAGATGTGTCCATTGTGATATTTCCTTCTTCATCTTGTGTTTTAGTAATTTGAGTTTTCTCTCATTTTCTCTTCATTAGCATGGCCAGGGGTTTGTCTATTTTATTTATTTTATCAAATAACCAACATTTAAAATTTTTTTTATTCTAATCTATTATATATGATAGCAGAATGCATTAAAATTCATATTATACATATAAAACACAATTTTTCATATCTGGTTGTACACAAAAAGTACAGTCACACCATTCGTTTCTGCATACATGTACGTAGGGTAATGATGTTCATCTCATTCCACCGTGTTTCCTATCCCCATGCCCCCTTCCTTCCCCTCCCTCCTCTTTGCTCTATCTAGAGTTCATGTAGTCCTCCCATTCCCCCCCACCCCATTATGAATCAGAATCCTTATATCAGAGAAAACTTTTGGCATTTGTTTGTTTGTGTTTTTTTTTTTTTTTTTTTTGATTGGCTAAGTTCACTTAGTATTATATTCTCCAACTCCATCTATTTACCTGAAAATGCTATGATTTTATTATCTTTTAATGTTACATAGTATTTCATTGTGTATATATGACCACATTTTCTTTATCCATTCATCAACTGATGGGCATCTAGGTTGGTTCCACAGTTTAGCTTTTGTGAATTGTGCTGCTGTAAACATTGATGTGGCTGTGCCACTATAGTATGCTGTTTTTAAGTCCTTTGGGTATAGACTGAGGAGTGGGATAGCTGGGTCAGATGGTGATCCATTCCCAGTTTTCCAAGGAAACTCCATACTGCTTTCCATATTGGCTGCTAATAAATTAATTCAGCAAAGTAGAAGGATATAAATCAACACCCATAAATCAAATGCATTTCTATATATCAGTGACAAATTCTCTGAAAGGGAAATGAGGGAAACTACCCCACTTGCAATAGCCTCAAAAAGACAGAATACTTGGGAATCAACAAAGAGATGAAAGACCTCTACAATGAAAACTACAGAAAGCTAATGAAAGAAATTAAAGAAGACCTTAGAAGATGGAAAGATCTACCTTGCTCTTGGATAGACAGAATTAATACTCGACAGATTTAATGCAATTCCAATCAAAATCCCAATGACATTCCTCATATAAATAGAAAAAGAAGTCAGGAAATTCATCTGTAACAATGAGAGACCCATAATAGCTAAAGCAAGAAAAGTGAAGCAGGTGGCGTCACTATATCAGACCTTAAACTATACTACAGAACAATAGTAACAAAACCAGCATCATCTTGGCACTAAAATAGACTTATAGACCAATCTGCCTCTATTCTACAGAATAGAGGACACAGAGTCAAACCCACATAACTACAGGTATCTTATATTAAACAAAATTGCCAAAAACATACATAGGAGAAAAGATAGCCTCTTCACAAATGGTGCTGGGAAAACTGGAGATCCATGTGCAACAAAATGACTTTAAACCCCTATCTCTCACCATGCACAAAACTCAAAGTGGATCAAGGACCTAGGGATTAACCAGAGACACTATACCTATTAGAAGAAAAAGTAGGTCCAAATCTCTATCATGTCAGATTAGGTCCCAACTTCCTTAATAAGACACCTATAGCACAAGAGTTAAAATCACGTATCAATAAATGGGATAGATTCAAACTAAAAAGCTTCTTCTCAGCCTAAGAAACAATCAGTGAGGTGAATAGAGGGCCTACATTTTGGGAGTAAATTTTTACACACACACACATCAGATAGAGCACTAATCTCTAGTATATATAAAGAACTCAAAAATCTTAACACCAAAAAACAAATAACCCAATCAATAAATGGGCCAAAGAACTGAACAGACACTTCTCAGAAAATGATATACAATCAACAAATATTTGAAAAATGTTCAACATCTGTAGCAATTAGAGAAATGCAAGTCAAAACTACTCTAAGATTTCATCTCACTCCAGTCAGAATGGCAGCTATTAAGAATACAAACAACAATAAATGTTGGCAAGGATGTGGGGGGAAAGGCATACTTGTACACTTCTGGTGGGACTGCAAAAAGAACCAACTTTTTGTTCTGTCAATCTTTTCAATTGTTTGTCTAAATTTCATTGATTTCAGCTCTTATTTTAATTATTTCCTGTCTTTTACTGCTTTTGGTGTTGATTTGTTCTTTTTCTAGGCCTTTGAAATGTAGTGTTAGTCATTTATTTTTTGACTTTTTATTCTTTTAATGAATGTGCTCAGTGCAATAAACTTTCCTCTTAGTACTGCCTTCATAATGTCTCAGAGATTTTGATATGTTGTATCAGTGTTCCCATTACCTCTAAGAAATTTTATTTCATCTACTATTCAATAGTGTATTATTTAGTCTCCCTTTGTTAGAGTAGCTTATATTTTTTACTTTATCATAGATTTCTAATTTCATTCCATTGTGATCTGATAGAATGTTAGGAATTATCTCTGGGTTTTCTTTTTCTAAGAGTCCCTTTGTGGCATAAGATATAGTCTATTTTAGAGAAAGAGCCATGTGCTGCTGAGAAGAAAGTATATTCATTCATCGATGGGTGAAATATTCTATATATGTCTGTTAAGTCTAAATTATTGATTGTATTAGTTCCATAGTTTCTTTATTTAATTTGTTTGTAAGATCTGTCCAGTAGTGAGAGAGGTGTGTTAAAGTCACCCAGTGTTATTGTGGTCTATTTGATTCTTGAAATCGAGAAGGGTTTGTTTGATGTATGTAGATGCTCCATTGTTTGGGGCATAAATATTTATAATTGCTATGTCTTGCTGATATATACTTCCCTTAAGAAGTATGAAATGCCCTTCTTTGTCTCTTCTGATTAACTTTGGCTTGATGTGTACTTTATCTGAGATGAGGATGAAAACCCTTGCTTGTTTAGACAATCCATATGAGTCATATGTTTTTTTTCTATCCTTTCACCCTCGGCCAGTGGATATCTTTGCCCATGAGGTGAGTCTCTTGAAGACAGCATATTGTTGTTTGATTTTTAATACAATCTGCCAGTCATGCCTTTTGATTGATGAGTTTAGGCCATTAACATTCAAGATTATTGTCAAGATATAATTTGTATTCCCTGACATTTTGACTTATTTCTCATGTTTAATTTGACTTAGTTTCTCCTTTGGTTGAATATTCCTTTAGTGTACATCCTCCCTATGCTGATTTTCACTTTTTTTTTTTTTTTTTTGGCACTTCATCCTCATGGAGTATTTTGTTGACAATGTTCTGTAGTGTAGGCTTTCTATTTGTGAATTCTTTTAATTTTTGTTTATCATGGAAGGTTTTAATTTCATCTTCAAATCTGAAACTTAATTTTTCTGTATACAAAATTCTTGGTTGGCATCCATTTTGTTTCAGAGCTTAAAATATATTATTACAGGACCTCCTAGCTTTGAGGGTCTGGGTTAAGAAATCCATTAAGATTCAGATTGGTTTACCCCCATATGTAATTTGATTTTTTTCTCTCACAGCCTTTAAATTTTTATCTTTATTCTCTGTGTTAGTTATTCTCATTATACTGTGTCTTGGTGTGGGTCTGCTGTAATTTTCTACATTTAGGGTCCTGTAAGCCTCTTGTACTTGATTTTCCATTCCATTCTTTAGGTTCAGAAATTTTCTGCCATTATATCATTGAAAAGATTGTGCATTCTTTTGGTTTATATATCTGCTCCTTCATCTATTATAATAACTCTTAAATTTGGACTTTTCATGTTATCCCATAATTCTTGGATGTTCTGTGTATGGTTTTTTTTTTTTTTTTTTTTTTTTTTAACATTTTCTCTGAATGGTCAATTCTACTTTCAAGATTATCTATTTTGTCTTCATTGTCTGAGGTTCTGCCTTCCAAGTGGTCTAGTCTGTTGGTCATGCTTTCCATTGAATTTATAATTTGGTTTATTGATTCCTTCATTTCAAGGGTTTCTGCTTGTTTTTTTTTTTTTCTTCACAACCTCTAACTTTATTGAAGTGATCTTTCACTTCCTGTATTTTTTCTTTTATTTCACTCCATATACTGTCCTTTAATTTACACATCAATTTAACTATGTACATTCTGAACTTCTTGGACATTTCTTCTACTGGGTTATCAGTGGCTTCCATCATTGGAGCATCTTGGTTTGTTTGGGACATTTTATTCTCTTGTTTTATCATGTTGTTCTAGTGTTTTTTCATCTAGCTGTATGGATCTAAGGCAGCACATATTCTACCCTGTAGACCTATAGTGTCCCTGAAGGTTTCCAGTGCCTCACCTTTAATGATGAGACCAATGTCAATAGCACCCATTATGAACATTATACAGCTTTAAACCTAATAGATCCCACTGAGGCATCTACAGCTTTCTTGCATTAAACCAAAATGATGAGTTCAATAACTATCTATAGTATAAATGAAAATTTGCTAAAACAATTTACAATTTCAAATGGTGGATGAGAGTACAGAAATGGCATAGTATGCAGTGTTTGCAAGGGAAGAAGAGATAAGCTAGAAGCAAAGATTCACAGGAAGAGTGGAAGAGGAGCCAACAGAGATTGAATGTTGGTTGGCAAAAAGTTGGAAAGAGAATCAGAGAAAACAGACAAGTGATAGGAAGAATACAAACAAAGAGAAAAAATTAAAGATATAAAGATACAACAAAAATGCAAAACACCATTCATATATCATTGTCCTCCCTTCACTGATGCATAAAAAAACAAGCTAATCCAAATATGACAGAGATGTTAGCAAATAGAATAATAAAATAAAATAAATCTCAATGGAAAGTTGAACTGTCACTGTCAGCGTTCAAAAGTTTCTCAGCCCTGTTTCTGATGTCTCAGGGGATCACCAGACCCAGTCACTATCCCACCAATGTGGGCTTCATATACCTTAGGCTCAGCCACGCTGCAGTCCCAAGAGCTCAATGCTGCTCCTATTTGCAGAGAGAACACCAGGGATACACTCATGCAAAGGAGCAATCCTGAGATGCAGCAGCAAGACAGGGGCCACCAGCATTCCCAGCTGGAAGCCCCAGGCATCTCCAAACCCACAGGCACCCACACACTGGACCTGCAAGTCCCTGCCAGAGGCCCCAGACAGATGCTGTTGTGGTAAACCTGCTGGCACCCTGGCCCCGGGCCTTGGTCTGTGCCCCAAGATGGGTGTGGCCATGTGCAACCAAACTTGGAGTCTCCCCCACAACAGTCCTCTAGGGGTGGTAGCAGCAGTAGTGGTGGTGGTTGGTGGTAGCAGGTGTCAGGTAAGCAGCAGCAGTACTAAAACAGTGTCTGTAGCAAACGCTGCTGCAGCAGCTGCAACGTGGCTGTGAGGGCAGCATCACTCAGGCAATCCCAGCAGCGGTATTATTTGGGGGTAGCAGTGTCTGCGGTGGCAGCAGCACCCAGAAAAAAGACCTCCAGGTGACCTCGGGGTGGCAGCAGTGGTATCAGAGGCAGCAGCATTGGCAGTAGCAGTGTAGGCTGCAGCTGATTGGAGAAGAGACTTCTGGCTGTCAGGGGCAGTGACCTCAGAGGCTCAGAGGTAGTGTTGGAGGTAGCATGGCCATGCCCAGAGGTGTTGGTGGCAGCGATGTCTGTATTTTCATCTCTCCTGCCAGTTAGATAACTTGTGTTTAGAAAGAGGTAGGTGTGAGTAAATGCAGCAGGTAGAATATGTCTACAGGGTGACCTCCACGTTACCATTTACAGCTAGTGTTATTCCAGAATGGCATATTCAGTATTCTTTTTATAACCATTTTAAATAATTTAACAACAGTAAAGTTTTTTTGGATAAGGTTAAGACAGTATCAGGACTTTTCCCCAAATCACAAAGGTAATTAGTAAATTGCAGAGTCCAGAGACAGCTGATAACTTTCAACCCTGTGTCACTGCTGTGTGTTCCACATGATAGCCTCGGTAGCTAGTCTTTTGAGGGCATATCAAAGTATGTGATTTTGTTTCCTGAAACACATTAAAGAATTCATGTTAGTGATGGAGTCCCCAGTTTGATGGAATAATATTTTGACTAACTATTGTGAAATGTATTCTCTTATGCAATCTAAATATATCAGTTATCCCATTTAATACCTACTCGGAGCTTTAAAAAATAAATTTATGTTTCCTCCATTAAAAATGTTAAGAATACCCATTACAGAAAATGCATATATCCAGTAAAGTAGAATAAAGTGAGAAAAAAAGTATTCAAAGCCTACCACTCAGCAATCCACTTAACCTTTATATATATTCATACTTTAAGTCATTTTATGCATAATTATTTTTTAAACTTTTCATAGTTGTAATCATACCATTTTATATTCTCAGGTTTTACTCAAGGTACCACAGGTATTTCTCCTGTAATTATCAGCATTTCACAATAGAATTTTAAGTAGCTGTAGTCTAATTAGAAAAATAATTCATGATAATTCCTTTAACCTTTCCCCTATTGTTGAGTTTTGAACTTGTCTTTAATGTTATTCACGACATTCCAATAAATGTCATGGTACATGTAGCCTTTTTGTTTTCAAATTATGAAATTAGGTCAGATTACCAAAGATCTAATTATGAGTATGTCAAAATAAGGTGATGTGATGTGGTGGGCAAAGCACAGGCTTTGGTGTTGGACCTGCTGGGAAACTTATTTCTGCTCTCTGCTAGCTCTATGACTTGAACAACTTACACCCAAATTCTTTGGGTTTTCATTTGCAAAATGGGGATGCTCATATTTGCTTCACAGGGTTATTATAAGGGTTAAATTAGATACATAGCCCTCTTCAATAGTGCTTTGAGGTTTTGATGCCTGCTGCATTTTATTTTCCAGATGGTCATTCCAAGTTACATTCTCACAAATGAGATCTGAACAATCCCCATTTCATCACAACCTTCTCAGCACTCTTTTTTTTCCCTGTAGTTTTTAGATAATTTTATACATTATAGGAATAGTGCTTTTTAAGTCCTGCTACTTTCTTAGAAAGAATGAGCATGTCCTCACAGACTAGTTACCAGGTCTTCTACCTCTTTAGTGTATTGATGGTATTCCTTTCTCATGTGTTCATAAGGGTCACTTGTCAATTTATGAATTTTTTTCTTCCCCAGAAATTTTATATATAAAATTCTTAACATTCCTAACTTATCTTTTCATTTGTTAGTAGGATTAAAATGTCCATTCTTTACCATGCTCTAGTTTTCCTTTGAGCCTCCTCAGAAAGGCTTATAATGACAAGAGGAGTCACAAGGCTGGTTCTCTTGCACACAAAACATTTCACACCCATGCTTGATGGTAGGTGAGAGCAAACAACCTGCACAGGTTCAGTCTTCTTGGTTTATTAAGAGCAACTTACCATCTACCATAAATTCTTTCTAATTCTTGGTGTGGTGTGTATAGTTATTTTGTTAAATTTCCTTTGATTTTGCAAATATTTAGAGCCTAGACTGCTTACCAGACATTGTGTGAGACTCTAGAGAAGGTCTATAGGCCATGACTACTTTGTAGACAAAAAACAATGGAATATATGAACTTGGGTAGGAAAAATCTTTTTTTTTTCCACCAACATCTGACTAACTAATCACTAATATCCTCAATTGTCCAAATGTCCTTTTTTGTTCCCTTAATTGTGAATGTAAAAGTGAAAATTCCAGAAGTATTAAAAGTATCTGTATCACTAATAGAAATCACAAAATTTTTAATTATAGTGACTGTTGATATCTAGAGGTATGATTATTACTATTTGGAAATTATAAGTTATTAGAGTCTCTATTTGATTTTATTTTGTAACATATTACTAAAAATATACTTTACAAAACATAAAATTTGTTCTTTAAATATTGTTTTGTATACAAGTATGCAAGTGTTTCTGGAATTGTTTTCATTTATAATGTTACAAATTTTATTTATGCATTTACAATCCTTATTCTGGGACTGTATTATTTTCTGTAGCTTTCATTAGTTGGACAAAGGCATGACACAGAAATGGTTAAAAATCCCCGATCTAGTGAATAAAGAATTCATGAAAATAATGTCATTATAATAGTTAAGTTCTTTAGTTTTTCTGCAAGTCTTGTCCTGTACCTAACACAGATATTCTACTGGAGAATGGTGACTTTCCACTCTTTATAATGGGACATTGAAGTCATACAATGGTATTGGACTATTACCACTTGTGCCAGAAACTCCCTTTTACTGACATTATTTCATTGAATTCTTCAGAATGCCCTCTCAGATGGATACTGCCATTTCCCTCATTTACCGGATGATGAAATTGAGGCTTGGAGGACAGGATTTGTCTGTACACAGTGCTGTTGTGTGGGGGACACCACTTGGGCCAGTTCCAAGACCCGTGCTCTTAAACGTGCCCTCATTAAATAGAAGCCACTTGACAATTTTTGTGAGAACCGCTGAATAACATGTTCCATGTCCTCTTGCCATGGGAATCCCAAGAATTACAGAAGAATAGCTGCTTCTTTTTTTAATATTTATTAATTTGCTTTAGTTGTACACAATGCCTTTATTTTTACGTGGTGCTGAGGATTGAACCCGGGCCACTCATGTGCTCTACCGCTGAGCCACGACTCCAGTCCCAAGAATGGCTGCTTCTTCCCTCCAGCATGCAAAGGAGTTTCTGCAATACTCCTTCTCATTTCCTTCCAGTTCCATCCTTTGCACATTCATCCCTGCCCTTGGTCTCTGCAGTCCTGTCTCAGGAAGGGCATTACCTTGGCCCCACTTTTCTCTGGCTTATGTTTGGGATCTGTTAATGGAAACACTGGCAAGCAATTGATTGGAGAAAAGATGAAGAGGACTCCTGATGTTTCTTTCTCTGTTCTTTGCTGGGCTGATTTCAGCAGCAAGTGTGTCCCTTTTACTATGGCCATAGCTCTTAGGTGTCAGGTCCCTTTCCTTTTTTACAACTTTTCTGGGTACCAGTAACCTCTCTCCCTTCCCTGCCCCTTCAGTCCTCAGTCGGTAATGGTTTCCCACTGTTGCTCTGTTATCTCTTATTAGTAACCTTGACCTTCCTTTTCTTTCTGTAAGTGATGCTTTCATTGACAGCTCTTTAATTAACCCTTTGAGTGGGCCATCTGATTCTTACCAGTACACACTAACAAAATATGAACCAATACTTACTCATAGTTCAAGAAAATCAAAGGCAGTTTCTGTTCACTAAATGTTTGTTTTCCTCTGCACTAAGATTTTCGTATTTGATCAGAGCATGCTTTGATGGATGAGCAGTTGGGCAGGGAGGAGGAGGCAGTGGAAAGAATACTAAACCAAGTTCAAAAACTTAGGTCTTGCTTTTGCATCTGTTGTATCTCAATGAAGTAAATGTGGGTGAATTCCAGAACCTTGGTGAAACCCAACTTAATCACCAAAGCAATGAGGGTGAGCATGATGTGAGAAACCTGTTGTGGGCAACAAAGGGGATGATCCCAGGAAAATGGTACTCTACAGAGAAAGGCACAAACTATTTTAAACTTGAATAATTGCTCACACATTAGGTCTGTACAATATATGTGGGAACTATAATAATTGAGCATTCTATAAAGGGATTGAATTTTCTGTATTCTGCTTTCCAAATATCTAGGAGCCCATTTTATTCTCTGTCATACCTCAAGTGCCTAGAAAAATGCCTGGCAGATATTAGCCACTCAGAAAATACTTAAAGGGATATTTAATTAAGTGCCCAGGAAATGATCCCTAGCCTCACCTTGCTCACGTGTTTTAAAGGAAAGCCTTATAAACAGATGCATGAAAAGCAGGTCACCTAAATAAAAGAGGATTTGATTCATTCTGACAAACCAGGAGGAAGACAAAAAGAATAAAACAAAACACCTTAATCTTTCCTGCTATAACAAAATATATAAGATTAAACAATTTATAAAGAACAGATATCTATTATTCACACTACTAGAGGCTTGGACATCCAAGATCAAGATGACAGCAGGTTACATGTACAGGGAGGGTTGCTTTCTATTTCCAAGATGGAACATATTTGCTGCATCCTCCAAGGGAGAGGAATGCCATGTTCCACGTGGAGGAAAGCAGATATACAAGAGCCAAATTCTCCATGAAGCCTCTTCCATAAGGGCCTTCATACCATTCGTGAGTGGGGCAGACCTCAGAACCTAATCACTGCTTAAGGGTCTCAGCTTTTACTGCCATCACGTTGCTAGTTTCAACACCTGAATTTTGTAGGGGAAACACTGAAACCAGTGCAAATGGTCTGGTGTGATTATAACAAAGAATGGTTGTGAGGGAGAGATGCTGGAAGAAGTGTAAGCTTGTGTGGAGTTACTAGAGTGAGAATAAGGGCAGAGGTCTAACACAGACTTTTAGGCTAAGATAAAAATTGGGATTTACTAACTAAATGCAAAGGAGAAGCAGAAGAAATAAATAAGGCTGGAATCAAGGGTCCTGACTTGGATCACTGCATGGATAGTTGGGTGCAACTGAAAAAGGGAGAAGCTTGGAGGGTGGATACAATTCCAACTCAAGGCTGGAATAGGAAGAACCAGTTAGACACATAAACAGATATCGAACAAAAGTTTTGACATCTAGGTCTAAAACTTAAGAGACAGATCAGTACTCCAGAAATCTGATATATTTTATAAATACCAAGAATGAATCATTTTTAAGAGATGGTTCTGTTTGAATAGTAAGGCTTTATTACTTAAGTACTAAAAAAAAATATGATCATTTGGATGAAGATTTTTCTAAAATTTTATTGCACATTTTCCTGCCACCTTAAATGATGCATCTGGAACCAGATTTATTTTTTTTCTTGATGGCTCAGGGTCATCATCATAATCATCTGTTATGAAAGCATGCTGCAATTCAAAGATGCTTTTGGGATCATTGAGATGCACAAAGCTGCTTCCCTTTATTAAACAACTTCAGATCGTTGTTGTGATTCTTGTTCTTGAGTTTTATTTTTATCATTTCTATGATTTTCATTTGCTTTTAGCTGTCACTTCCTTCAGCTATTAATGTGTCACCCTGAATTGATATACTGTGTTCTTTTAATCACTTGTTCCTCAACAAATGCTAGTTGGGAAACCAGAGAATCCAACATACCAAAGCTCTGTGCAAACGATTTCAGGAAGATCAAAGATTCTCCTAAGAAGAAACTAGACCAGATTTCGTGATATACATGGGCAATACTTCTTTGGACTCTTCCAAGGACTTTTCTGTTAATGTTTCAGTTTTCAACTGTGTTTCATAAAGGTCACAGTCAGATTTCTAGTTCTGGATCAATAAAATGTTATTGTATGCATACAAAAAAGGAGAGTTCAGCTTAATGAATGTTTTTAATTTCTCAGAGACAAAATTTCCTATGATTTTTATCAGTTAAATAAGATTAAGTGTTAGGACTATTTTTTTTTAAGTACATTTGTTGCAAGGAAAAAGAACGTCTATTTGATTAGCAGGTCATTTGTGTTAAGATTATGCAAGGCTACTATTTTAATTTAGGATATGAATTTAGTTATTGCAAGGTAACCAGGTGAAACTAAGTCTATTGAATATGCCTCTGCTCTGCAGGGTGTGTCCCCATTTTGGTCCCTGTGCTCTATGTTCTCCCAGGCAGCTTTCACAGGTGTGGCCCCTGGTGCCCCCTGTGTTAACATCCTGAAATACACTCCTGTCTCTTTTTGTAGTTGAAGCCATCCTTCCTTCACCACTTGTCACCATTTGTCACCACAAATGCTGCATTGAAGCTCTTTTTCTTTCCCATGTGCACATTTGTTAGCAGTTTCTTGGTAGTGTCTTCTGGGTTATTTGTCTCCAAGGAGTATCATTTTCAGTTTATTTTCTCTGATATACATTTAATGACTTGTCACTTCAGCTCAGGCTATAATTTCCTGTCAATTATGTTGTAAATTTCTCATGCATCCGTCAGCATCAGCGTGTCTCTTGGCATTCCTCTTGTTATGTCTTGTCCACAGAAATGGTCTTCTCTCCATGACCTTTGATTTTCTGAGGGCACCTTTCTTTACCTATGGTCAGGAATTTATTTCCTCTTTTACCCAGCAACTAGAATAATAGCGAGACATAGCATACAAAGCCGCTCCCTCTGCTCTCTTGTTGGTAAGCTTTGCTCTCTAGACATGCATGCCTACACATAGGGAGAAAGCCACGTCAAGACAGGAGCTATGCTGGCACATGTCCCTAAGCTGCCAGAAGCCAGGAGAGCACTCACTGGAGACTTCAAAGGCAGCAGGACCACATCTCAGAATTCTTCCTCCAAAGCCATGTGACAGTAACTTTCTGTTGTGCAAGCCACTCTGTTCATAATATCTTGTTAGGACTATCCTGGAAAACCAATCCAAACGCCTATGATCTGACTCTTTTAAAACAGTGGCAAAGACTCGTTCAAAGAAAAATCTTCTGTAGAATCTAACTTGCACACCTCAAGAGAGAGACTGTGTAGTTTATGAGTTGAAAGACCTGGTGGTGGTGGTTGGGGGGGTGCGTCCTGCTTAGGCTCTAAGGACTTTTCTAGGACAGTAGTTCCCAAACCTGGCTACACAGTAGAAAAATTTGGAGGAACTTTTCTTTGAAACTGCAGGTATGAGTTTATCTTCCTGAGATTCTGCTCCAGTACATTTGAAAAAGGACCTGGATGTCTATTTTGAATAATCTGTCTATAATTTTAATGATTGGCTAGGTGTAGGAAGCACTGATGTAAGAAGTTGAGTAATGAAGGAGAGATTTCAATAATTGGAGTAGATCATTCTTGGGAAAGAAGTTCATCTAATAATTTTTTTTTCACTCCCTTGTCTCCAATTTCATTGATTTTAAGATGGAATAAGCTAACCAGAAAACCTCTGCCTGAACTTCATCCTTATAATGCAAAAGAGATTGGGACCTTGGGAGAGAGTGGATGTAATAAACTTCTAGGAGTTTTGGGCAGTCAAGGAATGAAATTTTGGGTATAGTTGGGTACTTTAGGAAATCAGATTCCATTCACTGTTCATTCAACAGAGTTACAGAGCACCTACAATGATTCAGTTAATATGGATACAGGCACAGAAGAGATATGCTCCTGTGACCAGAGCTTCAAAAGGGAAGAAGGCTTAAGAAGGAGCAATAGCAAACTTTAAGATGAAAATATGACCTCAGGTAGCTATAGAAACCAATGTGGCAACACAGGGATACTTCTAAGGAATCCACACTCTAAATATCAAGAGCAAAATATGGAAGGAGGGACACATAGCCAAAATTACAAAAGAAAAGCATGAAAATAGGATCAGAATAACTAAGCCCTTTGAAACAGCAAAGCAGGTATTCTTGGTTCTGTTTACAGATGAATAAACTGAAACTAATTTGGGTTAAGTAACTTGGTTACCTAATCAAGTGATACTGAATCCTATTCTTTGATTTTCTCTACTTTTCTGTTGCCCAAAGCTAACACTTGTGTCTCCTGTGGCACAAACCTAAAGAAAAATAAGGCCAGAATTTCCACTCCCCTTCATGTACATACAGGCCTTCTATGTACAAAGGACAAAGAGAATACTCCTAAGTCACCAGGAAAAATCTTTGAGCTGAGTATTGCAGTTAAGACCATCTCTAAGGGATACTCTTACCAAAATTTAAGATGTGTCACTATGTTTTCATTTTTTTCTAAGTCAATTTTTATAACCTTCCATAGGGTTTGAGTCATTATATTCAGCTGCCTGATTGTGAAGGGATGTCTTCTAGTCTTGGGTCTTGAGAATCTGTAGAATAATCCCTTTTCATGACCAATTTATGGTGTTTGCTTATGTCTGAATATAGTTACACCTTAAGTATTTAAGCCTGTTAGTTTAATTTTGATGAAAATCTCTAAAACTCCTCTGAATACAGCTCTATAGGTATAAATGAAGCCCAGACAAAAGACCTGGAGGTGGACTTCTAAATCGTTACTTGACTTTTAATGTATAACAGATCAAAGGTTGGATAATTACCTAATCAATGCTTGCAACAAGTTTTTGAGGTAGGTGGCTAATACTATTGAACTCACTTTACCCATGGGAAACTGAGGTATCAGAAGAGTATATAAAAATGTTTTTGCCTTTAATTCCTGGGTTACACACAATTCTAGAAAACAAAATTATTTCCTTTCCTACTTTCCATCTCTAGTCTATCATGGGTTATTTTCCAGCAGGTGTTGGGATAAGAATTGGAGAGGAACTGCTGAACAGTAAGAACCTGACACAGAGCATGAGCTGGACTGGGCTTGAATATAGAAATGGCTTTTCTTTCAGAAAATTCTTCCATCCTCACAGATATATTTATAACCATTGCCTAAAACATCAGAATTGAGTGACACTCTAAATTGTTGAATCATGATCTATTTTGGAAGGGAGAGAGCTCAGAGTCAGGGTGTCCACAAAAAAGGCAAGTAGACATTCTGTTCTTTTGGAAAAGAACAATGAGAATCATAACCCTACAACTTACAGAGAGTTCCGTGCACCTTTGGAAGAACTAACCGGCCAAAAGAACAGCAGGAATAGATGGTGGGATTTTTGTGCAAAGAGAAAAGAAAAGATATGTACAGCGTGAACTCTCTCAAGAGATGAGAGATCTGCCCCGAGTCAGGAGAGCCAAAGGGGATACATGGGTGAAGTTTCAGGGTAAGGTAGTTGTCAGGAACTAGTGAGGGTTTGAGTCTGTAGAGTTTTACTTTATTTCTAACCTGCACTAGTCTGTTGCAGGGTGCATGGACATGCTGTGAAAAGATTTGATATTCAATACCCTCTATTTCAGGTGGCATGAAAATCATGTAGGCTGCTTTACATCAGAGACCACAAAGACACAGAGATCATTATTGTTCAGTGCTGTCCTTGTACAGATGATGAAACCAAAGAGGTGAAGTGACTTGTCCAAGGTCAAATAGCTCGTTAGTACCAGCTTATGGACTAGGGCTCAGGGGCATTGTGTTCCAGAGCTTTCATTTCATGAGTGACACATTGTCCCTACTTATTGTCAGTTCATTCCTCCATTCAACAGACATTTATTGCATGCCTCACACATGATGGGGATTCTGCAAGGTCCTGGATATTCAGAGGAAAAAAAATAAAATAAAGTGATCTCTGACCTAAGATTTCACAATCCAATGGGGAAGTGATTTAATGTGTAAAAATATTGGCAACACAATGATAAATACCAGGAGATGAGTATGTTCAGAGAGTTTGGGGAACAGAAAAGAGAGATGTGTTTACATCCTAAAGCAGCACAGAATTCTTTTCCTTTATGTGCTTGATTTTCCCAAGATTAATTATTTACTTTTGGAATTCTACTTTTGATCTTTGATCTCAAATGAAATCATTTAAGAAAACACAATCTTCACATTTTTCTTATGAATGTGAGTCAAAACCTGTCTTATTTTTTACATTTTCCCTAGAGGTTTAATATTTTTTATTAGGTTTCTGTTTCAGGCTGAAACGTGCCCCCTCCAAAAAGGTATATATTGAAGTCCTAATCCCTGATACATCAAAATGTGATCTTATTTGGAAATAAGCTTTCTATAGAGATGACCCAAGTTATAATTAGTCCATTATGGTGAGTCCCAATCTAATATGACTGTTATCCTTGTTGAAAGGAGAAATTTGGATCTAGAGACAGACATAGAGATGGCAAATGAGAGGAAGAGATGCTTGTAGAAGAAAGCCATGTGACTCTCATCACGTGTCCTCGTGTCAGGGTAATGCCAAGGACCCCCCCGCCCCCAGAATTTTGAATTTCTTTAATTTTAGAATTCTAACCTCTAAAATTATTAGAGAATAATTTTTTTAATATTTATTTATTTGCTTTAGTTGTACACAATCTGTTTTTACATGGTGTAGAGGATCGAACCCGGGCCGCACACGTGCTAGGCGAGCGCTCTACCACTGAGCCACAACCCCAGCCCCAGAGAATGAATTTGTTTTAAGGAACCCAGGCTTTGTTATTTTGCTATGGCAGCCTTAGGAAACTAATATGGCATTCTTGAAGAGTGATCAAAGAGTGGAATTGATTTTCATTCCTAATACCTTGCCCCAAGATTTGGAGAGAAACACTGGCCTGTGTATACCACATCTATCTAGGAACCAGGCCTCTACTGCTAGAATAAATGGATACTTTCACAGAGTTATATGAAGGCTGAAAAGGGAATTGAGGTCATTTCTTTCTCCCCACCTCCTCAAAATAACCATTAGCTTTCCTTCAGTAAAGTTTTAATGTTGAGCTCTTAATGTTGCACAACTATCTCAGGAACATAAAAATTACAGATAGCCAAGCCATCTTCTCTTTGGGGTGATAATTCGAAGCTTCTCTTGCAAAGGCTGGGCTTCTAGGTTTCCTGTGCAAAGCTCTAACCTGGCTGTCATCAAAGTAAGCCTATGGTTTGAAGATTTGGATGACCATCATTGCAGTAAAGGATATGGAGATTTTAAAACCATGAAAGTAAGCTGGGCACTCACGGCTTACATTACAAACCTCAGCTTTCTGTACTCTGTGCATTTGACCAGATGTGCAGCTTATACAACTTTTCTCCACTGCCATTTCATAGAACAGAATATCTGAACAATAACATTGTTTCCCTTCCTCCTTATAATGAGAGGAGGACAGGAATTTATGTCAGGGACACTTTTGAAGTTCAACAAGTAGGAAAAACACTTGGTAACTTTGAAAACTGTCTCATGCAGACTTATTTTTAATTGATGGAGAAGAGTTTTATATTCGACATTCTTTTCTGCAAGGTGTATTATGTAAGCCACTGATGTCACAAGCTCATGATGGAAAATGCTGGCAAGAATGAGGCTAGATGTCACCAGAATGGCCTGGAATCCAAGAACTTTGTCCCAAACACAGCCAAAACTTGTGCACAGCTCCTTGGTCATAGAGGCAGGAAGTGTGTTCCCACACTGTTTTTAAGAGAAAGTAAGCCGGGTGCGGTGGCGCACGCCTGTAATCCCAGCACTTGGGAGGCTGAGGCAGGAGGATCGCGAGTTCAACGCCAGCCTCAGCAATGGCTAGGCACTTAGCAACTCAGTGAGACCCTGTCTCTAATAAAATACAAAAAAGGTCTGGGGATGTGGCCCAGTGGTCCAGTGTCCCTGAGTTCAATCCCTGGTACCAAAAAATAAATAAATAAATAAAAGAGAAAGTAAGTTAGAGTCCTGCACATCATCATCAATACACTAGGCCATGGACAGAAATACAAAAGCATACCTGGGCATACTAGCAGAGGGATGGCTCTGAGGGTCTTCTTAAACATGATAACATCAAGAGATGGCCTTAATAGCTAGTCCTTGAAGGGCAACTACTTACTTGTTTTATCCAAGAGATCATCAAAAGCTTGATTTCTCTCTTCAGATAGAATTATCCTTTCCAGGTATATACCTGTTTATATGTATAGATGGTAGTATTTTGAAAGGTAGGTTAACTTGAGATTTCATAAAGAGAAAGGCTTGGTGAGAATGGCCAAACCCATTTCTATGGTGGGAACCACATGCAGTTTATTCCACATACAACCAGTGAGCCATCAGGATGTTATCAAGATTTTTAATTAGCATCAGATTCTGCTTTCTCCTCACTAGCAAACTGGTGACAATGTTTAAGCTTTCTGCTTTTCTCATTGAGTGAAGCACACTGGGATCATGTTCCTTGGGGACAGTCAGAGTCTTTTGGTAGGAGTTCCATTTTTTCTGAACTCAGAGAAATGTAGTAGGAACAATTAATGTAGTAGGAACAATTAATTTTATATATATATATATATATATATATATATATATATATATATATATATATATATCATGGAACAGAAAAAAACTGTGGTTTTTTGGTGAAATTATTTATCTTCAGGTGCTGGCCAGTTGACAGTACCATGCCATTCCTTACGCAGCACTATAAAATTCTCTCCCTGTACCCATAACATTTCAGAGGCATATTATAATTCAATTCTGTGTTGCATTTTAGCTCCAAAGACAATTATTTTCCTAAGGAAACTTCCTTTCTTTTCATTCTTCTATTTTTCTCTTTCTCCTTCTATTAATACTCCCTGAACATTCAGTAACTGCTAAATACTATACTGAGAACTGGACGTACCAAGATCAAATTAAACATATCTTTTGGGTTCAACTCAAAGTCCATAGTCTAGTGAAAGATATAGTCAGGAAAACAAAACACCTTGCAGAAATATGGTAAGTGCTGGATGAAAAGTCTGTATAAACTATGATGGAGATAAGTAACATAGTTGGGGAATCAAGGACCTTTAGTGGAAAAGGCGTTGTTAGACGAACAGAATCATTGGAGGGAGAGAAGGAAGGAGTGAGAGGAATAAGAACAAAATTATAGGCAAAATTATCTGCACCTGTGATACGCTAATCATTCCTCATCCTGGTACAAGTTAATCACAGCCATGGTGTGTTAACCATCATGTGTAGGAGTCCTGCCTCTACCTTGCTGAACGCCCTCCAAATATCCTCTCTGAATTTTCTTGCCTCCATGGTACTGTCCCCCAATTGTTTGTTCCTTTTTTCATGTGATGGTTTGATCCTCTCCTCCATGCTCTGAACACCACAATTGCACACATACTGTAATCCTGGTCTCTGTAGATGTGTTCAAGTTTGTCATGAGCCTCTGTCCTAGAATGTCCATGAATCTGAGTGATTATTTCCACTTGCCAGTCTATGGAGAACACACAGTCCTTCTAAAATCTCTACACAGGCATTGATGGATCCTGCAACATCAGTAGACCAGTGCAATCCATTGTGCCAGAGGAGATTTACAAATCCATGGGCTCTTCCTAGACAAAATTGTTGGTGGTAGAAAGAACATTTTCTTGGAATTTTTTCTTGCATTTGCAATTTTCTTGCATTTGCAAATTTTTCTTGCATTTTGATTGGTGCTACAAAAGTTAATCAAACCCTCAAATGTTCTCAGGTATTTGTCTATAATGCCAAATGTGGAACCACCACTAAAATTCTCCACAGTGCATCAAAATTATGTTTTAAAATTAATTTTAAAAGTTCTTTTGGTTCAAAATAAAATCCTACATCTTTTCCCACCACAAGGGCAAAATTAAATATCTCATTTTGGGTCTTGGAAGAAATCCAAGCAGGGTTTATTTGGTAACATGCCTCAAGTCATTAAACCTTTTTTTTTTTTTTTCAATAGGAACTAATTCAATATAATTCAGCAAATATTTGACAATCTGTTATATGAACAGGTACTGTTATAGGCTCTCAGGAAAGAGGGAAGGCAAAATGAATAAAATAGATATGCACACTGCAAACCATATTGTAGATTCATGAAGAGATTCCTATGGGAAACAAAGAGGCAGAAACATGGCTTCTACCTAGTCCATGTGTACAATCATCTAAAGCGAAATATTTCAGTTAAGTATGTTATGATGAGACCAGTACCTTTATCATAGGTCCAAGAGTCTGTGCTTATACCTGCCTGAAAAAGGAGAATTTGAGTCCCAACTGGATTGACTTAGTGTGTGGCCTAATACCAATTACTCACCTTCTTTATGCCTTTGTTTTATTTTGTAACCATACTGCCATGGTTTGAATATGAGGGGTCCCCCACTCCAAAGCTCCTGTTAGAGCAGAAATATTTGGAGATGAAATGATTAGATCATGAGTTCTATAACCTAATCAGCCATGCCAGTTTGAATGAGCTGACTGGGTGGTAATGGTAGGCAGGTAGGTTGCGGCTGGAGGAGGTGGGTCACTGGGGTTGTGCTGTGGAAGGGCTGAGGCCTGTTCTTCTGTCTCTCTCTGCTTCCTGATCCTGTCTTCACTTGAGCAGTTCTCCTCTGCTGGGCCCTTTCCCCATGCTGTGCTGCCTCACCCTGGACCGAGAGCTGTGGAGTTGGTGTCTATGGGTTGAAACCTCTGAAACTGTGAGTCCCAAATACATTTTTTCTCCTCTAAGTTGTTTTTGCTGGATAGTTTGGTCATAGTAATACAAAGCTGACTAAAACACATGCTTTTAATGTGAAATGATAAAATTAATTTCACAGGTTGTTGAAAGGATTAAGTAGCACATAGGGACAAAGGCTTTGCCAACTATAGAGGACCCTTTTTGCAGACCCCTCTGGATGGAAAAATACATCTTACAGTTTACTATAGACAACACAGTTAAGAGTTAGAACTCACTGGATTATGTTTCTGACCTGGTCCAGTGCCTTCTCCATGGTATGTCCAGTAGTAGAGCAATGGCCAAGCCAGATGGTCCAGTTCATGGCTGCTTTAAAAGTGTGGTGTAAAAGCAATAGGTAGCATTCCTAGGGTTTCCATTTTTCTGGGGTTAACTGTATTGTGTGGAAGGCAGTAGGGTGGAAGGACAAATTATATCCTGATCTTAGTAAATTTATGTTACAGAACATCTTCTAGGGCTTCCCAAAATGGTCTTCAGAGGCTGTGAGATGGAGTGTGACATTCCTAACTGCCATTTGAGCCACTCAGGCTGGCCTTTGTCCACTTCTCATTCTGTTGGCTAAACCAGAGCTCCCTTTGTTCTATCATGGCCATCGAAACCAAAAGCATTAGTAACTGTCAAAGATTTGTGACTTTCTGAACTGTACAGTTATTACTGAAGCTCGTTTCTCTTCCCAAGCCAGCCTGGGGTTTTGCTCTGGAGTCTCAATTATCTCTTCTTGTGATAGAAGCAAGATGCCAGGTAACATTTCATCGCTTCTTGCCACCTCTCAGATAAATAGGAACCAACATAGCAAGAAAGAGCATCAGCTTCATTAGTGGGCTTTGAGGGCCACCAACTGAAATGCTATCTAAATCAGCTGGAGGATGAAGAGGGTGAATTTTAAGAAGCAAGATGACATGCTGATGAGAGTCCTATCTCCATGAAAACAGATGATTCTGTAGGTTTCTGAACAGATGGATATTCATCTTACATTGTCCTGAGGCAACTGGCAAATGACTCTAACTGAACAGTTTAAAACAAAGGTGAAAAATTATTGTGGTTCAGCAAAACCTCTATACCAACTTTTCTTGGTCTTCTCTAAAGAATCACTGTGAAAGTACAGAGTATGATAGTTTCCTTGGGTCTCAGGCTATTGAAACTCTGGAATAAGCCAGGAGGGCCTTTGACCTAGGAAACAATACCTACCAATTGACACCTGTCCCGTGTTTGGTTTTTGCAGCTCTAGGCCTGCAGATTTAAAGGTAGCATTGTGGAGATTCTGTCTTCATGGTCAGTCAATGGAATCTTTTTCTCCTCCCCAGAAGTGGATAAACATATCCAGTTAAAAGAGATAATTTGGTGCCCTCCAGTGGCTAGATCTGACATCCTCACTCTTGACCTCTCAACCTTTTTCATGCACATGGGAAAGTTACAACTCAATACATTTCTGGAGGGTTCTTTGGTGTTGTGTGTAGAACTTCCACTCTCAGCACACTAATCCACCAGTTTCTCAACGCTATGTAGAATTTGAATGATCAGGAATTGAGGGATCAAGAAATCAAAGGTACATCTCAAGTCCTTGCTTTGCATGAAGACCTAAAAAAGTGACCACCAAATATAGGCATTTCAGTGTCAGCACTATTGCTTAAAACTGCATAGCCTTAGAAAAGCCACTTATCCTTTGGACCCACACATATTTTACATTGAATCAGGGTGTGTGGCTGCATGATCTCTAGAGTCCCTTCAAATATCACCACCCAATGATTATGAAATCCCAGGGAAGGGAGGAATGTTTCCAAATGATGTTTACACTTCAACACTCAGTAGAATGGCTCATACTATTTAGAAAACTTAATTTGCTCTAAGGGTTTAGAAAAGAAGTTATAATGAAGTGCCCACTTATGTCACACATGGCATAAGTAAGCATGCATCTAACAACTAAGGTTCCCACTGGCCCTGTACCTTAGGATGATTAGAGCCACCTTGAAAACTCTTCAAGGGAGAGCATTGGTATTTACTTGCTTGACCAGGATGGGGAACAGATAATTGCATATTTAAAGCACTTAGTACTTGGTACACAAAGATTCAAAGATTACTAAACTAATGAACAGATGAGTAGGAAAGAAAAGAAAATGTTTTAACTCCCTTAATGCATAAGCAGAGAAAGCATCTACTTTTATAGTATAAAGAACTAGAAGAAAAACATCTACCTATGTCTAAAATTGTAAGAGCCCTAATTGAGGAGATAGCTAAGATGGTAGTTAGCTGTGAGCCATAAAGGTGTTCAAGCATTTCCACCTGATATTCATACATTTATCTAAGAATCTTTTTATGCCCGTGAACACTGTGTGACGCACCTGTAAGCTCGAGCTGTAAGCACTTGTCCTTGTTAAATCAAAATGTATTTAACCAGGTGAGGGTTAGTGGCTATGTGGGTTAGAGTTAGAGTGTGATAGTGGTTGGAGTTCGAGAGGTTGCTGGAGCTGGAGAGAGAAGTTAGAAGAGAGAATAATAAAAGAAATTTTTCATTTCCATCCTGCCTCTGAATTTTCTCCTGCAGCATCGTTGCTCCAAGCGGCAATCGCTTCAGGCAGCAACATAAAATGATCCTCTTTCTTGCCCTGACCCTTACTCAACTCTTTGGCCATGGCAAATCTTATCATTAGAGACCCATCTCTCCCTTTGGGTTGGCTACCTCCAATGTCTTTTTATGGAAGAAGATGACTGAGAAGGATTATACTTTGTAGCTGATAGCAGAAAGTCAATAAAAGATTGATAAATGGATACAGGAATGTATCAAGTTATTATTAGTCATGGGAAATTTTGAAAGTATTTGTTTGAAGATGACTAAAGGATCAGTCCCAAGAAGGGAAAAACAAAGTGAAAGAAACTGGCAGGATTTGTAGGCTATTGTTGGTGATAACCCATAGAATATGAAAACTCTATTTGGATATTGAAATGGGGACATTGATTAGGCAGGAGAACATGTTTGACCCTAGATTGAATTGTCCTGCAAAAGACAGTAGCTATTCATTACATATGATCACTGAACATTTGAAGTATGACCAGTTCAAATTGAGAAGTGAACATAGTATAAAACATACATTACTTTTTGCAAAAAAATCTGGTGCGAAAAAAATAATGCTTTTGAAGACATGATGCAAAAAATATAATAATCTCATAAATAATTTTAAACTGCAATTTTTAAGGCCAGAGGCAATGGTGGCTTTAATCAATATGTAGCAATGATGAGAAATGATGGGATGCTGAGTGTATTTTGAAGTTGGCACCCATGTGATTTGCTGACAGACTGAATGTGGGGTGTGAGTGTTAGGAGGCAAGGATGACACCAAGGATGGATCTGCCATTCATTGGGGTGAGGGAGTGTGTGGGAAGGATATAAAGAAGTCAGGCCAGAAGACGTTAAATGATTCACCCAAGGTCACACTTGTAAGTCAGAGGGAAACAGAGTTGTTTGAATTGAACTATCAATTCAATTGAACTTGGAGATCTGATGGTCCTCTTTGTGCTTTATAGATACAAAATTGGGGTTCTAAAGAAGGGAAGTAATTTGCTCAGAGCCACACAGAAAATGAAGAACAGAGGCTCTAGGATGGATTTCCTGACTGCTAGACTTGTTCTTTTATGCTACTGAACTTTAACCGTGAAGTTAAAATGAAACCAGATTTAACTGTGTCTTTAAAAGCATTGAGGAAAGAAGAATCACTAGAGACACTTTGGGGAGACTCTTAAATCCCTCAGTTAAAGCATATTCTAGACTCTTGAATGTTAGTACTAGTGAGATATATGGCTACCCCACTTGAATTTGGAATGAATGAAATAATCTGTCTTTAAAACTTATTTAGGGTCAAGGTGAGCAATGGTATCTATCCCTTAATGGGAAAAAGTATCCATCAAGCATAAAAAATTTCATCTTCAACCACAAGAAATCTTACAACTTAGCTCAGAGTGAGAGAGACAAACTAGAATAAAATAGAATACAAAAGCCAACCTTTAAAATTTTTTCTCTTGAATGAGAGCTGGGTGTGTTAAAAGAGTTTAGTGTTTTATCTCTTAGAATGTAAGATCCCAATATATTATGTCATCTATCCCTTCATCCCCATTGATATTTTTTTTATAAAAGTTCTAATCTGCATGGTTTTTAGTGATATATAAATATGCATATCTTACATTTGGTATGAGTAAGCTATTGCCATGATAATGTCATGTAACAAACTACACCAAAGATTAGTGGCTCCTGTAATGGAGAATCTGGATGACCTTTGTTCCCAGTTCCTGGGAGGTAGCCTCTAAGACCCAGTACTTTCCCAAGTGATAGGCGTGTCATTGTTATTTATGGTAGGCCCTGACATTTTATGTTTCACTTGAGATAGGAGCTGGCCATGCCAGAAAAACCAACCATGTGATTAAATGGTGGGTACTGAGCCATGAGCTCTTGTCCTGACCTCTGGGGAGAAGAGGCAGACTGTATATTGAGCCACAACAAGTAAGGATTCAATCATCTGTGCCTGTGTGGACACCAAAGCTTGGGTGGGCTTCCTGGGTGACAACCAGGTGCTAGAAGGGTAACTCACCCTGACTCCGTGAGAGAGGACTACAGAAGCTTCCTGTTTGGAAGCCTCCCAGACCTTGTTCTGTGTCCATGCATTTGGCTGGTTCTCATGCATATCTTTTTGCTATAACACTGCATTCCTAAGTATAAGATTTTCTTAAGTTCTTTGAATCACTTTACAAAATTATTAAATCTGAGGGAGTAGTAAAAACTACTGAGAATGGTGTCAATTGAACAGAAGTGAGGGTGACCAAGGTGACTATCAACCTTGTTGCTGGTGTCTGATGTTGAGCTGTCTTAAGACTTCACCTGTGAAGTTCGGCCTAAATTCAGTGAGTTTGATGTTTGGTGTCAAAAGTCATTGCAATTACAAATATAAGCATTTTTTTATTTCCTTTCAATCATGTATCAAGGGTCAGTTGGACATTTTTGCTTCACAGCATGGTAGGGCTCAGATCCACGTGTCAGGTTTCATGTAGGTGTCTCATTGTGGATCTCGGGCTGCCAGGGTCAGGGACACCTGGTCATGTCCTCTCCATGCTGATTACAAGAGCACAGGGAATAGGCCAACCACATAAGCACATTTTAAACTTTTGCCCACATCTAACAACATTTGTTGATAAAAAAGAATCTGAAGGATTCAGAACTTAATGGGTGAGATATAAGCTCAATCCTATCATGAGATGATGGCAGTGGTATGGACATATCATTCTGCTGTGGGAGGAATGAGATCATTGACAAATGTTCCACACACATGCTGAAGATGTGAGAGAAAGAGAAGACTTAGGTGGCACCCCCAGAACAAATGGTCTCCAGTGCCATCATCTGATAATTGTGATCCTCAGGTTTGCCCTGCCAGCATCTCTTTGTCAGAACTTCTCCCTGGGAAGCACTCAGTGTTCCCCAGCAACTCTCCTCTTATTTCACATGTGCCTATTCCATTAAAAGACAAAACAAAACAAGAGTTCTACTGCTGAAAGGACCATCTTCAGATGTTGTCTGCCAGTTGCTATCTATGTGACCTTGTATAAGTACATAACATCCAGGTGACTTGAGCTTCTTTATCTGTAAAGTGAGCATATTTTAACTATCTCACAGGATAGAGGTGACGACTCAATGAAATAGTACATTTAAACCCTTAGAATAATAACTGGGACAGAGTATGAATTCAGTATGTATCAGACATTCTTCTAAGTACCTATATGCATTAATTCAATCCTAAAAACAACAGTAAAAATCTGTGAATTTTGCCTTTGGATCATGCCTCATGTACCATGAGGATGAAACTGAGGAATGTAGTCACAGTCTATAGGAGGCAGAGATGGATTTTGAACTCAGGTAGTTAGGCAACTATATCTAACTGCATTTTACCCTAAATATGCTATACTGTCATCTCCAGAGTTCAACAAATGTTTTTGTGGTTGTTCTTGCTTTTATTTGAGCACATCCTTTAGATCTTGCCCTTTCACAGAGAGGCTTATAAAAAGGGTTCTTTTTGAATACATTCCACAATAGTCATAAGAATATTTTAAGTAAATGTATTTTTCTATCTCTTTACACTCATTTATTTCTACCCCACTTGGTTACAGATGGAGTTTGATATTTTTTGATGAAAATATAGACAATATGACAAGAAAAAAAATTAAAGGCTTTGACTTAGAGATTATTTTTTTCTACATAGTAAGAAATTCTTTTAAAGTTCTTCCATGGGTTCTTACAAGGGAGACATGGGTGATATTTTGGATATGCTATTATATGGCTCCTATAATTACACTCAACCAAAGGGAATAGTGCCAAGGCACACTATTGTGAAATTAATTTCACGAGAGGCCAGGTCAAAGTGGAGGGTTGCAAAGCCCAGTAACTCAGCTTGAAGAATCTAGCAACAATTGTTCCTCATACTCCAAGTGTAATTAGGAAGGTATGATTGACTTTTTAATAAGGACATTGGAATTGTGCATCCAAATGTATGCTGTCTTTCTGAGTCATCCTCTTGGGAGGTGAATCTATGTTCCTTATGCTACTGTGACTCAAAATTATTTTTGAAAAATATGCATTTGGTGCCAGTTTAAGGAATCAAATAACACCATCAGTGTCACTATTCTGTAGCTATAAATTGCATCACTTAAATTTATCACCAGCCACCCTAACCACCACATTTTTATCAACCAAAGAATTATCACATACTTTGGCTTCATAAAAATATGAAGTTACCTTTAAAGAAGGTACATTTGCTGCCAATAAAAGTGATCAAAATAATGTTGTTGGGGTTTCAGAATGCCAGTACATAATGTCCCTATCTTCCCTTGCTGAATTTGGAACCAAATTAGAGATGGATGTAGGAGTAGGATAATTATAGAGCAATTGACCATGTTTATAGTATTAATGCTGATTGAGATCTGTGGAAATATAAGCTTGCTACTCCACCAACCCTGACTAAATGTCCCACCCAGTCACAAATTGCCAAGTTACCAGGAAACCTCTTGTGCAGGTGCACTTTTCTCCCATATGGGTATCAGATCTGTGTGCATATCTTGGACAGGCCACAGTAGCTGCCTTGCAATAACCCAGGGAAGAGAGAGAAGATGAGAAAGACAGTCCCCAGGGCTTCCAGGAACTATAAATTCATTACAGTTAAATGAGTAACATGGACCAATTAAAAGCATCTAACTAACAGGAAACTCACTCCTCCTTCCTAAGAGATCTTGCACTGAAATAAGCAATTAGACCTTTAGCTAATGTTGTCTTGAAGAAATGTGAGGTCAAGGGAAAGGAGGTTCCTCAAACTGATACCCTCAAAGACTCAAGTTGCATAGAGGTTGTGAACAAAGGCTCCAATCCTGGAATGAACATAGATCATCTCAAGGTGACTACCCTAAAGTTGAGAAACTTAACTGGTTGAATACAGTTTAGCATTTGGTGAAACAATAGTTGATATGACTATGTTTACAAAATCCTGCACATTGCAGATATTTGCCAAAGGCATGAAATAAGGTTATATACAAGGCTTGCAGTTTAGTTGAGCTACACTTGTACAGAGCATCAAATAAAACTCCAACAGTGAAGGATTCTGAGCACCCTTATAAAGGTTCTCAGGTGCATTTCCTCAGACACCTGCTAGGCTAATCACTTTAAGACTCTAAAATGTCAGAGATATACAGGAAGTCTCTATAGTCTAGTCAAATCAATGCTGGCTGGCTTAAAAATTTCCATGTCTTTAATCCCAGTCACTTGGGAGAATTAAAGCAGGAGGATTGCAAGTTCAAGGCCAGCCTCAGCAACTTAGCAAGACACTGTCTCAAAATAAAACAATAAAAGCAATTGAGAATGTAGCTCAATGGTAAAGCACCTCTGAATTCAATCCCAGTGCTACTGTCAACATCATGATGATGATGATGATGATGATCACCACCATCATCATCATCATCTAATCCTAGGTACAATGTTGTTTCACAAGTTGCAATTATTTGTAAGTATTCCAAATGCAATTATGAAAGTAGATTTAGGGAAGGGAGCAAACATGAGAAATTATGAACAAGTCTTCAATTTCCTTTATGTAAGGTCTTTTGATGCACCCTACATCTGATAAACTCAGCAGATATTTATCTCTACAAACACACAGAGTTGTGTCACTGTGACCAAAATACCCAACAAGAGCAATTTTAGAGGAGAAATTTTATTTTAGCTTACAGTTTCAAAGATTTAGTGCATGGTTGGCTGACACCATAGTTTTGGGGCTGAGGTGAGGCAGAACATGTTGGCAAAATAGCATGGTAGAGGAAGGCAGCTCAGAACTTGATGAACAGAAGCAGAGAGAACTCCACTCACCAGGGACAAAAGAGAAACCCCCAAGTTAAACCCTCAGGGATGTATTTCCTCTAGTCACACCCTACTTGCCTATAGTTACCAGCCAGTTAATCCATGTCCATGGATTAATCCACTTATTACTTAGATTACAATGCTCATCTGATCATTTCTCCTCTGAACGTTCTTTCGTTGTCTCACACAGGGACTTGGGGGACACCTCCTGTCTAAGCCTTAACACATAGTAACTGGAAAATATAATTTCTGAATTAGATATTGTTTAATAAATTGATAAAGTGCTTGGAATGTATATTTCAAATTTGATGTTGGCAGTTCATTTAAGATATCACCTAATGTTGATAAATATTTTAAGATTTATTTGTACTTGGGACTGATTGCATAATTTTAGGGTCACCAAGTACTGATCATCTCTTAATGATTGTCAGTCTGTCTTTCCAACTACTGTTTCCCTCTATTTTAACTCTACCCTACAGTTCTCATCTAGCCCCATTTGATGTTTTTTCTACTTATACTTTGTTCATATGTGGGCATATTTGGTATTGTACCATCTAGATGATATAGAAGTCACTCAGAAACAGGTGCTTCCTTTAAGGGGATTATAATTTTAAAAAGAGAAATAAGCATAAATTACTTCTAACTAAGCAGAGCATAGTAAATGTCATGGACAAAGAATGGAGAAAATGCTGTGAGAATTAATTCAGAAATTGAAGTGGTTATTTCTGTCTGGCAATATCAAGGAAGATTTCATGGAAAAAGCAAATTTGAACTGGGTATTGAGTAGATAGGATTTGAACATGAAGACACCAGGAGAGGGAGATATGGAAAACAGCATACCCATAAACTTGGAAATGGAAAATTGTAATGCATTCCCTTAGATTATAGGATACAATTGGTTTGCTAAGGGATAGAATGAGAAAATTGGAAAGCAAGGGTAGGGTCAGATTTAAATACACTTGCATGCCTGATTCACTGGGAATAGTAAAATAGGGAACTGACTGGCAGAGCAGAGCTGTTACCCAGGCAGAGTGGTAAAGGCATTACTAAGAAAGATGCATAAAATAGCAAAAATCTGAAGGCAAGGGGAGTGTTTGGAGGCTGTTGGAAATCATGTTCTGGTATTGATTCAGAATTCTTTCCTCCACTTAGGGTTTGCACCTAGTACCTGTTAACACTCATACTGCTTCTTTGACTCAACTGTTCTGTAAATTTCCCGAAATGTGATTCAGATATTTACAGCCACATCACATGCTGAAACGCACCTTCCCACAGTGCTTGTGCGTACACACACACCCATGCCCATGTGCACACACTCAGCCAGTCTCTTCTGGCCCAGAAGATATCTCCCAGAAATGTAACTATGTATTCTGTTGAAATACAGCTTGCACTAGGTTTATGCTCTCCTTTTCTTAAATATCCTTTTAAATTACAAAGTTCAATCCTCATATTATGTCTTGTCCTGTTGACACACACAGGTTACATAGGATGCCAGGAATAGGTCATAGGGCATCATATGAAAAACAAGACATGAAATTCTTCTGTGTAGTGCTAGGAAGTGCACACATTCAAACAGCACTTTTTTATTTTGGTGAAGGGGCAATATGAATTTACTCTTATATTTTTTTACTCTCACTCAGAATATTTAATCCTAACCAGAGCATCTAATTTTATTTTTCTCGAAAAACCATGCCATGCTTACTGATCTTCATATTTCTAGTATCTAGCACAGGCTGGGTGTGTAGCAGGCACACCCACAACATTGGCTGAATGAATTAATGAATGATAAATAAGTGAGTTACTGTTGGTTTGGAAATATTTTATAATGTTATGAAAACATCATTTTGTTAGGCTGTTTCAGCCTTGGCCATACAATCTTCCCAATTATCTCCATTTCTCTTTTCTCCCCCCTTATTATCTTGAACCATTTATTCACTCCTTTACTTTGCTTTTCTGTCTCCCTCAATTTTCCACTTCTCCTTTAAAGAACATGATGAATATTAATTATGTTTTAATATACAAAAATAGCACCCTCATTGCCTTTGATTTTTCTTTGAGTTGCCCTTACTCTTTTCTATGTCTCTTTTGATTTCTCATTATTTTTTGTGAAGCTAAATCAATGAGCCCCCTTTTCTCATTTTATCTCCTTTCTTCTTTTTGCAACTGCCTTTCATTTCACTTTCCTTTAACTATTTTGTCTCAAATTGTTTATGGTCATATCCCTCACTTTACACAGATAGCATCTAAATGCAAATAGTTCCCAGAAAAATCACAGAGTGGCAGATGAAAATAATGCTTTGAAATAAACACTGTATATTCAGTGGGTTCCCAAATCAGCATCAGCTAAACAAATGCCAAATAGCAGTCCTTAGAGACACAAGATTAGTATGTTTTGAAATAAGAAGTTATCTTCCCCATTTCTTTAACTTCCCCTTTCATTTTTTTTCCTTTTAAAATACCATAAAGGATTCTTGCAAATTACAAAGAAGTCTGTTAGCTGAAACTTTTGGCTTCTTATCAGAGAATGCATGTGTGACTTTAGACAAACAGATAAACAAATGGGATAGGGAAGGAAGAAACATCAACTTGACTTGCACACTAGTCAATTTAGACCACAGAGAGGCAGGTTTTGTATGCCATCCAGACCTTTTGTGAACATATGTGCCTCATGAAAATATTCCCCAAAGATTCAAACCTCTCTGAATAATCAGTGCACTTCATTAAGGTGGACCTCTCTTAGTTTATGATGGAGTCAACAGGAGCAAAGGATACTGCATTTCCTGCCTGTGAAAAGGAAAGTTTGAATCCACCAAACAAATCTGAAATATCATTTTTGCACTTAGTCACTTGATTGTTTAGGCAAAATGCAACCTGTTTGAGCCCCTATTTCCTCATATGGAAATGTGGTGAGTACGTATCATTTGAAAGGGTTCTAGGAGGGTGAAACATAGCTGTGTCTATAAAGGGACTTATGGGGATACTTAACACTTCTGGGATCCATAACCTGTGACAGTTACACTACTTTTATTATAACTACTAACAAATCAAAATAACTACACAAATCAAAATAACTACATTCCAATTTTTCTGGAATACACAGGATCTTTCTCACTTTCTTGCTGTTGCACATATAATCTCTTTAACAAAACTACCGTTCCCCTAGTTAATGTAAAATTAGAAACTTTTATTCATCCTTTGAAACCCATCTGTTGAGACACCCTGTCAGGGATCACCCAGAAGACCCTAGGAAGTTTTCCCTGACCTTCTTGTGGGAAAATAGAAACCAATATCTACCCAGTCTTTTGGGTGGGTGCCAGGCACTATCTTAGGACCTAAGGATATGATTGGGAGCAGAGAGTAAGAAAAAATCATATGTAGCTTCCATTCTAAAGTAAGATATGGGCAAAAATCAAAATAAATGAAATAGAATAAAAGACAGCAATCAGTGCCATGGAGAAAATAAAGCAGAACTCACAGAATGCCAACTCTTCAGTTTAAACAGACTAATTGGGAAAGATAACTTGAGCAAAAATGTCAAAGAAGAAAGAATAAACTTCTTGGAATTTGGGCCCAGAGGCAGAGTGATGGTGTAACAGGGCTTCACTTGATGCTTTGACTATATACCTTGTGGCTTTGAAACTTACGTGTTTTTTTTTTTTTTTTTTCTCTTTTTCCCATTCTTCTTTTCTCTAAGCTCCTCCTTCCTGATCTCCTCTCTGATCTTCTTTTCCCTGATCTTCTCTGATATTCTTTTCCCTAAACTTCTCTCCCCTGACCTTCTTTTTCCTGATATTCTCCTAATTTCATTTTTTTCTGATCTTTTTCCTGATGTATCCCTAATCTCATTTTCTCTGAATCACCTCTATAATACCCCTCTGTTCCTTTAGCTGGGCAGAACTACCACCTTTGGGACAGGAGTTCCCTGTGTTTCTCCTTTGCTAGCAAAGGAATAAACCTTCTTTTTCCTTTTTCTCAGAACCATGTCCTTGTTATTGGATTGGCATCGGAGACAAAGACCAAGCTGTTGGCAACAATGGGAGCATGAAGACACTCTAGACAACCACTTTCCTTTGTACTCCTTTTAAAGTATGTCTACTTTTATTAATGCATCCATTAAAATGTTTTATAACTATTGAGTGTTTAAATCAAGTGTATTTATATTATGTGAATTAGATATTTTCTAATTATGTATTTGAATGTCTTACACTATGAAGGCAGTGATTGTCTTGTTATCTATGAAGTCCTGGTATGGAGTGCCTTGTTTTTCAGTGGATGCCAAAAATGTCCATTCAATTAAATTTACCAATAATATTAATCTTCCTGAACAGAGAGGGTGCAGTGTTTCAGCTTCCAAAACAGTTGGGCAACTTAGAAAGGTCTAGGGCTCACACCTGTAATCATAGCAACTTGAGAAACTGAGGCAGAAGGATTCCAAGTTCAAGGCCAGCCAAAGTAATTTAATGAGGCTCTGTTTCAAATTTAAAAAATGAAAAAAAGAACTTGGAATCTTAGGAGATAACACAGATGATAAAGCACTTCTGGGTTTAATCTCTATACCAAATAAATAAATAAATAAAGATGGAAATTCTAGAAGTCTGGTGGGGGTGGTAATCTGCTGTTGGTTCATGAGCAGTGCAGTGGCCAGTGCCACATTCTCTGTTGCCTCTTACATTCCTTATTTTTTTTTTCTCTTGCTAAACTGCTTCCTCAGAGGATACTTTCTAATCAGAAGAAAGATATTTGACATGTGCCCATGTCAATTGGTGTCATATAGTGAAAGCAGCAGTTGGTAGATGCTAGCCTTTTTGTAGCTGTTCTCAGTTGTTGCTATTTGCATACTGGAAATGCAGCCATGGCTTCTTATGGTTGTGAGGGACCTAGTAGTAGCTAGCATGGGTATCATAACTTCTATGCCTACAGAACTGGGTAGGTGACATTCAGGATTGTGGCTATGGCTAATAGGAGAGACACTTGTCTAAACTTGGCAGGCAACTCAGAGCCAGCCCTTTGGTATCAAGATGCAATGAATGTTGAGTCTTTTCAGTGTGTTCTGAAGCAGCTATAAATCTATTTATTATATAAAATATTATTTTTTCAATGTTGACAGAATATGTAAATTTTTTAAGTGGAAAATATGCCAAAACAAAATGCCAAACACCACACCTGGGCATTGACCCCTGTCTGTTATTTGGGTACACCCTCCTATTATATTGGTAGGGAAAATGACAAGCAGGAAAACCCAAGGCCATGGCAGTGAGGCAGAGGCAGAGTTAGAACTAGAACCTGCAGAAAGCAAGGCCACCACAGAAAGAAATCATTTTCTTTCTCAAATGCTGATAATGTCTACTGCCTTTAAAATAAATACGTAGCTCTGATATTCACACGCATTCCAAGACATCACATATCCTTTTGCTTTCAGTTTGTTTGAAGGTTGAGTGTAGAAACAACTTCTGTTACATCTAAGATCAAAACATCAGGATTTGGAACATTTGTGTGCTCATTAGAGTTAGTGTCAAATGTGTCTCCCTGACTCACACCTACCTGCCATTGAAGGGAAAGTGTCTTATCAACTATTTATGGTAGACCCCAGGGGTTTCCTCTCCAGAGATCCAGAGCATGTAATTTTCACCACTGTGTGGCAACCGCTGTGTTTCCTCCACCTCTGCCTCTGCTCCCAAACGACCCTGGATGTGTCAGTCACTGGCATTAATATGGCTATGAGTTTTGCCTATCAGCTTCCTGATTCTTAAATTGCTCCAGGACATTGCCTTGCTACACCAGTAGCATGCTGGGAAAGCAGGGAAGCCTGTCCCTGCTCCAGTGCCCTGCCATATTTTGTTATAAAGATCCTGGGAAATCTTTTTGCCCTCCCAAAGTCACAGAATGTTCTGCATGTGTGTGTGTGCACATAGGTGTGTAACAAGGAGAAAGACAGTCAACCTGAATGCTCAAGATAGAGAGATGAGAATATCTGTCAGTTTTAATTTATAGGCTAACATGATCACGAAAGATCATTTAAAACTAAAGGTAAATGATAATGACACAATATCAATTTTTTATTGGATTTTTTAAGGATTCCAGTTTTTGTAATTTGAAGAAATATATCAGTTGATTATTATTTAATTAATGATAATTATTTAATTAATGAATGGATTTCTTGGTCAATTTTTAGGTGTCAGGTTTATCTAAGGGTAATTTATATTAACAAAATTTATCCTCTTAGAGTGGAGTTTTGGGTAAGTTTTGAAAATTTATAGATATAGCCCTAATCAAGGCACAGAACAATTTCTTTCCCCAAACAGTTTACATGTTTACAGTTTTGCAGACCATCTTCTACCCTCTTGCCAACAGTTATATAGTCTGTGTTCCTACAGTTTTGTCTTCCTAGAAATTCAGATAAATGGGTTCACACAGTATTAGTGTTTTGTGGATGACTCTTTTCACATATCATAATGCTGTAGAGATTCATCTACAATGTTGCATATATTAATAATTTGCTCCTTTTTCACTGTTGAGTGGTATTGTATTGTATGAATATATGATAATTTGCTTATCAATTGTTAGAAGGTTGAGTTGTTTCCAGATTTTGGCTATTATGAATAGAGCTGTTATGAACAATTGCATGCAGGTCTTTGTGCAGACAAATGTTTCCATATCTCTTAGAATAGGATTGCAGGGTTATGTGATAAATGTAGGTTTCACTTAAAAGAAATGCCAAAAGCTTTTCCAAAGTGGCTGTGCCATTTTACCTACCAATAATATATGAGAATTAGAATTATTCCACATCTTCATTCACATTTGGCATTATCAGTCTTTTAAATTTTGGATATGTTTGACAGCTAATTTTTTTTGTGTCATCATGACTGAGCCATCATGCCCAGATATTTGATCAAAATTTTGGATGTTTCTGTGAAGATATTTTTGCATGATATTAAATTTAAATTGTAGATTTTAAGCAGATTGTTGCTAAAATGTTACTGTGACAGCTCATGTATGTGTATATACACATGTATACATTTATATGTATACACACATACACATACACACATCCAGGTGGTTATGTATCTCTGGGGGATTCTGATGTAATATTTTAGCAAGCTATGATGGTATTGTGGTTTTAAATAATTTAATGACTAATAATGTTAAATATTTTTCTGATGCCTGGTATTCTTGAACAATTTCAATGTGCTTAATAACATTAGCATATCATCTTTAGTGAAGTGTTTGTTCAAGTATTTATCTTTTTTTAGTGGAGTGGAAGGGAGGACTTTTTGGCTTATTATTGAATGGTAAGAATGTTTTACATACTCTGGATCTTTTATATACATACAAATCTTTTATTTGATATGTGCCTCCCAATTTTTTTCCTTGTATTTTCATTTTCTTAACAGTGTTTTTAGAAGAATAAAGTTTTAAATTCTGGCCAAGCTTTATCAGATCTTATGTATGCCTCACTCTTTAAGTACTATTAAGGATACTTTTAACTAACCCAATTTTGAAAAGACCTTTATTTGCTTCTAGAAATTTTATAGTTTTATGTCTTACATTTAGGTCTATGATTCATTTGGAGACAGTTTTGGCATGTGTTGTAAGATGAGGGTTTAGATTCACTTTTAAGCACAGGACTATTCAATTGTTCTGGTGCCATTGTTAAAATGGCTGTCTTTCCTCTATTGAATTGCATTTTTATGCTTCAGAAGAATCATTTAATTGTATTTTTTACGTCTATTTATGAATTCTTCATTCTTGTCTATTGAGTCATATTTCTATCATGTAGCAAAGATACTGTAAATATACACTGAATCTTGAAGACAGTTGGTAGAAACCTTCCAAATTTTTCTTTTTCAAATTTCTCTTGACTATTATATGTCCTTTGTATTTGCAAATATATTTTAGAACTCTCTTGTAATTTCTGTGAAAATGTGGTATGATTTTGGTTGGGATTATCCTGAATCTGTAGATCAGTTTGGGAGGATGGACATTTTATGGCCTTTCTCTCCAGTTCTTTGCACTATCTTTAACCCACTAGTAGCATTGCTCCAGAGGTGGGACATCTGTGAAGAATTAAATGGAGTGACACATGTACTACTTATGGTAACTTGAAATAAATAGTACATTTATGGTGTTTAGTTCTTTCAAGAAAAGCAATGGGTAAGTGATTAGAGAGTTCAAAAAAACATACATATTCACATACATATTGATATATGCAAAATATATGAAGGATATATAATCTCTAGATTATGATTTCCAACTTATTTTAATACACCTGTGTTAATCTAATTGAGATATTCAAAGAATTGAAAACTTGAGACTTACTGGGTTACTTTCCACTAGCAATGATTTGCATATATTTTGATAAATTTATCCTTAAGTATTTCATATTTTTAATGTTACCATAAATGGTATTTTAGTTGGGCATGGTGGCCCATACCTGTAATCCCAGTGGTTCAGGGGGCTGAGGCAGGAGGAACATGAGTTCAAAGCCAGCCTCAGCAATGGCAAAACACTAAGCAACTAACTACAAAATAGGGCTTGAGGATGTGGCTCAGTGGTTGAGTGCCCCTGAGTTCAATCTTTGGTACCCTCCCACAAATAAATAAATGGTATTTTTTAAACATTTTCTTTCCAAATGACTTTGAATGTAAAGAAATGCAATTGATTTTTGTACAAAGATTTCTGTTTTGTAAGTTGCTATGCTGAAAATTCTACTGGGTTTAAATTTTTTTAAGATTTTCTACACACCTGATTTTTTGTTTGTAAATGGCAATAGCTTAAAGCTTTACAGCTATTTGAATATTTAATTAATGCCTTAAGCCTTTCACCACCCAGTATAATGCTATGCATGGCTTTGGTGCGTATGTTTTTATCAGGTTAAGGTCCCTTACATTTGACTTCACTGGGAAATTTTACCCTGATAGATATTAAATTTTTGTGAAGTGATTTTTTTTTTTTTGCATTTTTAAAGATGATCACACCGTTTTCTTGTTTTTGTTTATTGATACAGTGGATTACATTAATTGATTTTCAAATGTTGAACCAACCTTGCATTCCATGATGTATTACACTCTTTATAAATTGTTGGGAGTTAATTTTCTATTTTTTATTAATGATCATTGTGTTTATATTCTTAAGATATATATTTTCTTGTATTACCTTTACCTGTCTTGGGTATCAGGGTAGTGTTAACTGTACAATAAGAATTGTGAAGTTTTCTATTTTATCCATTTCATCCATTCGTGTGAATGCTGTGTGAATTATTTCTTCCTTAGCTATTTGGTAGATTTCACAAGTGAAGCCAAATAGACTGAGGGATCTTCTTGCTAATCCATTTATATTTGCTTGAGACTTGTGTTATCAATTTAATTTTAATAAATACAGGGTATTTATGTTATCTGTTTCTTTTGGAATAAATTTTGGTGTTCAGTTCTTTTATATATTTCAAGGAATTTATCTGTCATATCCAAGCTATCAAATAAATGGCGTCATAAAATCTCATTATTATCCTGTTATGTCTATTAGTTCTCTTGTTTTGGTGATTTTTGTCTTCTATCTTATTTTTAAAAATTTTATTAACATAAGTAGTTTTTAATTGTGTTGAACTTCTAAAAATCAAATTCTGATTTCTTTATCTTTTCTGTTTCATTCTTTATTATTTTTTCCTCTCTCTTACTTTGGGTTTAGTTTATTTTTTTTTCAAAGTTTCCTGATTTAAACTTTTTATTCTTTCTAATGCAAACATCTTGTGCTGGAAAATGCCCTTTGAGCATTATTTTAGATGCATTCCCACAAAATTTTATGTGAGATATTTTAATTTCATTTAGTCCAAATTATTTTCTAATGTTCAATATTTTTTCTTCTTTGGCTATATGTGCTATTAAATATGTGAGTTTTATATTGCTACCATTTGAGTACTTTCTTGTATTTTTCTGTTGTTGATTAGGTAATGACACATGGACAGAAGATACATTTGCATGATTTCAGTGCATTTATATTTTTTGAGATTTGTTTTGTTTTTCAGAATAATATCACATCTTTGGGAATGTCTGTTTGCCATTGAAAACAAAGTGTATTCTCCTGTTGTTGAGTCACTTGTTCTACAAATCTCAATGATTTCAAGTTATTTCATAGTATTTTTCATATACTTTAAATATTCACTAATTCTTTATTTAATTGTTGTTTCACATACTGAAAGGAATATTGGAATCAGCAACTATTGGTCGATAATATGTCTGTTTTTCCTTTCAGGTATGTCTGTTTTGCTAAGTGCTGAATATTTGTTATCTCAATTATTTTTATAATAATTCTTTGTATAAGGCTGCTAGTGTGAATAAGTACTATTATTATCTTCACTTTGCAGATTATAAAACATACATATGGAAAGGTTTTATTACTTGCCCAAATGACATACAATTCATATGTAGTACAGATGAACCTAGCCATTCTGACTCTAGAACTTACATTTGGTAAAATATTAAGTAAAATGAGAATGCATAATTACTATATTTTTTATTTAAAAGAGGGTAAGATAAAGTAGGGAGCAAAAGTAGATCTCAGTATGTGGGAGATTATATGTAATTTATTTTCTTCTTTTTACAGTTCTAAGTTTTATAACTCAAGATTGTCAGTTAAAAATCAAAAATGTAACTGAATCATTATTTTATTTGCATTTATTCACAAAAGTAATTAAAAAAGAATGCAAGCATTGGATACACACTTTATTGTAGATTACTATTTATCTGAATAATAATTTGTTGTAATTTATCTAACCAAACCTTTTATTTCTTTTCAAAATATGTATTAATTTGCTATAAATAAGGCTGTTCTGAGTGCTATTGAGTGTAATACTTCATTTTATTCTGATTATTTCCTTAGCATAAATTCCTGGAAGTATATGACTAGCACAGTTGTCAAAACAAACCTATTTATTTTTTGTTGGTTTGCTTTGTCTTTAGACTAGTTTATGCAGAAGCTATGTTTCTGTAGAAAAAGATACTACCAAAGAGAATACAGCATTCTCATTAGTTGTTTTAAGAAACACTTTCTTGAGCCCTAGCACAAGGGAGATACAGAGTAATTTGCTATCTCAAACATAAGAATTTACATAGTTTTCATAGTTTAAACTAAGAAATCTATACCTGGAAGGAATGAAGAAAAAAGGAGATAGATTTTGAGATCTCATTATTTTTAAAATATTTAAATAACAGCCATTCTTTGGAATGTGATTTTATACGTATACCTAATATGTTTTTAATGTGACATCTACACTGACTTAAGGTTAGATGAAATTATTTTAAAAATAGATTTAAAACAATGACTCTTGTGCATATTAGTGGCCACACTTACCTCCTTCAATCTTGATAACAGGTGAGCAAGGTCTGGTAAATGTCATAGAAACAGGAGATAGAGCAGTCCTGAGCCCATGAAAGCCAGACCCGGGATTACTGTGAATAAGTACTATTATTATCTCCACTTTGCAGACTAGGAAACATACATATGGAAAGGTTTTATTACTTCCCCAAATGACATACAATTCACAAGGTGTTCAATACATCCACGTCAGAGCTACATATTATATCACCATTGGATTGACCTAATGTTCTGGGATTTCTTCAGATTTTTCTTTTAATTTCTTAAAGGGAGACTCACATTTCAATTTCATATTTACTCTCCCTAGCAAGGAGACTTATGTTACCCTGTTTAAGACTAGTTGAAGTATTACCAAAAATAAATAAATAAATCTAAAAATTCTGTTTTATGATTTGGTAAACAGACTCATGTGTGGTGTTGAGATTTCTTCCTCTTTCCTCTGTTACTCTCCCACTCTTTGCCCTTAGGTACCTAGCATTTTTTTTTTTTTTTTTTTTTTTTTTTTTTTTTGGTTTTCATATGTTTGCAGTGACATTTATCTTTATCTCTGAATCTAATGCTACAAAAAAGAAAGGTCTACTTTGTTTTATTCATTAGAGGTTATTCTTATGATTAAAGATAATGAATCAAAATGAAATTCTTTTCATTTAGGCTTTTTGTTCCCCCAGATGATATTGTGAAATATCATCAGTACCTACTTATCCCTGTGGGCTCATTATTGGGACTAATTCAGCCACATTTATCAGACAAATTGATGTTCTTCTTTAGGATTTTGAGATGTGTAGGCTACTTTTTGGATTAATGGATATTTTTACAAGAAAAAAATCACTCCATTTTTATAGTAAATTTTCTCACTGTTCAGGGATTGATTTTATTCAATTTTTGGTAGGTTGATACATATATACATGCACACACACATACATACATATTAAGAAATACATATATATAGGAAGATATATAGATAGAGCTTATTGTGGAAATACAAGAACTCAGGAGCCATACCATACATGTAGTGCATCTAAGTGTATGTCTATATGTGTGTATGTGTGTGTGTGTGTGTGTGTATGTATGAATATATAAATATTTGTATCTCTTCATATATGTATGTTGGCCAGCTAAAAGTTGAAATACAAATACACAAGGCACACAAATATAAATGTAATGATTTCTGACTTCTTATATGCCTGAGGATATATTTAGTTTTGGTTTTAAACATGTAAGAAAGCATGGTAGAAAACGTTTCTTACAGAAGGTTTTTCCAGCTTGGTATGTGTTGACATACCATCCCTGAACTTCTGTTGTTTTAGATGAGAATCTTGGATTTATTTTTTAAATAACTAAATTCGGCTTTGGTGTTTCTGTATAAGTAGTTTCCTTTTTTTTTTTTTTTTTCCTTCTTATAGTTTCGTCTGTATAGGACATTGTTTTGTACAGTTGTAATGCAAAATTTCTGCCAGAATGTAATATAAAAATTTTGCCAGAGTAAATATGCTTTTGTTCCCCTCTGTTTTGCTGGAAAGTTGATAAGCCTTTCAACCTTGCATTACATTCTCTTGTTGCATAACAAATTACCAACTTAGCAAATTACAGCAATGTACAGTTATTAGCCCACAGTTTCTGTGGGTCATGAGTCTGACCATGGCTTGACTAGGGTCTATATTAAGGTGTCCCAAGGCTGTAGATCAAGGTTTGACCGGTCTGCATTCTCATCTGGAAGTTTGCCTTAGGAAGAATCTGCTTCCAAGCTCATTCAGGTTGTTGGCAGAATTCATTTTTTTTTCAGCTGTGTGACTGAGGACCAGTGCAGGTTGCTGCCTGCTGGCTGTGGCGCCCTCAGCTCTGGAAGATGCTTGCCTCCATAGGCTTTCTTGCAACATGGCAGCTTACTTCTGTAAAGTAGCAGGGATTCTCTCTTCATCTGCTACTCCAGTTTGATTTAAAGTAGTGTAATCATAAGAGTAATGACTCTTCACCTTGGCCATGTTCTCTTGTTTAGAAATCAGCCATGGGTTCTGCTGGCACCCATGGGAGGGTCCATTTGGAGTATGTCCACCCCAAACCCAGGGCTCTTCCATTCAGAAGATACTTTCCTTAAGTCTTGATTATTGGTTCTTTTTCTAATATTTTACTTTATTTCTTAATAATGGTAATTCTTAGTTTTCTTAGCTTGGCATTCTATATTTCTTATGAATTTTTTTATAGGCTCACATGAGAAATTAAATGATAACCAGTTTAAATAGAAGAAATTTAATTAAAAGAGTAGTTTAAAGAAACAAGGCTGAGTTGAACAGGGCTCTGGCAAAGGCCAGCCAGTGGCAGACACAGGGAAGGGAGGAGGGACAATTCTTCGAGTGGTCTTCACCTCTCATTTCTGCCTCGCTCTACAAGCTGCTATTTTTTTTGTGCTTTCCCCATGCTGACTTCATTTGTGCCCATCCATGTGCTGCTACATGTTGGAGGGTTAAGTCAGTGAGCACACAGAAAGCCACTGACACAGTTGGCAAGTGGCAGATGTCTAGCCACAGCAGAAAATTACTGGTTTTACTGTCAGTTTTGTTATTGCTATCTCCTGTGTAAAGTACTGCTGCAGAAGAGGAGAAGCCCATTGCTACTTAAGGCTGGAGGAGGATGAAGGGGCAGACTCATAGCTCTTCACTGTCATTTCAGCATTTGAGCTTCTCTCTTTCTTTTCACTAAATTTTATTGCTTCTTTTTTTTTTTTTTTTTTTTTTTTTTTTTTTTGCGGGCATTGTCTAAGATCTTAAGTGTTTTCCTATCTCACTGATTCTACTTTCTCTTCTATCAATTTTACCATTTACTCATTTCAATATAGAGTTTGACTCCTTGGCTGATTCCATCTTTCATTTCCCTAAAACTTTCTTTATCCATGGTTTCTCTTTTCTTCTTCTCATCCTATGGGTTTTTTCCTCATGGTCCATTCTGTCCTGTGGCTCTAAGCTTTAGTTATATCAAGGTTATACTTTTTTTTATCCTCTCAAGGGTATAAAACATTTTTTAAAAATATTTTTCTGGTTATTAAAAATAAATATTTTTCATAATCATGGAGGTCATGGGTTTGTGTTGGTTCTTTGTCATCAAATGATTTTTTCAAACCAGATACACAGCTGGTGATGCCAGGGCTCTAGCCATATCCCTGTATTCTTCACACCTCTGGGCAGGTAACAGCTCTATACTGTAAGGCCCTGGTTCTGTGCACCTGAAGGCTTTCTCTGGCATGCTTGGGGCAGTGCAAGTGCTGGGGAATTGGCATTCCTAGGAGTAGTCGTCACAGGAGTAGCTCAGTGATGGAATTAGAGTTGCCCAGCTTCATCCCCTCTCAGCACAACTCCAAGGCACACCCTAAGTTCTCCCCTGGAGGTTTGTAGGGGTCTGAGAATAAGTTCTCTGCAGCAACACTCAGTTGTTAAAGGAGTCTTATTGTATTCCCTTTCTTCTATTTCTTCCTCACTCTCTGACTGAGCTTCTAGGACCCTCTCCCATTTGAGCTCCTTGCACTCTGCCTGTCTTATTCTATGGCAGCACATCCCAAGTCAGTCATCTGTCAACACATCTGATGAATGACTTCTTCTTGGTGATGACTGAATCATGGTTTTAGATTTAATACTGAGAAGTAAAATTATATTCGTTGTTCAGTTTCACACAGATTTTCATTTGGCTTTACTTCAGTTTGAGGTGGGATCATTTTCAGTCAATCCTCCCTGACAGTGAACAGATAAAAGTCAGAAAATATGTAATCATCAGCATACTCTGTTTTCTAGCCTTTTCCCATCTTGTTCTCATTCGTGGTCCTTATTTGTAAGGATTATGGGACATGGCATGCTATTCTATCTTCTCTATGTTTCCCTTCTATTAATTTCTGAAACTCTTCATCTTGGGCTGGAAGAAGAGCAAAATGTATTCATGACATTTATGTAGGAACACATGAAAGGGCTGCACCCAGATAGGAGATTGACTGGACCCAGTTTTCTTACTAATTCAATTTTTTAATAAACACAATGTGCCTGCAGTTATTGTGATCAAGAGGAACAACACCATATCTGTCCTTAAGATACAATTTAGTGTTTCTCAACATGTAGTCCATAGACTAGCTACATCAAAATGATTTGAAAGACAGGTTTCTGGACCTCATCCCAGAACTACAAATTCATAATTTTGACAATTGAGGCACTTACTGTGAATTCTAAAGCTTGTGAATTACTGACCCAGTGGTTGATGTATACTTTTTATTTCTTAACTAAGAGACACTTAGAGAAAATGTCTTCTGATCAAATCATTTTTCAATTTAAGGAACTTTTTTTTTTTTTTTTTGGTAATGGTTACAATTTTTACCATGATCTCATTGCTTTTAAAGAAACCCCTTAAATACTGATTTCTCTGTTGGTATAATTTTGCTGTAGTATATTCTTAACATGGCTTCAAAAATAGTATGTGAGAAGTGTTTTCTGAGCCATTGTTCAAAAACATTTCACTTCCACATTTTATAGATAGTTTGGCTGGGTATAACATTCTAGACTGGAAACGATGCTTTCTTGGAATATTGATGGCACTATTCTATTGCCTTGGAGTATCCAGTACCACAGAAAAAATGCCAGTCTCATTTCGCTCATTTTTAGGTGATCAGTTTTCTTGCTCTATAAGTGTTTAGGATCCTTCATCTTTAGAATTTTAGAATGTAACAATGACATGTTTATAATGTGGTGGTCTTTTTATTTATTGTTCTGGCACTTAGTGGACCCTTTGAGTTTAATGCCACATATTCTTTTGTATTTATGCCTGTTATTTCTCTATTTATTTATTCTTTCCCTCTTATTGATAATCCTTATACTTGAAACTTTGAAACATCTATGTTGGGACTCTCTTGCATATTTTCTCACATATTTCCTTTTCTCTCTCATCCTTCTCTCCCCACCCTTTTTATTCTTCTTCCTTCTCCTCTCCTTCTCCTTCTCCTTCTTCTTCTTGGCCTTTTATCTGGTTTGAACCTGGAAGATCCTCCAAACTCTCATGTGTTGAAGGTTTGGTCCTAATGCATCAAGTTTCAGAGGTCAGGCTTCTGGGAAGCTGTGGTATCAGGAGGCTCTGACCTCATCCAAGGATTAATCCATTGATAGTTGAAAGGACTGTGGGGAGTCCTTTAAAAATTGTAGGTGGTGGGACATGGGTGGGAGAAGTAGGCCAGTGCGTGTGTCCTAGAAGGCTATTTCTTCTCCCCAGACTGTTTCCCTTTCTACTTCCTGGCTAAGCAGCTTCCCCCAATCATGCCTTCCCATCACGATGCTCCACCTCACCTCAGGCCCCAAGGACCAGAGCCAACAGACCAGGGATTGAAAACTCCAAAACTATGAGCCGAAATAAATCTTTCTCTTCCTTTATCTTGTTTACGTTAGACATTTTGTTCACAGTGACTAAAGAGTATTAACACAGACTCTATGACTCTACGTTCTGGGGGGATTTCTAAATTTTGTTGGCCATTCCTTACACAGAATTTTTTTGTTTTTTAATTTTAGCAATTGTGCATTTAACCCACAGGCACTCTTTCTTATTCTTTGACTATCCCTTACTTATACAATCTTGTTCTTATTACTGATGCAATATCCTAATATTTCTCCATGTTTGTTAATATTTTAAAAGCTCTTCTATTCCCATTTTCTCCAGGATTTACTTTTTGCCTGACTGTTTATTTTGGTTTATTACTCCTTCATGCTGCTGCTTGTGAAATGTCTGATTGTCCATTTGGACTTAAAAGCAAACAAAAGTCTTTTTGTCATTTATATATATATATATATATGTATATATATATATGTTTATTTTAATAATTTGTATTCTCCTTGACCTTGTTGATAGTAATTTGTCTTCTTTTAATTTAAATTTTGGAAATGCCATGAGATTTCCTGTTTTATGTTTGCGTATAGAAATATTCTCGGGAGTCTTGGAGGGAATACATCTGAACTAAGGTGCCAGTTAAAACTAGAACTGAGTCCTAGTATTTTCAAATGAACTTTATAAACAAATTCATAAGTTATATAATGACATTGGCTATGAATCAGTTCTTCCTTCCGACCTTTGTTATGTACTCTTGCATTGGTAATTTCCTGGAACACCATATTGCCCTTAATTAAAAAAAAAAAAAAAAAAAATTCTACTTGACAAATGTGATGGGTCGATAGTTTCAGGCCATTATTTGCACATCTTGGGGGGGGGGGTATCTTAAAGCAGAGGCTTAAATCCAAGTGGTTTTAATCACCTGAAAAGCAAGTTATCCTGGGGTAATTTATTAAGTGTTTTTCTTAAATCTGTTTTTGTCCGCTGGAATCCTTAAATAGAAGAGAAACCATCCAAGACAAGCATTTTTAGGAGAGAACACCATGGTGGGCCTCTGCCTAATAAAGTTGTTGTTGAAGCCTTTCCTGGTGACTTCTGACCTCAGGGTCTGCATAAAGCCCCTCATTCATTAAGCAGTTGATTCCATTAGCAGCAGGCTGTGTCTGGGATCCTGGGGACCCTGCACCTGGCCTGCTTTGTTCCTGACAAATCATCTGATTTTATTGATAGCCACCTGGAAAATTATATTGAGGATAGCAGGCCAAGGCAGAAAGCTTAGAACCTACTCCTCAAAATGAGCAGCCAGAGATGCCCCACCCAGCAGTTACCTCTGCTTCCAGCCCTTAGAAATAGGTACTGTGAAAGGAGTGCCTTAGCTTATGTCACCAAGTTCACTCCGCTGTTTCTTTCTCTAGGGGTATTTTAAATGAGGCAAGTTTCCTCCAGTTCGCATTTCAGAGGGGCAAGGACAGCTCCCAGCCTGCCATTAAAAGATTTCAGCAGCCTCTTCACTAGAGGCTCACGTCAGTTCCCATGAGACTGTCCCCCAGGCCTCACACAGAGCTCCTGGGGCGGCGCCTGGTAGTTCTGGAATAGCAACGCATCTGACCCCACAGCAAGTCTTCTTTCTGGCTGCCACATTAGATCACAAACTGTGTGGGATGATCCCTCCAGGAGCCAGCCCTCCTTTGTCAGTCGTTAGCAGGTGTTGCTGAACAGATTCACACTCTCTGGGGAGATGGGGAGCGCAGGGGTGTCAGGGGCAGTCCTTTGCTCTGGGTTACAGTGGTGGTGCCACACCCACATACACTTCAGCTCTGAAGTGGCACAGGCACAATTGGTGAAAACCGTTTTCCTTTTAGGGCAGAAGGAGCAGAAACCTCCTAATTACTACAGGAAAAGGAAGAGGTTTTGTCAATTATTTTTCGAGAGAAGACAGAAAGCTTGAGGGCACTCCCTGAAGTTCAGTCAGAAAACTTATTTTGAAAGACCAAAAAAAAAAAAAAAAAAAATTGCGCGAAGTCTTAGAAATGAAACTGCGAATGACCCTATTTCCTCAGATTGGAAAAGCATGGAGCTTGAGGTGTCTGTGGCCTCTCCAGCAGCCTAGGTCTCAGGAGCTCAAGTCTTTAGAAGGGACCTTCTCCATGAAGCTCTGCAATTGCATAGAACCGATTGTTCCTGTTTGCACGGGGGATTGCCTCAGTAAAAAATTTACTATGTTTAAATATGATCAAGAAATAATTGCTTTTGCATGGATAACACAGCCATCTTGCTTTCACATTCAAGTGATTACTCAAACTAGACCAACTGAAGGACTGTGAAGCAGAGCTGTTTGGAAAACCTGTTTTAATGTATAATGTTAAAATAGTTGATAATTCACAAACCAATTAGCAAATAAAATGATGTGATAATTGCTCATGTGCCATAGCTTCTTGGAAAGCTTTTGAAATAGAGGAAATCGTGCTTTTGTGGGGATTGGATGGACCTAGATTTATGTTCATCATCACACCTGGGTTGTCACCCTTCTGTTACTACCCCAAATACTTGAGATAATTAATTTACAGAGAGCAAAGTCTTATTATGGCTCACAATTTTGTAACTTCTAGTCCCTGATCCATCGGGCCTATTTCTTTGTGCCTGTGGCAAGGCAGCACACCCCAGTGTGTGTGCTAGCTAGGTTCCTTCTCTGTGACCAAAATATCTGAGCAGAATGCCTTAGAAGAGGAAAGATTTATTTTGGCTCACTGTTTTAGAGGTTTAGTTCATGGTGGGCTGACCACATGGTGGGCCTTCTCTGGCCCAAGGTGAGACAGAATATCATGTTGGAAGGGTCTGGTGGAGGAAGCAGAGAGAAAGAGAACGGGGAAGGGGCCACAGGGAAAATGCACCCTTCTATGGCATGTCACCAATGACCTACCTTCTCCAACCATACCCCTCCTGTCTACATACTGCCCAGTCATTCAAATTAGGATGAACTGGTTAAGTTACAGCTCTTATAATCCAGTCATTTCACTTCCAAGTACTCCTGCATTAACACAGAAGCTTTTAGGGGACATGTCCTATCCAAACCATAACAGTATTGACATGAGTAAATGAAAACACAAAACACAAACATTCTCAATGGCTGAGACCTGTTTAAAAAAAAAAAAAAAAAAGTCGAATTCTCATTGTATTTAGAATAAAACCTAAACTTTTGCAAGGATTTATAGGACCCTGCATGTTCTATTTCCTGCTACCATGTCCATTTCATCCATCCTTGAATCAGCTCCCTACTCTCCTTGGTGTGGCTGATTTGCCTTGTATTCTGCTAGTAGCTGCACCCCTGAAACCCCCTTGGAGTCATCTTTCCTGACTACCTATCTCTAGGTAATGTAGCATCCACCAGCACTATCATGCTTATTCATGCACTTAGCAATATTTATCAGGTACCTACTGGTGGGCATGATTCCAATAATTAAGAATACACTACTAAACATCCCCCAGCAGGTCCTTGATTTTGCAAAAATACCTTTCTAATGGAGGAAAAATAATAAGCCAATGGCAAGATGATTTTAGATGTAGAAGGATGGATGAAGGTAGTGGTTTGGGTTGTCAGTGACATCGATGAAGAGGTGAGTTTGACCTGACACCTCAGCCTGAGCCAGAATCTTGTTACAAAAAGGAGATAAGTCCCCTTAAAAAGAAGAGTTTCCTATCCTGCTCTGTGTAAAAGGAACAGGAGGTTTTGTGACTAAAATAAACCGGGATAAAAATGTACTTCTGCAAGACAAACTTGAGCTGTCACATCAGTCTTTCCCACCGAGTTCCTTGACTTTAAGAGGACAATAAAAATTTCCCAGAAAACCATTGTGACTGCTGGGAGAAAGAACCTATAATAGGGTCCAAATTTATGAGGTTTTACTATGTACCACTTCAAAAGGGAAACTTTTGAAAACACTGGGTTGGATGTGTGTCTTTTGTTTTATATCACCAAGGAGAAAGTGGCACTGTTTCCCCCTCTTCTCTTCCCTTTGATATCCATTTTTCCAAAACAACCATTATGTGACTGGCAGCAGGGTTCCCCTCCTGAGTGTACAGATGTGCTGTCCATGGGGTCTGTGGCTGGCACCACGGTTCCTAGGCTCATTAGGCATTTATTCAAACGGAGCCATCTTGATTCTGCCTGCTTCAGGACAATGCGTCTGTCCACTCCACTTCTTTCTCCCCGATTGCTTTAATATGTCTTCAGAGATTTTCTTCTCTTCTTGGTGTAGGCCAGGGAGAGTGTTTTTCTTGGATCCTCACTTAAAGAGAATTATGAACCACTGGGGAAAAGCTCTTCTGTTGATTAGGCTTTTTTTCTCCATTTTGGGGAAATCAAACGACTGAACTATAAATTTGATTTGAACAGTTCTTAAATATCTTTTTCTCAACATTGACAGGAATTTTGCCTCTGCGTTTTGATTTTGCACATTTAAGAAGTCAACCAGAAAGATTCTTAACAACTCAAAGTAGAAATTGCAAGAAGCAATCTAAATACAAACCAGCAAAAATGATTATGATAAAACACCTTTTGCATGTCTGATCTATAAACATATCTAATGGCCCACTCAGAGGATGATGGTATTATTACTGTAAGTAACATATTCTTGGAAAGGGAGTCTCAAATTCAATTCTTAAGTGTCCCAAATAATTTGAAAAGGCTGTCAAATATGGTTTTAAAAATTGTAGCACTCACACAGACCTACAATAAAATTTTGAGAAAACAAGGAAAGACAGAGGAAGGTATTTATGCTTTTGCCATTGGGCTATGCATACATCAATGCAAAGAAATGTTCAAATATTTCATAAAGAATCATAACATGGGCTGCCCCAGATTTGGAGTTGGTTTCAAAATTGTTCTGTCTTTTCTATTGTTCAGGAGCAAGAGCGTTTCTTCACTATACCACTAAAGTTTTCTAAATACTCTGATTCTCTGAGTGGCTGGAGGGATGGGCCTCGAAACAAAACAAAACAAAACAATCACTCCAAGTGAGATCATAAACATGAGGAGGACTGCTAATAATCAGTGCAACAGTCACGCTGAGATGAAACAGTGTTGATTTAAAGCAACTGAAAAATCATCCTGATAGTGACTCAGACAGCAGAATTCCCTTGTCTGATCCACTCCTGCCGAAAGCTCAGGTTTTCAATGTTGCCTTTTCTCCTCTCCTCTTCCATTCTCCATCCTCTTGGTAGCTAGACTCCAGCAGTGAGGAAAACCAGCTCTGCCAGAATACACCAGAATCTCCTGTCTCCCTCACATGGATATCAGCTAAACTGTGGAGTTTCTATTCTGTGTTTCTGATTCTAAATCAGAGCACTCACATTTCGCTATTTGGTAGCTCAGCAGGAAGTGACATTCAGGTGGAAGTCAGGGAACTTAGAACCTAAATCAACAACACAATGTCTATTAGTTCAACATTTTATTTTGGTACAAAAAGAAGTTGACAATGTAAGTATATTTTCAGATATGTTGTGGCAACTTTCTTGACATCCCTATATGCCTATTATTTTGCAATGCGGTGTTTCTGTTTCTCCCATTAAAAGATGAAATCTACTTCTTTACTCCTCAAGTTTGAGTCTGTCCATGTAATTTATTTTAAATTAATGTGATACAAGCAGAGATTTTTTTTTTTTTCTCTCTGGATGACATAGAAAGGACACAAGTCCTTCCATCTGAGATTTCCTAGAACAGAGATTGGCAAACAGTCTATGTATAAAGTGAGAAAAATATTTTGGTCATTACAGGCCATAGGATCGCTGTCACAACTACTCAATTATCTAACAAATAAGCGTTCCTTCTTTTTTTCTTTATTTGTATTGGGGATTAAACCAAGTGATGCTTTACTACTAAGTTATATCCTCAGATCTTTTGATTTTTTATTTTGAGACAGTGTCTGGCTAAGTTGATGAGGGTCTCGATAAATTGCTGAGGCTGGATTGCAAATTGTGATCCTACTGCCTTAGCCTCCCAAGTTGCTGAGATTACAGGTGTGTGCCACTGCACCCAGCCAATGATTTAAAACAAACAAACAAACAAAACAGATATGGTCCCTGGGCCATACCTTACCAATCCTGCCCTAAGTCAGTAGACTGGCCAAATACAAGATGAGTATATAAAATCATCCTAGGTCATCTAGACCCAGCCAAATATCCATTTGAAAGCAGAAGCCACCGGTCACAGACCAAGTCTTCTGGCACAGACCAGAAGAAACAATGAAATGCTATCTGACTCACGACTTTTGGGGTGGTCTTGGGACTTATATGTTAATTTGTTTATAAATTCAGGTACCCAAAAAGTGGAATGCTAACTGATGCATCAAAAGAGACTGATGCATCAAAGTGCAAAGTTCAAGTCAAAGAAAAAAAAAGAGTAAGGAATGTATCTACAAAATGTCTGTAGCCCCAGTTCTGTGCTCCATATTCCAAAGAACTTGACAGTTAGCAGTCCACAAATCAAGTGGAAGGATCTGGAGCATGAAGCTATGAAGGACACTTTCATGAAGCCTGTAGTGGCAACATCTTGAGTTTTGGGAAACTTGACCTAATCACTAATGAGAGAATTTTGTCTATGGTGTTTACACAAATTATAGGCTCCCAGTGATACTGGATAAAAATTGTTTTTTCATGGGAAAATGCACAAGGGCAGTTTGAAATCTATAGCCAGGGCTCACATCTGAGAACAGGGAATTAGATTCATTTGTCTCAACCTATTTAGCCATACTGCTGATAGTAATGTTGCTCCTCTCTGATATGTTATTTCTCTTCCTTGAAATTCTAAACTGTCACTGTTAAAACCTGACTGTTTATTGTTACATGTCAACTTAAAGTCCAGAACAATCATCAAAAGAGACATATGAGATGTTCTTTTAATGCCAGGATTTACTGCAAATCACAAATTTTTCTTTTCTCTGGAAGAAGAATGGGGTGGAGAGTGATGACAATGGGGGACCTCTGTACTTAGTCACATATGATTTGAGACTAGAGTTGGTAGCATGAATATATTCATACAGTGAACTTTTGCGAATGTGCAATTTCTGTACTTCATGGTTGAAGTTCATTATAAATGAAAAAGTTGGAAATCAGAGAAAATGGGAAAGCTGCTCGAGGACATAACAGGTTTGAAACACAAGAGAAACACAAGATCAACCATTAAGGAGGAACCTGACATTAACTCAGTTTAGTGAGATTTCATGTCTGTATATATGGAGGATACTATGATAGGAAAATCTAAGGGCTAAAATCATACACATATTCAAACAAAGTAATAATAGCATTTATGAAAGAGAAAACTATTTAGTTTTATATTGGTTCTTTATAGTTATATCATGACAGTAGAATCTGTTTCAACGTAATAATAAAAGCATGGAATATATCATGTTCTAGTTCAGATCCCAGTCCCCCTCCTTCCCCACCCTTGCCTCACCCCTGCTCAATTCCCTCTATGTAGCTTTAATTATGTGTTGGAATTAACCACAGGACTTTTTCTGTTCCCACTTGAAATCATTAAAATAAATTTATTTATTGTTTATTAAAGCATTGCAATTTTGCATAGAAATTTGGTTGCATTTTGACAAGATCATACATGAAAGGAATTTGATTTCAGTCCCCATTCCTCATCTCCTTTCCCTCTCCTCTAACCTCCCCCTGTGAATTTCCTTTCTTATACATAGACATAAAGGTGAAATTCCCTTTGGTATCTTTGTATATGAATATAACATGATTTTGTCAAATTCATTCCATATTACTTCCCCTTTCCCTTCCTTGCTCCCTCACTCTGTTCATCTTCTACTCCACTGATCTTCTCTATACCTTTTTTTTTTTTTTTTTTTTTGGCATCATGTAAATAAATTTTTAAAAATCTTGGTTAAGATTCATGTCACTTTTAATTCTGACATGGGAACTAGTACCAAAATGAAAATCGTGTTACTTTGGAGTAATTTTTGAATAATCTAATAAAGAAATGAGGTACAATAGAAAGAGGGCAGTTTTATTACTTCTAAATTCATACACATGGTAATGAGAGTGAGGTTAACATGTGTCACTCCTGTCTCCCTTTCATCTCCAGACATTGATCAATGTGTTTGGCGCCGTGTCACAGGTTCATTCACTCTGTCAATTGTTTATGCCTTAACTGTTTATTGAGCCCCTGTGCTAAGATAGTCATCATGGTAAGTGCTGGTAAAGCAGATGCTGTTCCTGCCCTTGTGGGGCAATCTAGTACAGGTGATGGGCAATAAAAAAATTACGAATGAGAATGATGATACATGCTAGGCAGGAGAGGGACAGAGCCCCTCAAGATCATAACAAAAATTAACTGAGAAATCAAAGGAAGCTTCCTTGAGGAGTGAATTCTGGAAGGGATGAGCCAGCAGCAGGAGGGAGGAGAACCTCAGCTCAGCAGGTGCAAAGCCAGCCCTGTGGTAAGAGGGAGAGTTGTGCACACAAAGAACTGCAAAGAGAGTGTGGCTGCCTCTCTGTTGTTCACTAGATCACAGAATCATAAAGTGTTAAGGCTGAAAGGGGCATGTGTGGTGCCCTAGTTCAATCTCTTCATTTTACAGGTGAGGAAATAGACTCAGAGGGGTTAAGTGACTTGGCCAAGGTGACACTGCTAATGAGTGGTGGAGCTGGGATCAGACCCCAGGGCTCCTAATTACCCTTTTAGTGCTTTTCCACCACATCATGCTGATTCTTTGTATCTGTGTTAATGAGTAGATCAAGATGCTGTGAAATTAGCATAATAATTATTTGTATATAAATACTGCATTTAAAATATTACCATGTAGCTTAGCTTATCTTTCACAACCTACCTTTACAAACTGTCAATATATTAGTCATAAGTAAATAAAAAAAGATTGGATTTTTGTCATGAAAGTGTACAAATCAGAACTCAAGTGTGAGAACTATAGGAGTTAACACAGATTCTATATTAATGGATTTTGGATTAATGACATTGCTTTATTTCTTTATTCAATAGTATAGTGCAATGTCCTAGGCATTGGACTAGGACTACAATGGTCCCATTTTAGTGAACAAGATCCAGTTAGTGTTTTCAATGAGTTTATAATCCATATGCACTGCAATTTTTTTTTCCCTTTTCTTCATTGTTTTTTTCTTTTTTCCTCCTTGCATCTGAAAGCTGAGTGTATGTTGAGGTCAGGTCTGGCACACAAAGGATAAGATTTCCAGATAAAATTTTGGAAGGATACCTCTCAAAGTGACATATGAGACAGGAAACCATTCTCAGAGGAGGACAGTTTAGGGATGGAGGGTGGAAGAGTGGTGACTAGGAGGAGATTGTGGTTGTTGCTTAATTAGACTCTGGTTAGGTCTTCAAATTGAAATTACCTGGTGTACTCAGATGACAGATGACACTGCTTTAGAGAGCTAGCTGGTGATGAAATCCAAGCATTGAATTACACTGAACTATATAAACTTCATTTGTTCCTAGGTGCATAGTGATTTGCTATAATAATGATCATCCATTTGCCGGACAGCTAAGATTTTTTAAAAGCTTGATTGCTTTTGGCATTGTTTTATTAGTCTTGGAAAAATGCAACACGTTTGCAGCAATTTTCGGCTTGTAGAAGCCAGAGTGTCCACCTCTTATAAATGCTACCTATTTAAGGATTGTGTGTTAGATGTCGGTGTTTTTTGTTCTGGCAATTGTACAACAGAATGTACACTTATGTTTCATTAACAGCATCATGAAAATGTCCATCTCTAAAATCTGAAAAGTGTTTATTTGAGTCATTGAGTTTTATTGGCAGGAGGGCCAAAAGTCCCCAAAGAAAGGTATACACTTGACAAGGTTTTGGCTAATGAAAGCCAAACATTCTGAGATGAACCCTTTTTAAAGAAATGCTCTACCTATCAGAATCCAACTACTGATAAGTATCTAAAACCCCTATTGTATTACACTGGACAAGAACCTGAAGATGTTGATACCTTCAAGACCACTGAAGAAATTGACTCTTATCCCTGATTCTGTTACTTTTTCCATCCATCCATCTTGAAAATGTCTATGCAATGATTCTGTTGAACCTTCAGAAATGAAATTCATAGGCCTGGATTCTTTCACACAGCAACTTTATATACAAAGATGAGAATAGCAGAAAGGTCATTTCCAAAGAAAGTGACATTTATTTTGTATTCACTGAAAAGCCAAAAGAGTTTTCTCATTCACCCGTACCAACTGAGCCTTGCGTCTCTCAGAAGAGGCAAAAGAGGCTGCTCCTATCTGTTCTTGCATCAGACTTCAGGTGCAGGTCTCTCTAGAAACCAAGGATTCTTCCAGGGATGGAGATGCTCTCTTCATCAGAGGCTGTATTCCGTTTAGAATTCAAGTTTGCAGGACAGGTTTTGTTTACTTTGATCCATACAATTCAGCTAATGCCCATCTCCCTTAAATTCACACAAATTACCTTTCCCTGCTTTCCCTTAGAGGTCAAGGCAAGAGCTGTGTGGATATATACATACACTTACATGCATGTAGATCATACATATGTGATAAGGGTATAGGTATACCGGTGTGTATGTGTGCACACAGGTATATATGTATATATGTATGTGTACTATGCTAAGTTTCTACAGTGTCAAAAGAAATGTACCCAGGCATGAAATATTGATGTTAATGAACACCAACACAAAGAATAGTTATATAAAGTCCAATCAACAAGCATTTCCCAGCATTCATATTAACTGATGGTTTTTACTTCATTTGCCATAAGATCTTCATTCAAAGCCCTTGCTAACTAGACCACCTCAACATACTTTGGAATGGCAGTGGTCACAGTAAAGTAAAGCAGTGTTTAAGCAGTTGCTTTATATGAATTTGAAAGTTAGTTCCATCCATTCACAAAATGTTGATGCAGGGAAGGGATGTGGGTTCCGGAGCAGAGAAAGGAGAGAGAATCAAGAGGATGGAAAGCTTCCCTGCTTCTGGCTTGCCCCGTCAAAGCTTTATGGCCTCTTTCCCACACTAATGACTAATTAAGAGTCTCCTGTCTTTTCCTCAATTGAAACTTATTTTATTGGAAGACTGTGTTGCAGAATGGTTAATCATACAGACCCTGGATGTAAATCATGGCTATGCCACCTACTAGCTCTATAACCTTGGGTAAATTACTTAACCTCTTTGTGCTTCTGAATCCTCACCTGTGAAATGAATTTCCTCATGGTCCCTACCTTATTGGGTTATTTAATTGGTTATTGTGAAGATTAAATGAATTAACATATGTGAAATAACTATAACAGACCTTGACACATACCAAGCACTATAAATTGTGAGCCATTAAGGAATGCCCCATCGGAGACCATTTAGGTCACTGGGAAACTGGAAAGTTTGGAAGGTAAGAGATCATGTTGTTAAAGTTAGGGCTGAGCTGGAACTGTAAATCTAGCTGTTGAAATAATAAACAGAGTAATTATTGGAGAATTAACAGCAACTCTTATGGCATTACATTTAAGGCTTGAACCTTGCTCCAACTACTTTTAACTTCTTTAATGTTTAAGACCTATAAATGTCAGAGCTCACTAATTTCTTTGGCTTTCAATAAATGCCAGTGACTTTGAGAATTGCTCTCCTTTAGCTTATCTGGCAAGAGCACAAGCTTAAAGGGTATCCAAGAGGGCAATGGCAACCCATTCCCTTCTCAGTGGAAAATGCAGGCTATGAAGTCAATCAGCCTCTCAGACTGCCGTCCTTCTGGGGACCTTTTGTGTGGAACCACTTGAACTAAGGAGCATGGTGGAGTTTCCAAGGACAGAGAAGATGTAGCCCCCTCTGTTAAAGAATACCCTACTCACTAGGGAAGATGTGTGGACAAGTATATAATTACCTGCAATTCCTTTGGAATTCTCAGAGAATAAAATAATTTATCTAATAAAATGTTGCAAAAATCCAAAATGTGTCCCACGTGGGACCCCCCAAAATGATTTAAATATTGAAAATGGGAATCTCTCTAATAGAAGTGAAGCACACTTGACCAAGACTCTGGAGAAGAATTTTGGTTTAACTTAATAATGTAAGATCATCATTACGGACATCAATTATTGAACTGTGCTATAGTATAAGGGGCTATTGAGGTATGAAGGACTGTTTGCCTCAGTACTAAATGGTCCCTGATGAACAACCTTTTTATAGCTCTTCTATTTCTTTATGGATAGGCAGTTAGCTCTCTTTCAATAACTTCTAGTTTGTTGAACATCCAGAAAACAATAGATTGCTAGAATTCTGCCCACATGAAATAATTAGATATATATGCTTCTCTTAAAAATGAAAGTAAAGAAAACCATTATCTCTTAAGCACATCCTAAGTGGTAACAATTTTTTCATTCATCATTTCACTTAGTCCAAAAACACTTTTTGCAACATAAAGGAAGTGACTGGGCTCAAAGGGTTTCCACATTTGACACAGGTCAGTGCTTCTCAAAGTTTATTGTAGGTAAGAATCACAGGAAGAGCTCAGTGAAAAAAAATCCACCTTCGGACACTTTGATTCAGTAAGTCTGGGGGGAGCAGCCCAATTATTTGTATTTCCAATAAGTCAAGTGATGCTAATGCTGATGATGACTGGGCAAAGTTCTCAAGATGGTATGGAGGGGAATTTGCAGATGGAATTTCCAACCAATGAGTTCACTGTTCTCATGAAATAAGACTGTTTTTAACATGTTGACATAAATTTTGGGTAGCAAAATTTTTCTCACTTATGGAAGCTGAATTATGTTCCAAGTAAGTTCATGTGGTAAGTTGATACTTCTGGACTCAGTGATGTTAATTACTTAACTGGCCCCTATGCCTCTACAAATAAATAGGCATTTGTTCCATTTCAGTAAATATTGCCAGCCAGATATTGTAATTGGTGTTAAGACAGTAGTAAACAAGAGGCACCAATTCTTTTTCCTTGTGGAGCTTAAATTTTGTAAGAGAGAGTCATAAAAAAATAGCAAATAACAGAGCAAGAGATTTTCAGAAAATATGTGCTCCCATGAAACCAAGAGCAGCCGAGCTGACATGATAGAGAACAATGATTGTGAGGACTTACTCTGAGACTGGTGGACACGAGAGTTTTCTCAAAGAGGGTGATGTTTGAGCTCAGACCTTAATGACATGTAAAGAACCAGGACATTTGAAAATCTGTAGTGAATCATCTCAGACAAAATGGAGAGTGTTTGGTTGGGGTTTAAGAGGAAGAAGGAAGTCCAGTGTTTGTGCTCTGTGTGGATCATGGAGGAACAGTAAGAGAATGGGAGAGTGAGGTGTCACATCTGGGCCCAAACCGTTCTTTTAAACAAGTGCTACGTGGTGGCAAGAAGGGAAAACAAAACCATGACTGTGAGTGGAGTCACAGGCTGGGAGAAAGGCTCTGAGACGGACTCAGTGGCCCGTGAGGATCTCAGGGTGGTGGAGTGTGCGCTTTGCTGCTGTAGCCATGAAGGACGCAGCCTGTAAGGACTTTTTAGGAAAACAAGTTTCTGTAACATGAGCCTCATAATAACAGCATAACAACAGCATTAATTTCATTAGATATTAAAATATGTTTGCAGCTGGGTGCAGTGGCCCACACCTCTAATATCTGTGGCACAGGAAGCTGAGGCAGGAGGATTAAGAGTTCAAAGGCAGCCTTAGCAACTTAGAGAGGCCTTAAGCAACTCAGCAAGACCCTGTCTCTAAATAAAATATAAAGAGGGGCTGGGGATGTGGCTCAGTGGCTAAGCATCCCTGGATTCAATCCCCAGTGCCCCCCCACCCCCCAAAAAATCTGTTTTTGATCAGCATTTATTAGTACTTACAGGCCCGGAAAGAGTTAATGGCAATAGGCTGGCTTGGCATTCAGTTTGGTTATATACACACATATATATTTAAACAGTGGTTAACTATAGCCATGAATTAGAATCATCTGATGCTTAATGATACAGCTGCCTGGACCCCATTCCAGATGAATAAATTGGAGTCTGTAGGTAGTTGGGCCTAGGGTGATGTGTGTGGTTCTGAAGTACACGCTACTCCCAGCTGAGATTCATTACCCTAGAGCAGGTGTTAGCAACCTTGACTGCACATTAGAATCACTTGGTTAAGCTTCAAAAAATAACCCATGCCCAGGCATCACCTCGGATCAATTAAATAAGAACCTCTGGAGGTTAGGGACCTGAGCATTGGTATTTAAAAAGAGAAAAAATAAATAAATAAAAAAAAAAAAAAAAAAAAACAAGCTTCTTAGGAACCCTGCCTGAGGCTATAAAGATAAATGAAACAAGGTCATTGTCATCTGAGTTTGCACTCTAACAGGGAGGTTGTGAACACATGCCATGCAGCGTGCCACTCATAGCAGCATTACAAAGGGAAAAGCGTGGGAGAGATGGAGGTGAGAGGGCTGTATTCTGTCAGTGAGGGATGGGGGCCATGACCAACTCCACCAGGCTTGCTTGGAATTTTCCAGGTTTTAGCACTGAAATTCTGAGTCCTGGGAGACCTCTCAATCCAATGCAAACCAGTGGTTGGCCACTCAAGGTGGTGGTAAAATGTTCTGATGACAGTTTGGAATGATGAGAAGAGTTCCATAAGTGGGCGTATGTGAGCACAATGGAGGTGGGGGCGGGTCCATTTCAGGCTGTGCTCAGGAGTTTAGGCGTGAGAAGGGCTTGAAAAGGGAACTAAAGGTGAGTGTGGAGAGATAGTGGTAGATCATAAAAGATGTCCCTGATATGCTGAGAAGTTTTGCCTTTCATCCCAAAGGCATCAAGGGAGTCGTTGATAATGTTGAAGCAGGTGGTGGGAGAACACTGTTATGACCTTCCCTGAGTTTGGGTATTCATTTTAGACAGTTCCCTGGAGGAAGCTCTAGGGACATGTGCTTATTTCCTGGGAGCACTGCTGACTCATTCAGGGACTAACTCATTTAGCCCCTTGCCACATGCTGGACTCATTAGGGGAATGCAGGGGTCATACTTGCACATTGCAAAATTCAGATGAAAGCAGTTTTCATCACTGTGGTGGCTTCTTCAGATGATACAGCCCAGCAAGTTGCCATGTATTCAGACATCGGATTCCACAAGGGTCTGGAGCCCATCTGGGCTCTACCACACAGCCCTAACAAGGTCATCGACCTGATTCTCCAAGTGGCATTTCTCAAAGACAGAGCTTGCCCCCTACTCTGGATGGTGAGGGGAAGATTATTTAACAGAGTTTAGTTTGAAAAGTTTTTGAATTATTGTAGGAAGTTTTCTACATGGACTTTTTTTTTCTATCGTAGAAATGATAGTGGAATCACAGCAAAATAAAACATACCTAATTCTCCCCAGTCAATGTATTTTCTTGCTGAGTCTTAAGGTTTGAATTGTGAATGGACCCCAAGTCTTGTATTGAAGCTCTTGGGAGGTGGAGCTATTGAAGGTGGTGGAACCTTGGTGGGGACTGGTGGAAGGAAGTTGGGAAGTTGCAGATGTGCCCTGGAAGGGAATACTGAGACCTTGGCTCTTTCCTCTCTCCTCTTTGCTCCCTGGCTACCATGAGGTGAGCAATTTTGCTCCACCACATGCTCCCACCATAATGTTCTGACTGGCCACAGGCCCAAAAGCAACAGAGTCAAGAGACCATGGACTGGAGCATCTGAAACCATGGTCCAAAATAAACCTTTCCTCCTCTAAGTTGTTTCTGTCAGATATTTTGTCACAATGAAGGAAAGCTGACACACTGAGAAAGATTACATCCAATAACAAACTGATTTATATATCTGAAGTATCAGGTGCATCGTGAGCACTCGGTGACTCATAAAATTTTGCTGTCACTATTTTGCTAGTAGTTTTTTGTTCCCTTTCCATTTACTGACCCAATTAACCGAATGGGTCTTTGACAGTGTTTCATGTTGACTTTCATTCATAGTTTTTAGCTTTCTCTCTCCTAATTTTAAAAGAAACAAAGAAACAGCATACCAACTTTTTGATAAGCAATGTCATCACAAATAACAAATATAGCAATAATAAAAATAAGCAAACAAAAATATGCTAAATATATAATAGACCACAAATATTAGTCCTTAAAGGTGATGTATGAACATAAATTATTTGTAATTTATTTATATGGGATTTTTTATATTATCCCTCATTTATTCATTCAATTATTTATTTAAGTGTAAACACATGCATGTTTATTGTACACTCTGGTTTTTAATCCAATGCTATGTTATTGATTTTGTTGCTCAAAATATTCTAGTTGGGCAACTGATGATTCCTTTCAGTTTGCTCTTGTGTTTCTTTGTTATGCCCCCATCCATTTGATTTCTTGAAGCATTTTAGTGGCATAACAATATATTCTAGGTTCATCCTGTGTTTTCCTGTCTCAGCCCTCTCCTGAAGAAAAGCATTAGAAAACAAGATCTGGGTGCTGGCATGTCACCTTTGTTTTTCTGATTTTTCCTCAGCCTGACAAAAATATTATACTTTAGTTGCATCTGGGATACTGATGTACTGGTAACTCTGCCTTTCAAGTTTCAATGAGTGCAAATTCTCTTCAGTGTTTGGACACAGGCAATATTATTCTTAAATCCAGTTGTAAAACTTTGATAATTTCCAGCACTTGCCAGTCATGTGTCTGGCTTTTGATTCCTGACTTGTTGATTCTTTTTAGTCTCCACATTCTCGTGCATTTTCCCCAAGTTCTGAACTTTTTCCTGGACTTGTACTGTGACACACTCAGATTTGGCTTTCTACCTCCTGAGCTCAGTGAAGATAATAATTAAGTGCCTTGGCTCACTCTGATGTCTCTATTACCTGAATTACTGGTAGGGATAGAAGGAGCACTCGATACCTATTTGGTTAGTGAAATAATTAATAGATATATTTTGATAGTAGGATCCATTACAAGCTATTGTGGATTGACAGTAGTTTACAAGATTTCCTCCTCTGAAATTTGAATTGGTAGAAAATGCAGATGAGATGGATGTTGAGGGTGGGGTACCATATTGAAGTGTCTGGGACCAGCTATCAAGGTTGATTCCACCAAGTTCTAGTCAGTTAATCACCTTAACCCAAAGACCTTTGGGCTAGAGGGGACCGTGGATGTCTCAATGTCCATTATTGAATCTTTCTTTCAACTGTTTCTCAGTTTAACTGTCATTTAGGATAGACCCTTCACAAAAGGCTTTGAACATACGTAGGACAAGGATGGCAGCCAGCAGGTATTGTGGGATGGTGGGCACAGAGAGGAATACTTTCTTTTATGTCTTATGAGAAATCATCGGGAGAAACAGGAGCTCACATTTACTGAACGTCTTCTAAGTACCAGACACGGTGATGGGTCACATTTTCCTCTATCTTCTTCTTGTATTCCTTTCCCCTCATCTTTTACTTCATCTTTTGTCTCCTTTCTCCTCTTCTTATACCACTCCCCATCAATCTTCTTCTCCTCTCCCCCTCATCTCTTTTCCATCATCCGATTTAATAATCAATAGCATGTGGACTTCCTGTTTCCAGCATATAGGGATCTTGGAAATCATTGTTGTTATAATGAGTAAAATGCTAAACAAACTGAAGGACTAGTATTCTTAAACTCATCAGGAAAGTGAGGTCACAACAATCTACCCCTGACCCCACCAATTAGAGAGACCGGCAGATACAGAGAGTCACAACTGGAGCACAAGTACCTTTGTGAACCAGTGCCAGGGTAGGAAAACTTGAACTGCAATTGACATTGCTGGAGTTTCAGAGAGGATAATCTGAGAACCAACAACTCCAGGGCCCTGGACATATTGGGGCCCCTACACTTTTGATCTTTACCTCCAAGAGTTTGATCAAGATCTCACAATGGATATGCTTTTTTTGGCGGTGGCGGGGATGGGGGAGGTCAGTAATCCACTTTGAAATAAGCCACAAAACTCTCTTCTTAGTAAGGCCTGCTGTCCAGATGAACTATTTTATGAGAGCCAAGCCAATGAATGGGATTCTATCAGAGCCCATCTGACCTGGTAGAAGGGAAATACTCAATTCCAGACCATTCTAGCCATCCCCACTCTATGAAGAGGGGAGAGAGGACCAAGAAGCATTTGTGAAGTTCACGGTTCTTAGGAGCAGAACCACTAAAAAAACTCACACCTAACTCTAGGACTACAAAATGCTTTCTTTCTTGATTACTTGCCATCATATTAGGCCTATTGACCCAGTACATCATGTCCAAGAAAATAGTCAAGATAAAAAACAAAATTTAAAGAGATGTGGAAAACACCAGAAGCAGACTCAGATGTGGCTGGCATGTTGAGGTCCTGGGCACCATCCCACCTACATCTTCTACAACCCTCACAACCTCCACAGTTGGTATTATGTTAACCCTGTTATATACCAAGCACCCGAGGCTCTGAGAGGTTAAGAAACCTGTTCAAGTCCCCACAGCTACTGAGGGCAGGTGTTGAAATCTTGGAGACACCACATGGTACAGGGAGAGACTTTGGGTTACCTGCTGGGGTTGTCCTGTGCTGGCAATCCCTGGGCATGGGTGGCCATTTAAATGTAGATTGATTATAAATCAAATATAAGTTAATTACAAATAAATAAATATAATAATTTATTTCCTTAATTGCAGAAGCCAGGATTCATGAGCTCAATAGCCAGGAGAGACTAGTAGCTGTCACAATGGACTGAGCCAGTGTAGGAGAGTTCCACTATTGCAGCGAGTTCTACTGGGCAGCACTAGTGAGAGTGTTAGCAGGCCAGGAAACAAACTGCCTTCTTCACATCCAGGCTGGAAGGCACTTGTGTGGGACATCAGCTTCCATTTTCTACCTTTTCCCACAGCTGAGTGGAGGCTGCTGACCCAGCATTTTTTCTCCTTCGTTTAACTGGACACCTCCTTGGGAAGATGGAGCTCTTACTGATAATTGCCATCATTTCCCAAGGGTGCCTAGACACTGCCTTTCTGGATAAGCAAGAATAGCAGCCAACACAGCCCGGTTCTCTCTACCTTCTTCAGCAGTCACTTACAATGGAAGGATTCTACTTTTCATGCTCATCTCAGTATTCTTTCATGTTAGTCTTGCAATAGTGAAGCTTATCCAATTTACATCTGCCCTTCAAGGGCTTCTATTTGGTTCTTCTTCTTCTTTCTTTTTCTTTTTTTTTTTTTTTTTTTTTAAATCTCTAATTCAATCTGGGACTAATGTCAGATCTGCCCCCCCCCCCCCCACAGCTCTGGTTCATACTTCTTATGACATCACCCACATTTGAAGATGGACACAAGAGTGAACCCTTTGGATAATGCAGATAAAGTTGCTTGCACAATTGTTAAAGAGTACTAAGACATTTTTTAAGGAAAAGATGCTCTGTTGCTGAGCTACGGCTTGTATAAACTGGGGGTTATTCAGATATCCAGTGGAACTCTCAACTTCTCTTTGACTTTTTGAATAAAGCCTCCCATATGAAAGCTGTCTTTTTGTGAAAGTAAGTAGAGGAAGGAGAAAGCCGTGTGCTGTGTGCGTGTGCGTGTGTGTGTGTGTGTGTGTGTGTGTGGTTTGTGTCTCAGATAGCCGGCAGGGAGCACGCAGCCCTGCACCTCACTCTTGTTTTGTTGCTCTTGCTTCCCATATTCCATTTCAGGCAACTCTGTGGCAAGAAGACCATGTGCTGTCATAGGGAATTGTTAGTACAGTGGACAATGGTCAGTATTTTAAAGGGTCTTTCCTTTTCTGAAGACTGGGAGGAGCAGATATGATGGATGAATTTGGAGAAAGCTAGCAGAACGCCATTAGAAGCTGAAAATGTGCAGAGCAGCTTGCCTGCTGTACCTATTTTTACACTTAGTACAGCTACTCAGATTTCCCTGAAGTGATGGTTAAATAGGAAGTGATCGTAAACAAAGGAGAAACAAAAAAAGATGGACTGTCTCAAGGAACTTAAAGAGAACAGTGAAGAAAGTCTCAGCTAGCACATCACCTAACCTAGTTACTGAATGCCCTTAAAGCACCAATTACCTGGGACGAGAGGGATGGAAACTCAGGAATTTCTTATTAACAACTTAAAGCAAAGCTCAGACCCCTTCATAAATTTTCATTTCATCCAGGGTTTTGGCTCAGAGAAGGAGTCCTGTGCGATTCTTTTCCCTGCTAGGATTGAAGACCTGATTTGGAAACACTACAATCAAACTAACTCAGATTCCCAATGCACAAAATGCGGAAGAAGACATTTATTTCTTCTTCAATACTGTGGAGATTTTCTATCAATTTAACTTCTGATTAGAAAACTTCTTACATTGGAAAATTTCAGCAATGAAATTTCAGTAATAAGCCAAATGCAGGTCTGTTTGAGGTCAAATGAAATGTAGATGAAAAATCCAGGATTATCAAAAAGAATGAGGGAACTTCAAGTTTCTGTACATTCAAGGTCAATGGGTTGGATTCTTTCATTTTTGATTTTTATGGCAGCACATAATTTCTGCTCCTACTTGGCTCCCTGCAATTTTTTTTTTAAAGCCATAAATTTTGGGTTACGATAGTAAACCTCACTTGTAATCAAGCTGAGACATTTTTCTACCTGAATATTTCTATACCACCTATCACTTCAGCATCCCATACATTATTCCCTTTCATGGAAAATAATGACCAATGTAATAGTCCTCTAGTAATATTTTTAGCAGGATGTATTAACCTAGCATTTGGGAAACTGAGGCATAAAGAAATGAGTCAATAGTGAACATTTAACATTGAGCTCACCCTCCTCTAAATCAAGGAGCATGTAATGACATTAAGTACCTCTGTCCCCTTTCTCAGTGTGTTGTTTTCTTGTCCTCTCATGTCATTATTATGGCCTTTCTCTTTTGCTCTTTCTAGTAAGACTAAATTTTTTTAAGGGCAGCAATAGTGCTTTAAGCTTGTATTACTCTCATAATGACTGCTATGCTGCAAGTGACAATTGTGACAAGAGAAGCCCACCAGATGGGTTGGTGGTGATCTCGACTTGTTACTTCAAGGGCCTCACTTGTTCTGTCTTTAGGAAGGAGTGAGTGAGGGCTGAGAGTACCGCAGGTGAAACAAGGGGGGATCCTCATCCTGCAAGATTTTCCAGTGGTGCCATATTGAAGAAAGAGAAGGACTCTCCAGAAGGATTTATGGCTGAAAGCTTCCTTAATTATAGGCTAGCATAATAAGTCCTTTCACTATCTTAATGATTGGGGAATTAAGAAGCTCCTTAATAGAAATTGACAGGATCCATTGTCATTGCAAAGAAGGTTCTGTTATGGTCAGGAGTACCCTGCCAACCATCCCAGGATTTAGGGTTCCCCAAAGGCTTATTAACATCTCAGACCATAAGGTCTCCAAAGGAGGCACTAATGCTCCACCTCGTTATGATCTGAGGATAATGACTGCATGACATCCATATCCACTGAGATGAGAATGGCTCTGTAGAAACAGGATGTCAGCAGAAGAAAAAAAAAAATCCCATCTACTCTTTATAATCTTTGGTTTCTAATATGCTGTGGTATCTAAATTATACCAGAATTACTTTACAAATCTGGCTTAATACAGGCAATGCAATATGATGCTCTAAAAAAAAGTCAAGATACTCTCTTAAAACAGCTGTTATCAACCTTATATTACTGCATAAATGAAGGGTAGGATTAGTAATGTTCTCATAGTACTGAAATACTTATGAGTAATGGAATAAAAATCAAAGGCTTAAATTTTCTTAATTTACATACTCATTTACTCCTGAGAGTGAAAAGAAGTTCTGTTTTTAGAATGTCCCAAAACAGCAGTTAAAAAAAAAAAAAAAAAAAAGCCCATCATAATAATAACACTAATAGGAGTGATTGTCAGTCTATACAAGAAATTGCTAGGCATCGAGTCCTGTGCAGAGGAATTTTTTGCAGCATCTTACTTTCATCATTGCAAAAGCACCTCTGCGGTGGACACCCCCATCACCCTCACCATGCCAATGAGAACACACAAGGGCAGAGTGGTTAAAGATGTTGTCCATGATCATCCAGGCAGAGCAGAGGCAAGTGGAATGCCAGCCTAGTCAGTCTGACTCCGGACTTGTGCCATGATCATCAGGGTTGTATACCAGGAAGAGTGACAGATTCAGAATCGGGAGGAATGGGCTTATTCTTGGTCAGTAACTAGCTGTGTGAACTGGGACAAACTAGATCAGCTCTCGGGACATTTTGAACGAGTAAATCTTGAAAGCATTGTTTAGTTTCAACCTTTTTCCTGACAAGGACGTTACAGCAGTAAAGCGGAACTCAGAATTTTCACAGCATTCACACAATAGCCACCAATATTCATTGGTAGTAATATCATTACATTCTAATTGCAATCCAGTTTGGCTGAATGGTTTTTCCCTTTGGTACCAAATTATTGATTTTAAAATAACCTTGCTGTTTATAGAAAGCATATAGGAAAGACAGTCTTCCTTATTGTTTAACTATGTAAAGCATACCCAAAATCATTTTTCCAATCAATTTCTATTTGGCTTTAAACAAGGGGAAAATGGAGATGAGTGTAAACAAAAATCTATTAGTCGGTGTTTAGTACTGCCTTTTTATAGCTCTAAGCATTTCTCTGTGTATAAACATAAGAAAGCAAATTAACATTTTAAAGAGATTTCTCTATTGGGTTATATTTAATAACAAACCAGCATAGAAGGGGGAAATCTTATAATAATAATGTTTAAAAAAATCTGCAGATACTCTGAGCCATGAGGCATAGCTATTTGTTGGAGCTCAAGCTGCAATACCAAAATCCTTCCACTAGAGGGCTGAATTGTTCCTGATGAAAAAGACCTGAGTGGGGAGGGAGAGAGAGGGCTGCTAACTTAGAATGAGGTGTGGACTCCAAACACATACTTGGAGGGGCTTTTACCATAATACTCACACTCGGTGAAGCTGGTCATGAGACAGAGAGTGCTAGGAAAGGGATTTTACAACTTAAATCCTATTGGAAGAGTAATCTACTATTACATGAAACAATTTAAGCTACATAAGGAAAGAATATATAGACTAGTATATCCAAGGTGCAACAAAAGATGGTAACTCAGCTGCATTATGATGGGATGAAGACAGGAATTAGGGGCATAGCAGGGCACTTCTGAGAATTTGAGGAGAAGGTTCACTGAGAACTTCCAAATTTTTGTGGTTTATATAATTGTCTTGCAACAAAGAGTCATCATTTTTATACAAACATGATTAATTAAGGAAAACAATAGGATTGGAAAGAAATAGTCCAAGATTCTATACATGTTTTCAAAAAGGAAGGGGATGTTCTGCGGATAAATTCTCATTAGCTGCCATTCTATTTGTCGTGGTCTTCCTCAGGGACAGAGACATCTCTCAATGCAGCAGACAAAACATGGAAGAATAGAAATGCCTCAGACAACAAGGTTGGCCAACAGTATACATTAGTATATCTTGACAACCATTGGTTAACACTTCAAAAATAACAAGTGTTTCCCAATGTTATGGTAAAAATCAGCAATGTTTTAGACAAAGAATTTTAAGGTATTTTCAGTTCAGGGTTGCACATTGATTTTTGTGCACAGAATGTAGACATCATTTTGACATTCAACTGATAAAAGAGATACAAAGAAATTAAAAAAAAAAAACAGAAAGGAGGAAGGCAGTTCAAAGGAGGAATAGTATTATTTTTTAAAAATCAATTTAAGTCTTAGTGGTTTCCAAACTTCACAAGCTCTACTGAGGATCCTTTCTTAAGGAGATCTCATATACATCTCTGTCCATGCACAATGTATGTGGCTTGAGACAGTTCTTTCCACATTATGAAGAGTGAGCTAGGACTTGGGACAGCATTTACAGTGGTCTTTCTCTGTCATACAAACACATAGTCTTCTTTGTTCTTAGATTCCATATTTGTGCATTTGTCTGCTGGTAAAAATTTATTTGAAACCACAGAATCAGTATTAGGGGTGGTTCTGGGTCATTTGTAGTCTTGCATGGTTGAGGAAATTTTGAGTCTCCCAACAAGAGCAAGCATGTTCCCAAGCTGAGTTAGAGCAAGTCTACATTCTGCCTTCAGGTTTCAGTTCTCAGACTATAAGCAAGGGTCCTTTTTGTGATCTGTTTAATGCCACATGTTTTTTTCATTTTTGTGCTGTTTGTTGGTGGTTTGTCATTGAAAATGGCCCCAAATGCAGTGCTGCTATGCTGTCTAGTGTTCTCAAATCCAAGAAGGTTGTGATGTGCCTTACTGAGAAAAGGCATGTGTTGGATAAGCTTCCTTGGGCATGAGTTATATATAGTGCTGGTGGCAGTGGGTTCAATGGTAAGGAATTATGAAAGTTTGTTTTCTGCATCACCTTGATGGGGTCAAGGGACGCCAAGCTAGAGAACCAGTGAAGCATTATTACTGGGTGTGCCTCTGAGGGGTGATTGGAATGTGGGTTAGTGGAATGAGTAGGGAAGTTCTGATCTTAGTGTGGGTGGGCACCATGCATGTGACTGGGGCCTGGATAGAACAACAACAACAACAACAAAAAAAAGGCAGAGATGCTGGAGGCGTAGCTCAGTGGTAGATTGTATGACTAGCATGTGCAAGGTCCTAGGTTTGATCATCAGCACTGAAAAAATAAAAAAAGTAATTCTTCTCTCTGTGTCTCATTTCTGAAAGTGAAACACACTTCTTCTGACCTTGGACATGAGAACTGTAGGTTTGGGGGCCTTTGGACACCAGGATGTGTATCAGTGAGCCCCCAAAACTCAGGCCTTTGGCCTCAGACTGGGATTTATACCACCAGCTTCCCAGGTTCTGAGGTCTTCAGTCTTGAACTGAGCCTGCTGCAGCAACTCAGGCCTTCCCCTTGCAGAAGGCCTGTCATGGACTTCTCAGCTGTTGTAACCACATGAGGCAATTCTTCTAATCAGTTTCCTCTCCTATGTCTACAAATGAGTACATTCTACTGGTTCTTTCTCCTGTAGAGCCCTGACTAATATGCGAATCAACAATAGTATTAAACAAGGTGGTTTTATATATGTTTATGTATTGATTAGTTGAGAAAAATGAGACCAGGGGCTCAGAGGAACCTAACCTTACATTTCCTGTAGGAGCAGGGTTCACTTAAGTACTTGTTAGTTCATGGTTTGCAGAGACTTTGTAGACTAGAACACAACTACTGTGGATAATGAGGATCACCTGTGTGTGTGTGTGTGTGTGTGTGTATGTGTGTGCGTGCGCAAGCGAGCATGAGTGTGTGTAGATAGATGCGGGGGGGAAGGAGAACAGAGAAAAGAATCATAAATGTGAACATAAAGTGTCTTATGTCTTTCTTGGGAGGATATTCATCTTTGCCGACAAAGACAAAAGCTTTTATTTTAATTTCAGCATTAAAATCAAATTCAATTGAAGTGGATCAAATACTCCCTAACTGCATGAGGGAAATAAAAAAAAAAACACTACAACAAAGGCTGGATTGAAACCATTACTAGCAGTTTGGTGTCTATATCATAGCTGACTCTGAAGGAATTCCCTTAAATATCAGCTGTAAAATGTCAGTGTAGAGAAGAAAGAAGCTGAAATAAACAAGCAACAAGCAATATACATACATAATGTAAATGATGCACAGATATATTTATTATACAAATCATATATTTTACATTGGATATAGTACAAATGCACAGATACACATATATTCATATACTTATATGAATATGAGAGCAGATTTGTGGTTGTAGGTATGAATCTGGTGAGAGCCCAGGTCTGAGCACTTGCCTATCCTGGACTTCTTCTGAACGCATCCCTTTACTACCAGTATTGATCTTGGATGATTTATATAAAATCTTTAGCCTCAATTTTTTCACTTGAAAATGAGAAATAATAATATCTACTCAGGGAGTTTACATGAAGTTTATATTATTTATGTAATATATCAAGCATGATTATTTTATCAGTGAGCAATATTTCACTTTATTTCTGTTTCCTAATGTAGGTTTTTTTTAATTTTTTCTTTTCTTTTCTTTTCTTTTTTCTTTTTTTTTTTTCCAGTTGTAGGGAAATAGGAGCATGCTTGAAGCCACCAATAACTTTTTACTTAGGATCACTCATTGATGGTCTCAGGCATCATGCAGTTCCTCAGCAATTTCACATAATGCTTAATCTGCCCCTGTCCCTGCTTCCTGCTACACACCTACCTCCAATCACCTCATGTTTCCTCCCTGCACTTCCTTGAACCTCTCTGCACATGGCCTGTACACTGCCATTTACAGACTGCGTGTCTGTGCCCCTGCAAGTCACATGGTGAAATTGTAATCTGCATCGTGATGATATTGAGAAGCAGGCCTTTGAGAGGTATTTAAGTCCAGAGGGTGGAACACTCACAAATGGTATCCACGTCCTTAAGAAAGAGGCCCCAACATCTCTCTAGCCTTCTTTCTACCTGTGAGTATATGTGAGTCTGCAATCTGCAACCTGGAAGAGGGCCCTCCCAGACCCAGACCATGCTGCCATTCTTATATTGGACTTCTAGTCTCCAGAACTGTAAGAAATAAATTTTACTCTTTATAAGCAACCCAGTCTATGTTAGCTTGTTATAGCAACTTGAATGGACTAAGGCACCTACTTCAGAGAAAATAAACACTTTCACAAAAGGATTCTTTTAGTTTCCTTTTCTCTCTCCTATATCAAAATTATATGCATCTACACTATCCTTAGGTATATATCTTCTATTAGGTTCTTGACAATTTTTTTTTATGTCACACTAAGTGTGTGACATATTTATCTCATTTAAACCACACAACAGCTCTTCAAAGTACTAATTATCCTTAGTACTCTGAACTTGTCTCGTTGAGGAAGATTCTGGGGCTAAAAGGGTCTATACCAAGGAAGAGATTTGTGATAAAGTCTGTGAGCTGTGGGTACAAGAGTGGATTTTGGTTGCCATCTCCCCTCTTGCCAACCTGTCAGTCCCCTACCAGGATCCTCAGGTCTCCGATTGCCCTTACATGTTGGCATTCACTGTTATAGGCAAGCCATCTGATTTCCAGTCTACATTTTCTTGCAGGTTGATCTTGTCACTCACATGCTTCACTTTCTTGTGTCAAGATGACTTTCATTTCTCCATCTTTGAACCATTTTCCTCTTAGTCCAGGCCTCCAGTTCCATGTGGATTTCCCACACACATATCCCAAAGGACATTCACACTCCGACCTTCTCAACTTTCCTTGCGTTGGGTGACAAGCACCTCAGGGGGCAGCATGGCCATCAACATGGCCAATGCCTATTAACATGGCTCTGCCTATTAACTGCTTGAAACAGCCTGTTGATTTGCCCCACTCAATATCACTGAGATCTGCCCTCTTTTTTCTATTTTCTCCACCATTAACTCAGCTAAGATTTACATTATTTCTTACCTGGATTACTGCCATAGGCTGCTAGTGGCCCTCCAGGTTTTTTGTCTTGATTCCTATAACCCATTTTCCCAGGACTGTGAAATGTGAATCATCCTGAAACAAATCTGAATGTGTCATTACTCTGCTTAACTTCTCATAATGCTTCATAAGGCTTTTTCAGAGGGGCTGGAGTCGTGGCTCAGTGGTAGGTAGAGTGCTTGCCTCGCACGTGCAAGGCACTGGGTTTGATCCTCAGCACCACATTAAGATAAAATAAAGGTATTGTGTCCATCTACAACATACATATATGTGTGTGTGTGTATGCATGTGTGTGTGTATGCATGTGTGTGTGTGTGTGTGTGTGTGTGTGTATAAAGGTTCTTGCAAACGAGAACATCCCTTTGGCTCCCAGTTCACAAAGGTCTTCCTGATTTCTCCCTGGCCCACCTTTCCAGTCTTTCTTCCCCTTTGTGGTCATTTCTTTATTATAGTCACATTTAGCTGCTTTTAGCTCTTTAAGCATAACTCTTGCTTGCTTCCAAGACTTTGTACCCATAATTCTTTCTTAGAGCTCTCCACCTTCTTCTCTAAATAACTTCTTCATGCTTTTAAAATTCAACTCAAATACCACCTACCCCAGAATATCCTCTTGAAAGTACCCTTTACAGTTTGTAGTACATGCAACTGTACTCTCTCATTATTGACTTTCCTACAGCTCACACCATGCTATTTTGCCAAGGCCTACTTTCTTGTCTTGTTGTCTTCATTCAGGTTCACTCAGAAGTAGAACCTTACTCAGGTGCTATATTTTATATCTGAAATGTTCCACCAAAATCCCATGTGTTAAAGGCTTGGTCTTCAGCCCCTGGCACTATTGGGAGGTGGTAGAGCCTTTAAGAGGCGGTGTCTAGTAGGAGGAAGTTATAGATCACTGGGGATATGCCCTCAAAGGGGATTGTGGAACACTGGCCTCTTCTTTCCCCACTCTTTCACTTCCCAGCTACCCTGTGGCAAGCTCTGTCCTAATAGGTGCTCCCTGTCATCATGTACTAACCCACCACAAGTCAATAAGCAGTAGGTCCTACTGAGCATGGACTGAAATAATCAAATCTATAAGCTGAAATAAATCTTTCCTCTTTGTAAGTTAATTATTTCAGGTATTTTGTTATAGTAATGGAAAACTGACTAACACACAAAGATTCAAATGAAAAAAGTTTATTATAGAACTTAATCCAGGATACTCTTGCAGGGAAATGGAGAAATGACTGAGAAGGAGAAAGGCCAATAAAGGATACATCATCATAAAAGTTACCACTATTGGAAAATGAAACCCAAATCTGCTGAGGAACTCTGGAGTTCAATGTTGAACATGTACCTCAGAATTGTTCCTACTGGTGGGTGAGGGAGCATTTACACAGCAATTCTCATTCATCACTGGTTGAGGGGGTGTGGATAGTTGGTTGTGGGAGTTCTGACAGATGGAGAAAATTCTTGGGCATTTTTGGCCGGCTACATATACAGCTATCTAGGAAAAAGATGAAGATGCTGTGTTGGAGGTTGGGCGAGTGTGCAGAAAAATGTCAGCCCCAAGAGCATGTGGATGTTGTACTGACCAATAGCAACAATTCTACTCTGTTATATAATAATCTACTTGAGAACAAAGGCCAAAAGACTATTTACACTTATAATATTAAGTTCCTCAATATAGCATGCTCAATAAAACTTAAGTAAAGATTTTAATGCTAAATTCTTAAACTTTCCCCCAAACCAGATAATTGTGTGGCCTAACACTAAATAGAAAAGAGGAAGAAAATGTGGAGTAAAAGACAAGCTAACAGTGGAAAACAGGAGCACTTGGGTGCTTTAGGGATGCTAAAATGTGACTAGAAAATTTAAGTTGAGCTTAATTATGTGCAAGAAACTGTGGTTTTCCCTGTGGGATCATAAGGAATATGAGAGTGTCTCATTTTCCAGATCTCACAATTAACTGTGTGTGGGTGTGTAGGTATGGTAGGTAGATATGCCTCTTTGAGAAAATTTTCATGAAAAGAATGCTTACCCCCATCAACCCATTTTTAAAAAATCTTTTACCAGATTTATTATGGTCACATTTGTTTTTGTGGGATGAAATTACTTCTCAAGAACTGGAGCAGGAAACAAAGCAAGAAATGGGGTGTCAAAACCCAAGGATTCTATGCCTGACTTGCAGCAAAGTTGTTTATGATTTTGTGTGAGTTCTGATTTTCCTGGCCTCAGTTTTCTTATCTGTGGAATGGGGTGATAGTAAAGCAGCATTATTATTATTAGACAAGCTATAGATTGTTTATAGATTATTCCAGATTCCTAAACACCATGCCATGCTTCGGAACCAGCTGTAATCCAGATGATTTTAAATGAATGTACTTTAATTTCTTTTTGTTCAAATGAGTTCTGCTACAGCTTAGTATTTACTTTTTAAAAGAATCCTTGCATTTTCTTTTAGATGACTAAAAAGTAACTCATTGATATTCCAAACAGGACATTTGTTAAGCCTTTATTTCACAATATGACCCTTTGCACATTAATAGTCAGAAAACTAAGACTTAAATAAATAGAAATTACTGTTTGTCCCAAGGATTAAAGGAGAACAAGTTTGTTATTGTCAAATAGTTTTCACAAAAATATTAGAAGACCATGCATAGGCTTTGTAATAGAACAGAACAAATTCAATTTTCCAAGTTAAGGTCTCAGAAGAAAAGAAAGTATCATATATAAATAATATAAATGAAAAGGTACATATATTAATCTATAATTAATTACATATGCATTTATGTGGCAGGAATATATCCACACATTCAACAAAGGGAATATGTTGGGGTCTCAAGTATGGTTTGTTTGATTTGTTACTTAATATTTGTCTGATTTATTTCAAAGCATGAAATAGCAATAAATATTTAGTGGACTGAAAATAAAATCTCATTGAGGATTGTTTTTGTCTGATGTCAGGGCCAAGAATAAGTTCACAATAATAAGTTCACATACTTTTTAATTTCTTTGCACACAGAGTTGAAGACAATTAAAAAATGATAACTATAGGATTAGACCTACAGACAAGAGAAAATGCATAAGTGATTTGAAATACTGAAATACAATGTCAATTAGAGAAAACCCTTCTGAGGCATTATGATCCTTTCATGTGATTCATATAGTAAAGGTGCCAAGTTTGCCATCGTGTGTCAATCCTCAGCAAGGTCTGCCTCCCCACACTGTTCCTGGAGTTTACTTTCCTTCCTTGGAAATGCTCAGTTGTTTCTGTTTTAATTGTTACAGAAAGTCCCCTTGGCCCCTTGGGAGGCTGCACATGTTTATGACTGATAAAATCAATGAGCAGAGTCAGTCATCATAAGTTGATTTGTATTTTAGTTCCTTTGGCAAAAGGGAGCCCTGGCTGGGGGAAGGAAGTTTGAAAGAACATCAAGAACATCGAAGTGGCTGTTTCAGGTACTCAATTCTGCCTTCTGTCCTAGTATTCTGTTTAAGCCTTGGGAGAGGAAGAAATATAGGCATAACTCTAAAGCAATCTTTTCACACACTACATTCTTACTGGGAAGACCTCTTCCATCATACTTTTGATCTCTTTTAGGAGAAATTATACATAATTCAGGTTTAAGCTTTGCTGATCACTTCCTGTAGGGAGATTTTTCTTACCTCATTCCCATCTTCTGACCAGAGGAAATCTTTCTGTTATTTACTCTACATCTTCCTACAGTTCTTCATGACATTAACCACATTAATAAGTGGCTATTGGGGTATTTTTTTTTCTCCAAGATAGCAGCAGTTATGCTTATCTTGTTCCAGGATGTCTTTTAACACTCAACATGGTGCTAAATTACATTTGGGGAAGAAATGAAGGGTTTAATTTCTTGCCCAAAGAAGGAAGTTTATAAAGCTAAAATTCAATTAATCTTTGAGGATTTAAAAAATGATTTTAGTGTAATTATTTTGATTTTGAATACTTTGTAGTATTAGAAATAAAAGGAAGCTACAAAACAAGACCTTAAGGAGATCTCGTAAGGTTCTGCTCTCACATGTAGACCCATGTTTACCATAGAAGACATGTGAAAGAATGCCCATAAGAACTGCTGTTCAAGAAAGTGAACTAGAAAAACCAAATGCCCAGTAACAAGAGAAATAAGAAAGAAAGAAAAGCATTTTTGTGCAATGAAATATTAAACAGAATCAAAATAACAAACTTGGCTACTTGCAATAACAATAACATATCCTAACAATGGGCTGTTGAACAGCAAAACAATTCTCAGAAGATAACATGCTGAAAATACTCTCTTCTGTAATTAAAATTAAGAGCCTCAAAATATATTCATTCACCCTTTTATTTACTCATTTAAACTCATTCTATCAATATTTAGTAAGCAGCCACTGTGCACTCACAAGTATCTTCAATGTATAGCCATTGAGAATTTTTAAACTCAATCCTTAAAACATGAATTAAGACTGAATCTTGGAATAGTAATAAATAAGTGTGGCAAATGCCTCAAAAGTAGAAGTAAATCTTACCTACTCTGGGATAGTTCTGGATGTCAAAAGTAGAAGCTCAAAAACTAAAATGAATGTTAGTTTTCTGGGGAAACTTCTGGTGAAGAGGGATCTGAAATGTAAGTGAAGGGAAAATATTCCAAGTAAATGAACAGAATGTTAGAACATGTAGAGTTGAGAAAATGACCCATTACAAAAAAAAATAAATAAATAAATAAAATGTTTTGCTTGACTGGAAATTGGAAGCATAGCAAGGCCTGAAACAGGGACAGTAGGCAGGATGTATGTTGTGAAGTTGTGGCTCAGAATCTGAACCGTTTCCCAGGAGAAGCATGATTCCACCCAGGAATTATAGCAGGAGTGTGGCAATAATGGGTTTCCCCTTATTAAGGATCATTCTTTCCACTGAGCTTGGGGAGATTTGGATGTGGAGGAAGAACAGAAATAGGGAGACCACCAGAAGTCATTGCAAAGTGTCATGGAAGGATCATGGATACTTTGACTTGGGTATTTGAGGTGGAGATAGTAAAAGTAGTCATCTTTAAGTGATATATTAAAGGAAGGTGCTTTAAACTGGCTATGGCCCTGGCCCATTCATATGTTGAAATCCTACTCCCTATTATAATGCTATTAGGAGGTGGGGCCTTTGGGAGGTAATTGGGTCATTATGGTGGAGCAACCATGAATGGGATTAGTGCCCTTATGAACCAGGCTCCTGAGGGCACAGTGAGATTAATGGGGAGGTGGACTCTCAGTAGACACCAAATATGCTGGTGCCTTATCTTGGACTTCAGCGAGTTTCTCTTGTTTATAAGCCACTAGTATAAGTTATTCTATTAAAGAAGGATATATAGAACTTCATTTCTGATTAAGATTTTCTTTCTTATTTTCATTGTGACTATTGTCTTGGTCTGATATAAATAAGTATATCTTCTTTTTTATACTTTAGATTCACTGTGTTTTTTGAATCCCAATATTTTATTCAGGGTAACTAATCATATCTTTTTGAACAAATAACACCAAAAACCATTGGGTTAGTAAATTAAAAGTTTTATTTATTGCTCATATATAAATGTTCTTGGTTAGTGGCTAGCCTGTGATACTATTGTATAAGCAATTGCTCAAGAATCCTTTTTTCCCTCAATTTTTCCATGAGCTAATGTATTTATTATATTGGTAAAAAGCAGAGGAGGATGGCAACTGAGGATGTGGAAGGAAAATCTATTCTTAACTATATTAGTTAGAAAATGACCATCTAAGTTCTTGAGAACTAGTCATGTGGCTCATAGCATGCAAGGGAGGCAGGGAAAACAGTATATCTGCATGCCAATGGTGACTGACTAATCTCCCACACTGAGAATTAGAGTCTTTCAGAAATTCTGAACATTGCCCCATTTTTGACCCTTCAAATTTTGTCTCAGTCTTTGTCTTTTTTTTCCATTGTTTGGGAATTCCATGTAGACGTATATGTATATTTTTAAATCTATCTTTGATATTTGACATCTCCATTCCTTTGCACTGGAATTTAAATATTTTCATATCTTTTCCCCAGTTTACTAATTCTCTCTTCAGGTGTGACTAATATTATATGTAATGTCTTTACTGATATTTTTTCCAATGGACATATTTTTTATTTTGAAAATTTCTATTTTTTAATTTATAATTGTTGTTATAGTCTACTTTCTGTTATGTTTCAATTTTACTTTTAGAATCCTTAGAAAACACATTTAATTTTCACTACTGAGAATTTAAGCATCAGAAATCCCTGGGAAGTCTAATTCTACTGCTTGCTTGTTATTCTGACCCCTCCAGGAAGTTTGTTTATTTCTGTATTATTGATTTTGGATTATTAATTCTTGTTCAAATGGTAGGACTTTATCTTTGGAAAATCTGCAAGAATTACAACACAGTGCATTTTGACAGAGTTTATTTAGGATTCTACAAACTTGAGATGGTTTTGAGTTATTTTTAGCAAATAGTTAGGTCATATACATAGTTGTTGAGGTTTGAATATAAGGTGTCCCCAAGAACTCCTGTGAATGCAGGAATATTCAGAGATAAAATGATTGGATTTTGAAATCTGCAACCTAATCAGTCTATTCTAGTTTAAATGGATGTACTGCATAGTAGCTGTAATAGGTAGGGCATGAATGGAGATGGTGAGTCATCGCGGGTGTGCCCTGGAAATGTTCTTCCTGCAGCCCCTTACCACTCTCTCTTTCTCTAAATCCTTACTGCCATGAGAGGAGCAGCTTCCCTCCACCATTTCCTTCCCTCATGATGGTCTGCCTCATCCTGGGTCCAGAGGCATGGAGTTGGCCATCCATGGACTGAGACCTCTGAAACTGTAAGCACTCATTTCCTCTAAGCTGTTCTTGTTGGGTATTTCAATCATGGTGATGTCGACTAAAACCTCAGTGCAAAGAATGATTTCAAACAGTCTTAAATAATAGCCTGATTTTAACAAATTGAGAAAACTGTGCTCGCCTAAGTTGGGTTTTAAAACATATTTCCTTATCTTGTTCTGCCTTGGCATTCAACAATTTTGCTTCTCTCCCCCCCCCACACACACACACACACACACACACACACACACACTTTTACTGAACTCATGGGCCATTCGCTTCCAGTTCTGAATCCTCACCTTGAGTGGGCCCAAAGTCAATAAAATAAAAGTCTGTGGGTTACAGATGATTCACACATGAAGCCAATATATGCACAACTCCGTCTCCTGCCTTGTCCCTGGTTGCAGCTTGCTTTATTACTTTTTCCTCCAGAGACACTTCTTTTAAGTTGCAAGCTCAGCTATCTATTTTCAAAGATGATTCAGTACTTCTTGATATTACATAGCATAAAATTTTTCCTAGCATTTAATTGGCCATATTTTCAGATAGATCTGTTCTTTGTAATTAATCAGATACAGAGAATATTCTTGTATTTACTCACCCAAAACCTCACTTACATCGCAGACTGTTGAAGTTACACAGTTTTAATATTTGAAAAAAAAATTTTTCTTATTTTTCATGACCACTAACTAGTGTTTCCAATTTCATATTCATTAAGTCATCTCAAACTCATTATATTTGAAGTAGTAGGCTTCATTTTCCTTTTTTTCCCACTTTAATTCTCCCACATCTGTGTTCTGCCTGATTCCAAGTCTCATTCTCAAAACTAGGTCCACTAGTGCAAGCTCATTTCTGCCATTGTCTTGGAAGTAATCTGGAATGAGATGAAGATTATTGCCAAAAGTCTATGCCACTCTATCCAATGGAAGTTAGAATTAATTTATATTCCTAATCTTAAGATCAAAAGTCATTACAAGTGAAAGGACATTAAGGATTCTCCTACTTTGTGTGTTGTCTCAAAACATTGGGTTAGGCTTTCTATTACCATTCTTGGTAATACTATGAGGTATAGGGGCCTCATTTTCCTTGGCAAGGAGTGTTTGGCTGACAGAAGGAGTGACAACAGTGTGGGTAGTTATGCAAGGTCACATTCTAGCAGCAACGCCAAGGTCAAGTCATAAGGCAGAGAAGTAGCAGATTTGGGGTAGCAGGTAGGGATAAGGCTGGCACTAGCAGCTTTATCAAAATTTGAGTATCTGCCAAGGAAATTGCATGAGATACTTGGGAGTCTGCCTGAAGAAGAGAAGGAGTTAGAATGCTTATATTTTTAGAAATTTTGTTGAAAAGAAACTTAGAGTCATAGACTATACTTAAGGCCATAACAGTTGTTCTTTTTCCAAGCTAGAATAGTAAGAGTTATCTATATATTACTAAAGTACACATCAAAAGGAAAAGTATAATATAAATAAATAAAATATAGCAAATAAGTGCTATAAGAATGCAGAGGGCTGGAGGTGTAGTCTATGGATAGGAGAATAGAGAAAATTGATGTATTTCATCCATTTTGAGGTGTAATATAAAGAATTAAATTACCTGCACATGAAGGAACTTGGTTTGGGATTCCTCATGCTGAGACAATTTGAATTGGTTTATACAAGGCAGAATTTTCTTAAAATAGGACCGTATTAGGATATCCACAGTTATTCTGTAGGAACAAATATCCAAAATCTCAGTGGCTTACCTCAACAAAATTTACTTCTCATTCAGATAAATTACACTGCAAGTCTTACAACTTTATAGGACAGACTTTCACGATGCAACCATTCCTTTTTCCAATTCTCCCAAGGATGTTGGATATATTATCATTCTAGATACATAGGTAAGTAGTACCTATGTACTACTAAAATTTTTCTTCACATTTTATACGTAATTGTTTCTTGGAGTCTCCACTGAAGGTGAACTCTCTCTACTTAACAGTGGCAGCCATCCAACCTGATAAAGATTCCATCATCCTAGCCCTGCATCACCTGGAATACACTCTACTCAGTCAATATGATAGAGGAAGGGTCAGCTGAAGGGGTTTTGATGAGCTCTTTTGTATGCTCAGAAGTATCTCATCATATCTGACCACAGTGCTGGCCAGACCTTATCTTATGACTTCACTTAGGTGCACAATGGCTAAGAATTAGAATGACAGGGGAATAAGATGTCAAAAGCAACTAATATCTACCTAAAAAAGTTATGGAGAGAGGCTAGTAATATCTTGTATTTGTTTGTAATTTGGGAAAGAAAAATATTTATCTGATATTAAATGCTTTCATAAGAATCATGAGAAGAAAATTCTTTTAAAAAGTGGTGATTTTCCTACCAGCAAAGAGAAGGCAGTTTGGGGATTTTAATTGACTGCTGGGGATAGGTAACATTGTTGGAAATTATAAAATATTGTGTAAAATCAAATTATTAGAATCAATCTATAAAAACATCTGTTTAAAAATAGAACTAACATGAGAAGTTACAGTTAACGGCTATAAAATTTTAGTTAAGCAAGGTGAATAAATTCTAGAGATTTGCTTACAATGTTGTAGCTATAGGCAATAATATTATATTGTACACCTAACAATTTAAGAGGGTACATCTTATGATGGATTCTTACCAAAATAAAATAAATAATAAAAAGAACAGCAGTATATTTTCTAAAATATTGTAATGGTTATTCTTTGAACTGTAAAATTTATTTTCTTCTTTTGGTTTTTATTTTCTAAATTTTCAACAAAGGGTACATTTTTTAAACTAATTTTACTTTATTTTATTTTAAAATTTTTAGTTGTAGGTTGACACAACATCTTTGTTTTATTTATATGGTGCTGAGGATTGAACCCAGAGCCTCACACATGGGAGAACAGTGCTCTACCACTGAGCCATAGCCCCAGCCTAGGTACATGTTTTAATACATACGTACTGAATTTTTACATGTAATACTAAAATGTGTATGTGTTTCTATAATGTATATGCATTATCTTTATCAATTAATAAGTATTTTCTTGATAAAAAACTCTAGGAACATGCAATGATTATTGAAAATTAGTTTAAAACTTTAAAAATTAAATTGATGTTTATGCATTAGCAAATATATTATAAAATACAAAGTGAAAATATATTCATATTTGATCAAATTCTATGCCAATTACATTTTTAAGCAATATGAAAAGTTTACATTTGTGTGGGTATGTGATTTACCCAAGATCTTAAAGTGATTGCATGACAAAACATGATGAAAACCCTCAGTTAATTCTGACACAATGACGTTTGTTCTTTCCATTATACCTATATGTATAAAATGCTTGTAGAAATGTGCAATATTATCAAATGAAATATAATTATACACATAAATGTGCTTCAAAAGTTTTTTTTTTTAATTGTATTTTCTACTCCTATCTAATTGAAATGTTATATTCTATAACCAAGATCTGTTTCAAGGTCAATTATTATATATAATATACTAATACATAATAACATAATAGGCCCCATATACTAAGAATCATAATGGGATATATGGGAATCAGACAAAAAAAAATGTTTCTTGTTTGCTGAGCTAGCATTTTTATAAGAAAAGAACTTCAGAGAGAAAGAGAGATGAGAGAATCCAATATCTGCAAAATTGATAAGGTAAGGAAGTGGCTCTCTATGGAAGACCTAATGTATTAGACTGAAGGAGTCATTATGATCCATGAAGAAAGGGAAGAATGTGTTGTGAGAGACTTATTCCAGCAACAGTGTGCAAGATAGATTGAACGGGGCCAAGGTAAACTGACTATATCAGTTAGCATTTTTTTTTTTGTCACACATAACAAAAGTTCTAATATTGTATCATTTAAATGAAATAGAATATATTGACTGTCTTTTGTGAAGTCTTATACTAGATACTGAAAAAAATGACCAGGACCTGGATTCCCTCTTTGCTTTTCTTCACTTACTGTTATGGCTTGGATATATGGTGTTCTCCAAAAGCTCATGTGTGAGACAATAAAATAATGCAATAATATTCAGAGATAAATGATTAAATTATGAAAGTTGTGATCTAATGTGGATTAATCCACTGATATGGATTACCTGGGTGGTATCTATAGGCAGGTAGTATATGGTTAGAGAAGGTCACTGGGGGTATGCCTTTGGGGAATATATTTTGTCCCTGGTGAGGAAAGTTCTCTCTCTCTCTCTCTCTCTCTCTCTCTCTCTCTCTCTCTCTCTCTCCCCCCTTCCTGGTCGCCATGTCCTGAGTGGCTTTCTTGCACCACGCCCTTCTGCGATGATGTTCTGCTTCATCTTGGGCCCAGAGCTATAGACTCAGTCAACCATGAACTAAATCTCTGAAACTGTGGGCAAACATAAACTTTTTCCTCCTCTAATTTGTACTTGTTGGGTCTTTAGGGTCACAGAGACTAAAAAGCTAACTAAAATACTTACTTCGTCATTTTGTTTTCTATACTTATTTGGTACTGGGGGTAACCCCAAAGGCTTGAACATGCTAAGCAAGCACTCTCTGATTATATCCCCAGTCCATTTTCTCAGTCCTAAATTCATGCTCAGTAATGATATTTCCTTATGGATCTGAGATGATCACCTGTACTGCAAGAACTATACCCTTTGTACATGTGCAGACAAGAGCGTGTGTCTCTCTCTCAACATGGAACCAACCAAAGTTTTAGACTTCATTTTCACTGAATTTTAAGTCAGATACTCATTCCTAAAGTAACTTTACTGTGTCCAGATGGCTGAAATTTCACAAAATCCACTTGTAGAAACTGGAAAAAAAAATAGCTCTCCTAAATCATGTGGGCTCTGAGGTGGAAGTGTCAATACCTGAACAAAAGTTTGGGCACTGGACAAAGAACAGGGGGAATGGATTCTAAGGAGTCCCACGTGGCAGACATTAGTAATACAGGTGTATGCTGGGCCAGAGCCTCTGAAGGAGAAAATGGAAACAGAATCAATAACAAGCTGGCTTTGATGATGACTGAAGTAGGGAGAAATGATGTCACTGAAGTTGGTGACTGAGTTAGTGGACGATAAAGAGTATTTGAAAGCAGACAGGATTGGGAAGATGGGCTTATCTTCTGTTGAGTGAGTCAAGTTTGCACACTAATGTAGGGGCTTGTATATTCATTATTTCCAAAGGCTAAAACCCTCCTCAGATAGAATTATTCCCAGAAGAGTTTTGATGATAAATGAGAAAAGAGACTGTCAGATGGCACCATGAATAAGGGTAGGAGCAGGAGGCAATAATGCCCCCATTGGTCTATCATGTTTAAAGGCAAATATATTTTTTTTCAAATAGGTGAAGTTTTCAAGTGACAGATTTTATAGATTATTTTCAATAGAAATCATAAAATCAACCATTCATGTCTCAGACTTATTAAGTGTATTTGGGTGTATTTAAACTTTTCTCCACATTTGGGGACACCTTTTCTAGCCCATGTTCTCTGTCCTGGGCTTCTAAAAATTTAATTTTTTTTTTTGTTTTATTCCTTTCACTTCCTTCCAGGCATCAGCCCTCTCTTTTATCACCTATCTCATGCCATGTCCTACTCCCCTTCTACTTTACTGTTTTAATTTAATACACTGGAAAAAATAGTCAAGCTTCTTTGAAATTTTCCATTAAACAAACCAATATACACCAAAAGGAAGTCAAAGGAAGTGAATCTTTGGCTGGGGCTTTGAGTCACTGTGTTAGTCAGCTTTTCATCCCTGTGATCGAAATACCTGACAAGAACAACTTAGAGGAGTAAATGTGTATTTTGGCTCACAGTGTCAGAAGCTCAATTCATGGACGCAGACTCCACAACTCTGGGCTCAAGCTGATGCAAAATATGATGGTGACAGGGTGTGGTAGAGGAAAACTGCTCAGTTCACAACAGCCATGAAGCAGAGAAAGAGAACTCTGCTCACTGGGAACAAAATATACACCCCAAAGGCATGCCCCCATTGACCTACTTCCTCTGACCATACCCTACTTGCCTACAGTTACCACCCGTTCATTTGTTCAAATTATCAATCAATAAAGTGGTTAATCCACTGATTAGGTTACAGCTCCAATAATCTAATCATTACACCTCTGAACATTTCTGCCTTGTCTCAGACATGAGTTTTCAGGGGACACCTCATATTCAAATGTAATATTCTACCCTTGGCTCCTCCAAACACATGTCTGTTTCACATGCATTTAGTCCATGTCTACAGTCTCTAAGAGTTCCAGCTTTGCCCAAATGTCCAAGCCCAAAAACTTATCTGAGATTCAAGGAAAACTCTTAGCTATTTTCCCTGGTGAAAAGCAAAAAGCAAGTTACACATACCCAATATGTAAAGGCAAAGAGTGAGCATTTACATTCAAATCAATTAATGCACAGATTAGGTTACTGTTCTCAATCACTTCACCTCTAAAATTCCTGATTATCTCACCCATGAGGTTTTAGGGGACACCTCATATCCAAACAATAACAGTCACCTACTGTGAGAGTTCTAAAATAACTTAGGTTACTTTAGATTCAAGCCTGCAGTTTAAGGTAAAATCCCATGGGATTACTGGCCAAATAAAAAAGATAACAAACCAAGTTAATACTGAATTATAAGTAGGAATACTACATCCTTCTGTACCAGTATTGAAATGTTGAAAGGAACATTGTTAAGAATGCTATGAAAGGCATGTGGAAGAAAGAAAAACAAACAACATAGAAGACACAGTGCATGGCTCTCCTACTTGTATACTGTGTGGCCTTGGCAAGTGAGATGGCCTCTCTGAGCCTGAGTTTCCTCATCTCATCATGGATGAAACTTGAGGATATTACACTAAGCAAAAATACTCACAGAAAAATAAATACTGCACAATAACACTTACATGAGGTATCTAAAATAGTCAAATTCATAGACTCAAAGAGAGGATACTGGGGACTGAAGACAGATGGAAATATGGAGTTACTAAAAAACAGGCATGAAATTTCAGTCAAGCAGGATAAGTAAGCACTAGCAAAGTGCTGTGCAACATTGTATCTGTAGTCAACAATAATGTATTATATACTTACAAATTTAAGAGTAGGTCTCAGGTTGAATGATCTTACAATAATAAAATAACATAATAGTAAAACAGATCTAAGCATAATTGAAAATTGTGATAACTGTTGTAAAGTGTTAGGTTTTCTATGAAATAGTAATTACTTTTTACAGGAGATGGAAATGAAAAATTCTTTGTAAGACATGTTAATTTTGAGATACCTGTGAAGATTCCAAGTGAAGAAATGAAAATATCTTAGTAAAAAGGAAAAGGAAGAAAACTTCTGGAAGCATGAAAAAAACGGTCAAAATGCAGGCAATTACCTTTAAAATTTGTCATACCTGATGCAGCATTTTCTCTGATTTATCTAAATGTAGAAATCACGAATGTTTCATTAAGATAGAAATGAAAACAAAGGCAGGCTAAGAGGTTACCTCATGTAGAGGTTTATTGCCAAGAATGCATTAAATTTTCCTCTCAATTATATTTCCATAAAATGTCTCTCCAGATTCAGAGATACTGTGGGGCTGGGAACAGACATTTGTATTCTGGAGAGCTTCCTGAAGATTTTGATTAATTAATTCATTTTTCTAATCATTCATTCAACCAACAAGTATTTATTGAGCATATTATATGTGCCAGACATTTTTATACAATAATAAACAAACCAGACAAAGATACCTGCTTTCACAGATTTTGCCCTTGGGGTAAGGGTGGTGACAGAGGAGGAAGTGACAGACCATAAAAAAGTATACAGTGTATTTGAAAGTTAAATATATTATGTGCCAATGAATGCTAGTACCTGGGTACCCTGCATTCAGTCTTCTCCATTATTGACTAGCATTTTACCATTTGTGGGTTCATCTTTTGCCCTGCTGCCTGGCTTTCAGTACAACTGGTACTGTTATCCTCTGAGATCAGACCTCTCTGTTAATTTCATTGTTGAGTCTAGCACTAGTTGTGAGTTATTCATCCAAAATGTCAATGTGGCAGCACCAAGGGAAATCCCCTAACTGTTAAGTTTAACCACCACCTCCACCACTCTGGCCATGTGGGAACTTGTGGGATACATGTTATTCTCTGTAGAAACCAAGGGAGACTTGGGACAGGATTCATCTCAGACATCCCTGCTGATGACATGGCCTTGGTGTTATTTCTCCTCCACTGCAACTGCCTGTAGTTGGTGTGGGGCATTGCAAAAACTTCCTCCTACCACTACCAGAGAAAAGTAGGAAAGTTTCCCCTCATTTTCTCATTTATCATCAAAACTCTTCTGGGAATAATTCTATCTGAGGAGGGTTTTAGCCTTTGGAAATAATGCATTAGTGTGCAAACTTGACTCACTCAACCTATTTCCTCTTTCAGGCAGAATAAGCTTTCTTAAATCATTATTTCACCTATAGCCTACTTCATGTAAAATAAATATGTTGAGTCTACAGAGTGAAAAATACAAAGTAAAACTTGAATAGCTATCATGAACCAAGTTGGGGTGTGGGCTACTTGAAGGGTTGACTCATATTAGCAACTTTATGGTATGCATATATTTTGAGTTTGTCCCTTAAAGTTTCAGAGATTGGGGGGTGGGTTTTAAGTTAACTTCAAGACTTGTCCTTGGAAAGGATTTGAGGCCTCAAATGTCTGTTTGGTTTCCAGTTTTGCAATGTGATTTCCTGCTCCTTCAAAAGCTTCTCCTTGATGATACCATCCACCATAAGTCTTCTCCAGAGCTGAGCTGCTCTCAGTGCCATGCCCTTGAACCTCCAGGACTGTAAGTGAAATAGATTCTTTTCTTTATAAAGTTACCTAGCTTCTCAGGTATTTCATTATAGTAATGAAATACAGACAAATGCAGCAACTAAGAGGGTTTTGGCTTAATGGACTTTCAGTGGTAGGAGTATAGACCTATGATCATTTTAATTTATGAAATTAGAATTGAGGCCTCCCTTTCCCTCCCCAATTAAAGATATGACCCTTGAAGGGTAATCTATATTTAAAAAATCACCCACTAGCAAAAGGAAATGAACTGAAAATGTGTTGGCTTAGACTCTAGATGGGAAATGTCTCCCTGAAAATGTTAAGTCATGGCTTGCCATTAAATAATTTTGTGTTTAAATTTATTCTACTCAATAGGTAGAAGATTCTCCAAATTTACAATGATCTTTTTGTACCTTTTCAGTTTTACACAATATTAAGATACATTTTGGCATAATTATGTTAAGCATGGAATATAACTTGCTCTAATTCGGTCCCCAGCACATACATTTCTCTCCCTTCCTCCCTTCCCCTGTTCCCTTTCTTCCACTCCACTGATCTTTCTTTTATTTATTTATGTTTTTAAATAAATTAGTGCCTTGTGTGTATGTATGTGTACATATATATATATATATATATATATATATACATATATACACATATATATGTATGTATATAAAAGTGAAGTTAGTTGTGGTATATTCATATATGTACATAGGAAAGTTGGCAGATTTATTCCACGGTTCTTCCCTTTCCTCATTTATCCAGCCTACCCCTCATACTCCTCTTTCTACCCTACCAATCTCTCTTTTATCTTCATGGAATCCCACAGGTTTTTTCACTCTCTCCACCTTATTTTGGTCTAGCTCAACCCTTGACTTTATGGGTCTGGTTTATTTCATTTAGCAAGATGGTCTTCAATTCCATCCATTTACTGGCAAATGCCATTATTTCATTATTATTTATGGCTGAGTAATACTCCATTGTGTACATATACCATATTTTATTTATCCATTCATCTGTTGAAAGGATTCTAGGTTGATTCTAAAGCTTGGCTATTGTGAATTGAAATGATATTATCATTGTTGTGGTTGCATACCTATAGTATGCTGGCTTTAGATCTTTTCAATCTATCAGGAATGGGATAGCTGAGTCATATAGTAGTTCCATTACTAGTTTTTAAAGAAATTTCCATACTGATTTCCATAGTGGCTGTGCTAATTTGCAGTCCCACCAATAATGTGTGAATGCACTTTTCCTCCCACATATGCACCAACATTTATTATTATTTGTATTTTTGATAATTGCTATTTTGACTGGAGTGAGATGAAATCTCAATTAATTTGGATTTGCATTTCTCTGATTGCTAGAGATACTGAACATTTTGTCATGTATTTATTGTCTGTTTCTATTTCTTTTGAGAAGTGTTTGTTTAGTTCTTTTGCCCATTTATTAATTGAGTTATTTGTTTTTTGATTTCTTTTTATGTTTGCATATGTTAAACCAACCTTGCATCCAAGGGATGAAACCCTTGGCACATTATTTTCTTAATGTGTTTTCAAAAGCAGTTTGCCAATATTTTATTAACAATTTTTCTATCTATGATCATAAGGGATATTGGTCTGAAGATTTCTTTCCTTGATTGATATCTTTCTGGTTTTGGTATCAGGGTGATACTGGCTTTATAGCAAGAATTTATCAGTGTTTCTTCCTTTTCTAAATTTCATGTAATAATTTGAGAAGAATTGACATTAGTTCTTCTTTAAAGATATGGTAGATAGAACTTGGATGAAAATACATCTGGTCTGGTATTTTTCTTTGTTCAAAAGCTTTTAATAATTGCTTCAATTTCATTTTTTGATATTCTGTTTAAGTTTTCTATGTCCTCATGGTTTAATTTGGGTAGATCATATGTCTCCAGGAATTTGTCAATGTCTTTGAGATATTTTAGCTTATTCAAATATGAATTTTCAAAATAGTTTCTAAAATTCTTCTGAATTTTGGCAGTCTGTAGTGATATTTCTTTTTCATCTCTAACTTTGTTAATTTTGGTCATCTCTCTTTTTTGGTTAGTTTGTCTAAGGTTTCATCAATCTTGTTTGTCCTTTCAAAGAGCCAACTCTTTGTTTTCATTTTTCCTTTGTATTTTTTTATTTTCATTTTTTTAAATTTGGGCTCTGATTTTAATTATTTTCTATCTTATCTGGGGTTTGTGTTAGTTCTTCTTTTTCTAGGGCTTGAGGTATAGCATTAAATTATTTGGTATCTTTTTATTTCTTTTTAAAATTCGGAACTAAGTGCTATAAACTTTTCTCTTAGAACTACCTTCCTTGAAGTAATCCTTCCAAGATTTCATTCTCCAACCTCAGTTTTCATATCTTCTTTCTTTCGTTTCCTCAGTACCATTTATCTCTATAATATTACATATTTTGCTTATTCATTTATTGTTTCTTCTCCCCAAGATAGAATTTAAGTTCTTTGAAGACAGGTATTTCACCTGTCTTGTCCACTGTTCCATCTCAAGTCATGAAAGCAGTGTCTTTGCATTCAATTAATTATCATTATGAGAGTGAATGGTGCATTAAATTTATATAAAGAGTTCTCCCAGGAGGGTAATATCCTTATAATCTCAAAACAACTCTGGAGAAAAAGCACCTTCAACATAGACCACATGGCAGTTCCATGAATAGACTTCTCTAAAGATGAATTTGCAATCCAAAATTATGAAACAACCTACTAGGAATGAGAGTCAGAATTTAGTACAAAAAAATGAGATTAAACACTCAAGAGATTTCACTAGTGATATTGGATAAGCAATATAAATTCAAACTGCTTAAAATGCAGACTTTTAAAGTAATAGAAAACAAAATAAAACAGTAAAGAATGTTAAAAAAGAATCCAGTATATTTGAAGAAAACCAACAATGGCAAACTAAACAGAGAAAAATCACGGAATAATTTTAATTAAAAACAGAAGAAAGAGTTAAACAGAAAACTAGATGTGGCCAATGTTAAAATTTTAAAAGAATATTAATAATGAATTAAATAAAATCTAATCCCAACATTTTATCTCCAGAAGGTGGGATTAGGAATTTTTAAAACTGTATTTTGTTTTGCAGTTTTTTTTTTTTTTTAATTTTAGAGGTTTTTCATTAGAACACAGTACTTTTACTATCAGATAAAAATATTAGAAACTCCTATGTTTGTTGACCTTTGTAATAATTATGTTAAAACCACTCAAGAGACCAAAAATAATAGGGTAAAAATTCTTCAGTGGAAAGACAATTGTTGTTTCTTAATTAATGATGCCCTTAATCTCCAATTTTTTTCCCCACAACATCTAAAAAACAATAGAAGCACTTAAAAAAATAAATATGAGAAAGTCACTACCTTCTCCTTATTAGTATCCCTCAGGGAAAGCATTCTTATTTTTTAAAGTATATAGGTTATAAATACAACATAGAAAAAAGTGAATAACAATTTGAATAATAATTTTAAAATTCTATCTTAATACATTATCTATATCAGTAGTATTGATATTGATATTTGAAATGTCCCCAAGGTGTTTCATGAAGTAAGACAGTGTGTAGTGAGATTTCTCTCAATGTGACAAGATACCTGAGGAAAACAACTTAAAGGACAAAACTGATTTTATCTCATGGTTTCAGAAGTTTCAGTTCATGGTTACTCGAGCCCATTGATTCAAGGCCTGTGGTGGGGCAGAATGTTATGATGGGAGGGTGTGGTCGAGGAAAGGTACTTATCTCAAGGCATCCAGGAAGCAGGGAGAGGCAGGGAGGGAGGGAGGGAGAGAGGGAGAGAGAGAGAGAGAGAGAGAGAGAGATAGAGAGAATATGAAATATGAACCACAGACAAAATACAAAGTATACTTTCAATGCAAGTAGGTCTCACTGCCTAAGGATTCTACATAAGTTTCTACCACCTCCCAATGGCTCTACCAGCTAGGGACCAAGTCTTCAACACACAAGACTTTAAGAGAACATTTCAGATACAAAAACCAGGCAGGCTGTGCCTTAGGAGGGGAACTGTTGGTAAAACACAGCTATTACATTATAACTATCTTCAAAGTACTGTTGTATGTAATCTAAATTTAAAGTTCATTTCATGTTGCAGATCTTTTCAGATCTTATTCAAAACAGAAAAAAAATCAATAATGTAGTTTTTAATCTATAAATAAATATAGATTATATGCCAATATCAATGGACAAAACTGTTATGTTTATTATTTTTCTTCAGAACTAATAAATAAAATATAATAGGAAATGCTAATGGATTCAGATATATTATTCAACTTATATAAAGTCAGAAAGTTTGTTTTTATTTTTTTAAATCAGTTTGAGTCTCTGTTCTAGACTATAAACTTGAGAGTGCTGGAAAGATTTACACTTACAAGCAGTTATTTGAGATTAAATTTTGCCAGTGAGTAGTTGTGATTTAAATTTGTATTTTTCTAAGCCCTCTATACAATAAAGAAAAACTAGGTACTAAGTATTTAGTTTTTGCATTCTTGAAATATAGTCTGGGAGTACCCATGGGTCCCTAAGACTTTTTCAAGAGAACTACAAAGTCAAAACTCTTATCACTTTTTTTCTCTGAATGAATTGTGAAGTTTTCTAGAAGGTTCATGAAATGTGACAATGTCATTACATCGATTCTTAACATTATGCATTCTTATTTTCTTCTATAGTAAACATTGATATATGTGATCCATATAAACATAGCTTTATGGAAACTTTGCTAATTTTTAGAGTTTAAAGGGGTTCCCAGAACAAAATGTTCAAGGCCAATGGGGACCATGGATTTGACACCTGCCTCCTCTCCTAAAATAAGCAGGCTCCTGTATTTTCTTTGAAGCTGGGAAGCACAGGTTTGTTTATGTTGTTGTTCTTTCTTTTCTTTCCCATTCCATGTGTCATCTGTGCCTCATGCCTTCCTCCAGTTTTTCTCCTGTTGCTTGAAGCATCTAAGTAAATAAACAAAGCTGAGATCCCAGAAAGAAATTTTTCTGAGGAATAAACTATATTAATTAGAAAGAACTTTTTTTCAGATTTTTAGCAATTACTTTTATTTTTTATTCAAAACCAAATCAGTAAGTTTGTATTGTTTTTTTAATATAGTCGAGGATTTTCACATTTTTTAGGATTTTTTGAAGTTTAAAACACGAGAGTTCCTCCTAGGCATTTGGCTCTGTTTCTGTGGTTCCTTGACCCTTTTTTACACTCCAAGTGAGAGAAGGGCCTATGGGCCTCTGGACATGCTGTAAGTTCTATTTGGTGTTGTTAGCACTTTTAAAATTCTTTCTATTAGAAAAGTGATTTATTTTTTAATAGTAAATGTTTAGGTCAAGATCTAAAGCAGCATTTATCAGGTACTAAAGTAAGACATGAGATAGAACACCAAATAGAACTTACAGCATGTCCAGAGGCCCATAGGCCCCTCTCTCAGTTGGAGTGTAAAAAAGGGTCAAGGAACCACAGAAACAGAGCCAAATGCCTGGGAGGAACTCTTGTGTTTTAAACTTCAAAAAATCCTAAAAAATGTGAGGTTGGGATACTTCACCTACATTTCAACTGAAGGGAGGGTCTTGCCAGGTCTACTATGGGCCAAATGTGAGATTTCTGCATTCAAAGAGGATGCACTTGACAATGTCTGATTCCATCTGCAAAATTTGGAAGACCTGATATGTATTAACAGTTGCTGTTGGTGGATTGGCCAAAGCAGAATAGTGTTTAAGATGGGCTAATATTTCAAACTCCAGGGAAAAGAATGTGTGAGTGATTCCACTGGACCAGATATGGTCATAGGTCATACATCACACACACACACACACACACACACACACACACACACACACACACTTCACTCTGAAGGAACTAAATGTTGGTGACAGAGTTGATGGGAAAACACTGATGGGTGGTAGTGAAGGTCAGTCTGAGAAGTTCATCTTTCCATTTAACTGAATAACAAGAAAGAGTCACCTATGCAAAGATTTATGCAAAAACATTCCAAGCTGAGTGAAGAATCAGAATGTTCATGGGTTCTGCATGCTTAAAGTCAGTGAGGCTGGAGCCAGGCTGAATTTTGCCAGATAAAATTGGAAACAGAGGCAGTGACCAGATCATGCAGTGTCTTACAACTGGCCCATGGTGAGACCACTCTGCTCTACTGATGTTTTCTTCCACACACCATTGGAACTCTCCAGTGGTTTTTCCAAATCTTTGGTGAATTTGATGTTCCATATTCTTCTTTGTCTTGGAGCTTTCAAAGAAAATCGTGGAAACTATAATTTGATGGTTCTTAGAAGGTAAAATGCAGCTGCCTCTTTAGTTTCATAAATATCTAGCAACCCCATAAACTCCATTCATCATTGTCCAAAACATTCATTTTAGCAAAGGCTGTATTTACTACATGAATGTCCTTATTAGTAATAGGGTATTTTGGCTCCAATTTTTAAATTCCTACTCTGTTTTTATTTCCCTGGTCACCTTATTAACTCTTGATTTTAGTAATTCTTATATGGAAAGCAACCAGTAGCTTTGACATTGAATAGAAAAAGTAACACAGATCAACCAATTTCCTTGAAAATATCATCACTACAACTTGAATGTTTATATTGAAGGTGTTTATTCAAATTTTCTGAAAGGATTTGAAACACTTTTTAATAGGTATTATTTTAATTATTAACTATTACCTATTATAATGTTATTGAATATGTATTCTTTTGATAATTTTTTTTTCTCAGGAGATGTCAGAGAGAACATGTGAAAAGTAAATAATTGCTCCAATGTCTCAATCTACTTGGAATCTCCCTCACCCTCTCTCATGTGCATCCTCTGTGTGTGTGTGTGTGTGTGTGTGTGTGTGTAATTTAATATATTTCATACATATATAAACTAAAATAATTCAATATATGGACATAAAGATCATTGAACTACAGCTAATAAAATTCAAAATTTAAAAATAAAAGTAAAAATTCTGAGGAGAGTTTTCAATGGAATAAAAAATTTTGAAAAGGGAAATTTGTGGCCTTGAAGTATGATATGAATTGAATAAAAGATTCTAAGGGGGGTAAAGTTTTCAGGCACAAGTTGTTATAAAAGTTGAAGAAGGAATCACATGAAATCTATTTGGGAATACTGAGACGCATTGGAAAAATGAAAATTGGAAAGGAGATTTCAAACCAAAATAAGTTATCTTCTCTGCTTTAACTGTGGATGTGACAGACCACCTAGAAGTTAGTCTGAGGAAACTTTATGGATCTGCTTGGAAATACTTCCTTTTTAGTAATATGTCAGTCACCATGAACAGCCTTTAAAATGATCAATCAGGATTTTCAACTTGCCTGTGACCTTTCTGAGAAGCAGGCTCACAAAATAGCATTTAACAGATTATGGGCCATACTGCAGGACTGATGAAATTCAATGGGATGTTCATTTTGGCCCAACCATTCCAACAATTCAGCTTTGGAATGCACCAGAATTTTTATTAGTGCCACAGTTATTAACATCTTCTCCCATGGCAACCCGTTGTTAAATGATGCATGAGTAGGAGAAGAGAAATGTATTTTTTCTTTGAAGTTAACTTACATTTCTTTAAACTAACATTTGTGAATTGACAGATAACTTTATAACTTGTCTTGAACTGCAAAGAAATGGTGCTTTTAAATTTAGGACCCAACCCTGAGAGCTAGACTTGAGGGAGCAATGACACAGGGCTCTGCTATGTCCTTTCCCAATTTTTTATATTGCAAGCTCAAGCAGCATTATATATCCCAGTATTCCTGCTTCAAGTTAATTTCACTTGTCTTACAAGGTAGGCTTATTTTACTTCTCTTTTGCTTTCCTCCACTCTCTTTCCTTTTGACAGAATGGTCTTTGTAAAATCTGAAACGAAACAATCTGATCATTTAAACTTGTGTTTAAAATCTCAATGATTCTTCATTCCTTTCAGGATGAGGGTTAGACTGACCCTGGCAAAAAAGATCATCTCATCAGCCTTCAGATCTCAGCTTGGTTATTACATCCTCAGAGAAACTTTCTTCTTCCAACCAGGTTAATCCCACCTGTTAGTATTGTTATGGTTTGGATGTGAAGTGTCTCCCATAAGCTCATGTGTGAGACAATGCAAGAAGGTTCAGAGGAGAAATGATTTGGTTATGAGAGCCTTAACCCAGTCAGTGCATTAATTTCCTGATAGGATTAACTGAGTGGGGACTGAAGGCAGGTAGGGTGTGGCTGGAGGAGGTGGGTCCTTGGAGGCATGCCTTTGGGGTATTTATATTTGGTATCTGGCAAATGAAGTCTCTTCTCTGCTTTATGATCATTATGTGAGCTGCTTTCCTCCACCACACTCTTCTGCCGTGATATTCAGCCTGACCTTGAACCTGAGGAATGGAGCTGGCTGTCTGTGGACTGAGACCACTGAAACCGTGAACACTCAAATAAACTTTTCCTTCCCTACAGTTGTTCTGGTCAGATCTTTTAGTCAGAGCAGTGAAAAAGTTGACTAAAACAAGTACATTTTCACAATGCCATGAATTCATTAAAGTTTTAGGATTTGTCACAATTATAAGTTTAGATTTGGGGTCATTGATAAACTGTTTTCTTCACTCAACTGCAACTTCTATGAAAGAAGCCACAAAATATGTTCTTATAACCCATTTTATTCTCTCTCCTAGCACAGAACTTAACAAATGGAAGGAGTTCAATACATAGTTGTGATATTTTGATGAAGCCCAGATGAGTCAGTGGACCCATGCCCTGAGCAGAAAACATGGTCATCACCTCTGACACTCACAGAATCACTGTGTTTGGGATGAAGAATATCATTGCAATCTTTTGTTCTGAATCCTTTATTAGCCAGATATGTGAATACAAGCCTGAGGTTATCCAGTTAATCAGAATGGGACCTGAGTTTATCATCTAGGTCTCCATTATTGCTCTCAACTCTTTCTTTTTTGTTATCCTCCTCTCTGCTAATCACATTCTTAAAGTACAAGTTGAAGGACAGAGTCACAGTGAATCAATGTGACTTTAGTCCTATGTTAGTGTTTCCACCATCCTCTAAACTCAGAGCTTATCAAATAGTGTCACTGGGATTCATGGGTCTGGTGGATTGTGTAGACTTTAATCCCTTTATGGTCCCAGGAATTTTACCCCGCCCTTTTGAGGCTAGTTTTTTTAAATGTAGAGCACAACCATAGAAGGACTAAGACATTGAGTCTGAATCAAATAGGAAAATGCCCATTTTGCCAGCAAAAGACTCAACAGTCAGGGGCAATGATGTAGCCCCAGCCAGTCCCCTCACATGCAAGAACAACAGCCACGCATGACACTGAAGCCTGTCAATTCACACCTTCAGCTTCAGTCACATGTCTCTAAACTCCTCAAGATGCTCTTATTGTTAAAATGCTTTGATCCTGAAAATGTTCCAAGGAATTCTGTTTATCACCATGTCTTGTATTTTTTTTAAATCCTGTCTCTTTTCTTGTCAATTTTCATAAATTTGTTGCCTCTTAATTATAGCTGTGGAACTCAGTGTGAAGTAAGAACCACTGAATGTCTTTCCTATTATTGGCAATGTTCCTTTGCAGAGTGGGTCAGGTCAACTTGTGTCTTTGCTCCCTTGGGTAGCTTGGGGTTACTGCTAGTAGTCAAGTAGAGTAGTAGGTTGCTCATTTACTCTCCCCCCATTCTCAATTTCACTCCCTTTCTTGTGAACACAAAAGAACTTGAAGCGATCTGTCCACGGCATTGAAATGCCAACCTTAGTTGGTACTTTGAAAACTCAAAGCCTTTTACAAGATGAATGGCAAACTGTGGATGACAGCTCCTGTGGAGCCATTATTGAATTGCAGCCCTGATGACTGCATTGCTTTGGATTTAGATAAAAGACTCAATACAAGACAAATGGTAGGAGGACATCAAACAAGACTGTGTCCATACAGTGACAGAAGCAATCCAATTGAAGAAGCTTGTGATTTCCCCAAGGCTACAAACTATTTCTTCCTGAGTAATTTATATTAAGGACCTAAAGATTGTATATTCATCTTCTAGTTATACTTTCCTCTAAAAATACAAATGTCCGGTTGTCGAATGGAAGTCTTACTTCGGCTTTTGCTTGAAAGAGGATTATTGATATGGGACCATGTTAATTATTTTGTATTGTGTTTTATTTAACCACAATAGCAGTGTGTGTAAAGGTTATAGACTGAGAGTTACAATCTATAATGATCAGATAAAAAGATTAGTCAGCAAATCGATAGTCCCTGGTACCAACAGGAAGCTCGGTATATTCATGGCAACAATGAGTACAAAGGGTACAGATAATCATCGGGCACCTTTATTTAGATGAAAACTAATTCTAGAGAAATTGTGCCACCTCATTAATTATGTACCAACCTTCAGGAGATTGAACAAGTGAAGTATCATTAAGGGACTTTTGGAATGCATTGAAAAAATGCTTCTGGCTTTATGAAAAAAAACTGTGGAAAATCAGAGCTTTTCTTTCTGTTGGGCAGGCAGATGTTCGTACAAACCCAGTTGCTCAAAATGGAAAGGGTTGCGTGTATAGAACTTGCATACAGTTTTTGTAACCTAAATCGTGGTTACATGAATATAGCAGGCTTTAGCTTGAGAAGCACAACCAAAACTGCTTAAAACATGGATTTAAATGTTAATCTACTTAATAGGGAAATAACACCCTTCATATAATCTTTATCCCCACACAGCTCTTTATGATGACGTCTTTAAAAAAAAAAAAAAAAAGTAATGCTATGCTCTTGTGATGTCATTTTGCCACATAAATTTTCATAGTAACAATTTCCTTTACTTTTCCAGTTTTAATTGGCATGACCTACTTCCTTCCACCCCTCCATTATATAAAAATTAATCCAGTGAAAATTGGATTTGGATTTACTAAGTTGCAAACTTTGAATAGAGTTTTTGGAATGCAAGGGTAAGAGTTGTTTAAATTAAACCCCTGCTAGAATGACATGAACTTCATTCACTTATAGCATTTTTGACTTTAGGCATTTTCCAAAGACAGACTAGTTCTTTTCTGGAGAATCATTCGATTATCCAAAAATTCATCAAGATAAAAAGAGATTATCATCTCTTTGGAATAAAATGATACAAATGGACAAGTGTCAATAAGCTCAAAATTCTTAGAAATTTTGAGTGGTGTCCAATATTTAATTCCTTCATCACATCAATAATTAATACTAATAACAGAATAAAGAAAAGTAGAAAGAACTAAAGGCAAATGATAATTGAGCTCCATGAGAACAGTGATTCTCTTGAAGCTTTTCTTAGATATATTGGGCCTGACTGCCTTTGGCATTTGATGTATCCACATTTTGCAGGACTGCCTCTGTATCAATTTGTTTCTTCTAGGTCAAACTGTTGGCTTAGATGTGTTTCTGTAACTCTTTCATACCCAATCCAATGTGCAAAACATTCTATGCTATGTTTCTTAAATACAAAACTCCAGAAGAGAGAGTGTATGCACACCTGCCTGTGTGCACTCCCATCTCTGGAAATGTGTAAGGAAACCTAGCTGCTGCTCACTGTCAAAGAAGATATTGTTCCACCTTCCCAGCTGCCTTTTGCAGTTCATACACTTGGCAATGGCTCCCTTTGACTGAGTTTACCTTGGCTGTGGCTATTAGGACCACTGAAGAAAGGTTCTGCTTAGTTTTCATTTGAACCAATCAGCATCCACCAGCTGATTGACTGAGACCTGTGTGCTAGTAATTCTATCAGACCTCCAGGGTAGACTAACCATTGTGGTTGCATTTAATAACGCTGATGTCACACATCTACTTAGCCAGACTCATTCCTGTCTTCCTCCCTTCCATTTCTCTTCTTGGTTCCCTTCTCCTTTGCTCCTCCCTCTTTTCTTCATTCTTTTTCTCCACTCCATATCAGCATTTTATACTTTGCAAAGTAAGTTCACACTGCCATGACTGTGGGTCAGGCCCTCAGTTTCTTGCCTGTGTTACTGCCACAGACTCTTGTAAATCCTTTCTTCCACTATCCTTACCCTGGTGAACCATGCCCCATAATGAAGCCAGGATGACCTTTCTAAAACACAACTTCTGATGATAGCATCCCTCTGCTGAAAACATCCCAATGACTCTCTACCACATCCAGAATAATGGTCAAACTCTCTAGCAGGACACCCAAATTGTCCTGGTCTGGTGCTTGCCTACCTCCCTGACCTTATCTCCCATCTCTCCCCAGCAGACCCTGAGCTCTTGGCATACAGACTCCAGGTACCCCTGACCCTCTCACATAAATGCCTTTGGGTATGTTGCATGATATTTGTTCCTTTCCCTTCACAAGGGCCTCTATTTTAGCTTGGTTATTCTAATTTCTTCTTTAAAGTTTATCAGAAGCATTATTTAATTCCCTTGTAAGTCTTCCAAGACTAACCACCCAGGGCTGCTTTTCCCAAATTTGTACTAGACATCCCCCCAATGCACACACACATGCATACCGACCCAGGCTATGATGAGATCCCATAATATATCCCTACGATGACATTAACTCTACTGTTGTGATAACATTAAGTATACAGTATTGCATTTTTTAAACAATTTTAGTTATTTCTTCTGAAGCCAGGATTCTTAATCTTTCATACTGCAAACCCCTTCAAGAATTTCATGAAGCCAATAAATCCATTAATATTTAAACACATAAAACAAAAATATAAATGATTACAAAGAAAATACATTTCAATGAAATAGTTAGCAAATATATTGAGAATATATATCATGAGGTAGTATTCTATATGTACATATAAGTTATTTATTAAAGCATTAAGTAAGAAACTCTAGCAGCAAGTCCACTAACTATTGTAATTTGGAAGCAATGATGGGTAAAACAATATTTTAAGATATCTTTAGTCACTTTGATGTGATACCTAAGATATCTGCTAGTGATAAAGTACTCCTATGGTTTGTCATATTCATTCATATTTTTTTAAATTGCAAATTTTATTTAGAGATAAGTAGAAATGAAGGTATTATCATTATTTTAAGCCAAGTTTATGGAGAACCTGAATTTGAGAATCTTTGTTTTTGTTGTGGACTGCAAGGTCTTTGACAATTTCATATAAAGGTAACCATTTCTTCTTGCATGTGGGGTTGGAACATAGTGAGCACTTAAATGTGTCTTGGCCAAATGAGTGAAAGGAGACATAGTTTAGTATTTTATCTAACTTAAATTTTACAAATGCCCATGTGAATTAGGATTTATTATTCTGATCACACCTTAAGAAATTGAAACTCAGAAAGTTAAATTCTTTCTGTAGTTCACAGGACTTTAACGTCTATTGCACTATAAAAGTTGCCTCCCCTTCATTAATTATATTACTCAATAGTGGCTTATATTGTGTCTAACCTATCAAAAAGTCAAGAGAAAAGAAGCAAGCCTGGAAAGGTGACACTCTCAGTTTTGTTTTGGAGAAAGTATATTGATGTCTTAGGTCACCCATGGCTCCCATTAGATTAAGACTCCAGCAATATTGACCAGCTGACTATGTGATATTTATCTGGAACTTCTAAGAAAGTCTGAAGACATGCTACAAATGAACCTGGGGTCCCCAGGAGTTTGTCTCGCAGGGACAAATTGTCTCACCAGGAGGAATGCTTCTGCAGGCTCAAAACAATCTGAGAATAGGAGCAAGGGTGGAAATGCCACTTCCTCAACAGCCTGCAAAGGGAGAAGGGGTTGTAAAGACTTGGCTTTTTGTTTCATTCACTCCCTTTGAATGGAAGAAAAAAGAAAATAACTGAAACTAGGACAGCCCTTTTCACATTGCAGGATGTGAGTGAAGCAATGTTCGGGGCGCTCTGTTCTGCCCTGGGCATCGGAATGGTCACACCATTGTGTGGCACAGTGCCTCTTTCCAGGACAGAAGTGGTTATTGTGCCTTTCTGCTGTTCTGTTTCTCCCCTGTCCTTTTTTTTTTTTTTTTTTTTAGCCAGTATCTATTTAACAAAGAGACCACTTGCTAGCATTTAAAGGAAAGAGAGAATGATCATGCTCTTGACACCCCAACACACACAGTGGCAAAGAAAGAGAGGAAGATGGTGTCATCCTGGAACTTATCAGCCATATTGACCCTAGAGTGCAAGTCTCTAAACTCACCAAACCCTGGTTTTCCCTGCCAGTGAGAAATCTAACCAGAGAGCAACTTACATTGTTGAGGTCTGGGGACTTCCTTTAAGAATGGTTAAGCTCTTGACATCTGAAATGTCTCTGCTACAGGTATTTTTTGATCTTTCATTTTATGACTATATATCTGGTGAGTCAAAATAGGTATCTTAAGTTGTGCAATGGTTCTTATGGGAATTCCACAATAAGATGTGTCAAGGGATACTATGTATATAAGACATTGAGAACCAGCATAAATAGAATACTTTAGAACTGGACACTAATCCATCTGTGAGTCCGTAAGATAACTCCTCTTCTTTTTTTCTTCTTAATTTGTTTTGAATGAAAGTCCTGATGACATGGTGTGACCCCCCTGCCCCCCCTCCCAATTTGGCAGATGCCAGGTTCTTTCAATCTTTCCTGACTGAGAATCTTTTCCTTCTGTTAATGGCTTGTTTTGATGCTGCCTGTCAATGGAAAGCTGGAGCAGTCCTGGGAAATCCCCACACACTAAATCAGAGTTTTCTTTAACAGTTTGGCAAGACTTCATAGACTGCGGCAGAACGTGTATGCCACCATAGTGCCAAGATTCTCAGGTACAAATCTGCCATAGTAAGTTGTGTGGCTGGTTCTGCAAAAAATTACACCAAATGCAAGCAACTGGAGATATTTCCAGCCACTATGTTGACTCTTCAGTTAAAGAATGGTGTCCAGAGCGCGTGCCACACTTACATGATTTGAGATGTCTAAGGTTGTAGTGACACATAAAGGGGCTCCCTGAGTTAAGTTTCCAACTGCATCGCACACAGTTCATCAGCAGCAGTACCCAGAAGATATTTGACTCCACGTCTTGCACATTTTCTGCAAAGCCAAAAAATGGAAATTCTTCTAGGAACACGTACAACTCCATACCAGCTGTGGCAGGAGATCCTTGTAGCTCCCTGGGGTGCCAACTGTCCTATTCGTGGTGACTATTTCCTTGTGCTGTTTCTTCTCTTCTAACTGGTGCATTCAACATGTCTCTAGAACATTTCTGAATCCCCAGGCTAGGTATCATATCTTTTGTAGGATCTTTCCTACACAAAATTTATTTACAGGCTCATTTCTATTATCATATTATAAACTTTCTGGAGACAACTGGGTTTTTGGTCCAGTGCCTGGTGTGTAGTTGTGTAATCAACAACTTGTTAGATGTTTATAGAAGGAATTTAATACTTTATATTAAAGTAAATTATTTTGTTTTCTTCCTTTCCTCCTTTCTTTCTTTCTTTCTTTCTTTCTTTCTTTCTTTCTTTCTTTCCTTCTTTCTTTTCTCTTCTTTCTTTTGGTACTGGGAATTGAACCCAAGAGCACTTACCTGCTGGGTCACACCCCCAGCCCTTTTAATTTTTTTATTTTGAGACAGGGTCTTGCTAATTTATGGAGGCTGGCCTCCAACTTGTGATCCTCCTGCCTCTGAAGTTGCCTCTGAAGTTGCTGGCATTACAGGCATGTGTCACCATACCCAGCAAAGTCAATGAAGTCAATGAAGTCAATGAAGAAGAAATACAATTGATCAACAAATATAATAAAAATTGTTAAATAACTCTAGCAATTAGAGTAATGCAAATCAAAACTACTCTAAGATTTAATCTCACTCCTGTCAGAATGGCAATCATCAAGAACACAGGCAATAATAAATGTTGGCAAGGAGAGGGGAAAAAAGGTACACTCCTACATTGCTGGTGGGACTGCAAATTAGTACAACTATGGAAAGCAGTATGGAGATTCCTCAGAAAACTGGGACTGGAACCACCACTTGACCCAGGTATCCCACTCCTTGGTTTATACCCAAAGGACTTAAAATCACCATACTATAGTGACACAGCCACATCAATGTTTATAGCAGCTCAATTCACAATAGCTAGAGTATGGAACCAACCTAGGTGTCCCTCAATAGATGAGTGGATAAAGAAAATGTGGTATTTATGCTCAATGGAATATTACTCAGCTTTAAAGAAAAGTGAAATTATGGCATTTGCCAGTAAATGGTTGGAGTTGGACAATATCATGCTAAGTGAAATAAGCCAATCCCACAAAACCAAAGGTCAAATGTTTTCTCTAATATGCAGATGCAAATTCACAATAAAGCGGGGGTCCCTAGGGAAGAATAGCATTACCTTAGATTAGGTAGAGGGAAGTGATGAGAGGGGAGGGAGGGGATATAGTGATGGGAAAGATAGTGGAATGAAACAGACATTATTACTGTATATATATACATGCATACATATATGTGTGTGTGTGTGTGTGTGTGTGACTAAATGACCAATATGATTCTGCAACATGTACACTCAGAAAAATGAAAAATTATATCCCATCAGAGTGCATAATTGCATTCTACTGTGATGCACAACTAATTAAAACAAATTTAAAAATTTAAAAAAAGAAGTTAACAGTATTTACTTCCATTCATTTCCTACAATATCTAAATGAGGTTCTAAAAGACTACTTTGGTAGAGGTCTCAATAAAAATGACAGTAAAACTGAAAATTAAAAAAGGTAACCCCTCTTCATATCTACTTTTGCTATTAAAATTTTGGAAAGTACTTTATATTATTTTTTTAACTTACTACTCAGAGAATAGTGCCCACATTCAAAACTTTAGTTATTAGATTATTGCTGCTATAACAAAATAGCTGAGACTGGGTATTTATCTAAAAAAAAATATTTTCCCCATTCCTGAGGGCTGGGAAGTCTGGACAAAGGATCTGGCAACTTTGATGTCTGGGGAGGGTCCAGTATCTGCTGCCAAGATGACACCTTGAGTGCCATGTCTTCTGAAGAGGACCAACACTGTGTCCTTCCATGGTAGAAGTTGCAGAAGTACAAATAGGGTCTATTTGGCTCCACCTAGCCTTTCTCTAACCTTGCTAATCCCATTCATAAGGGAAAATCCCTAATGACTGAATCTCCTCCTAAAATCCCACCTCTTAAAACTAATACCTGAAGTCTTAGCTTCCAACAAATGATTTGGGGGGTGAGGCATGTATTCACTAGCCATAGTTATTATTACCTTAATATTCTAATTTCAAGTTATCTTGCTATAACTGATGGCATCCTTCCAACTGCTATTGCTCAGTAGTCATGGAACTATAGAACAAAAGATAAGTAAAATTATGAAGCTGGAGAATAATCTGAAAATGGTTTTCTTCTCCCAAGGAAGGAATCATGTAGAGCTAAGGCAGTAATCAAGTCAGACAGCTCTGAATGTGAATCATGGAGATGTGACTGGTAAGCTTGGTTTCCTTCAACAAATTGCTTAACTTATTTCATCCACTTTACTCTTGCAAAAAATTATGGTGGTACCATTTTACAACCTACTTAATATTGTTGCTTTGAGAATTAAATGGGTTAAAGGGGATAATGTATGTCCTATGCTTAACTCAGCGTCTGGCAGATGATGAGAATTTAATACATATAGAAGAGCTGGCATTACCCCAGTCCTGTTGTAAACTTGTTTCATTGTGATCTGTCTTCAAATGGAGTGCACAATAAGGACTCTTTAATATTAAGTACAACTAGCATTTGTCTGTAGTTTACTGTTTACAAAGTACAATTGAATCTATCATTTCATTTAAGTCTCATAAATTCCATGAGGTAGATACCATTATTGATCTCATTTTATCAACAAGGGGACTAAATCTTAGTAGGTTAAGTGACTTGCTGAAAGTCCAAGAAAATACATGGTAGAGTAAGAACACAGATTGTCTTTAAGAATCCACTTAGTTGGTTCTCGTTAACCAAAGTTTTACCTTAAATGCAATGGAGTCTCTGCAAAGTATAATTACTTTTCTTTTCTCATTTCTTATACTACTGTATCATCCACTAAGGGCTGTAGCATTTTGATGTGCAGAACAGCTTTCTGGAAAGCTTATTAAAATATAGATTCTTCTCTTCCTTTCCCTAGAATTTCTGATTTGGGATGTCAGGGGTAGGACTGAGAGTTTGCATTCCTAACAAGCTCTAGGAGATGATGAAGCTGCTCCTTCTGAGCCTACATTTTGACCAGCAGCACCTCAGCTGCATTCGCCATCAGTGAGTATTGCACAGTATATTCATGAAAATCCGGTAACCCACTCAGAGAAGCTCCACAGGCGTGCTTTCTTAGGGAAGAAAGGATGGGGCAGCCCTTTTTTCTATGTGAATTGTCCTGAGATGAATATTTTCTGCAATCATTCTGTCTAGCTCCTCACCAGTCACTAGAGAATATGCTGTTGGATCCAGGCACCCTTGCAAATTTCAGATGCGGTTTGGGCACACAGCACTTCTCATTGTCTTCTGACAGCAATTTCAGCCTTCTGCTGCCCAGCCTGTGACCATCTCTCTCGTTAAACCTCTGTGAGTAGCCCTGCTGCAACCATGAATCATACACTGAGGACTTCACACAGGCTGGGTTTATGGAGCCACATTATAGGAGACCATATCTCAGATGGCTCCAGTGCAGCCAAAACAATCTGTCACTTTTAATTCTTCCTGTCACCTCATTAAGTATGTAGCAACGTTGACAATAAAACACATTTTTACACAAACACACAACACACACACCACCCCAAAATGCAACAATTCCTCCTCTTGTATTAAGATGTAGTTATAAATATCCAGTCATTGAAAGATTCATTGAGCAAACATATGTGCCAGGGTACTGTATATAACTGACGGAGGCACAGAACAGTCTCTGTGGACACATAAAGCAATTAAAAATAACTGTGCTTCAAAGCAGGCTACTATAATACAAAGGTCAGGCCCATAAATATGAACAGGATGGCAGTAATGTCTCTATCCAAATACACCCCAAAACACACAACTACCGCAGTTCAGAACTCAAAGGTTAGTGTTAAAAAAAAGTCTCTGAAATTATGCCATATTCATCTCATGCCTTTTCATTCTGTGGTCTTTTCATCAAAGGTTAATATATGTGAATACAGTGGAAAAATTTTATCAAGTCCAAATGTGTGTCATCAGAAACTATTTTACTCAATGCAAAATATTTACCCTTGTACATATGATAAAATGAAGGAGTTTTAGCAAATTTTCTGTGAATGAAAAATGCCTATTGCTTTCCCCTCACCTGTACTAGGTTGCTTGTTTTTACATTAACTGTACTGAAGTTTGAATTCCACTCAAAGCAGCAGAGAGACTGTTTCTGAGGTCTGGGATGATTTTTGCAGTGACACTCTGAGTGTGATAATAAGGTTTATGCACGGTTGTAAAGGATGTGCTGACAGATGGAAAAGAAGCCACCTCAGTCTGCACAGTATTCGTTTTTATATATATTAAAAAAAAAATCACACTACACCTGACTCTGATTCCAACAGCAGTTCTTCCTCCTGCTGTCTTCCAGGAACAGAAATATTTTAGAGTATATAGAAAAATTCCAACCCCCAGTGGACTGATTCGCTAAAATTTCAAGTTCTGTGCACATCAGAGTATCGTAGGTTCCTGTATTACCATTCAAGGTGTCATGTGCAATGAAAAACGTATTCCCACCAAACATGAATCTTTATGCAGTAAGTGCTTTAGATAGTGAGCAAGTAAATTCAGTATGGGAAAAGGATGTGAATGGAATGGCTCCCACAGATGAGAGGCATTCCCCACCCTTCCTCTGAAAAGAAAAACTCCAGCTAACTTGCCAAAGATTAGTTTTCATCAAGGCTTATTAACATGAATGCAGATTGTATTACAGCATTTAGGTCACCTGTGCCCCCCATGATGGCATGATATTTGAGAGCACATTGATTAAAGGAAAAGAGCGCTGGGAGGTAAATTCCTTTCTCTTAATAATAATGAAGCAACAATGACCAACCCATCTAGTGCCTTGATGCTCTAAGTCATGGAGAAAACTTTCTAGAGGACAGGAAACCAGATTCCAGTATCTTCTCTCTTGTAGGCCTATTGCTATGGTCTTAGAAAAACCTCTTCCTTAACAACAACAACAAACAATTAAGAAGACATCACTTTCCATTCATCCTCAGCCTTCTGACTTACTGAATGCATCTGTTAGTTTGCTAGGCTGCTGTTACAAAGAACGACACATTGAGTAACTTAACCAAATATTGTCCCACTGCTCTGGAAACAAGAAGTACAAAGTCAAGGTGACAGCAGGGTTGTTCCTTCTGGGCACTGTGAGAGAAGGATGTGTTCTAGGCCTCTCTCTTTGTCATTTCGATGGTGGTCTTCTCCCTGTTTCTCTTCATATCCTCTCCCCTCTAATGTATCTTTGTGTCCAAGTTTCCCTTTTCATAAGAACCCCAGCCATAATTGATCAGAGTCTACTTTCACCACCTCATTTTCCCCCTGCAAACACTCTCTCTCCAGATAAATTTGCATTCTGAGGTACCATGGTTAGGACCTCAGCATATAAATGTTGGGGGGACACAACTGAACCCACAATAAAATCATCTCTTTGAGAAACATGATCAACAGAACAAAATTTGCATCTTCCTGTTGGGGTTGTCTCTTCCCCTGCTCACCATCCATCCAAAGAGGGAGCACTCATGCACCCATGATCCCCAGAAACAGATTCCAAAGATGAGTAATTTTTAATCATTGGTAAAGACGCTTTTTTAAACGTGCTTTTTACGAAATCCTAACAACTAGTTCTGCTTCTTCTACTTCGGTGTCATGTTCTCCTTTACCACGTCAAAGTGAATCCCAACATTCAACCACTATTTGGGCAGTTCACCATTAACCTCACATCAAATTCTGGCATAACCATGAATTATTTCTGTATCGATGTGGGTGAACTACCCAACGATCTACCCCTTTGGGTTTTAGTCTTTTCAATTGAAAAACTTTCAACTATAATTCACTCACGCTGCCTAATCATGGACATACACTATCTAGTCTGCACTTTGTATACATATATGTATCCTCTGAAAATTTAAATCCAAATACTTCTCCTTCGACTCCTATCTGCTCATGATTTTATTTATTTATTTATTTATTTTACTTTTCTGCTCTCTTTATACCTTCAGTTACCAAATTATGTTATTACATGGAACATCAGAGTTCAGGTATGTTAGTAGGTGATACCTTGAGGAAGTTAAAATGGTTTGTAGTAAAATACATGTAGAAGAATGGTTAATAAAAATGTACATGTTTCTTTACAGAAATTATTTACAGCAAGTATACAAAAATTTATTCTTAATAATTATTGCTACGTAGGGCACAATGGCGCATGCCTGTAATCCCAGCAGCTCTGGAGGCTGAGACAGGAGGATCGCGAGTTCAAAGCCAGCAGCAGCAATGGCGAGGCACTAAGCAACTCAGTGAGACCTTGTCTCTAAATAAAATACAAAAATGGTCTGGGGATGTGGCTCAGTGTCAAGTGCCCCTACGTTCAATTCCCAGTACTAAAAATAATAATAATAATAATGATTATTATTATTGTTAAAAATTCTTCTTAATAACCAAGATTTAATAACAGCTTTAGCCAAATTTCTGGTGAGTTTTTAAAAAAATAATAATAATAAAGGCTTGCGATCCATAGAATGCTGTTTTGGGAACTGGCGACCCACCATTTCTGATACCCATTTTCTTCCTTCATTCTATTTGTCTTTCCTTAGGATTCTTTGATATATCCAAACCTGCACCGTCTTGCTAAATAGTCCTTTCATCTAGTTGATCTCCAAATCCACCCTGCTGCTCTGGCTTGTCCATTCCCTTGCAGAAGATTGCGTTCTACACCCTTCAATAGGCTTTCAGAACTTCAAGCTAAGTTCTTTCCCATTTTCACCAAATTTTCTACATGTGTCACCATTTCTGGATCCCTTCCTCACTCACCAAACCCTCATAGCCTATGTCACAGGGAAAAACAGCAACACCAATTGTCACGTGGTAGGGGTATGCTCACACTTCTCACTTTCTGCTTGTAAAACAGTAAAACAGCACGCATGTACGGTACCTCTTCGCTGTTCCCTCCATTTTAAGTAAAATGTTTTCTGAAGGCAAATGATTCCCTGTCTCTATCTCAGCTTCTCCTGTTATGTCAGGGCCATTCTCTACTCCCCTTGCCCCTTCTGAGTCGTACACCTCTCGTCTACTAATTCTTTCTCTTGAGGTATTCAATTTTCTCAAGAGTTCTCATTTTACCTTCCTGTTCCACAAATTTAGTATTGAGTCTTCTTTTTCAACAAAATAATTTGCCTCATAATTTCCATGTTCTCACTTCCAACAACTGCCTTGGTTTTCTACAAACATGCACTCTTGAGGACCCTGTTATTTGAAACATCCATTTGGCATAGAGAAAGAAGAATGGGGACTTTTGTGTTCATAGACCAAGGTTTCAATTTCAATTTTTAACCTTCTTTTGTAAAAAAAAATAATAATAATAATATTTATTTTTTAGTTGTAGTTGGACACAATACCTTTATTTTATTTATTTATTTTTATGTGGTGCTGAGGATCAGACCCAGGGCCTTGCACGTGTTAATCGAGTGCTCTACCGCTGAGCCACAACTCCAGCCCCATGTTTTAGCCTTCTTAGCACTGTGACTGCTAGGATTTCAATGGGTCTCCCAAGATAATGCATTGTAAACATAATCCCAATACAACAGTATTGGCAAATGGGACTTTGAAAGGGTGGCTAGTTCATGAGAGCTCTTCCCCCCTTATGAATGGATTTGTCATGGATAGATATATGAATGTTATCATAGGAGTGTGTGTGTTATAAAATTGTGGCCCTTCTTGCTCTCTTTTGCATGCTCTTTTACTATAGGACACCTTCTGCCAAGTTATGATATGAAAAGAAGACAAATAAATTTATTTTCTTTATTAATTACCAAGTTTGGGTAGTCTCTTATAGCAGCATAAAATAAATTAAGACAATGACTATTGGTAATTTCCTTAGTGTGTTTGAGCTCTAGATGTTTTCTTCTGCTGAAGGATAAGGATAAGTTTATCTAAGTGGGATTTGGGATAAATTAGGCATCATATGAAAAACTTCTAGGAGGTAGCCCAAAAGTGTCTACTGCCCACCCATCAGCCCTCCTCTGGCTGCATCCTTTGACACTGTAGCTTGCTGTCTCCCTGATTTCTCCTTCTCTGCTCATGTCACACACAGACTCTGTGTCTCCTCTTAATGCTTTGGTTTCTCCTACTTTGTCTTCTTTCCTTCACATTTCAATGTTGATATGTATCAGTTTTCTCCCTTTTTCTTTCCTTCCTGATCTAAAATTTCTCAAAGCTACAACTATCATTTTCTAAAGAATCACTTTTATTTTTCAATCTTCAACCTGGGAAATTTGTGTACTGCCACACCAGTATCTCAAATTCTTTATTGAACATCTCCACAGGAAATTCAAAATGTCTAACACTGCATCCATTGTCTCCACCATAAATCTGCCCCCTTCTTGTAATCCTAGTCTCAGTAAGTGTACAGGAGAAAATTCTGAGTGCTATACAATCATAGCAACAAACACCACTGGATTACATAACAAAGATGGTATCCCCCCACTTCTCTCTGAGTTTCAAATACTTCAGATTACATCAATGAGAAAATGTTGGTTTTGAACTTAGTTTATCTTCAGTGCTTTTATAACAATACAGAAACTCTTACCTTAAGAAACAGAAGTAAGTTCAGTGCCTTTAACAAGGTAGGTATTAGGAAGTTTGATTTTGGCAATTTTGTGCTTAAATTCTATTTCTGATATATGATCTATTGTTTTTAAAAATGTCCCACTTGTTTTTGAAAAAAAAAAAATGAACCAGCTTCGTCAAGATATGGTATTAGCTAAATAGTAGTGAACAATAAGCTAACAAAAGTTTCCCTGACAAGCACTTTTAATGTGAGATTTAAATTGCAGATATGAAAATATATTCTTCAAAGAGGCAATTCAGAGATACTTTAAAATGTCAAATAATAATCATGATCATTAGATTATAAGAACAAAGTAGAAGATAATATAAGAGTGCATTTGCTTTAATAATCAAGGGATAGTGATTAGATATAAAGTTTTTTATTTTAGAACAGTTATGTGTTTATACTGTAGAGAATTGTACAGATAATACAGATAATTCACAGATAACCTACATGATTTCCTTTATTATTTAAATCTTACATATTTAATGGTACATTTGTTCTAATTAAAGAACAAGTAATATATATTATAATTAAAGTCCTCATTTTATTCAGGTTTCCTTAGATACTGCCTAATGCCCTTTTTGATGTTCTAGGATCTCGTCCTAGGTGCTACTGCATGTTTAATCGTCACGTTTCCTTATTGACAGTGACAGTTTCTTTCTGTGATTTTCCTTGGTTCTGATTACCTTAAGGGACACTGGTCACATATGTCATAGAATGTCCTTCAAATGGGATTTGTGTGATATTTTTCTCAAAATTAGATTGAAGTGTTGTGTCCTGGGGAGGAAGACCATAGAGTAAAACACCATTTTCACATCACATCAAAAGCACATACTATCGATAAGAATTACACTGTTGATATTATCTTTGGTAGCCTAGCTAACACAGTGATTGTCAGGTTTCTGCACTATAGCGTTACTTTATTATTTCACTCATTTAATACTATACTCTTGAAGGAAATCATTATTTACAGTCCAACTCAGGAAATGGGGAGTTATGGTCCACTCTCTTGAGAGTCAATTATCCATGTAATATCTGTGAATTAAGGGAAAAAAAAAAAAAAAACAAGGAGATTGGGATATGTCTAACTGCTCAGGTTAGTGTACACATTTCCTTGTCTGACAGCTGAAACACACTGGAGGCAACAACACCCAGATGTCAATAAGCACTGCTAAAGTCTGGATCTTGAACCCTACAGAACATTCTTCAATGAAAGGAACTGCAGCATCTTGAAGAAATGGCTGATTCCTGGAGCATCTTGTCTTGCCAGAGATAAAGGATGAATGTTAAAAAAAAAAAAAAAAACACAAATAAAACAAAACAAAGCAATAAAATGATTCAATGATGAAGCCATGTCAAGGACACAGGAGACAGTTGAAATAGCTCTTAATGGCCAAAGCTGGAATATGTGAGCAAGCCAGATAAATTAAGTAATATTGAATTTTAAACTGAATATACATGTGTATAAATTATTGAATAAATAACTAAGTGAAGGAGAGAAAGCAAGTATCCAAATGCAGAAGGATGTCATTTGATATGTGTCATATGTAATTTTATAAAAGACAAGACCAATAATCATTTTCAAATATTTTAAAGTTATTCCAGAGGATAGGGTAGAATGAAAATGGGATTTCCAAATTCAAAATCAGCATTAAAAGGAATTAAAAAGCAGAATATGGGCAGAAGAAAAAAGACTATTAATGAAATGAAATTAATGGACACAGAAAGGCCACATATCCCATGTGATACCTGTTTTGTGTTCCCATGCTGCAATTTATCATTCACATGTTTAGATGTTGTGCTGAGACAATTTCATGTTGAAACATTTTCCAGGATATTCCAAATTGTGTTGGATATTGTGGGGTCCTGTCACCAAAGAAAGATTTAGCAAAGATAGTGACATCAAAAGATCTAATACTACTATATTAGAAACTTAAAAAAAAACATCAAATATGGAGGATATTTTTAAAGGGTTTTTTAAATTGTATATATTTTAGAACATCTATGAAATAGAAAATTATTCAGAACAGAATTCATTGTAAAAATAATGCTTTATGAGGACGCTTTAAAACAACCTCAACACCAAAGAACAGAAAAAGGTATCAAGGAGATAATTATCAAAAGGACATTCTCTCCAAATTATCTATATTGAGTTCTTTAAGACTGATTTTAGTTTAACTGTTTCAGATTACACAAATTGATGAAAAGCTTCCCCCTTTCAATTATGAATTAAGCAAAATCTTTCACCAAAAATGAGGAAAATGGATTATAAAAATGAGGCTAAACATCATTAGAACTACAGCTGCAGAATGCCAGCAAATAAAATGTAACTGTTTATTAAATCATAATACACTCTGACCAAAAAGAATTTCATTTCAGGATGGCATTAATGATTCCATATTAGGAAACCAAGCAATAATTCATCACAACAATTGATCAAAGCAGAGGAACGACTCATGATAAACAGAAAAGTTCCTCAAAATAATTCAACATCAAATATTGATTAAAATGTTAGTCAATTAGGAATAGAAGATAAAGAATATATCCCAGGATGATGAAGGTGTCTATCTGAAGCTGACAACCAACATTATATCTAGTGACTAGATGTTAGTGTCATTCTCCCTGAAGTCAGGAATAACACAAAGATCACTGTTATTTTGTTTAGTTGTTTTTTAAAATGGGTTTCTTGATGTATATTTTATTAACAATAAAATTCACACTTTTGCATGTACAGGTTGATAAATTTAGACAAATACAGTTATATAATTGTCAGCATAAGCAAGATATTTTTATCTCTGGATATTTTCTTCTCATGCAACTCATCTCCTCTCTCTGGGCTTCCAAACTGTCTGGTGACTGTCCTTCTGGTACTGCTCTGGTCTATTCATATTTTCCAGAATTTCATATGCAGCTTCTTTGAGATGCAGAATACCTTTAAAATCCATCCCTGTTTTTGCCTATGCTGCCAGTTTATCCTTTTGTTATTGCTGGGTACTGTTCCAATATGTGGATATATTACAACTTGCAAACTCATTCATAAGGTGGTACACATTTGCATTATTTCCATTGTTTGGTGATTACTAATAAATCTGGTATAAACATTTACAACTATGTCTGTGTGCAATGATAATTTTTACTTTATTTTTTGCCAAATATCCAAGAGAAGAATTATTCAATTATATGATGAGTATTGATGTGGTTTTATAAAAGTTTGCCACATTAGTCTTTAGAGTACAGTGTATATACTTTGGCATTTCAGAAGCAAATTATGAGAAGTTCTAGTTTTCCACATCATCACCAGCATTTAGTATTGTCCATCTTTAAATCTTAGCCATTTTAATAGATGGCAGTGACACTGTGTTGTGCTTTTAATTTGTATTTCCACAATGGCTGAAGATGTAGAGCTCAGTTTCCTGAGCATATTTGCCCTCTGTGATTTTCTGCATGGATGATCATGTTATTGGTGAGAAAAAAAAAGTAGGTTTCTTTCTTACTCCACCTTAAATTTTTAAAAATCAAGTAGTGAGAATTCCCCTTTTCTTTCCTTTTTTGTCTAAGGGTTAAAATAATCTTCACAATGTGAAAATGAAACAAAAACAAATGTGGAATTGATTGTGATTGCATCAAAGCTGAAGATCAATATGGAAAGATTTAATATCTTAATAACATTTCATCTTCTGGCTCATAAGTATGGGTTTTTTCATTTACATATTCTTATCAGTAGACATTGGTCTCTTTCTACTCTAACCTGTGGAAGCTTGGATTATTCTGGTTTCCTCTTTTTGATAATACGTAGAATTCCACTCTAACAATAGAAAAATCTGGCTGTTCAGATCCACCTCTTTCATTAATTTACTGAGTTGTGTAATTCCTGTATGGATTCATAGCAGCATCATAAGTATTCACCTGTACCCATAGAGAACAACTCTGTCAACTAAAATAACATGATTTGCACACAGCTCCTTGCGCCTTTAGTCTTAGAATCCATTCATTTTTAATGTTACTTAGATCAGCACTCTTCTTCCACGCTTTTCATTTAGGTCCCTTCATACAATAGCAGTGCGATTATATTCTCTTGTTACCATCTGGATTCTTTCATGGAATTCCTTCACCTCTTGAATGATTCAATTTTTTTTTTGTTTGCTTACATCATGGTTTAGTGTGTAATGGCATGTGTTCATGATTGCAGTGTTAGACAGAATAATATTTTTAACCAAAAAATCCTCTATGCATTATTTTGCCTATTCACTTCTCATCCCAAATCTCCTAGCAATCACTAAGGTTTTTGTCAATTTCTATAATTTTGTATTTTCAAAAATATTACACATTTGGAACTATGCTGAATGTAGTCTTTCCAAATGGACTTATTTCAGTTAATATGAATTTAAGTTTCTTTGTATATTTTTATGCAGCCTGATAGCTCATTTTCATTTTTGCTGAGTAATATTTCATTGTATGGATATACCTATGATTTATTTATCCATTTACCTATTAGAGGAAATATTGATTGCTTTTAATTTTTAACAATTGTGAATAAAGCTTCTATTCATATATAAGGAGTTTTTCTTGACATAAATTTTTAGCTCATTTGTGCAAATACCTAGATATATAATTGCGGAATCACATGGTCAGACTATTCAGTCTTTTAAGAAACTCTCAAGCTAATTCCAAACTGGCTATACTGTTTTGTATTTCCATATGTTTGCATATGAACGAGCAAGTGTCCTTGTTTTGTTGCAATCTCATCAGAATTTGATATTGTCAGACATTAGGATATTAACTATTCTAATAGGTTCTAATGCTATCTCACAGTTGTATTAATTTACATTCCATAATAATAAGTGATTTGGACCATATTTGTGTATGTGTACTTATCATATGTATGTCTCTTTGGATGATGTGTCTATCAGATGTTTTGTCTACTTTTTACAGTTTTATTATTGTTGACTTGTCAAAGTTCTTTATTTTTTTTATTATTATTATTATTTTCTTTTGTAGTTGTGTATAGACAGGAGTCCTTTATCTTATTTATTTTTTGTGTGGTGCTGAGGATCGAACCCAGTACCTCACACATGCTAAGCAAGTACTCTGCCACTGAGCTACAGCCCTAGCCCCTCTTTGTTTATTTTAGATATAATGCTTTTATAAAACATTTTGACATTAATTTTTCTTAGACTGTGTCTTATTTTTTCATTGTCTCTTTTCTTGCAGTTGTACATGATGTGGAGTTACATTGGTTGTGTATTCATATTGAACACAGGAGATTTATGTCCAATTCATTCTACTGTCTTTCCTGTTCTCATCCTCTCTCCCTTCCCTTCATTCCCCTTTACCTAATCCATTGAACTTCTAATCTTTCCCCTGCCCCTTATTCTGTGTCAGTATCCACATATCAGAAAGAACATTTGGTCTTTGGTTCTTCGGGATTGGCTTATTTCGCTTAGCATGATAGTCACCAGTTCCATCCATTTACTCACAAATGCCATCATTTCATTTTTCTTTATGGTAGGGTAATATTCCATTGTGTATATATACTACAATTTGTTTACCAATTTATCTGTTAAAGGTTGGCTAGGTTGGCGCCATAGATTAGCTATTATTAATTGAGCTGCTGTAAACACTGAAGTGGCTACATCACTGTAGTACACTGATTTTAAAAGTCCTTTGGGTACATACCAAGGAGTGGGATAACTGGATCAAATGGTGGTTACATTCCAAGTTTCCTGAGTAATCTCCATCCTGCTTTTCAGAGTGGTTGCACCAATTTGTAGTCCCACCAGCAATGTATAAGTGAACAATTTTCCCCACATCCTTGCCAAGATTGTTACTTGTATTCTTGATAATTGCCACTCTGAATGGAGTGAGATGGAATTTCAGTGTAGTTTTATTTGCATTTCTCTAATTGCTAGACATGTTGAACATTTTTTCAAAACTTTATGACCATTCGTATTTCTTCCTCTGTGAAGTGCCTGTTTAGTTCTTTTGTCCACTTATTGATTGGGTTATTTGATTTTTGGTGTTAATTTTTTTGACCTCTATATATATTATGGAGATTAATGCTCTGAGATGCAGGTGGCAAAGATTTTCTTCCATTGTGTAGGCTCTGTCTTCACGCTGTTGATTGTTTCCTTTGCTCTAAAGAAACTTTTTAGTTTGATATCATCCCATTTATTTATTTTTATTTTATTTCTTTCATTCTAAGAGTCTTGTTGAGGAAGTTCATTCCTAAGTCGACATGATGGAGAGTTGGGCTTGCTTTTTCTTCTAGTAGGCACAGGGACTGTTCTCCCTTTGATCCATATTGAGATGAGTTTTGTGCAGGGTGAGAGGAAGGAATAAATTGCATTCTACTACATATGGATTTCCAGTTTTCCCAGCACCATTTGTTGAAGAGGCTATTTTTCTCCAATGTATGTTTATGGCAGGGGCCATTGGAGAAAACAGCATTTCCATTGTCTATTACAGAGCAGAATTTTAAAATTTTAATTAAGGCAAATTTTCTATTCTTTTTCTGACATGGGTCATTCTTTTGGTTGTATCTAAAACCATTGAAAAACCTAAGCTAATCTTGATCTTATTGCTTTTTTTTAACCTAAAATTTATATGATTTTCCCTTTTATACTTAGCTCTGTGATCAATTTTGAGTTAATATTTGTGAAAAATAAAAAATTATATGGCTAGGTTCTTTTTCACATATGGACATCCAGCATTATTTGTTGGAAAACCTTTCTTTGTTTGCTTTTGCTCTGTTATAAAAAAAAACCAGTTGCTTATAGTTATGTGGTCCTAGTTCTTTATTCTTTTTCTTTAGTTTATGAATATATTACTTTGTCATTGCAACTATCATTATCACTGTAGATTCATATAAAGTTTGAAGTTGAGTAATGCCAGTTTTTTTTTATTTAGTTCATTTCTTCATTATTATTTCAGCTACTGTAGGTCTTTTGCTTTATTATATAAATTTTGGAATAAGTTTGTTGATATCCACAAACTAGTTTGCTGAGGTTCTAAATGGATTATATTGAATGTATAAATCAAGTTCAGAAGAAGGGACAACTGAAATATATTGATTATTCCAATCCATAAAAATGGAATATTTCTCTGTTACTTTAGATAGTTTTAAATTTCTTTCTTCAGAGTTTTGAGTTTTGCACATATAAATCTCATATGTAATTAGTTAAATGTGTACCTAAACATTTCATCTTTTATTAACATAAATACCAATGCATTTTAATTTCAAATTCCATTCATTGTTGGCAAAAGGAAAGCAATTGACTTTTTTATATTGGTCGTATTTCCTATGGCCTGGTTAGAGTCATTTCTGGAGGATTTTTGTTTGTTTATTTTTACAATTGTCTGCATAGACCACCCTGTCCCCTGTAATAGCAACTTTGCTTTTTCCTTTCCAGTCTGTGTGCCTGCATCAGCATTCTTTATGGTATTGCACTAGGTAGAACCCCCAGTGCAATGTTGAATAACACTGGAGAGAGGGACATTCTTGTCTTCTTCCTGCATTAGGGGAAACATATCCAGGTATTCACCACCATGTTATCTATAGGTATTTTATAGATGTTTCTTATGAAGTTAAGGAAATAACTCTAAGTTTTCTGAAAGTGTTCTAAATGTGTGTTGGATTTTATCCAATAACTTTTCTTCATCAATTGATATGATTATATGATTTTTGTTCTTTAGCCTGTTGATATGGTGGATTACATAAACTGATTTTCAAATGTGGAACTACCCTTGCATAACTGGAATAAATCCCACTTGGTCATTTCACATAATCCTTTTTATACAGTGTTGAGTTCAATTTGCTAATATTTTGATGAGAATTTTTTTATGATATGATCATAAGAGATGCCATGTAGTTTTCCTTTCTTGTAATGTCTTTATCTCAATTTAGGTATTAGCATAATGCTGGAATCATAAAGAAGCTAAGAAATGAATTTTTCTATTTCAATTTCCTCCAAGATATAGGGAAGAATTGGTATTGTCTCTTTTTAAATATTTGGTAGAATTTACCAATGAAATACTGCCTGTTTGAAAAGATTCTTAATTATTTGTTCAATTTATTTAATAACTATATACTTATTCAGATAATCTATGTATCCTTTTGCATGCTTTGGGAGTTTGCATTTTTCAAGTAATTAGTTAGTTTTATCTAAATTATCACATTAGTGATCCTAGAGTTGCTTGCAGTATTCCTTTATCATCCTCTTAATGACCCTAGGCTCCATAATGATACAACATTCACTTTCCATTACAATATGAATAATTTCTGCCATTTTTTTCTTGGTTAGCCTTGCTAAACATTTGTTAATTTTATTGATGTTTTAAAAAGTTTTTGATTTGTGGGTTTTATTAATTTCTGATTTTAGTATTGATTGCTGCTCTGCTTTTTACTTTTTATTTTCTAGTTGCATTAAGATTAAATAACTCTTCTTCCTTTAGTTTCCTTAATTGTGACTTAATATTGTTGACTTTTAGATCTTTCTTCTTTTCTGAAATATTCAGTCAATGTTATAAATTTACCTCTCAGCATTTACTTTGAGTACATACCATAAAACTTGATATATTTTATTTTTACTTAGCATAGTTCAAATTGTTTAAAATTTCTCTTAAGGTTTTTGTTCTTGTTATTTGACCCAGGTTTTCTAGCTTTCTGTTTTTGAATTACAATTTAATTTTTTGGTGGTATGATAATATCCTTTCTATTAGTTTAAAATAAGATATTGTTATGGCCCAAATGTTGTCTATCTTGTTGAATGTTCTGTTAGAACTTGAGAAAGATGTGTATTCTACTGTCATTGTATTACGTATTCTATAAATGTCAAATAGATTCTGTTGATGAGTGGTGGTGTTCATTTCTACTATACCCTTACTGGGTTTTTTTTTTTGATCATTTAATCCATCAATTGTTTAAAAACAAGTGTCAAAATTTGTACCTTAAATAGAAGATCCATTTCTCATTGTTTCTCTCTCAGCTTTTGCCTCTTGCATTTTGATAACTTATTTGTAGGTGCATATATGTTGAGAACTGCCATGTTTTCTTAGAGATTGGATCCTTTTATTACTGTGTTTTTCCACTTTCCCTTTTTCTGAAGACCACTTTGTCTGAAGTTAATGTACCTACTTCCAATTTTTATTTTATTTTTTTGCTTTTTAGCATGACATATCCTTTCACATTTCTTTAATTTTAATCTATCTGTATTTTACATTTAAGTTTCTTATATACAACGTATTTGGACATTTTTTTACTTTTTGAATCAAGTTTAATTATCTGTCTTGTATTTAGCACATTCACATGTAAAATCATTATTGACATATTTTGATTAGTATTTATCATGCATGTGATTATATATATTCATTGTACCTGTCTTTTTCTTAAGGAGTTTCTCCTTTTTTCTACCTTTTCAGGTTTTAACTCAGATGGATTATTTTATCCTCTTCTTTTAGCATGTCAATGTACTTCTTTTTAAAGTTTTTAGTGGCTTCCTTAGTGTTTGCAATATACCTTTATAGCTAATCTAAGTGAGAGAGCATATCCAGTTTCTCCCTTCTGTCCCTTATAACATTTCTGTAATTCATCTTACCTATCCCTATGTTACAATCATCAATATATTTTTCCCCATTCCTTTGAACAATTATGTACTAGATAAAAAATAAGAAAAATAAAATATTTTAATTTACTGTTTTTTATTATTTTGTCACAGCTGTTCCTTTCATATTCAAGATCTTTGTTTCAGATCTATATTATTTCCCTTCTCTCTGAAGAATTTAACATCTTACAAGACATTACTTGTGACAATGAGTTTCCTCAAGTCTTGTTTAAGAAAGTCATTATTTCTTCTGTCCTTTTGAATTACAATGTCACCGTTTATAGAATTCCAGGTTGGTTGTTTTGTTTTTACTTCTATATTTTACCTTGATTCCCTCCAATCTCTTCTTGTTTGCATAGTTTCTGATGAAAATTTGACTATAATTCTTACCCTGTTTCTCTACAGGAAAGGGATTTTTCTTCTTCTGCTTTTTCCAAGATTTTTATCTTTGCCTTTGATTTTCAGCATTCAAATATAAATGATATTTGAATATCATTTATCTTGCTGTAGGGTTTTTTCATTTTTTTATTGTTTTGCATTTGTACTTGATGTATTGAGTATAAATTGATACATTTATTATATTAATATTCAAAATTCAGTATTAATCAATATATTGATATACTGAGTAATAAGAACTGAGGTTAAAGGATTTTTTTGTAAGAGTTGTAAATTAATCCAGCTAGAAGCTGGTCTATGTTTAAAGTTGCTGGTTGAGTGCCAAAAGATTTGGTTTCCTCCAACATCCCTATTCATTTTTTTCCCTTCCTTATTGTCTCTGGATTTCTCTAAGAACACCTCCTTAACTGCAGTCTTTGTCTTGGAGTTCTTTCCATTATAATCCATTGTTATTGTATGGGAAACTCATTGACACAGTGGTTAGAACTGGAAGAAGAAAAGCAATTTATAATCTTGTGGTTAAATATTAATTTCTTACTTGATATAAAACTCTGTGTTATGACTTTCAGAAGTGTTTCTTGGGCTTTTTCCTTCCTCTTTTCCAGTGAGTTGGAAAGCTAGAGGAGGAAAGAGTTGGTTACTTGCTTTTCCTCCAGGTGGTAAATCTCTGGCAAGGCAGTCTTCCTTGTAAGCAAGCCTTTGTTCAGTGAGTGTTCTGGGTGTTTCAGATGGTTACCTTTTGAAACTCATGGGAAGGTCTCTTGGATCTTCAGCTTGAGAGCCTGGTGGGAGTTCTGGAGGTGAAGTCCATGGACCTGTGTGTTGGGGCAGAGATCTGAGACTGCAGTAATAGCAGATTCTCATTCTCACCATAGGTCACAGCCTTCCAAAGGCATTCAAACTTACCTGGAGAGTGTGTCTACCACTTTATGGCTTTGTGGTTATACCAGCTTCTCTTACAGTTTGGGTGATATGGGCTTTGATTTTGTCTTTCCTGTCTCTCCACTTTTTGGGGTGACACTTCACACTGTCACTTCAAGCCTCTGATGGCTCAAAGGAAAGTTGCTGATTCTCAATTTGTTTAGCTATTTTCTTGTTGTAAGGATGAGAGTGATGACTTCTAAGCTCTTTACACTGAAGAACTGAAACCAGAACCCTTGCCTTTGTTTTTTTTTTTCCAAAGGCATTTTCACTGGATATAAAATTCCAAGTTGACAGTTTTTTCTCCCAGTACTTTAAAGATGTTTCTGTGCTATCATCACTCTTGAGTTGTTTCCCATGAGAAATATGCTCTCATCTTAGGACATATAAGGAGAAATAAAACAAGCAGGGTTCTGAGAAAAGGAAGAAAAAACCTTTAAAATCACAGAAAACATTTATTTAAAGATGAATTGCCACATCTGAAATAAGAAATATGGATAATATTTACTTTGGGGAGACTCTGGCAGATTAGCTGCTACACTTGTGTTGATTTTGCCTTCTTAAGTATGTTTGGGTCCATAGAAGAGAGTCAGTCACTGTTACTTGTGGCATTAGAGCACTCTTCCAAAAAAAAATTGGTAAAGAAATGTATAATAAAAGAGGTCAATTTTAGAAGGAATTGTAATAAGTTAAGCATCAAGACCCTAAGTTCAAGAACAGAGTAGGAGGCAAGACAGACCTGGCAGGGGTATTAAAATCTCTGGTCTTCTTAGGCATAGGAAGAACAGCATACTCCAAATTCAGCATGAAATAAGTAAGTACTAAATCACTGTTGAAACTTGAGTAAATAGGGGTACTCCTCCAAAATGAGGATAATATATTTTATTCATTTTATACGAAATGATAGTTACAATGATCATACTAGTAAATAAATGTCCTCAATTGAACAGTTAAATCCCAGATTTTTAAAACAAATTCATAATATAGTTATTCGCTTTTTTAGATTAGCAATATCAAAAGGTCTGAGTTGTTAAGTCTCACCATTATTCTCCATTTTATCAATGAGTAAAATGTATGCAACAAAATGCACTTATGATGTGTTTAACTTGCTATAACATTTTACTTGATGACAAGGAAATCTTCACATAGTCTGTAGCCTTTAACAACTTAAACACTAAGAACAAACAAACCAAAATAGAAAACCTAGACACAAAAGCACCTTTTCCCAATGTATAATCTGAAAAAAAAATATTATAATATAGGTCTTGTTGTATGAAGGTATCTAAGTGAGAAATAAGTGGCAAAGTGTAGTGCAAGAAAATTCAAGAGGGAAAACAATTTCCTAGAAAGGGGTATGCAAATCATGATTCTATTTGTGGACAATTTTATGATGAAAGTTTTTGAAAATCTAGTATTTACTACATACATTTCACTGAGAAAAATAGCAACTCAAGATCTATGGATTTTTTTTTTCCAAGGAATTTACATTCTGGAGGAATGAACTAAACAAGAAGTTAAACACAATAAACCAAGCTCTCTAGGGATAGTTACAGGCCATTGTGAAAACACATAAGAAACCTGCATCAGTAAGAGGAGAGGAAAGCTCATCTAATTAGGAGAACAGAAGAAGAAGCAAAGAAAAGCAGCAAGCTGGTCTGTCCATCCCAGTATTCCCAATGTTCCAGGGCGAAAGCTGGAGTTTAGTGTTGCCTAGGGTGCAGGCATCATCAGACCACTATCCTATCCAAACTGTGTTAGGACTTAATGTTCTTCTTGATGTTGATGATTTTTGGTTTAAATAATGTTTTACCAACAAAGGCCAAGTTTTTATTTATTAAGGTATGTAAAATTCAGTTACAAAGAAAGTAGCCATATAAAATGCAAAGAATATACAACCGTGCTTTCCATATGGCTTTCCTGAAAAAGTTCTGAACACAGAAACATAGGTAATAATTCAAGATATGTTAAAGATGGACAGAACTAAACCTAGAATTTCTTCCCTTAAAGAGAATTGAGCTTAAAGAGAATTGAGAAGCTTTTATTTTTCTATTTGATTTGATATTTATGTACCACAAACTAGAGCAATTTAAATTCCTGCTAAAATTGTGTGTCACATACAGAGTCATACTTGGGGAAAGGCTGGACTATATGAAACAAATATGCCAGAGGGGTAAGGCGAACCTCAGAGCTAAAAGCAGGATGTTCAGTTATTTTTTTTTCCTATGAAAATTATTGAAAGGAAAGAGGCCGATTATATACTGAGTATCAGAATTCACCTAAAGTGTACTGTGTGGATAATTACCATTTTCCAGGTCACAATTGAACCTCTCCACCTTTAGATCTTAGATCATCACACTGAAGTGAAGTCAGACTCCATGTAATTCCCAGACAGCAGTTCTACCTTCTCAAGTGGCCTACATACGAGGCGTACTCCCTTGAGGATAGATGGGGCTGTGTGTAATTTTTCTTACACTGAATAGAAATTCACCCATATCTCTCTCAATAAAGAATGAATGAAAGAAAGTGATGTTATAGAATAACCTCAAATCTTCTCTAGTTTATAACAAGTGGGTCTCCATCCTAGGCTTGTGGTCTTTAATTGCATTCAGGAACACATCTCTCGTGATTGACTGACTGAATACTAGTGTGTTCCCAGGGGACCTGCAGCAGAACTGTCTTGTCTGCATTACTCTGCAAGGGCTGGGGATCACTCACTTTCTATGGCTTCTCGCTTCAGCTTATGCACCCTAAAACACCTCAAGCACTGAAGTGGAGTTGGTCCCTATTGCCCTTGGCCCCTAGGTTGCTCTCACTTGCCAGCCTTATTCATTATGTGCAGTCCCAAGATGAATCTTGGTGCTATAGCTGTGCCACAGTCAGAGAGGAACATGGGTTCATTCTCCCTGCCTGCCTCTCTCTCTGCTTCCTAAGTGCTATACGCCATGATGGATATATCCCTCTTATTTCAATGTAATCTAGTCTCTATCTTGTAAATATTCCATCAAGACCATCCTCTCTTCCTTCATTCCATTAAGAGGATGAAGTAGGAGAAAGTTTTCAGGAGTTTTAGTCCCTCAAAAGTTCAGGCTAGTTGTAGACCAATAGACCTAAACAGCAGTACCTTCTACGTGTTTCTCTGGGTCCCCAGAGTTTTGCCTGTTACCACAAAGTGAGAAATAAGTCTGCTCTAAGATAAAAGCTAGCGAGGCCTCGTGATGGAGCCAGGGTAAAGCTTCATGTGAACCCTCCCTTCGCAGCAAGATCACCTTTACCTCTCTGAGGAAGAGGAGAGCTTAACACAAGGCCTAAGGAGAGACCTCTCTCCCTCTACTGGTGAGACTAGAGGAGACTGGAGAATCTGGGACACAGATATGCACCAGAAACAATGTTATTTGGTGAGATTTTCAATTTTGTAAGTAATCTACAGATTTAATATTTGTTACATTATGTTCTATTGACTAAACCTCCATGATAAACTTGTGGTTCGTGTGCTTGCAAGCAGAAAGAGAGCTACAAGATAACCCTGGTAGATTTTATTTTCTCAGCTCAGCTTGGTGGGGCTCATGCAAATTGGAATGTAAAAATCTCTTTTAAAAAGCAATACATTTTAAATGTCCATGCTCTTGGAACATAGTTTTTATTCAAAACATTAAACCACAGATAGGTCATTACCACCAATTAATCCAAATAAATACTGAAAAAAAATGTGCTGCTTGAATAATCACTAAATATTAGATGGCCTCAGATACAGTGAGTCTAATTTTTGAAATTCACTTCAAAATTATAAGTGAAGATGAAATGTTATAGTAGAGAAAAAGTGGGAAATGATCTCATAGGTTATACATATGCAGTATGTTCACCACTTATGTAAACACATTTTATATACAAATACATTTACATATATGTGTGAATACATTTAACGTATATGTATATGTAGTAATATGCACACCTGTATATATTTGCATGTGGGTAAATTATATATGTATACTTATGTGTATGATCATATATTTTGTTCATCTATATATAGGTATATGTAGGTAGGTATGGACATACACGCATGTCTGAAGACAGACTAGAAAAAAAATATATCAGAACGTTAACAATGGATTGTGGAATTATGATTAATTTTTAATTTCTTTATATTTGTCATATTTTATCTATAATCACAATATAAAGCAAGTATTAACCTTATATTAGAAAACAACACTAAAATTATTTTTTAAAGTTATGTAGAATACCATGGTAGAGGTCTCTTCAATCCACAGCTATCCCAAGAGTATCAACAAACAAATATCCTAAAGCAGACAAAACTGTTCACTGTGGTGGGCTGCACCTAGAATATGTCTAAACTTTCTTTCTCCCAATCCAACCAGTATCTTTGATTTGCTAAAGTCAAGGCATCATGAATGTCAAGGGTGAGGAAGTAAGGAGAAGGTGACTACCACAAACAGAAAAGGAAGAGAGACGCATTTGTGAACTCTGTGCTCTGTAGTAGGGGAGTTTCTATTTGCCATATTTGTTCCATCCTCTCCTACTGCTAGGGAATAGACAAATTGCTGAGTCTGGCCTAAACTTGTCTGGTGAAGTTTGGCTGGAAGTGACCTATTTCCTTAATGAACTGTACCCTAATTTGAGGTGTAAACAAACTGTGACCTAACTTGGAGTATTCCCTTGTCACTAAGTAACTGAGCTTCCTAGCCAATCGGCTGGTGAACCATCCACCAATCCCAAGTTGAATATTGTGAAAATATTCCCAAATAAAACAAATACTGACTAGCACCAACCAGGTAATCCTTGTCATTTCCCATCTTTCTGGTTATAAAAATAGCTGACCTACTTGTATGGGGAAGCATTCTGAACCATCTGTGGTCTGAAATGCTTCCTGGTTCTAGAACTTTTTTTTTTTTTTTTCTCAAGTAAACTTCATTAAATTTAGCTGGTCTACATTTTTCTTTTAACAAAATGTTTCTGATAGGAGGGCCCTGGTGTTTGGATGTACAATAAAGTGTGCAAGATCACATAGCACAATAAATGGCAGAGAAAATTTCCTTTTGTTGTTTCATTTCATTTAGGATAATAAAAGGGAATAGAAAATATGTGTCCTGCTTTGGGATAATAAAAGGGAATAGAAGATATGCTTCCTGCTTTGCTGCAATGAAAGAGAGTTTGCGTCAATTATATGCATTAGTTTTCCTTTCCTTCTAACACCCTTTGAATAATCTCCTAGTCTGATTCCACAAGCTCCCTTCTGTCTAAGATATAGGATATTATGCACTGAAGTTCCTATGTATTTATGTATAAATTTGTGCTCACCATCTGAGAATGAACAAAATAAGACAAAATGCATTTATTATAATTTCTTATGTTTGGCATGTGATTTACTGTGTCTAGTTAAATTTTGACTGACACATATATTTAAAATAAATGTATAGATTTTAAAATCAATTTTCTCTTTATCTGATTATGTACTAAATACATATGGTTATTGACTCAGCTGCTCGAAAGGTTCACATATTTTTAAGTTCTAAAAATTTTTCAACTGGATTTTATTTTAATATCTTATTCTTTCTAATGGAATTTCCCTAATATCAATGCTGAATGAAAACCAAAAATAGCAAGGGGGTAAAAACTCAGAATAGCAGGAACCAAGAAGATCAGTGTAATCAGCAAATTAGGGCTATGTACAAATCATGCAATTGGCATCATGGGAACAGCAAGGGCCACGCCATGTGGAGAAGAGAACACTCGACGTTGATAACTTTGATTAGCATTAACATTGATCGCATAATTCAGTTACTTCCAGGATGTTTCAGGATGCTAATAAATAAAAGATGACACTCTTTAAGAATGGTGGCTTCTATAGTATTTTAGCCAGAGAGCTGAAATGTGTGATGGGGCTGTTATTTATTTCACCTTCATTCTCTTTATTGTGCTGTGACTGAGGAATCTAGATGCAGTCATTTCTCAAGAAAGGGAGACAGATGCAGTAGCAAGTCTCAGGGAGGTTTGTGCAGAACCAGCTGGTGCTCCCTGTGGATTTTCCTCTCCATTTGGCCCAACCCCTTCTATATGCCAATGTCCTGATTCTCAGCTTTCTTGACTCTAGATAGGCTTGGACAGTGGTTCATACTCTAGGCCTTCATTGGCTGCCCCTTCCTCATATTAAATATCACCCTAATTTACAGTTCCTTATGGGTTGAGTGATTTTAATGTACAATATATTCCAGCAGCTTGTCTCTCTCCCTGTCTCAAGTCAGTCTTGCTCTGACTCTCTTTCTCTTGGTAAGATTCAAAGCATTTGAAGAACATCATAAGTTCCTAAGTCACAGGTCAAATCCTCTGACTTAAATCTTTGCTTTATCTAATACACCTCACTTTTCTAACTCCTTTACTTACTCATTATTATAAACCAACTAGCATAAGGGCAGTCATAGTTGATAAAGATTACAAAGAAGCACAAAACCTCAGTGTTGAAATTTGGTGGCTAGCAAGCTAATCTGACAGTAACAATGAGTGAACAAACCTTTTAGAATCCACACCCTGTCCCAGTTTGTGGGACATCCCCAGTGATGAGGAGCTTGCTGCTTCTATGTCCAACTTTGGACAATATTTTCAATAAGATTTTCTTAGGAAGTTAAACTGTTTTCCCCCAAACTTCTACATTTTGATTCATGAAGTCAGATCATCAAAATATTAACTGATTTATCCATTGCTTATTATGTCTGTGTTATTTGAAATGTTTTAAGCACATGAACTAATCTCAACTAAGCACATGAATTATAATCTAAGAGATTAATAATAAAGTACTAATTTTAAGCTCATTTTAAGATGAGGAGGCTGAGGCTAAAGAGAATTGACTACAAAGAAGTAGCAGAGCTGCCGGGCATGGTGGTGCATACCTGTAATCCCAGCACTTGGGAGGCTGAGGCGGGAGGATTGAGAATTCGAAGCCAGCCTCAGCAATGGCGAGGCACTTAGCAACTCAGTGAGACCCTGTCTCTAAAAAACACAAAAAAGGGCTGGGGATGTGGCCCAGTGGTCAAGTGCCCCTGGAGTGACCCTGGAGTGCCCCTGAGTTCAATCCCCGATACCAAAAAAAGAAAAAAACGAAGTAGCAGAGCTGAATCCAAAACCAAGCATGTAGCTCAGGGACCACACACTTAGCCAATAATTGCTCCTTTTTTGTGACCACTTTTATATCATCCTAAACCAGACTCCAACTTTTGACACAAAGAACACAAATACTTCCTTGCACGCTTTGAATCCACCCAGTCAGTTGTTTTACATATATACATACACACACATACACACACACATATATATATATACATGTTGTTTTACATATATATTTTTTCATAGCAAAACATACCAATGTTCAGATAAAAGACAGGTGTGGTGTGGGAACAGATTGTACTCTAATGAATATATAAGCATTGAAGTTAAATGTTTGAATCAGACTGTCCAGCTTCTTAATCTGGGTTTGCTGTGTACTAGCAGTATTAGGCTGCACAAATGATTTAGCTCATCTGCACCTCTTTTCACTCACTTTGCAAAGTGTATATACTAATATATTTACCTCAGAGGATTTTTTTTGAGTATCAATGAGACACTTGAAACAGTGCGCATTGTGAGCACTCATTAAATACTGGCTACTCTTGTTAATATTTGCATGATTTAATAAGATAGTGCATGATGGAATCCCAGGACAGTGTCTGGTCCTTAGAAATTACTCACTACATATCAAAAATTATCATCTCATTTACTAGTATTATCTGTTTTTCTTACATGTTCTGTAATATCCAAGGGAATGAGGAATATGAATGTGAAATCTCCATGTACATTCAGTGGATAGGCAGCTTCTTCCAATAAGTTTATGGAGGAACTTTTAAAGTTCAGATTAATGTGTGTACTCTTCTTTTATTTCCTTTTTGAAGTTGTCAGGAACTTAGCCTCTTTTCTTCAATGATCTAAAGATACAACTCCACACTACAATCTTAACAACCCTGTCTTTTGATTATTATGGCAACTGAACAATGTAGGTCCTTTGATCTCATTAGATGGCTTAGAAAATTGAGAGTGGGAGAGGTTAACCAAGTAGATATCAAGTGATTCATGGGAATTCAGATGGATTAACTCAAACACTAGCTTCTTTACTGATTCCTTTATATTTCTACCTATAAACAGTGTGCAGCTCTCTGGGCCCATGTTAGTAGGAATCCCAGCGGCTGACTCAGATACTTGGCCCTCACCACTCCAGAACTAGAAACCAACTCCATTTAGACAGAATCTGCCTAAAGCTCTAACAGCCTAGGGGCATGTACTTCGCATATCTAAGAGTAAAGGCACAGCAAAATAAAGATATAATACAGGATAAAAATACAGTGTGTATTGAAGATTGCTGATACTAGTGTGTACGTATATACTCATTAAGCAAATGGGCATTTTTATTACCCATTGGTAAACAATAGGTTTCAGGCCTAGGAGAAGAGTTGGGCTGGGGATGGTGTGAGGTAGTGAGCCCCCAACCAAGGTCGTAAATGACACAAACTTGTCCATGACTTTGTCTCCTCTGTCACTCTCCCAAATATTCCTGAGTGGAAATAATCAACCTTTAGAGATTCCAAATAACAATTTTCAGGCTAAATTAAATGAAGTTAAAAGGCTTCTCAGTAGCTCCCAAATTTACATAAATTACGAACGTGTATTAGAAGGATACTGAAAGTTAATTGGTTGATTTGACAGAAAAAAAAATAACTTGATTAGAAATTTCTGTCTAACAGAGAAGTATTAGATATTTACCCGTAGTACTTGTGATCAGTTGTGCACACATACACACACACACGTGTACACACACACACATGCACACACACAGATCAAGTCACATTCCTCCAAATGCAGCATTTAAATGTCTACTCACTTGATTCCCTCAGAGGTTTGAAATTACTCCCTTACATCTGATGATGGACCTGTATTTAGAAGTTCATTTGTGTCCTTAGACTCTCAGGTGATAATATTAATGCTGCATAAAACGCCACAAAATACCAGGAGATCAAACCAAGTAGCAATTACTGAAAACATTTTTCTGATTTCTCCCTCTATTTTTCTTTGGGGAGTGCTAACTCAGTAAGTGTTCATGATACATAAACAAAGCACAGGCTATAACTCTGCAAAGAACTTAGTCTTTTCTAAAGTGTTTTGCTTTGTTTGACAAAATAGTCTTTGGGGAAACTCTAATGGACAAAAGTTTCAGATCCAAAGAAAGGAAACCTGATCCATTTGAAAGTGAATAGGGGGTTGCAGAGAGAAGTAAAAAATATGCTGGTGCTCACTCAAAAAGTGCTGACTTCCTCTGGTAGGTCATCTTATAGGTCCACCTTATACCACATAATAGTGTAATTAAAAAGCGCTGATGTTGGGTACCAGGAAGAATCTGCCCTCTTCAACTCTTGTTGAAGTGGCAATGAATCTAACTTCAGTGGGAGTCACTGCGTTGAATCTGCGGCATTGCAATTTTATCAATAGCCTGGGATACAATCAAACCTTATTAACTCAGACCTCACTAATTCTGAATTTACGGGAATTCAGATATGGCTTCAGAATTGATTTTTGCTGAGCTAAAAAGCTCCAGATAATTTTCTCTTTTGTGAATATCAGGGATTTATTCACAAGACCAATATAGTCAAACTTTGTAGTGGTTGAGTCAACAAAGGGCTTCCTATTCAAAGTTCTGCTATAGTGTTTGAATCCCAATTTGCCACAGAAACTTATTACTAGAAGTGTTTTGCAGGCCTTGTTATTTCAAGCACCAAATTGGTGTTATAGAAAGAATAGAGTTGAATACACCACAAGGTAATTTTAGTATTTTAGTTTGGATGTGGAAATTATGCATAATTTTAGATTTTACTTTTCTTTATTTTCCAATTTTTTTTTTAAAAGTAAGGTATCATTTTCTAAAGTGCAAAATTATGAAAAAGAAATGTTAGCAATTGGAAAATAGTGGACATGTACAAATATTCCTGTGCAGGTTAAATGTTGTGAGCTTTTCCTGCTTAATTTTAATAAAATTATATACACATTTCATCTTAGTCTTATAAGGGAAAAACATTGCAAGACATCTGATGTACGTTAGTCAGTTTTTTGTCATTGTGACCAAAATACCTGACAAATTCCCTGTTCCCCACTCAAACCTCATGAGCCCAGTCTTTATTGTCCACAATCTTACTGGCATTTTGGTCTTCTGAGTTCCCAACAGAATTAGCTATTAAACTGTTCTTACAGTATTCTAAGAGTTGTCCCACCTACATCTTCAAACTTTTCCAAACTCCTCCTGCAAAGCAATTCCAAAGTGTTCTGAACCACGTGGTCAGGTTAAAGCAACAACCCCTTTCCATACCAATTTCTGTGTTAGTCAGATTTTCATTGCCATGACCATAACTGAAAAGAACAATTTAGTGGAAGAAAAGTTTATTTTAGCTTATGGTTTTAGAGGTTTAATCCATGGTTGACCCATCCTACCACTCTGAACCCAAGAAGATGCAGAGCATCCTGGCCAATGAGCCTCATAAGGTAAAGTTATTCTATTCATTCAGGAAACAGAGGTATGGGGAAAGGGACCATGAAGCAGATACAATCTTCAAGGACATGCTCTCAGTGACCTCTAGCCACACCCCACCTACCTACAATTACCACCAATTTCATCCCTTCAAATGAAATGATGGACTGATTAGGTCACAACTCTTATAATAAATCTAATCATTTCACCTCTATCTGTTACGGTTTCCATATAAAATGTCTCCTAAGAGTTTATGTTTTGAAGGCTTCATCCCTAATGTAATAGTGTTCAGAGGTGGGTGTTTTAGAGATGGTGAGATCATGAGGGCTTTGGTCTCATAAATGGATCCATCCATTAATGAATTCACAGTGTAATGGGTTTGGGTGGAAGGGACTTTGTTATAAAAGCAAGCTCTTTCTCTACTCCCTAGCTGGCCTGATGAGCAACCTCCTCTGCCACTGTTCCCATGGCTGTAATGCTCAACCTCAACATAAAGTGGGCCATCCATGGACTGGAACCTCTGAAACTGTGAGCTAAAGTGGGCCAAATATCCTGTAAGTTAATTTCTTTCAGGTATTTTGTCATAGTGATGGAGAACTTACTAAAACACATTGGTTTGTTAAATTTGTCTTTCCTTTCTGAAAGATGGCTAACAGGATATGATATGAATTGATGACCTTGGTAATCTTCATCAGTAGAAGTAGGGAGTAGATTGAGTACTATAACAGCAATATTAACCTTCCCCAGGGAAGTGATTAGCTGATTTTCTCTTTCAGGATCCTAAATTACTATCCAATAGCTCCTGTTATCTTTGATTTCTCACCCCACTTCTAATTAGAAAGGTATATATTTCCCATTTATTTTCCTGTCTGATTCATTCATAATGGGACTTAAGAACTTCTTCCCTCAACCTTATCCTAAAGAGCTGATGTTTTAGTCAGCTTTTTTACCACTGTGATGAAAGGACCTGACCAGAAAACTGTAGAAAAGGAAAAGTTTATTTAGGGGCTTGCAGTTTCAGAGGTCTCAGTCCATAATTGGAAACTTCATTTCTCAGGGCTCAAGGTAAGACAGGACATCATGGTGGAAGAGTGTGGCAGAGGGATGCAGCTCACATGATGGTCAGGAAGCACAGAGAAAGGTCTCCACTTGCCAAATACAAATATGTGCCCCAAAGACATATCCCCAATTCTCACCTCCTCCAGCCACACCCTACCACTTCAGTTACCACTCAGTTAATTTCTATCAGGGGATAATTCACTGATTGGGTTAAGACTCTCACAAACCAATTATTTCTCTTCTGAACCTTCTTGCATTGTCTCACACATGAGCTTTTAGGGACACCTCACTCACATCCAAATCATAACAGCTGCATAGTGTTTTCATCTGGATTTGCTGGGTGAGGTTCCAGGGAGCTGAACAATTGACCATTTTACTTGTAATGCATGGTTCATAACAATTTCTGTTAGAACAAGTCCCAATGAAATACCGTGTATCTAGCACACAGAGCATTGCAGTGGGAATGCATGGAAGGAAGTGCTAACTCCTACACTTCCTCCTCCTTCTCTATATCAGCTTTTATAAATGTATAGATTTATTCTGTGTTATTGTATCCCATATTACTCTTCCTCACCATATGATCTGGACAGGAGTTTTTCCATACACCAATACTAGTACACAAATGAAAAATTTATTGAAACTCTTATGGCGATTTGCAATTGCTGTGACATCTAAGCTGGTGGTCAGTTGACTTTTCTTATTACAAAGGTTGCTGATTGAATTTAGTGTTGTCTATCTTATGTAGTAAATTGCATGTAGTAAAAACTACATACTAATATCAGTGCAATGGGTTAAATAATTGGCCCTTCACTATGGTTTGGTGTCTACTGACTTACAGATGATGTAATTTGCATAAAAAAGTATAACTTCAGATGGGCCTAAGAAGGTTGATCATACTAATTAGAAATGTAGATAATCAGCTATATTATAAACAACAAGAAGACAGGAGCTTTATATGACTTATCCACTAATGTCTGTCTTACTAACTAACACAGTATTGGTCATGTCTTACATACTTCATAAATCCTTGCTCAATAAGTACATTAAAAAAATGACAGTATAGTTAATGATTATGCAATTTTGGCTCTTTAGATAAGAACATACTTCTGAAGATGACAAAAAAATTAATAAACATGCAAAATACAAAGTGTAAAAAAAAAAGGCCAAAACAAAGAAGGAAAATATTTAGATTCAGTTGTGAATGAATGTGAAATTTGACTTCCTGGGAACTGACTGTGTGCAAAGATTTCAAGTCAAACCCACAGAATTTCAGAAAGGTTTTATCTGTTTCCAGGAATTCTTCCCTGATCCCTTTAACATCTTCTTGCAGAACCTAATACTTTCCTTTCCCACTTAAAGTATATATTACCATATCTTTGAAGTATGTCCCACTAAATTATAAGTCCCATGCCATGTGTCTCAGCCCCCAATAGACTCACAAAAATTTGGCTGATAGAGTTAATGCTTACTATAACTACAGCTTATTAAATATGCTTGGTTCTTTACATGCACAGTCCCAGATAACTCAATAAGAAAAATAAATTTTCAAGCTTATATAATAGATAAGGAAACCAAGACTTAAGGAGGTTAAACATTTCCTGATTACTTGGTTAGTAGTTGATTAAATTGCTTTTCAAATTAATTCTGTTTTACATTGAGAATGTATTCCAACCACACTATTGTACTGCCTAATGATATCTAAAATCTTAGCTCAGTGGGTGACCCATTTGATGGAGCTCATCTAACTCCTCCCACAAGAAATGAGGCAATGAGGTATAAAAGTCCTTTATCCAAAAGATGAAGGGTGGACACACAGAGAAGCAGATAGATAAGAAAAGGAGCTGAGGACCTTAGCATCATATTGATAGAGATCATTCCCAGGGTAAAGCAAATAGCCAGCATTTCACACCACACTGGGTGGGAACAGCAAGGCATCCAGAGCAGAGGATCAGTCATCAGCCGTGGGTCAGGAATAGCAACAGCAGCAGCAAAAGGGCTCACACTACCATAGCACAAAAACAGGGACACCCAGAGTTTCACAATTTCTAAACTGGAATTTGAAATAAATATCAGAAACTTACCACCATGTATCATTTGCAATGTTTTGTGCATATATTTTCACTTATCAGTTGTATATCATCTTCAGCCTATGACAACCACTAACCTCTTTGTATTGCCAGAGTTCTGAGTTAAACACTTTGTAGTTTATTGACATACATAGCTGTACAAATCCAGTGGCCTGCAAGTTAAATTCATAGTCTAGTTCTAAACTGTCTTCACTGGTAATCACTAGGCTATTGTGGCTAATTAAATTTACATTAATTAAAATTAAATACATTGGAAAATTTGTTTCCTTGGTCATACCAAACACATTTCAGGGGAATGTTCTATTGCTAGCACTGTTATAGGTGCTTTTGATTTTAGTGTGAAAAGCCAGAACGTACTGTCCTTTATATAATGCTTTCTTTGCCAAGCCTATTGTGTTCTCATATGCCAATGATTTTTCCATTTAAGCCTGTTATCTTGGCATAAACATTAATAGTGGCCCCTTTAGCTCTCAAAATGTTCCCATCTGGTCAATAACTTATGACCCCCTTAATTGTCTCATTGTACACTACTCACAACTCATGATATTCACTTCTCTCAAGTTATGAAACATATGGCACATTGCTTTACATTTCTTTGCTTCTCTTTCTTGATATGTAAAATGAGGATATAGAATCTACCTTTTCAGGATCTGTCTTGTACTCCTTTCTCTCGTGCCTGAAATAATTCATGTATAAAAAATCTTAAAAGGCAGAATTTTTACATCGTAGGCTTAATGCTTCTGCATCCTAGAGTGTAGCCAAGTGTCTATTATACAGTGCAAAATTTTTTAGACACTCAAAGGCACATAATTCCAAAGGAAATATTCCACCCCTCTTTGTCCCCCAAAAAACTGGGGAACACACGTAATTCACCATCAGCCATCAGATATTTTCTCCTGGTACATTGATTCTGAGGCATATGGTAGACACTGGTTAGAAAAATAGATATCACAGATGAAATGGCGATAAATTTTCCAGGCTGTTCCTGTTGCCCTGCCCTGTTCAGTTTCCAGTCCACCCCTTTAACCCTTTGCTAATGCTGTGAGCACCTCAAATCCCTCAGTCATTTGTATTTTTGCTTAAAATACACAGAATCCATTTCTGTTATTTGCACACAAGAACTTACATAGTACAACCTTGGAGAAAACTTTTAACTTGCAAACTCTTAGTGATATACTAGATACACCAAGCAATGCAGCACATTTTTTATTTCTATTTGCTCAATGCTGAGACTTAGAGACATCACACTAACTCCACTCCAGATGTACATAATAACATCTATGTAATCATATGTTCCTCCACAAATGAAGATTGTAAGGTTAAGATTAGAGAGCTCCCTTCTTCAGAAGATTCTTCTTCAGATATTATCACAGTTTCTCCAGATGTTTATTAAGCATACATTCCCTTTATAATCTGCTTCCAACTGCAAGCCAGCTTCTGTCTTTGCTGATGCTCAGCTGTATTATTATGTGGGTCACGGTCAACTCTCCACATTTTCACTATCTAATTATTGTTTATGGTTTTACTTTGGATCCTGTACTTCAATTACCTACTCTATATTGAACAAACATACTAAATTTCCCTCTATTTATTATATCTTCCATAAATCGTATTGCCCATCTAGGATAATGGGTATCACTTGCACATTTGTAACATTTCAAATAGCCTAAATTTCTTGATAGCTTAAGTGTAGGGTGTGTAACTGTGGGGCTTCAATACTGCATATTGAAAAAATGATAGACTTCTTGAGCTCTCCTAGTGCATGTTTTTATATTAAAGTTAATTTCCCCCTTGGTAGAGACTGCTGCACAGCCAGGATCGCATCGTTGAAAAGTCTACAAAATAAAAGCATCCTATTCTCTCATGTTAAAACTTCTAAGCATTTCCATTTTAAAGAAAAATCAAACCATCAAGGGAAGCTAAATTTGCAAAGAGGAGTTCCATTAGCATCTGGGGGGACATTTCTTCCTTGAAGGGGCAGAGAAACATGGTTACTGAGACTGAGGGTTTCACTTTATCCTCCCTGTTCTTGAAATTTGTAAAGGCATAACTGTAGCTTCCAGGAAGTCCCTGGGCTGCCTGTTATAAACAGTAATCAGTTGGAACTGATTACTCAACTCTGGTCATTTTCATCTACAAACAAATTCACAAGTTTTCCAGACAAATATGGATGGGCTGGCAAATTTAAATTTCAAATGAAAAAATGTCTTCCTGTAATGAGTTCACATACCTTTTATTTAGACTTCCAAATGCCAGCATAATGTGATTAGTTTTGATGTTGTTTCTTTCCACCACTTATGAGAAATCACATCATCAATCATATTATCAAAATTAGATATGGAGAAGGCCTAGCATGTCACCAGTACCCTCCCCAGTGCCAGTACAGACTTGTTTTAGCCAGTTTGCTGTACTTTTTAATATTTTCTTCAATCTAATATTAAACATCCCCTGTGATCAAGCATCTACCATTTCCATTGTAATGACATAAATATAAAGAATGAGCAGTGGTTTCCTTAAGAGGATGCATCCATGTTTATCCTCTCTGTTTTTTTCAATAACAAAAGCTCATGGTGAATACCTATGAAACAAAAATAAATTCAATATATTATTATCAATAATTTCAATTCTTACCAATACTTATCTCTAATACTCGCATAGAATTTTCACATGTATTATGCAAATTGTACACATTGCAATAGTTTTTATGCTAAACACTATTTTCTAGTGAAAATTTATTGGATGGTCTTTATGAGCCTTCAATTTTTAATATATATGATATATGTATAGTATATACATATATACTTATGCCTTTAAAATCAGTCTTGTTGAGACTTTATTGAGTAGTTTTAACTTGGTGAGGTATAAACTTGTGAAGATTTTATTTTTCTATAGTCTCTGTCTTCAAACCTGTTCTGTTAAAGTTACTTCCCATTTCCTTTGAGGAAAGTCTGTGTACGTGTACGTTTTTTGTTATTAAAACTTCAGTCTACATTAAAATTTTGAACTCAAATTTAAGAGTTACAGAGACTAGAGCCAGAGAGCATTGGAACCACAGTCTGCTAGCTTCAGTTTCTTAAGTTTAATCACTTGTGTTAGTAACTTAAACTCAAATGGGCTTCATTTGCTCAGCAATCAAATGGAGATAATGAAATTACCTACATCGTCTCATACTCAAGACATGGCTCAAATATCTCTGAGGCTGGGAAGGGCCATCACTTCCTTTACTTCATCCTATTTTAACATATTCTCCTTTGTAAAACCTCTTTCATTGAATGATGGGATATAGAGAGTAAAAGACCACCTTCTCAATGTTTGCAGGGAAGTATCCCTAATGCCAGTGTGGTTTGGTTTATTCCATTCCTTGTTGATGGTGTCTGTTAATTATTTGATCTCCATTGGGAAACTATATGCAGTTTTGTCACAGCTATGCTTAGCATTAATCTCTGTTACTGTTTACCTACTTAAATAAGGTCGTCTACTCTTACCTGAGGTCCATGCCTCCAACACATTCTCTTAGTTTTGAACACTTGGTCAGTCCAGAATACCTGCTTCTACCTTAAAGCTTTTGACTCTATGAAAGCAGAAATAGCTGATTTCCTTATCAAGGCCCTTTCAGGGCTGCAGGAAACTGGGTTGAGGTAGGAAATTGCCCCATCTTCTTCAAGGGTTTATTATGTTGTAAGCTCCTTTTTCTTGTCACAAGCAAGACTCTTGTATTCAGAAGTGTCCAGACAATAACCAGATCCCTAGCTGTAGTCTTATGGAAGCTCCCAACCTTTGGAAGGCACAAGCTATCTTTCCTACCAACTCTTTTATTTCCATATACTTTTTGTAAATAAATAAACTGTATGGGTACTATGACCAATGTAAATACCACACATTATGCCTTGGGAATTTGACAGAAAGAAAATAGAACTGCAAAGCTTTGTAAATGTGGTGTATTTTTAAAAAGCATAATCACACAATAAATTCTCAAGTAATTGTAGATAAACAATCGAACAGATAATTATCTTGTATGTGAACCTGAACTTTCAAAGAGATGACCAACTTCCAATTGTTGGGCTGAAATCCAACCAATTGCTTGGGGCTTTTGTCAGAGTTAATTTCATTTCTTATGTCGCCACCTGCAGGAAATGCTGGTGTGTTTGTGGTACACAATCAGGTGCCCAATCAAGGTGTGCAGTTGCCAACTTTGCTCAATGAAGAATGTGTGTACCTGTTCAAAAACAGAGCCTTTAAGCAGTTTACTCATGTCACAGTGATATTGTTGAAATCCCACAGGAAGTGGATGAGAAGCCTACTCTTAAGCCCAACCTATCAGGTGAAGTGAATCCTAAAGTGAGGTTGACTGGACATATATATGAGGGTTAGAATCAATGCATGCAGTACACCTAGCACATAGTAATTCTTCCATAAGTGGAGACTATAGTATTATGTCGTTAATTGTTTTTCTTGAGCTTATATAACCTAAGTGATATAAAAATACATTATCATTTTTAAAAAAGTGGTTACAGAAATCACTAACAATGGAGGGGTCAATAATTAATAAGAGTAATAATTAAAGGGGTTAACAGTAATACTATTTCCCTCTTTAATGATCCAGTAACCACCCTGTGAAAGAAGTTCTGCTTTCTTCATTTTATAGATGATCAAGTAAGTGGCACTACTTGCCATTAAGCAGGTAACCCTAAATCGTGAACAATAGAGCTGAATTTTAAAACTCATATTTGTCTAGAGCTCTGAACTTATTCTCTTTTTACTCTGCTACTCAGACTCCATAAAGTAGAGTGGGAAAGAAGGAATATGGCTCAAAGGGTGATACTGGGGTTGGAGGGAGGTGATATATATCTTGATAGTGCTCATTCGTGTTATCTCCTCTTTCTTTCCCTGTCTCTCTTTTTGTTCTCTCTCTCTCTCTCTCTCTCTCTCTCTCTCTCATTGGAGGCAAGCATACATGTATAGGCTCTATTTTTCTCTTCCTGAAACCTCTCTGATCATCTGCATCTCTAATAAGCTCTCTCTATGAAGAGTCAGTAGTGCCTGATGTGTGTGACAGTAGTGATGTTAATAATTTGCATGCCACTCTTCTCTAAATGTTAATTCCTTTAATGTTAACATTATAATGAAGCCTGTCAAGGGTTTCTTTGGGTATTAAAAGGTATATTGCTTTCTTCTCTGTGTCCAAGAAGAGTGAGACACTACCACACAAGAGAAGATTAGATTCTTGGGAGACTTACATACATGGAATTACTTTCTACTAGCATCCTGACTTTCTTCTAACCTCAGGCTTCACCTCTGACTCCAGTGAGCAGGACAAACAGAGAGGCTACATCTCTGTGTGGAGACATTTAGACAATGCCTACCTAGGTGACGTGGTCAACATGAGTGGGGAAGACTCCATGGCCTTCTGGGAGTAAGCTCTACAAATAGTGGTCAAGTGAAGGAATGAATTAATGAGTGAACTCTCATAGTCTTTGCTAATCTTTTATAGCAAATGTTGTTGCTTGTTGCATTTCTCTTCTTTTTCCACTTGTGAGCATCTTTATGTAAGAGAATGTTGTATTTTATATTCATGATCCCTATTGTTAAGGCCAGTGGTTTTCATGTAGTATCTATGGCAGATATATGGGTCTACTTTATGGCAAATATAAGATTCCTCTTCTCTTCTATTCTGCGACAATAATGTCTTCTCAAGAATTGACTCTGTCCGCCAGTAGCAGACTGCTGGGCATGTTGGTGCATGCCTGTAACTCCAGTGGCTTGGGAGGCTGAGCCAGGAGGATAGCAACTTCAGTGCCAGCCTCAGCAACTTAGCGAGGCCCTAAGTAACTCTGTGAGACCCTGTCTCAAAATAAAATGCAAAAAAAAAAAAAGGGGGGCAGGTAATATGGCTCAGTGATTAAGTGCCCCTGGATTCACTCTGGAGAACCAAAAAAAAAGAAAAAAAAAATCCCAAAACAAAGCAGTAACAGACCTAGGACTTCCTCAGTTGCTTGCCTGTAGCCCCACATTGGTGGTCCTTACACAAAATCAGAGATTTCACCAGCTTTCTTTTTATGATCACACTTCAGAGCCAGATGAACTTGACCTTGAGATTTCAGTGAGTGATTACCAATCTCATTCTTTGACTGGTCCTTTACATGTCTTCACTTTGTACAATAATACTTAATCTTATTCTTATGATAAGTTTTTTTTTTTTCCTAGCAAAACCCTTCTTGGAAGTTTTCAGTATAAGAAGTGGAGTTTTTCTTTAACAAACATAAAATGTGAAACTAACTTTGGGACCAGGCAGTGGTTGGAGGAACAAAAAGGTAATGGAGTTGTTGTGGAAAGCTGGAAAATGGTAACCCGTATTATAAAATTATGAAAAAAAAATGGTAAAAATTGTTGCTTATAGTAGTAACTTGGAGGACAAGTCCATTTTTATGGATTCTTATGCAGAATATTAAAAGTAGCAGCTTGCTTTCACTAATTGCTTACAATGTGCTATAAGTCAAGCTGAAGAAAGAAGTGGTGGATTTGTAAACAGAATCAGGACCTTAAATACTGGAAACTAAGATTTCTTTTCATCTCTAGCCTCTTTTTGCAGACAAAGGATTTTAAAAGTAAAATATGGCCTGAAGTTGGAATTAAATTAAGGATATAGCTATATGAAAGATTAAGTCAATGCCTGCTATCTTCTCTCAGATCAACAAAAGGACTTGTAGGAACTTTAAGGGTGTGGGCCTAGGAAACCTGATCTCATACAGTAGGAAGCCTACAGAAAGTAAGACTGAGTCTAGATAGACACTGGGGTCATGGCTTTTGTAGTTAATGTATACTCAGATCAGATGCATTTGAAGTTCACAAAGGAGCCAGGGAGGTGGCGCACACCTGGAATCCCAAGTCACTCAGGAGGCTGAGGCAGGGCATCTCCATTTCAAGGCTAGCCTGGGCAACTAGCAAGACTGTCTCAAAATAGAAAGGGTTGAGGACACCCATAGCTCAGTGGTAGAGCACTGGCCTCTGAGGACCTTAATTCAATTCCCAGTACAAAATAATAATAATAATCCCTTAAAAAGGTTTTATAGAATTGTACTAGTAAAGTTTTCTCCAGTTGGTCTAAAAGAGAGAGAGAAACAATTCAAAGACATTTGGGTTCTCACTTACTATAGGAAAGAAGAAGGGATAAAAGATTTTTTGAAATGTATTATTTCCAAATATACTTTCAGAAGTACCCAGTGGGAAAAGGTGGCTGTTCTGAAGGGCAGAGCCATGAGGACTACAAGCCGAACCAGAGAAAGACACATCCAGATTTGAAATGAAGTACAATGTTTTGGATTCCAAGCCTGATGCCATGTTTGTTAGAACCTTTTGTGAATCTTTGATACCATGATCTCACTTTGCTTGTAGAGAGATGAAAAATAATTGTGACCAAAATGTGAACTGTGATAGATCAACCTAACTAACAGACCAGTTTTTATACTTTTCATTGCATACTCCATGTGCTTTTCACACTGAGGCTGGGCTTTGCTGCATGATTTGCTTAACCAATGAGACCATATCAGACTTGATGCAAGCAAAGACTTTAAGTACAGTTGTGTATTTCTGTTCCTACTCTAGCATCCTTGTCTCTGCTATGAGAAGAAACCAGCTATCCTGCTGCAAGGATGAGAGAGACACTGAGAGGAGCGCTGTGTACCCAGCCAAGTCCACACCAGATGTACAGCCTGTTGATAAATGGAGCTACCGACATACATATGGTATTATATGTCTAAAATGTAATATCTGTATATGCTGTCTATTGCCTCTCATGCTATGTAAGCTCCATGAAAGGAGAATTTTGTATGTTTTGTCCAATCCTGTGCCGCTAAACCTGCAAAAATTTCTGGCTCACAGAGGATGCTTAATAATAATGTGGAAGGAATGCATTTAATGTATTAATGTGAGTGATATAAAGTAAAAAATCCAGGGCATAGACCAGCCATCTCATTTTATAGAAGGAGAAATAGAAGCTGAAAAAGATGAAATGACCATGGAAATGTCCTCAAGTAGTTCATCACTCCTGTGTCTTCTTGGCACTACTTTTTTTTTCTACTATAGACGTTACAGGATGGTTGTGTCTATAGTTATGACTATGAAAATATCCTCTCTTCAGAAATATCCAGCAGCTCCCATTATGTGTAGAATTAAAATGTTAGGATGTTGTTGCTTCCTGACTTGGAGCAACAATGCCGCGGGAGAAAAACTCGGAGGCAGAATGAAGATGAAAGAAGGTTTTTTATTCTTCAGCGTTAGCAATCTCTCAAAACTCTAACACTGGTTCTTTCAGCAACCTCTCTGACTCTTTACTTCTTCTGACTACTGACTCTTTACTTCTTTACTTCTTTACTTTACTTTCTTTTACTTTTCTTAGAGAGAGCTTAGAGAGAGAGAGAAAGAGAAAGAGAGAGAGAGAGAGCTTCTTCTTTCTTCTTTCTTCTTCTTCACTTTCTTTTACTTTTCTTAGAGAGAGCTTAGAGAGAGAGAGAAAGAGAAAGAGAGAGAGAGAGAGAGCTTCTTCTTCCTTCTTTCTTCTTCGGCAGCCTCGGCCTGACTCCGACCAGCAACAACTACTTCTCTCCTTATACTCTGACTCTTATTTCTTCTTCTGACTACGTTCTGGCCGCTCTGACTCTCTGACCCGAACTCTTCTTCCGACCGACTGAGCAACTGAACGACTGACTGAATGAATACCGCTTCTGACCGCTTTCACCCGGTTATATACCTTTAGTTTTGCGGGTGCGTCACATGCATTTACAGGTGCGTCACGTGCATATGATTATTATCAGGTGGAACTTATGGCTTCCAGCTAGCCGCAATAGCCATCCTGATTGGGGCTGCTTAAGGATGTCATACAGAATTCTCTACTCTGGCCCTATTTCCTATCATATTTATCCTATATCCTCCATGCCACATTTATAATCCCCTGTATTTCTGATCTTGTGTCTTTGATTATAGTAAAATGACTATTTTTCACTTAAATTTATGTTCTTGTTTCTATAATATTCAGTTATGATGAGAATGTGGCTTCTCTGAAAAAGCCAGGGAGATTCCAGTCATTTGTGTTAGGCATGACAATGAGGCTCCAAATCCCATCAATAGAAAATAAATATTGTCACTTCTATCACTTCTTCTCTGAGGTCATCAGGAGGCATGTGTGCCTTCTCAAGCTCCTCCTCATTCTACCTGCCTGTTGCAGAGTCTAAAAGTCCTACAAGATGTTGGAACCATCACATGAAAGGATGCTTCATCCTAGCATCATTGAATAAGGACAATTGCTTTCTGGTGAAGAACAGCCACAGCTGTCTTCCATGGGAGAGAGAAGTTATTTTCCAATTTGTCAAGCTTCTGAAAATATGGGGTGCATTGGCTGGAGTAGCTGGCATGACCTTCCTCATACACAGCTGTGTCTGTCCAGTCTGTCCTGCATGTTCTTTCCACTATATGTATCCATCATTCAACGAGGAGTTTAAAGTCCATCTTCATACCTTCTCCTGAATCCCTGGGTCTCAGTGAGCATCTTCCTTCATTGCAATTCCCTAGCTGTTTTCTTCTTATAATTAATTCTGTCCGTGGAAGTATTCACCACTGAATTATGAGCTCCGATGGGCAGGAATTCTATCTTAATCGCTTTGTATCCTCCAGAATGTCAAACACAGTATCTCACAAACAGTAGGTGCTCAATAAACGTCTGTTACATTAAACCTAATGAAATGAAATTCATATATCTGAATGATTAATATGTTTCTTTCATTCAAGATCTTAGGACTGGTATGAGTAGGAAATCTATTACTTCAGTCTGACTCTTTACCTTGGCAGATTAGAGTGGAATAAAAATGTGTCCTGGATAAAATGAAAATGCATTGTTTTACATATGATATGGCAATTTTGAGAAATACATTGATTTAATGTACTTAGGCCAGTGAAAAATCTGTTGGTTTAAGCTAACTGCCATTAGTTTCAATTAAAATCTATTGATTTGGGTAAATGTTGGTTAAGATAAATGTTGCCTGACTGTGGAGAAGAAAAACAAAAAACAAAAAAACAAAAACAAAAACAAAAAAAAAATTTGTTTAAACTTGCCTTGGAGCACAATCAGAGAGACAGGTATGAGGGGCACCACTGAGGTTGGGGAGTGTGCAAGTGAGTGTTACACTGAGGAGCAGGCAGAATGTTCTCTGGTCCTCTGCATCCTATTGCACCTGGAGAGGGCAAGGGGGTGGCTAATTAGCAAGTCATTGTCCTTTGGCTTTGTATTAACTACAATCTATAAGTGAGTAGAGTAGCATTGAAAGAAAAGTTTGCTTAAATTAAAATGCTTCTTTGGAAGGACCAAACAGGTCAATTCCATTAACTTATTTAAAAAGTGAAATAACTCAGTTATCTGAGTTCATAATGACAAAACAATTGCGTTTGGTTTGGGGACTACAATTTTCACTTTTTGAAAAATGGTTTTAATGATTTTATTATGTTAAACAATAGGACAGGTCTGTATTTGGGGTGGTCATAAATACTAAAATATTAGCAATTTCACATGGTTCAGCATAATAAATACTGAATCATTAGGGAAACAAAGTGTTATAATTTGTTCTCACTGATATTTTTCACTGTAATTATTTGTTTTTGTTTCTGATCTTCTGAGCAAGGCAAACACACAAACACAAACACACAAACCAAAATATGCACAAACATGTGTTCTCTATCAACTATTATCTATTTCTATGTTTACCATCTAATATCTTTGAATTTCCAGTTCCAAGGAGGTAAGAAGCTGGAACATAACACGCACTTAATAAATACTAGAGAAAGGAGGGCAGCAATAGAGGCAGATAAGCGATAGTAGATACGATTAAAACAAAAGGAACAGAAAATGGTGAAGAATTCCAATTAATTCATTTACTACAATCATTTAAATGCTTTCCATTGGAGAAAATGACTATGCTTTCTTCCTATGTTTTTAATGACTGGAAGGAACCAGATATCCTGGCAGTGAGTACTGTATAAAACATACTTAAATTAAGCCTGTGCAAAGCATGGAAGACTCATTGTTAAGGACACAGATAAGGACAGGCCAACAAAAATTGTGGGAGGTGTCAAGGTCTGAACAAGACATCTGAGCAATGCAGTGATAGAAGTGGGCGGGTGGCTATTGCAAATATGAGTGTAGGGAGTATCTGTGGAGGCGAGATCATTCAGATGGAAGAGTCGGGAAATACACTTATGAAACAAAATAGCCGAAAATACGAGGGGAGAATATTTCAAGAGATCAGTAAGAAAAGAAATAATTAAAGGCAAAATATGTCAGTATATTGCATTTTCTTACCCTTATGTTCTGTTTCTGAAATGGTGACATGCAATAGTTATTGTTTTCATTTATTTGTTTTGCTTTGTTTAAATTGTAGAGGCTATTTTACTTGCAAATCTTCGAAACTCAGAAAAAAGTGTTATCCCAGCTGATTGTAAATGTCAAAATAGTCCATCAGGCCTAAAGGTTATCTCCATAGTTACTAGACAGCAATCTCTCTTCTCTTTCTCTCTTGCTTTTTCTCTCTCTTCTGAACACTGATAAGAATTAGGTTGGACCATTTTAAGTTCTGACCACAATATCCCTCATTAAATATAACTATATAGAGGAGTAAAAATGAGGAGGTCTCTTTTTTGTTGTTGTTTGATTTTGTTTTCCCCATCCTAGGTTTAGTTGCTAATACTTGGATGGTGTTTTCATCAGCTTTTCACTTGCTGTGAACAAAAATCCTGACAAGAACAATTTTGGAGGAGGAAAAGTTCATTCGGGCTCACAGTTTCAGAGGTTTCAGTAGACAGCCAACTCCATTGCTGTGTGCCCTGGGTGAGGCAGAACATCATGGCAGAAGAGCGTGACAGAAGAAAGCAGCTCAGGACATGGAACCAGGAGCAGAGACAGACTCCACTCAGCAGGAACAAACTATATATACCCCAAAGGCACACCCCAATGACCCACCTCCTCCAGCCATACCCTGCCTCACTACAATTACCATCCAGTTAATCCCTATCAGGGGAGTGATGCATTAATTAGACTGAACCTCTCACAACCCAATTTTTTCATTTCTAGACTTTTTGGTCTTGTCTCATAGATGAGTTTTTGGTAGACAACTTATCTAAACCAAAACAGGTGGCATTAGACAAGTCCCCTAAATTCTCTAAAGTTTTTGATATAATAAAAATAATTCTTTGGTTGGCTACTCATTGTAATGATCAAATACAGTTGCATTAAATGTTTATAATAACCATGAGAAAACATCACTGAGTGCCCATGAAGATTGGGTGATATGCAGGCGATTTCACATATTTTATCTACTTCAATACTAATGGTTGTAAGGTGATATAGACATTGTCCTCACATTTAAGGAAATAAAACTGATCTGTCAGAAGGTAAGTACATTGTCCAAATGTAAGATAGGCACTTAGCAAATATTTTATGAATCAATTGATGAAGTACTCTCTAGCCCTCTCTTTTGGCATTCATCATATTTAATTATTAACATAAAGTAGAATATGAAATTGTGTATGTATGGAGGGAGCAATGCTAAGGAGAAAGAGTCTGAACTATAAAGTATTTGCTGAATTTAAAGCTTCCCAAAGTTCCTTCCAACTTTTGAATTCCACTTATTTGATTAATTTCATGGTGTATAGATTTTGAAGAAATAACATCAAATTAACTTTTTATTACTATCTTAATTGTTATTTTAAAATTCATGCATTTATTCATTCAGCCAATCCAAAAAATAATTATAGGCACTGTGTTAGGTAGGGGGGTTCAGTGGAGAACAAACTAGAATAGTGAAAAAATAAAATAAAAAAGGATATTACTCAAATTGTTACAGAAAATTTATCAACTCTCCACGAGCTGAAAGGAACTTATAAGGGGAACATTTACCTCAGTGACAGAGAGGAGAACCTTGAACTGTGATTTGAGAAGGGATGAGAAGGGGATGTGACCAGGGTCGAAATAAGAGTCTAAAAACAACGTGTAGTAGGAGAGAGGAAGCTGGAGTGATGAGAATAAAGAAAACCTGCTGCTGTGTTAGGCGGTCCACATAGAACAGTGTCTCTTCCTTAAATGAGCTCAGAACCAATCAAGAGAGGCAGAGGCAGCAGATAGATGGAGATTATAAAATATCTGCTTTCTTCCTCCTGTCCATCCCCCATTGGACTATTGGCAGGACAAGTGAATTCTCTAATTGTACCACCTCTTTTCTCTTTACCTTTTCCCATCCAAACCTCAGAATAATCCACCTGAGTGAAATCTGGGTGTGCAGCTTTAAACTCTACTCAGAATTGAGGTAAAGTGGAAAGAAGAGATATGGAAGGAAGAGGCAACCTCCAGAGCTGCTCTTATGCGATGAACTCTACCCACTCATTGGCAGAAGGAGTGGCACAAAAAGCCAGCAACATTACCCCAAGTGCAGGATCCAAGACATGGGAATGGGGTAAGCGAGTTTTCCTCTCAAAAGCTAGATGAAAAGCGGTTCTAGCTAAGAGAAAAAGTGGTAGGCAGAGCTATTCTATGTAAGGCTGGTCTTGGATGTGACTTCTCATAAGTCTGTCATTATCTTAAGACTAATAGGAAGCTATTAAAGGATTTTAAAAATATAGGTTGGGGTGACCTTTGGAAAAGCTATTTCTAGCTGCTGCAAGGAAAAAGAATTGGGGAAGGAAAGTAAAAATTTTTGCAAAAATACAGGCAAAGCATTGATGATAATTTGGTCAAAACTATGGTTTATGGTAGTGGTGAGGGGAGACATAGGCATGAGAGACAATTACTAGTATATAAAATGGACTGGATTTATTAAAGAATTTGAAATTAAAAATAATGGGAATATTGACAATGACTGGTTTCATAGAGAACTACAGACACTGGAAGGAGTACAAGGTAGTTTAAGCCTATTGAGTACTAGATGCCTTTGAACTTGGACAAGCTTTTGCCTCTGTATTAATATTTCAAAACTAACTGCTACACATGATTTATCCCAGCAATCTTCTTTATACTACTTAATTATTTGGAAAACTTTTTCCAGAACTACCTATCAAGTCATCATTACAAATTCCATAATGGTGGAAAATAATTCAGAGCAATTTCAGAGTGTGTATAATCTCAACTGATTTGAATATATTGAAAGACTACACATATATATATATATATATATATATATATATATTTTTTTTTTTTTTTTTTTTTTTTTTACCTGTTGTGTTTCTGTGATGGGATTACCATGCTCTCTGGAAACCCCATTTGAAACAGTGGAGTGAATGTTGAGAACAGTCTTCCTCAGTAGAGCTAGAGGTCTGTTTTGCACTACTAAGCGCATCAGGACTTATCACCAGCACCACAAAGATTTCACAAAAGCATAATATCAAGGGCAGGCAACTCTTCAAAGAAAAAAGGCTTGAAATTAATGCCTAGACCCACTGAGTTTAGGAGGATCTGCAATTTCATTAAGCTCACCTTGCCTTCCACCAGAAAAAAATCTCTCCATGAAAAATATACCCTGTGACAAAATAAGGCTTAAAATAAAATTTCTTTACTTCTTTTCACAGGTTTATCCAATGTTTGCCATTCCATAAGTTCTTTACTTTAAATCTAATCTCTACCAGCTTCCAGTGAAATTTTCTTGTTTTTCTTTTTTTTTTCAGTCAGTGGTTTTATAGAGGTCATTTTATCATTTCAGATTTGCTAAATGTTTAAGGCAAATATACAAGGCTAAAGAATGCTTCATTTTAAGTGGGATCTGGAAAATCTTCCACTCACTTATGTTAGCTTAAAATATTTCTATGACTCTTTTCTTTAAATATTCAAAACAAAACTTTTTTTAACACTGAAAAAAATTTTAAAGATTCATGTGCAAAGAAACTTCACAATTTATAAAGTGATTCATGGAGCTCATACATAGTAAACATTGAATTACACTTACTAATGGAGGAAACTTTGTCTGCACATACACATGAATTATATCACCACTCATTTCAAATATCTTACCACAATTTGTGAAAGTAGTATCTGAAGTGGTTTTCACAAGTATTCTTTCCTTTAAACAATGTCCTGCTAGTTAAGGAGCTTCTAACAATTATATTGACTTCATTAAAGGATAGAAAATGAAAGAAGACAGAGGAAGACTATAGAATGTGTACACTTTGCAAATTGAATTATACACAAAAACAATCTTAAGGTCTCCAGTATTACCAAAATACTTCTCTATCAGATAGAACTAGATGTAAGAAGGGACCTTTTTGGACCTAGTAATTCCAATATATAATGTAAAAAGCAGTCTTATTGTAAAAATAACTCCACATTGGGCTTACATGACACTTCCTCTGAAAATTTCCCATGGCTAGAAAAATTATGGTATCTCCATTTATTCTATTGAGATAAATACATTGAAAAAAATAATTTTGGAAGAGTTTGTTTTGTTTAAACAGTAAGATTGGCAACAAACAAATATGGAAACTGTATTCACAGGATGACTCAATATAATGAATCTGGTTGTTATTCAAAGACTAAAATGATGTGCAGTTATATGGAGATTATATGGCTGCATGAGCTGGGGAGTTGGGGTTCTTCTAAAGACACGGTTTCAAGCCGGGCGCAGTGGTACACACCTGTAATCCCAGCACTTGGGAGGCTGAGGCAAGAGGATCGCGAGTTCAAAGCCAGCCTCAGCAATGGCCAGGCACTTAGCAACTCAGGGTGACCCTGTCTCTAATAAAAACACAAAAAAGGGCTGGGGATGTGGCCCAGTGGTCGAGTCCCCTGAGTTCAATCCCTGGTACCAAAAAAAAAAAAAAAAAAAAAGGGTTTCAATTGGTGAAAGCCATTGCCGTGAAATTTTAATGAAACAGTACTGTTTTGTTCTATCAATACTGATTAATGTGTACTTCATTAACGTACTTCATTCACCTTTGGATTCCATCAGTATTTGAAACCCATGAAATCTAAAATTTCAAACTTTCATAGCACATAATCTTAGAAACAGAGGATTCGCTTCCCTCCAGTGTGGACATTGTGAAACATTTGGGAGAAAACGTGGCTGAAGCCTCTGTTTGCTACTGTCACTGACGGAGAACATTCTACTTCATGAAGCCAATTGTTCCTCCACAGTATGACTGTGTCACAAAATCCAGCATCATAGGCATCCAAGTTTATCCTCTCTATTGGTTTTATCTCCTGGAAATGTACAGAGTAGGTCTGTATTTTCAAATTTCACATTTTCAAGTCTCAGAAGACAGATATTGTGGTTCCTCTCATTTTCTTTTTTCTTAGAAAACTATAACCAGTTACTTTCAGAATTTTGCATAAAGCATGGTCTTCAGGTAATTGGTCATTTACATTTCTATGACCTGGATGTGTTTTATATCAACGTTCCTCTCAAGATAGTGGCCAGGATAACACTCTAGAGATGATTCTAATTACATGTGGCCCTCTGGGGCTGTCCTTTTACTTACTTGGGAAGATAAAATGTCTTAAAGGTAACACAAAACCCTCAAATGTTTTAAAACTAACTCTTCTTAAAATATCTTTAATCTTGCTGTTTTATATAGTTTTTTTAAAAGATCATATTTACATGTACAAAAATGCATAAATATTAACTGAACAATTTTGACAAAGTAATATCCCTGTTATAACTAATACCCCTTTCAAAATATAAAACATTTCCATATTTCCAGAATGCATTCACCATCTCTTTCCAATAAGTCCTTGCAGCTCTAACACAGGAACAACCCTTGTTCATATGTACTTATTATTAGTTTTTTCCGGCTCTTGAACTTCAGATAAATTAAGTTTGTAGTGTCTGGTTTCTTTTGCTCAGAATTACATCTGTGAGATTCATCCATGGTTTGCGCATCAGGCATTGTTTCTTTTTATTACTGAGCAACATCTCATGGTATGATTATGTCACAATTTGCTGATGTTTTCAGTTGCTGATGGATTTTAACTGTTTCTAGTATTCCACTACTGTGAGGCTGCTATGACTTTTTAGTGTACAAATCCTTCTGTAGACATGTTTTATTTCTCTTGAGTGAGTGGCATTTCTGGTAGCATGAAAAGTGTGTGTTTAGCATATAAAAAATGGCGACTGTTATCCACACCATTTGTGCCATTAATGTATGAGTATTCCAGTTGTTTTGCACCATCACCAGCATTTGGTACAATACATCTTTTTATTTTAGTCATTTTAGTCATTGAATACTAGTAATTATATTGTGGTGCAGAGCACCAACATTATTTATGAGAGGAAGTTTAATTATATCTTTATTTATTCAATTAAATATCTGTTGAGTGGTGCCAAATACATTTCAGGGATTTTGTTCCATGTTGAAGATCAACTGACTAGTACTAAGTAGTCTTGCCAGGAGCTTATCAATAATGTAGGCATGATGGATCTATGCCTCCTAATGTTGTAATGTTACATAATAAGTATGATGTTCTTATTGTTACATAATAAGTATGTTGACGTTCTCAGTTTATAACAAATCCAGTTTGGGCTAGTTTGTTCAAAGTACTCTTTTTAATGAAGCTGACCTAGGATGATTGTGCATAGGATTAGCATGCATTATCTCAAACAATCCAGTTTTATGCTGGTTGTCCAGTTTATTTTTTCTTTCCTTTTTTCTTTTTTTAATTAATTATTATTTTATTTTATTTTATTTTTTTTTTTGTTGCGGTGGATTGAACCCAAGGGGACATAACCACGGAGCCCTGTCCTCAGTCTATTTATTTATTTATTTAGAGACAGTGTCTTGCTAAGTTGCTTGGGACCTCACTATGCTACTGAGGCTGGCTTTGAACTTGTGACCCTCCTGCCTCAACCTCCCAAACCGCTGGGATTACAGGTATGCACCACTATGCCCAGCAGTTTAATTCTTAATAGTGCCTTTCACTCTTAAGAGTATTCCAGTATGGACAATAAACAGGGTCACCATGGTTAATCAGGGGATCTTATATGATCTTTTTCCTATGATGGTGCTAAAAGGGTCATGGTTGCAAGCACATGGATATATTTGGGGGCAGAAGAAATACAGGTTGGAAGAGCTTATAATCAAATGATGCTGCTGAGAGGAATAGTTTTTGGAAGCTGTCTCTAATGAAAGCCACATGTGTTAGTAACAGCATAGCAAATTGCTAACTCATTTATGCTATTAAGAGTCATCATTATTAGAAATGCAACCAGAAACAACACATAGCACTGAGCAGGAGATTCCTTAATAACTGAATAATTCCTTAATAACTGAATAATTCCTTAATAACTGAATAATTCCTTAATAACTGAATAATTCCTTAATAACTTTGAGATTTTTCAGCATAGTAAAACAATGTTATGTATGCAGTATAATAAATTAACCAAAACTTAGTGGCTTAAAATGACACAATTATTATCTTATACTTTCTATGGGTCAGAAGACTGGGCATGTCTTAGCTAAGTTCTAGCTTCAGGTCTCACTGGGAGGCAGTCAAGGTGCCAATCTACTTCCAAATTCATTCATGTTAGTGGCAGAGTTCATTCCCTCAGTGCTATAGAACAGGAGCTTCAGTTTTTTGCTAGCTGTTTCTGAGGCTAACCCTCAGTTTCAAGATGCTGTCCACAGTTCTCTGTCTTGTGGTCTTCTTCATAGGCAATTTACTACATGGCAGCAGGATTCTTCAAGGACAACAGAAGTGAGAGCTGGTCAGCTAGCAAGACAGTTGTATATAATATAAGGAAATTATGAGAGTGACAGCTCAACTGATTTGCCATATTACACTAGTTAGAGGCAAGTCACAGGTTTTGCATGCAAGCCACAGAGATATACAGAGACATGAATTCCAGGAGGTCCAGATGACAGTAGCCACCTTAGATTTGTCTTCTTCCATATTCCATAACATTATTTTATCAGAGGAATTAGAAATCACTAATTTTTTCCATCTACTTTTTTCTTAGAGTAACACTTTTTGAAACAGAAAACTAATTGGGGTAGATGCTTAAGCTATCTAGTATAAATTTGATTTTAACCAGCAGGGCAATTTCCCAGGCAATGCTTTTATTCTATCTATCTATCTATCTATCTATCTATCTATCTATCTATCTATCTATCATCTTTTCCCATACTTAATCCCATGCTCATTCTTCTAGAATGACTGCTAGCCTTTTTCCCACTAGGCTGTGGTCAAATGGCATGATGTATATGGGTTTGAATTCTGATTCTTATCACTTACTATATTTTATGACATAGGGCAGGTTATTTAATCTTTCTGAATTTCAGCTGTTTTATTGGCAAAATGAAAAGAGTACTATCTGATTCACCTGCTTCTTAAGAAATTTAAATTTAATTATACACAACAGCCTGGCCCACAGAACATCCTACCCAAATGTTGTTTTCCTTTATCCCCCTCCTTTTCTTGTCTTTTCTTACTCTGTGTCATTCTTCTGACACTGGGTGTATATACGAGTCTGTGGTGTTCATTTTGTTATTGGTATGTGTACATATATCTGGGAGATATATGTGAGTGATGATTACACATTGCATTCTGTTGGGTGAGAACTTGACAATGGTTTTCCAGCTGTGGTGATGGATTTGTAGTTATCCATCCACATGCTCTTTCCAAATCTCTGGAATAAATCGCAGCACATCTGTGAGATGACGAGCCAGGCTGCACTTACCCGATCTGAACATTTTATTATAGAATTCCTTTTGTGGTGTCTATTCTCATTATTCTGAGCCCTGTTGTATTCTAATCCTTGGGCTGTTTCTCTCCTATGCTTCTCACAGTCTTTTGGGCTCTCCAGGGAGGAAAATATTCAGGGTCCTGGTTCATAGTTTTAGGTAGCAGATGGCTTTTTATGATACCTGCCAGAGAAGTTTTAATTATGTGAACTTCTCATTATAGAATTCCAATGGGAAAAAAGGATATTCTTTAAGGAACATAGCTTTCAGTTTTTAAAGTCCACTTTCCTAACATTAATGGGGAGTGACATTTTTCTGCCCCAAAATATGACTTCTGTGAATTTTCTCTAAAAGTACTTTTAATATTTTTAATCTTTGCATAAGTAAAAGAATGGGATTTGCTTCAGGATTTTCTAATTCCAAATGGAATAATTAAGTTATTAGAGAGACCTGGGCTCTGAATTCTGGTTTTACCACACAATAGCTGGCTGACCTTGAAAAGGTAATTATATCATCCTGAGTCCCAGGTTTTCTGAATCTTAACTGAGGGATATGGATATGGTACTTCTTAAGTTCTTGTCAAATCCACAATTCTATAATTTTGGAAAATTAATTGCATTTCCATTTATCTACTCCTATTTATAAAGTTGCACTAATTCATATTTTACTGTAACTTTCATTTTTTTTCTTCATTCCTAAGTTTTTGCATGTGCTAGTTTGGGAACAGAATTTATCTGTTAAATTCCAAACCATTTTTCCTCCATATAAATCTGTGCTGGCCAGGGACATAGAAAGACGGAGATTTCCAACTAGGAGAAGATAATTAGGGGCTCATCAGACTTATATTAAAGAGAATAGAATTTATCTTTGTTATCAATGCCAAGGGTACAAGCCAGGATATCAAAATCCATCAGCAAGAATTTCAGGAATGAGCCTGTGAAAGAAGCTTTAAATTGCTTGCTCAGAAGTACAAAGAGGTATGGGCAGGAAAGGACCAGAGATATGTTTTAACACTCCAGTAGTAGAAATTTGCATTTGCCTAGTAAAATCTGAGCATATCCAGCAACTGACTTCTAAATCCTTGAGCTACAGACATTTCTCCTGAATGTCTAGAATTTAAAGGATGGGAAAGATGGCTAGCATATGCCTATCACCATTCTCAGCACTGAATACAGACACATCTGACAAGACTGCTATCCAATCATTCAAGTGTGGCTAAAGGGGCTCATTTCTGACCTGCAGTCTGTTCCATGCTGACTGCAAATACAGTTTGTCTTCTCGGGGCCAGCAGGGCCACCCGTGGAGCCTGTCACTCAGTAATCGGCAGAGGCACAGTCACTTTGTCTTCAGTGTTGCATAGTGTCTTTAATCAAATCTGTCTTCCCCACTTCTGGGAAACTCATGGTTGGCCTACTGTTCATTCCTAAATGTGAGAATGGCATCTCTGCTTTCTTTCTTCTCCCTGTTGTAAGCACCAGTCGAATCCTTAGGCCCAAGAGCATGGGTGCCCAGGCAACCTTCTTCTCTAGCGCCCTTGTTTCAAAGAGAAGGAAGAAAAGCTCACACAAGGCAGTGACTTGCTCAAGTCCAGCAGGAAGTGGCTGAACTGAATGCTGAATGCGGATCACCTTTCTTGACCACCAATTCCAAGGGCTTTCTCTGACCCCATGACACGTCTATGTGTTCCCTTAGGTGAGTTGTGCCATGATCTTTTTCTACATGCATCCTGCTGTGGCTGGCCAACTATGACTTTTCCAGCTCATTGTTATGTTTGATCCTTATAAGATGAACTTGATAAATGACAATAGGTGAGGTACCCAATTATCATTAAACATGCTATTCTTTTACACTGATTTTGTTCACAGTATTAATCTCATAAAGAAAGAGTGCTTTATCATTTTTACATATTTGACCACTCTGATCTTTTGTTTAGTCCCCATTAAGAAAAACTTGCGAATTCAACAAAATGATTAGACCCAAAGACCGGCAGCAACTTTGGTAGCAGGTTCACCTTGTCATAGAAATTCCTGTTTATCCACTCTGTGGATAAACAGAGTGGCTGTGAAGTGGTTAATCCATGCATCCTGACACGAGGGTGATGCTTCAGATACACAGCCTAGACTTTGAAAGACAAGAATGCACCAAAAGCCTCAGCACACGCAAAATAGTTGATTCTTTCTTTTGTAACTGAAAGGGCATTTAGGGTACAGAAGCCTTGAAGTGCTTGTATTAAATATATCCTAAAAGGGTACAATAAGAAAGAAACAGAATTTATATGCCCAATACCCTATTATTTTTGGAAAATTGGAATAGATTAATGTCTTTTTTAGCTTTAACTTCATTTGGCTCTGATTTGCCCAGAAGCTGTGAGTGGGCAACATTTGTGAATTTCCAATTTAAATCATCTTCTTTCAGACCCCCAGAAACTGCCAGACATACCATAACAGGTATTCAGTAACCATGAGTTCTTGATGGCGTTAGTGGCTTCTCTGGATGGCTGTAGTCCTATGATGAAATTCAGGGTCTCTGAATTGGAGTCTTATTTTAGGCAATTCCTGAAGTCTTCTGTCCCCTGGATGATTTTCTTCATTGCTCTGGGAGTCAGGCTCCTGAGTAAGTGCTTCCCAGAGGGTGGAGGAAGTTATTTGGAAGAAGCTGGCCTCCGTCAGATAAGTGAAAACTTTTATAAATACCTGACTTGGAACTGAGAGAGAAGAAGGCTTTCAAATCAAAGTGCTAAATTAAGAAGCTTAATTTTGGCACTTCAGCTGACTGAGTTGTTTATGGGAGGGCTTATGCTAACGATTCCCTGCATCCACAGGGGATCAGGAGCAGAAACTGATAAGATAGCTTCAAGGGGAGGAAAGCACTGTCTCACTCCACTAGCTCTGTCTTTAGCAAGCAGAAAGGAGTGCTGAGCCTGGTACACAGAGCTGCAGCACACTGACTGCTCCCCACTGTTCTCTCCTTGGAGCCACAGAGCCAATGCTGGTGTTTCTTGTGGACTTCCCCAATTACCATTTAACATAAGATAATAAAAAGAGAATTCTTTATCAGAGGAAAGGAAAAAGACAAGAACTGAGATTTAGACCTTGACTCTAACCTCAAACTCTAAATATTCTTGCTGGGAAAATTATTTATTCTCAGTGGAGTGTATTTTTGTTTTTCTGTCTGGAAATAGGAATCAGATCTTTTCTATGGTCTCTGTAATGCTCTGTACCTCTAGAAGTCCTCTATGCTATCACTCCAATACTAAATATATTCTCAGACTGTTCCAATATACTCACGTACTGAAGTTCTTAAAATATCATTTTTGGCATTGGGCCTGGTAATTTCACTTTTGGACATTAACATAAAAATGTAATGAGATATTTGCAAAAGGATTTTTCTTTTAGAAAGTTTATTTCAGCATTATTTGTAGTAGTAAAAATTGGGAACAAACTAACTTTCTAATTAAAGGAGACTGAGTACATAAATTATGACTTATCCATAAGAATTCATATTGCTGAAAAATATTTGATGGCATGCTGAAAAATATTAAATGGCATAGACTATATTCAAGGTGAATTTCAAATGATAAAATCAGATTAAAAGCAATAAAGATATATCTCATCTTTTGTTAAGACAAAAAGGAGTATATGTATATGTGTGTGTTGGGACAGAAAGAAAACTAGAGCTCTCCATTACAAAAATTTCAGCAGTTTTCATTTCTGCTTTCATAGTTCACGATTTTTGTTTATTCTTATAATCTATCATTTTAAATGTTTTTACAATGAAGATTTCATTTGTCATCAGAAATAAACATGATTAATCTTACCAAAATGTTACATAAATTAAAAAGAAAACCATGTATACACCCTCGTCTTCCTTCAACTTACTACCACCTACTAGTTCAGAAGTTTGTCTTCAGGTCTCCTGACAGATGATATGCCATCTACACAAGTTTCAAAAAGCTGAAATCACTTCCATAGTCATGTCTGTTATCTTTTTCATGAGTCATAGATGTCACAGTTCCTGAAGACTCATTCTGGTTTTCTTAACTCATATTACTAAGGTGGAGGAAAGATAATACAACTGTCATACAACAGTAGAAAAACAAGACCACACACACTGCCTTTACTCATTCTCCACTGCACCTCACAGAGCTGAGAGTTTGGGGAGTTATTCGGTGGTTTTCTCCAAATAGTTGCAATACCAAGAAGAACATTTTCCAGACCTTACTTATGATGAGGTATATATTGCAAAACTATCTGAAAAGACTGTTATGATGCAAAACAAGAGAAATTTTTAGATGATCTAGGACACTAAGATTCTTAAAGTTATGGCATTATTCATATCCAAGTCAGGTAAGAAAGCCCCAATGCCCTTATAAATCCAAATAGTACAAATACAATTACTTGGTTTCATAAAGCCAGATGAATAAGAAGCTATCTAGCTATCTATTCCTTTACATTTCTGTAGAAGTGTAAAGATGTGTCAGTTACATGATGGTGCCAGAAAAGCATTCTATAAAATCCTGTAGCAATACAGCTAAAGAGGTAACTTTTCATTAACACATTTGAATCTTGCAACTCTGCCACCCTCCTTCAGTTCAAGGAATATTTTCTGGTCATGTGGTGTGGCAGCTCAATGACCGTGCTTTGACCATTTGTGCTGGTGTTTGTCCCCAGGACACAAGTCACATGGGGCACAACCTGGCTGACATTCAGAAGGATCACAAGGACCATACAACTGCTTTGGCACCTCCGCAAGGGCTGCTTAGCAAGGAGCTCGTGATTGCTGACCATCTGGATGAAAATTCTGGCAATGATTTGTTTTATATTATAGTTCATATGATGTCTGTCAGTAGGAAGAATTTTGAGGGATTGTAACCACCATGATAGTCCATGTCAGGTAATGTTCTCATTGTTCTCACTTGTTCATTACTTTTGGGGAAGATAATTCTAGGCTATCACCTTTCATGGTCAAATGTTGGCTTATTGGAAATTGAAATTCAATGTACTTAGTTTTTTTGTTTTTGTTTGTTTGTTTGTTTGTTTGTTTTGATGCTGGGTATTGAACCCATGGCATTTTGCAAGCAAGGGAAGCACTCTACAAACTGGCTATATCCCTAGCAAAGTACTCAGTTTTTGATAATCTTAAATGTTAGAGGAATAGATGAGTTAAAACAATTGCATAGGATTCATACATTTTAATGCCTGTGAGAACTTCAAAATCTACAAAAAAATGTTAGTCCTGATTTTGTCGGTATGATTCCAAATGTGAATGAGTTCTGTCAAGGACATGACTATTTCAGAATCTATTTATTAATTTTATTTTGTAGGCATATGTCCACTTTAATTAGATACTACTTTGACTAACACTCCACAACAAAGATGAAGAAACAGAGGCTTAGAGAGATCAAGACAATGATGGCAGAAAGAGGCCCAGCATCTCATTTTTGAACCCAGTTTCATGTATTTCCTTTAAGGATGATCATACTTGCTCATACTTTAGGAAGTTTTTAATATGGCTCTTGGGAAATTTGAGGGGAAAAAATGAAAATACCAATCATATAAGTTTAAAATTTTAAGTATTTCCAAGTTGAACTGGTTATATTCTTGAATTTCAGAGGCTTATTCTGTTGGCACCTTTAGCTATTATCATGGATGCCCTGTGGTCTTATGCTACTATTATTTCTGCCTCAGACCTGAGGGTTCTCCTATTCCAAAAATTTCTGACCTGAGTTTCTCTTTTTCTCATCTCAAACATCAGAAGTGAGATAGTGGTATAGGAAATAGTCCATTAGGTCTTCTACTCATATGGAATCTTTCACAGTGGGTTGAGGGGACAATGTCAGGCTCTGAGAGAGGTATAGCATAAAGAAAGGTCTTTGGGTAGAGTGGGGCAGGATATGGAGAATAGATATGACCTGCTGTCCATAATTCTGAAATGTCATTATAAATCAACTTTGGAATAGCTGGTGACTCTGGTCTAATTTCTCTCAAGAAAGCTGAACAAGGTCATGTGGCAGAGAACAATGGAAGCACAAAGTGACATGAAAGTTGAGAGAATGCTATATAGGAATGACCTCTCCATGATTAGAAAGGAAAAAAAAAAAAAACTTAAGAGACTATTCTTCTGTGGAAGTTGTCAAAACTTTCCCTTTCAAGAAAAGATTGTTTTCCTTATAAGAAGTTGGTTGGCCTATGATATACCCATCCCCACCCGCCATTATCTACCTCTCTTGGGTCTTAGATGGTCAGGTCTATTTTCTTCTTCAGACCAAGCCATGAAAATACTCACATGTCTCTGAAGATGTCGATTTTAAAATAATCAGACGGTCTGATCAGCTCTTCTAGATTAGGGTTACAAAGCAGGAAAAGGAAACCACGTGGGTAAATAAGTGGTTCCGGTGTCCTGAAAGGTGCTAGAGACACAAAAATGAATAACTGTAAATTTTATTGCACTTTAGTGAAAAACTATCTATATAGCCAGTCTTTTATCTTCTAGGCATTGAGGCAAATGATTTCTGTACATTATTTCATTTGATTCTCAAAACAGTCTTATGAGATGGGCATTATTTTTATGGCTTTGTTTTTGCTTGTTTGTTTCTTCACTCAAAACAAAATGAAAACAAACTTTAAAACAAAGACTAACAAATATTTTTTTAAATGTTCATAGATATGTGGCTTATAATGAATCTCAAATCTAGACCTTTTGGATTCCATAATTTCTGCTTTTAACAATTCAGCAATATATGGTGATATGTGTGACAGTAAAAATATGCAAAAAGTGCTGGCCAGGTTTCAGGAAATGACAAAACTGCCCAGCCTCTTATAAGTCTGAACAAGGTGATATGTGGGGGGAAATCAAGGAAGAAGAGAAGGAAGGAGCAGATAATGACATCAAAACCAAGCTTCAATGGATGAGAAGAAGAAAGTGATGACCTTCTATTGCAAATAAGTTCAAGGGCATTCATAAGTTCTGAAAGGGCATGGTGGTGATCAGTTATCGATGGGACTTTATTCAAGGAAACATGCTGATAGCATGATGAATGATGAGCTGTAGGGAGCAAATTACTGGAAATGGAGGCATTTGTTGTCATAGAACATTCCAAGTACTAGAGTGTTCAGGTTATCTCCCATGGGCAATGGTAAATACATCATGGGTAGGTCTTTCATAGGGTGGTGATATTTGTATGGTGAGATGACCTACATGACAGCGTGGAGCTCACATAACCATTATTCCCATTAGAAATTAATGTAAATCCATGCTCCTTACTGCAGGTTTCTGTGAGATGTATTACAGAGAAGAGAGTAGGAGAGAGAAGACCTGGGGTCCTCAAGCTGTGTACTTCATCTTACACTGTGACTTTGGATAATCATAAACCTCTGGGAGACCTAGTACTCCATCTGCTGGATTTCATGGATCTAATCCTTTTTGAGGGTCCTTTAGAGATAATATTTATATATCACTTTCCTTCTCCTTTTCTACTGAAAAAGACAATATTGTCTGCAATCTACCAAGTTATTCTGTGTCTTATTATCCCATTTATGGATTGCTTTGATTCTCTGTGTTTTTACTATCTCTCTTCTGTTACCATCCAGGTAACTATTTTATTACTCATTTGCACCTCTACTAGACAGAAAAGATGTGATAGTCAAACCAGTCAACATTTTATTTCCTTGCAACTCTTGTAAAAAGTTTACTAAGGGGAAAGCATAAAATGTAATGAATATAATAAGATCTAGGGATGTTCTATACATTTCATATCTCTATACTGTTTCTTTTCACTAACATTGCTTAATCGAGTCCACTTTAAATTTTTTTTTTTACCTGAAACATTTTATTATGATGTTTCCCTCCCTTCCCTATCTCATTTTCTATAAAATGAAGCTGAAGTAAATTAAGTATTAAGTGGATTCCAAAACATACTGCATCAAGTTGGTGGCAGTGCTCCAGTGAGAATTTGAGTCTCTTGATCCGTGGTCCCAAATTCCTTCTACACTATGTCTTCTAAACAGTCTCATGGATTAAACACATAAATCTAGGAAGTGACTGCAGTTTCAGTATACTTGTATAATTCTTCACCCAAACAAAAACATCTGTGACAGTGAAAAAGGGTACAGCTAATAACTACACAACAATAGGTCTAAACCAGAGTTACTCCAGGCAATCCAGAGGGCATAGGTAATCTCTACCTATGAAACCAACATGTGGCCCAAAAATACTATTAGATGGTCTCCAGAGGACAGCACCAGCCTAGGTCAACTAAGTGATATCCTTTGTGGCTTAAAATAGGGAGAAAATGGCAATACAAAAAAAAAAAAAAAAAAAAACAAACATACACACACACACCAAAAAAAAAAAAAAAAAAAAAAAAAAAAAAGAAAAGAAAGAAAGAAAACATAGACCATTGGGAATCAGCAGTCTTGAAGGCCAGAGGAGCTGGGCTCTGATTCTTTTAAACATCACCCAACCTCCATTGATTTATCTGTCAATTGACTGATTCATTTATTCCTACAAAATGAGCACCTGCTAAGTTCTAGGCACAGTGTTACAAGTACAGCAGTGAACAAGGCACAGTCCCTGTCCCGGAGTCCTTCACAATCTAATGAGGAAGACAGATTAATAGGCAAATATTTGCTGCACTGAGGAATAAATGCCACCTAAGTAATAAACTAGGGCTTCTGGAACACAATGAAAGAGGGGGAAAAAAAAGAACCCTCTTGTTCCCTAGGAAATTGGCCAAGACTACAATAATGAATCCTCTCAGTAGAAGTGGGGAGAATAAAGCAGAAACACAGATGGATTAAATAACTTCCTCACTACTGAGGCATATTTGTACAAGTTACTTTTGTATCCATTAGGTTATGACAAGAACACTTGAAAGGCTGGGGAGTTTGGGCTTTATCCTTCAGATAATGAGGGACGATCTGTACTTTTGTTTTGGCTTTAAGGCAGGTAAGTGATGCAGACAGACTTGTGTTTAATGGTGTAATTCTGGTGGTAGTCTTAAAGGAAATTGAGAAAAGGCACAGTGTCCATAATGTCTGTGTCCATAATGTCCATAGCTCTAATGTCCATTGCTACGTGGCTCCTTGGAAACCAAACTATAATCATAAGGCATATATTTGAATGTCTTAACCACACACAGTTTAGTTATGTGCTTTTGTTACTGAGATTTTGTCCAGCCTGTTTTCTCTCACTTTTGCTCCACCCTCTTTCATGCTCATGTTTTCATCTTAAATATTTTATTATTATTATCATTGTTATCCATGATATATTGCCTTCATTTATGTTGAATCAGCAATTCCCTTTGTCCTTCTTCCTTAGAAACTCTCCTTGAGGTTTTCCTTTCTTTACTTTCTTTTTATTAGCAAAATGAAGCCAAGTCAACAAATATTTTTTATATTCATTTCACATCTTAATTTTTCTTTTTCTTGGTTCCCATTTTTTTCCCCTGTTGTCTTTGATGAGAAAGAGAGAGCTGCCTGCATTGCCATCAAATTTGCTGAGTCATTTGTAATTTTCTTTGAATGCTGAGGGCTTCATTGTCCTTAGAGATGAAGTCCAAGTCTGGCTGGTTTTTTAAATATAATTGAGTCAAATTACATATTCTAATTGTACATCCTCGTTTTTAATGAAGCTGAAATGAGAAGGGGTCAGAGGGGTGCATGTACTTACAAAACCTTTCATGAGGTAATAGAGAAATAGTGATTCATATCTTTCAATATTGTATTTTCAAGGGGAAAAGTTGCTTTAAAAAGAAACCAGAAGACAAAAAATGAGAGTAATGCAGGAAAATATGAGGCTCAAAAGTCATGTTCTAATTTTAAAAGATTGAACTAAGAGGGTTTTTCAGATAAATTGTAAAATCTTTATCTGCTTTGCAGAAGTCAAATATATGAATGTGTTATGAAATAGCAATATGATTATGCATTCATGTTAATATGCTGTTTTACCTAGTGGCCTTCCTCATGCCTTGTTTTAGATTTCTAAAGTTATGGTCGATTTAAAAAATACCACTTGAATCTTGGCTTGGACATGTGACTTGCTTTGACCAAAAGGACTTTAGTAAACAACATATGAGCCAATGGTTGAAATGTGCTTTCCATTCCTTGTGAATTCCATTTCCTACCTTGTGTAGGAGCCTGAGATTCCCTTCTAGATTCTGAATAAAGGTGACTGACCTGCTCTTATTGCTCCAACCAACACCTGGAAATGTGAGTGAGCCCATCCAGGACCAAGAAGCCCCAAGAGAACCTAATAGCTCATTGCACTTGCATGAGTAAATGCAGCTTATTTGATGGCAGAGAAGGCGAAACATGCCCAGCTGAGTTCAGTCCACCCCAATGGCATCTTGAACTCACAATCAATTGTGAGTATTTTAGTCAATAAATCTGAGGGTAGATTATAAGCTTAAAAACTAACATAATGGGTTAATATGTCTCCAAATGTAATAGGATGAATATTAAGATGGTCCCTAAGACTCCCCCCTCATGAAGGCAGTGGTATATCACTCTTGTGATCAGGCAAAGATGAAGGAATTTTGCAGATTTAAGTGTGGATTTTAATCAGCTGACTTTGAGTTACTCAGAGGGGATATTATCCTCATCCTACCTGACTGAATGAGGTCTGTTCTTAAAAAAAGGTAAGGAGCACATGATGAGAAGCATGCTCCTCTTGGCCCTGTTAAGGTGATCTGTCATGTTTTGGAAGTGGTCACATGGCAGGAAAGGGTTGGCAACTTCTGAGAGAGATAAGAACAGCTTCCAGGCAAGAGCTAGCATGAAATCGAGGACCTCAGTCCTTCAGCTGAAAACTTCCAACAAATAGGTAGTTTGGAAGAGGACCTTGAGCCTCAGATCAGGACACAGCCCTACCCAGCCTATGAACTTTAACCTCTTCCATCCCTGAGACTCCAAGCAGAAGACCCAGCTAACCTCTACCCAGACCCTTGACTCATGAAAACTGTAAGATAATAACTTGCATTGTTTTAGAGCTAAATTTGTGGTAATTTCTTATTCAGCAAGGGAAAGCAAATGGACCACCCTAGGCCTCCAATTCTCCCATAAAACCAGAACTGTGACTTATAGAGATTATCAGTTTACAGGTTTCCTCACCAGGTTATAAATCTTGGTAGAAAGAAGAAGTGAGATTCTTTGGTTTGAAGAGAGCTATTTTCTCTTCCTCCAGGCTCATAGAAAATGTAGCCCCCATCAATGTCATGTGAATATAAAGCAAAGAGGAAGATTTTATCTGTAAGTGATGGTGTCTTTGAAAACTGATGTTCAGTTGGAGTCAGAGGATTGGATTATATGACCTCTTGAGGGAATTTCTTGCTCCCATAATGTTGTGGCTCAGAATAATGTCATCTTTTCTGGGTCCTAAAAGTGCTGAAAGGCACTCAAAATTATAAGTCAAAGTGCGTGACTGATGGGATCGTTAATGTTGAAAAGGAAATGACTTGTTCTCTATTATAACACAAACAAAAGGAGCATAACTTCCACCAAGGAAAACAAAGACTACAGGAAAACTGTCTACTGATAAATAAATGGCATAATGAAGCCAGTAAAAGTCCCAGCTGGTTACAAACACAGATACAGACTAGCCAGATCTCCATGTGGCAGAATGGATGCAGAGCTTTCTCTGACAGAACAATGACAAGAGATTTCAGTGAATATGCATTGATTTAGCAGGGCCTCAGACAAATCCATCTGTACTGAGTGGCATATACAAGTTCCCTGTCATTAAGTACAAATCAAAGCATTTAAAATGCATGCAAGGAAAATTTTTCAATCCTGCAAGGCTTAGCACCATGCAGAGAGCACCATAGGGCATCAAATTTTTATAGCGTTATTCCTGTACCACTTTTCTGGATGTATCTCACTTTCCACTCTGTAATTTGCACTGATTCTCCCAACTTCTGACCTTTTCATATGTTCACCCTGGCACTTTTTTGTTATAGCCTTTGCTTCCTTTCTTGAATATGATTGACACTTTCCCCTAGGTATACTGTCTTTATCCCATGTTGCATAATGCTGAGATCTTCAACTGTAGGTAGTCACCTTCTCTGTGAGAAATGTTTCCATTGACTCATTCCAGCTCCTGAAACATGACCAAAACAAAACTTTGTCAATATCATACTCTGCAAAACATCATTCTCACTCTCAAATAGTCATTTTAATGCCTTGAAAATTCTATGGGTTGTCTTTATGAAGAATAAGGAATTTGAAGTAGGATTTAAAGAATGGAAGTGATGGTGGGGCCTTTAAAAAAGAAGGTAATAATTGTGGTAACTTGAGACTAGAATTATGATGACCCTTGGCATAACCAAGTACATTCATAATTATAAATTTGGGTGCACTGGAATAAGACTCCAAATACTTAAACATGCATGATAAATTTTGGTTTTTTCTGCACTTAAAAGTCCAGAATCGTATGGCATCTCTGCCCTAAAGGTCATCAGATGCCAGAGTCCTTCTTTATGCAGTTTCACTAAATGAGGTCATCCTCATGTGCACACTCCAAATGGGACCTCATCTACTCTGTGTTTCAGCTATTGTGCAAAGTGGCAGAATGGGGCATGGTCAGGGGTTGCACACATCATTTGCATTCATGCTGCACTACTCAAAGCTTAGTTATTTGGGTTCATAGAGCTGAAAGGATTGCTGTGGCTTGAGTGCGTCCCCTCCACAATTCAATTGTTAAAGCTTCCTGTCCAATGTGATGGTATTATGAAGTGAGCTCTTTAAGAAGTGAGTAGGTCATGAGGGCCCCTCCCCTTGCAAATGGAATTAAGGTCTTTAAGAGTGAAGCTTCAGGGAAGCTTCATATAGTGTTAAGCTTTCTTGCCCTTCTGCCTTCTGGCCTGTGAGAACACAGTGTTCCTCCCCTCTTTAGGATGCAACCCTCACCTGACCGCTGAACCTGCTGGTAGCTTGACCTTGGATTTCACAGCCTGGGAAAATAATTTTCTGCTCTTTATAAACTACCAGTGTGAGATATTTTGTCTTAGAAGAACAAATGAACTAAGACAGAGTGACTTCTACTTTAGAAATAGAGAAAACATGCTGGCAGAGGTTTAGTTGTCAGGAGATGATCATGGGATCAACTCTAAATATTTTGATTAGGTTGATAGAGGTACGAGTCATTCATTCAACAAGTGTTAATGAAGTACCTATTGTGTTCTTGGCACAATTCTAGGATCACGGACTTCATGAAGAAACCAAAGATCGCTATCATCTTAAATTATTAATACATAATATTTATAAGTATAAGGTAACAATAAAATAGGTAACAAGAAATGGAAGATTGGAATCCATGTGAGAATTAAGGAACAGAATTGAGTTTTTATCAAGTACAATTCACTGGACTAGGAAATTTACCAACATTATCTCTTTTAATACTTCCAACAACCATGTCAGGAAGGTATTATTATTTCCAAAGCCACATACACACATCAAGTTATAAAATTCGAACTTCAACCTATGAATAAATTCCTGAATCCAGTGTAGTGCTTCCTTCAGACCATGAATAAACAGTGTGATAAAAATTTAAAAGCAAGAAATTTTGAGGCAAAAACACCTAATCTTAAAATTTTCTCTGCCGATTACTGACAGTTTGACTCTGGTGGCCTCTCAGTTGATGTTCCCTATTATCTGGGATGTCCCATGGCTGACAGCATAAGTCAGAGAAGGCTACACTGGTCTCTCCCATCCGTTTGTATTTCCATTTGGTGTAAATTTGTATGATCCCATTCACACGGCAGTAGCCATCTCTGGATGTAATCCTGACTCAGAGATCATGAACAAATTTCTATTGCAGATTTATGTCTAAAATGTGAGGTGTATCCCCCCTTTCTAATCTCAGTTTTGATGATATTATTCCATATTTTCTATATCAGTGGGTCCCAAACTTTTCATATAAAAAAAACCACCTGAGACCTAATTAAATCATAGATATCTCAGCCCGATTCCCAGAGTATTAGATTTAGTCATTCTGGTTGTTTGGTAATTGCATTTCTAACAAGTTCTCCGATTACACCAACCCTTCTGTTCTGCTGACCATACTTCGAGAAACCACCATCTTGTTCATTGACTTCCTCCTCTTGCTTTATTCCTTACTGTATGACTCTGAACCCCTCATGCACAATTAGGTATATGCAGGCTATCTTCAGTTTGATTGTTCCAACATCCATGAACTTCACTTAGCAGGGTTAATTAAAACACCCATCCCCCTCCCATGGCTCCAATTTCAGTTACAGTAGTATTTTAACTGTGAGTAATTGCATAAGGATCAATTTTCATGCTAGCACTGTAGTCCACAAATCCCCTTGTAAATAACCAATGTGAGTAATTATCACTGACCAGTCATGTGACTTCTCTCAGAGTCCACTGGTGATCAGTACCATGTACATTGTTTGGCATTGCCTACAGAGGAAAGCATGCAGTTCTTTTGCCTCATTGTCTCCCAGTAATAAAATGACTCCCTTAATTCAGGCTGGTAGGACAGAATGCCATAGACTGGATGGCTTAGTCCATAGAAATTCATTTCTCACAGTTCTAAAGGCTGGGAAGTACAGACTGAGGGGCTGTTATCTTTCCTCATTTGCAGAGCCACATTCTTACTGTTTCCTTACGCTGTAGAGGGAAAAAAAAAAAAAAAAGATTGTCCTTTTTTGTGTCTCCTTATAAGGACACTAATCCCACTCCTGGGGACTCCATCCTCATGATCTCATCACTCCTGAAAGGCCTTCTCTCCAAATATCATTGCTTTGAGGATTCAAAATCAACATCTGGATTTTAGAAGATATAAACATTCAGTTCATAGCACCTGGCATTTTAAAAAATGAATAACGGAAAGACAGAATTGGCCAACAAAGGTAAAAGTGCAGCAAATAAATAAAAAATGTTATATCATTGGAAGTGAAATTTGCATCAAGTGTTAATGGAATGATAAAAGAAACAGATGAATGTAGAAAATTGAAACTGCCACCATTTGGAGATCCTAGATGTGAACGGGGAAAATTAGTGAGGTTAACATAGTAACACAAAGCAAGAAAGTGGTCGGAACAGAAAGGATAACTGTGCACGTGGAAGTGACACTGACGAAAACCTCACAGTAAAGGAGCTCTAAAAATATTTCACTTTGCAAGTGTAAAGGATACAATTTTGGAAGGTGATCCACACTTAGAAAAGGTGCATAGCAAGTTGCCAAGGCATATAAAAGGTGTCTACTCCATATTTTAAGTTATATAACAGGAAGAAGGAAAGCACTGTTCAAACTAGGCTCCATACAAAGAAAACACTTGAATAATCTGTGTAATGTTTTAAATTACATTGTAATAAATATTACTTTTGTAGTGTTTTTAATTTTCCTACATATCTACAATAGTAAGAGCCTTTTTGATGTTTTGATGAACATTTTCAAAGGTTAAAGAACAGTTATAATTTTTCCCACTGATTATAAAGATTGCTTTACATGGTCAATTTTATAGCCCAGGCTATAGTAAAAAGTTAGTATAGCCTGTTTCTGCTTATCTCTTTCTAAATGTAGAAAGCCCCCAATTTGGTTCTAGTGGACCAGCCAGCAGCTAGATCACCACTTTTCCCAGTTTCTGGTCTAATTCTTAATCATGCTCTTTGAGAACATTATCTGGTTGGAATTGACCATGGTGGTCTAGCTAGTACTCTGACATTGGAGGCCTACACTGAGTCATTTCTTACCCAGTTCACACCACTGCACCCCCCAGTGGAAGAGACAGTCTAAGAATGCAATCCCCACTGGGTCATTCTTACACACTTACTGTAAGTTAATGAGTTAGAGTTAGAGCTATTGTAACCAAGTGCTATAAACTGGGTGGCTTTAAGCAGCTAATAACTGCAACTTATAGTCTCATAATTCTGGATGCTGCAACTCAAAACTTATGGTGTTGGCATGGCCATAGCTCTATGGAACCTGTAGGGGAGTCCTACCATACTAGTCCCACCCTTTGGTGCTTTGCTGGCAATCTTTGACATCTCTTTGACTTGTGTCACATAGCTCCAATCCCTGGCTTGATGGTCACAGGGAGATCTTTCTGTGTGTCTCAGCCATTAAATGGCTGTCATTTTGTAAGGACACCAGACACATTGGATAGGGCCCTCCTTCACCTATGAACCCTTTTTAACTAATTCCACTTACCCTGATCCTATTTCTAATTAAAGTCCCATAATAATCACTTTACTATCGATGTGCCATATGAACAGGTCATGGTCCATACACCCAGGCCCTGTGAGCTAGCCTCTTTCAGCCTCCATTGCGTCGGGAGAGTATTTGTTATATGAATCCCTCATCACAGGATGGTTCCAAGATTAAATAAACATTTTTGTAGTACATGTGCAAAAAGTTCATGGCTCTTTAAACAGTTTATACTGAGCACTCCTCTGCTTAACCATTTATAAATTAAATCTCATTGAACACTTGACATGTAGAGCATTATATTACTGACAAATGTCACTGACTATGTTGGCTAACTAACTAGATTTTGGAAAAAAAAAAAACTAAAATATTTGTGACCTGAATACTATTTTGTATATCCAAAAATAGTGCATGTCTGAATACATAATAAATGTTTAAAAGGCTTTGATACTATATCACTAAATAGTTAATTGCATATAAGTACATATTTGACCTTAGTTCCTGAATAATTAAATCAAGATAAAAATATAATTTTCATTATTGAAATTTGACAGAAGAATGAGAACCAGCATAACTATTTACATAACTGTTTTGTTTTTACTTTTTGGATAACATGGGAATGTAGTTATTAAAAAAAAAGCAACATTTTTTTGTTGTTGCAGAGATCTTTTTGTACAGATGAAGGTAAATAGATTATCTCAGTTTTGTAGGAAGAGAGGTATTTTACAAATGAATGATTTTGGATAGAAGTGTGAGGGTTTCTGATTTTAGACTTTTCTGGTTATAAGTTTTTCATGACAGTATACTTTTTTCATAAAAAGAATTATTCACTGGAATAATTTCCAGTGAATTATTCACTGGAAATTTTTAAAAATCTAATGATAGAAGACCTAAGAAAAGATAGACTATATCAGGGCTAAGGCGGTAGCTCAGTGGTGGAGTACTTGTCTCTCAAGTGTGAGGCACTGGGTTTGATCCTCAGCACTGCATAAAAATAAAGAAAGATATTGTGTCCACCTACAACTATTTTTTTAAAAGATAGAATATATTGGTGAAACTAGATAAAGGAACTCAAAACTAGATAAAGGAACTCAAAACTAGATAAAGGAAAACTTGAGTGTATATGAGCAATTGATATGTGAAATGGTACCACTTACTTTAACTGGGGAAAAAAGATGATTTGTGTATAAATAGTGCTATTGAAATTGGCTATTTGAAAGCTAACAAAACAAGGCCACACCCTTATATCATATGAAAACAAAATATAGATAGATAAAAAATGTCAATGAAAATACAGAGCAGTAAAAATATGAGGAAAAATTTCAAAGACATTTGTTTAGATCAATTTTAAATATAAATAAATTGGCTAAAAGTAAAAGGATAGAAAAGAATACGTCATGCAAACACTAACCAAAAAAGCACCTGTATTAATATTATGCAAAGCAGACATCATAACAAGAAGCATTTTCCTAGATAAAGAGGAATATTGCATAGTGCTAACATAGTCAATTATCAAAAAGAATAACAATTCTAAATATATATGCATTTAGCAGTGTTAAAATATGTGATGAATAACTCACATAACAGAAAGGAAAAAAAGAAAATGAAAAGTTATGTTTCTAGACCATATTCCTATGTCTATTAGTTATTGATAGTATTAGTAATTGGCAGAACTAGTAGAGAGAAAATAAGAACATAGAGGAATCGAATTACCTTATAACTAAGTAGACCTCTTTGACATCTTTTGCCAACTCTACCCCACATGCACAGAATATATTTAATTTTCAAATGTGCATAAAACATTCATCAAGACAGATCATATTCTAGACAAAAAAAATCTCAAAAAATTTAAATATTAGATATCATACAAAGTAGATTGATTGGTCATAATGTAATGTAACTAGAAGTAAATAATAGAAAGCTAGCTGGATAATCTGCAAATATTTGAAAATTAAACAACACATGTCTAAACAAACCATGAATCAAATAGGAAGTCTCAAGGAAAATTGAAAACAACTTTGGATTGCATAAAATACAAATATAACATAGTCAATTTTTTGGCGTGCACTCACAGGAATGCTTAGTGTAAAAATCATATAGCTTTAAGTGTTAATATTCAAATAGAAAGAAAAGAAAGCTTCCACCTTATAAAAACTAAAGAACAAACTAACTCCCACCAAAAGTTAAAACTTCAAACCATTGAGCAACAGCTCCTCATAACTCCGTCTCTCCAGCCCCTGGCAATCACATCCTATTCTCTGCTTCTCTGGCTTTGAGTATTTCAGACACCTCGTAGGAGTTGAATCAGGCAGTATTTGTCCTTCTGTGACTGGGTTATTTCAGTTAGCATAATGTCCTTTTAATTCAGCCATATTGTTGCAAATGGTAGGATTTACTTCTTTCCTAAGGTTGAAATTGTATGTATATGCCACATTTGCTTTATACACTCATTCCTTGATAGACATTTGGATTGTTTTATATCTTGGATATTGTGAATAATACTGCAATGAACATGGGTGCACAGGAATCTCTTAAAGGTACTGAATAAATTCCTTTGGATATATATTCAGAAGAGGGCTGGCTGGATCACATGTAGTTCTATTTATAATTTTTAGAAGAACCTCCATACTGTCTTCCATAGTAGTTACATCATTTTACAACCCCATTAATAAATTACAAGGTTCTGCATCCTTGCAGATTTTTCTTAGAATGTTTTTAATAGTTTCCATCCTATCACAAGTGAGGCAAAATCTCATTGCTGTTCCAATTTTGATTTCCTTGATGATTAGTGATGTTTTAGTACATTTATAAGTTCTATTGACCATTTCTACATCATGATTTTTGGTGAGGGGTGGATTCATGTTCTTTGTTCATTTCTTAATTGAAGTTTTTTTTTTTTTTTTTTTTTAAACCTTTCTGCTATTGGGTTATAAGAGCTTCTTTGGATATTAACTTTGAATATTAACCTCTTAAGAGATATCTGACTTGCAAATATTTTCTCCTGTTCTGTAGCTACCCTTCAGTCTGTTGACTCTTTGCTTTGCTGCAGAAGTTTTCAGTTTGATGTCATCTTGCTTGTCTGTTTTTGCTTTTGTTGCCTTGGTTTTGCACTCTTGATTTCTAATATACTTTGAAATCAGGAAGTGTGATGCTTCTAGCTTTGTTCTTTCTCAAGATTGCTTTGGATATTCTGGGTCTTTTGTGGTTCCATGTGAGTTTTAGGATTATTTTCTTCTGCTAAAAAATGGCACTGGGTTGTGATGAGAGTAGTATTGACTCTGTAGTTCATTTTTTTGGTAATATGAATATTTTTAATAATAATAAGCCCTCCAGTCCATATCTTTAGAACTTTTTCATACAATTGGAGGAAAGCAATAAGTCACTCTATGAGGTAGCATTCCCCTAATGCCACAACAGGACAAAAATATCTATAGAAATATCAGCAAATTGATTGGAGCAATGTATAAAGAGAATTACATGCCCAAACCAACTGAGATCTATTACAGGTATGTAAGCCTGGTTCAACACAAAAATCTATTAATGTAAATCTATCACAAAAAAAGTATTTGATGAGATCCAAAACTGTAATAAAAATATTTAGAAAATCAAGAATAGAGGGAAACCTCCTTAACTTAATCAAGAACATCTACCCAAATGCCTAAAGTTAATATCATACTTAATGCTGAGAAAATAAATGCATTTCTACTAAGATCAGGAGCCAGGCAAAAACACACTTTCCTCAACACTATTCACTAATATAATGGAAATCTTAGCTAATACAATAAGGCATTAAAAGTAAATAAAAGCCGGGCGCGGTGGCGCACGCCTGTAATCCCAGCACTTTGGGAGGCTGAGGCAGGAGGATCGCGAGTTCAAAGCCAGCCTCAGCAATGGTGAGGCACTTAGCAACTCAGTGAGACCCTGTCTCCAAATAAAATACAAAAAAGGGCTGGGGATATGGCCCAGTGGGTGAGTGCCCCTGAGTTCAATCCCTGGTACCCACAAAAAAAAAAAAAAAAAAGTAAATAAAAATCACATTGATTTGGAGGGAGAGATGAAAACGTCAGTGTTTACAGATGATGTGATTATGTGATTATCTACATAGAAAATCACAATACAAATTTAAAAAATAATAAAATGAAACAACAAAAACTTCTGGAACTAATAAGCAATTATTATAAGATGATAGATGCAAAATTCAAATGTAAAAGTTAACTGCTTTCTTATATACTGTCAATAACAAAATCGGAATTTTAAAGTAAAATCAAAAAACCATTTGCATTAGCATCAATAAAATGAAATGCCTAGATGTAAATCTAACACAATATTTGCAAGATCTTTATAACAAAACTAAAAATTTCTGAATAAAGAAATCAAGAATCTAAATAAATGGAAGAGATTCCACTGTTTGGATAGGAAGATATTTGAGATATGGAAATTATAAGTATAGAGTTGTTCATAATATCTTTTCATGATCCTTTGAGTTTTCATGGAACCATATGAAAACCTGGAAAAGAATATGTCCTCAATAGAGAAAGGTGTTTGACACAATTGTATTAAACCTATGAGATACTGTGCAATTTTTGCAAATTGGATTCATATTTGCTGATGTTGGCACAAGTCAATGCAAGTTTTAAGGGAAAAAATATTTCATATGTAATATATGTAGAGATATAGATGTTTTGGTTTAGGTATGAGGTGTCTGCAAAAAGTTCATGTATGAGACAATGCAAGAAAGCTTAGAGGTGAAATGGCTGGGTTATCAGAACCTTAACCCAGTCAATGCATTAATCCACTTGAATGGATTAATGGGGTGATAACTGTAGGCAAGTAGGGTAAGGCTGGAGAGGGGGGTCACTGGAGGTGAGTTTAGGGGGTATGTTTCCTCCCTGGTCAGCAGAGCTCTCTCTGTTTCCTGATTGCCATGTTTTCAGCAGTTTTCCTCCACTATGCCTTTAGATCATGATATTCTGCCTCACCTCGGACCCAGAACAATGGAGTTGGCTATTTATGGACTGAGACCTCTGAAACCACGAGCCCCCAAAGCAACTTTCCCTATCTAAATTTTTTCTTGTCAGGTCTTTTAGTCACAGCAGCAAAAAAAAAAAAAAAAAAAAAAAAAAAAAGTTGACTAAAACAATAGGTGTAGATATAAATATTTCCATGTTACTAATTACAATGACAACAACTGTTCCGATAGATAAATATGTACATATATCTTTGTATGAATATTGAAGACTATTCCATGAGCTGATAACAATGCCTATCTTGAATAAATAGAAAAGATATGACATGTATGTGGGGGGCAGTGGTACTTATAATTTTTAATTGTATACTTTTGCATTATTTCACAAGTTATATGTCATATTTCTTTTGTAATAAAAGTAATCAATTTTATAAGAGCAAGACTTCTCCATTTTCTCCTCTTTCTTTTTTTTTTTTTATAAAAATAAATATGCCTGTATTTTGAATCAGCCAGTCAAAAACACTTGCTATTTCTTCTTTTACATTATTGTTCCTACTTAAGTTGTGGCTGTATCTCCTTCTGTGTTTGTTTTTTTTTTTTTTTCTTTCAAAATTTTTTTTTAATTTTATTTTTATAATTTTTAATATGTACAACTCATAGTGCATATATTTAGTATCTTCTTACATACAACTGTTTGTATACAAAGTATATTTGTACAATTCAGGTCTTCAATCATGCATTAAGGAAAATGATATCCGTCTCATTCAACCACCTTTTTTTTTTTCTTTTCTCCCCCTCCCTCCCCTCTTGCTCCCTCCCTTACCCTCCCTTCCCTTGACCATTCTAGTGTTCCTCTAATCCTCCTATGTACCCCCATCCAACAATACTTTGAAATAGCCTCCTTATATAAGAGAGAACATTTGGTACTTGGATTTTTGAGACTGACTAACTTCACTTAGCATTATGTCTTCCAACTTCATCCATTTACCTGCAAATGCCATTAATTTGTTTTCTTTTATTGCTGAGTAAAATTCCATTGTGCGTATATACCACATTTTCTTAATCCACTCATTTACTGAGGGACATCTAGGTTGGTTCCACAACCTAGCTACTGTGAATTGCGCAGCTACAAACATTGAGATAGCTGTGTCACTGTAATATGCTGTTTTTAGGTCCTTTGGGAATAGACCCAGGAGTGGGATGGCTGGGTCATAGGATGGTTCTATTCCCAGTTTTCCAAGAAATCTCCATACTGCTTTCCATAACGGTTGCACCATTTTGCAGTCCCACCAGCAATGTATGATTGTGCCTTTTTCCCCACATTCTCTCCAACATTTATTGTTGCTTGTGTTCTTGATGGCTGCCATTCTGACTGGAGTGAAGTGAAATCTTAGAGTAGTTTTGATTTGCATTTCTCTAATTGCCAGTGATGTTGAACATTTTTTCATGTATTTGTTGATTAATCGTGTATCTTCTTCTGAGAGGTGTCTTCTCAATTCCTTAGCCCATTTATTGATTGGGTTATTTGTTTTTTTAGTGTAAAGTTTTTTGAGTTCTTTATATATTTTAGAGATTAGTGCTCTATCTGATGTGCATGTATTAAATATTTGTTCCCAATTAGTTGGCTCTCTATTCACCTCACTGATTGTTTCTTTTGCTGAAAAGAAGCTTTTTAGTTTAAATCTATCCCATTCATTAATTCTTGGTAGTAATTCTTGTGCTACAGGATTCTTATTAAGGAACTTGGGGCCTAATCCAACATGTTGGAAATTGGAGCTTACTTTTTCTTCTATTAGGTGTATTGTCTTGGGTCTAATTCCTAGGTCCTTGATCCACTTTGAATTGAGTTTTGTGCATGGTGAGAGATAAAGGTTTAATTTCATTTTGTTGCATATGGATTTCCAGTTTTCCCAGCACTATTTGTTGAAGAGGCTATCCTTTCTCCACTGTACATTTTTGGGACCTTTGTCTAATATAAGATAGCTGTAATTATATGTATTAGTCTCTGTATCCTCAATTCTGTACCATTGGTCCACCAGTCTGTTTTGGTGCCAATACCATGCTGTTTTTGTTACTATTGCTCTGTAGTATAATTTAAAGTCTGGTATGGCGATGCCCCCTGCTTCACTTTTCTTGCTCAGGATTGCTTTGGCTATTCTGGGTCTCTTATTTTTCCAGGTGAATTTCATGACTGCTATTTCTATTTCTTTGAAGAATGACATTGGGATTTTGATTGGAATTGCATTAAATCTGTATAATGCTTTTGGTAGTATGGACATTTTGACAATATTAATTCTACCTATCCAAGAGCAAGTTAGGTCTTTCCATCTTCTGAGGTCTTCTACGATTTCTTTCTTTAGTGTTCTATAGTTTTTGTTATAGAGGTCTTTCACCTCTTTCGTTAGGTTGATTCCCAGGTATTTTTTTTTTTTTTTTTGATGCTATTGTAAATGGGGTATTTTTCATCATTTCCCTTTCAGAGTCTTTGTCGCTGATGTACATAAATGCCTTTGACTTATGTGTATTAATTTTGTATCCTGCTACTTTGCTAAATTCGTTTACTAGTTGTAAAAGTTTTCTGGTAGAGTTTTTTGGGTCTTCTAGGTAGATTATCATGTCATCAGCAAATAGTGCTAATTTGAGCTCTTCTTTTCCTATCTTGATCCCTTTAATTTCTTTTGTCTGTCTAATTGCTCTGGCCAGAGTTTCCAGTACTATGTTAAATAGCAGTGGTGAAAGGGGGCATCCCTGTCTTGTTCCAGTTTTTAGAGGGAATGCTTTCAATTTTTCTCCATTTAAGATAATGTTAGCTCGGGGCCTTGCATAGCTTTTATAATGTTAAGATATGTTCCTGATATTCCTAGTTTTTCCAGTGTTTTGAACATAAAGGGGTGTTGTATTTTGTCAAATGCTTTTTCTGCGTCAATTGAGATGATCATATGATTTTTGTCTTTAAGTCTATTGATGTGATGTATTATGTTTATTGATTTCCGAATGTTGAACCAGCCTTGCATCCCTGGGATAAACCCCACTTGATCGTGGTGCACTATCTTTTTGATATGTTTTTGTATCCAATTTGCAAGGATTTTGTTGAGGATTTTTGCATCTATGTTCATTAAAGATATGGGCCTGAAGTTTTCTTTTTTGGATGTGTCTTTGCCTGGCTTTGGAATTAATGTGATATTGGCCTCATAGAAAGAGTCTGGAAGAGCTCCCTCTTTTTCTATTTCTTGAAATAGTTTGAAGAGCATTGGTATTAGTTCTTCTTTGAAAGTCTTATAGAACTCGGCTGTGAACCCATCAGGTCCTGGACTTTTCCTTGTTGGTAGCTTTTTGATGACATCTTCTATTTCTTCGCTTGTAATTGATCTGTTTAAATTGTGTATAGCCTCCACATCCAGTTTAGGCAAATCATATGACTCTAGAAATCTGTCAATGCATTCAGTATTTTCTATTTTATTAGAGTACAAGTTTTCAAAGTAATTTCTAATTGTAATCTGTATATCTGAGGTGTTTGTTGTGATATTCCCTTTTTCATCACAAATGTTAGTAATTTGAGTTTTTTCTCTTCTTCTTTTCGTTAGCATCGCTAAGGGTCTGTCAATTTTGTTTATTTTTTCAAAGAACCAACTTTTAGTCTTGTCAATTCTTTGAATGGTTTCCTTAGTCTCAATTTCATTAATTTCTGTTCTGATTTTAATTATTTCCTGTCTTCTACTGCTCTTGGTGTTGGTCTGTTCTTCTTTTTCTAATGCTTTGAGGTGTGATGTTAAGTCATTTATTTGTTGGTTTTTTTTTCCTCTTAAGGAATGAACTCAGTGCAATGAATTTTCCTCTTACTACTGCCTTCATAGTGTCCCAGAGATTTCTATATGATGTATCTGTGTTCTCATTTACCTCTAGGAATTTTTTGATCTCCTCTTTGATGTCTTCTTCAACCCCTTGTTCATTCAGTAGCATGTTGTTTAGCTTCCAGTTGATGGAGTAGTTTTTCTTATTCCTTGTTTTGTCGTTGATTTCCAATTTCATCCCTTTATGGTCTGATAGCATGCAGGGTAGTATCTCTATTTTTTTTATATTTGCTGAGAGTTGCCTTGTGACATAATATATGGTCTATTTTGGAGAAGGAGCCATGTGCTGCTGAGAAAAATGTGTATTCGTTTACTGAGGGATGAAATATTCTATATATGTCCATTAGGTCTAAATTGTTAATTGTTTTGAGGAGGCTTAAAGTTTCTATGTTTAGCTTTTGTTTGGATGATCTATCCATTGGTGAGAGAGGTGTGTTGAAGTCCCCTAGAATAACTGTGTTGTGGTCTATTTTACTCTTGAACTTAAGAAGCGTTTGTTTGATGAATGTAGGTGCTCCATTATTTGGGGCATACAGATTTATGATTGTTATATCCTGTTGATGGATGTTTCCCTTAAGTAATAAGAAATATCCATCTTTGTCCCTCTTGATTTGTTTTGGTTTGAAGTCTACCTTATTTGATATGAGAATGGAAACCCCTGCTTGCTTCCGCCGGCCATGTGAGTGATAAGACTTTTCCCAGCCTTTCACTTTCAGTCTGTTGATGTCTTTTTCTATGAGGTGTGTTTCTTGGAGACAGCAAATTGTTGGGTCATTTCTTTTAATCCATTCTGATAATCTGTGTCTTTTGATTGGCGAGTTTAGGCCATTAACATTCAGGGTTACTATTGAGATGTGATTTTTATTCCCATCCATTTTTATTTGAATTATGGTCTTTAGCTTGATTTGGTTTCTCTTCTGGTTGGTATTTCCTTTAGTTTAATATCTCCCTTTGTTGATTTTCGTTATCATCTTTCTCTTCTTCTTCATGAAAAATGTTGCCCAGGATGTTCAGAAGTGTTGGCTTTCGAGTTGTGAAATCTTTTAACTTTTGCTTGTCGTGGAAGGTTTTTTATTTCATCCTCGAATCTAAAGCTTAATTTTGCTGGATATAAGATTCTTGGTTGACATCCCTTTTCTTTCAGAGCTTGAAATATGCTATTCAGGATCTTCTTGCTTTTAAGGTCTGGGTTGAAAAATCTGAACATAGTCTGATTGGTTTTCCCCTATATGTAATTTGCTTCCTTTCTCTTGTGGCTTTTAGTATTCTCTCCTTGCTCAGTGTATTAGGCATTTTCATTATAATGTGTCTTGGTGTGGATCTGTTGAGATTTTGTTTGTTTGGTGTTCAGTATGCCTCTTGAACTTGGTTTTCCCATTCATTCCTCAAGTTTGGAAAAATTTTCTGTAATTATTTCATTAAATAGATTATTCATTCCTTTGGCTTGAAACTCTGCCCCTTCCTCTACGCCAATCACTCTAAAGTTTGGTCTTTTTATGCTGTCCCATAATTCTTGGATGTTATGTTCTTGATTTCTAACAAGTTTTGCTGTATGGTCTAAATTGTTCTCTAGGACATATATTTTGTCTTCATTGTCTGAGGTTCTTTCTTCCAAGTGGTCTATTCTGTTGGAGATGTTTTCAATTGAGCTTTTATTTTGGTTTATTGCTTCTTTCATTTCTGGAATTTCTGTTTGGATTCTCTTTAGAGCCTCTATTTCCCTATTGAAGTAATCTTTTACTCCCTGTATTTGTTTTTGGAGTTCTTTGTCAAAATGATCTTTTGCCTCCTGTACCTGCTCCCTCATCTCATTTTTGAGTTCATTCTTAAGTTCCATAAACATTTGGCATATGTAATTTCTAAATTCCATCTCTGGCATTTGACCCACTGTGCTTGCCACGACATCTACCGATGAGGTATCTTGATTTGTTTGTGTCATTTTCTTTTCTTGTTTATTCATGTTGCTTGTGTGTCTATTCTTCCTGCACTGTGGGACCTTGACTATTTCGATTTTACCTTAAAGCCTTATGTTGTTCCTGTAGTACAATGCTATCAGATCACCTTATAATTCCTTTACACTTTTAAACCCTAACACTTTCTATTCAGAAAATCCAAGTTTGATCACAATGTACAGATTTTGTTAACCCAGATATTATTTCCAATTTACTCTGTACGCTTCTGATAGGGTTTTATAGCTTCATGTATTAGATACAGAGGTGTTATGTTTAGGAAGAAGGAAGTGTCTTGAATTGTTCTTTCTTGGAAAGTATGAAAAGAGATATCTATTGAAGTGGTTTAGTGGAAGGGGTTTAGTATCAGTAGACGATGGAAGAAAGAGAATGGAGTTGACAATTAGGTGGAAAGACCGATTTATATATAAAGTAAGTTGGAAAAGAAAAAAAAATGATAAAAGAGTAGGAATTGGTGTAAGAGAGAGGAGAGAGAGAATCAAGGAAATAGAGAGTAAACTATATATAACACCACTTTGCTACCCAGTACAATTGCGCCGGTTCTAGAAATCCCAAGTTCTGCGTATAACTTGTTTTTGCCTCTGTTTAGTATGCACTGGCAGGATGTAAACATGAAAGATGAAGGAGGAAGAAAAGATACAAGAGTGAGAAGGAAGAAAAGAAGGAAAGAAAAAAGGAGCGGAAGCAAACAAACACATTAACAATCAATGCGGAATGAAGAAAAAAAAAAGCAGAACAAAACAAAGCCAAAAAAAGAAAAAGAAAAAGAAACAAACAAACAAACAAACAAAAACCTCCCTGCAATCCAACAAAACAAACAAACCAACAAAAAGAAAAAAAAAAAAAAAAAAAGTCGAACTCCAAGTCTCAGACAAAAGGGGCCCTGGGAAGCCCCCTCTTTTTTTTCCTTTCCAGTTCAAACCAATTGTTATTGGATCACTTCTAGACAGTCTGTGATCCTGTTAGTGAAATCAAGGCTGCATCTTAGGCCAGTGGCTATACGGTTCAGTGAAGGAGTGGCCCAGGGGGTTTGTGTGTGTCAGCAGATGAATGACACTGGGAAGGGGACCCTCCAGAAGGCACCCCCTCCCCAAGCCCACCCACAGTTGCAGTTTCTTGTGGCCGCTGCGCTGGCCTCAGAAACGCCTTCCCCTGCTGGCCACCCGAGCCTCACCCAATTGTGCGTTGTCTTCAGAGAGCTGGAGGGTCCCTGGATGGCTGCAGCTGTCGCTCTCCGTCTCCTCCCCTTTGTCTGGGTCAGCCACTGCAGCTTTCAAAGATGGCGGTGCTCTCCTTCCAGTCAACAGCAGCTCCGCAGACTCCCGTATCCTCACCGATCGATTTCAAAGCCGTTGGGTGGATGTCTCCCTGCTGAAGTGGCACCAGGAAGCCACAACTGTGACTGTGGTGCAGACAGCGCTGCTTCGGACTGTGGCCCGTTCCACTCTGCCCCTGCTTACTGTTCGCAGGTCTCTGCGCCACTCTGTTCGGGGCCCTACTGCTGCGGGTCGCGTCCAGCGGAGTGTGGATTTGAACTAGTGTTGTAGACCCGCGGTCTCCCGTGGTTCCCCAGCACCAATTCCGCTGGCTGTTATCGCTGGTTTTTATCGCCGGTTTCACGCTAGTGTGCCGTGAGTTTGGCTGGGGTTGCAGTAGTAGCGCGGTCTCCCCACACTAACTTTGTTTCGCACAGCCTGTGCACCACCCAGGCGGTTTTGCAGGAGCCTCGCGGCTCCAGCCGCTGCAGACAGCTTGTCTCTTTCTCTCTCTGGTAGTGGTAATCAAACCATCCAGGAGATTGGTATTTTCAGCCTATATATATATGATGAAAGGCAATTTATCTGCTTTGTTGGATTCTTTCCACGGAGCTGCCCTGAAGTGCGGCTTCCTCTAATCCGCCATCTTGGATCCACTTTTTTCTCCTCTTTCTTCTTCCTTCTATTCTTCTTAAATTTCTTATCTTCACCCTCTGAGAATATAGAAAAAGTAAACATATGAAATATGAAAGTAATTAATTTTAAAGTTTTTTTTTTTTTTAGGAGCCATGATTGCTTGCTGAGGGATGTTTTGAGACTCATGATCTTTCAGATGTCTTTCTTGGGAATATATACCCTTGATCATAATCTGCTGGAATATGTTGAATTCAATCCCTCAGGAGCTGAGAGCCCTTCTCTGAAAGTTGATTTAATAGTGACTCACTGAATTCGAGTGACAAAATTTGACCATACAACTGAGTTTGAATGTGACCCTTTGCCTTTGAGATCCTTATTTACAGCATTTTTTTTTCTACTATAGATGAAGCCCAAAGATGCTTTACTATCGAGCTACATCCCAGGCCTTTTTATTTTTTATTTTTTTAATTTTGTGACACTTAGGGTCCTGCTAAATTGCTGAGTCTGGACACTGTCTTGCAATCCTTCTGCCTGTCATCCAAGTTGCTGGGTTTACAGGTGTGCACCACCATACCTGGTTTGTAGTATATTCTTTTGTTGTTGTTGTTGTTCTAATTAGTTATACATGACAGTAGAATGCATTTTGACACATCAATCATAAATGGAGTATAACTTCTCATTCTTCTGGTTGTACATGATGTGGAATCACACCAGTTGTGTAGTCATATATGCACTTAGTGTAATAATGTCCAATTCATTCTATTGTCCTTCCTAACCCCATACCTCCTCTCCTCCCTTCACTCCCTTCTGCCTAGTCCACACTACAAACAAACTAAAGGTGGGAAAGTGCTTTATATTTTTGTACTATAATAATAAAAGCAACAATAATAACATAAACCACTGATTTTTTTTTTTTTTTTATTTTTAGACTATCATACTATTTTCTTACTGATGAGGGAAATGCAGCCTGAGAAAAGAAAATAATTATCATGGTTAGGATTTGAACTTAAAGAGATCTTGAGGGCCTCTCTTTTAAGATGTAATACATTTACTTTCCAAATTTTGAAAATAAAAATGGGGTATATGAGACTTCATTTTGTATTCTTAATATATTATGCAATTGTTTTGGTTTCCTCGTGAGTTTATAGAGCTGTAAATTCTGAGAATACTTGAGGATCTCACACATTTGAACATAGATCATCGACTAGCCTAATTACTCATATGTTTCTGGTGTCCTTAGGAGCTCTCTGAATTTTCCACAATTATACATTAACTAATTGTGGTTCATGTCTGTGTTTTCTATGAATTCAAATAATTAAATTATTTGCTGACAGAATAATTCTCAGTCGTCACCAGGGCCATGCTGTCATTAGACATCACAGGTGCACTTTCTTTAGTTTTTGCTCATAGAACTAAACTTTTTAAGGTTGCAAGACTCACAGATTAAAGTTAGGAATCAAAAATAGTAAAGAAGAAAAGCATTTTGATATTTGTATGCAGTACTTTAGAATATAAGTTCTAAAATTGTGAGGCTTTGATATATTGGGCTTATATTTGTGTTAGTCAGCATTTTGTTGCTGTGACCAAAATACCTGATAAGAACAACTTAGAGGAGGAAAAGTTAATTTTGGGATCATGATTTCACAGCATCAGTATATGATTGGTGAACTCCATTCCTCTGAGCCCAAGTTTGGGCAAAACATCAAAGTAGAGAAGCATGGCAGAGGAACTTAAAGCAGCTTGGAAGCAGAAAGAGAAAGAGCAGCGAGCAGTCAGGGACAGATCCAATCCAAAGGCACTCCCCTACGGACTACTTCATTGGCCATTTCTCACCTGCCTATAATTACTACCCAATACACTTGCCTTTCAGATTACTAATCCACTGACCAACAGTGGATCCGATGAAGTCAGAGCTCTCACAATCTAATCATTTCACCTCTAAACACTCCTTTATTATCTAACACATGAGCCTTTCAGGATACCCCTCATATGCAAGCCATAACAATATTTTTATTTCATGGATCTGGAATAACTCCTAAAATTAGAGTATTTGCTAAATAATAATTGAGTTGACACTCTTAAATACATTATATTACTCCCATTTTTTAAAGGAGAAAAATAGACTCATCAAGAATTTAAATGAAGAGAGATCTTCAGCCAATATGTTAAATTGCCTAATAACCATTATCTGAAAGTAGTAACAGAAAATAACTACATTACAAAAGACAGAATTTTTTCTTATGATTCACTGTGATGATGTTGAAAGAGACAATATATTGGAAAAAAAGCTTTGTGTTTTATGATATTTTACATTATGGAATAAAATACAGAAAACATTTATTTTCTCTTGATCAAACAGAAATTTCTCTTTGATTACTTTATAATCTGATATCAAATATTACTTCCATTCAAACAATGACTTATAGGTCACTGAGAAATTCCAAAGTGTTTTCTTAGTAAAAGAAACTTTCAAATCTGTTTTCTATATTTTAGTGTTAAATATTTTGTTACACAGTGATTCTATTAAATTTTGGAGATATTGGAGCTGGGACTGTGGCTCAGTGGTAGAGCACTCGTCTGGCCACGTGAGGCATTGGGTTCCATGCCCAGCACCACATAAAAATAAAATAAAACTATTATGTCCACCTACAACTAAAAAAATACATATTAAAAATTTTTTGGAGATATTTAATTTTTTGTTAATTCATTATTTCAACAAATAGTTGCTAAATTCATGTTAAATACCAGCCTTTAAGCTATTAACTAGGAATAGAATCTTGCCCGCATAGAGCTCATAACTATCAGATAAGAGAGATCCTAACCAAAATTTTTATGATTTAAATATCAGAATAGTAGAAGCATAGACTCTACTGGCCTCCATGCATACATACACGAAACCCAGGTCCAGAAATAAGAAAAGATTCAGAGAAAGAGAGAAGTTTGATTTGAGACCAGAAGGGTAGGTAACAAAGAGCTGGTGGAGGAGGAATTTCCACCAAAACTGTTTTGTATGTGAAGGCCAGAGATGAGAGAACTTGGCGTGCCCAAGGACCCGAAGGGCACTCACAATGCCCTGAGTGTGAAGGACAATGGGAAAAAATGAAGACAGGGAGGCCAAGGAACAAGCCAGAGCATTGGGCCCACCTTGAAAATCCCAAGGACTCCATACTTCATTAACTGTTTCAAAAATGGCCCATGGAATAGTTGAATATGCATTTTATGAGGATCCTGCTGCTTTTTTTTTTCTTTTTAAAAATTTTAATAGGCATGCGGCTACAGACCTTGCATTACCTTTTGAATTTTGTGGATGCTTATATATGTTTGTCAAATTGAATATTCTGTGGATAATTCTAATAATCGATCTCTTTTGCTTCATATTTATATCCTGCCTACCTCCAGCAAGAATTTGGAACACAGTTCAGTGTATATATTTATGGGGATGTTTCTATCTTCTTGAAAGTTCATTGGTTCATAAACAAGAGGACTGGCATTGGAAAATATAATTTACTTATCTCTAAGTAATGATTATGGGTGCCTGCTTATTGTGAGCTCCCTCAGCCTGGGAATGATTCTCAGTAGATGCCCAATTAGTATTTGGTTAACAAGTGGGTAATGAATGAATGTTTTATTGAAGAGATAGATGTGGATGACTGCATGTCATAGCCGAGTATTGAACTGAGAGCCAAACAGTGCATAGAGTGGAACATGAAGCACTCTTTTCCCAAAGTCCCTTGTAATCAAATAGAGGTGCTCACGTACCCACAAACACACCAAACAGTGCACACCACTACACACATAACTTAAACTGAAGGATGAGCATGACAAGCCCCACAGGAGTGCATATACTCCCTAACATATAATATAATATTTTTATTCTTCTTTAAATCAACTCAGTTTGCAAGAGTTCAGATACTTATCTAAACCAAATCTGAACTCCAAAGCCTTGGGAGCTTTCCTGTCACTGCTTATATTCTGATTTTGAAAAATAACTGCAGAATGACTTAATTAATTGTCTCTTCCTTCAGTTTTCCATCTAAAGTAGATGAATACCTATGCATCCCACAAATCAATGAGCCCTGGAACTTCCTACAGATAGATTAGCACATCTGTAGTTTAAAGCCAGTTTGCATTTGAAGGGAAAAATAGATTCCCATGAGGAATGTTAAAGGGATCAATTCATAAGCAAAGAAAACATGCTATTCTCAGCAAGGAAACAATACATTGTGTATCTGTTGCTGTGATTAATTACGAACTACAACTGAGGGATGTTTTTAAAGGACCACAGTCAATCTGTTCAGACCCACAAGTTGACCTGCATTAAAAGCTGAAGAGGAATTGCACACTAATACTGAGCAGCTTTGCGTAAGAGGCCTGTTGTGTGAGAAATTATGGATAATAATAAAAACGCACAGCTTCCGTATAACACTTAAAGTAGGCAGCATTGCCCCACCTCTTGTGACTGATTCCACTAATGAATCACAGTTAAAATAATCAAACTCTTTTCCTGAGAGTCTCACCAATTATACTGCAGTGCAAATGAGGATGAACTGGCTTCAGTAAAATTTCCATGAGGCTCATACCCTACCAGATTCCTTCTCATAACCAATACAAATGACTTTTTAAGAGAAAAAATTTAAATATATAAGAATTACAGTATTTCATTCCTCATTTAATGTTTAAGTTCTTGATCAATCATCTACATCCTGTATTCAATGACAAAAAAAAAAAAAAAAAAAAACAGTCCTTCAAAATCAGGACCTATATGCGATTTATCTCTTTCCTCTTTCTACCTATCTACATCTTCTGTGTTATGTTCCCTTCTGGCTGATCCCTCCACTTTCAGGAAATGAGGCATAGCTTCCTCCATGTGCCACATTTTGTTGCGAAACAACCTGACAGTCCATTGCACCGAGTCCACTGTGCCTCATTTTGCGAAATCTAGGCTCCCAGCCACACCTCTTTAGTGAAGTGAACTAGGTACTATGACCTCCCACCTCCTCTATGTCATCTGTTTTCTTTGATCTCTATTATATTGTACTTTGAAGACAAGGAAGAGGACACTTAGGGCAAAGATTTTCCACCCTTCATCTCTGAACAACTTTCCCTTACTACACAAAACTATGTACTCCTACCTGGGACTATATAAATAATAGTCAATTTGGTTTCAATTCCAGGCAGATGAACCCTGCCTGCACACAGTGACCCCTGGCAATCAGAAGAAATGAAGCATGTGCTCTGCCCACCCATATGTGGAGGAAAGGTTGGAGACACCTATTCCATCAGTTTTTTTCCCCATCTTTCAAGCTCCATTGCCACTGGTACATTCCCAGCAATGACCTCGATTGGCACGAAGGAAAAATATAGAATCAACTCCCACTTACTCACCTCACAGATATCTGGTTAAAGGGAAATTACTTGGAAATTCATAACTTTAAAGATCGACAACTATCATGAAAGCTTAAGGCTTCACTTTTGATGCCTCAAATCTACTAGGTTGTGGTGGTGATGAGGCTGTGAAGAATGAGAGGAGCTTTGTTTGCAGCTCAATGGCACAGCATGTCCCCCCACACAAATACCTACCCACCAAACCAAAAAAAAAAAAAAAAAAGACTAAGAATTAGTTACCTAAGCAACTACCTATCTGATTTATGAAAATATTTGATGTTTTATATTTCTGCTATGTTGAAATTTCAATTTCAGGCAATTCCACTGTTTTTTTGGTGTCTGCTATTTAAAAGTTTGTTTTATAACTGAAGTAATGAGGACAGTGCTTGATTTTTAAATCTTAGAATCAAAAAACAGAGAAGCATAACATTCATAAAATACCCCCAGATTATCTATCTAAATGTGTCATGAGCCAAGTGTAGCTGTACAGGGTGAAATCTGGTTCCCGTTAATAATCCCATCATCTTTTCCCTAAGCAACAGGGATCATGCTGCCCATTCTTCCTGGAGTGTGTCCTTCCCTGCCCCTGCACCCATCCTCCAGAAAGCGTCTGGCTTCTTTCTCTTAGGATTCTTTCTTGATCCATTGCTTGTTAGTGGTTCATATGCCCCCTGTCCTCTAACTCCTTGTACTTACCCTTTGAGGTACACTGCTCACTTTATATTAGGAATGCCTAATTCTATCTTCATCTGATTGTGGACCTGAGATCCTTGAAGGGAGAAACTCTCCCTCATTCTTTTTCTTTACCTTTCCCTTAGGTTCCCTGCTTCAAAGACTGTTGCATCAATGAATCTTAGCTGAAAGTGTATCATCAGGGCACGTGATAAGAACATGATCTGGTAGACATGTGAGGACCCAGATCTAAGGGTCAGAGGTGGAAACCCATCTGTGGAAATGGAGGTGGGAGACGAGGCATGCTGCTTTGCCAAGGTTGGAAGAGGAGTGTCATCCTTCACAGGAGTGCCTTTGTCCTCTAAAGACTGCAATTCCTTAGTGCAAAGCTGAAAACAAAAGTATATCAACTTGCTTCCCCAACTATAATGTCACAGAAAATGGGAAAAATTCATTTTAAAATAAAGGAAAGCCAAGGAGAATGTGAAGAAATAAACAAGAAGCCAGAGACTGGAGTGAGCAGGGGAAAAGATCCTTTGCTCATACTGTGTCACATTTTTCTACAAGTATTGGTAATGCAATTAGTTAGGCTGATGGGTTAAATATTCACTGTGGCAACAGGAGCACGGACGATGCATTATATGGAGGAATTATACAACATATTTACCAAATGTAATGGGCTGATTCTATCACCATATTTGTAGAACATAATAAAATGTATACTTGACTAACAGGTGTTTTACCTTAAAGTGTTTTTCTTAGTGTATTACGAACCTATTTTCTGACACTGGTTATTACTTATTTCTACAGCCTTTATTATAGGAGCAGTTAAAGAGTAACTTCCACTCTTAAAAAGGTTGATTTGTTTTGCTCCAGGATCAGGTCTGCCATGAAGTGTTGAGACAAGCTTTAGTTAAAGGGCAGCTGCCGGGTGACAAGGAAAATCACTCATTCTCTTTGCATGCTACCTTTCCTTTTATTTCCTCATCTTTCTAAGTGCAAGTAATTGGTTGCAAAGTCAGTATCCTTGCTTGCCTATTTGCAATTGTCTTTAATTTACAATTATTTTTAATCCCCTCAATTCAAGAGCTAGCCAGTGGTAGAGGCACTGTGCATAGCTATAAATGGGAAAATGAAATAGGGTCACAACACAATGGTTTTAACCATCATTGTAGATCACATATCTTCCTCGTATGCATTAGAAAGTTGGGTTACATTATTTCATTGGTGATTGTTAAGGCATCTCTCTGGTAAGGGCACCCATTATCTATTCAGAAAAATTCTTGAATTTATAGATGAAGAGACTTTCATATACATACATGTATATTAAAATTCTTTAGTTGTTGAAGTTACTTGTTCTTAATCCTGTTTTTTACTTATTCTTTCATGAAAAAAGAGGGCAGGTCTAAATGCAAATTAACATTACTGTTTAAATATCACAGACCATTTTCTCTGAGCCCAGTTACAATAACTAGTAATTATAAAAATTGCTTGCCTTTGGCTTCCGGCTAAGCCAGTGCTAAACTTGTCCTTTTATTAGATCTGTCAGACTGAGTTAATTATCTTTATGATAATAGATGTGCCTTACCTCCAACAAAACAAATACACTTATAATTAGCTTTTTAGTTAGAATTTTAATTTATTTATAAAGACTGTTTGTTTTCTTCTGTTCTTCCTGTTTTAAAAGCCAGAACGTGGGGAACAAGAATTTCTAGTTTATCAGGTTACCATTCTGCTTACTAGTGTATGAAGAAGGAAAAAGGTCTCCATATGTTTAACCACTAACTCTGGTGTTACTAGTACAATCCAACACCAAGGCAGTTTATTTTACTCCAAACATACAAAGAAACCTCTTTCCATCTGTCTTCTCAACAGGGCAGTGTCGTGGAAGGTATTATTTGGAAAATACTAACAAGCAGGAATGGGAAAGCTCCCTGAACCACAGTGGAGTTGTATTAAAACTCAAATCATCTTACACTGGTGCTATGTCCCCACACTCTTGTGGCATGCATTCCTCTTCCATCTATGCCCAGCATGTTTCAGAAAATAACACAAATGCCCGCAAGGACTTCTTGGAAACTACCTGCTGGAAAGCAGAGCACAGGGGAAAACATATGCTCCTGTGTTGTGTCAGACAAAGCTGGGTTTGTTTCATCCTTGGATCTGCAGCTCACTGTTACGTGAGTTGGGCAAGTCATGGAAACTCTCTGAGCCTCAGTTTCCTCATTAGTAGGTGAGGAATAACTTAAGCTAGAAGGGGCTGCTGGGAGGGCTAAAAGAAAATGTACACAGAGGGTTGAGCACAGTATCTAGTTCTGTAAGGGCTAGTTTCCATTATCATTATTGGAATCATGCATGTAAAGAATCTGAAATTAACATTATAACCTCACATTAATTTTATAGGTTTTGTTTTATATGGGGACATGTATTCTACTAATTTGTGAAAGCAGACTCCCCTGATCATCAGAAATCTGCTCTGATTCAAACCAAATAATGAAACAAGTGCAACAATAATAATGTTCCAAAGTTGCTGCAAACCCTACTGGTACCATTCTCTAAATGAGCTGCCTTATCTCTCAGTGTTATTGATGCAAACGTAACTCCTTCTTTTTTTTTCTCTCTTTCTCTTTATAAACTGGCTTGTATTACTTTTTAAAATTCCATTGGTTTAAAGTTCCCTTGCAGCTATTTTCATCTGCCAAATATAGAGATGGTGGTTAAGATATCAAAGATCTTAATCATTCAATGTGGGTTCCAACAAGTTTATTATGTAGTCAGATTTGCCCAGGATAATGTTCATGCTGTAGGCAAATTATTAGTATTGAGTGCACTTGAAGCTGATTCCTGGTGAGAAGAGGGATGCCAGTGTTGGAAATGATGAATCTGCACCTTGACCGTGTTACCAGGTGCTTACACATCTGAGTAGAGTGTGTGGTGGGATGTGGGGCACAAAGGCTGAGGCAGTGAAGAGGATCCCCACACCAACATGAGTCGATCATCCTGGACACTGGACTGATTGAGTTTCAGAGGAGCCATAGGAATTGGAGCATCAGGGGCTAGATGTGCTAATGCAAGAACCAGCCACAGTCCTTTGTTCTGAGAATTTTATACCACCCACATGATACTCTCATGAAATTACCAGAAAGTCTTTCCTCTTACTCAAAATCATTGCAACCATGTGAAAATTCCTCTGTACTTTCAAGAAAGTATATGGACTTTCATTTAACTCAGGGTCCCTTTTATTCCCCTTTTCCCTAAATAACAATTCCTTTGAGTCAGGTTCCTCTGGCTGGTGATGCCAATATGAGATTGAGGTATCTTTGCTTTTTCATTTTTCCTATTAGATTCTGGCAAACTTGAATTTAGCCCTGAGCTCCTAGAACAGTAAATGCATTGATTAATTCAATAGATAATATTTTTTTTGTCAAAGCATTTGCTGGATGCAGAGTTATGACAATAAAATGATATTCACAGTCCTCCTTCTTTCTTTACTTCTGTTTCAAACGTTTTCAGAAAGATGAACTGGGATATAAAGACGAACAAGGAACAGCAGCAACAAGTAGAGAGTACACTTGAGAAAGAGACTTGTAAAAAAACAATAATCATGTTTGGAAACAAAAAATGTAAAAGGAAATTTTGACAGGTAGGTGTTGGATAACCAGAAACTGGAATGGTGTCAGTATCTTTGGCATTTTCCAATTTAAAGAGTCATTTATTAAACAATGTGAGTAAAGAAAACAAAGATAGCTTGGTAGAGGTATTTAGATTTTATAGTCTTATGAAAATATATGTATATATCCTGTATGAATTCAACAGATGCCAGCTAGGATGCTGCTAGATAGCACAGACTATACGCCAGTGGCTACCACTAGTGAGCAAGGCATACCAACTGATGATGCATCTTAACCGATCATTTTATATGATGTCTGTATATACAGTTCAGTGATACACACACGAAAAAAATGTTCCCAAACTTGTCTCCACAAGGACAACTTGCCAGACTAACCAGTCCCTCATTCCCCCTCTCAAAACAAAAACAAACAAAAATTGACTAAGGTCCTCAGAACCCACCTGCTTACAGCTATTTCCACCCAGATGAAGTATGGGTTTATGGGGATACAGTTGTTTTCATTCCTCAAGTTTTTGTGCATAACTTTTGCTTTTTCATGTAATTATGAAAGTTAATTAAATTGGTAAATCAATTAAACTTGAGTCAAATAGGAATTGTAGATTCTGTAAAACTCACTGACATGCTATACACGGATTCAAAGAGGATGAGTCACTAAGATCCATTTGCTTGGAAATGAGCCCATGAGCAGGAAGCACTCTGCCCTGGTGATGGGTCTGAGGCATGTGCCCTGGACATTGCCGTGGCTGTGTCTCCTGAATGCAGAGGATTTGAAAGTACAGTGGAGATCACAGAGCAAGTGAAGTAAAGAAGCCTTCTTCAAAGTAATTTTGATGAATATTCTAAAAAAAATGGAAACTAATAATTCACATTCTCAGTTTCACAAGAAATTAAAAACATCTTCATTTATTCCTCATGAATGAATTCATGATTTAAATATTTTGGTTAAAAGATTTTTTTAAATAGCTGCTAGTAAGACTAAGTGAAGGAAATGTGGCTGAATGTAAAAAGGCCAATCTCGCCTTCCTTTTCTTTCTTCTGTTTAAATCATTTGGGGCTTTTCTTTGCTACTGCTGTGCTCCAGTGAGCCAATCTGATCTCCAAGTCATTATTACCTTTTTTGCCTGAATGGCAGGGCTACATACAAATAGAACTTGTAGTGTAATTCTACACTTGTATTAACACTCATTCCTCTCCATTTTATTTAAGAGTAATGGTGCAGAGAGGCCCCAAAATAATATTAGACTCTTGTAGCATGCCTGCAAATTACCATTCATTTCTTTGTATCCTGCATTTCCTTAGCTGTCATTCCCAGGAGCTTAGACAGAGACTCCAGCTCCTGCATCTATTCCACAACTGAAGCATTTCAGAATTTATTAGGTGGAGGTGGTGAATGGTCTTACACCTGCCTATAAACAGTTTCCACCTCCTAACTCATCCTCTCTACTGTCTCGTTCTCAAAGCTAGGTTGAGGATCTTCTCCTAGGCTCCCTCACATTCTTGGGAACTGTTTCTTCCTATGGTGTCATCTCTGGAAGGGCACTGCTCAGGTGCCACTGGAAATCTGGAGGGCAACTTGAGGGGCATATCTGGAAACCTCAGAAAAACACAAGCTGTGTTCCAGGCAGAAGTGGACAGAGTTTCTCTCCACTTTAATTAAAGGTACACAGACACATGGATATCTGTTCAGAGCTCTTTGTGCCCTTGGAGACATTCAGAATTGATACACATCCATTCAGCTTTTTAGTTTCAATGTTTGCTTTCTTCTTGAGTCCAACAGAAGAATGATAAATCAAAGCAAGAGTCACATCTAAATAAATATCTATACATCACCTAGCATTTTTCTTTAGAAAATTGCAACCTTCTGAATGAGCAAAGTTTGTCTACTTGACCCTTTCTTTCCATGGACAAAGGGTTGCATGTGTCTACACAGATTAAGAGAATGGGTATATTAGTGCATCAGATTTTGGGGGGGTTACTCTAATAAAAAAAAAAGAAGAAGTGACATTCTCTATAGAAGAGTATGTTTTTACTCAAGCCAATTGTAACCATGTTTTATTGAAATTTAATTGGGATTATTTTTTTCTGGTAAAGCCCCATCCAGACTTTTATGTGAAATTTTAAAATTTTTAAAAATCTTGGCAACTCATTGAAAACTATTAGAAATCCTGGTCAATTACTCTTCCCAGTTTGTTTACTAAGTACCTAATGTGTAATGTTAACTTAGGTCTTCATTTATTAAACATTTGCACCTAAGCATTCCTTCCTTAGAGGAATAATAAAAACTTCCCCTTGGGAGAGTATGAAGTGGCTAGCCACCCTAAAATTCAAGTAAAATGATTCCCCAAGATCCTATACTAAGTTAATCTCTTGCCTATGGATGTAATCTTGCCAGGTTCCTCACTATCATTTGCTTTAGGTCCTCTATGACTATATTTCTACAATTGGTTAATTTTGCCACTTGGAAAAAGATGCCCGTGACCACAATATCTTATGTGAGTAGATGGCCCTAGGTTCAAGCTAGACATTAACACACTCATTAGATATTTCTTGAGCAACTACTCTGTGCAAACCACAGAACTGATGTCTTATACCTGTTACTTAAGGATTCTGTGGTTTAGGAGAATATTTAAGAAAAGTCAGATCAAAAAGTAGGGAAGTGAAAACTTTGTTATATGCTACTTAGTCATTTCATTTAATTCTAGAAACCATCTTTTATAAAATAGATAAGCTGATATCTAAGTAGCATTAGGCAGAGATTTAATTAAACCTCAAATTGTACTGTCAGTGTCAAAAAATTTAGCTTGAAAAATACACACACACACATGCACACACACACACACACACACACACACACACACACGTGCATTCTAGTCTGATGTCCTTCAGGACAATGCAGAAAGGAACAATTAATAATTCCAGCTTGAATAGACCATACCAAGTAGCTTTGTCTTCCTTTCTTCCTTCCTTCCTTCCTTCCTTCCTTCCTTCCTTCCTTCCTTCCTTCCTTCCTTCCTTTCTTCCTTCCTTCCCTCCTTTCTTGCTTCTGTTCTTCCCCCTTTTATTTTCACCTCCTATTTCTTCTCAACTCCCACCCCTCATCTCTGTCTCTGTCTCTCTGCCTCTCAGTAATCTTTTTTTTTTTAACCCCTTGATTTCATTCTAGTTTCTTTTTAGTTTGATTTTAAATATGTATGATCTTGGCTCTTTTTAGCTGAAATTGGCTTTGGCCAGGATTGCATGGACCCTACAAGATACTTACAAATAACTGATTGGGTATTCTTACAGGTAAGACACTGCTACATAGTTGCAATGCATCTGCATATGATGATGCCTGGTCATTATTTATGAACTGTGAATAATGTAACATGTGATTCTTAGTGGTTGGATTAGTTAAGAGTTAGGGTAAATAAACTGCTATAACAAAATAGGCCACAAAAGTACAATAGCTCAAACACAAAGAAGTTTATTTCTCACATGTGTGAAGAATCTAAGGTCACTTCAGATCAGGAGAGATTAGGACATTGGTAGGGTGTGATACCTCACTTCACAAAATAATTCAGAGATCCAGTCTGATGGAAGCTCTGTCATCTTTAATGTATGTCTTTACAGATGTCCCTGGGTATTATTACTCAGCTGGAAGAATGGAAATGAGTATGGAGGATTATGCATTAGAAATTTATATAAGCCAAGCCTGGGAGTTGTAAACAATACTGTGTGTTTATTAGCTTTTGTTTATAGGACAAACCTGACTGCAAGGAAATTGAGAAACCTAGGCTATCTGTGGACCAAGATAGAAGAGGAAATGGGTTGTGGTTTCCAAGGGTGAGGGCCACCATATGTCACATTATAAATGCCTTTCTGGAACCCAGACCTTAGGTGAAAGTGGCCATCAATCACAAGGTAGAATTTCAGTGTGGATATGACTAAGATATAATTTTGGAAATTAGTGTTCTTATACAAAAAATCTTAGCAATCCCAGATTATTGCATTATGCATAAAGGTACTTATTACTAGTGATGATTGATCCCAGGATACTAAGTGGATATGAGTTCTTCCATTTTTCTCTGTTTCATGGGAAATATTTGGGTTCAGAGTGGTATATTCTGTCTGTTGAGGATGAAGTCCTGTGACTCAGTTTCTTACACTCATGACCATTTCTGAAATAGTGCCCCAAGTCCAGTCCATTATAGATTTTGGAATCTCTTATTGTTAAGATGCCATTTATCAAGGATGGGGAGAGCCCACTCCAGTAGTTAGCTCTCTCTGTGGCTGCAAAGCTGTCTCTGTTACATGATTGAAATTGAGTAATTCCCCAGGAGTAAAGCTATAATGGTCTAAATTAGTCCTGCGTGACAATTATGCCATGACTACCATTATCCTGGTGATGAGGTGATAGTGCCTAGCCCAGTTTTATAGTGGCCATAGAAACTGAGGCTTTACCCAATCTCACTGTATTCCTGTCTTACTTTCAGGGATGATGAAATGGAGGCTGTCTATATATACCTGTAATGGGCAGAAAGAAAAGTGAAAACCCTTAGACTGTTTCTTATATCAAGTAGAAGGAACAAGATACCATTCCAAGTCTAATAATAATCCTCAATGAGGGAATAAAGATATTTGACAAGCTGTGTTCACAAAATATCCACTGCTTGATGCCCATGACTAGTAACATTTGCCCCAAATATATCTTTTGAATCTACTGCAATAAATTGTGGCTTTACAAAAGCATGCCAGAGAATTCTTTATCAAACTTCCAATACAGTTGTATGTAGGTTTATTTCAGAGACCATATTCATTTTGTTTGAATAACCCACTGATTCTGAAAACACATTTATGCATATTTTGATCTACTTAGAGGACATTTTTAATATCTGCATTTGCTTTCACATGCATGGTGATATTGTAAGTGTGTAGTCTTGACTATCACAGAAAAACCAGATTTTTCTAAAAGCAATAATAATAATAATGCTGGTATTCAGTTTGGTGAGTTCTGTGTTCAACAGGTTAACACAAGTAAGAAGAGATTTTGACTTCAGTTACTGTGGCTGTTTTTATTCTTTTAGAGAGAAAAACCTTTTCAAGTGTTTTGCCAGCCATTATGGTTTGGATTTCAAATGTTGCCCAAATGGTGCATGTGGTTGAGGCCAGATCTCGGGGATGGTGCTGCTGAGAGGTGCTGGGGATTTTAATAAGTGGGACCTAGTGAGAGGAAGTCAGGTCACTGGAGGACATAGTGGGACCTTGGTCCCCTTTCCCCCCACCCCCCTTCTCTGCTTTGTAGTCCCCCTGAGAGAAGTAGCTCTGCTCTGCTACCATGTTTGTCTGCCCTACCACAGAGCCAAGTCAATGGCCCCAGTGATCATGAACTGCAACTTCTGAAACTGTGAGCCAAAATAAATCTTCTCTCCTTTTAAGTTAACTTGCATATTTTGTCACAGTGACAGAAAGCTGACGAACACAACATTCTATATGGCCTTCCTGTATAAATAGCTTGTCAGGATAGATCAGAGGAGATATGTGGATGATGAAGGGAAGTTTCCCCCCAAATCACTGTTAATTCTTCTGTTCCAGTATCTTCATCTTGATGCAGTTTGTATTTTTAGGTAGTCTTTGGTCGTCTTGAGCCTCCTCTTACTCTTGCACAGAGGTCCGAAGACGATTTGTCTACTAGAAGTACCCAAAGTATACATATCTTTGCTTCTCTCCAGTATCTAAATTAAAAAGATAGGGCATGACAGACAAAGAATCCCCTAAAACTTAGTTTGGGAGATTACAAGACGGAAGACTCATCTTTTCTCCTTCTCTCCATGTCACAAAAATGGAAAATAGACACAAGGATCACTAGCTAAATGTGACAAGATATTAGCTTTGCTAATGGCTAATCAGGTGCCCAATTGTCCTCCTAATGAAGGGCTCCTGGTAAAGTATGTTAGAGAACATAGCTTAGAAATAAAGCCTAATGAAAACTTTTTATTTTCATTTCAAAATAAAGCCTGTGGAGAGAGCTGGGTCAGCAGAACAGACTCCAATTTTACAAAGCCAGCCTGCTGCAAGAATGGTTGGCCTGCCTCACATGTGGTTGATGGAGAGTGAGGGTGGAGGCTATGCAGCTTCCTTCAGGGCACTTATCTCCTGGGAACAGAGGACAGAGGAAGAACGCTCACTTCCCCAAGTGTAAAGCAGTGCCCAGAGTGCAGGAGACCCTGTCCAGCCTGAGCAGGGGTCTGTGGCACCCTGGTGCACGTGCCTGCCACAGAAAGCATGGTTTCACCAGTCATAGGTGCTGGTAGTTAGCAGCCCCCTTACAAGGGGAGGAAATGAAAGGGGGAAACACTGGAGTGTGATGTGAATAGTTCCTCGTGTCCTCCTGTCCATGCTTTTATGTATCACACTAAAATTATTTCTTATAAAGCCTCAGAATTCCTTTGTATCCATCTGGGACAATAAAAGAAGGGAGAAAAATTCTGGTTTTCATTGGCAGAAAAAGCCAATGGAAGAGAATGGGACAACTCAGCCCCTGTGGCTTTTAAAGGATTGCTAGTAGGGTGGCAGGACTGGTCCAGTGTCCCCAAAGGTTATACTGACTCAAGGTAACCACACTGGGGCTTGCACAGGCTGGACTTTCTCAGGTTAGTAATGATGCCTTTGTCCCCACCTGGGAACCAGCCTGCAAGTTCCTTCCCAGTCTCCACACTAGCCTGGCCTTCACAAGGATGTGGGAAGGAGAATTTGAAATGAAATTGAGGGCCTCCTCCTGTTACTGACTGCTGAGTAGGAAAGGATTAGTGGGAAGGAAAGTCCCCAATTTTGCCACCATGGAGATCCATTCTTTGAGGAGAGCGTTATCATTTGGCCTACTCAAAACACATTTATCAAGTGGGTGTAAAGGCCCTCAGAGGTCTGCAGATGCCACTCTGTCGAGCATTCGGATTAAAGTTGAAGACTGTCACTTCAGTTGTTCCCTTGATACTAATGTTGTAAAAAATAATCTCAAATGTAAACTTTTGAAAGATCATACCAGCACTAAATTATAAGGTGAGCATCAGCAATATGAGGATCATGAGGACCTAGGAAAAGTTATCTTAAAAACCCCAGAGACTTTATTGTACAGATTTAGGAATCCTAGTGGAGAGGATAGTACAGAGTTCTGTGACTCAGTCAGACTGGGTCTCTCATCCTGGCTCTGGACTTAAAAAAAGAGATGTTCGATCTTAGCCAGGTAATGTTACTTAATATCTTAAATTTAAAGATGACAGTAATCCTGCTTACACAATTTAGTTCTTATTAGAAAGACATAGCGTCGTTCCAGTGTCATTTGTCATGTAGTGTTTTACACATACAGATCAATATGTGTTCCATTTATACCACACTTCCCCCCTTTCACATTATGAAGATGTGGATATCTTACTGCTGTATAATTCTGTATGTGTATGTGTGTGTGTTTGTGTGTGTGTTTGTGTGTGTAATCTAACACTTAGTAACGAACTATAGTAAGAGCTAAATGGTCAATTAAATATTATCCTTAAGAAATTATTAATATGGTCAGAAAATAGGCATATAAGTACAAATACAATACACTGTGATAAAGACCATAGTATAAATATGCACACTTAGAAAAAGATATGTGACAATATTTGAAGATTATTTTCCCTGATACTCTTAAAGAAATTCTCAAAATTTTTGCCCAAGAAACATTCTTGGTGAATATTCAGTTAATGATAATAGTGATGATGATGATGATGATGATGATAAAAATAAACTTGATGATGATGACAATAATGATGAAGATAGTTTGCATTTATTTCCTACTTGCTATGTTGTAGGAACTTAATTTGCATATATTACTGGATCCTCAAAACGCTCTCGTGAAGTAGAAACATAATTTCCGTGTTGCAGAAAATCTCCAAGTTACACAGATAACATGGGGGAAATCTGAGCCTTGACCAGATTCTTTTAAACTCAAAAACCACTATGCTGACTATAACACATGCTCTTTCCATAAAGTAATTAGTGAATGGTGATTAGGTTCTATAGGGACTATAATTTATTTGAGTTAAAATAAGCTTTTGTGGGTGTATTATGCACATTTGCCTACCCCATTCCATTTATTCATTTTCTGAATTTATAATCCCAGATGGATTTTGGAAAACACTGGACTATGTACCTGATCTTGGTTCCCTGATATGGAGCACTTGGTTCACATGCAGCAAGCTAGAGTGACATGTGTGAGTGGTAGTGTGGGCTCAGGCACAGATGAGAATATGACAACCCAAGACTTAACAAATCCAGCCACAACCAAGGATAGAGACCCTGTCTGGCAGATCACACAAAGGGCTGATCCCTTTCAGGCTGAATTTGGCCCTGAGAGACTTTACAATTGGAGCTGCTGCATGAAGAAACTAAAAATGAAGCCTGTGATGGGAAAGACCAAGAACCAGCAAAAAGATCCATTACAGAGATAAACACAATTGTAAATTTTATGTTTATTATAATTTTGTCTGGTATTGACTCTTATTAAAACACTGCATTATTCTTCATAAATTTACTTATTTTGTTAAGGATCCTGTGTGTAGTCTCCATAACTTATTTTCACAACCATATGAACAAACCATAGTTTATGTAAACATTGTATTGGTGACCTTTGTGGAAGTTTTTAATTTTGGACTATTAAAAATTTGCTTTATGAATGTTCTGAACATATGCACTCTCTAATGTATATAAGTAAGATTTTATCTTCAGAACAGGAAGGATAGAGATGTACGGTATTCACATCCTCAACATTATTTATTAACATCAAGCTTTTCCTCTCTGTATTGTTTGAACCAGGGCCTCTTCCACCAGTGGTACGTAAGATTCTCAATTACTTCATATCCTGCCCAGCTGAGATATTGTCAACATGATTCTTCTTCATTCTGTAAAATGACTTATGATCATGGTCTTAGCTTTACCTATTCATCCTTTATATGTTTATTTGCCATATATATGTCATGCTATATTAATGTATATTCACAAATTTTGTCCACTTTTCTATTATGTTGTCTTTAATTATTGATTTATAGAATTTTAGTTATATATTCTGAATACCAGTCCTTTCCTAGCCTAAATTTTATAAACTTTTCTCTCAACCTGTGACTTCTCTGTTCTCTCTTATATGGAAGCACTTGATGAATAGAAGCTTAAAAACAGTGTAAATATTTGCATTTCTTTCTTTCTTTTCTTTTTTGGATAATGGCTACTAAGAAATCCTCTACACCAAGTTCAAGATCATATTCTTCTAGAATTCATTTGAAAATGCTAAAGTGCGCCTTTTGTAAAGAGTATCCTAAAAAAACAGAGAGAATGTTTGAGGTAACGATAAAAGTTTTGTATTTTCCCATATAAATAAGTGATTTCACCAGCAGCATATATTGGAAGATCTTTCTTTCTCTCACTATTCTGAAATGTCATCACTATCATCAATCAAGTTTGCATAGTGTGGGTTGATTCTTTAAATTGTCTATTCTGTTGTCTCTTTGACCTATTTTTTTACCAATAATTCATCTTATATGTTATAAAATGTCTTAATACACAAGTCCCTTCATCTGATTCTTTTTAAGAAATGCCTTTTAATTTTGGCCCTTTTCTTATTCATATTAATTTTATAATCTGCTTGCTTAATTTCATAGAAAACTATTTTGAAAATATTTTGTAATTAGATTGAATTTATACATTAATTTGAGTAAGACTGACATTTTAAAATGTTGAAACTTTCTATTAATGACCGTGGTATATCTCTACATTTATGTAGATTTTCTTTGTGTCCAATGTTTAAGTTTTAAGTGTCGCCTTATAAAGGTCTTCTATTTCTTTCATTTTTTTTTCCCACATAGCTTATTTTTAATCTTTTTTTTTAAGTTACATTTTCTGCATCATAGACATGTAAATTATTTTAATATTTCTGTGTGAATTATCTTATTGATTATGAACTAAGAACATTATTGCTTATAGATTTTCTATCCTTATACAGTTTTTTAAAATATCTTATCACTAGGGCTTCTAGTAGAGGAACAAAAGTTGTAAAGAGAGAGAGAGAGAGAGAGATAACACAAGAGAGAGAATATGACATGAATAAGTGGTAACTGAACATTTTCAACTCAGTTCCAATTTTTAAAGAGAATAAGTTTGATGTCTTTTTTTTTTTTTTACATTTACTTTATCATTTTAAGACATCCCTTCCTTCATTTGACTTTTGGGTTTTATCATAAATGCATATTAAGTTTTACCCATGTCAGTTGATGTTCCATGGCCATGTTCATAGTTTTTCTTGTTTAATATATGGTGTATTTTTCAACTCCATGTTACTATAATGAAATACCTGAGACAATTAATTTATAAAGAGAAAAGGTTTGTTTTAGCTCAGGTTTCTGGAGATTCTATTCAAGCTCCATTCATTAGGCCTGTGGTGAGGGGCAACAAACTAATTCTATCTCACCAGTGAGGAAGGAGAGAGAGAGAGAGAGAGAGAGAGAGGATAGCAGGGGTTCCACAATTCCCCTCAGGGCTTTGCCCCAATGATCTAAGAACCTCCCAAAGGCTCCAACTGCTAAAGATCTATAGCATCTCCTAATAGTGCCACCCTGAGCATTTCACACATGGGCCTTTGGAAAACACCACCCACAGTGTATGGTAAATTTCATTAATAGAATTTGTAATCGAATAAGACCTGCATCAGTGAGATAAACACTGCTGCATCATGGTGCGTTACTTGCTTTGTCAGTGTATAATTTGGAGATTACTCTAAGTGAATCCCTGAGTGAGATCAGCCTGTGATACTCCTCCCGCTGGCTCCTCCCTGTCTGTCTGATTTTCATAATGAAGTAAGCATGGCTAAATAAACTTACATCAGTAATTTCCATGCTCCCTTTTTGTTTTCATATTTTAAAGACATTAGCATCATCTATTTCTCAAACCTGATTACAAAACTTTGAGACTTGGTCGACACTCCATCAGAAGATTTTAAACTAGTGATGCTCTTTTTTAATAATGGAAATCAATCAGTAATTCTTTCCACCTTCCTGAACCAGCTTTGCTGAGTTCAAATTGGGTTATAAATGACCAGTTACCTTAAATTTTTAATTTTTAAAAATATTATATTAAAACTTTTAAAAATATAAATGTTTATAATATACTTCTGTTCTCTCTTAATTTCTAAATGTATTTTAACTATATTTCATTTTAAGTTCTGACATGGGTCATTCATTTTTCTTTCTGTCCCTTCCTTTGCTAAGCAATCCTTAAAGTTTGTCTGCTTTATCAGCCTTTTCAAAGAATGTGAGTGAACTATGTAAGTACCCATCATTGTATCACATATTTACTCAATTCATTAATTTTAATTTTTGTGAAGTTTTATTCTGTAGCTTTATGCCTAATTTCTAATAGACATTCAGCTTTTTCTCTTTTATAATAATGAACATTTCAATTAACAAATTTCTTATAAGTTAACTTTTTCATCACAACTCAATTATTAATGTAAAGTATTTTCATTATCATTTAGTTCTCAGAATTTTTACATTTTTATTTTGATACTTGTCTTTTGCCCAACAGTTACATGAAAATATATATTATCCAACTTCTAATATTTTATTGGCATTTTAAAGTTAAATTTATTATGTTTTTATTTGATATTAGAAGAGAGTCTGCATGATATTGACTTTTTGAGGTTTGGTAAAGCCATGCTTCATGGCTTCATAGATAGCTAAACCCTTGACAACAAATGCATACTCTCACATTGTAAGATTCAGGATTCTATATATGGTTAATACATCAAAACGGACAAGTCCTCTATGTTTTACTAATTTACTATACTTGATTTAACAATTACTGAATGATCTGTGTTATTCAGTCTCAATATGATGCTGTCTTTTTAATTGGCCCTTTGAATACTGTGAATTTTTATTTATGTTATGACACTATAAGGTTTTTATAAGTCTGAAATTGTCATACAATTCAGTTAAGCTGCAACTTCCACTTATGACTCTTATGACTATTTCTAGAAATGTCTTCTTTCTTTAATATCAATTAGAACTATACTTTATTTTAGTTAATAAATGCCTGGAAATTTTTCAGCAATTTTCCACTTAAGCTTTCTGTTTCACTTTGATTTAAGTATATCTTTTATAAGCAGTATATAATTGGATGCTATTTTATTTGTCTAGCATGACAACTTTTATCTTTTAATTATCAAGACTATTTTATATTTGAGAGAATTATTACTATGTTGGAGTTTTTCTAGCATCAATATTTTGTGTTTGCTTTGTCCTACTTTTAGATGTTTATTTTATTCTTTCCTGACTTTTTTAGGATTCATTTTTTTTCTTATTCCATTTATCCTTCTATATATTTGGAAGTTATCTTAGGTATTTCAAATCTACTAGTGCCTCTTCTGGATATTTTTAACAGATTTACTAAGTTAATCCTTATCTTTAATAAGGTATCTTAAGAACATAAGAATCTTAGTGAATTATTTTAGCAAATCACCCCAAAGTTATAATACCTTTGTCCAGAAACTTCATTCTATCTTCTATCTCCACCAATTATATGTTCTTCTTATTGATTGATATCATTGAAGTTAGTTTAGATTTACTCTTTTTCTTGTTGTTTTCTTCCCTTATCTTTTTTTTTTTTTTTTTTTTTCATCTTAAGGCTGGAATCATTTTCCTTCTTGAAATAGGCCTTTAGGAATTCCTTTTGTGAGAGCCTGTTGGTCATAAATTCTTTCCTTCTTTCTTTCTTTCTTTCTTTCTTTCTTTCTTTCTTTCTTTCTTCCTTTCTTTGTTTTTGGTGGGGTGTGGGTGTTGTTTTAGAATTGTTGTCTTTTCTGCGTTTTGATGAATTGGATTTACAAGTTCACAGTTCTAAAATGGTGACTGCTTTTCCTCACAATGTTAAAATTATTATGTGACCTTATTGTACTGTCAAGTCAATATAACATTTAAGCAATATGTTTTTGTTTTTGTTTTGTCTTGTGGCTTTGTTCAGATCTTAGATCCTAAATGGTTACTATAGAATAACTGGATGTGGATTTTCAAATGCCTTCCATTTTACAGGATATCTGGACCCTGAACATGAGAGCTCTGGATCCTGAATATAAAAACTCTGTGCAAAGGATTGAGGTTTTTTTCCTTTTACTGAAAGACATAGGGATGCTGGCTTCCTGCAATGGACTTTCCATTCCAATGAAGCAGCAACATGGATATCATCCCAATCTGGATTTACAATGCTCTCTGATCTGTGGTTTGATAACCATTGTTTCAGGTGAGTTCTAAATCACTGTGACTTCAAATATTTCTACTCTGTGCTTTATTGTATCCTCCTGGAAATCTGATTAAATCTGCGGTAGGCATTATTATTTTCTTCTCTGTATCTCTCAGTCTCTCTTCGGTTCTCTCTGCCACATTCTGGGTTATTTTACTAGAGTTAACTTTAGCTCACTTATTCTCTTTTTAGTTAAATAAAGGCTGTTTTTTATAAACTATGTTGGGGTTTAAATATCAAGTATAAATTTATTCATAGACACTTGTTTGGCTTTTACTAAAATACCTGGTCATTTTTATAATACTATCGTTATTCCTGTTTGTCTTACTTCTTCATTTAAAAATATCTACTCACGTTTCTTGGGTCCTTATTTTTGGAAATTGTATGAGATCTAGGTTTGAAGAAGTTTCTGTAGAAGTTATTTGCATTCATTCTTGCTTGAATTCTGGAGGAATTATCAAACCAGGACCACTATACATTATTTCCTCTGTGTGAGTGTTTCAGCAAATTGGAAAATAAGAATTTAAGCTTGGTAATGAACTTTGCCTGCTTTATGCAAGCACATATTCTCTGAAGACTTCTTTCCTCTCCATAATAATTATGGTGAAAGACATTACTTATCTTCTGCTTTTGCAGGTAGACATTCTTCCTTGTCCCTCATTTCCCCCTGTGTATAGGGGATTGTAACTATATGCAGAGGTCTCTTCTCCAGTTCCCATCTTGAGCAGACTCTATCTTTTTCCTTTCCCCCATCTATATGATCACCGAGGGGCAAAGCTCCAGATGACTGTGCTAGCCTAATGCACCAAGGCAGCCATTAGTTTCCTTGCCACGTAATCATTCTGGATTTGCTTCTGTAAGGGATTTTAACTTCTGAGGTTTTCTCCAGTTTTTTTGTGCTGTTAGCTATATACTGAGATGAAGTTTTAAAACAAAATTTTATGAATGCCTTCAGGCATTTTTATAGGTCAGATTTTCATATTGCTGGACAAGAAAGCCAGCCCACAGTCATCATTACTTCATTACTGGCTATGAAATTTTAGCATAAATATATGCAAATAGAACACATGAGATAAAATTTATTCTGTTTGTTATGGGTTGAGAGGCTTCACCCTCTACTTGCTCCTCACCATCATCCATGTAACATTTGAGGAAGCTAGCAGAAGTTGTCAAAGTAGAACAATAGAAAAGATTCATGGGGAACACTTTCAAATTCCTAAAAATCATGTTGTAAAGAAACAACAGGAAAATATTCAACTGGCAGGTGTGGGTTTCCTATCCTTATTTGAGAAGAATATCATGAACCTACTATGCTTCTGGACCATCACACTATAGATCTGGATAGAAGAAAAGCAGATGTTAGTCAATCTTGTCTGCTAGTTTCAGGGCAGAAACCAGTTGCACTTTAAGAAGGAATAATTTACAGGATATCTGGACCCTGAAAAAAAGTGCTGTGCAAAGTATTGAGGCACTTTTTCTTCTCCTAAAAGACGTATGGATACCTGCTTCCTGTAATTTCAATAGCTTTCCTTTCCAATGAAACAACAACACTGATATCAAGATTTACCTGCATTTTATACCCATCAAATCAATAAAAAAAAGATGAGGGTAAAAATTCTGCTGCTTCTGTGGAATGAGAATGAACCATGTTTTACAGTAATGCCAATAAGATGAGCAGAAGAGAAAATGCTGAGAGTTTTTATTTAGGAGCTCTATCCTAAATGGGGTGTGCATAAGATATCAAGTATTAAGATGTGCTGAAGTTATAAGAAAATCATGTTGGTAGGAGAGACAGAAAGAGTCTTTTACTCCCAGGGAAGTAAGCTATTTCATGCATGTGGTACAGTCAGGGGTAGTTTGATGTGCTTCGTACAGTGTTGTTCATTTTAAACAGCAAAAATAAAACTAGTATCATTTAGGAGACCACTGACACCTCTGGGATTATTTTAAACTGTCTTAATGAGAATCAAGTAAGAACCGGATAATTAAAATGTGCTGGTTATGGTGATGCTCTCCAGAAGAATGGATTGAGGACTCCAACAAGAATGTCCAAGGAACAAAGTTGGAATTTGCCACCTTTTTTCTGTCAGAGCCCGCTGTTTCCCTTTGTTTGGGTCCTTGGACAGTGACACTGCCCAATGTTTCTCCTCTGTTGCTGAAATTGTCTTTGCGTGCTAGCACATCCCTCCTTCCTTCTTTTTCATTGCCCTCCCTTTTTTATTATCTGTTTCTCAATTTAAGCAATGACTTGGGAATTCCACTACAGTGATAGGTAATTTAAAAAGCTGAATTCCAAGTGATTAATTTCAGAACAGAAATTAAATAATGTAGAAAACAGATTTATTATAGGAGTTTAAAAATCATAGAAAATTTTCTGATAAACCACATTAATGTGAAGAATAAAACAATTCTAGAAACTTTTAATATATTTACTCACTTTTAAAATTTATTTTATTGATGACTATGGATGACTGAGCTAGGAGGGGTCCCAGCCAAGAACCACTGACCCTGCCTGTTTTTTCTCTCCTCCATTTCTGGAGTTCAAGTCTATAAACATTCTAGAGACTGCCTTTCTTCTGAGCCTCCTGGCATGGCCATAGATGTGCTGTGTCTAGTTGTCTGACTGTGCGCCTGCTGAGGGGTGGGAGTCCCTGGCCACATCTGGTGCTTGTGAACACCTCAATTTTGCCTCCCTCCTTTGGGTCTTCCCCCCTTTTCTTGCCAGGGCTCTTCCTTGATCTTGACCTCTATGTTCTTGTCCTGGGTTGACTTGAAAGTCAATAGAAAAACAAACAAATAAAGGAAACGTCAGCTGGAAAATACAGACATCCACAGGGTATCATCAAATTCTATCAGAATAGCAAAGCTCCGCACTGTCTGTCTCACAGCGTTAGATTCTGTGTGACAATTATCATTATCTCAACTTGCATTTTCATTTGCTGGGTCGTTTATGGTCTGTGAAATCCTGCTAGAATGGAAACTCCATGCAAGCTGGAGCTTTATCTCTTTTCTTCACCCTCTGGAATAGCTATGCCAATAATAGAGCCCATCACAGGGCGTGTGATCAAAGATCTTTGTTGAATAAATGAATGGCTGGGGGAAGGTGGATGGGAGCCAGGAATTCACTTTAAATAACTCCATGAAAGATGAGAGACTTGGCAGTGTTGCTGAATTGAGCTGCCAGTGGAAGATCCCAAACCGTGTTCTGGCCAGTTGATGCAATTTTATTTGGAAATTAGTAAATGTATATATTTTTAAATGTTGTTTCTGTCACTTATCTCTGAAAATATGTGAATAATTAGGCAGAAAATGAAAGGTGACTGCCTTTACTGTAATGATCTTAGGCTCTGTAGATGTGGTTCATGGCAATAATAAAGAGGATAGATATATTTCTTACCTTTTTAAAATCACATTTGAGTAATTGGCATTCAGACTACATCACTAAGTAGAAAAGTAGAAAAAAAAAGTTGAAAAAATGAAAAGTCAAAGTATATATACACACATGAGTGATACCTTTTAATCTGCGTTTTTCACCTATTGTTCTTTCAATGTTAAGGTTTAGAACTGCATATGCCTTGCTGCTTTAAATAGGGTAATAACAATAATCATAGTAATATTTAAGTGCATAATTCACATTTCACATATATAAATTTATACTGAAGAGTGTGTACCCATTTTATAGGAAAGGTAGTAGATTAAGGTAGGCTCACGACCATCACATCCTGCAAAGAAGTCCACCTGCCACATGCTTTCATTCTAAAGTCTCCTGATAGAAAAATGAAGATGCAGGATTCAAGAACATTAGGGAATAAGATATTCATAAATCTTATGCCCGTCTAAATAATCATTAATACAGGGGCTGTGAATCTGAAGAAAATTGTTAAAGAATGTTTTTTGAAAACAACATTCCCTAACACAAAATTATAACAAAATGAAAGCAAAATCCAAATGATTTAACAAACATGGGATGGTACTAAATGCAGGAGAGAGAGATGAGAACAAGCTAAGAATTTTGCCTTGGTTTACAGAGGAATTGAAATACTTTTAAATGAGAAATGTGTGCATAGGGTTTCTAAGACTGCTATAACAAATTGCCACAAATTGAATGGTTTAAAATGAACATTAATTTTGTATATGAAAAGAAGAACGTATGATCTCCAAACAACTGGAAGAATTTAAACTGGCAAAAGGAATATTCCATCAATTCTACAAAATGGGGGAAACTTTCAAGAAATCCAAAAAGAACATAGAAAAGCAAGCAAAATAAGAAGGCTGATACCAACTAAGGTAAAATGCAGAGATTCAAAGAAAGCAAAATGACAATTTAAGACAAATTCTGACAACGTGTTTTTCAAGACGAAGCTAAGATAAATGACAAGGAAATACCAGAAATGAAGTGATGGAAAGAGATATGACAGTCGCATTTTAACAAAAATGAGTAGTTGCAACATTGTTTGCAGATTGGCCAGAGACTATTTTAAAAATATACATCAGAGATGTCATTCTTGGGTTTGGAGTTCTCTAACGGTTTCTAGCTGCATTGTGAATAAGATGCCAGTTCCTTCAATGACCTACAAAGTCACAAATCATCTTCTTGGTACCTGACTAGTTTTATACCTTGTCGCCTTCTCTCCAGATTTCCCTTACATTCTATGTTCTTAGTCTACTGAGATTTTTGCTCCCCGAACTTGTCTGCACACTTGCTCTTCTCTCTGCCAAAAATGATCTTTCTCTGGCATTCCCTCTGACTTAGTTTCCTATTCATCATCCAGATCTGAGGTCACAGATCACTTCTTTAGAGACATCTTTCCCACATTATCTGATGCAATCCAGCCCTTTGTCTTAACTACTTCCTTCCCAATGTTTCAGCTACTTCTATTTGTTAACGTCATATACAGTTGCTCACAAAGTCATAATTCTGCACCATTATGCCCTATCAAATGAATACCTCTTTTCTCCCTGTGGTACCACACTAACCTGTGCTCCAGAAATGTGGGAAACCTTGTCCAGATTGGCACCTAGAAGATCAGTATAGTTTAGGTGTTAAAGTAAGTGAGTGATAGTAATCAGAGCATGCATTTCTAGAGAATCTAAATATATGTATGCATATGTTGATACTAGAAAGCAGTTGTAACATTGCTGACTTTCCTTCAGTTATACCGTTAAAACTCACCAACAGTGTTATGCTGCGTACTCCTCCATTTGCCCTATGTGGTACCCTTCTACCAAATGCTCGATGCCTTGGACCACGTTCAAGGGCACTCTTATTTTCTGACTTCCATTAGAAATGGAAGGAGAGATTGGCAATGATTCTAGCCTGGGGGTAAAACCCTCTCCTATGTGGTCTCCTTACACCCTGTCCTTACCTTTGTAAATAGTTCTTTTATTAAATTCTGCTCAAATTAGTTCAAATGTGCCATTTGTTTCTTGCTGGGACACTGACTAATACACACGTATTTCCTTTGAGCATTTTCAAATGCCAAGAGTATATACTTCATTTTGTTTCCCCTACAATTATTAATTGAGTGTCTACACGTGTCAGGCACAGTGATAGACCATGGGGACACCACCGTGAACAAAGTAGATGAAAATCCTTGCCTGAGAAGCTGACATGCTAGTTGTGGATGGCAGGGAACAGGAAATATGCAGAATCATATGAGGCCAAGCTGTGAGAATTATGAAGGAAATAAATGAGGAAAGAGGGAAACCAGTGTTGGGGGTGGATTTAAAGTGGGTGTTCAGGGAAGGCTCTACAGAGAAGTTTATGTTTCGATAAAGACACAAGAGATTTAAGAAGCCCATCATGAAGCTTTCTGGGAAAAGAGCAGGCAAAGCAGAGAGAGTTGCAAGAGCCAGTGGGTGGCCCAAGACAGAAGTAGCCACAAGGAGAACAGAATGATGGGGCAGAGTGGAGTGGATCACACGGAAGAGGGGAGGAGCGGGGACCCTTAGGACCTGAAGGGCCACCTTAGGACTGTGGATTTTACTTGGGGAATTGGAGGCTGTGCCACAATCTAGCTTACATCTTAAATAGGTTTTCATATTTGTTTGTTTGGTAGTTTGTATGTGTTTTAGAACAAAGGTGAGCAAACAATGGTCTAAGTAAAATTTATTTAGAAAGTAATGGCAATAATCTAGGCAAATTAAAATGATGGCTAAAACCAAATGAGGACAAACAGGATGGAATAGGTTTAAGATCCACACTGAAGGTAAAATCAATATGATATTCTGAGAGGTTCACTTACTCAAAACATGTATTAAATGCCTGCTCAGTATTAGGCATTATATTGTTCACTTAGGATAGGATAGTGAACAAAACAAAGACCCCCCAACCTCATAGAACCTGAAACACAGTGACAATGTTCAGGCAGACATTGAAGAACAACAGCAGTAACAACGAAACCTAAATAAATTAGACTACAAAAGATGTTATAAGTTGCTATATACTGTGAAAAAATAGATTACAAAAAGAAAAAGAGCAACAGAGGTAAGTTAAAGTAATGAATGGTCTTAAAAACAGCATATTACAGTGACACAGCCACTTCAATGTTTATAGCAGCACAATTCACAATAGCTAGGTTATGGAACCAACCTAGATGCCCATCAGTAGATGAGTGGATAAAGAAAATATGGTATATATACAAAATGGAATTTTACTCAGCAATAAGAGAGAATAAAATAATGGCATTTGCAGGCAAATGGATGAAGTTGGAGAATATAATGCTAAGTGAAATTAGTCAATCTCAAAAATCCAAGTACCGAATGTTTTCTCTGATATAAGGAGGCTGGTTCACAGAGTTGTTGGAAGGGGGTACATAGGATCAGAGGAACACTAGAATGGTCAACGGAAAGGGAGGGGAGGGAGGGAGTAAGGGGGAGGTTGGAAAAAAATTGGTGGTTGAATGAGATGGATATCATTATCCTAAATGCATGATTGAAGATCTGAATGGTACTTATATACTTTGTATACAAGCAGTTGTATGTAAAAAGATACTATACTTGTGCATGATGAATAAGTAAATAAATAATAAAAAAATTTAAAAAAATTAAAAAAATAAACAAGACAAAAAAAAAAAAAAAAAAAAAGTAATGAATGGTCAGGATGCACCTGAGTAGATGAAGATGATGATGTTTGAGAGAAAAGAGGAGATCAGCCAGTAAGGTATTTGGGGAAAGAGTTCTCTAGGAGAACAGCTACAGTAAAGGCCACAGAGTAGATATGCACCTGAAAGCCCCAAGAAGACTGGAGAGGCTGGAACAGAATCAGTAATGGACTGGTATCAGGAGAGGACCTGAGGGAGGTCAAGGCCATATCAGGCTTCATAAGCCATTGAAAGACTTGAGCTTATACCAAGTGCAATGAAAGCCACTGCAGGGTTTTGTGCAGAGGAGTGATAAGCTCTGCCCATGGCTTCAAGAGCAGGACTCAAGTTATAGTATTGCAAACAGGTCCTGGATGGTAAAATTAGGAGGAAAGAGACCTGCTATGAGGTGGATGTGTGAAACAGATAGGCCTCCAGATGAAGTGGTCATTTTAACATGTGGAAAGCCTGGAAGGAAAGTAGATTAGACACAGGATGGGAGGAAGATCAGCAACTCAGCGTAGGGTATGATAAAATTGAATTACCTATTAGAGATTCATGCCTCACTTATTTTTTCCCATGTGTGGGACTTCTGGTCTCTGTCATTTCATAGTAGTATGGTATGTGACAGATGATTTTGGAAAAAGCACCTGGATTGCTCAACTTAGCCAGCCAGTTTTTTCTCTTATTTGGAAAGCCAGTTTAGCTACAGAAAGAAAAAAATTCTCTAATATTTTGTAATGCGTGTTTTAAAGAGTTAAACGCCCTCTGGGGTGTCTATGTCTGTTCAACAATTGTGTTTGACAATGTGAGTAAACTTCAGTCTTTGGCGAAGCTTTAGCAAGTCCTATTTGCTGCAGGTCCATAATATTTTCTTTAAAGAGCCTGATACAGAATGAATAGTGATGATTTGAATGTCCATATGATTGTCCCAATGTCAATTTGTCAATCTTTTTGAAACTTGAGATGGTGGAAGAATGGTATTATTCCTCTTCTTCCACCTCAAGATTTTTAAAACGAATATAGAGTAAATTTTACCTGAAGATTATTATTAAGAGGCAACCTTCACATTCGAGTCTTCTGAATTTTGAAGGTAAAATTGAATTTGACCTTTAACTAAAGATCAATTCCACTGGGTAACCAATTTGGACTGATTCCACTGGAGATCACCTAAGAGTATTCTGGCATTGTAAATGGCCATTAAAAGCCATCAGCGCTATAATTCTTTTAGAAACAGATAGTTATGTGAGAGTCATATGATGGTTATTGCTTTATGATTTAGATATTATTTAATGAATAGTTGGAAATATCTATCAAGTCTAACTTGACAAAAGAGGGACAGAGAGGACCTCTATCTCAGCCAAGCCTACTTGGGGAAAATGTTATAATTTCTGAAACCATACCCTTCAAACTGACAATATTAGCACATTTACAACTTTCTTTTAAAATTATCAAAATGCTTTGCAATTCTTTACCTCAGTCTTAGGCCTAACTAGAGGCAAAGCTGCACATAATTAGAACTTCCCATCACCCCCATTAGAGGTCATTCTAGGTCATGGGTTTTTGTCTTTCTTGTCCCATGGACCATTTTGACAGTATTTTGAAACCTTTTCAAAATACTAGTTCTATATACATGGAAACCCATGGTAAAAGTCACTGAAATAATTTTCTTTCTTTCAAGCTTATCCATCTTTCTCATTTTGCTTAAATGTGGCTTTTTTTCTTCAATAAAGAATAACATTATTGTATTAGTAACTAAACCATTGACCTATCAAATGTTTACTTATAAAAAAAATGTTGCTTTAAAGTGGCATAAAAGTTACTTTAGTTGTGGACATCTCATGGCTAGTATAAACAAATAACTCTTTGTTAGTTTGTTTGAATTTGTTTATGGTCTTATTGACTTGAGATCTATAGAGTAAATACTTCTGGTAGTTTATAATTTAAATGGAACTTTTTTTAAAAATTTCTCTCCAAATACGTGTACATCTGTGTTTATTTATTTATTTAACCAGTGTTCCTTGAACAGTGGGCCTAGGCAGTATTCAAAATGTTAGAGATTTAATCCTGAATGATAAAAGTAAAGAAAAGAGAAAGTAAAGGAGGAAGGAAAGAAAGGAGGGAGAAAAGGAAGAGAAGAGAAAGAAATATAATGTTTAAACACCATGAGGATATAAAAAGTAATAGGAGCTGAAAATCAATGAATAATTTTTCTTCCTTTCAAGTCCACCCATTTTCTTGGTTTTCTTAAATTTGGCATTTTTTTTTCCCAATAATAGCATTATGTTAGTAACTTACTATTGGTCTATCAAATTTCCATAGGTGATTCATAGATGGTCAGAAAAGGACTCACTGGCATTTTAGTGCAAAAATCAACATATGACCTGGAAAATAATGTATTGTTGATAAAAAGAAATTTGCTTGAACAAAACATTACATTCATGCAGAAGGGCAAGTGTTTTGTCTGAGACCAGAGGGAAGGAATTCCCTGTCTGCCATTCGCAATGAGGGCCATATAGATGTCACATACTAGAGTCCTGTCTGGCCAAATGGAAGCAGTGGCTGCCCCACTTCTGTTCTGGGGCAGCGGAAAGTGGGCAGGCCCCCAGAAGTGACTGCAGTAAATACATCTCTTGGTGGTTTCAGCTACATTCAAAGAACCTGCACAAATGTTACTTAGTCTTCCCTTCTGCCTAAGCACTGTATTCCAGAAAGTCAGAAGGTAGGGGCCCTGCTCCCTCTGAAACCAACAGGAAGGAGTTTTTCCTTGATTCTTCTGGCTTCTCATGATTTGCTGGCAATCCCCTGCGTTCCAGGGAAACTTCAGCATTTCAATATCTGCCTCTGTCACCAAGTGGCCTTCTCCCCTCAGGTGTCTGAGTCTTCTTACAAAATCAGTTGTCATGTAAAAAAAAAAAAAAAAAAAAAAGATCACCCTTAACCAACTCTTAACCAACTGCATCTGCAGTAACCTCATTTCCAAATAAGGTCACATTTTGAGGACTTCAACATCTATTTTGGAGGGGCACAATTCAACACAAAATAGTGGTTTCTAAAGTTCATACAAAAAGTTGAAGTTCGTAGCAACTGAACAGAATAGTAAAAGTCTAGACTAGGAATTTAGATTGCTACTTAATTAACATTTTGTATTATTATTTGATGTATTGTTGGTCAGTCATAGAAAGACTGCTCAAAGGTCTCATCCCATTTGCTCAGTCATAAAATGGTGGTATCTATTTTGCAGAACTGTTGTAAGAATGATGTAAACAAAATGAGGATACATAGAAACTCACATTCCCATTCAACTGTTGTTACAATTATTTTTAGCATCTAAAAACTAGTCACCAGCCTAAAGAGAGGTGCAATGCAAGTTGTCCAACCTTAGGAAAATATAGGGGTCCTGACTAAAAATTTCTACTTAAGATAAACAAAAAATTGATGTGCTTCTCTATATTGAGTTCAGAACTCCAAATTAAGATGTGTCCTGATATACTTCCACAGCAAGATGAATTGAGTCAAACCCATTAATAACAAAAATTTCAAGTATCATCAAAAGAAAAAAAATAGCCTCCTGGTTGACCTGAAAGATAATAGTCATTGTACTTGCCAAAGAGAGATCAGTATTTTCCAAAGAATTACTTGTCTTGCAGTTAATGCCATGGCCTATAATTAAGACCATACTTTTCAGCAATACCTGGGCTGGCTATTTATTATAAATTATGTTCACCCCAGTAGTCTATCAAATTAGCAAGGTCTTTCCTTTATAGCATCTATCACAACTTATACATTTAAATCTGTATTTTCTTCTTTGCTTATTTATTTCTCCACAGTAGGACTTAAGTGTCCACAAAACAGGAGCTATATCTCTAGTGTCTGATACACTGACTGACATACACAGGACTCAATAGTTGTCATGTAATGAATAAGTGGATTGGTGATTAATGGAGGGCTAAAAACACTATGACTCTCTCCAAATATTCTCATTTGAGAGACTTCAGAAAATACAACACAATAAACTGCATGTCCATTACATGGAGATGTTGGATAAATCCAGGGAACACTATTGGCAGAATATTTTTAAAATTTTGAACAGCAATTTTTTTTGATTATCAAATATGCCCATAATTTGTTCTTTCTCTTTTGTCCAAAGAAATGTGTGTAGATGGAATATCAAGAAGGCAGAAAAGCAAAACAAACTAACAACAATAGAGCAGAAGAAAGTGAAATGGAGTAAGAAATGTTAAATAGTATAAAGGTCAAAGTGAGAGGCAAATTAAGCCAAAGTCCAAAAAATATGAAAGGATAAACATGAGTTTATAAATAAGCTAGGTTTAAAAAAAAAAAAGTGTGACATTTCGCATTTCTACAGTTTGGCCCCAAGTTACATGTTCTACCTTATTTTTCATTAATGAGCTCAGTAAATAAATATCTCCAGTGAATCTCTGACTTATGGCACTTTTCTCTTCCCTTCCCTCTACCTGGAACACCTCCACATGCCTAACCTCAAGTGGACATCTTTATTCGTTGCTGAGAACCCACCAGTGTGCTGATTTCCCCCATTAGATCCTGCCCATTGTTACCTGCTGGAGAACTTGAGGCTCAGAGATAGAGGCAGTGAAGCTCACACATTAGTGACAATATATGCTAACATTTTGAATCAAGGGATCTGTTTAGTTACAGGGCACACAAAAATAATTGGGTGAAAAAATTCCTATTCAACCATGAAGTACAAAAAGGATAACATTAAGGAGATGATTTCTTTTTTTTGCTTTTAATTCTGAACATAATACCCACTAATGTGAATATGTGCCCATCAAGGGAAAATATACCCAGGAGTATCCCAGAAAGACTCAACAGTCTTTTTAATTTAGAAAAGTAGTATAGTTGCACAATGTCAAATCAATATTTATTGGTTATTAAAACATTTCTTTCAAGTTTGACATTTACAAAACTGCAACAAGAGTTTTAAAGCATGTTTCATCATTTAATTTATTTGGAGTTTTGAATAGGTTGTTTATAAACCATCAGAATTTGTCTTAAGAAGTACATCTAGTGACATACACTAATTCCATCTAAGACTTAGGGGAATACATCAAATTAAACAGGTTGGCAATGAGGGTATGTTTTTATTCTTTCATGTAATAGCTGGTTTCATAAATAGTTCAGCAATAACAGAAAATGTTCATAACTTGATATTAAAAAATATAGTTTCTCTGGAACATAAAAATAAAATAATTAGAGGGACTATTATAAGTAACAAAAGATTCCTGATAGTTTTGTTTTGAAGACATAAAGAAAACCATTTCAGGCTGGGGTTGTGGCTCAGTGGTAGAGTGTTTGCCTAGCATGTATGAGGCACTGGGTTTGATTCTCAGCACCACATAAAAATAAAATAAAGATATTGTGTCCACCTAAAACTAAAAAAATAAATATATTAAAAAAAAAATTTCATATAAATATTTCTGCATTCATATGGATTTTCCTAGATTGGAAAACACCTTCGAGGAGAAAAAAATATACATACACATTCATATTTGGACACAAATAGAGGACTGTATGTGTGTGTGTGTGTGTGTGTGTGTGTGTGTGTGTGTGTATACATAGCATCTATACAGATATAAATAAAGGAATACATACACGCATATAAATAGATGCTATTCAACTTGCAATGGACTTACATCCTGACAAACTCATCATAATTGAAATTTTATGAGTCAAAATGCACTTAATAACTCTAATCTATTGAACATTAAAGCTTAGAAACAGCACATTATAGAGTATTTTGTTGTTTCCTGTGCACTGATACATATTGTAAAGTTGAAAATTGTTAAGTCAAATCATTGTAAGTTGTAGACCACCTGTATAAAGATATGTATAGATAGATGAGCATAGATGTGTGTATAGTATATAAAAAGATCAAGCCAGTTATGGTGGTACACACTTGCAATCCCCGTGACTCAGGAGGCTGAGGCAGCAGGATCACAAGTTTGAGGCCAATTCATCAACTTAGCAAGATCCTGTCTAAAATAAATAAATAAATCAATAAACAGCATACATATCATATATACAGTGTAAAAATAGTATATAAGATTCAGTCCCTGTTGAAATATCTTTAATGCAGAAAAATGTTATTATTTCCTGATTTTCTACAGGTGGATCTTCCAGGGACTCATTTATCTTTTTGTTTATTTGATAAGACTTTATTGGCATCCCTTAATGTATGTTTTAAATAAAATGCAAAACAAAACAGGACCTAATTTGTATCTTTGATGAATATAAAGAATTACTGTGAGAAGGCATGTGTAAAATATGAATGCTACAATTATTTTGATAAAAAATGTGAATGAAATACCCAGAATGTAGTGAGGGTAGAATGAGAAAGAATTTATCTTGCAAGGGAAGGTCATAGTATGAGAAAATCTTGAAAGAGGACACTATTGGCTGAAGGGGCAGGAGGGCAAAGGCTCAGTGTTGATTGTAAAATTGCAAGGCTTTACCCATGGTTTGAATTGAAAATAAAACACTTAAAAATAAGTGAAACTAAGTGATTAAAAGCAAATCAGGATAGACTATATTACCAGGTAAGTGTACATGTTAGGTAAACAGAAGGTCATAATATTAATATCCAGTCAAATTAAGTTCAAAGCAAAAAGCATTGCATAAGACAGAAACAGCCATTTTATAGCAATAATGAGTATAATTCACAAAAATGCAAGTGTCAGAGGGCAAATAAAATTGGCTCAAAATACATAGAGAAAAAGTTAAAATGTAATATTAATGGGAGCCAATAGAACACTTAAAGTCTCTGACATATCTGGTGAGCAAAAGTTAGGATGTGAAAATTATGAATTTCCAATATATACTATACACTACACATTATTTGTTGTGTTAATTCTATATCATTTATTATCTATTTTAAGTGTAATGAAATTTTATTTTGTATAACACATTATAACAATTATAGATTGATACAGACATCCTATTCTACAAAGAGAAAATATACCTTGCTAGCATCACAGATCCTTTGCAAAAACTGAGCATAAAGATACCCCCTAATAAAAAGTCCAATACTATGTGACATGTCATATGATGATAATACAATGAACTTTATATTGATAAAAATATGTTTAAATTCTTGGAAAATAAACAAAATATCATAAATAGCTCTGAGGTCAATGTAGAAAATTAGTTTGTCATAACAACATGTAGAATAAAATATAAATGAGAGTGTCACATATCATGCTAATGTGATACACCCATTTATCCATCTAGAAGGACATTTGTAAACCTAAATGCACATTTTAAGCAGGGGAGTATGGTAAATGAGAAAAGTATTTGTCTCAAAACTTTATGATTAGGCAAAAGAAAAATGAGTTAAAGCAAAATAAAAGAATTAACAAATAGGAAATACAAGGAGGTAATGAGATTAAAAACAAAACAGAAAGTACCAGAATAGAAAAAAATATAAATATAAAAGACAATAGGAAAATGAGTAGTTAAACCTCACAATGTTAATTGAGAAAGAAAAGGAAATAATAGGAGGGGAGTCAAAACTATGCAGCATTGGGAACAAGAAAGGTTACATTTAATCACAGACAATGTTATTTTTAATGTAAAATCACTATCAAGAAAGAATTAAAAATGAAATGGGATAGAATATTTTTAAATGAAATAAATGAGTATATATATATGACATGAATATATATATGTACATATATGTGTGTGTGTATATATATATATATATATATATATATATATATATATATATAAATAACATGAAAGACATGAAAACCATATAAAACAACTGTAGGTACAAATTTTCATTGTCCACTTGAATGGATTTAGAAATACCTAGAGAAGTGGTAAATCCTTACTTTTGGGAATGTCTATATAGGAGTTTTCAAAGGAGATGGGCATGTGCTCTGGTAGACTGAATGGGGAACTGTCCATCCTCAGTGTGGAGGATACCATCAATCAGCAGGGGCCCAGATACAGCAAGAAGGCAGAGAAGATTTTCTTGTCTCTCCTGGAGTGGGCACACACTCTTCCCCTCTGCTTGGAGTACAGTTTCTCCAGCCCTTGGACTCCAAGACTCACACCAGTGGCCCTGTACATTCACAGACCTTTGGCCCTGGACTGAGAATTATGCCATTAGTTTTCTTGGTTCCAACACTTTTGGACTTGGACAGAACCACGCTTCCTGCTTCTCTGGGTTGGCAGCTTGTAGCTGGCCTGTTTGTGAAGCTTCTCAGCCTTCATCATCACATGAGCGAATTCTCCTAATAAATCCCCTTTCACATATCTATCCATCTGTACCTATGTGTTATTGGTTCTGTCTCTCTGGAGAACCATGACTAATAGAACAAATAACAATTATAAAACAAACCAACCAAAAATCATATCCCACAAATGGTACCAGGGATAGATGATTTAGATGTTCTTGTGGAAAAGTTAAGTAAAAAATCATTCTTTTGTTATTAAAACTCTTTGAGAACATAGACAATACTTTATGAAGCTGACAAAATATTGATCCAAAAACCTTCAAAAATAGCATATGAAAGTACATCATATAGCAACTATGTTTGGGATTATAGATTTTATGATCCTCAAGAAAATACTGCCAATTTGTGTCTAGTATTATTTTAAGAAAGCAATATAAGATGATGAAATGGACAGGTTCCAAAAACTTCAAGGGCGACTATTTATTACTTTATATTAATAGATGTATTTATATATTACAAGCAGCTTAAATGTATACATCAGTGTTCAAAGGAGAAACCATATGAGTATCTTAAAATTCACCCTCAGAAATTGTATTATTGGATAAAATTAAACATTTTGAATAGAGATTGATTTCTTATACATTAAAATATTTGTGTGTATGTGTGTGAAAAACTAATAGTGAAAAAGCAAAAGAGAAATGCAGGCACAAAGATTCACAAGGAAGAAACAAAATAATCATTGTGTATAGTAATATTATCTTTGTGGACAATTTACTAGATGAAATAAAATACAATTGCAAAAATGAAAATACTTTTAAAATTATTAGAATAATTGAGTGACTAAATACATCCATGCCTTATTTTTTTATTTCAGCGAGAATGCTTCACATTCAATATTTAAATATGTCAAATTACAGGCCTTCCCAAGAGGCTCTCATCCCTTCAATTTATTGCTAATAGCTCTCTCTGTTACTTCTTTCCCCCATTATTCCTTTATATTTATTAGAAGGATGCATTACAACCACAACCTTTTTTGCCTGATCTCATTCTTTCCCTCAGTTCTTAACCACAGCTGATTCCATCCTAGAGGAGGATTCCACTTTCTCTCTTAAATGGCAGCTGCTATTTCTATACCCTTTCCAAACTTCTCAAGGTGTGGATCCAGAGTCTGCCAGCTGTATCATGTTTCTTTCAACCCTTATGCCTTCACCTCATGAAGCCAAAACAAAGCAAGATAGAAATCTGCTTCAGTGAAGTGTGTGCCATGTGGCTGAGTCATTCTGTGCTCCCTCCCTGCTGTCACCCACACATATTTGCCCAACATGGCCACTTTCACTCCACTCCAAAATTAAAAATATCCCTGCTCCCATCCAGGGCCCACCTCTCAAGTTGTTTGTTGAGTCTCTTTGGGTTCTTCTGCTCAAAGGCTTTATCTTTTTTTTTTTTTAATAATTTTTAATGTGTACAACTCATAGTACATGAATTTAGCATCTTTTTACATACAACTGTTTGTATACAAAGTATATACGTACAATTCAGGTCTTCAATCATGCATTTAGGAAAATGAAATCCGTCTCATTCAACCACCTTTTCTTTTTTTTTTTTTTTTTTTCCTTTTCTCCCCCTCCCTCCCCCCTTGCTCCCCCCTTACCCTTCCTTCCCTTTGACCATTCTAGTGCTCCTCTAGTCCTCCTATGTACCCCCCCCCCAATCCAACAATACTACGAACTAGCCTCCTTATATCAGAGAAAACATTTGGTACTTGGATTTTTGAGACTGACTAACTTCACTTAGCATTATGTCTTCCAACTTCATCCATTTACCTGCAAATGCCATTAATTTATTTTCTTTTATTGCTGAGTAAAATTCCATTGTGCGTATATACCACATTTTCTTAATCCACTCATTTACTGAGGGACATCTAGGTTGGTTCCACAACCTAGCTATTGTGAATTGCACAGCTACAAACATTGAGACAGCTGTGTCACTGTAATATGCTGTTTTTAAGTCCTTTGGGAATAGACCCAGGAGTGGGATGGCTGGGTCATAAGGTGGCTCCATTCCCAGTTTTCCAAGAAATCTCCATACTGCTTTCCATAATGGTTGCACCATTTTGCAGTCCCACCAGCAATGTATGAGTGTGACAAAGGCTTTATCTTGTTACTTGTCCATTGATAATTGATCTACTGGAGGCAGACAGAGCTGGATTAGAAACTTGGCTCCTTGCTAATTCCACTGTTACCATATGCAGGTGACTAACACTCCTTAGGCTCGTTTTTCAACTGTAAAATGGGGATATAAAACATTTCTATTTCATAGTAGTGTGGTAAGAATTGAAAAAATAATACTTATAAAGATCATAGAAGAGTAAGCACAATAAAAGTATTTGACAAATAAATAATCCCTTGAGTCCTACGTATTTCAGATCCCCTGCTCTATTGCTTCTAATCAGCATTTTTTGCACACCTGCTTTGGAAAAAAAAAAAAAAAAAAAAAAAAAAAAAATATATATATATATATATATATATATATATATATATATCTCACCCCATCTTCTCTTTCATCACCAGTATATTTTCCTCTTCACATGCAGAGCCAAACATATCAGGAGAGTCTGCATTCTCTGTGCTTCTGTTTCTCCTTTTCACTCCACAACCTTCCAAAATTTGGATTCTGCTTCCCCAACTCTGCTGAACCTGCTCTTGTCAATGTCAGCGATGATGGCCTTGTAGTTAAATCCAATAAATAATTTCCAGGCCTTATCTACCTGAACACTTGGCAGGGTTTGACACTATTGACTGCTCCTTCTTTCTTAAAATGCCCTCTCCCTATGACTTATCTATTACTCTGCTCTCCTTACTCACCGCCTACTTCTCTGACTGCTTCATTTTTGTCTCTTTTGTGAGCCTCCCTTTCTCCTTGGCCTATCCTTTAATTATTGGCAATCTTCAAAACTCTGCCCTAAAACCTTTTAAGTTCCTATTTTAACAATTTTTTCTAGTGAATATTTTCTTTTTCAGGGTATCAGTTTCCTGCTATAACCTGATGGTCCCCACACTGTAAATCTCCAACTCAGATGAGGACATGTTGGGGGTCAGTGTTCAGGACAGGAAGTCTGAAGAAAGGAGGCCTATGCTGGAGGTTGGAATTCCTATTCTGCCACCCACTGGATGGGTATCTGATAGAGAAATTATTTAACACATCTAAACTTCAGATGAACTATTTGTAAAATGGTGTTGAAAATAGTGTAAGTAAACATGTATGCATTGCTTAAAATATTGGTGATAAGTAGAAAATATCTATTTCCGATTGAGTCTACCTATAGACCCGTCTCTTGAATTTTAAGCCTGTGTGTCTACTGGCTATTTGGTGCCACCATTTTATTATCCCAGAAAGCCCCAGGATTCATCATCTGAATATATTCTTCCAAGCCTCTTTCTTTTCATGTGTTTTGTAACTCATCCAGTGACAGTGCTATCCAATAAGAGCATTATTCCCACCACTTTACTCTTAATCTTTTTTATTTGCATATATTTGTAGTTATGTTACCCTTCCCATTTGTATTATTGTTTATTTCCTATTTCTTTGATCAATTATCCCAGAGATTTGTCTATTTTATCAAAGTATCCAAAGAACTAACATTTGTGGTTTTTAAAAATAATTATATAATTATTTTGTATTTTATTGAGTCTATTATCAGGATTATTATATTATTTTGTAGGCTGAGAATTTTGTCTTATATGTTTTAGTTGCACACTTATCTCATTAATAATCAACTCTTCTTTGTTAATGTAAGGACTTCACAAATTTCTACTAAGTGAGTTAATATGGAGTAGTTTTCTACTATTGCTATCATTCCATTGTAACAATTTTAGAATCCTGCAGGAGTTATTTAGAAGCATGTAAGAGTATGTGTGTGACATTTTTTTCTGCTATTAATAGCCTGTACTCAGAGGATATGGTCTTTATCTTGACTATATGACTATATTTTCAGATTTGTAGAAACCTATTATAAACAGTATGCAGCTTTGTAAATTTTGCAGAGGTTTAAGAATTTATACTCCTATTTTGGGATTTAAGCTTACCTCTCTCTCTCTCTCTCTCTCTCTATATATATATATATATATATATGTGTGTGTGTGTGTGTGTGTGTGTGTGTGTGTGTGTGTGTATGTGTGTATACATATATATGTATATATATAGAGAGAGATGTATATACATATATATGTATATATATATATAAACACTTGATTCATGACTTTCTTCACATTATCTTTATTTTTGCCAATCATCTTTTGAAGCTCATACATCAAGAATGAAGAAATGTATGTTAAATTTGCCACAAAAATGAAGTTAACTTTTCTCACTATTCTTATCAACATTTTACTTATTTGAGATCATTTTATCAGAAGCATAGAATTATAATACTCTTAGGTTAATCCTGGTAAGTTTAGCCTTTTATTGTTACATGATAACAATTTATATCTCTACACCTGTTTTTTAACTTTACCATGTTTTTCTTCTATTAAAAGAAATGTCTCAGCATTCTTTCACTTAAATTTGTTTTGTATATCTTTTCCATTATTTGACTCTAAGATTTTTCTGTCTTTAATTTTTAACCAAGTCACTATACATAGTCCCTTGTGACATGCTAAAGTACTAATTGATAATCAGTCTCTCATTTGATAAGCATAATTCATATAACTTTTGTGATTATGATTATGATGTATTTAAACTGTTTCTACCATCTTACTTTTTAATTCATATTTTTCTTTCTTTCACCATGCTTCCTAGTTTTGAAAAACTTAAAAGTTTTTTCCTGATTCCATTATTTTCTTTCTTCATATTTTGAATTTATAAATTCTTGAAATTTTTTATGATTCAAATTTAGTTTTAGTAAGTTGAAAATTAAATAATCTTAATTCTCTTTCACAATAATTTAAGAACAATTAACACTCATTAAATTAGATCGCTTACCTCCTGGCTCACACAACGTGTCTGAGCCGTGTGTGTGTGTGTGTGTGTGTGTGTGGCATGTGTGTGTGTGTTTAGTTTGATTTTCCTTCTTCCTTAAATATATTCCTTAGAATTTTCTTTACTTCACTTTTGTGCTAACTTCTCACCTTTGTTCATCTTCACATGGATTTATTTTTCACTTTTGTCTAAGATCAATTTTTCCTATGATAATGATTTAATAAGGAGACATTTGGGTCTGGTTACTATTTGATTTCTTCCAGGGATATTTTGTTTATTTATTTGTTCTTCATTTTTTGGCCATCTGTTTGTTCTCTTTGGCTACTCTTAAATTATTTACATATATTTTTTTTTAATTTTGGGGATTTAAAAATCATTATTTTCTACTTTTTAAATTGCAGATATTCTAATGTGGGACTCACTAAGATAAGGAAGAAAAGCAAGTCACTACAACAGTGTTCAGAGGCAAGTGGATCTGGAAATAGAATCCAGCATTTGTGTTCTGACTTTCCCTTCCTGGTTGTGTGAATTTGGGTAAATCACACAATATCCTCAATTCCCACATCCTCCTTTTTCAAGTGAGCACAACATCACCCACCTCCTATGGTTGTCCAGAGGCCAGAACAGCATTTAGAAACAATTAGCTCAAATCCTGGCTTAGAGAAGTGTCCAAGAGATTATACTTAGTCTAGAAAAGTGCACACATCAAACTACTAACTTGTGTCATCAGTGGGGATGTACAGACCTGTTAGAATTATCAGAGCTTCAGAAAGTAATCTAATAAATCAAATAAGCTAATAATCAAAATATTGTTGAACTTTACTGTCACTTAGATATCTTTTAAAGTTTTGTCTTTATTCTTCTGAAGTTTTACTACAATATACTATAGTTTTGATTTCTTTATATTGTCCTACTTGAGGAACATGATTTCTGAATTCGTGGATTTACATTTTCATCAATTTTTAAAAATCTATCATCTTTCCATTATTGCCTGTCTTCTAATCTTTCCATCCAGGACTGCATTGCATCTATGAAACTACTCATGTTGCCCTTTATATCTTGCAGTCTCTGGTTCATATTTTTCACCTTTTTTTCTTCTCTGTTTCCTACTGACTCTTTTGGATATTCTAGCTCACTAATTTTCTCTTTAACTCTATCTGTCCTGCAGTTTAATACAGTCAATTGATTTTTTTTTTTATTTCAACCACCACATGTTTGATTTAAGATGTTATATACTTATTATTTCTGTTTATTTCTAATAAATTTTTTAGTGTCTTAAGATTACAGTTTGTATTTCATTCTTTCTCATGTACACTGTTTTTCTTGGTTCTGTATTCTCTTGGATTTTGTTTTTCTTTTTTCTTTCTGATGGCCTTGAGATATAAGGGCTTGCTTTCTTCGGCTGGGAATCTTAAATTATGTGTTACTGTGTGTTTATTGCTTGAACAGTGAGCATCTGAGCATATAAGAGCATAATGTTGCAAGCTTTGTTAATAGTCAATGGATGACAGATACCTGTGAGTATTTCAGCTTTTTCTGAGATTGGCATCTGGCTCAGCATGGGGGACTCAAATGTGCCTTCCCAAGCCCTTTGAGGTTTCCCAATGGCATGGTTACTACTGCTAATTTCCCAGGGAAACTTAGACAGCTGTGGTTTCTGCCTGACTCTTTAGCCTTGGCCTTTTGTCTTTGGTCCCAGTTTACATATGCTTGCTTTCCTGCTGCCTGTCCTCCTTCCTTTCTTCTCTCCCTTCCTCCTCCTCCTCCTTCTCTCTCTTTCTCTCTTATAAGAAGAGACAAGAAATTAAAAAAGATCTCTCCTGCTTGTAAAACTCATAATGCCTCAAATCGTTTGTTCGTTATAGATTTTACTTGTTTTATTGCCAACCATTTTCCTAAATCCCCAGACTCAGTCAACCACATACTCATATCAATTCACCTTCCAAACAAACAAACCAACAAAAAATTAAAAAGCTTTACAATCCACCACTTCTTTCCATTCCCACTGCCAGTCTTTCTCTTAATATGACCACAGCCTCTGGCCTAGACACTTGAACAATTTCCTCATTTTTATTCTGCTCTTAATCAGGTTCACATTCAAACCACTTCTTCCATAGCATTAGATTTGTCTTATTAAAGTATGAAGCTAAATATGTATAGCTGGGCACGGCAGCCCTGCCAGTAATCCCAGTGATTTGGGATGTTGAGGCAGGAGGATCACAAGTTCAAGGCCAGCCTTAGGAATTCAGCAAAATTCTGCTCCAAGTAAAAAATAAAAAGATCTGGGATGTAACTCAGTGGTAGGGTGCCCTTGGGGTTCCCACCACCACCAAAAAAAAAAAAAAAAAAAAAATCAAGTCACCTGTCAGGCTTTTCTCCTAGCCCTGGATAAGAAGATCCTTGCTTCTACTCTGATTTGTCTTTGGATACCACTCCCCAACCCCACCTCGCACATCCTACCCTCTGTGCAATATAACTCTTCATCCTGTTTCTCTGGGCTGTGTGCTCTCTCTCCCCTTCTGAGCCTTGAACATATTATTTCCTTTTCCTGATATCCTCCTTCCTCAAAGATCCTTACCCTCATCTCAACCTCCGGTTGCTGACCCCACTGGTGACTAACTTTTACTGAAAAGAATCTACTTCTCCTCCTGTGTCAATTTTGACATCATGTCCTTCACTAAATTGCTGAACTTGTTACTGGATAACCATCCATCTTGGGTGCGCCAGGCAGATCTTCTTTCACCATGGAACCTACCAAATGTTATTGCGATTGTCATTTCTCTTTTTGCAATTCAGATTGTACACCCCACCATAACAAGTACTATCTGTTTATTATCATGTCCCAGATCCATAGCAAAATGCCTTTCATTAGATGCTCAACAAATATTTATCGATTGAATGCATAAAAGGAAGGATAGTTTTATAAATACTAAAATATAAGAAATCCCAGAAGGAACAGGAAATTTGCAGGGACTGCCAGCCATAGTTCTTCATTTTTTTTTTCCTTTTCCTTAAATCTGAAGTTTAATAAATACTTCTTAAATAAATGCCTTACATATAATAAGAGATCAGTATTTCTATTAAAGAGATAAATGAAATATTTACTGATTACCGTGAGTGTTCTCTAAATAAATTTCACAGTAAAAATGAATGATAAAAATACCTGGTGATTTGATGTATTAAAATATTTTTCCTTACCACTTAAATACATTGTAGTCATTATTTTATCTTAGGTCCATTGTCATGCAAATTATCCTAATTGGTATTTGAATCCTATCACTTTGAGCTTGTCTCAGAGTCCGGCTTAACCACAGTATCCTACATGCTGCACCACCCACTGTCCCTATCCATTTTGTCCTGTCAGAGGCACATCAAGCAGCCTCTGAGTGTAATCACATCAAAATCGATTTTCATGGCTGAAAGAAAAATAATGGAAATTTCTCTAATGTAGTAAATGTATGTGTTCCTTTTGGTTAACCAAAATAGACTATACATCAGGCCTGTCAAAATTAAGTTTTCTTGATTCAGTGCTCTTCCGCCAACTTGTATACAAATTACAGAGGCACACTGTAGAGCCCCGCGGTGCAGTCTCCCTGTTCTTCTGGGCTGCTCCCTCATTTCTCTCAAGAATTTCACCAGGTTTTCAACCCCTTAGCCAATCTTCGGTCTGAATCCCCAAGTAACCTGCTTTGTGTTAGGATGGCATTTTAAACCAATAGCCACTTTGGTCAACTCCTTCTCCCATTATTTGGGGGTTTTAGCAAGCAAATATTTGAATGGGTTCAGAACTGAAGTCAAACACTCATTTCTTTTGTACTTTTCTCCGATCTTTATTTTGCCCTTGTATAATCATTGGAACCAAGGAACCACTTGCTTAAAAATCAGTTCTAGTTTCTCTGAAGCTATGCACAACGATCAACCATGTTCAAATCATAAGATCCCAATGAAGGGATTATTCCACCTACATTGTTTGTCTACTCCCAAAGCAGGTACAACTTGAAAACACTTGCAGAATTTCCTTCTTGGTATCTTGTAAGTAACATTTGTATGATAATGGTGATATGAGTTTTAACTGGAAGGACCCAGGTTATCTACAGTTTTTCAAGAATAGCAATTCCCTATAAACTTTGACTACCCAAGAGACTTGCTAGGTGATAATAATTAATAATGTTTTTCTTACTGTGCATGGTGAGGAAGTTCAATATGTTTAGAAAGCGACTCATAATATACTTATAAAAGTTGCTAACTAATAAATATACCATTAGGTTAATAAATAAGCCATTTTTTAAAATTAGAATCAAGCAGCCATTTAAAAGCAGCAGAAAGTAAACCTAGAACTCTTTCAAGTTCAGTATATATAATGTATTACACTGACATTACAGGACTTATTTATTTTGGCCTTAGAGAAATAAGAATGAGTGTACTAAAATATACATCTTATTAAAAAAATGCCAACACAAATAAAAAAGATCTTCAGGAACTATGGATACTCCCATTAAAAAGAAAAGGAAGCTGTTAAAATATTCATCCATTTTTTAAAACAAGGTTATTCCTTAGTTTTGTTTTCTTCATTCAAAACTAATTCTTCTAAGGCTTAGATGAAAACAAAATCAATTCTTAAAGTTTGGTAGTCATAAACAGCAATGAGAAATTGTTTTGTGCATCTGGAAATAGAAACCTTAAAAGTCAAAGTTGTGTTTTAAATATCTGGAATTCTTGAGCAATGTATAAGGGTAACACATGTGAGCAACCAATCAGTGTTCTTTGCTTACTATCCATCCATATTTGTAATCTTTAAATCTCTATTAATATGATTGTATAGTTTACAATATTCAATGAGACTGTGTAAAATAGTAGACAATCTGGCATAATAGAAACAACATTGAACTTAAAATTAAGAGTCTATCTCTCAACTTAAAATTTCTGAGTCTGGTCCACAAATGAATCTCCGAACAAATTCCCTTCATCATTTCCTTTGAATCTTTAATAAAAATTCTTTTTTTTTTTTTAAAGTTCGAATTCTAGATGTGGCTAACAAAATATTTCTTACAAACCTTTACATCTTTAAAACATTAAAGAAAACAAACGTTGCCATTCTTTAAAGTTTCTTTGAGGCATTTAAACACCTAATGGCTGAGTGTTTTTTTTGATATGTGATAATTAACTGCTGATGGAGATTAAATCTAAACTGGCTTTGATAAGATTCTCCTCCAGAGATAGATGAAAATGTTATAGAAAGGCCAGTGAAGCAGGGCAATAAGAAATTCATCCCTACCCAAAAGCACTTTCAAATCCAGATGTCCCAGCATTGGGGTGGCATGTCAGATGGGAGGCACATCAGCATAATCAATAGGGAAAATGATCCAATATGCAGATGAGAAGGAAGAAGTGACAGAAGAGGAATTCCCTCTTGAAGCTCAGATTCCAAAATACACGATTTCTGTTTGTTATGAAACAGTAGAAATTTCTTCACTTCCTCAGTCTTTCATAATGAAAAATATCACTCATAATCTATAAATGTCTTTAAACTAAGCAGCAGCCTATATTAACAGAATAAATTGAGATTATCATATGATTTATTAAGTGTGGATAACTTGGCGATTATGTGTTTGTACATTTCAATACACATCCAAATCATACCCTGGAGTCCTGGTAATGCCTGCTTAGTAGCTGTGTCAGTTCAATACATCAGCATTATAACATAACATTGTATGTGTCTCATGCCCTCAACGAAGTTGTTCAGCAAATGTGCAATGACTTATTTATGAGTGAGTATTCACTGAGCACTTACTCTTTAGTACACTGCTAAATAATCGCCTAGTATACTGCTAGATGATTTTATTTAAATCCCATATTAACTTTGCAGTGATAAGAGTCAGGTATATTTCTGGTGTTCTATTGTCAGGTCCAATCGCATTTACATCACTTTTACTAAGTACATGAAATTGGACAAATTGCCCAGACTTAGTGGGACACATTTATCCCATCTGTAAAATGGGTGCAAGACAAGCATGAAAAATCATGGCAAATTTGTGATGATAAATGAAATAGAACATTTAATTTTGCACTGTATCAGAGTGCATGGAAAATCACAAGGTAATTACAATTTTCATCATTTTATAGACCCAGAACCGAAACTATAAAAAAACTGAGTCAAGAAGAAGACCTTGACTGTGGACAAATAGGTAATAAGAAGTAAATGATTAGGGATTCAGACCTTATTTTTCTAACATGAAATTCTTTATTCTTTCCTATTTTTAAAAAACTTATTCTTTTTTTCATCAACACAGTGCATATTATGCATTATTTTAAAAAGGTAAATACTACTATAAGATTTAAATCAAATAATGACCCTCTTCCTTTTTCTTTCCATTCCTGATTCCAGTAATATGTTAATATTTCTGTTTCTTGATTTATCAAATTTAGACATTTTTCATTACTTTTCTACCATAAAATACAGAGTTATCCCCCAAATGCCCCCCAACTACTTTTACCTTCTTTCATTCACCCAATATACTTATAGCAAAATTGTTCAGATAAAACAATGTTCAATAATTTCATTGTATTGTAACTACTAATTATTTTTCATTCCTGAGCCAATTCAAGCACTATATTTCAATTATTTTTCCTGTACCATGTTTTTTTTTCTTTTCCAGATTTAAATAGTTTTCTTCAATTCATTTTCGCATAACTTTGTATGTCCCTATCATTCACTTTCTTTAAACCCTCCAACTAATATCGAGCCACTTTCAGATCCTGTTTTCCGTGTGGTTGAATACATCAGATTATCTCCTTGTCTCTCCATTCCTGCTGGAGACATTCTTCCTGAAGGTCGCCATTGCCTTCCTCCATTCTCACCTCTGGTCTCAGGCCTGCCAAGTTGCTCACCTTGGCCCTTCTCCTCTCTTCATGGTGGATGGAGGCTTTCTGTGTTCCTGGACTTCTGCTTGGGTTATAGGTTTGTTTTGCTGGCGCACGTTCTTAGATGCTAGAATAGGTACCTCATTATGCCACCTGGTTTGGTTTCTGATTTTGCCTAAAATGTCAGTTGCCATTCTGCTGCTTCTTTTGTTTGTCCTGCTATTGTCTCTGTGGGAGTATTTGGATTGTAACTGGCTCTAATTTCAGAGATTTTATGATGCTATGCCTCCACGTGGGTCCTTTCCCCCTTTTTCATTTTCTCATCATTCTACACAAGAGTGGGTCTGAAATGCTGAGAATTATCACGATGATTTCTTCTTTACAATGTTTCTTGTTATGTCTTCCTAAAATTTACATTGGTCAGATAATGAATCTCCAAGAGCATTATTTATTATTTTTTAGAAAATCCTTTTTTTTTTTTTTTTTTTTCCTTCCTTTGGAAAATCTGATTCTACTTTTGTTTCTCCTTTCTTAAATATTTCCAGGTTTTTCTTAGTTTTCCTTTTTCCTTCTTTCATTCTTTCTTTCTTTTTTACATTGCTGTGCTAAGGATCAAACCCTCTTGTCCATGTTAGGAATTGAATTTTTAATTAAATCTAATATTTCAAGCACTATTTATTGTTCTGTATTCATCCACTATGCTTCTTTCAAGATTGCAATATCTTTCCTTATCTCTCCAAATTTAAAAATTCAGAGAGATTTGTTATTCGTTTCTAAGTTTTCTTGCTTAATGTTTATCTCTGTTTGCGGCAAGTTCCCTCTTATTTGTTTCAATCTTATTTCAGGCTGAAGGTTCTCATGCATGCCTAGAGATTCCTCACTAATACTCAAATTAAAGTTCCAAGGCAATGATTGGCACTTTTGAGCTATCGAGCCTTCACTGTAGAGTGACTGGGAGGGGATGTTAGTACCCTGTGCCCAGTGTGCCCAAATGTCCGTATCTGAAGATGTCCATTGATATAGATGTGCTTTCTGGGCCCATCATTGTTTAGTTATCAATCTCATATTTCCAGAGATCTTCCACTCCACTGTCTATAAAAGAGAAAGTGGGGAAAAGATGAAAATAAACTTCCATGAGAAAGTTCTGGAAACTAACAAGAAGAGTGAGGATTGTACTGTTTGATACACAGATTCTTCTTAGGCTCTCCCTTTATAACACTGAGCTTCTTATCTAGAAGACCTACAGAATCTTGACTTTAGTTTCTCCACATAGCAACCTTTCTCCCGGTAGGAGAGAGAGGGATAGTTACAGGGACTCTCAGGATGAAGAAAGAGTCTCATCGTTTAACTGCTACTTACCACAACTTTCAACTAATTCCAGGCTTTCCAAGGATCTGAGGTAGTTGTTGCCTCAAATTCATGAATTTTCTAATGTTCTGCAACGTGAAATTGCTGATGTCTCATTCAATATCTTCTCAACTATAAGCAATGGCTATGTTCATCAATTCTCAATCACATATTGTTCAAATTTTAATATTTTTGATCCTAGACAATCAGCTTAGAGTCAGTGACATTATGACAAACTGAACTGTCCAAAGATGAATGGAATGCTCTCTTCCCTCCCATGTGTGACCTTGCTATTCTCCCACTGGTACATGGAATGAGTGTCTTCTCTCAATGAACTTAGGTGAACCCTGATGACCACTTCAACCAGCAGTGTGGGGTATAAGTGAGGCTATGTTACTTGAAGATAGATCCTACAAAGCAATATGGCTCCTGCCCAGCTATATGTTTTGGGGTGATTTCTCTCGTAACGTAGCTACTGTGCTGGGAAGAGCCCAGGCTACATGTACAGGGAATGTTTGTGTGTCATGGCTGATAAGGCCAGCTGAAGTCCTTAATGACAGTTAATATTAATCATCACCCATGTGAATAAAGAAACCTTTGACATAGCTCCAGCCCCAGCTACCATCTAGTCATAACCCCATAAGACCCTGAGCCATCTGGGCTCAGTCATTCTCCAGAACTATGAGAGATAATACCAAAAATATTATTGTTGAGTTCTGGGTGGTTTTTATACAGCAACAGATAATTGAACATTGAACTTATAAATTTAATGGTTACAATTGGTGATGATTTTTCTATCTTAATGAAACTAATGGTGCATCTTAGAATAAATGACCTGTTAGATCCAGAAAATATTTTTAATAATTTTTAAATTCGTTTTAATTAGTTATACATGACAGTAGAATGCACTTTGATATGTTATATAAATTGGAGTATAATTTCTCATTCTTCTGATTATACATGATGTAGAATCCCACCAGTCCTATAGTTACATATGTACGTAGGATAATAATGTCAGATTCATTCTACTGTCCATCCTACCCCCCCAACCCCCTCCCCTCCCTTCACTCCCCTCTACCTGCTCCAAAGTAACTCTATTCAGTAAATATTTTAGGTTTCTACTTTGTGTTCCTAACTCCTCTTCTGCTTTCTATGGCCCAAAATATTATTGTATTTACAGGTGTCCCAGCGGTTCTCCCTGTGCTTGTTGTTTTGTTTTCCCTTCATTTATTCTTATGTTAGTGAGAGTTTTAAAAGAAGTTGTGGTATGCGGGTGTTCAACCTCCTGTGCATAGCTGAGCTCATCACGTTGTACACAAGGATCTACATTGGCAGATGTGGCTTCAACCCTGACAGCTACCTAAAGGCTGATGTTTTGTCTTTTTTTGAATCATTATCCACATCTTATTTCTTTATTGATACAAGGTTGGTGTTTTGTAATCATCCATTCAACAAACTCACTCTGCATAATTAAGAGAAACATAGACAAAAAATGGACTAAGCTTCAAATCATCAGACGTGTATTCCAATAAAAATCATACACTTGATTATGGATTGAAAATCAGCAAGTAAACATAACTTTCTGATCCTCATTTTCCATAAAGACAAATTCAAGTATTAATTCTAACAGAAATTCCAGGTGACAACATAATGAGACTACATGTGAAACGTTTTTATTATTGTACTTAATATATAGTATATCCCTAATAAATTTTGACTCTGTGTATCTGCACGATGTAATTTCCTTTATTTTGAAAAAGGCCATTATAAATTCAATTTTAGAATACATAAAATATTCCAGAACTATTGATCAATATGAGTTTTCCATAGTATTCTGTATGCTAATATCTCATCTCATTAAGTCTATCTTAATTATAGACTTGTTTTTTGTCTTCTGTTTTCATTTGGTTACAGTAGCTCAATTTTCCTCACTGGCTATGGTATTAATGAACGGACCAGTCGTGTGTCTCAGTCTTCCTATTGGTAAGAGACCATACCTAAGTTCCCTTTCAGAAATTTTAATATTGATCTGAGCAACACAGATTGAAAATGGTCAGATTTTACTCATGCAAAGAATAGCAGTTTGAAGAAACTGCCCATTAATTCTGGTTGTCTGGATCCCTGGAACAGTTAATATATGTTCATTAAGCTCTTCCTTTGAATCTCTGAACAATTTTATCTTCTTCCTAATAATTTTTATTGTCTTTCTCTTCTCATATTAATCAGAACTTGTTTCTGTTGTATGCAACTAACAATTCCTAATAAATACACTGATATTCTGAGGATTCATTTCTAACAAAAGGGTAGACTATATTTGAAGGCCGACCTGAGTTGGTTGGTAGGTATGAACTTAGTTTAACAAGCTTACTATTTTTCAGATCCTCTCAAAAATATTTTCCCATTCTCAAAATAGACTATTTTATGCATACTAAGGGCATCTTATTCACTTTCCATTTCTTTGAAATTTTAACAAATAGAAGAATATGTAAAGATGTATTGATAACATACAAAAGCAAGTCCTAAAATATAATAAGACTAACTGACCATAACTTGAGAGCAAAATGTATTTCAAATAAGATAACCAAATTTTCCTTTACTGGACAGTTAAGCCTATTAAATTTACTTAACCAGGAATCTGGAGAATTTTCTCTTATTTGTCAAGTCAACTCATAGTTTTGAATTCATACGTCACATAGAGGCTTCCTCCTCTACAAATATCTAGTTGGCATGGTGGTAAACTGAAGAAAATTGTTTGGGAGCTCTTGCTTAAATAAAACACAAGAGATACTTGCCTACGATGGTCTTGTGCACACACTGCCAAATTATAATTATGCATAAACAAAGACCAGAAACCCAGAGAAGACTATGAATGTTGCCATGCCTCCTTTGAGCGCTTCCTTTCATTATTTGTGTTGCTACTGTGAGTGACATTATTACCAGAGGATAGACAGCACAGATGGCTTGGAGCAGAGAGGTTCATTTCTGCCGTGGTTTGTACTATTTCCTCGTGCCTTTTCTTTTAATAGAGTTTTTGGCACATTTCAATTTTCTTTATTTCTCGGGTAATTGTTTCACTACTTGTGTTGCTGTTTGTACTCAATTATTCAGAATGTGGGTATGTGTTTAGGCACTTGCCTGGTTCTCTTGGAGTGTGTGGCAACTGAAAAAGCTCTGCTTATTTTCCTTCTGCTGCTGTACAAAAGATGCTCTGCACCATTTGCCTTTCCCCACTAGGCAACAAGTAGATCCTGAATATTTCAGCCCTGGACTCTGAGCATGTATGTATATGCAGTCCTTGGCTTTCATTGTATCTCAACTTCAGTCTTCCTCTCTCTGCTCTTTCCCCTCTCTTCCCACCCTCAACCTACACAATTGTTTTCACCACCCTGTAGCAGACACTTTATGTATGCTAGAAGTTCAATAATGCCTAGTAAAACCAGTAACCCCAAACTTACCTACTGCAGGTTGCTTTTCAATTTCTACTTGTACTTTTCTATTTATTTTCTTTTTCTCTCTCATTATCCTTATGTGTCCTGGTCCATTACTGCAATCTTTGTTTTGCTTAGTAATTTCACTGCAAAAGTGCTAGTAAAAGCTGCAGGTTCTTCCTATCTTCATGAATCCATAGAAGGTGTTAGGGAGACCTCAGTGACTCCCGCTGTTCTCATGACTCCATCCCCCTGTTCCCTGTGATCTTTGACAGAAGTTTCCCAAAGCCAGCAAGCAATTCAGACTGATTTCTCTCTCTGCAGACTTTCATCTCCTTTGCAATTCAAGAATCAATTTTAGCATTATTTTATTTCACCTTCCCCAAAGTTAAATTTAATATACTCCACTTTTTTAAACTTTACATATATTTGAAAGTTCACAGGCAACAAATCTGTAAATCATATGCACATGTAGTATTTCCATGTAGCTCCACCCTATTCTTGAAATGTGAATTTCAAAATTACCTTTCAGAGTAGGGACCAAAGGGGTTTTTAGGAGAATGGTATATCATTAACTCACCTTCTGGCATTTTCATTGTTATCAGTTGTAGAGTTTAGTTTTATTACAACAGACATTATTGTGATAACTTTTCCTACTTTATCTTTGAAATTTATTGGAGCAGTTAATTTCTCAAAAAGTAAGAGCACTTTTTCTCATTAGAAATTCCTTCATGGCCTTTTTAATACATGTTCCTTGCTATTTAGAATAACTGCTGATAAGTGATTTTGACTTGTATCTTCAATAATAGGAGGTGTTTAACAGAAACTTGGCAAACCAGTAAGGGGTTGAAGCCATTTCTGAAAACCAACCCCAACTGACTAATTTCTGCCCCATCACTGTCACCAACATTCAAAAAGTTCCCAAAGAGCAATGGCCAGATATACTTAGGAATTTCCTAAGGACAAAGCTTTTACTTTGTTTAATGAATCACTTTTTTCCTAAGATTATTGTTTTTTGTTTGTTTGTTTGTTTGTTTGACAGCATTGAGTTTAAGGACAGGATCTATTGACTCAAAGTAAGTAGGAGATTTCAATTACCTAATAAATATGTGCTCTGTGAAACTCCAAGCCAAGCAACCCAAATTACCTTCTTTGTTAAACGAACCAGCAGAAGTCAATCTCCTTTTCTCTTCATCACACTGAAACCAGTCCATTTGCACAAATTGTACCCTTGCCTTCTCTCTTTATATCTATTTCTCTATTTTTTCTCTGTTTTGGACTTTGATTTCCCTGTGTTTATTTGCCCAGTTGTCTCCTCACAGGATATAGGAAGATAAATGAGAAGAATTATAATTAAGAATACAATCAAAATGGCATTCTTTAGAGTCTAATAAATGGTAGGTAGGAAGACTCGGAGTAGACAAGAGTTCAGGGACATGAGTAGGACAGATGCTAGAAAAGGAAAGAGGAGGTAGGTACTGAGTGCAGCTCAGCCCACATGAAAACCATCTGTAAACATGGCTCTTCAGATTTCTGTTATGTTTCTTTGCACAGGGAGCACTTCCTGTATAAATCCACACAGTATTCCACATTCAGAACCCAGAGTCTAATTCTACCTTCCAGGTCGACAATCAACATCTCTGATTAGTGAATTTTTGTAACTCTGGTTGGATAAATCAATGTTCATTATTTATATGGTCTTACCAACAACTTAAACATTATGAATGTCTACCATATTTCTATAAAGCAAAAGACATTTTACACACATTTTTTTTTGTTTATTCCATTCTGCAAACCCTTATGGTCATTGATAGACCCCTATCTTACAATCAAGGAACTAAGTCTTAAGGAGATAAACTAACTTTTTCAAAGATCACATAAGCAGTGAGTCACCAACAGGTCTTTGCATTTAGGTTTTATTCACTCTGCTCTAACTAAATGTTTCTAGATGGTTACTCTGTCTTTTCTGCTCTCCTGAACTTGTATCTACCAAGTTTGTCCACCAATTTAAATAAAGGACATAGTCAAATTTGTATACTCTATCTAAAATTCAGATTTATTATTTATTTAACTGAGATACTTATTTTACGCTGTAGCCCTTATCTGAGATCCAAAGTCCTTCTATTACTAGAATCATACATTTTTTTTAAATCTATGTATCCACAAAGGTTTGGTCATTGGGGTAATTCTTCTATCTACTGCGGTACTATGCCCAAGGCACTGGGTGATAAATAAGACCCATAGAGTCTTGCTTCAACTAGCGTATACTAAGAATCTGAATGCAGAGAAACAACAAAGCCAGAAATAAGTCATCAGCTGAGCACTGGTGAGTTTTGTGGGCTTTTCCTGAAAGAGATGAGCTTCAAGAATGCTTCTTGAATATTAATTAGGAAACTGGCTCTGGCATTTGGGAAGGCATGAGACAACACCCAAAACTGAGCTTGCATGACACAGAAATAATTTCAGAAAGAGAATGTAGAAACTCAAAAAGACTAGGGAAGAGAAAATCACAGAGTCATCTCATTTTTGCAAGGCAATTCAAAGGGTATGCTAGACAAATGATTGATTGGCAGATGAGAGACAAAAGCAACCTTGATAGCATTATTCTGAATCACTGATGAAAGAGCTATATACAGATCCTGACATACAAAGCCAAAGCATCTCTAAGTGGCTCCCTGTCCTGAGGCTGCCTGGGAACTGGTAAAAACGCTAGAACATGCTCAGCCTCTCTGCTCACATCCAGCCACAGGGCATATGGGCAAATCTTTGTGCCTTCATAAACTTCTTCAGGTCAGCACTCAGACCGAGTTTCTCAATTCTGATGCCATAATTTACCAAGAGAGCTAAGTTTCTTGAGACCAGGTGCCTTGTCTCAAATCACAACAGGTATAAAACAAGGCACTTCCTTAATCGGTCATTGGTTAAGCTATTGTAACAAAAAAAAATCCCTGAACATACTGACCCAATTAACACTCTAGGGCAAGGAGGTCACAGTGTTACTCAGGGACCCTGTCACCCCCAACATGTGGTTTCCAAAGCTTATTTCATCTGTGTCATGTCCAGCCAGTGGGAGGTAGCATATTGACTTTTTGTTGAACCCTGTGGTCCTGGAAAACAGTGAGGATGAAGAAATTCCTCATTTCTCTTGTGCTTGTGACACAAAGAGTGACCCTTTCTCTATATGAGTTAGATAAGACTCATATATTCTCTCTAGTTTATCTATGACAAGGCTAGTTATAAATGCTGAATTCCTATTCTTTGCCTCATAATAACTTGCTGTATTTCTTGCCACCCTAGTTGGTTGGAACAAAGTATTTGCTTATGAAAATTTGATTAACTGTGTCTCCCAGGATTGTGACTGACCCTCATCCCAAGTCAGCATAGATATCTCTTTAATAGCCCCTCCTAAGAATAGGTTGTCAGATGAAAATGTTTGTGATTTACTCTGGTATCACACAGTTCTTATCTTAGCATACAGTTGGTTGTAACTATGCACCCTCCTCTCTGTGAAAGAACCCTCCCCTCTTTTTGGCATAAACTCTGAGACATTGCTGATCTTACCACCAGAACATTATCCCAATTGCAATAGTCCATTCCCATCTCCATCCCTGCCCTTCAAACACAGTGTGTCCTTACTAAGTCCAGATGTGTCTTCTATCAGGCAAAAGAAGATAGCTCAGATATTTCAACATTACCTTTTCACCATCCTCCATCAAGAAGTATGTTTGAATCCTGTTCTGCCCTATACTAGCCTGTCATCTAGGCCAAAGTTTACCTTCTTTATGTGTATTTTCCTTATTTAAAGTAATAATAAAAGATAAAAATGAAATCTGCCTCATAGCACTGGGGAAGTAACATGTGAGAAAATGCAAGTGGAGTAGCTAGTGTACTCTGTCTACGTAGTATCATCCCCCAAATTATAGTCCAGCAGACACTAGAGCAATGTCTGGTATTTTGATGCCTATCAAATTTAAAAGTCTCAAAATGACATAAGAATATTTCATATGTGTTACTATTATCATCTTACAGATGAGGAATCAGAATCTCACTTGAATTGAGTAACTACTTTTGACTATAATTTTCATCTCCTTCATCTCACATCATGTGATTCCCTAAATTTTAGGGTATATTATAAAACTAACATTCCTAATTTTAGGGGAAAATGACTTTTGTATTACTGAATCATTTTGCTCCAATGGAATGTAAACATAGGCTTCTCTAATAACATGTAAAAAAACAAACTAAGCTACTGAACAACAAAAGCCTACATAGATAAACCTTTCGAATTTTTGAATCTGTTTTGCTTGGTTGGCCAGACCAAAGTCCACAACACAGAATGATCAATAAATATGTATTTAAGTACTGAATGGAAGGAAGAAAACATTGTAGCACTTTTGGGGAAAGGATGTCAAATCTAACCACTTGGTAGACTAACAGTAAATGATTTTATTCTGTGTGTAAAAGCAGAGGCATACTTCTGTTTTGTTCCTAGGTGATGAATGCAAACATTTTCTAGAATTCTTGTTCTGTTCTTATCCGCCTCCATTTCATGTAACCTGAGGGGAGATAATAGCATATTAAAATGGTTCAGTGGGGGCCTTGGTGCTACTTTATGTCTGAGTTTCCAGAGAAACTCAGCAACTGAAACTTTTGAGGACTTAAAAGTCAGCTTCAGCTGACAGAATAAAGAATCATTTCAAGCTTTAACTAACCTATGGTGCTCTTTTATGGGACCTTTAGGATCATGAAAAGATTGTGGCACTACAAAACTAAACAGATTGGAAAGAGAAAGAATCATGGTTTTAACACAGAGAATATTTTAGTATCTACGTAGGTTTGATCTGCATTATTACACTATAAGATTTTTTGAGGATAGAATATATTTTCTTGTCATATCTGTCTTCATCCATTCATCAATCCAATCTCTCTCTCTCTCTCTCTCTCTCTCTCTCTCTCTCTCTCTCTCTCTCTCTGTGTGTGTGTGTGTGTTGTGTGTGTGTGTGTGTGTGTGTGTGTGACTGGTTAAATGAGAACATAAAGCCACAGAAAATTAAGGACACTGTTATAAATACAACTGAGGGGGATAGAATTAGCCATGAAAAGTGTTTTATGGAGATAAAGAAACGTGAGTCTAAGTGATTAGAAGAAATTATTAATTTGATTAAAAGATTAGATATCAAGTGTCTGTTACCACAAGTTCCATGGTTCTCATAATAAATACTGGATAATTGAGTGAATGAATGAACGCTAAAATCTACACTCAAAGTTTTTATTTTAATTTTGGCTAACTCATGCAGATTTCACCTTTAAATTTTTTTTTTTTTTTATTTTATATTTAGTTGTGGACAAGATGATTTCCAGGTCTCTGAAGAGAACCACCTCAATTCAACAGAATTTGCTTTCCTTAAGTCTTTGTGTATAATGCTTGACTGGTTCTCCTAGAAGTTGGTAGGGTGGTGAGCCCAGACTGCAGTATGAAACAACGAACACTGTGCTTATAACAGAATAAGGATCTGTGTGGTTGTAAAAAAGTAACCCCAGTTTAAGTTCCCAAAACACTGGGTCTTCTATGGATGGAGGCCCCTCCTACACACACACAACAAGTCTACACACACATATCTACCTACATTCAATACAACAATTTGAAATTATTTTCTCCAGGAAACTTCTTCTGCTTTCCTCAGTACAGACCTTAGGTCTTATCCTGCACTTACTCTATTGTAGCATTGGCGACACTGTTCTGTTTTATGAATAGTTTTCTTGATTATAATTTCTACAAAAGCAGACAGTAAGAATGTTTACCAACATAACCCCATTGCCTAGTGTAAGTTCTGGCATGTGGCAAAAGAATGATAATTTAATTCATTACTGGACTAATCTTATCAAAGCAGGACTCTGAGTTTATTATACCTCTACTCCAGAACTTGCCCCTGAATCTAGTCCTTACTCACGTTATTGCTCATTCATACATCAAAATTCCCAGTAACATCGACATTCTGAATGTACCCAGGTTCAAAGTCGCTGCACATCAAAATTTTCTCTGGGCCTCAGATCTACATTATTGAAAGTCTACCTAACTTTGAAACCCAACTGGATTTCTTCTACCTCTAATGAGATCCTTCTGTCTTCTAATTATCCCAGCTTGGAGAATATATCTATCTCTCTCTCTCTTCATATGTATATACACACACACATGTGTATACACACACACACATATATATATATACATATATATATGTATATATATATATATATTTTTTTTTTTAACACTAGCTTTATGCACTCCTATATTACCAAGTTTACCACCAGCTGCCATTAATTCTATTTGGATTTTCAATCCCTGCTTCATCTCCCTATTCAGACTGTGAGTTCCCAAAGGGCAGGAACTATGTCTTATTCATCCTTATCATTACCACCATAAAAGATGAGTATGATTTTAAGAGTAAGCAAAGAGAGAAAGCACTTTCCATGTAGATTAAATTTTATAATATCTTTTGATTCACTATTGAAGCAGCCTTAGATCAATATATAATAAAATATTTTAATCCCTCTTAACTGTATTTATGTCTCCACATGTACTTTTTCCTTCTTCAATTCTACCTTAGAAAAATTGCTAATAGGACAGTGTTCTTAAGAGAATCAAATGTGATGATGGATATAAAGGGTCTAGCAAGTATCTATGGTATAGGAAGTAGTAAATAAATATTTCTACTTATTAATATCTTCATTCCTATTATTACCATACTGTCATCACTTACAGTGTGATGTATTGGGGTTGGCATTTCAAAAAAAATTGAGCATGCTCACTCTGGATTTTCGGTTCTTTATTGTACATGATTTTTTTTTTTTTTTTACAGATTCCTATGTTTTACAAAGTCATTACCACCAAAGCCAGGGCCCCCATGCCTTACCAGCAGAACTGTATGATTCTCAACTCCATAATACTTGGGAGATGCATGCTTCACTGAAGTGCCATTGATTTTCAACTAAAGTTAAATGCTTTCATTTAATGCTTTCTTAAGAGAATTACAGCAGAGGTTGAAGAAGGGTTGGCTTTAGAGAAATCCATTATTAATTTTACATGGCAAAATTGGGATTTATATATTGAAATTTAAATTCAGAGGCCGCTTACATCTGCTAAATCAAAATGTTGTTCTAAAGTTATTTGTCTTTCCTCTCCTATGAAATGGAAAGCCTGTTTTTTTCCTAGACTTCTAAATCCCTTTCTTTGCTCAAACAAGCCTTAGTATTTGCTCTCAGGGAGGATTACTTCCCAGTGCAGTGTAATGGGTATTGCCTCAGTTTCTTATCTATTCATTTTTTCCCCTGAAGAATCTGTAAGAATTTTGAGCAATTTGAAAAAAAAAAAAAATCCCTATCTCTTGTCCTCCCTCCATTGTAAGAAAGTTCTTTGGCTATGCCAGATATATAAATACATTCACACTCCATCATGAGTAGCCCCATTAACTCAGATAGTCTTAACTGATGTTAGCCTCAACTCAGATGGCTTTAATTGCTCACCAATGAGCCTTCAGCCCAATACAACCCTTTCAAACAAAAAAGAAATGAATTCTATAGCACTTTTCTCCTGCCACTCAATCCTTCATAACTTTGACACACACATACACAAAAGACTTAACCTTGTGATAATTCATTGACATACGTGATAAGGATGGTGAAGTCATATAGTTTTATTCTTCATTGTTAAGCTTTTTCTAAGTAATAGAAGCAAAAACAATTTAGAGTAAAATGTGATCTATTTTGTCCATGTGTGTATAGCTGAAGGCAGCAGAAGGGATTCAGTTGAGAGTATTCTCCCCCTTCTCACCCTCAAAAAAATTTCCCTTGAGCTAAATCAAGCATAGAAAATTTTTGCCTAAATGCATTTTTAAAGGAAAAGTCATAATCAATTGGAGGGGAGAGAAAAGCAACTGATAATGAAAATGGTTTCTTCAAGCATCATGATAACATTGCTGCTGTGCATTCTATAAAAAAAGCCTTTAGATTTCTATAACGGGTACAGTGGTATTGCTTTGCTTCCTGCTGCTGATTATAATTTTAAAGATGGAAAATCTAGATGTTTCTATTTTGCCCTGGGAAGCAAACCTTGACTCTGTGGTCAGCCTGGCTTCATATTTCTCTATATGGAATCCAAACTTTTCCTAAGTAGCAAGAAATAAGAGAGTTTACATTGTTCATTCCTTCAAATATTAGTATGTACCTTCTATGCTTGGTTCTGGGATACAATAATTTTAAAATTCTGGCTAGTTGGAAGTTGGATATGTGAAAAAACGTTAAACAACCATGTGATGGGAATGATAATTATAATTAATGTGATACCCACTGCTATTGTGAAGGAATAATTGCCATATCCATCTTGAAAGGGAATTTCAGTCTCACAGAATCTTCTAAAAAAGAACACTTGGCTATGGATATTCATTGCCTTTCTGCCTGGAATGCAAGATGATCAGAATCAGGGATGTTCTTTGGGGTCAGAAAGATGAGTTGTCTAAAGAGTCATCAGGATGCTGGCTTTGTATGCCTCAGTGAATCTGTGTCTGAAAACAATTTTCAATGGAAGCTCCAAAATGTTTTGCACCAAAGTGATGTCATTGAGCATTAGGCTGTCAGAGTAAAAGGAGAGTAGCATAACATAGAAGATGAGGGCCTGTTCTTGACAGCTGACATTTTTGTTAAATCAAGCCCAGTCCAATCTACCAGTTACTTAGGCCAATCACATAACTCACCATAGGACTCAATTTCCTCATCTATAAAATGGAGCTATTATCACCTACCTTAACCAATTATAGAATTATGGAAGGGAATATGCATGGAGCTTTATATACAGTAAATAGTTAATATTTGGTAGTTAATAAATGATATGTAGTAGTTAATAGGTGGACTGCACTTAAATAGTTAATATATAGTAATAAGTAGTGAATAGTAATTTTATGATGACATCAGTATATATTCAGGGCTTTACAGTTTACAAAGCACATTCAGTTACAAATTTCTATCACAATTGTTCTAGTCTTACATAATAGATGAAGAAACTGGGGTTCAAGTCTTATTATTCTTAAACTAGTTGAAGAAATTGGATTTTGGGGATTAGTGACTAGCAGGAGACCACATGGCTATAAGGCAGCAAAGATAGAACCAAGCTCAGAATTTTGATGGCTATAACAGTCCATTTCTTCTCAGTATACCCTGAGCCACTCTGAGCGATGATTAAAAAAGAAAATCATGTTCATACTGGAGAGCATCCTTGTCTTCCTTGGCCATAACTCTTTACATTAAAAAAGTTGAAGGCTGACTCATGTCAAAAGGTAGGGACAGGCTTCTTTAAAGTAAGTCGTTAAGTATTAATGCAACAGCTTTTAGTAAATTACTGTTATTTAAAATTCTTTCTATGTACCTCCAGGACATGTAATAGCTTGCCTCATTTATGTTTTTTCTTATTCATTCATTCTCAATGGACAAAATTTCTAATTCATTCAGTCTCTCCTGACACATTGTACTTGGCAGGTAATTCGTAATAAGCTTTAATTTTGAAAATGAACATTTGTCATTTGGGACCGTCACTTAGATAGTTTAAAAACACTGAACCCGCTGTGCAAACATCTGGAAAACTTGATGATGGGGGATTGTTTGCTGCAGTCAACACGTCTACCAAGTAAATGACAGAACCAGACTTGGAAAGGTCTTTTGTCAGAGATCACCAATAATTATGATTTGTGTAGTAAGACGTGTTGATGGAAATAGATACCAAAAAAAGATAAAAATGAAAAGTCACTTTCTACCTTTTGGTAAGCACATTTGCCATCATATACTACTTGCTAATTGATGCTTTAAACTCAAGACCCTATGTACTATTAGAAATGAAATCTGTATACACAGAAACACAGACTCATACCTGTGTGAAGATCGATGTCTGAGGTAAATTTGGAGATGAGTATATTAATGCAAAATGCCTTACTTTGAAAGTAACTCCATCGAGAATTGTCAAATGCCAATCAGGTGCTTGTATAAGTCAGCTTTCTTGTAAAGACCAGAAGGCCAGGAACAAGGCTGTAAGAATTGGGACCACAGGTTCTTTAGTAATATATTCAGATAATCAGAGGAGTAACATGAAGGAAAATTATGATTTTAGCTTTAAAATATGATAATCTATTCTTCTTTAAAAAATAATTAACATCACAGGACCTACAGCCTTCTTATTCACCCTCTTTCTGATAAGCTTCATTTTTAAAAAGGCTGAAAACTGTAGGGAGATTCTCTAGGGAGATTCTGGACTTGAAATGCTAAAATATCGAAGTCTAGTTTTTATAGTAATAGAAAGAGGTCAAGAATGCCACTGAGGAGCATCCTGGGACTTACTTTAGGATAGGAGATTAGATGAGCTCCAGAATCTTAGAATAACATGTCAAATATATCCTCTACGATAAGGCAGATGTACCCAGATTATGATTGATTTAAGTAGTGGGAAGAGACATACAGATGTACAGATATTTTCAATTACAATATATAACTTCTTCCACAGAGCCACAACTAAAGTACTAAGAAAGTACTTTAGGGAGAGCATCCAATACGACCAAGCATGATTACACAGGCATCAGTGAGGAGCTGGCATTTGGGCTCAGAGGTCTAGATGGAGACATAGCATTTACCTGGGGCAGGGATTTGCTAAGAATGTGAACGGCATGTGCAGACATGGTAGGGAAGAGAAAAGGTGAGCCTAACCTGGATGCAAGTCTGTGGGATTGCTAGGTCTCCGAGGGCTCCTTTGGTAGAGAATAAAACTGAGTCAAGTGTTCAGAATCAGTAAGTCAAGGGGTTTTCATGAGTCTTCCCACTAATGGATGTGTGTGCATGTGTCAGGAAAGGATGCGTTTATCATTTCTCAGATCCATGTCCACACCCTACTTTAAAATTGGACTCTCCAGTCTGAGAAAATTGAGTAAACAAACGTGGGAGATGGAGAGAATAAAAATGAAAAGACGAAGGAAAGAGTTCTACCTTTTTATTGGTTCTTTAAATAGTTATTTACTGTACTTTATTTCTTTTGAGGTATCTGGACTGTCTCTCGCACAGGCACTGTGTCTCAGAAGAGTTAATACATTTTTATAATGGAAAATTTTAATTCATCACCCTATTTTCATCAACAAGGAAACTGAGGTCCACAGAAGTTGAAATACTTGTCACCAACCATTGATATTTGTAGGTATATAGAGAATCAAATTCAAATTATTGATTCCTAGTATAAAATTTCTCTTTGACACCAATGTGGGTTTTAGACAAGTCATTACCACCTTGATTCATTGGTCAACACTATTTTATTGATTATACTACAAAGGGTCCCATGCTGTGTTGGGCTCTATAAGGAATGCAAACAAACAAAGAATATATGATGTGGAGATCAGCCATTAAAACACTAGACTATGAAGTGGTAGCAATTTAAATTTAAAAAGAAACTCTGTATTAATAATTGCCATGCTGAACTTTGTATTAGCACATGTTCATTGGTTTAAGGGTGGATATCTGAAAATCAGAGCCTTGACTTTTAGGTTGTCTGATATTCACTAAGTGAAAAATAGGATTCATTTCATAAGATCATTTGAGTTGATTTACTATGTCTTCTTTGACCATTTTGCTGAGAAGAAATCTAAAGTTCTGTTTCATGTCAACAGAAAGAAATGGCATAATCAATGAGCAATGACTGTTACAGCATAGTAGTGACAACCATGTTAGGTTTTCTCACACAAGATATAAATACTCCAGGATATCACCAAATAGTTTTTATGAAAGCATCAAAGATACATCAATATAATGATAAACATCTTAGATTATACATGTCTTCTGAGATCAAAAGTTCTTCTGAATTTGAATTATGACACTAAAACAGAAGCCAAAATTCTTACTCCAGAGAAGGACTTGACACCACAAGATTTCAGTAAGCATCACTAATGTGCTTGACTGGAAAAGCATTGTGGACAATGTATTTCCACCCTGAAGACTTTACTGAGACCTCCAGGTGACATCACTGTGTGTCTGTGTGCATGTGAGCTTGCAAGCATATGCAGGTGCATCTGAAGACATGATACCTGGACAGAAAAAGAAGGGCTCCAGGCTGACTTCAATAGACACTTTGTCATCCATGTGCCACTCACCTGAATCATTTTTAAGTCAGACTGACTGTCCTTCAATCATTGATTCAATAGCTAAAGAGCTAAATGTATTTTGTTAATGCCATGGATACTTTCAGAGCCTTACAAAAGATGTTCTGGCTCATGAGGGCTGAATTAAAAGACATTCACTTGTGGTGGCCATAAACCACACAGGATGACTCATCATATCGCTCATATCCACTTCAGCTGAAGTCTGTCTTGAGTAACAATTGTGTTAAGTGCTTTCCTTAAGAAGTATTCATGCAAATCTATTTTTTTTCCTGATCATTAAGGCACTTTTAACACAAGAGGTAGAACTCCACCTTGTAACCACATCCTGGGTTTGTTTCTCTATAGGAAGATTGCTCGATGCCTAAAAGCTATGTAGGATATTTAAAGACTTGAGCAAATGATTAAATTTACCCACATTTCATTTTACTGGCAGCCTAAGCCCTATGCTTTACTTGTCATTCAACTCTTCTAAATGCCAAAGAAAGGGGCTGAGACTGAGTAGAAAGTGTGTCATGTGACCTCGCCCTCCTCCCATCCCCTTTCTAAATGGCTTCTGCAATTGTCATTTACATTGAAGTTCTATGCTTAGGTCTGGAGGTAGAGAATTGCTCTTTTGTTGAGAGTTTAATTTCTGTTACAGGTCAGAAAACAAAGAGTTTGTCAGACATGGGACTGCTTTCTAAAGGATCTCATTGCTGGTTATTTTCTAAACAAGGAAAGCATGTCAGAAAACAAGACAATTCTTAAAATGTTAGTACAATATACAGGTACCCACCTGGAAAAGAGAAACGTCACTCTCTCTCCTTCACTCTCTCACCTTCACTCTTTCTCCTTTCACTCTCTCATTCTCTTCGAAGCCAGAGTTTAAGAATTCAGCAATACCACACTTCTGACAACTAGAAGGAACATGGGAAAAAATGACAGCAACTCAATAAATTCTGCAAATATTTTTATAGTACTAAAAGGTTGGTCATTGTCTTAGTTAATAGAGGTGAGGGACTAAGACCACAATTCAGGCTTCAAGGAGTGCAGAGTTTTTTCAGGAGAACAATTGATGTATTATTAACTTTTACAGAAGCATGGGATCAAAATGGTTGGAAGGGATCGAGGGAAATATGGAGTAAGAGGAAACAGACAGAATGGAATACGCTTCTCATGTCCCATCATATTCAAGTCTATTTTGATGACATAAATATACAGTGCAAAGCTGAGAAATAACCATGGATTTTGGAACTAATGTGCAATCAACCCCTTTCCTATCTGGATGATTTTGGCTCAAGAAATTGTTAGACAATAATCAGAGAATCTTTCCTATAGATTCAAAATAAAGTCTATTGCCGTAAGATATAAAAGATATCAGAATTTGACTGAAATCACTGACCTAGGAATGTATCTTGCTAAATTATGTAATCTACTGTCATTTTTATAAAAATCACTTTTGTAACAATTGTGAATCTCCTTATATTCTTTAATCTTGATTATAGTTGATGAAATTTTGTGAATTGCAAAACAAATTTATGTATTTCTTGAGATATTTAGAAAATTCAGTATAGTTCAAAGACAGATGCCATAGTTTGAATGTCTGTCCCCTCCAAAACTCACGTGTTGGAAACTTAATTACCATTGCAACAATTTGGGGAGGTGAATCCTAATGGGAGATGTTTACGTCATGAAAGCTCCACTTCCAAATATGGATTAATGTAATAATAAAATGATTTTGAGGGTTAGGCCCACCCATTTATGTTCTATTGTCATGTGAAGAACAGAATCCTCCCTCTATAGAATGCAGCATTCAAGGCCCCATCTTGGAATTAGAGACTAGGTTTTCATGCCAAAGAACATGGCACCTTGACCTTGGAATACTCCAGTCTCCAGACTGTGAGCAATAAATTTATATTATTTTAAATAAATTGCCCAGTCTCAGTCAGGTATTGTCTCGTAGCAGAACAAAATGAAGTAAGACAAGAGAAATTATTGTAATCTATAATCATATCACCCTACTACTCAAATTTAATCACTGTTGATATTTTAAAGCATTTTCTTCCAGAATTTTTCATAACTTTCTGTGCTTTCATAAAATATGTTTTTGGACATTTCTTCCACTATTATAAGTTGCTACACAGCCTAATTTTTTATTGTTAGGAGTATTCATGTTATAGTATATTTAATCAATCTTATATGGTTGATGATTACTATTTTTAAAAATTTCTTCACCAACATTTCCACTTTTCATGAAATAGAGAAGACTGAAATAGCACTGTCAATCAAGAAAAAAAAAAGCTAATTAAGTAAATTCTTTAAAAAGGGCTACAAAACTTGACAAAAATCTTCAATTAATGCCAATATATTTGAAATCAAGGTCCATGTCCTACAATTACTTTGTATTCTAGACGGTAGAAATTAAAAGCCTAATAGCCATGGACTACATGGAGTAGCTGGTCTCTGAGTATGTAGAGATCAGTTAGTTGATTAAACTTCACTTAGAAAATTTCAGAAGGACAAATGATTTGATCTAAACTACTTAGCAGCCACTATGCTAAGCATCATTAGGGATACAAGTGCCCCTGTGCTGAAAGTACGCCAATGATTGTGATTTGTAATTAATATCAAGTATCTTAATATGGGCAATAATGATTTGGCAACAGTTATTGAGTGATTTTATGAGTTTGGGCATTATACTTTTTATACCTTAAACTATTTACCTGTTAGAACCTATAGTTATTTTCCTCAGATAATAATAAGAGAACATGAGTCTCAGAGAATAAGTAACTTGCGCAAGATCACACAGGTATTGGTGGTGGGTTGCTTGGAATTCTCTCCAATCAGATTTTCCTATAGCTACCACTCTCTTGTTTTTCATGCTTCACATCAAAAGTCACCACACTCCATTGTAGTCACTTTTTATTACAAGATCTTGTTGTATTTCCCTCAAAAGACTTATCATTAATGATATTTTTCCTGTAATTTGCATGTTTCTATTGCCGATTTCCATTACTAAAATATAGAGGCAGGGTCTCACTGAGTTGCTAAACCTTCAAGGTTTTTAATCTGTTATGCTAATGCTGTATTCAGGCGTGCGCCACCGCGCCCCCTCAAGGTTTTTAATCCTGGTATCAACAACACCTAGTAACTAGCTGGTGATCAATATCTTGTTAAATGAAGGAATATGTGGCATGTGGAACATGGTTTCTGCCTGGTCGCTTCTAGGAGGTGCATGGGAATTCCTGCTTACACTTCAGAATGTAACAAGATTGGGAGTCACCAGGCCATCCTCACATCATGTAAGTAGCTGAACACAAAGACAAATCAACAACACTTCTTTATCAAAAACAAACATGAGGTCACATGGCAAACCACCATCCCTTAAACTGCAGAGTCTGATGGGAAAACACAATGAACTAGAAATTACCATAGCAGAAATCTGCAGGCAGCAACAAGTGCCAGGGTAAAGGAAGCCCTGCTGGAGGCTTGAAGGACAATGGCAAGAGACAAAAGCTCCCGGAGGACCTCAACCCCCAGGGGAAAGTTCCCTATGCTTTTGTTAGTTTTACATTTTAGAACTTTACCAAGATTTCACAGTGACTATCAAAGAAAAATTCCCTCATGGTTCTTGCAAGAGGGCAAAGAACCATTTTGAAATTAGCCAGAATATTCTGTGTGTCCTCAGGTAAATCTAACCAGAACATAACCCGCTGGTGTTTCACTAGAGCCAAAACTGCAAGGAGGAAGAGGAATTCCCAACTCTAGTTGGTTCCATTCTTCCACATGGAGAAATTCCAGAGCACTCCAGGCAAGTGGGGACTAAGAAGCATGTGTGAAGATCAAGGTTCAGAGGCGCAGGTTTGCTGAAGTGCTGAGACCTCATCAGGAGCCCAGAGAGTATTCTCCTACCCCACACCTTCCTACCACATTGCTCAAGGTCTGTTTGCAGTAGTAGTTATTTTTATCTAGTATAGCATGGTCCACTATAAAGAAACTATTACAAGATGTTAAAAGGCATAATATGCAGTTTGAAGAAAAAGAGCAAATATGCAAGAATGTTGGAATTATTGCTCTGGGGATTTAAAACAACCATGATTAATATACTAAAATTTCTACTGGATAACATAGCATACAAGAATAGGTGGGCAATGAGAGTGATGGGAATTCTAAGAAAGAATCAAAATCAATGCTAGTAAAAATAAAATAATAATAATAATAATAATAATAATAATAATAATAAATACTAACAGTAGACTGGACAGCTGAGGACAGAATCACTGATCTTAAGGATATATCAATAGAAATATCCAAAACTGAAAAGCAAAAAGACTAATATAAACATAACATATTACCTAAGAACTGTGGGATAACTGCAAAATGTATAACATATGTATGATGAGAATAGTGTGAGGAGAGGAGAGAAATCAACAGAAGAAATATTTGAAAAATAATGACTGAGAATTTCCACATGTTTATGTCAGATGCCAAACCACATATTTAGGAAACTCAGAGAATTCCAACCAGAATAAATGCTGGAAATTCCCTTTAGGCATATCATTTTCAAGTTATAGAAAATGAAAGATAAGGAAAAAATTCTGGAATATGCCACAGTGGTTAAAAAAAATACTTAAAAATACTTGACCCCCAGAGGCTGGGGTCTTTGCATCCCACTTTCCACACACACATACACACACACAAAATACAATAAAATAAACTAAAATAAAATCTTGCAAGCAAGAACAGAGTAGAATGAGATAAAATAAAACTCTTGAGAGCAAAAATAAATACCAACCTAGACTTATCCTTCACAAGTAAAGAAGAAACATTTCCAAGACAAAGGAGAATTGTAAAAATTTGTGGCTGATAGTCTTGCTGGCAAGAAATGCTAAAAGAAACTTTTTTGAGAAAGGAAAATGATAAGGAACTTGTTTTTTGTTTGTTTGTTTTGGTATCAGGGATTGAACCCAGGGGCAGTTAGTCACTGAGCCACATCCCCAGCCCATTTTTGTATTTTATTTAGAGCCAAATTCTCTCTGAGTTTCTTAGGGCCTCGCTAAGTTGGTGAGGCTGGCTTTGAATTCGTGATCCTCCTGCCTCAGCCTCCCAAGCCACTGGTATTATAGGTGTGCACCACTGTGCCCAGCTGGTAAGATATTTTCACTATCTTTGAAATGATAGAGTGTTATTTTAAAGTGGTGTTTGATTAGTTGTTAACTTATGTTCAAAACTCTAGAGAAAGCACTTTGAAAACTGAAAAATAAAAAAAGAATTATAACTGATAGGCTGAGAAAAGAAAGAAAAGGGAATTATATAAGATACTCAACTAAAAGTGCAAAAAAGCAAAATAAAATGCAATAATTAGAACAAAGAACTATAATTGAAATGGTAACAAATATTCTAGATGTTAGCCAACTGTATCAGAATACTGCCAATGTAAATTGTCTAAATGTACTAATTATCTTTCTTATTACTGTCCCCCTTCTCCTCATTCCCCTTTCTCTAATCCAGTGAACTTCTAATCTTTCCCTCCCTTGTTATGGGCTAGCATTTGCATATCAGAGAGAACATTCTGCCTTTGTTTTTTGGGGACTGGCTTATTTCACTTACCATGATATTTTCCAATTTGATTCGTCTACTGGCAAATGCCATAATTTCATTCTAGTTTATGGCTGAGTAATATTCTATTGGGTACATGTTCCATGTTTTCTCATCTGTTGTAGAGCACCTAGGTTGATTCCATAGCTTAGCTATTGTGAATTGAGCTGCTATAAACATTGATGTGGCCGTATCACAATAGTATGGCGATTTTAAGTCGTTTGGATATGATCTTTCCTATCCTCATATGTAAATACATGACCAATATAACTCCACATCATGTACAACCACAATAATGGGATCCTAATGGGAACAAGTTATGCTTGCACTATGTATGTATAATATTTTAAAGTATACTCTACTGTCATGTAAAAAAATACAAAATGGTAAAAACTAAATGTATTAATGACAGAAATTGTCAAAGTGAATCAAAAAACAAAACTCAATTACATGTCTTCTATATGAAACTAAATATAAAGACATATATATATATATATATATATATATAGATTACAATTAAATGTATGAAGAAAGGTATACCATTCTAACACAAATCAAAAGAATGTGGAAGTTGCTATATTAGTTTCAAACAAGCAGATGTCTCAGTAAGGAAAAATTTAAAAGTAACAGTGACATTATAATGATAAAGGGGTCAATTCTCCAAGAAGACTTAAAACATGATACTTAATGACAGTAAACTGGGAAGGATTCCACTATAATCAGGAACAAGGCAAGTATGTTAAGTTTTACCACTGCTTTTCTATATTGTTCTAGAAGTCCTAGCTAATGCAGTAAAATAAGAAAATGAAATAAAGTTATACAGATGGAGAAGAAATAAATAAAACTATGCTTTCAAGTGACATAATTGACTATGGAGAAAATCCAAAAGAACCAGCCAACTCTTGGAATTAAGAAACAAGCTTAGCAAGGTCACAGGATGCAAAGCAAATATCCAAAAGCCAATCACTGTCTTGCATGCCAGCAAGGAGCAGATAGGATTTGACATTTTAAAAAAAATAGTAGTTTTGTTAACACCCTTAAAATTATAATACAACTAATAGGTACAACATATCTATTAGAAAAATTATAAATGCTCTGATGAAAGAAATCAAAGAAAAACTAAAAACATGGAAAAATACCCCATGTTCACTCATAGGAAGACTCAATATTCACAAGATGTTAATTCTTCCTAAATTGATCTTTAGGTCAATGCAATAGCTATGAAAATATCAGTGAGTTAGTTTGTGGACATTGACAAAATGATTCTAAAGATTCTATGGAAAGGCAAAAGACCAACAATTTCCAACACAGTATGAAGGAGAACAAAGGTCCAGAGGACTAACCTCTGACTTCAATACTTACTATAAAGCTATATTAATCAAGGCAGTGGGGTACTAAAATGATTAGACAACAGATCATTGGAGCAGGATAGGGAGCTCAGAAGCAGACCCATAAAATATGATCTGTGACAAAGAAGCAATAGCAATACAATGGAGAAAAGATAGTTTTTTCCACAGAAGTTACTACAATAGCAGACCTATTCCAGTGGAAATATGAATCTAGACACAGAGCATACATCCATTATAAAAAAATAATGCAAAATACACCACGGACATAAATTTAAACTACAAAACTCTGAAAATACTAGAAGGTGATATGGATGAAAATTATGAGACCTAGAGTTTAGTGTTGCCTTTTAAGATACAACATGAAAGACACAATCTATGAAAAAAAAATCGATAATCTTCACTTAATGAATTTTAAATTTCTGCTCTGCCAAAGGTTCTATCAAAGAGATAAATAGACAAGCTATGGATACAGAAAGCATTTGCAAAAAATAAATAAATAAATAAATGTAATAAAGGACTTTCATCCAAAGTATACAGAGACCTCTTAAAATTCAACAATAAAAAAAATATAATTTAAAAATGGGTCATAAACTTTGACTGGGCAAAGGGGAGGGAGGGGAGTGTGGGAAGGGAGGTGCATGGGGGCAGGAAAGATGGTGGAATGAGATGGACATCATTACCCTAGGTACATTTATGATTGCACATATGGTGTGACTACATCATGTACAACCATAGAAATGTAAAGTTATGCTGCAATTGTGTACAATGAACCAAAATGCATATAGACCTAATTAAAACAAATTAATTAATTTAAAAATATCATCAAAAAATGGGCCATAGCCGGGCGCGGTGGCGCACGCCTGTAATCCCAGCACTTTGGGAGGCTGAGTCAGGAGGATCGCGAGTTCAAAGCCAGCCTCAGCAATGGCGAGGCACTTAGCAACTCAGTGAGACCCTCTCTCTAATAAAATACAAAAAAGGGCTGGGGATGTGGCCCAGTGGTCTAGTGCCGCTGAGTTCAATCCCCGGTACCAAAAAAAAAAAAAAAAAAAAAAAAAAAAAAAAAAAATGGGCCATAGATCTTAACATCCCGTTTACCAAAAAGATGTACAGATGCAAAGTAACCATATGAAAAGAAGCTCTACATTGTATATCACTAAAGAAATGCAAATTGAAACAACAGTGAGATACTATAGAATACCTATTAAAATGGTCAAAACCCAGAACACTGACAACACCAAATGCTAATGAGGATGTAGAATAACAGAAAATTTTATCATCATTGGTGGAAATGCAAAATGAGACAGCCTCTTTGGAAGATATTTTAGTGTTTTTTACAAAACTGAACATCTTCTTACCATACAAGCCAGGGATTGTGCTACTTGGTAATTATACATAGAAGTTGAATATTGTCAACACAAAACCTGCGCACAGATGTTTATGGCAGCTCTACTTAAAATTGTACAAACTTGGAAGCAACTTCAGTGGATAAATGAATGACTGGTACATCCAGACAATGGAATATTATTCAGTACTAAAAATGATTTTTCAAGCCAGTGAGGCAACATTAATGCCTATTGCATATTACTACGTAAAAATGCCCATCTGCAATGGCAACTTACTGTTATGATTCTAACTATACATCATTCTAAAAAAAAAAAGGCAAAATCATAGAAGGAGTAAGAAAGTCAGTAGCTGCCAGGTTAAAGGGAAGGAGCAATGAATGGGAAAAACACAGAGGAGTTTGGAAGTAATAAAACAACTTTGAATGATACTCTAATGATGGATACACGGGCTTCAGCTTTTAGTTCACACACCAAGAGGTGAACCTTGATGTAAAATGTGATAACTGTGTGTTGATGGAGCTTCATCGATTCTAATAGATGCCTTTCTGTGGTGGAAATGTTTATAATGGGGGGAATGAATGAATGCATGTTTGGAGACAGGTATGTCCAGGGAAACTCTATAGTTTCTACTGAATTTTACTGTGAATGTAAACAGATCTACAAAATAAAATATTTTAAAGGTATGCAGAAAAGATATATTTTAAAAATGGTGTTTTTAAAGAGTGTTTAAGAGTAGCAATTCTATGGAAACAAAGAGAGGCAGAGTTCACACTTACCTGTGGGTGTATAGAGGTGGACGCAGGGAAAAGTCAGGATGAAACTCAGCCTCAGACACAAACTGTTTGTAAAAGTATCTTTAACTTTGTCCCAGTCTTTTAAGCCTAGCCCTGGTGATGCAAGAAATGAAAGAGAGCCCCTTCAAAGGAAGAGCTAGGAAACCCCATTGCCTTGATAAAAACACATCAAATGAGATGCTAACACCCCACATTGATCACACTCAGAAAGCCTGACTGAAGATGTTTATCCTAATCCTCCAATCCAGACACTTCCTGAGATATGGTCAGGAGGGCTAATTACTCCAATACATAAAAACAGAAATGCTCTCAGCCCAAACAGCCAGAGAGATCTACATTAGCAGCAACAGCAGTAAACCCTGACGCTGCATCCTTGGTGAAAGAATAAAGCAATGTCGGACCAGTGACAGCAACATCCATAAAATCCAAATTGGATTCCTCCCTTGAAAATGAGCCACAGACTTCATCTCTCCCCCAATTGCTGCATATTAACAAACATGTAAAAAAAAAAAAAAAAAAATCCAACCGGGAGAAGAGATTTTCCTTGCTTTATTAGACTTTAAAATCACCCTGGACTCAATCTGGCACCAGAAGTGAATCCATGACTGCCACAAAGGGAATGGATGGAAAAACAAATGACGTATTTAAGTTCCTATATCAATCCATCAATTGAAGGATGGAAATAAGCATAAATGGATGCCTTCAAGCAGGAAAGTGAGACAAGGACGCACATCTCAGAGCTTAATAGATGCTAGGATGAGTTACTCCCAGGGTTGGAGCTGTGCCCAAGCTCAGGGCCTCTGATAAAACAAAGAAAAACTGCCTACCAAGACACTCCTGGGCTGGATTTCTTGTGATAGTTATATCATTCACATGGGGGCTAAAAAAAAAAAAAAGAAAAGAAAAGAAAAAGGAGGTTAGTCACACATTAGTAACCAAGCTCTCTAGATCCAGATGTGGAGCAGTATTTCGATGATCTTCTTGATGGTGTGATAGAGTAATGATTGATAATAACACACAATATGGAAAACAGCATGCCTGGTTGACCATCAAAATGTGAAAGACAAGGAATAAAGGATTGCATGATTTTTTTTTTTTCTAGTGCCTAAAATATACGCTATATCTCTAGCCTTGAAAGAACATGCAATCTTTTAGGAAAAGAAAATATGGATTAGAATATGTATCTTCTTAGTAATAAGCAAATCCTTGATATTTCCAAAGGGTGCCTCCAAAGTCTTTCTCCAAATAAAAAATACCAAGGAAGCGTATAAAGTTGCCCAATTCCCTTCAATGAAATGGAATAGTTCTGAGGTGAGGTATCTCAACAATGTAGCACAAGGTACTGTATGGAACTATCATAAAGCAAACCATCGTGTCATTGGTGTGCAAAAGCTTCTTATTCATTTCCCTGAATGCTCTGTAATTTGAAGAAGAGCTAAAACAACAACAAAACCACAAAATCAAACAGCAGTCAGATTCAACCATAAAGGGATGAGATCACAAAGCAAAGTAATTCACATATCCTTAACTTCTTAAATGATCCTTCCTGGGTTATGTTTTCACCAAGACAATTATATTCTAATTATCTAACTTATTTTTAATGAACACTTACATTCCAGCTTTTACTCCTTCACCTCAGGGAGCATCTTCATTCCAAGAAGCAGCACTTTAGAAAAAACGTGAACTCAGAAAACAATGCACTCTCACTGTCTCCAAGCCACTACAAGGAATAACAGGCAAGATCCCCCTCTTATGAAAGAGGGACTCAGGTGAGGAAGAGGGAGGTATTAAACAAATAAATAAACAAGAAAAACTTTATACAGTGAAGTATCCAACTGAGACATGGAATATGACATATACTGAATGGCCAGATGGCCATTTCTATGAATGAATTGAGAAGGGCCCCTAAAAAGTTGATAGTACCAGGTGAGTTGGGAACAAGCAATGCATTTAAGGCCAAAGGGAAAGCAGTTGCAAAGACCAAACTTAGAGCTAGACTTTGGCTTCCTGAAGAAAATACAAAAGTGCATTCTGTCCAGAAGTCCAGAAGACGGAAAGTGGAGTGAAATGAACTCAAAGATCTGGTCAGGGCTAGAAATGAAAAGTGAGGACATGGTGAAAGAAGAAGGCATTTGAGAGCATTACACAGAGGGATTACATAGGACTCAGGGTTTTGAGGAGTCACTCTTGGTCCCACAGTGAGAATAGACTGCATGGGGAGAACACAGGCTAAGGCATCAGCTGCAGGGACCCAGGAGGGAGATGACAGGGCCAGGACTCACAGCATATTCATGGTCCTGGGGATAAGTAAGCGCATGCCAGGGTATGTTTTAAAGAAAGAATATGGAAATTTCACATTTTCTAAGACTATTTTCAAAACTCAAAGCTTAAGTCAAATTTACATTTGGGACATAAGGGTTCAACCTTCTGAAATGTGTCTGAATTGAGCCAGTGTAGAAATACATATATATGCACAAAAATATCACTTTAAGGGACAAACTGAAAAAGCAAATGGAATTTTTAGAAGTCCATCAATAGGAATCTACTTAGATAATTATGAGTAAAATATCATATGATTATTATGAATGATGTAAGATTATAGGTGTTGACAAAAAAAGTACGTCAAAGGCATAGTTAGGTAAAACATAGTTTAAATGACAGTACTTATTGTTAAAAATAACATTGAATATATACAGACAGGCAGTATGAATACAGAAAAAATGTAAAAATAAATTTGCAAAACTTTCTTATTGACTGTTTCAATGAGAACATTTTATATTTTCCATTTTAAAAGATCAAAAATAAATATATTTTATTGAGGAGAAATATATATTCAGTACCTGTGCTAATACTTCCACCCCCATGTCTTTGTTTGAATTATTTGTGCACACTTTTAAATATTCAGGTGTCAGTTCTTTTGTCAACTTAAGTCTCTGTTTCTGCAAAGTAATTAATTTGTCAACCAACACAAACACCCTGAAGATCATCTGTTGAAAACAGAAGCACAAGTGAAACACCCTTTGATGAGACTCTAATCATTTTGATGATAATAAATGAACACTCAATTTTTATTTCTTTATATACCATCTTATATTTCAACAATGAATTTTTCACAATGAATTCTTCACCTCATGTAAGCTGCCTGTTGTGGCCAGCCACGGTGCCGCGGGAAAATTCTCGGAGGCAGAGTTAAGCTTTTACTACTTTTACTTCTACTTTCTTAGAGCTTAGAGAGGGAAAGAAAGATTTTTCTTAGAGAGGGAAAGAAAGATTTTTCTTCTTAGCTTAGAGTAGCTTAGAGTAGCTTAGCTTAGAGAAAGACTAGAGCTTCTTTCTTCTCTCTTCTTTCTTCCTTCTTCTGTCTTCTGTCTTCTGTCTTCCTCGGGAGCCTCGGCCTTACTCTGACCAGTCCTCTGGAGCCTTGGCCTAACTCTGGCCAGTCATTACTTCTTCTATCTGGTTTCTCTTCTGTCTGGCCGCTCTGATTCTTCTGACCGACCGAGTGACTGCCCGGCTGACTGAATTCTCCGTTCTCCTAACTCGGACCGCTTTCACCCGGTTATATACCTTCAACTTTGCAGGTGCCTACAGGTGCGTCACATACATATCAGGTGGAACCCATGGCTTCCAGCTAGCTGCAACAGCCCTTCCTAATTAGGGCTCCTTCAACCTCATAGATTATAATCTGCGCACATGTAAAGTTTTATCCAAGAACCTACACCTATACCACAACTAGCTTGGCCTCTCTGACATTCCCAAATCACATGAAACCCTCCTGGCCACAAGCCTTCATACTCTTTAATGCTTTCTTGCTTATCAACATAAAGAAATAGAGGATTACAAATTCTAATTATTTAAATTTTAAGATTAATGTATCTCTTAAAATTTACAAAACCCTCCTGGTAATTATTCACTACACTATAACAAATCATTTTCTTAGATGCCCTTCAATCACTGATTCATTCATGTATTCTTTCTCTTTCTTTCCTTCCTCTATTTATCACCTATTTTTCACTACTTTCTTCTTTATTAATTTTGCTTAATGATTCATGTATTTGTACATTTTACAAATGGTTCTTGAGTCTTACAAATGCCCAGGAATTGATAAATGCCAAAGATATAAATAAATATGACAGAAAGTGTTTCCTCCAGCAACGCAGAATCTGGCTAACACAAAAGGCAGAAACATAAAGATATATAAAACAGGATGATGATGGCATGACATTTTTTTAATGTGGACAATGTTAATTTTTCCAAAGTTAAATAGGAAATCTAAAGTAATAGTAATAATAATTTCTCCCTTGTGCTGGACTTACATTCCAGGTCTTTAGAACATGGGGCTAGCATTCTCTGAGTTAAGGAAATTGGCACAAAATTCGAGATGCTCTTTTGGGATGAATTCTACGTGATGTCTGAAAAGCTGAGTGACAACATCTAGACACAGTTGTGGCCTGGATCAGGCAGGAGAGGAAGGGGTCATTGAGGAGGGACAGCCTGGAGCACAGGCCTAGTGCTGAGAAGGAGCCTGGGACCTACAGGATTACAAGCACCAGGAACTGCTGACACAGTGTGGAGGCTGAAAAATTGGAGGTGGAAAGCTAATCAGAGTGTGAGAACTCGTTCCCAAGATTAGACACGGCTCCCTTGAAACATCTGGGGATCTCAGCTTCTTACAGGTTCTGCTGCTCATACCAAGGAGCACCATGCTACCTGCTGCTGCTACCCTCCTAACCAGAGTCACTCAGGTCTTGTAACTGAGCATAAGAGTTTTGATGTAATAATAAATGCTACAGAGGTCATTTATACCTGGAGACGTATGCTGTCGTACTGAGCCTACATGCTGTAGTACCTGCTTTCAGTGCCTTAGTCTCAGTCTCAGGTGTAAGCAAGGGGGACCAGTCCCTGAGCTCCAACTTTACAGACATCTTTTCTGTTTTTTGCCCTTACTGAATTCCATTGAGTGAGGCATCCACAGGGCCTGGTGGACACGACCTCAGAGAGCACATGTACCACGACCCCAAACCCCAAAATTCATAGGTACCTCAAGTCTCAGAATCTTCTGCCCAGTTGATCCCAAACCCTTGTTTGAGGTTCCCTGTGTGCCTTCCCTAAGAGGTGTCCAAGAGTATCTGGATGTAAGAAAGGGCTGGGTAGGGTCAGTGTGGCTACAGCTTAGCAGTACGACAGGGTTAGTAATACATTGTACACTGTGGAGCTAGAGGTGGTAAATATAGGGCAGAAGGCATCTGGAGTTCAGGGGCATTGGTGTTGTTAAGGGCAGTGGTGGAAGGGGGTCACTTGTTGTGTGGAATTCTCAGGAGTCCAAGGACTATTAATTTGAAATTGTCCTTATGAGTCACTGTTAGGTTTATCCATCCAAGAAGATTGATTTGTCGTGTGCAGGAGCCCACTCACACAGTAGTGGGAGAGCTGATCATTAGCATGTCTTCTCAACCCCAAGTTCAGTGGCCTTATGTAGGTTGCTTGTTGGCCACAGTGAGGATACCCACAGAAATGAGCAAATGCTCACTTCAAAAGACCCAGTGATAGAACATTTATCATCACACACTACTGGGTAAAATATACTTTATTAATGGCTTGGAATTTAATTTATAACCTTTATACTTGTGGACACTTACACTGTATAGATACTAGGAAGATGACTGCCTAGGATAAGGCTGGGTGATTTCATAGCTGCTGAAACTCACTGAGAGATGCATGGTCCTCAGCATGATGAACATGTTTCTTCTGGAATGTGGATTCCACCATTACAAAAAAATATCAGTGTTTAATCCTGTCCACTTCTGACAGGGGGTCTATTCATTGTAGTTAAATCCAATGCTCTGACTTTTTGTTCTTGAATGAGTAGTCAAAGATTGATTCTCAGACTCCTTGTGTTTCACTTCATGCTTCAACAATTCTTCTTCCAATGGACTAAACCTTTCTTTAACTTTTACTTTTTCCTAAGGCAATCATGTTCAGTTTGATCTTACTCATCAGAGATACTCGTAGTTTTCCAAGATTACTTGGCATGCTTCTATTCAAGCAAATTCTATATTGCACAGTTCAATTTTCAGAGAAATATCTTATTTCTGTGTTGGTAGGGCAGACAGGAGCTCCAGATGAGGAGAATGGCAAGCATATAACCTTCACAGTGAATTTTCCTTCAACTGAGTCTTCAAGGAAATGGGAATTTAAAATGGGAAGGAATGACACAGCAAACTTTCTTAGGAAAATTGGTGGTAGGTAAAGAAAGAGTAGTTGAGTACTAAGGAAACTTCACCCAAATGTACCTACAACTCTAAGATGTGGTTCAGTGTTCTCTTCTGAATTCCAGATACTTATCCCTAGTCACTTTTCAATTGAAATATCTATTACAAATAAGTTAGTCTTAAGTAAGTTTTTTCTAAAAGCCTGAGAATGTATATTTTTCTTATCTCTTTTTTATTTGTGGAGGTAAAGAAGGAAACCTCTGACCCAGTCACCATGATCGTTGAATCATTTCTCCATAGGTTCCCAGGGATCCTCTGCTAATTAATTTCCATCTCCAGTTGCCAATGACTATGACCACGAGTGACAGTTTCTTTTCATTGGTTTTAAAGTAGGGGCTTTATGGATGGTTTCTGTATTTCTCTGTTGAAGGCGTGTTTGCCATTTGTATTTGTTAAAAGTTCCATTTGGGTCATTTGTGACTGAAGACACCTATACGGCAAGTTCTGCTTGGAATTTCATGAGTTTATTACTGAAGAAATTCAGTCTTCAAGTATCAAATAAAACAGAAGAAAATCATATTTATTATTGATAAGCATTATTTCTCCCAAGTGCTTTGTACTAAGAATCTTGCAACATTATTCACATTTTCTGGGGGAATTGACTGGGGACCAACAGGTGAAACATTAGCATGGGTACAGAGTGACCCAAAGGGGAGAATGGCATTAGATTTCTCCATTAGGACATGGAGATACCAGTTTTTAATTCCAGATCTGTCTTTAAATTTAGAGTGCTCAGTTGGTCTGTTTTTCCAGGGTTTTCAATATTTTTTTTTTTTTTAAATTAAGATTCAGTATAGTCCCTCCGACCTCCGCCCCAGAGCAGGAGACAGCAAGGACAGACCTGCCAACTCTGAAAAAAAAGATTCAATATAGCATTTTTTCCCTTTGTTTTTCTCTTTTTTTTTCCAAATTTACTTTTTATTCTAAGTTGTTAGAAATGACAGCAGAATGTAATTCATTTCATATTATACTTATAGAGCACATTTTTACATATCTCTGGTTGTGGGTTTTCAATTTTTGTACTATTCTTGTTTACTATTGGCTTTGGACAAATCAAGATAGTTGGTCACCTAACCAAATCCTAGAATCTTTTCACGGTATTCTCTAGTTGGTCCATACTATGGCTTTATCTATACATTGTTAAATCAATTGTTTTAGAAGAAAAATTAGTATAAAGTGCATAAAATGTTAAAATACATATTTTCTTTCCTGTGTTGCTTATGCACTGTGGTATTTCTATAGTCCGTCAGGCCATTCTTTGTTCATTTTTCTCCAGGTAAAGTATACAACAGGGAATAAAGAATTGTTTCTTTGCCTGTTTCAAAAGTTTAGTCCACTGCAGAGTGGGAAGTTCTAATAACAATGGACTTGATAGCATGCATGAGGCTGAATAAATATAGAATTCCCATGCTCGACAGTGGTGATGGTAAGGTTAGTTGGTCACTAAAGTATGATGGGCACTTACTATGTCTCAGATACTTTCCAATTTCTGTATGAATTGTTGTAGTCCTTATTTTACAAAAGGGAAAACCAGGGTACAGGAAGACTACGTTGATTCTCACACTAAGCAGATCCAGTATTCAGCCTCTCGAAATCGGGCTCCAGGCCCTGTGCTCTTAAGCGCTGTGTGCTATTGGATAAAAATTAACACTGGCTGTAGAGAAGAGGACCAAGTAGAGGGAAAGGGATAATGAATGAAATGATAGTGTTCCCTGGAGAGGAGGTTCAGTCGCTCCTTGGTCTTTTAGGGGCTCAATCCTGGAGAAAATAAATAAGACATTCAAGGTACACTGAGAGAAAATCTGAGAGAAGAGTAGTTTTATGTTTCATCCCTAAGTAGCCCCAAGGTGGGACAAGACCCAAGGGTAGAAATCACTTTATGGTTTTCTAAAAGTTCTCTCCAGACAGAATAGAGTGTCCCATGTAGAAGCAGTGGATAAAACCAGTAATTAAGGAATCTAGTGGCCCAAGAGTGGCAGAAGAGGTGAAGGAATTCACAGTTCCTAAGAAGCAGCATAACCCAGACATATCAAAGGGATTCCCAAATGCTAGATGACCCAAACTTGGCTAAAAAATAATTCAGACCCATAAGATCCTACGACCAAGAGTGAGGTATGGCATAGCAGCAATCTATATGACAGATGAAAGTAAGTACACCAAGAAATGATCTTCCCTAATGCATGCCCCTATGCACGTCACCAGCATCAAGTACCTCCACCACCCTTGGAACCAGACACGATCCTAAGGAAGGATGTGAGCCCCAGCTGGACAGAAATTCAATTTATTCTATCATAACAGAATGGGGTAGATACATGCATTTAAATTTAAGGATAAAGCTATATTTCTTCCACCTCAAAATTACAGACTGAAATTCATGAAAGTTACATGTGTAAGTGAAGTGAGCAGATACATCATTACACAAACCCTGCTTGCAGAACAATTGTACTTAGAGCCCAATGAATTCTTTTTCTTTGATTCCATATGGTTATACCATAGCCTCTGTAGTCTGTGACGCTCAGACCCTGGGCCAATGTAAGGACTTTAGCACATCAATAAGCAATTTCATTGTGAATTAGCGTCCATTTTCTTAAGTTCAGCTGTACTCAATTGCTAGGGATGGCATGCCAAAGAACCACAGACAGGATGTCTTAAATATCTAAAATTTATTTCCTTATAATTCTGGAGGCTTGAAGTTCTAGATCAAGTGGGAACACAGTTGGTTTCCTCTGAGGCCTCTGTCCTCGGCCCACAATGGCCATCTTCTCCCTGTGTCTTCACATGGTCTTCCCTCTCTGTGTCCGCCCTTAATCTCCTCTTGTTTTATAAAAAGGCCAGTCCTATTGGATTAAGGACCACCGTAACGGTCTTAGTTTAACTTAAACTTCTTTAAAGGCCTATCTCCCATTACACCTCCTGAGGTGCTGGGGGTGAAGACTTCAACGTGTTAATTTTTGTGGAGACACAATTTAGTCCATGTCATCAGCTTTGCACCAAAGTGATCTGTGCCTTTTGCACTGCCCCGTAGCACTTCAAGACCATGGAACCCCAGGGTCATCATTATCATCAAGGACTATTGATCAAGCAGACTCTCCATGCCTTTCTCCCAGTTGGGAATTATGGGATTGTGATGAATGCAGTGTGGGAGCTTTTCATTAGCTGACTGGATGTGGAAAAGCTGGCTCTCTTATTGAAATTTATCCTTCCATAAAGGTGGAGAAAGATCCAAACACTTAAATTATAAATGAGCTCAATGCTTTAAAACATAGAAATGTGTGATAAATATACATGATGTGAATGGATGTGAGAACAAAATAGTACTGTTGAAATCCCTTGGGAGTGAATCTATTTTATGATATTTAGTAGTTGTATAACCCTGGTTACTCTTGGAACTTCTCTTTAATATGGAGATGATAATTATTTACAAAGCTCTGTTGAATAACATGCTATATGACAAGAGCAACCTTTAGATGCTAATCACACTATATAGTATCTATTTTGGAAATCAAATGAATATTAATTGTATATACCCCCATTATCTCTATCCATGTTCATTTCATCCATGAACATGCCCCCCCCAATATATCAAAGACTTGTGTAGACACCTCTATCTGATAGTACTATTGTTCTTCTGGTGGGGTGAAGTGCACAAGAAATGCTATTCATTTGGAATCTGCAATGCTCACAAACTCCTATGTGAAATATTTCCTCTTCCTCTATGAATTTAGAGGAAACACAGAAGAACTTCCTCTGTCTTTCAAACAATATAAGGACTTTTTGTGAGCTATTCAAAATATCATAATATTATTAGAGCAGGGAGAGGGAAAGAGGGTCTTCACATAGAGAAATATTAAAAATTATTCTATATCAGTTGGGTATAGGTCATATTATGCTGCCAGAAAAAAATAATCTAAAATCTCAGTGGTTAAATAAAGTTTATTCCTTGCTTTCACTACATGCCAATATAGACAGGCAGGAAGTTTTTTCTCCTGACATTATTCTGGGATCAAGGAAAACACAGGGTTTCCCTTGACATACACATCTAGAAGCAGAAATAGATGCTAGTAGTAAATTGCATAAACTATACACACTGGATCTTAGAGCTTCCTCCAGGATGAGACATATGCCTCTCCTGTTCCATCTCCTACCTGGCGTAAAGCAAGTGAGATGGGCATGATTTGCTTGTATAACAATCCTGGAAGGTAAAGAGAAGTATTTGGTTAGTGGTCATGATACCTATCACTTATTTAGTCACTCAATCCTTTCCATGTGCTCAAAGTCACCCCATGTCAAGAAATGATCCAACCTTGAGGGCGTAGGAGCTAATAGATATGCCCCTACCCTCATACACCTTATGTTCTAACACTTCTTAGTATGTTGTGATGGAGAATATCAAATCAAGAAAGTGGGCAGAGACGTTGTGGGGTGGAGTGAAAAACCCCTAGGGCAGAAGCATATGCAATATTCTTCCAAACACTAAGGTAATCGCGCTTAGAACACAGTGAGAAAGAGAGAAGCAGAGGATGTGGTGAGTGAGCGATGGGGGTGAGGGAGAGGATTGTTAGAAAGTCTATTATGAGTGGCAACCTGAGTTGTAAGGAAAGGGGCACATGATCAAATTTATATGGTAAAGGCTCAAGACAAGGTAAGAAGGCAACACAGAAGCAGAGAGAGCTGTTATGATCTGTCTGTTTGAGTGAGGAAGGATGGGGGCATGGCCCAAAGCAGAGGCATCAGAAATGATGAGAAGTCAGATCTGAATATATTTTAAAGACAGGCCTGATATGACTTGTTAATGGCTCAGCTTTCAAGTAAGGATTTAAGTTGAATCTTGGCGTCAAAAATCAGCCATTTTTATAGACCACTGGTATTGTGCTATATAGTTGCTCTAATATACTTCTTAGATCACCTGCCATTATTTACCATTTTTCACAATTCATGACTAATCCCTCAAAGGGGCACAAATCAAAGAACCCAGGGAAATCACACAACTTTATTTATCCTCAGAGTGTTTTGTTTGTTAAGTGTGAATAAGTGAAAAACCTCTTGAGACACCATTTTAATCTTGAGTGGCATACCTTATGTTCCAGGTTATATGCCATTATGTATACCAAGTAATTCAGTTTTTAATAAATGCTTTTGGTGTACCTACTATGTACCATAGACTGTTGTAGATACAAAGGCTATAGGTGCAAACGATCCAGACATTGACCAAGTAGCGGCAAGTGTGATCCATATTACCAAACTGAATATCAAGAACTCTATGGGAGCCCATAATGCTGTTCAGACAGTAAAAAGAAATACATTTGCAATGTTCTTACCAACTTGTAAAGTCTGTATCAGGACTTGGAAAACTAAGCTTTGTGTGCCAGCTGCATTTCTTTGAAAATAAATCTTCACTGGAACATAGCTCTGTCTATTCTTTTAAGCATCATACAAGGTTGCTTTCTCAGTGAAAGGCAGAGTTGGGTAGCTGCAATAGAAAGTGTTATGAATGACAAACCTACAATATTCGTTATCTGGTCTTTTAAGAGAAAAAAATGCCAACTTATGGGCTATATGATAGTTAATAACCAACCATGAGAAATTTTAAGTGCAAGATGCACAAAAACTATTCTTCTTGGTTCAATCTTATAGGGTTGGCATTGGCAACAAAATTCCTATCTGATTGGCATGTGAAAGCAAGCTTAACAAATAAGGGCATTACTTTATGCTGGCCTGAAGGAGACCTTCAGTCTTGTTGGATTATTTTTGTACAAGGCTGAAAGAGCCTTTCCGAACATGTGGCAGTTGGTCTATCCCTCATTTGAAATAGTAAGTGAGAAAAACAGTAGAGAGACTGTCTCCAGACCTAAGTGTTGATTTATTGACTTTGGCAACTCTTGAGCTCATGTTTACCTTGTCATGACAATAAAGTTATTGAAATTGAAGTTGAACCAAATTGACAGACACCAAGAACTATCGCTAAACTGGCTCAAGTACATTTTTTATTTATAGGATTCAGCATAGTGTATTATATTGGCATTTAATGAAGGCCAAAAACCATCCCCACGCTGAGAAACAACCTAGAACAGAACAGTAAATTGACCAGCAGTTGTCTCCTCATCAGGCTGAATGCAGAATGCAGTGTGAACGGTGCCCCTCAGAGATGGCAGCACAAGGGCACAGCGACTATTATTAATGGGAAAAGAGCATTCCCCTCCAAAATAAATAACATATGTGAACCTCGTACCCAAATCTAGGCCATTTTTGGATGCCAGTAACCACACAGGCATATTGTCATATTTCTATGAGTGAAATCCTGTTATGTTCCCCATATAACTTTTATATTCTTATTTTTTATTATTCAGTCTTTTACATCTGCAACAATTTTGAACTTCCTTGTAGTATTTAACCATTTTTGTTGATCACTCATCAGCATAATAAATTGATTAAATAAGTAATCTTAACAGAGAATGAGAGTACAAATTCTTTGTCTTTCAAGGAGACACAATCTAAAAAAAGGGAAAGAATAAATTCTAACATTTTGTAAAGCACACAATAATCAACATAATGTGTGCACACACACAAATGTTTATAAATAGCGTGAAGTTTCTTAGCATTTTGGGCTCATTGCCAATTAAAGTTGTTCAGAGAAAATAATTTGGAAATGGGATTTGAATGAAATTTGAAAGGAAGTAATTCATGACAGTGTCAAGATACTTTAGATCAAGAGCTGGTTAACAATTGATCCAATCTGGCTGGCTGGCTGTTTTTGTAGAAGAAATTTTATTGGATGGAAGTTGTGCCCTGTTGCTTATGTACTGTCTACAGCTGTTTTCATACAACAATGAGAGGACTGAAGAATAGCAGAGAAGGCATACTCTACAAACTGAAAATAATTTACTATCAGGCTGCTCAAGGAAAAGCTTGCTGACCCTGGCTTAGAGGAGTAAAAGTCTGGAGACAGAGCCACTGACTAGCAAGAATATGTCAATTGTAAAGTGACTGAAGCATGGATATGCATATGTTATCTGTCTTCCTTGTATGATTTCTGGAATGAAGATAGATGTAGGTTAAAATTAATATAAAGGATGGTAATCACATAGTGCTTGGGCTTTGATTCCCTGACTTAAGAAGCAGAAATGATATTGAGAGGATCACACAGGGAAACCCCCTTTCCCATGAAAGGTGACTGGGTTATTACAAATGGCCTTGTGCTGGCCTCCCTCCTACTGCTGAGTTGTGAATCTCAGGTTAGCATTGCAGAATCGGGGTCTACTTTCATAAATATTTCTAACATTTTCCAAAATGTTGTTGCACCTTCTTCTGAATGATGAACTAGATCATTTTCTTGCACCATTCTTAAGATTTTACTTCTGGATTTCTCAATTTAGCCTAAGTATAAATTGGAGTTGTAATCTGTGACTGTCTCATTATAAATAAGTGGAAGGGAGTAGAGGAAATGTGACATTACTCAAAATATGTCCTAAATGGACTTAGGACTTGTTGGAAATAGAAAATCATACTTTGAACATCTAGGTTTTTTTATTATTATTATTTTCAAAATTTAGGGACAGAAACCTTTAAGAGGCCTCAGATTATCCATAAAAAATCTTCTAAGTACTCCTGTGCCGTCCAACTGTGAAACTTGTCTTATCTCATGTATAATGCACCAAATACCAGGCTGTAGAACTTAAAGTAATTGTACAAATTATGGGTGGAGATGAACAAACTTCCCTTTAAAGGTAGGACTAAAATGAAATTCATGCAAATATGCTGGAGACATTTACACTCGTACATTCTAATCTTCCAGCTCCTCTCTGGGATCTGAATTGTGCTTCATGTTTCCAACTTTTTTCACGTTATTGGTTTATTCTGTAATCCAGTTTGGAAGACAGGTAAAGGTAGTTATTTCCATGTTTTTCTAATAGACAGGTTGAAGATCACCAGTGTTCAGGCCTTTTTTTAGATGCACATCAGATTTGCTATTAATGCCAAGGTCTTTAGCAATGATTCTTAAGTTCTTGGGAAGACAAGTTTTGTATTGCATAAAAACTTTTCTGCAAACAAGTAACTTTAATATCATGCATGTGTATACACACACAACTACACATATATACATATGTATGTACATACATATATGTGTATGTATGTGTATATATATGTATATATATTATATATATATATATATATTTCTGCATCAATCTTACTTCCTAGTGATACACAGAGAAAGAAGTTTACAAAAATCACATTTCCTGTCTATTATACTTATGGTTATTACTCAGTATCCTTTAGGAGGAAATTTCATGGATTATGCTTCCTTTCTGCAGTCACAACAGATGTAGGACTCAATGTTTATGTTGAGAAGAGTGCTACATGTTCTTCAATTCATGGAAACTTCAAGCCTAGAAAAGGGAGAAGTCTAGCTAATATCTCCAGAGACCCACGGGGAGTGTCACGCTCCATAAAATTACTTATGCATTTATATACAGTGCGTGATCATCTCCTGGCAAGGGGACACAAGTTAAGCACCTTCTATATGCAGCAGGGAAAACCCCTTCAGCAAGGAAGTCTATCCATTGGCATGCACGAATTATACTAGCTTTAGTTTTACTATGTCAAAAGGAACATTCACCATGCTTAATGAGAAGCATTGGATTAATGCTAGCTGTTTGCAGCAGGGGAAGGAATGTTCAGATGCTTGGGGAAACAAGGCACCTGGAGAGTGCAGTGAAGGTCATTTACTCACATTGAAAAATCAATTATTTTCATGGCTGCAAATACAGTCTCCAGTGTGCATATGGTGTGTGTGTGCGTGCACACGTGCTTGCGCACATGTGTGTGAGTGTTGAACACATACATATATTTTAGGTACTTCTATTGTGATTCGTATTTAATTTATAAAGCTGGAAGAACAAGAACTTCTTGCCTCCTATAACCAGACAATCCTTCAAGCAGTCTTTTCCTTCTCCTTTGAAGAGGACGGTTAGAGAATGTGGTGTGTGTGCATGTGTCTCTAGATCCCCTACTTTGTGCGTCAACTTGATTGTTCTTCCCATTAATTTCTCACACAATTGCTCTGGAGTGCTCTGAATTGGCAACTAAGATAGATCAAATGGCAAGACATCAATTTTTTCTTGTTCAAGCAATTCTCATTTTAGAGACCAGGGGAATACGGGAGATACCTTGGTAGTAACACTTTTGAAAGCACCTATTAAGGGGAATTTTATGGTCAAATTCCAAAACTGACTTAAAGACATATTTGTGTTCAGAAAAATCCATTTCTTTGACCAGGCTTCTTTGATGCCTATAATTTCCACCTTGAGCATCATCATCCCTTTAGGTTAAACTATTTGTTTTAGAATTGGCTTGAAGTGTGTGTATCTGCTATAAAGTCAAGACATTGAGACTTGTGACTTGGGTGAACTGTTCCTTACCATGCAGATCCTATTGAGTAAATTGGCAAATCTGAATATGTGACTTCTAAAAGAAAATGTGTGGGGATGATAGTTTATGATGGATAGTAGGGAGGATGTGTTTATTCCGTCACTGATTTATCTAAGCATCCCCTGACTTTTTAAAATACTGAACGTGGCTTATTAATTTCCCACAGGGAAGGTGGGATGTCCATAAGGCAAAGGGAATTCTGGGTTTGATGAAAACAGTGACACCACAGGGGGTGTCCCAGTGTACCAGGCAGAGGGGAGACTAAATGAGGGGAAAGAATACTGACAGGAAAAGAGCGTGAGGAGAAAGGTGTAATATTAGTCAAAGAAGCAATATGGAGACTATTCTCTCTCTGTCTTTCTTCTGGTTGATTCTGATCACTGCCTGCATCACTGGAAGAACCAAGGAGACAGAGGGACCCCTGTGTGTCTGAGACAACTGTTAGGGTACAGAGGCACCTGGTGCAGCACTATTGCCAACCCAGAATACACACAAGGGCTTCTTGCACAGTGACTGCCAGTTATCGTCTTCTAATTCCTCTTTAAGAATCTGGATCTTAGACCCTGAGCCAAGATTTTGACAAATCCAATAAAATGATGCTTCTTCAAAGATGTAGGAAAGATTAACAGACCATTAAAGCAAGTGCAAAAGCCTTGCACATTCTGTTCTCTGACCAGTCAAAGCCAATGTACTTGCAACAGCCTACCAGGGCCTCAAGATCTGGATCCCTACCTCCTTTAGCTCCCCAGTGCCTCTCCAAATTCAACCCTCTAGCCCCTCATCTCAGAGCCAGCTATGAAGAGAGGAGCCTGGGGCATCCGCAGTCCCTAGAACACTGTCTGGCAAGCGACAGGAGTGCAGTGTTTCTTTAAGACATGAACAGTGGATGTATTAACTGCTCTATTTCATAACTTTTAGAGTCACAGATTCCTCAGTGGTAAATATGAGAATGCTTCTTTTCTCTCTGATAAGTTCATAGATGAACACACACTGCACAGGAAGGTCCTGGCAGAGTGTCCTACATGAAATAGGTATTCAATAATATCTTGTTTTGCTTCCTTTCTTTTTTTTTATTCTTCTGGGTGTAATAATGGCAGTTAATATTTACAGTAGCCATATCACAAGCCAGGATCATGGGTGAGTACTTTATGAGAAAGCATTGTCTCACTGACTTTTCTCAACTCTGTGAAGCAGGAAATGCTATGCTCCCATTTGTAAATGAGGATTAGAAAGGTTAATTTTTTTCCAAGGTTATGCCACCAGGAAGCAGTCAAACCAGAAAGCAATTTAGGCTCAGTTGGCACCATAATCCCACACTTGACCATGACACATTTAGTGGCATAAAAAGCACCCAAGTGCATTACGGAGCTTGAATTCCACCTTGGGGAGAAGACTAGGTACGTTACCTAAGATCCCATGGCTAGGGGAGAAAGGTGTTCCTTACCAATTGACATCATAGTTTATTAACTTATCTTTTGTTGTCCACTCTATTGTTGTTACATGATAAGGTTATTTATACAACCCAGCTAGCTTGACAGGTTTTCCTAGACCATCCTCATAAAACTCCATCCGAATAAAGGATTGAAGTGAAAGTCTTCACAATATATAAAATGAATTTATAGCCTGCCATTGGTTATTGGCTTGCAGGAACATCAACATAAAATTATATATATATATATACCTATGATATTGCATACAGCTTATTTTTTTAATCCTCAAATTAAACTTACTTCATAGGCATTGTTACCACCATTTCATCTACAAGGTCACTGGAGAAGTTAGACTATTTACCTGAAGTCACACAGTTAATAATGACAGAGCCCTTAAAAATGTATAAAATCTTAATTTCAGTTATTGATTTTTTACAGATGTTAACACAACTCAAGAACCTAATTCAGTCTAACCCCAATGCCTATGCTATTGACCTTTATTAAATTATAAAGTGCTAAATAAATGTCAGGATTTATTATACCTTATACCATTATTCCACCTGGAAATTTCTTCACTGGGATGCCCTCCAAAGAACTTTAAGTTCCCATCCACAGAAATCCTTCTCACAATCATCTATGCAAGGAACCAAGTTGAAATTCCTCTCACAAATATCTGAAAACAAAGGCTAAAACATCACTTTGGCATGGAAACCCAAAGGCTCAAGTATCTGACCACAGTGGCTGAATGGAGAGGCCCTGAGCTGTGCAGTAACCGGCAGGCCAGGCACAGCATTTCCATGGGCTGTCTAAAGTCAAGGTTGGCAATCTTCCCAAAGTGGCACCCCGAGGTCCTGACTCTCTGATGGGTAGAGAGGAAGGTTGCGGGTGCTTTTCCTTGTGGCTCATGCTCTTAGTTGCCGGGAGTGCTTGCCTGCCATTTACCAAATCAACTTCTGGTGGAGACTGGGGGTGGAGACCACTTCTGTGGAGTAATTAGGCATCTGGAGAAACAGCATCAATTCTGTCCAGCTGTTCAGCAAGAAGTTGGGAGCACTTCAGCATCTCATGCATTGCTTATGTGATCAAAGCAACTGCATCTTTCAGCCAGTGTCATCCTTATCTTTAAAAAATATCCACTTTTGGAAGATTTTCCTTTTCTTCTGCTGGATGGTTTGCTTTTAGAATCTCCAAATGAATCACTCAATGCTGTTGTTACCATCCTCCTCTACAATTCCTACCAAAAGCAGCCACATTCTCTTAGTTTGGATAAGTTTAAATTTCTTGGTCAGCTTACTTTGCCTTCTGGGCCCATACCTCCATACTCACTTTTATATCATAATTCCTGTCACTGTTATGAGATGGGTCTACTTTTATAGACACCAGCCCTCTTCTCTCTCTCTCTCTCTCTCTCTCTCTCTCTCTTTCTCTCTCTCTCTCTCTCTCTCTCTTTTTCTCTCTCTCTCTCTCTCTCTCTCTCCACAAACTTCTACACTGTATCTAATGGTCCCATCACAGGACCGTATTACTTCTTCAGGGAGCACCAAAAGCAAGATCAAAGACATGACCAAGTGGCATAAAACTGTAAGCCACCAGATTCATGACAACTCTCAAAGGTTTGGCAGGAGGGCATCATTAATATTTGAGAAGATTCCCTGCTTTTTGGCAGGAGTTCTGCCCACAACCTTCCAATTAGCATGCTTTATGACTGGAGAGAAGCTGGGTTCTCAGCTGCAAGTATCTTGTCTGCCTGAAATCTTATTCTGTCAGATAAATTACAAAGGAATTTGTACAACTTTACCCAGACTCAGACTTAGCCACAAGATTAATATGAAAACAGGGCCCTCCCTCAAGTCTTCTCTGCATTCTTCTGAGAGTTTTCTTCATTATGTCTTCCAAATGCTCTGCCTTGCTAATGGAACATTAAATGGCATTCTTACCAGGAGGTGTGGGATGGAGGTTTCAGCAGAATCTTCTCTGAAGAAAGATCTAGATTGTGACATTGCATTAGGGACCTGGAGCAAATTACTTACCATGACACAATCTTCTGAGTTTCTGCTTGCTATGAGTTGAAATACAATTAATATAACTTGAGCTGAGCAGAATTAAATCTTCACTTAAAAACCAAGCCTTCACAGTGTCTCTTCAGTTTTATGATTTGTGCCCTCTGGGCAAAAGCCCCAAATATCAATAGGGAATTTTTCTGAGAGTATTGTTTTGAAATATTTTCAATCTATGTCTGAAATTCTGCAAAGTTCTATTTGAGATGGCTTGTGGCTTAAGAATGTTCTTGAATTATTGTTGCATGAAAGGTGTCCCAAAGATTTCCCACTAGAGAGAATTTTCTCCTCCTTAAAGCAACTTTTCCATCCCATCAATCTGTTCATAGTGAAAACCTATGGGTGAACACTTTAGCTGCTCTAAATTTGCAGCATGTTGGTAGAAAACATTATTTCCCTTGTGATCTTTATGGTTTAATTTGAAAATCATACACAAAAGCAAATTCTGTATTAACACTATGTACACACACAAAACATCTCTTGAGGTACCTATCATAACAAGGATTCCTGGTTCTATGATTAACAGCCCTAACACATATGTTTTGTGCTTTGAAATTAAGATGTTACATATAATCACTCATTGAATTTTCCAGTTAACCTTCACTGTAAGTGAAGCAGCTGTTATTCACATAAGACAACTAAAAATGTCCAAGATATATTAGAATTCAGAATAATTATCAGATTTTTTTCTCTCAATACCTGACCATTAGTAAATTTGTTATAATCATATATGTTTTGGTCACATGAGAAAACAGTCTGCATTCTGTTAAAAGTAAATAAACCGAAATTTCTTTGACAGTCTTCGTGCCAAACTAAGAGTTTTCTAGAATGTTGCTATCCCTGAATTATATAGCTGTCAGGACTCAGGTCTATTAAGTCTCTCCCTCTGAGCACATGATGTAAGGAGGCTCCAAAATACATTAAAATCAAAATATTATTTTAAGACAATATTTAAAACCTAAACTATACAATTAATACAGAATGAACAAAATACAAAATTTTTACATCAAGATAGATTTTTTTATACTTTATCTGAGTTCCATTATGGTTCAGCAAGACATAGCTCCTGTATTTCTTAATAGAACAATGGCAAATATTTACTTATATTATTTGCATGATAATATTTTTAGCCCTGATGTTTCACTAGTTGTTAAGTGCCAACTCACTTTAATATTTGATTCTTTGTCTCTTTCCATCTAGATGGTAAGCGGCTGGAAATGAGGAGCTCTGTGCATACTTCTCTATTGCAGTAAATTATTGATCATCAAGAACTGTTTAGCCCTACTTTAAGCCACTCTTGGACAAGGAGATGAAAATTGCTTTTGTTAAGAAGCCATTTATCAAAACAAAAAATAAAAGGGGTATACTACTTATTTATTTATTTTATTTTTTTTTGTGGTACCGGGGATTGAACTCAGGGGCACTTAACCACTGGGCCATATCCCCAGCCCTTTTTTGTATTTTATTTAGAGACAGGGTCTCACTGAGTTGCTAAGTGCCTCGCCATTGCTGAGGCTGGCTTTGAACTCGCGATCCTCCTGTCTCAGCCTCCCAAAGTGCTGGGATTACAGGCGTGCGCCACCACGCCCGGCTTAAAAGGGGTATACTACTTCTTAATATTGAAAGGTAGATATAGTAAATGCCACCAAAATCACACACATGATGGATTGTAGCAAAATATAAATGTTCATTGTATCTTTAAATGAAGAATTAATGCATCCACGAGACTTAGAGGCAATAAGGTTTGGGGGGGGGGAGTAGAGATTTAATTAATTACTTCTGCTTTTTATTAACTATGTGACCTCAGGCAAGCTACTTAACTACTCTTCCTCACCTGTTACATGATTTTATTGAGTGATTCTGCAGATTAAATGAAATAACCAGTTTGAATCACAGCAGACACTGAGAAGGTTTTCCTCCCTCTGTGAGTATCATCTCTATCACATCTAAGGATAACTTCTTTCAGTTCCAAGATACCAACTAAGTAGGTAATTATTCTTATCTGCTGATCGTGATTGGGACTACAGAAGCTACGGATATACTCAAAAGTTAGTTTACCTCCCCTTTTCCTGTCTCTAGCTTCTGCCCTTCCCTGATCGTCTCACCTGGGGCATACACCAGATGGCAGTGTCCCATTGAGGACAGGACCCTCCTGGCCTTTCAGCTCACTGACCAAGTAAGTGCCCAGTTGCTTTGCCGTATCTCTAAGGTATCTCTAAGTGAGTTACAGGTCAGTGGCATTAGCCTTGGGGCCTAGTTGATGTTCAAGGTAAAAATAAACACTGGAAAAACCTCTGTACACATTCCATTCCCCTTCAATTGCAACGCATTTCATTTGCAAGGTCAATTGGAAAAGGTACATATGTAATGTGGTAGTAAACATACACTTCAAATAGACTTTTGTCAATAATTACGTTTCTGTGTACTTGAACATGAACTGAGGATCCCTTCCGGTTCACCCGACGTTCGCTGCTGGGCGTCAGAAGTGCAGGCACAAGCAGTGGAAGCCCGTAACCTTCAAGTAGCTCACTGTTTAATAGAAGACACAGATTTTTATGCAACTAAACATAGTAAAGTGTGCTCAAAACTGTGCTATTTAACACAGATGAGTTTGAATTTTTTTATCTTTTGTACCTGTTTTGGAGTCAGCGCATTTCATGGATTTTACCATTCCCTTGCCTCTGGAGTCTCATGGATGGACAACACTCTTCAGTTAAAGATATAATGAACATTTCTATCTTGCTACAATCCATCATGTGCGTGATTTTGGAGGCATTTACTATATCTACCTTTCAATATTAAGAAGTAGTATACTGAGTGTTTTCTGCCACCTCTACTAATTTAACATACAAACACTAACCACAGAACACCAGTGTAGATGAACTATAGTTCTTGCTCCAAAGGGTCATAAGTCTAATAAAAGGTTATAATCTGAACTTCTGCTAATAGAGTGCTCTGTGTGTGTGTGTGTGTGTGTGTGTGTGTGTGTGTTCACATTCTGTTCATAGTTGCTGTTATTCTGCTTTTTTTTTGTTTAATCAGGGATTGAACTTAGGGGCACTTGACCACTGGGCTACATCCCCAGCCCTTTTTTGAATTTTATTAGAGACAGGGTCTCACTGAGTTGCTAAGTGCCTCGCCATTGCTGAGGCTGGCTTTGAACTCGTGATCCTCCTGCCTCAGCCTCCCAAGTGCTGGGATTACAGGCGTGCACCACCGCGCCCGGCTCTATTCTGCTTTTGATTAAATCCATGAACAGAGAGCTGAGTCATTTGCACAAGGGTTGTGTGTGTGTGTGTGTGTGTGTGTGTGTGTGTGGTGAGACTTGATGCATGACCATGACCTCTCCACATACTTTTTCCAAACACATCACCTTCAAGGATGGCCAAACTGGAAAAAGAATAACCGAAGTCCATTTCTTCTGGTCACATTTTCATTCCTTGTTTCTTATTCACTCCCTTTCTGTCTCTGTCCTGAGCCACCCTGCCACCTCTGGCCGGGAGCAGTCATGCGCCCTCCCATGACCTCTAAGGACTCATTGGAATCTGATTTTCCTACGCAGCGCTGCCAGCTGGGCCTGGGCAATCTGATCCGGGCTTGGATCTTCAGCAGGCTCGGCCGTGGCCTTTCAGTGCAGGCGCCTCACAGATCCTTGCCTTGCTTGTGCCCCAGCATGCACAAGGACACTGCCCGTGGCATTCCAAGACCAGCTCTGCCCCTGGGGAGGCTTGCTGTCCTCCGCAGCCTTGATGCCAACACCAGTGGACGCTCAGCAGAGGCAGTGTGCAGGTTGTCCGGCCAGTGGGGCCCCAGTGGTACCTGTTAGAGCTTGGGATGGCCGACAGATCAAAGTTCAAATTCAGCTGGATAATTATCTGAGACTTAGATTAAACAGGGTGTCTAAGCCTTCTCTTCTCCTTCCTCAAAGTGTTGATAACCATGTGATCCCCTCTGTACAAGAAGGAAGAAATAGAACAGTCCTTGAAATCCTGACCTATCTGTGGTCTGTTGGAGCTCACATCTGCTTTTTTGGCTCTGGATGATGCTTTAGGTACCCCAGTGCCTGTCTGTGCTTTCCCATGATCCATAAGAAAGGAGAGTCCACCTGGGAATCTGCAGCTCTTAAAAATATACACCATGTTTTTCTGATGCACCCTAAATGGGAATCATGCCTTAAAATTTCCTCATGGAATGATACAGTGTGATTCTATTATCTCCAGGATACAAGAAACAAAGCATGTCCTACAAGGTCAGATGAAGAGACAGAAGCAGGGACAAGCTCAGAACTCGGGTCTCCTGGCTGTCCATCGACTGCCCGCTGTCGGCACCCAGCTGACTCCCATAGAGGGCAGCTCACACCACGTGAGATTCAAGTGAGAGGGGATGACTGCACTCGGTATGCAAAAGGTAGTTGGGTGCTCACAAAGCCTGCGCGGGGCTCTGAAAATAAAAGGGCCATTGTTGAAAGCAGTAGAAGGAGAGCCAGAGGAAAAGGGAGTCGTGAGTTCTGAGAATGAAATGATAAAGCAAATTTCTAAAAATGTACAGAGATGCAAAGAAGGAAGCCAGGGCAGGAGTGGGATGCGTCCTTGGAGGAGTCAGGTTATGAGCACTTGCGGAGCAGCTGGGTTCAGTCTGGACAGCAGGTCGTGGGGCCTGAGCAACTGGACATCAGAGCAGACTCTGGGGAAGGAGTGCAAAATAACCCCACAGGAGAGAAAGAGGTGGCCAGAAGGTGGAGGAAGTAAAGGTGCTCTGGGGACAGCAGCCAGCTCCTATTGCACCACTCAGGTCACCCAATGCACCTGCTTTGAAAAATATATCCCTCGGTCCCTAAAAATGACATAAGGACAGTGCGAGTAATCACGAAGGCTACTAGCTGTTGAGCATGAAAGTCACACTAGGATCAGGCCTTTGGTGAGCTCGTTCCCTTGAATCGACAGAAATGACTTACTGGGAAACTGAAGCTTACACACACCCCAGGGCCCTTGCTCAGCTTGGCATGGGACGGGCCCTCGCAATGTGTTCATTTAGTTCCATGTTTTTATAAAATTCACCAAGTAGAATCGTTTTCTATTCTTTCTCATGAAGAGTTGAACTCTGGGCCCTACGATTGCCCCTGGCAAGGTAGGCGTCGATGGTGATTCTGGCACGGATATCGCCACTAGCCTCCCGTATCATGATAGGTAGGCGCTCTCTGAGCCTCACTGTTCTCATCTGTGAGTTGGAGCTATCTGTCCTTCCCAATTTTACAGTCGATCAGAGAATTAAATCATATCATAGAGAATGAGGAACTCCAAGATGCATAAACTACTAGTTCAAGCATTTCAGAAACTGCCCAACTCTGTGTAAAGAAATGTTCATCTTTAAAGGCAAAACGACTTTCTCCAGTACAGTCGCTAATACAGACAGAGTCAGCTGTATCTTCGGATGGGCCTGAATCTCATTGTAAAATAGAACCGTTACTGACACGAACGTCTTTAATATTTATTTACCTAGAAGCAAGCAGACCCCCATCGGCTCCTCCACAGTCAACTTCCCCACTTCAAAGACTCTTTCTCCAATCTTCCTGGGTACCAGAGGGAGTCCACACTGACAAAAATTAGAAATAGTCTGCTCCATTTGCTCTGCACAAATTGTTTATGGCCTAAGACCATCAGGGAAGGCGATGCTGAGAAAGGCATGCTCCAGCCGTCAGAGTCCTTTCCACATATGCAGCGGGGTTAATGGTGGCGTCTCAGCTTCACACAGCCAAGGGAACATCACTCGGCTATTTCTAAAGATGGAGAAGTACTTTAAAGGAAATTCTGTCTTCCCAGCACGAACCTCCATAGCGTACCAGACATTTCTGTTGACTTAGGTCCCTGATGGATTCCTTCCTCCCATCTGTAGAATGTCTGTCCTTGAAAGTCAGGGTCAGTTGCCCCTCTCATCAATTCTCATTTTAATTTGGTTCTTCCTTTTGCCCTCAGGAAGGCCTGGAGGCCTCCCTCCCCACTATCCACCACCCCTGTGAGAATTTCAAGGATGTCTGGGCTGAGATGAGGGGGTGAGGAGGGCACAAATAAACAGGGGTCACTAAGAAAGGGATAGCAAGAACCAAGGTGCACAGAGTTCCTATAATGCAGCTGATGCTTCATTTTGTCATCTCATTTAATTCTTATTGGCAGAGTGAGAGAAAAATGTCATAATATTAATTTTGCAGAATGGAAATCTGAATCTCGGTTAAGAGGAGTAAGTTTCTGAAAGTCAACAGCCAATGAGAGAAAACAGAAAACCAAAAATCAGACAGAACTTTGAGAATCCAAAGTGCAATTACCTTTCTCTCCATTGCCACCTCCTTGAAACAAAAACAAAACAAAACAAACAAAAAGCCACTGTTTTCCTTGCCCTGGATATTAGGGGCTGGATTCCATCAAGGGGAATGCACTGCAGCAGATCCCTGGCCTCTTCTGAGTTTGTTTTTAATTCCACATAATCGGAACCACTGCAGCTTTTAATCCCCTGAATGGCCATAGCATACATTGCTGGTTCCATGCCAATCCCCAGGGCCCAGGCACCATGCAAACACAAGAAAGTGACTCACACATTTGGAAAAATTCCTTGACTCACCCTGCTGGGGACAGTCAGCCCAGTCTGGGTGCTGTACTAAGAAGTTCTGTCCTGGGCAACATCCCTGGGCATCCAGAGAGCAGCAGGGCTGCCACTTCAACCTCCACACAAAGCTCTGGTTGTGCTTCTCTATGGCCCCCTTGTCGGTCATGAAATGGCCCTATGTGCGGTACTACAAGGGACCCAGACAGTTGCCAGACCTGCCAGCTGCCTTGGAGTGTTTTGAGTAGTCGGGGTTTTGAGTAACACCCTAGGAGACCGTGGTTATTTTCTCCAAAGTGGGCCACAGTGAATTCATTCTGGTTGAAGGAGCTGCGCCAGCCTGAGTTGTGTGTGTTGTTGGGGGTTGCTAAGTGAATATTTCATGGCTACCTACACAAAGTGGATTTTCCCTCTCTGTTTTTATTCACCCATCCATTCATATAATAAATATTTATCGAGCAACTACTATAACCCATGCTCCATGCTAGGAACACAGAATCAAAGATGCATAAAGCATAATCTGCTGTCAGAAACTTACAGTCCGGCTAGGGGGCTGTGTGTGTAAATAGAGGATTGTGGGGAAGTGTTGTGTGTTACAGCCAAAGCATACTTAGGGCTTAAAGGAGAACGTGTTCAGTAGGATCTGGGGAGGAGAGAATGCAGAGTATTCAGAAAAAAATTCTTAGGGAAGGGCTTCCTCACTAGAAGAAAAATAAGGACTGGTGAATTTGAGCAACATGAAATTTAACCCTAGTTCTGTTAACATTGAGCTATATTATCATAAACTTGATTTTATCTGTCTAAAGCTCGTTTGTATACTGAGGGTGACACTAGTGTGCCCACCTCAGAGACTGTGAATATCGAAGGAGGGTCGCGATGGATAAATCCACAGTTTTTTATAATTGCATATGAGGCCGTCTGTCACAGAGAAGCAGTCCCTCCTGGTCTGGCAGGTAGCTGATTTTTGCAGTCAAGTTGCCTGAATTTTTTGGTATGTGACTCTTTCTTTTTAATCATCTAATGTCTGCCAGGAGCAAGGAACCTTGACATTAAAGATTAAGAATGTGAGTGAAAAGAATAGGCCTTATTGCTGCCCAGGCACATGTTGTGGCCTTGGTTCTCCTGAGGAATGACGGTGTAGTTTACAACATAGAAAGAACATGCTAGCCCTTGGGTCTGCTCTTCTTCTAGAACAATGAGAGTGCCCCCATTCAACTAGGAACCTGAACAGAAGGTAAACAAATGTGATTTATTTTTGCAATCTTCATTTTTTTCACACCAGTCGATGATATTGTATATTGACTGTCTTTTCATACCAGTCAATTATGTTATAAATTTTCTGTTATATTTGGGAGGTTGAAGTGGCTTAATAGACTTATCAACTACTCAATAAAATATAGCAGTGATTATTATTACTGCATCAGTCAAAGTTCAATATTGTAAGCAACAAAAGCTGACTCTGGCTTATTAAGAAAAGGAGTTTGTTGAAAAGATATTGAGTAGCCCACTGAATCATGGGGCAGGCTGGAGAGACAGGCTAAACGTTAATTTTTCAGGAACTGGTGTGAGGAGGAAAGCAAGGCCTCCGGTGCCCTCATCACTGAAGATTAGGTGCCACTGACCTCCCCTGAGAACTTGCTGTTCCTGAGGAACTTTTATTTATTGTCATCACAACTAGAGAGAAAGGAGTGCTCATGGCTTGCTTTCTGCATCGCTAGGTCTTGGAGGTCTTTGATCAATAAAGCCCAACCATATGATTGCATTCTCACTACATGGGAGGCTGGGGGAGCTTGGTCTTTTATTTTGAGAAAGCAGTATCTATGTTATAGCACGTATCTATTATAGAAGGGCTGCTCAAATTAAGAGTGTGAAAAAGATGCCGTAAAACCACATAAAAGACAATTATCCCTTGTATTAGTTAATTGCTACTTTCACCATTATCACTGCTGCCGCTAGAGAGGCAGTAAGCATTTACCTAAGTATTATTAGCAAGTGTGATATAAGAGCGTGAGGAACCAAGGGGGGACCTTTGTCCTCAGCAAGCTTTCACTTGGACATAATAAGGTGTATGCCCCAGTCATACAAAATCTGATTCTGTTAAAGTCTTTGTAAGAGTTGAGGTAAGAGTGAGTATTAGAAAAGGCTTTGTTTCACCATTGAGGAGAAGCTCAGTCCTATAGCATGGAGTGAATACTAAAGGAAGGAGAAAATGCTAGAAGCCTTTGAGCAGTTAACTCCAAATAACGTGTTTTGGAGACATTGTTGAGTCTGATACCATGAAAAGCACTGAGAAAAAAATAGAATGAATTTTATTTTTTTTCCATAAAATGAGTCATTTGGGTATTCTCAAGAAAAAGAAAGACTATTCCAAGTGTAAAGTGGGTCTGAATGGTGGGGTACAAAAGGGGAATGAAGTGCTGTGATAATGACATTGGAGAGAAAATCTACAAGACATTTGAAGAGAAAGCCCAGTCCTTGCCACTAGCTTGCTGTGTGAGCTTGGGCACACATTGGAACTTCTCCAGTTTCCAATTTCATTGGCTAGGAACATGTGATCTCTAAGGATCTTCCTGTCTCTAAAGTAACAAGAGTCTTTGATTTGACAGAAGATTGGAGAAGACAGATGATATAATGGTGATATCAACATTATAGGCCTGAATGCCAACAGGTTATATGTGTACGAGAAAATACTATATGACCTTACCTCGAAGTGAAATTAAACAACATCAAAAACTAGTGCCTCAGAATGTCTTTGTTTAAAAAGTTACATTCAATTTTCGAGGTTAAGAATAGATAATGTATTGGGAGGCAACAGATATGCATATAGATGAATCCTAATTCAATGCAAACCTGTTAGTTTATTTATGTTATTAATATGATACCCTAGAGGACATAAACCAATTAAAAACCCATTTCAATTATTAATTGGGTCCCCTAATTGAAGGGACATAATAAATTAATTAGAATGTCCTCAGCTCTATTCACTAAGGAAAACACCTAAGTCAGAGAATGGATTGGACAAACAGATCTGCATTAAACTTTAAACTGGATTCTTTCCAACTCAATAGAAAAAGTAGCTAGTCCCCAGGAGGAAGTGTGTGAGTGTGAAGACCAGAGGGAGCTGGGTTTTCCACTGGGTTCTTTGGGTGGGGTGGTATAGACGTGCCCAGTGAGCATGCCAGGTCTCAGTTTACTTAATCACGATGTGACAACATTGACTCCAATGACTTGAAGAACACCATCCTCTTCTAGCCATCGTGAGACGCAGTGGACACTCATGCCTCAATGTCAACCTGAACCCTTCCAGTAGTAATGAGTCATTAATTACGTTTACTGAGCAGACTCCCAGCCTCATCTCGCGCTCAGAGTTAAAGGACAAGAACATGAAATGACAGCTCAAGTAGCCCCCTGTTTCAGGACACCAGACATGGGCACTGTGAGGAAAAGGGTGACTGAAAATAAGGACTCCAGGAGAAACTGACTTGCTTTCCTATTACAGCCTTGCAAGTGGATGCCTTGGTTCTGTTTCCTAGAGAGAGAAATGGGGACAGCCACCTGGCAGAAGTGAGGATGTTCCTTAGGGGAGGCCAATGGGAAGATGGTGTGTCGCACCTGGTAGAGGTGGGAACTCAATACTTAAGTGTCTTTCACTTTCCGCGTCCTTTCTCTATATATCCAGACATTGTGGCTCTCCAGGGAGCTCCTTGGAGAATATCATGTTACTGAAGGAATGTGTTCTTTCCTGATGTTTTAGACTCAACTATTAGCCAGCCTTAGGATGGCTCCAAATAGCAAATGAGCTTAATGGTCAGAGTTCCATAGATTAGAAGAAGGTTCGGTTGAACTGAAAATTATTTTATTCACTTTATAATTGAGAAATAGGCCAAACAAATCAAAACAGGATATACCAATATGTATAAATATGTATGCATTTTAAAATACATTATAAAAATACATGAACTGAAAAGCAAGTACTTAACACCAAGCTGAAGAAATACCTTGATAGCTCCCATAAGTCCCTCTACAAAAAAATTCTGTCACCTTTGAGGTACCTCAATTGTTTGTGCTAATGACTTCATTTCTTTCATTTACATTTTTATCACATATTTATATATCTCTCAAGTGTGTATTATTTGGTTTTAGATGACGTTGAGCATTGCGTCCCATATTATTCCACATGTCCAATTATGACTTGCAATTTTCACACATTGCTTGAGAATCTTCTGTGTGTTGTATATAAAATTAATTTATTCATCTTCATTGTTACATACAATTCCACTGAAACAGGCTAAAATTTATGTATATGTCTGTTATAGTTAGGTGTAAAGAGTCCCCAAAAAAACTAATGTGTGTGAAATAGTTAAATTACGAGAGATCTAACCTAATCAATGGATAATTCACTGATACTGATTAATTGGGTGGTAACTACAGGCAGGTAGGGTGTGGCTGGAGGAAGGGGTAACTGGGGGTGTGCCTTTGGGCTTACGTTTTGTTCTTTGAGAGTGGAAGTTTCTCTCTACTTTCTGCTGCCATGTCCTGAGCTGCTTTGCTCTATCATTTCCTTCTGCCGTAATGTTCTGCATCATCTTGGCTCCAGAGCTATGGAGTCAGCCACCCATGGACTGAGCCTCTGAAACTGTGAACCAAAATACTTTTCTTCCTCTAAGTTGTTCTTGTCTGGTCTTTTGGTCACAGCCATGAGAAACTGACTAATAAAATATCCCACTACTGGTGAACACTTTTTACTATTAAATGCAATGCTATTATATCTTTCCTGATGGTCATATAGTAGAATTACTCAAGATTACATATGTGTTGAGAAGTGGGTTGGTTGTTTTCCAAAGTGGCTGTTTCATTTTGGACCTCCACCAGGTGATTGCTCTACTTGTGCAAGACTACTTTATATTTTCAGATATTACAATGGCTTCTGATCTAGAAACAAATAGTGTTTTCAATTAGTTTTTCACTAATAACTAAAATAAAGTGAGACTAATTTCATGTGATTTTTAATTCACTTGTGTTTTCCCTATGCTAAAATATATCTTCATATGTTGTGCCCTTTCTAATAATAGATTGGTGTTACTGTTTATACATAAGGTGTCCCCAAAAGCTCACATGTGAGACAATGCAAGAACATTCAGAAGTGAAAAGATTGAGTTATAAGAGTCTTAACCTAATTATTACATTCATCCCTGGGGTGGAGATTCATTGGGAGGTAACTGTGGCAGGCAGTGTGTAATTGGAGTAAGTGGGTCCCAGGGACCATGCCTTTGCAGTATACATTTTGTCCTCGGGCAGAGCTCTCTCTCTCTCTCTGCTGTATTGTGCAATGTCCCCTGCTGCTTCCCTCTGTTACACACTTCTATCAAGATGTTCTGCCTTAATCTCAGGCCTTGAGGAATGGAGTTGGCTGTGTATGGACTGAGACCTTTGAAACGATGAGACCCCACATAAACTGTTCCTTCTTAAAATTGTTCTTATCAGGTCTTCTAATCATGGCAGTGAAAAAGCTGACTAAATCAGTTGTCTTTTCTAATTGATTTACAGGATTTTAACCAATTTCTTATATTAATCCTTTGTTGGTTGCATGCATCGTAAATGTTGTTTGCAAGTTTGTGCCTTCTCTTTTCAATCTCTACATAGTGTCTTTTGACAAAAAAAAAAATCTTAAGAACTTTTCTCTTATAAAATTCAAGTTTATATTGTTCATATTTTAAAGTCTGAAGTCATACCATATTTTACTCTTTTCTTTTGGAAGTATAAATTGAATACCTACATTAGATACTTCATCTACCTGGAATTCTGCTTTGGAAAGGGTATTAGGTGAAGATTCATTTATTTTCTTGTTTTCTCCTTTGTAAGTGAATGTCCTCCACATCACTTAGAATTAGTTCATCTTCTATCACTAACCTGCAGTGGGTGCTCGGCAGACATAAGGTTTCTCTCCATGGCCAGGCGGGATTCAGACACCTCTGAATATGCTGGGCCATAACATACGCTCTTTATTTCTATATGTTAATCTTTATATGTTAAATTTTTACATCTCAGAAGGCATGAACCCCTCTAGTTCTTCAGAAATGTCTTGGCATTTTGGATCCTTTAACCAACACGTTTTATTATGAAATTAGCTTGGCAAAAATTGTCCACTAGACACTTACAGAATTACATCTAAGTTCCAGATCACTTTGGTAAGGAGTCATGTTTATAATATAGAAACAACAAATAATTCAAGCAAAAGATCTTAATAGACACCTCTTAAAAGAAGAAATATAAATGGTCAATAAATGGATAAAAACAATCCTCAATATCTTCAGCCATCAGTTAAGGACAAGTCAAAACTACTTTGAGATGCCATCTCAACCTAGTCAAAATGGCTATTATAAAGAAAAACAAACAAACAAAAATGCTGGTGAGGATACAGGGGAAAAAGGAATTTTTATACCCTGTTGGTGGTGATGTGAATTAAAACAGCTATTGTGGAAAATAGTATGCAGATTCCTCAAAAAACTAAAAGAGAACTACCATACAACTCAACTATATCACTCCTGGCTATACACCTGAGTGACTCAAAGTCAGCCAACTATAGAGATACCTGTGTGTTCATGTTTCTCTCTGAACTACTCACAATAGCCATCTTATGGAATCAGTCTAGATGTCCATCAGTGGATGAACAGATACAGAAAATATATTATATACACAAAATGCAATATTATAAAGCTATAAAGAACAAAACTAATGTCATTTTCAGGAAAATGGATGGAACTGGAGATCATTGTGTTAAGTGAACTAAACCAGACTCAAATACAAATATAGCATGTTTTATTTAATACGTGTAATCCAGACAATAAAACATAGAAGGGGGATATTGAGCAAGTGAACCAGATTATGGGGAGGAGGGTAGACATGAACAAAGCACATTATATGGATGTATGAAGTTACTACAACGAATCCCATTATTTTGTACAATTAATATGCCCTAATAATTATGGCAAAAATGTATTGATGGTATTTATATCTATTAGTATTAGGTTTTATTTTCATTTTTCTATTAACTTAAAAAATGTTCTTGTTTGCACACACTTTAGTTTGCTTTTGGGTATTATTGTGTGTGTGTGTATTTCTATCAAAGATGGTATTGAAATATACAAATACAACCAAATTTTATGTATTGAATTGAGTTTTTTACATTGATATTGGTCTGTGTATTAATACTATATTTGGAAAATGGGACTGATATATAGAAAAAAAAATGAATTTTTTATATTGGTATTTATCAAAGTTGAAATGGCTAAGTTCTATTATTTATGCCAATAATTCATTTGAATATTCTTTGATTCCCTTTATCAGGTTGAGGAGGTCTATTTTTATTTTAAGTTTGCTCAGAAATTTCTCTTTATATATAACTAATAGTTGTTGAATTCGGCAACAGACTTAAATTTATGCTTCTATTGAAATAATTATGTGATTTTTTTCTATCTACTAATGTGCAGAATAACATTATAAGTCTCCTACTGTTGAATCCAATTTGCATTCTTACAAGCAGATTGGTTATGATGTAATATCTTTTTTATATATTACTGGGTTTAAGGTTGCTAATATATTTAGTATTTTTTCATTTATATTCATAAGTAAGATTGGTCTGTAATTTTCCTTTCTAATGCTTTCTCTAGATTTGATATCGGGTTTACACAAAGCTCATAAAATGAGTTGGATGTGTTTTCCTATTATTTTATTTTCTGAAATACTTTGTATAAGATTGGAATTATCTGCTCTTGAAGTTTTGATAGAATTCACATAGAAAAATATTTAGACTCATTGTTTTCATTATAAGAAGATGTCTTTTTTCTAATGACTTCATTCTTCAGTAGTTACAGGATGACCCAGGTATTTTTTCCTTTTGAAGCAATTTTAGTTATGCATTTCTTTTTTTAGCTGATAATTGTATCTGGTTATAAGCTGCGCCCTCAGATATATTGTCATAGGTACATATGTATTTATGTTTAATGTATTATATATTATTACAGCATTTTTATTCAATCTCACCAGACTAATTTTGTTCATTTCATTGGTCATTTTCAATGAACTTTAAATTTTAAATTATCTGTAACAACGTTTCACTTTTCCCTATTTCTTTTAGTATTTGTTCCATTTATTCTTGAGCTTATTCTCTTTCTTTTGTTGAAAAATGGATCAATGTTTAATTTGTTAACTTTACAATCTTCTTTGTATAAATACTTTATAATGCTAACAATTGTGGAACGTAACTGCCTTCCACAAAATGTGGGACCCCATATTTTCATTGTTGCTTTCTTCTAAATATGTTTGAATTTTCATTATGATTTCTCTTTTGACCCTGGCTTTTTCAAAAGTATATTTTAAATTATAGTTTTAAATTCTAAAATAGTGGAGTTTTGGGATATGTCTTTAAAATTTTGAGCTGAGTTATATTTGATCAAAGATTATATTTCAAATAATTCTAATTTTTCAGAATTTGTCTTGTTCTTCAGCCAGACTGCATTCATTTGTTATAAATATGCTATGAATTTCAAGGTAAATTATTAGAAATTATAAATTGAGAACTGTTATACCTTTTTTAAAATATTTATTTATTTGCTTTAGTTGTACACAATGCAATGCATTTATGTTTACGTGGTGCTGAGGATCGAACCCAGGCTGTGCACGTGCTAGGTGAGCGCTCTACCACTGAGCCACAACCCCAGCCCTGTTATACCTTTTTTATATAGTAAACATATTATTATTCTGTACTGATTCTCCTTATGCTTAATTAAATGTCTGGACTAAAAATATTTTTCCTTGCATTACTCTAGCTGTATAGTCTTCTATGATTACATTTGGACTTATTTTTCCATCTGCTTACAATTATACAGCATATTTCCCATTTTCCCAGTTTATTGTAAATCGCATGTGCATAGCTATCTATATCTTATTCTGAAAAGTCATTTTTAACCCAATAAGAAATATCTTATTTTTTTTGCCAATAAGCCCACTAACCTTGATTGTGATGACCCATATATTTTGTTTTATTTCTATGTGATTGTTTGCTTTCAAATTTCTTCTGATTTTGTTTGTTTATTTTCCTCTCCAATTCTTTTTCTTTTTATTGATGGATTTTTAGTGGTACATTTGTCCAAGATTTTACTTTTTCTCCTTTAAAGTATACATGTGTACACTTCTTATATTTTTTCCTTGAAACTTTTAATAATTCAAATAATTTAAAATAACTCAAAAAGTGTCAATTCTAATCTCTTCTTTCTAAAGTATATTTTTAGGGGGGATCATATTATGTCAATTTATTTTTTAAATTTCATTTATTGGACAGTATTCTTACTCTTTTGAGCAGCCAGCATTTTAATTTCCTCTTTTATTTGCCTTTTAATTTTTATAACCCTTTTGACTATTTTAATTTCCTTCTAACACTATTTTTCCTTCTTCTCAATATATACCCATAATTCTTAAGGGGTGGACTGATTCTCCAAAACTGATTTGTTCAAGTTTCTGAAAATGCTTTTTTTCCTGTCATATTTTTTTTAAATAGTTTATATAAGCTGAAATTAGTTGACTGTTGTATTTAATAATCCAGAACTTTAAGGTCAAAATTTTACTATGTTCTGACTTCCATTTTGAAAGTAGGAGAACTGTTCATTCTTTGTGGATGATCCGTTTTTCTTCTCTGGATGTTTTACAGATTTTAAATCTGTCTTTAGTATATTGCAATTGGAAGAAAAAAATCTATAAATGGGTTGCTTGGCTGAGATTTGTTTTTATTTCCTGCAATTCAACTGAAGATTGCTGATTTTCATCAGTTTAAGAACATTTTAGAACACTGTCTCTATGATTGGTGTCTTTGTTCCATTTTATCCATATTCTGTCTCAGAATTCTGTTTTTAGTTCCTTCTAGGCTGACTGCCATCTTTCATTTATGTTTTCTGTTTCTTTAATTTTTCAGATTAGCCCAAACTTAGGTAGTAAACCAACCTGTCCTCCATGCTTCAAATGTTATTCCCCGAACTGTGTTTTCTTTTGTCTTCATTTATGATGATTTTCATAAATTTAATTTTAACAGTAATTTCCTTTATGGTGTTTGTGCTTCCTTTTTTTCTCTTAAAAAGTATTAACATATTCCTAGTTTATATAATAAATATTCTCCCATACTTAAAATTTTATTTCATTTTATACCTAAGTATTTTAACCATCTAGATTTTAGAATGGATGAAAAAGAATGTTATACAACTCCAGATTTTGTTTTCCATGTGGCAAATGCATTTTAAAAGAATAAATCCCTTGACAGGATTCTATAAACTGCAAGCTGCTTCAGAAAAACAGCTTTGTCTTATCCTCTTTGCACATACACCCAACCTCTGTGGCTAACGAATAGTAAGTTGCTTTATATATTGTGAAGTAATTTTACAAACAAATTAATGACCTTCAATAATGCACATGTTAATAAACTATATCTAAATTTCTGTCTTCAGAAATCTTATGCAACAAGTAGTAAAGTCTAAATGATATATGGGAAATGTGTGTGTACTTCTTATGTTAGCATATTCCATCCACATTTACATACTTAATATAACTTTAATAATTGCTTTTATATTATTTTTCTGTGCTCTTGATAGTTTTAATAATTATTGTACAAACTGTCTCCAACTTACCATGGCTTGATTTACAGTCTTTCAACTTCACAATGGTAAAATAGCAATACGTGTTCAGTAGAAACCATACTTTGAATTTTGATCTTTATTTTTATTTTCTCATGCCTGGATACATAGAAGACACTCTGTGGGGATGCTGGGTAGCAGAGCTAGTCCCTGCTCCTGTCACCCACCAGATCACAAGAGTAAACATCTGTGCTCTATCTACAGTGTGCCTTTTTCTAAGCTCTGATGTTAGGTAAGACAGGTGTATTAAATGCACTTGCAACTTACAATATTTTCAATTTATGATAGGTTTATGAGGATGTAACCCCATGCTAAGTGGAGGAACATCTGTATTAAATTATAATTTTAATGACTTCATCCCTTTTATTATGTTCATTTACCATATTTAATTAAACTCATTCTTTGATGTTGGCCATTTAGATTGCTTCCAATTATTTTCATTAGGATAGATTATATTTCTCATGAACTTATCTGGGTAGCTAGCGATGTATTTCTCCTGTGGTGTGGCTGGTGTTGACAGCAGAAGCCTTCTAATCATAAAGTTTTGTGTTCAAATCTCACTCCACTCCTTACTAACTGAGAAATTACTTGACCACTTTGGGCCTCATTCGACTAAGCTCACAGGGTTTCACTGGAATTAAGTAAAAATAATATGCTGGGCTTTGCCCAGTGCAGACTCAACAAATGTTAATTCACCCTACCCCCACCCTTCCTGCTTATAACAAGTACATATGAGTAGAATTATTTAGTCAAAGAGAATGAACAGCTAATGGCTCTTGCCAAGTATTAACTGATAGCAACTGTCTGACTCAATGACTCATGCATATTTAGCCTAGAACAGCACAGTAAACATGAGCATCACTCACATCACATAAATGGCATAGTCTATGAATAACTTGCCCTCAATTGCAGATGAAGAAGTGAGGCACAGAGAGGTTAAGTGCTTTTCTAAAATCACACAGCTGATAAATGGTGGATATGAACTCAGGCTAACTCCAGAGATCATCTACTTAGTGCTACAGTGGCAGCTTTTACAAATATCTTTGAATTTCTTAATTTAAAATCACACAAGGTTTAGGGCAACTCTTTCTCTACTAGTCATTTTCCAGTTGGTCATAGCATTTCAGTTGTATTCATTTCAGAAATATATACAGCTCATCAGCTGACTTTAAGTGGCTCTAAGATCTGCCTTGGAGATTCTTCTTTTGAATCCTCTATAACATTTCCCATAATAGATAATTAATAAATGTTTACTTCCTAATATTTAGGAATTCTAAATGTTTCATTTTTCTGTGAAATATTCTTCTAACAAATCAATGAAAAATAAAAAAAAAAGCCATAAGAAAACAAATCCAAAAGGAAAATTAAAAAAGGTATCTAAAGGTCATGTCAGCTCCACACTGAAGAGTGGTCTAGTTTAACAAATTTGGGGGGAGGTATTATATTTCTCTAGATGCCTTAGAATAGAAGAGAGTATCAATGTTAAGATCTTGGCTAGCCATCTTGCCAGGCTGGAAGGTGGGAGGGTCTTGTTGGCTAGCCATCTTGCTAGTCTGGAAAGTGGATGAATAAAACTCAACCAACTTGAACATCTATCAGGTAACACTACAATCCGGTAACACATCTCAGTTTGCCTTATAAACCTGGCCACAATTAGCACTCTGCCTGATAAGGTGGATATTTGTATTATGGTTTCTGATTTGAGAGATTAAAGCATAACCCCAGACTCCAGGGGCAGCAGGAAACATGGAAAGATGTTTGAACCTATGTTGTTAGTTGGATTTGCCACCAACCAACCGGCTGAATGAGCTGGAGCTGCTTCCTTGATACACGGAGCTTCAATAAAAGGTTTAGGTAACTCCCTTAACCTCACAGGGATGTTGTAAAGATTAATGTGATAATATATTATCATTGGCCTTGTAATAGGCACTTAAGAAAGGCTGCTGTGGCCATGATTGAAAGATTACTTATGAGGAACACCTCCCTTCTATCGCTCCTCTAGTCATCTGGGCTTTGAGAGCTTCCAATTATTGCAAATATAAATTGAGATATGTTTAAAGATATAAAGTATGGATATTGTTTGCAGCTCAGATCAGTAATTATATATCATACTGCAACCACTGTGACTAAACCTATAAAATCATATGAACACATTTCTACGCATTAACAAAGAAAGCCTTAAGTAAATCAATTATAGTTATTTGTCATATTGGATTTAAAAATAGATTAACTATCCTTGAGATACAGTTAGAAAAAATTATTGGCAAGGCAAAAATTGCCTAATAAATTTTGTTTTTACATGTAGGGGAAACCTTTTCTCCATTGAATGGTCTTATTTTTTTTCAATGAATTTAAACAGTGAAGTCATCCCTTAAAAAATGAATTAAACAAGGGCCATAAAATTTTCCCCAAATCTGCCAAATAGATGACAAGTGAAAAGAATAGCCTGATGCCTTTATGTGTCAATAAATTTAATACCACCATTGAGAAAATATTAACATATACCTGAAATTGATATACTATCAAAATATATATTTTAGTACCTTCCTGGTTTATTTTTGTCTACCCCATGATGAGTTGCAGTTCATGCTCATGATGTATAACACAGTCAAATACTAAGACATAGTTTTATCCTTGAAAACCACTCCAATGAGTCATCTAGACTGGCTTGAAATACACAAATCTCCATAGTTTGTCCTTCCATCTAGTGTCAGTGCTAAAAGTCTCACTGCCAACCCCCTCCTCTCCCTCACATATCCAAGAGCTGAGAGCAGAGATGCAGCCACACTGACTTCATCAGCAGAGTCTTGACAAGTTTCACTAACATCTCAGTTCATTGTGTCTTGATTGATGCAGAGTTTAAAAGAAAAAAAAAAAAAAAAAGTAGAAAGGCTCTCTGTGCAATAACCAAGGCAAGAAGAAGCAATTTCAATAAAGCAAATATTTACCCCAATTTTTCTGCTTAACCAGATCTATTAGCATAATTCAAACAAGAGATAATGAAGGGTTAAGTTTAGGAACTTATCTGTCAGACCTTAGAGTTGACACATTTGATGTGTAGAAGATTCATTCACTTAATTATTTTCAAGTGAACCATCAAGAGCATTAGAGACAGATGTATGACTTTGTTTCTAAGGCAGTGGGCACTTAGGTACTAGGGTATACTTGTTTCATGTACATGTTCAAATCCACAGAACCTGTCACACTGATTTGAATGAGAAAATGGAAGGAAAAAGAGAAGATAAAGGAAAACATAGAAGAAACACAGAAGAGGAATTTCTACACATGGACACAGGCTATTCAGCCTGTACAGTTATTCAAGATGCAATACCAAGAACTTGCAGAACCTGGGAGCTCAGCGTCTGCCTTCTGCTGTCATTTTGGTTCTCAGGTGCCCTATAGAGCCTAATCACCTCATTCCATTGAATGTGCTTAAAAGAACTTCTTTCAGGATCAATGTGGTTGCTTGAAGAACCAACTACTTTCACTGTGGTTTAACTGAATACAGAGCAATCAATTCCAATGTTGGACAAAACCATGACTTTACTCAACTGGATTGGAGGTCTCCTACCTGGTATCTCCTGAGGGAGCTTCAAGGGTAATTCTGATAACACACGACCTTTGTCTCATTTATGCTCTGACCATAGATCTAACCATCCATGTGAGTAGCATTTTCATTTCATGTCCAATTGTGCTCAGTTGATGCAGCCTCTTAGCAGATGATGGTAGCTCATGAATAGGAAAGAGCTGTGAGAAGACATAGGTGCAGAGAGCCAAACACAGCAAAAGACCTGGAGCAAAAGAGAAAAGAGCAAGAGAAAGAACAGGCAAAACCAGGGAGGGGAAAGCAAAAAGGAGAAACTCACAGTAAAAATAGAGACATGGAATAAATTTTGTAGGCCTTCTCCTATCTGTGTCCCATGTAGCAAATATGATTGTTTAAAATTCACACTTTTGTGTCGGTGGTTGTACTTTAAATCTTTAACTTGCAGTACTCAAGTCGATCTGAGGTTTGAAATATTAGCTTCTTATTCAGTTAATTGTAATCCCAACACTTAAATACTTATTAAAAGGATCCCTAAGTTCTCCCAAGTTGATTTGTTCTTTGAAAGAAAGAAGTTATTAGGTTTTACTTGATTTGGGCTTTTCCCATTGAAACTACATTGGAAACAACAGAAAGAGGTAAAAATATCCTGCTGAACTGGACACCCCATAAAGAAAGGCAGGACTCAGAAAAATTTGTAACTTTCCATTGTGAGAACTTAATTTACCGTACAGCGGCCCACCTAAGTAGCATCAACTGAGAAGAAAATTCTTGGTTGGATCCACTAATGCATCAATATTGCTTCCCACTAGAGCTTTTCCTGGATAATAAATGCTTATTTTAACGACTAATGCAACTCCCTGCCATTAACAAAATGCTAATTGAGAAGTTTCTAGGCATCCAGGAATAGGCTTGGTGAAGTTGAGAAAGATGAGAAAAATAAATGACACATTTCTTTTCCCTAAGAATTTTCATCTTTGTTCAGGGAAAACAAAATGAAGGCAGAAGAAACAGAAAATAAAAGATTGCTATCACGTTGCTTATCCTGCTACGAGTGTGGCAGGACTGCAGGAATGGGAGATCCGCATGCGGGCTCCAGGAGTCAGAATCAACCTCCATGAAGAAGGGGGAATTTTAATTAGGCATGGAAGGAATGGGTAGAATGCGAATAAACAGACAGAGGAAAACAGCTCACCAACTGTATGAAAATGGAATAGCTAATGTTTGGGAAGATGGGAAAGAGGCTCACCCAAACGGTGGGGAGAGGTGTTCCGATTCAGGGGTCCCAAAGGACACTCACAGCAGTTCTTGCAGCAGGATGGCAACCTGCTGTGTCTACACTCTCTTTTCAAATCCAAATAAATACCAAGACCTCCTCTTAGAGGGAGAAAGCCTGTCCCCTTTCCTGTTTCCTGACGATCCCCTTGGGGTGCTGCTGTCCTCCGGCACCCACCTCTCAAGTGTCTGACATCACGGGACCCCTCCTCTTCTCACACCTCTCCTTTTGCTTCTCCATCTCCTGAGCTGTCCAGAGTCTCTCTGAACCCACTACAGGATGCATCGCCACCCCCTTCACTACTGGAACCACCGCTAATTCAAGGTGGCATAGACCATGATGTTCTCTAACTGAAGAAAGAGTCAGGCAACCGTACAGAAGGACTTAGAGGGGGCAGAATGGATAACAATCCAAGGCTGATACTATACATGACTATTAATATTTTTTTAGCTATCTCTACCCACTAAAGTTTCTCACAATATTCTCTTTTTGCTCAAAATCCAGATGTTCACATTTTCCAGTCTGTGGGTGAGTGTGTACATAACGTGTGTCTCTGGTTCCATCTTCTCTTAGCTCTAAATTATAACAACAGGCCCTTCCCTCCAAACCAGCCAAGGCCGGAAGCAAAAATTTTAATACTTGATAATTTAAAGTATTTTGCTCTTCTTTCTTTATTCTCTACCCTATACTATTCCTGGGAACTTAATTTTGCATAACCTAAAAATCCCATCATGTAAGTCTTCCTAAACAAAAGAGCAATCAACTACGGAGCTGAATTCTGCCATTCTCCTATAATGCTGAAAACAGCTGCAGCCATTTCTATATTTTAGGGGTATATTTTCACTTCCTCATATTATTGAAGCTTGATGAAGCAAATAACTAAGGTTCAGGGTCACCAACAAAATTCTTTCGAAGTGCAAAGCCCTTTGGAAGTAGTCTCTGGACAATGCTTGGTCAATAATACTTAGGGAAGGGAAGATCTTGCTTTTCTTTTGCTTTTGTTTGGCTTTGGGTTTTCTTTTATTTTTATTTTTTTCAAATTTCTACCATATTCAACAAAATAAACTCCAGCAAATCAAAAGGAAATCACTCTATGAAAACAGGACATCAACACTCAAAGTGCAGAGTGAGAAAAACTGGCTGTGTTGATAGCAGAGTTCTATTATTTTCACAAAATATTTTGCCCTTCACTGGTGACCCTTTGCATCTGTTGCATGTGGTGCTGAGCCAGGGACATTACGAGAGTCGATGGGGATAATGTGACAGATTCCAGTTCCCTAATGGGAGAGAAGCCTTCGTTTATGCAATTCTACGTGTACATTCTAAAGACTCACAATACCACTTCGATGTTCTGTCGCTTTTAGATTTCCCTCAAAATCACCAGGCCACTGTCTTACTCTGTGTAATGAGTGTGTGTTTAGGAAGTGTGTTTACTGCAGTCTTTCCTAAAAGGGAGATATCTGTGAGTAAATGGTTTGATTTGTCTTTTACTGGTTTCTGGAAAGAATATTTAACTATGAGGCTGGATTGACAGAGTTGTATTAGGGAAATTTTTCCTTTAATGCAGCTGCAGGATTAAGACCTCTATAATAAACCCAAGAGGATAAAAGATCCAACTGCCAGCAGGCACCATACCTGGGCAGGGTCAAGGCCCCAAACAAATCACACTGTGCCAAGTCCATCTGCCCCTCTCTTTGTCACTTAGATAAAAATCTAGGTAAGATGAACCTCGCTGGCAGCCTTGATCAATGAAACTGGAACACAAATATCACAATCTGTCATCAGTAGATAGAAGTGGTTTTGGGTCAAAGCCAAACCTCAAAGGGAGGACCTGAGATCCACATACTGATGTTAATTTTTACATCAGTGACCTACTGGTGGTTATGCCCCTTCCTTCATCTCAGAACCCCTGTCTCAGAGCTACTGAGGACAGCTCTGGAGTCAAGAATGAACTTGGCACAGAAACCCTGGCCACCTGTTACTCTCAAGGCACAGCCAAGGAGGGTAGGAATGGGAAAAGATTAAATGTCCCCTGCCATCATGAGACCTTTCCCTATGTGCAGACCTTGACTTTCCTCATCAAAAGTGTAGCCGGTCTGCTTTGTCCACGTGTTGAAGGATAACCAGAGTTGTTGCTCTTTACTGTCCTGGAAAGTCACTCTGTGTGGTGATGCCTCTGCATAGCAGATGCTTGGCTGCAACTGAAGAGCTTTTGCTGCAGAGCAGGAAGTGCCACCTTCCATTGCCACTAAATGTCTGGGTCTGCCTCTCGCTGCACACCACCCCATGATGGATGCGTGTGTAAATTCAAATTGCATGTCTTTTATGAGTTGCATGCTGTTTCTCCAGCTTTTTTTATACAGCATCCTCCTGCTTGCAATGAAACAAGCGTATTGGGTTTTATACGGTTATAAAATCCCACATAAGACAAACTATACAAAAGGCTTTTTATGTAGCTTGAGACTTCTTCACAATACCTTTTTCCCCCCCCACCACTGTCACACCCTCTTCCCCATTCCACTTCCTTCTTTCCTTCTCCAGTCTTGAGACTTCTCATTCAAAACATTATGGATACTTCCATTTTTCTTTTCTTGGGTTTATTTCTTGCATCCTTTTATGAAGCATCGCCTGGGAATCATTCTTTTTAACTATAGAGGAGCACATGGGATGAAGGTTTGTAATGTCAACATCTGTCTTTCTTAAACAGATGTTGGGATAATCCCTGGTTGCACATTTAGTATGCTGGTCAGTACAAGCCAACATGCAGCTTGAGAGTGAGGATCCTCTGGTGTTTTGAGGCCAAGGCAGATATTTGAGTAACTATCTGTTACTCTTAATGCAAAACTCATTTTTGGACAAAATATATAAGAATACAACTGTGTTAATCCATCTCCTGCTGCAAAGTAAATTTAGTTATATGTATTGTACTCAAAATGATGTGACATAACAAAATTATATAACTACCTACATTGTGGAATTTGTTTACAAGAAAACGTGGGTAGGTTCTGCAGTGCCTTAGGTTTGTTTGTTTATGCAATAAGCCCAGATAAACCTTCTGCTACATTGTGTGTTATTCTATTAGCAGTAATCAAATATTCCAAAAGGCATTCTTGAGTTTAAATTAATCCATGGTCAATCATACTTTTCAAATGAAATCTTGGCCCCAGGATTACTTCCAAAAGAAAACTCCAAAACCAGCCACGCTCTGCCAAAGCCAGGACACTTACAACACAATCCACCCTTATCCCCTTATCGACAGGTCAACGAATTATAATTTAGAAGCGGTCTGGGAATGTATTATCATGGAGAATGTAACTTAAGGTGCCTGGAAAATATGAGACACAGGTCATCCCAAACTGCGCACTCAGGAAAAACAGCCTTTAGAGGGAAGTCATGCTTGAGCAGAAAGCTGTATGAAAGGAGGGCACGAGCCATGCGAATATCTGGGGAAGAGGACAAGAGGCAGAAGGAACAGTAAGCACAAAGGGCCTCACATGGGAATGTGCGTGGAAATAGGAAGGAGGCCAATGTTGCTGGAGCAGAGTCAGCTGGGGAGAAGGTGGGAGGAAAGGAGGTCAGGAAAGTAGCCAAGGGCAAGATCATGGCCTTATAGACCATGAAAAGAAATGTGAATCTTATTCTAAATGTGGAAAGCATGAAAAATGGAGAGCAGAGGAATGATGAGTAATTAACAAAATAGCACAATAATTATGCTTCCAAGTAATAAGAGGTGTTTGAAAAAATAGGAAGGAAATACCTAAAATTTCTTAGGATCAAAAAGAAGGTAAAATTGGCTTTCATTATAGAACCAGTTGGCTGAGAGGGGGGAAAAGGAATTTCAGAATGAGAAAACATTTATGTGCAGAGACAATAATATGCATAAAAGCCCAGGACAGGAAAGTATCAGGATACACTGAGATGACTTCTGAAGTAGCTGCTCTGGTTGAGGAATGGGATGCAGGCATATGACGAGTCTGTGTCAGGTCTTCAGGTTCCCTTCATGTCATCCTAAAGAATGTGGACTTGAACCACTAGGATAGGGGACATCTGAAATATTTTAAGCAAGGAAGTGATGCAACATGACCAAAGTTTTATTTGGAGTCATAAATCTGTCAGTCGTGTGAAGAATTAATGGAAGCACAGGGGAATGTCTGAGGTCAGGAGTACCAGCTGGGTAACTTGAAATCTATATGAGTACCAAGAGATGGACTAGGACAGTGACAGTAAAGAGAGAAATATATTGGAGAATTATTATTTAGCAGGAATGGCCTCACAACTAGCTATGAGTGGTAAAATTGAAGGCTGTCAGGGATAATTTATTGGCTTATGCTTTGAGGAATTCAGTCAATGGTGATATCATTACCCAAAATAGGATGGAGGATCAGGTTTGAGACTAGACGTATTTTCAGATTTGATACAAAATACAATCTGAAATAGAGATGCTCAGTGGAAAAAAGACTTAGAGAAAGTATGCAAATCCAGGAGGTAGGAGAGCTTAGGTTTACCTATTAGCTTTGGCAAAGGATGAGTAAGGGCAATTCATGAAGTAATAACTGATGGGAACCTGGGAGGATTAGGAGACGGAAGGGGAAGAACAGTCAGGGGGTTCACTGAGGGTGGCCTCCTTCTCCCTCTCTGTGTATATATATTCAAACATAGAGCTATGAGTAGTAAGTATATGTGTACATATAGCTACATCTGTAGATATCCATGCATACTCACATTAATTAGGAGAAAATGCTTTGTGAGGTAAAATGGGCTTAAATACATAGATCAAAACAACAAAAACTGATCCTTGAATTTCAATTTTGTATAACTAAATATGGTATCACCACTCAAAGAGCTGAGGAAACCATTTGGGCACCTGCTGGTTGGTAGGAAAGGGAGTAACAATGAATTCCATTGCAGACATGTTGAATTTCAGATGCTGATAAGAACTCAAATGTATATGTCCACTGCAAAATTGAAATTACACACTGTTGGGTCATAAAAAGGTTGTCAAGAACAAGGAATAACTTTGAAAGAAAGATAGTATTTGAAGCTACATTATGGATATATATACGCGCGCGCATGTGTGCGCGCGTGTATGTGTGTGTGTGTGTGTGTGATATGTGAGGTAAAAAGAGGAAATAGTAAAAGAGAAACCCTCACACAATAGCCTCCATCATCAGCAAGGTGAAGGAGTCTTGGCAAGGGATGCAACTTGTCCCAAGACTCAAGAGTCATCCCTCTCTACAGTGTCCTAAATTGGCCCAGTGCTGGCTAATAATTCAAGAGGGAGAAACCTTCCCTTAGGAGGTAGGCACACCTAGATAATTCTATAGCAAGAGCTGATGGAAACAGGATGAAGAATTCCTGCTCATGGCAAAGTATGTACGAAAAGTCACGAGAATGGTCCAGGCAGGACAATGAAAAGAAGAAATTGAACTTAAAATTTTGGATAGACCAAAGAAGAGAGACAGAGGCCATGAGCATTTCGAATTGCTGGAGTTTGCAGAAAGAAAGCACAAAATAAAGTGATATTCTCAAGATGATATGTAAACATGAACACCCACTGCCACCAGAGATAAGGTAAATTAGCAATGCTAAAATTAATCACTCCATCAGACATTTCTCATCTAAGTTTAAGTTTACAGATTCTGAATTCTAGAAAAAGAAACTAACCAATATTCTCATGATACCACAATCAGGTTTTCCCCACCCATCCTGCTTAACGCAATGCCACCAAGTCTCTGATGGTCTATAGCAATGCTTACCTGTGTTCTTGGAAAATGATTTTATCTGGGATAACTGCCCTTGAGGAAAAGGATTGGCTTAGTCTACAACTGGATGGCTGTGGGGCCAGTACTATGAAAGTCTCATGTGCCCCATTAATTCTCTGTTTTCTTTGAAAGGTTAGAAGCATCAGAGCCTTGGAAATAAGTTGACATATCTTCTGAGATTGTGAAGAAAGTACACAGAAGTTTTCAAAGACAGTCCAGGATATAGTTGCTGATGAAACCTAATGCCAGCAAGCATGGAGATTATCTCTGGCTGAGACCAGGTAGAATATGAAACCTTGGAAAGCTAAATCCTTCGAATTTTAAGTGCAAGGATAGATAGAATTCAGTTTGGGGCTTTATTATTTTTGGTATTTGTCTTTAACTTGCAAGGGGGTTGTTACAGCTTCTTTCCTCCTCATAAATTTATTAATGAGATAGGCTTTATATTCAAATTGAGATATTTCTACGTTTTCAGGGTTGTATTATTGGACTGCCCTTGTATATTTTGCTATTGGAGTATCTTAATGCTATCATTCGTCTGATTGATGAATTCCTGATATGCTCCATTGACAATGTGACTGGCCAAATTTGCAATGAGATATAAAACAGGAAGTGAATTGTTCACTCTGGTTTAAAATTGACCTTGAAGCTGATTATATAATATATACTTCTGAGCCATTTCATACCTTTATGAGGACAGTCTGAACTTCACACAACCAGTCCACCAATAAAATCCAAAGATCTCTGGCCGTAGAAGAAACAGCCTCTTGGGGGTGAGAGCAGATTAACACAAGTAGAGGTTGGCCTTCTCTCCCTCAGCAACAGTCCCATCTTTAGTTAACTGTGATCTTAATGGTAAGCTCAATGAGCAAAGAGAACAACCGTTGGAGGAATTTTAAGGACAAGTTCATCTTGTGCACTCTCTGACTCCTTGTTTCCATATGAAAAGATATGGTAAGCAAAATCATACCCCCCTCAAAGACCTTCACATATAAATCCTCAGAACCTAAGAATTTGTCATCTACCATAGCAAAAGGGATGTTCCAGGTGTGATTCAGTTAAAGATCTTCAGGTGGGAAGATTATGTTGCATTATTCAGGCGAACCCAATAGACCCAGTTTCCTCGTAAGTGAAAGAGGGAGGCAGAAAGTCAGCACAGAAGGCAGAGAAGAAGATGCCACCATGAAAACAGAGGTTGAGGTGATGTGGTCCCTGGTGGGGTGCCATGAATCAGGGGACATGGGTAGCTTCTAGTAGGTAGAAAAGGCAAGGAAGCAGATTGACTCCCAGCACCCCCAGGAGGAATACAGCCCAGCTGACACCCACACCTTGGCCCCAAGATAGTCATTCAGACTTCTAGCCTCCAGAACTGCAAGGCCATACATTTGAGTTTAAGCCACTAAGTTTGTTGTAATTTATGACAGAAGCAATAGGAAAACTAAGCAGAAAGTACTTTCTAACTGTTCCTAACCTCCTTCAAACCTTGCCAGTGCTCCTTGGAAGAAGGAATGTCTTGCTTGATTTTTATTTTCAGAAGCAAAACAAACAGAATGTCTGACTTAGGTCATCTATGTTTTCTTTTTGAGAGTGTGGTTGCAAAGAGTGTGGCTGGCTGGTTCTCCATGTCATAAACCTTTTCTGAGCACCTAGGTATACTGATGCTGCACGGGTATCTTTGATTTCCAGAGCTCGGTGTGGTCTATTTGGTTCTCAAACCTAACCTATATAAGTAAGTAGTATGTTTATATCATCCTGCCATTCCTTTCTGATTTTTCATCTTTTAAAATGTGGGCAAAGATATAGGCTGCATTTGGGATCTTGATGACACCCAAAAATACCCAAGAGGAGGTGGAAAATCATGTCAAGCATTATGGGGAAAACTGAAGCCAGAAAGTAGACTAAGAAAGGCTGTTAAATTTGGGGGATGAGAAGTTTTATTGTGATACATGGTTGGCCCTTCATATCCACAGATTACATAATCATGCACAAATTCAGTCAACCTTGGATCCAAAACATTTGGGAAAAGATGTCGCTCTTGTACTGAAGATGGGCAGACTTTTTCTCCTTGTCGTTGCCTACACAGTACAGTGTGATTTTCATCCATGTGGCATTTACATTGTGTTTGATATTATAAGTGATCTAGATATCATTTAAAATACATCAGAGAATGTTCTAGGTTAAATGCAAATACTGCTGCATTTTATATAAGGGACTCTGCATTATTAGATTTGGGTATGTGTGGGTAGGTGGATTTGGGGCTATTTCCCTACAGATATCAAGGGAGGACTATATTAAAAATATATTACCTTCAGCTGAAATATACAGCATCTTGTTTAATTAAGAAATGTTGGAAGTATGACATTAAAGTCAGGAAAGATAAGTGTGACTCTTCTTTTATATTGTTATTTAATAGAATTTTTCTTTAAGGTTTAGCCAACTCTATTAGATAAGAATAATAAATTATAGAAATTGCAAAATTGAGGCCAAATTACAGGCATTTGCGGATAATATGATTATGTACTTAAAAATCCAAGAAAAAAATCCTTAAAACAATTATGAAGTCTCTTCTAAGAGAGAGAATTAAGACTTTTTTTCTGAGTTAGAAGATTCTCTGAGATTTTATGTGATCACAATCAAACCTGTTATGTGTGTTTGCTTGTGTTTATTCTTTTTATTTCGACCATTAAATTATTTGTTTTTGTTTTTCTTAATTGTATTGTCTAGGAGCTCAGTGAAATGTTGACTCAGAAAAGAGATTTTTGTTATTCCTGACTTTAGAGCTATTAAGCACATTATCCTCATTTTAGAGTTACCTTTGACAGGCAAAAGAAGTTTATTGGACCTCCGCCGCAGAGCAGGGGACAGCAAGGATAGAACTGCTAACGCTGCCTGAGCCCAGGCCGGCCCAGAGTAGTCCCTCGGACCTTCACTCAAGCGTGGCCAGCCCCAGGTCATTCCCGCTGACGCCCGCTGGTATGCGACCAGCTGCCAGCCAGCCCCACTGACCTCCGCCCCAGAGCAGGAGACAGCAAGGACAGACCTACCAACTCTGCCATAACCCAGGCGGTCCAGGGCAGTCCCACTGACTTTCACCTCAGTGGGGTTAGCCCCAGACCACCACAGGAGCTCAGACTCAACCAGTTCAGCCCCGCGCCAACCAGTGTGAAACCAGTTTCAGGTAGCATACTTTGAGGGTCAGTGGCTGGTTTTGATAGTCCAGCAGTAAGGGGAGGCACAGACAACCTGCAAGGGTATTAAAAAAATAGGAAAGAATCTGTAATAACTCAGATCTACACTGCAAAAAGTAAAACAAATAGACATCATGAAGAAACAGGGGAGGAAAATACCCCAAACAAAACAGGATTCTACAATAACTGAACCCATGCTCAGTGAAGTTGAAGAAATGTCAGAGAAGGAGTTCAGAAGGTTCATAATTAAAATGATCTGTGAATCAAAGAATGACCTAAATGAGCAAATACAGGCAAAAATTGACCACTACAACAAAGATATAAGAGAGCAAATACAGGTAGCAAAAGATTACTTCAAAAAAGAGATTGAAACTCTGAAAAAAAAAAAAAAAAAAAACCAGTCAGAAATCCTTGAAATGAAGAAAACAATTAACCAAATAAAAAAAACAATTGAAGGCATCACCAACAGACTAGATCAACTGGAAGAAAGAACCTCAGACAAGGAAGACAAAGTATATATTCTTGAAAATAAAGTTGACCACACAATGAAGACAGTAAGAAACCATGAACAGAACATTCAAGAAGTATGGGACAGCATCAAAAGACCAAATATAAGAAGAATTGGGATAGAGGAAGGCACAGAGTTTCAAACCAAAGGAATGCACAACCTCTTTAATGAGATAACATGAGAAAATTTCCCAAGCATGAAGAATGAATTGGAAAACCAAATACAAGAGGCTTATAGGACACCAAATGTACAAAATTACAACAGATCTACACCAAGACACATTATAATGAAAATGCCTAGCATACAGAACAAGGATAGAATTTTAAAGACCGCAAAAGAGAGGAATCAGATCACATATAAGGGGAGACCAATTTGTATCACAGCAGATTTTTCAGTTCAGACACTCAAAGCCAGGAGATCATGGAACAACATATTCCAAGCTCTGAAGGAAAAGGGATGCCAACCAAGAACCTTATGCCCAGCAAAATTAAGCTTTAGATTTGAGGACAAAATAAAAACCTTTCATGATAAACAAAAGTTAAAAGAATTTACAAGTAGAAAGCCAGCACTACAGAACATCCTCGGCAAAATATTCCATGAAGAGGAAAAGAAAAACAATGATGAAAATCAACAGAGGGAGTTATTACACTAAAGGGAAAAAACAATCAGAGGAGAAACCATGTCAAGGTAAATACCAAAAATAAAAATGGCTGGGAATACAAAACACATCTCAATAATAACTCTGAATGTTAATGGCCTAAACTCACCAATCAAAAGACATAGATTAGCAGATCAAAGAAACAGACCCAACAATATGCTGCCTCCAAGAGACTCATCTCACAGGAAAAGACATCCATAGGCTGAGGGTAAAAGGTTGGGAAAAATCCAACCACAAATATGGACAGAGGAAACAAGCACGGGTTTCCATCCTCATATCAAATAAAGTAGACTTCAAACTAAAGTCAATCAAAAGGGATAAAGAAGGACACTATATACTGCTCAAGGGAAACATATACCAACAAGCCTTAACAATTATAAATATATATGCCCCAAACAATGGAGCATCCATGTTCATCAAACAAATACTCCTGAAGTTTAAGAGTCAAATTGACCAAAACACAATAATTCTGGGTGACTTTAACACACCCCTTTCACCACTAGATAGATCTTCCAAACAAAAGCTGAACAAAGAAACTATTGAACTAAAAAATACAATAAACAACTTAGACTTAACTGACTTATATAGAATATTTCATCCTTCAACAAGTGAATACACATTCTTCTCAGCAGCACATGGAACCTTCTCTAAAATAGACCATATACTAGGCCACAAAACAACTCTGAGCAAATACAAAAAAGTTGAGATTCTACCCTGCATTCTATCTGACCATAATGGAATGAAATTAGAAATCAATAATAAAATAAGAAATAAAAGCTACTCCAACACCTGGAGACTAAATAATATGCTACTGAATGAACAATGGGTTGCAGATGACATCAAAGAGGAGATTAAAAAATTCTTAGAGGTGAATGAGAACACAGACACAACATATCGAAATCTCTGGGCCACTATGAAGGCAGTTCTAAGAGGAAAGTTCATTGCATTGAGTTCATTCCTCAAAAGAAGAAAAAGTCAACAAATAAATGACTTAAAATTACATCTCAAAGCTCTAGAAAAAGAAGAACAATCTAACACCAAAAGTGGTAGAAGACAGGAAATAATTAAAATCAGAGCTGAAATTAATGAAATTGAAACCAAAGAAACAATAAAAAAATTTGACAAAACAAAGAGTTGGTTCTTTGAAAAAATAAATAAAATTGACAGACCCTTATCCAGGCTAACAAAGAGAAGGCGAGAGATAACTCAAATTACTAATACACGTGATGAAAAAGGAAATATCACAACAAACACTACGGAAATACAGGATATAGTTCGAAATTATTTTGAAAACTTGTACTCCAACAAAATACAAAACACCGAAAGCATCGACAAATTTCTAGAGTTGTATGATGTGCCCAAACTTAAGCAGGATGATATACATAATTTGAACAGACCAATTTCAAGCGACGAAATAGAAGATGCCATCAGAAGCCTACCAACCAAGAAAAGCCCAGGACCAGATGGATACACAGCTGAGTTCTACAAGACCTTCAAAGAAGAACTGATACCAATACTCTTCAATTTATTTCAGGAAATAGAAAAAGAGGGAGTACTTCCAAACTCATTCCATGAGGCCAACATCACCCTGATCCCCAAACCAGGCAAAGACACATCCAAAAAAGAAAACTTCAGACTCATATCTTTAATGAACATAGATGCAAAAATTCTCAATAAAATTCTAGTAAAACATCATTTTCCTTATTGCATGATTGAAGACCTGAATTGTACGATTATACTTTGTATACAAACAGTTGTATGTAAAAAGATACTAAATATATGCACTATGAGTTGTACATATTAAAAATTATAAAAATAAAAAAAATTAAAAAAAAATTCTAGTAAAACGGATACAGAAACATATCAAAACTATAATACACCACGATCAAGTGGGGTTCATTCCAGGGATGCAAGGATGGTTCAACACATGGAAAACAATAAATGTAATTCAGCACGTCAATAGACTCAATGATAAGAACCATATGATTATCTCAATAGATGCAGAAAAAGCATTTGACAAAATACAACACCCCTTCATGCTCAAAACACTAGAAAAACTAGGGATAACTGAACATATCTCAACATCGTAAAAGCTATACGTGCTAATCCCAAGGCCAACATTATTCTAAATGGAGAAAAATTGAAAGCATTCCCTCTAAAAACTGGAACAAGACAGGGATGCCCTCTTTTATCACTTCTATTCAACATAGTAATTGAAATGTTGGCCAGAGCAATAAGACAGACGAAAGAAATTAAAGGGATACAGATAGGTAAAGTAGAACTCAAATGATCATTATTTGCTGATGATATGATTTTATACCTGGAAGACCCAAAAAATTCCACCAGAAAACTTCTAGAACTCATAAATGAATTCAGCAAAGTAGCAGGATACAAAATCAACACCCATAAATCTAAGGCATTTCTATATATCAGTGACAAATCCTCTGAAAGGGAAATGAGGAAAACTACCACGTTTACAATAACATCAAAAAAATTAAAATACTTTGGAATCAACTTAACCAAAGATGTGAAAGACCTCTATAATGAAAATTACAGAACACTAAAGAAAGAAATTATGGAAGACCTTAGAAGATGGAAAGATCTACCCTGTTCTTGGATCCGCAGAACTAATATTGTCAAAATGACCATACTACCAAAAGCACTATACAGATTTAATGCAATGCCAATCAAAATCCAATGACATTCTTAATAGAAATAGGAAAAGCAGTCATGAAATTCATCTGGAAAAATAAGAGACCCAGAATAGCTAAAGCAATCCTTAGTAAGAGGAGTGAAGCAGGTGGCATCACTATACCAGACCTTAAATTATACTACAGAGCAACAGTAACAAAACCAGCATGGTATTGGCACCAAACTAGGCTGGTAGACCAATGGTACAGAATAGAGGACACAGAGTCTAACACATATAATTTCAGTTATCTTATATTAGACAAAGGTGCCAAAAATGTACATTGGAGAAAAGATTGCCTCTTCAACAAATTGTGCTGGGAAAATTGGAAATCCATATGCAATAAAATGAAATTAAACCTCTATCTCTCACCATGCACAAAATTCAACTCAAAGTGGATCAAGGATCTAGGAATTAGACCAGAGACACTACACCTAATAGAAGAAAAAGTAAGCTCTAATCTCCAACATGTTGGATTAGGCCCCAAGTTCCTTAATAAGAATCCTGTAGCACAAGAATTAATACCAAGAATCAATAAATGGGATAGACTCAAATTACAAAGCTTCTTCTCAGCAAAAGAAACAATCAGTGAGGTGAACAGAGAGCCTACTAATTGGGAACAAATTTTTACCACATGCATGTCAGATAGAGCACTAATCTCTAGAATATATAAAGAACTCAAAAAGCTTAACACCAAAAAACCAAATAACCCAATCAGTAAATGGGCCAAGGAACTGAACAGACACTTCTCAGAAGAAGATATACAATCAATCAACAAATACATGAAAAAATGCTCAACCTCTCTGGCAATTAGAGAAATGCAAATCAAAACCACTCTAAGATTTCATCTCACAGCAGTAAGAATGGCAGCTATTAAGAACACAAACAAGAATAAATGTTGGAGAGGATGTGTAGAAAAAAGGCACACTCATACATTGTTGGTGGGGCTGCAAAATGGTGCAGCCAATATGGAAAGCAGTATGGAGATACCTTGGAAAACTTGGAATGGAACTACCTTATGACCCAGCTATCCCACTCCTTGGTCTTTACACAAAAGACCTGAAAACAGCATACTACAGGGACACAGCCACAACAATGTTTATGGCAGCACAATTCACAATAGCTAAACTGTGGAACCAACCTAGATGCCCTTCAGTAGATGAATGGATAAAGAAAATGTGGTATATACACACAGTGGAATATTACTCAACAATAAGAGAGAACAAAATCATGGCTTTTGCGGGAAAATGGATGGAGTTAGAGAATATAATGCTAAGTGAAGTTAGCCAATCCCAAAAAGCCAAATGCCAAATGTTTTCTCTGATATAAGGAGGCCAATTAACAGTGGGGTTGGGATGGGGAGCATAGGAGGATTAGAGGAACACTAGAATAGCCAATGGGGAGGGAGGGGAAGGGAGGGGGACAAAAGGGTGAATGAAAAAAAAAAAAAAGATGGTAGAATGAAATGGATATCATTACCCTAAGTGCATGTATGAAGTCACAAATGGTGTGAATATACTTTGCATACAACCAGAGATTTGTACAAAAAGTGCTCTATATGTGTAATATGAAATGTAATGCATTCTGCTGTCATTTATAACATCTTAGAATTAAAAAAAAGAAGTTTATTACTGTACGACTGTGTTTATTAAGCTGTACATACTTATGGATGTGACTTGTAAACAGTGTATGTAGGATTCTTCAAACAGTATTTATAATTGTGACTGGTCTTGTGATCTCTCTTTATTTCCATTTACTGTCTTTGTCTGAGTTACATATTTGTAAATCATCTTTTAATCTCACTGAAAGAGTTTTTTTTTCTTCTTGCACCGATTATGAAATATTTCATTCAGAATGAGAATGATCCATTACTTAAATTTATAGTGAAATTTGACATGTCTCTAACGTGTGATTTTTGTGTTCAACTCTACTTTTAAAATGGTACTGTTAAACCATCTTTCTTTTATGTAGTATGTAGATGGTAGATTAATACTATATATATACTTTAGTTATAATTTTAGTAGTTTTCCTTGAAATTACAACATCAGTTCTTGCCATAATGCATTCTAATATAAATTAATGTTCTTACCATTTTCAGGACAGTACACCAGCTTTAACATACTTTAATCCCACTTCTACCCCTTCTTGATTTATAGGCTTATATTGTCTTGTGTTTTAATTCCATGTGTATAAGATAACAATATTCATTGTTATTTTTAACAATACACATGTCTGTGTATTTACAAACATTTGTAGTCTTTTTGTTCACTTTTATTTAATTTTTGAATAATTTTCCTTCTGCCTGAGCACCTTCTGTATTTCCTTTACTCAATCAGTAGAAAATGATTCCTTTGGTTTTGTCTGTCTGCAAAAAGCTTCACTTTTTAAAAACATCTGTTTTATGATATTGAATTTTAAGCTTGAACTTACTTTCAGAAATTACAAAACATCCTTCCGTTGACTTGTGACTTTTATTATTCCTACTCCAGTCAATGTAAGGTGTCTTCTCTTGACTCCTTTAAAATTTTGATCTTGGTTTTCAGTAGATTTAGTATGGCATGCCCAAGTATGGATCTATTTGGTTTCATTTTTTTTTTTTCATTTGTTCTGTTTGAACTTTATAATTCTTTCATCTCTTGATGACATTTTCAAGAATTTTATAAGCTTCTCTGCCATTATGTTGCTTTACTCGATCTCCTCTTCTGTTGATACTCCACTTACATATATTAGAGTGAATCATTGTATCACATTTGTCTCTAATGCCTTTTCTGTATTGTTCTTCTATTTGTCTTTCTCACTCCAGTCTATTTATTTTCTTTTGACTTATGTTCCAGTTCTCTAATTTTCTCTTCAGCTAATAGTCTCAAAACATCCACTGAATTCTTAATTTTAATTATTATGCTTTAGTTATTTAATTTTTAATTCTTAATTATATTTTTCTATTTCCTGATAAGATCCTCCATTATATGACCTAAACATAGTAATCACAGGTATTTTTATATCTGTGTCTAATAACTTTATTCTGTGCATTGCCCATGAATGTATTTCTATGTTCCAGTTTTTTTTTTCTTAATATTTTAGTAAAATCTTGTCTTTCCACATACCAATTTACTTTGGACTATCAAGTATTTCATATAAAAATTTAGTAAAAATCAAATCTTTATGATACTTCATTCCTTATAAGATTTATGTTTTCACATTTATGTCAGGCTAATGTATTAAGGGAAAGTTACCTTAATTTAGCAATGTACAAATACTGCTTTAATTACTCCCCTATATTAATATCAATGGCTAGAATGATGCTTCTGATCAATCTATTGACTTCTCATCCACACAGTACTCTAAAAAATTCCTCTAGGAACCAACACATCCCATTTCCAGGAGTCAGCAAGGAATTAACTGAGCAAAAAGTACATTTACTTCAAGGTGCTGCATACCAGTTTTATAGTTCAGAAGCTAAGCATTATAGAAATGATCATGGATTAGTTGGAAGCTTTCTCTGTGAAAACTGTCACTTTCCACATCTTTTCTTCACACCCATTGACTCCCATATCTACTTCTACCTAATTTATTCATTTCTTGCACTGACCCAGGGATGAAAGAAGATCCTGGATTCACAGAGCCTAGCAGACAAAAACAACATTAAGTAGTGGACTGTATTAAATTCAAATATATGCTATGATAAGTGAATGTTAAGAGGTTTGTGTATTCTGCAAAATATCAGCTGCTTCATTTGATACAATTGAAGAAATTCCTTTACTCCTAGATGTTGTCACATGAATAACTGTGCCATTTCTTGAATGCTTAGCTGTTTCTGCTGAACATGAAAGTGAAAATGAAGCAAAATAAACAATCTAATGTGGCATTTTTTAAAAGGTAAGGTATGTGGTTCTGGAGCATGGAACTAAATGATATTAAATCACAGACCAGAAGAGATTTTCCCTTTTAAAGTTTCTTTCAATATTGATTTCCATCAAGAGAAAACTTTGGTTTGATTTTTGTGGATTTTTGAGGCATCTTTTCATTTGTTAATCTCATCCCTTAATAAAGAAAAGTGCACAATTCCAGCTCTGAGCTTTTGGCAGGCAATAGTATCTAGCTACAATTTAATAACATTTCCCCTTTCCTGTTGTTTTGCTTTCATTTCATTTGCTTGCGGTGTTACATTCTACTTATCACAAGCGGTACAAGTTCTTCTTTTATGTCAGTGATCTTTTTTTTTAATCCTGCTAAAGATAGTAAGTAAATGAAAAAGTGAATCAATAGAAATGTTAACTATTTGTTTGAATTCTATGAAATTCTCAGTATCACACAATTTGAACCACAAAAAAGCAATATTAGGGGGTACAAAATAATTATAATACTGTGAGAATTTTAATTATGTGATAAGTTAACTTCTAATGTATAAAAATGACTGAAATCTAAGAACACAGTCATACCCCTTATCTACAGTTTCACTTTTCACAGCTTGAGTTGCTTGCAGTCAACCAAGGTCCCAAAATACATCATACTACATATATAGTACAATAAGACATTTTGAAAGGGGTTGGGGGCAGGCCACATTACATAGTGTTCATTACAGCATATTGTTATAATCATTCTATTATTTTAGTTATTGTTGTTAATCTCTTACTGTGACTTATTCACAAATTAAAATTTATCATAGGTATCTATGTATAGGGGAAAAAAACCCATGGTATAAAGAGAGTTCAGTCCTATCTGTGGTTTCAGATGTCCGCAGGAGGGCTGGGAACTTATCCCTCAGGGATCGGAAGGACTCCTGTACCATAGCATGGTGGGTAATCTTGGTAGCAGCTAACATGAGTAACAGTTGACAAGAAGAACTTCTTCATTAAACAAGAAGTGATTCTGACTTTGAATCTAGCCTTCAAGTCAGCAGTGACTCATGTACTGCCCATCATTCCTTAATCTGGCATATTAATTCACCAGATACTAAAGAGGATTAACAAAATCAGAGACTGAACACTATGCCATGGCCTGTGAACCTAAACATGACTTTAGCATCTAATTGGCTGACTTGTCTAAAACTTTGAGATATTGGAAGAAATGTACTTTTTAATACAAAAGTGGCATAATATTCTAATTCAAGTTACAATGTGAACTGAACAAAGAAGGGGGAGTGAATTATTAGCAAAGTTGTTCCTTGTCAATCAACAATCTTTCACAGGCCAAAGCCCTGTTTCTCTTAAAATTCAGCAGTTTAGTCTTATCACTAGATGAGTTATATCAAGACATTGTAGAAGGCAGTTGCTCACAACCAACGGTCCAGGTCTGGAATACAAATAAAAAAAAACTCAACATATAATCTCTGAAAGTGAGATTTCAGTGTTAAATATCAGAAAGTGATGAGGTTAAAAAGTAAATTATAAATGCATTTTCAAAAATGTAATAAAATGAGAAAAGAAGGGAACTTGGGGGTAGATACTTGAGAGGAAAAAGAATTGACTTCTCTATCATGGGACCATCTTTTTTGGCAGAGAATTCACACGGCCCTTTTCTGTGACCGTGAAAATTGATGCAGTGTCACATATACGTTTTAAATGTAAAATGAAGGAAGAAAATAAATAACTCAGGCCACAATTTCCAAACCAAGAGAAAGAGAAAATGGAACATCATAAAACTATACAAGCAAAGAGGAAAATCAATAAAATTCAATGCAGCACATCTTCCTGCTTACTTCTGAGCACACAAAGTTTGCTCATCTGGAATGCACCAGGTGTACAGTATGTGTGATAAATCTTTCGAGTCTTCAGAAATATGATCTATCATTAGAAGCACTGAAAAATACCAGTTGGCTTCACTAATTGTTTTTTTTTTTTTTTTTTTCTTTCTTTCTTCCAAACTTACGTATTGACCAGTACCCTGGTTGCTTTGCCTCCCAGGAGTCAACACAAGAGTTAGCGGGTAGACACACATCAAGGACAATTCTTAACAACAACTGTCAGCTTTCACTCTCACAATCTGGAGTCATAGAGTGTGAGGATGGATGGGCTCTTTTGCTCCTTTCCAGGTAGAACAACCCCATTTTTATACCAGGACATTAAGTTACCATGCCTCTACTTCATCCCTGGTGATTGGCAACTTCATGATTTCAAAATTATCAAGAAGAGTGATTCTCAGGATTTCCTTCTGATCAAAATCATCTAGCAAGTTTTCTGAAATCCATCTTCAGCCTAAATAAGCAATATTCTCTGGAAGTTTTCATGAATCTTCATTTTTCAAAAATAGAATATTCTGATATAGCCAGTCATAGAACTACATTTGGGTATCTTTGCATAAAATTACTCATTCCTCCCTTTCATCCTTAGTAGGGGCAAGATTTATACCATCCTGCTCCACATCTGAACAAGAAAAATCCCTATAAAATCTTTCCCCACTTCCAAAGGTGTGAGTATGTCCCCACCTTAATTAGTCTAGCCTCCTCCAAATTATTCAAGTTCACCATGCATTTTCCTTTAATTCCTTCCTAAAACCTAGTGTCTATAACTTTCAACACAAATACTTCACTATATAGAATGATTCTGAAGGCTGGCTAGCATTTATTGGTGCATCACTTTTCTCCTGCTGTGCATCTAAGTCTGAAAAACTCAAAAGATATATCTACTATGTGGCCTAAACGGTTATAAAACAAACAAACAACAGCAAAATAATAAACCTTATTTTGTATTTCTTAGCCACTGAACCTAAGAAAATCACACCATCCCAAATTTCCAAGGTGGCTCATTATAAGCATTCCCCTATATTACTCAGAGTTGTTGCAGAGAATTCCGATGAAGTTGCAATGTCTGGATCAACACCCTAGCAGAGTCCCCTGCACTGCCTCCGTCTGGGTCAGTTTTATTTAGGAAAGGTGCTCTAGGTTCTTAATCAAACCTATTATTTCTATGGCTCATCCCTGCTCTACCCTACCTTGTAGATCCATCAAGATGGATTCAGGATAACAGGTATATTTTTATTACATACCACAATACACAAATTCCTTGGCTAGGTAGATGGATGCATGAGCAAGATAGGTGGTCCAAACTCATCTCTGCTAGAAGAAATCTCTGTGGTAATGTAGGGTATTTATCTCTGTTTCTAGGTATAGTTAGATATGAATAAATAGCACTGGATGAGACAAGTAGCTTTAAAATTGCTCCTCAAATATAAAGATCAATATAACAAGCACTCTTCTAAAATAGAACATTAACATTTAATTAACCAACTATAAATGCTTTCATCTTAAAAGCCTTTTCTCCCCTACAAAATGGTATCAAAGATCAAGATGATCTATTCTAAAATATTGTATGTCACTCTCCTGAATGTCTTTGAGTATTAAAATATGTTTGTGACTTTAAGAAGATGTTATTACTTCTATATATTGTTGACACAAAATATTTTCACAATATATTTTTATGCAACTGGTTTTTGTTCATTGTTATTCTTTTAACAATAGACCAAAATGTATCTATTCATTCTCTTGTTGAGGAATGTTTGGATTGGACCCAGCTACCTCTAGAATGATTCTTCTATACCTTTCTTGGTGTCCATGTGCATGAGCTTTTCAGTAGTATATATTATTTGGGGGGAAATTTTCATATTTTTTCTTCGTGAGTATACATGATGATAGAATCTATTTTGATACATTTATGCAAGCTTGGGATTTATCTTATTCTAATTAGGATCCCAGTCTTGTGGATATACATGATGGTGTGATTCGTTGTGGTGTATTCATATATGTACATAAGAAAGTTATGTCAGATTCATTCCACTGTCTTTCCTAGTCCCATTACCCCTCCCTTCCCTTCATTCCCCTCTAACTATCTAATCCACTGAACTTCTATTCTTCCTTTCCCCCTATTTTTATGCTTTAGCATCCACATAACAGAGAAAACATTAGACCTTTTGTTTTTTGGGATTGGCTTATTTCACTTAACATGATGGTCCCTAGATCAATCCATTTACTGGCAAATCTCATAAAGTTATTCTTCTTTATGGCTGAGTAATAGTCCTTTGTGTATATATACCACAATTTGTATACTAATTTTTAACTTTATCCAATAAGAACAAATAACTTTAAAAAGTAGTTGTACCAATGCAAAATCCATCTAGTCATACAAAAATCCCTGTTGTTCATAGCCTATCAATATTTTTATTCCATTATCCCATATTTTTATTTTTATCTCCTCTGTACTACCAATAGCAATTAGAAAAGGTTCTATTTCCAAAAAAGATTCAGAACCCCAAATTACAATGCATACAAATCTACACTTGACTGTAGGAGAAAAAATAACATAGCAATTGAAGGATATGCATCAAGGCCAAAAGCTGCTTTATAGCAAAAGGCCAAAGGTTAAGCATGAGGTTCAATGGCCCCCTTTCTGTAGAGTCATACTGAGTACACTTTTCCTCTTGATCATGTGCATGGCATGCCTCAGACACAGGGACCCGTTACGGAGATCCAATTCAGTCTTAGAGCTACTTGGCCACATAGACACATTTTTTAACCACATAAACAGTCCCTAAGGCAGATCTCTCTGCAGGTCTCACCAAGACCAGATGCAAATCATCAGTATCCTTATTATTCAGAATGGTGACAAACATACAAACAACCCCAAACTCCTTCAACCCTTGATTACAAAACAACAATATTAATCAGTATATTTCATGCCTCATCTGGTAATCAATGTTGTATTAGTATATTTTCTGTTTTAGTAAAACAACTTGGGCCAATTCTATCACCATTCTTCTAATTTACAATTCCTGTTCATATCTTTTGATTATTTTTTTCTCTTGGTAGTTTTTTTTTTTCTTTTTGTGTTGATTTTTAAGAATGATTTACATAATTTGAATACCATTTTTAAAACTATAATATGCATTCCTATGTGCAAATTCAATTTGTCTCATTCTCTTATTCACATTTTAACTTCCCTTTTATATTTTTGTCTTTTTATCTGTCAATACTACATTTTAAATGTTTTATGTTAGTCTTAAGATTCACTAATCCTTTTTAACATTCTGTTTAACTGTTGCTACATAAAAATATTGCAAAACTTAGTAACTTAAGTCATTGGTAACTTAATGCTATCCATAAATTTCTGGATGGTCTAAGGGTTCATTGATATGGGCTGGGCACAGCTAGAAACTGATGATCTCAGCTAACGTGGATGAGTTGGACGTTGGTAGATGGAGGCTTGGGTTTGCTGGGACAGCTTGATTGAGGTGACTCTGCTTTATGTCCTTCTCATCCCTGACATATTTTACTCATCACAATCGCAGAACACTAGGAGAACCAAAGGAAACTCAAAAACTCCTCACAATCTGAGTACAGAAGTGATACCCATCACAACTACCTGAGTACATTAGTGTATTAGTCAAAGTAAGTACAGTGGCTGAAATCAAAGGTAAGATATGGGGACATATACTGTAATCCAACTGCAGAAACTGTCAAGTCCTGTGACAAATAGTGATGATAGAAGGGAGACTGCGGAATGAGGCTAGAAATGCAACCTACCACAGGCAGAAAGAATTGTGATGGGTAATTCTATGTATCAACACGACTGAGCCACAGGGCCTGGATATTTCTGTGAGTGTGTTTTTGGATAAGGTTAATATTTGAATCAAAATCAGTGATCTTTAAATACAACAGATTGCCCTCCAAAATGTAATTAGCTGAACATAAGAAAAGAACAAAAGGCTGAATTTTTTCCCTGGCTTTCAGCCTGACAACTCACTCTGAAGATTTTAAAATTGCCACCCTCAATAATTAAGTGAGCCATTTCCCTCCTATACACTCTCTCTCTCACTTTCTACACATGAATGCGCACATACACACACACACACACACACACACACACATATCACACACATACACATCCCATTGGTTTTAATTATGTTTAACATTTACCTCAATTTAATGTTTTTCACCATCATATAAATTTAATATTGCATACTTTGGCATACTTCTAAATATATTTGGTATTCATTATGCTATAATTCCAAAATCTGAAGGCTTTGCTTATATGATCTACAGTTTTCTGAACTTCATTGGACCTTATTCCTGTTTTTTTTTTTTTTTTTTTATAATTTCTTCGAGATTCTCTCTGTCTCTGTTTTTCTGCATTAAATATGATATGCCCAGGTAGAGATTTTAGGTGGAGATACATTTATTCTACTAGGTATTCTCTGAGCTTCCTGGATCCTTTCAGATTTAGTATCTATATTAAGTTTGGAAAATTCTTAGACATTATTGCTTCAAACATTTCTCCAGTTCTTTTCCTCTTTTCCTTCTGGAATTATAATTACACATGTTACACTTTCTGTCCTTTGGCTCTTAGGTATTCTGTTGCATTTTTTACTTCAGTTTTCTCCTTATATTTTGGTTTCAGAGGTTCCTATAGATGTATCTTTAAGCTCATCAATTCTTTCCTCAGCTCTTTCCAGTCTACTGATGAGACCATCACAGGCATTCTTCACTCTTCATTTTAGTTACACTGTTCTTGAGTTCTAGAATTTCCTTAGAGTTTCCATATCTGTTTTACATTACTGTCTGTTTGTATTTGCTGTCTACTTTTATTCATTACAGTTTTTAGCATTTTAATCATGGCTATTTAAATTCCTAGTCTGATAATTCCAAAATCTCTCTTATATATAAGTTTGGTATTGATGGTTGCTTTATTTAAAAAACAAACAAAAAAAAAAAACCCTGTGTTTTTAGCCTTTCATAATGCCTGATAATTTTTTCCACTGAAAATTATATATATGTATATATATATATATATATAATATAAATAAGTAAATAAATACAAATAAATGAATATATATTACATATAATAAATATATAATATAATATAATATAATATATTTATATAAAATATATAAATATATATATAATATATATAAAATTATATCTATCTATATATGTATATATAGACAGATAGATAGATATCTCACACAAAAATAACCGAATAATTAAGCCCTTAACATGAGGCCTTACATTTCTTTGTCAGGAGTTCAGCAGTGTTTCCTATTTGCAGTATCTGTAGAGACTAAAGTTTTACTCTGCGTTCCTGTTTTCCTCTCCTGTTGTCACAGGGTTTTCCTAAAGACTCATTCTTACATAGGATCTCAGGCTTCTGGATCTTTAAGCTAGAATCTGTCATACAAAAGCTGGCTGACATGGTATTAAGATGTGGGAGAAGAAAATCATCCTGGAATACCATGGCTATGTCTAGTCTCTCAGCAAGTCCATGCCCTTCTCTGTGACCCTCAGCAGTGCTTCTGTTTGGTTTTTTTTAAATTTATTTTATTGTTTTACTATCTTTTAAATGAGACAGAAAAGTTGAAGGGCTGTCACTTGGTATTTCCCTTTCCCTAGGTCAGTTAGGCTGTGGTAAGAGACAAGTGTAGAGGTTATGATAAGATCCTTTCTTTTGAGGATGGAAGGCAGCCTTTAGTAAGGAAAAGGCTGTACTTGGCAATGGCCACTTTGCTCCCCTCCTGCTGGAAGCACAAAGAAAGTTCTGTCCAGTCTTCAGCATGAAAAGCTAGTGGAGCTCAGGGAAGTAAAATTCACAGAAGAATAGGTGTCCCAAAGGCCACGCCCTTATAGTGCTTAATTCTCAAGCTAGTCCGCAGGGAACTTCTGGAAATTCATCTGAGATAGCATAAGTGTTTCTGTAAGCACTGGCTGGAGTGAGTGCGCCTGCCTGGTGAGCAGCAGGCAGTCTGATTCTTATTATTTGTCTCTCTCTCTTTAGTTTTGGGGACAGAGGTTTGCCTTGTGACTTCAATTCTTTGTGGATCTAAGGACAGTTGTTGATTTTTGTCTTGTTCAGCTTTTTTTGTTGTTGTTAAAAACAGAAGAAATAACTTTTGAGCTCCTTATATGTTCAACAAGAAACCACATGGCTCTTTCTTCATGTTTTTATTTCTTTTATATTTTTCTGTAAGTTCATGTTCCTTCGGGGCTTTAGCTCCTAGATTCTGTAACATCCGGGTGGAGAATGCATTCCTTGAGGGAAGATTTGCATTTGCTTTCTCTAGAAACTTGAGGAAAATCTAGCCTAGAAATATTTTACATTCTTTATTTAGAATGTCTAGATGTTGCAGATCCTAATCTCCAACTGGTATGATGGCTAAGATAGAGTTAGAGAAAACTTTTAAGGTTGATAGCTTGAGATATAAGGCAGAGACTGACCAAAGTTTCTCTCCTAATACAGTACGCATGTGCAATTCAGTGACAGTTCTTTCAAGAATACCTGTTTAAGTGTGACTATGGTAATTCCGCCCTGGACATGGACTCAGGACCTCTCTTCACCCTAAAGCCTTAAAAAGAAGAGCTCTAGTTATCAGGAAATCCACCCATGCCTTTAGAATGGCTTATATTTTATTACACTGTACTTTTTATCTCACTTTGCTTTCTGTCCCTTGAGAACTTTCCCTATTTTTTTGGAGTACTAAATACATATTTAAGCATTTTTTTTAAAAACAAGAAAACATTTCTCATGTGTTTTTGAAGCAATGCTTTCAATGGCCCTGGTCTACCACATTGCAATGGAATTAAAAGTCAGTTCAGCATTTATCTGTTTATTTAGTAGAATTTTCTCTGGTAATATTTTACAATGAAAATTTCTGTGGCTGCACAAATGCCAAAATCATTAAATTAGAAAATGTCCATTTTCCTCATCTAAAATCAGCAATGTAGGCAAGAATAGGAGCTTTGGAGTCACACAGAGTCTGATTTCTTGTTCTGCTAGATATTACTGAGGTGACCTCAAGCTAGTTACTAATGGCTAGTTACTCCAATCTCTTCCTCTGTAAAATGAGGATAATAAAGGCACTTATCTCAGGGCTAATATGAACGTTAAACAAACCAACATATGTGCAAACACCTAAAATTTTGATTGCCACACAGCAAGCATTCAATAAACCTCAAACATTACTATTACTTTGTTTTTATTTATTACTATTGTTTTGCAGTCATTCTTAATTGACTCTTCACAGAGCATTAATGAGTCTCTGTTCTTTCTCTAATTTACAAGACGAGTTACTCGTCTCTGGAATGTACTAGCAGGCTGAAGTCATTATTTATAGAAGGGCTGGCCACCCAGAGAAACCTGGAATTAGGCCTTTTTGCCATAAAACAAGTAATTGAATACCTTTCAGGCGCAGGCAGATGTACATACCATCCTACAAAGCTGCTTGCATCAAACCTGGAGAGTTCTTTTTTTTTTTTTCTTTTTCTTAATCCAATAACAGAATTGCATATCTCTTAAGGAACTGAGAGGTTATTTTTGTTTTTGTTTTGTATTTTACCTTCATAGCAACAATATAGCTGTGCTAGTATTTCCTGGTTTAATTTCTTTATACCTGTAGGCAATCAAATGGAAGACGTTCAAGGGTAATCAGTGACATAGAGCAAGAAGACTCTTCTACACCTACTTTGACTTACATTTCTACCTCCTTATCAGGCATCACAGCTGAGGACCAGAGCTGTCCCTGCATTCTCACATTCACTCATTCACCTTATCTGTGTTATTTACCAGTTTTACAACATGTATTGTGCTAGACACTTGTGATAGTGTGTTGTCTAACAATGATCCTTCCTCCCGAGATAGTCATGATCTAGTGAGGAAAATCATCCAGAGCAAGAATATATGTCACAGCCACGGGATGTGCAGACTATGGGACCCTATAAAGCTGACAGGGGAGAAAACAAAAGACCTCAGAGTGGAGGTGTTATCTGAGGTCTTGAAAATTGAGAGGGAAATTTACATATTAGAGAAAAAGGGACAGGCTTTCTGGTCAAAGTCAATTTTACCTGCATAGGTGTATGAGTCAAATGTTGGGCTAGTTCAGCATACTTTGGCTTCAGCAGAGAAACCCATATGGCGGAAGGACAAACTATGTTTTGGGAAGATGCACAAAAATGAAATTCAAATTTAGCAGGAGACCAGAAGTCTCATACATTGAAGAGTGCAGCTTCATTCTGAGAGTGGTAGGCCTTCCCAGCAGAAAGTGAAGCAGAGAATTACATAATCATATTTGTGCATATGGAAATTGCAGTGTGGAATGAGATGAAGGATTCTCATGCTGGAGAACAAGTAAGGGGTGGTGATCTAGGAGACGTAAAAGGGTGTGAGCACAGGCAGAGGACCATGAGGCTGAGTGAAAGATACCAGCAGGCAGAAATGACAGGACTAGATGAGCGACTATAAATGAAGGGTAAGAAAGAGGTAAGGCAGGGCTGAAGGGAGACTTTTAGTTTACATGGCATATTTAACTGACAGAGAAAACACAAAAGTGAAAGCACTAGAAGAATATTAATTTGCTTTTAATTTTATGTGAGGAAAAATCAGGCAACACTCAGCCTTGTAAGTGCAAAGGCCTTGGCACTCCTAAGCTCTGTCCTTCCTTGGAGCAGGCCCCAGGGACACTGCCCACTCACAGCTCTCCAAAGCTGCCAACTCCAACTCTGTCCCTGGAGGATCCTTTCCCCCTGGAGCTTCCCTGCACAGAGTAACTGTCTGCCCAGCTTCCTCCTTCCTTCCAGTCCCTGAAGACAAGTACACATGACATTTTTTTAAAAATTACTATTAATCAATACAGGGAAACAGAGAAAAACAAGGGTAACAAACACAGGGGAATTAGCATGCTTAAGAAATCTCAGAGATTTCTTTATTATTCTCTTACTGTAAGTGTAACCATGATCCAGTCCTCACTTTTCCCTTTTTAAAAAAAAAAAAAAAAAAAAAAAAAAAAGTTATTTCTAAGGACATAGTTCAGCAATCTCTACAAACTACTCTGGGCCAATACTTCAAGATGAGGGTATGCTGACTTCTTTCTCAGAAAAGCCCCTTTTCTTTACACATCTGGCCTGAAATCCCTCAGATCTGCACATTAGTTTGAAAGCATTTATTGAATTTATTTATTTATTTATTGAATACTTACTTTCCTTTAAGCACAGTGCTAGGCCCTGGGAATATGATGAGTGACATAATCCATTCCTCTAGGCCTCATCCAATAGTGCTGGAGGATCTTGAATACACATGAGTTTACCAGGCAGTGTCCTTTTCCCAAGCGAGTAGGGTATTCAGGTAACTTCCGTGGTGGCAGCAATTTTTAAAAACTGTACGTTTTTATTTACTGCTGCATCTCCATCACCACGAATAGCACTTGGCACACAGCTGATGCACACTATATAGGCTTTGCATCGTGAAATGCCCTCTGCCCAAAACAGAAAGGTCTTCAAAATATTTCCTTTTATGATTGACATATTCAAAATAGCCCAATAAGAATAATATTTTTCATATTCATATAACTCTTATGAAAAAAGAAATTCATTTGTTGGAATTGATTTTACTTCATTCTCAACTTCACTTTGTTTTCTGTGAAGTGTATTAAAAATATCAGGCTGTGTTTTGTGTCAGGATTTATTTATCTTGCCTGCCATAAACCCTCTACAGGAGGAGAGGGTAGGGGAATGGAGAAAGTGATCAATATGAGGACTTCAAGATATCACCAGTCTCCTTATACCAAGGTTCAATCTGTTTTTGATCCATATTTGTGACAGGTTGTATTTTCCAGTAAGAACTCCCAACACACAGCCTCTTCTTTCAATGTGATTTTTGACCCTGCTGTCATTGAGAGGTGGTGTCTCACCTTGAATCTTGGGTGAACGTGTGGCTATAGAAAAGAGGGTGTTCCATGACTTCTGCAGCTAAACCACAAAGGCAACATAGGTTTTGCAGGTGTGCTTTGGTGACCTGAGATCCTGTATCTGCCTGCCTGTAGGCTGCCATGCTGTGAGGAGGTCCAAACTAGCCCGTGCAGGGAAACCAGAAGGGGCGCTGGACAGGAAATTGTTGGAAGAAAGAGAGGTGTCCATGCACCCCCAGCTTCTTCAGCTTCCTTTTGCCTGGTGCTGTGCTCTAACCTCAGGAATGATTAGAGCTAGGACTCCAGGCCAAGCCAATGCCTCCCAAATCCCTGACCCACAAAGTCTTTGAAATGTAATAGAATAATAGTTGTTTCGATTCGCTCTATCTTTTTAGTGAAGGGTTTCATAGATAATAGATAGCTGAAATGATAGTAAATACTGAGGTAATTCCACTCAATACTGACGGGTAGGTAGTGTTCAGATTCCCAGGAATTGTTCCTTTTGGTGTTTTTAATGGCACTCAAAATTATTCTTCTTTTTTCTTTCCTTCCTTCCCTCCCTCCTGCCTTCCTTCCTTCCTCCCTCTCCCCCTCCTTCCCTCTTCTTTCTCTTCCCTCCCCCCCAGTTTTCTCTTTCTCTTTCTTCTTCTTCTTCTTCTTCTTCTTCTTCTTCTCTCTCTCTCTCTCTCTCTCTCTCTCTCTCTCTCTCTTACAGTTCTCCTTTTCAAGAGAAGCCTCTTTTTCATCTGGTCATGGTAGAGTGGTAAATCAAGGTAACAAGGTTGAACAAGAAATTCAAGTCTCTCCCAGGACTTCAAATCTTGGGCAGAGTGAAATAATTATAAAAGAAGAGCTGAAGAGCTGATTCATCCCATCTATCATGATGAGATTATTAGTCAATGTGCTGTAGGTTCCTGAAGGTGTTCTGTCTCTTAGCCTATTTAAACCCACTTTCGTGAATTTTCCTTTAATTCTACACAAATTCTTTTTCTGTGTTAAGTTATCCATCATGAGTGTTATATAGGCTCTGAGATAATTCAACTCAGATTTTAAGTTTTTACATCCATATTGACCACTCCATAAAAATAATAGAACAGACTAATGCTAAATCCTCCTTTCTTTCTGGAGAGAGATCATTTTCAGCCCTGATTCCTTTGTGACATTTGATACTCCCTCTTCAAATTTAGGTTTAGGGCTTTCTGGGGACAGAACTTCCTTTCTCTCTTCTCATTCTCTTTTTTGTATATAATATGTCAGACATACTCATGTTTACAAATGAATATTTATTTTTCTTTAAAATTTAGAAAACAATGACAAACCAAATGGAAAAGAAAATGAAAAGAAGGACTAGACTCTTTCCATATTGCTAAGAACACAAGGTTGCAAATAAAAGATATACAATTTTAGCTAATTTGAACATGTCAAGACTCTATTTTTCCCATTTTCATCTCTGCTTATCTATGTGGGGAAATATTACCTTCTCCTTTATTACAAGAGCTTCCTCAGACAGCTTGCGGGTGGAAGGATTTAACCATAGGCAAGTTCAGGCTCAGTCTAGCATTAGTGCTCATAGGTGACCTAGGAAAGAAATACCTCACCCGGCTGACTCTCTGTCTTTATTTGGAAGCTGTAATCTTCAAAGGTCCTGCCTGCAAATTCCTTTCTGAGTGTGAAACAACTTGACCAGCCTGTATAAACTACTTGGCACAAGGCAGTCATTTCTGTCCCCCTCAGCCACTCCCTGACGCACAGCCAGACAAGTGTTTGACTCAGATATTGGCACATAAACTCCAAATCCATTTCTACCATCAAGAAAAGTCGGCTCCATGATAACCCTCAGTATGTCACTAGAAATAAAATTTCCACCAGCTTTGGCTGCTGGATTCATGTGGCGATTCAAAAGTCTCTGAAATTCTTAATAATGTAGGATCCTCAGTCATAGGATGCAGGCTAACATCGGAAATCAATTAAAAGGTAAGGAATGAAGAAACAATGGACATCTATTAGACACCAACTGTATGCCAGGCACATGTTAATTGTCTATCCTTGAGTATACTCCATACCCCTTCCCTACAATAGTGTGGTCAACTTCCCTGATCTGTACTGTAAGTGGTTATGACACCTCATTGCTGGGTAAGGACCTAAGTCTTCTGTTACAGTTGAGGCCAAAACCATGATTTGCTGAGATTTATTCTTCATCAAGATTTGGAACCAATTAAGAGACAGACACAAGAAGATGAGAATCAATTGTTAGCTTCCTTATTGACTTTAAAACACTAGGTTGGAGGACTTGGCTTTGATTTGCAAATAAACAGGGTCCTGCAGTTCTGTCTCATGCTCATTCTCTGTAGCCCCTGCTGGTCTAAGGTGTGGCCAGCCTATCTGAGGCTGACCAAAGTACAGGTAATATTTGGGAGGCAACAAGAAAAAAAGTGGAGTAATTTCACAGAATTACAGCCATTTAATGGCTTATCTTACTATGCTGGAACTGTGGAGAGATGACTATTGCTATTCTATTCCATGGGAAAAGGTTGAAGATGTAGAGCAGAAATTAGAAGCAGGGGTTATTATTCTTGTGGTGTGAACTCCACTTACCAATACAAAGAGAACAGGGTGAGTAGGTCTTTCCACACAGAGTGCTCCTGGCTGCTCTAGGTATGATGGAGACAGATTGGGGCATTAGCCTATACTGGTCAAGTTGTCTCTGCTCAAATTCAGAAAAATCAGTGTTTCCTCCAGGTCAAATTTAGTAACCCTGAAGTTTCCTGTGCTCACCATCCAGGAATGTCATCATACATCATGTTCCATTCTACCTCAGGTTCCACCAAAGTCCCTCACCTGGAAGGTCATTATTAACTTGCTCTCTGTTCTTAGATCCAAACATATCCCCATGGCCTCCCAAACCCTGTCACATTGCCCATGGACAGCGGCACCCCATTGCCAACAGAATGTCCTACCTCTCTTCTCAAAGCCTTCTCTGCATGCTCCAGCCTTTCCTTCCTCTAACTGCATTGAAAGTCCCTGGACTCAGCCTCTCAGTATCTCTCTCAGCCTTAGGCTGGGTTTCTTCCAATTCTACACACATTATAACTCTGGGATGGTGTTTTATCCCTCCTAACTCCTCATTGCTTATTTATACTCTTCTTCCTTCAGAGAACCTAATTTCTTATGAGTGTGTTTTATCAGACATTTCATCTAGTTCTTCCCTGGTGTCAACAGCTATCATCACAGTCCCTTCTGCTCCTTCAGGGATGGCTGTGGATAGCCTTCTTCACTGCCACTCTGGCCCTTGTTTTGAAATCCTCAACACGAAAAGAACAGCTATAACTAACATGCTGGCCTCTCACCTCTTCTAGGTCCTCGACTCCAAAAATACCTTCACATCACTTTAGCCTGTCATGTGATCACACTCTGAGGTTAACACCAATAACTGAACTCTCCCTCTCTCTCCCTCTCTGTCTCCATTTGTCTTGCTCTCTCTGATCAGTATCTCCTTCCAGTTAATTTTCTCTGAACTCCAACTGCAGCAATTCTCTAGTATCACAGAGTTCTCCAATCCATTAACCCTATGCTATTTATCCTGACCATGAACCCTATTCCCATTCTCACCTTTATCCTAAGTTAACCTCATTTCCATAGTCTAGCATCATAATTATTTTTTTTTAAAAAACTCTCTTAACTTCTTTGTTCATATTTACTGCTTCTTGTACATTTTTTTCTATGCAATGCAACAAATTTCTATGAAGTTAGGTAGCTTAAAAATGCCCATGTATTATTATCTCACAGTTTCTAAAGGTCTGAATTCCGTGCTCGGGGTATCAGTAGACTGTTGTCAGCCAGACTGAATTTTTCTCATTGGTTGCCAAGAGAAGGGACCATTTCCAAGTACCCTCAGGTTGTTGGTAGATTTCTTTCTTGTGGCCATAGAGTTCATGGAGCTTGCTTGGTCACAGCTGTTGAAAGTGGAAGGGAAAGTTCTACATTAAATTGTCATCTTCTGGGAAAGCTTGGTCCCTCTTTTGAAGGACTTAGCTGATTAGGCCAGACCACAAAGGATAATGTCTTTGATTTATATCAAATACAAATATTTAATTATAGTAATGAAAACCTCACTAATACACCATTGCCCTTGCTGGGGAGTTCCCCTTGGGGCCTCCTCTGCTTGTAACCCACAAGCTCTTTGGACTGGTTCACTCTCTGCCTGACCCTGACCCTCCATGATTCCTCGTGTTATATAGAACACTTGCTGCCCACCCTGCCTGATTTCTCCAAACGTGCGTGGTCATACCCATCCCAAGGTTCATATAAGGGCCATTCAGTTGCTCTACGAAGGGGCATTCTCCCTTCTTTGAAGGTGCTGGTGAAGGAGAAAGTTAATTTTAAAAATTACTTTACGTTTAGACTGTTTCTCTCTCTCTCTCTCTCTCTCTCTCTCTCTCTTTTTTTTTTTTTTTTCCTTTTCACTTGTAATAGCCCTAGTTTCTCTATATCATTTAAGATACTTTGGGCTTCAAGTTACAGAATATTCCCATGAAAAATGTCTTTAAAAAATAAATGAATTCATTATCCAACACCTTACATCTGGAAGTCTAGTTCTACACTCTACTAGTGCAGGTCCAAAGATGTCATGCGCTAAAGATGGGGTTAGTTCCATCTCTATTCTGCCCTGCTAGGCTCTGGTTTCCCTTCAGGCTTGTTCCCATCCTTAAAATGAAATGGTTGTCAGGGGCTGCCTTACTTCACTCAGGCTATATAGCAAAATACCTTACATTGGGTCATTTGTAAAAAACATAGAAACTTATTGCTCACCATTCTGCAGGTCAGGAAGTCCAAGATCAAGGCACCAGCAGATTTGGTGTCTGATGGTGGCTCTTGTTTCTTTGTCAGGACATGGCTGAAGGGGTTGAAGGCTGTCTCTGTCCTCTTATAAGGATGCTAATCCCATATGTGACAGTGGAAACTCCATGACCTAACTACAGGGACGTGCTGTATTATGTCCATCTTTACTTACATCTTCTGAAACAAAGTGATAAAACCTTTCTCTCAAGCATGATGTAGAGGTCCTTTAACTTGATAGAAGTATTTCAAATCACAGCTGACTCCCTTAGTTGAACCTTAAATGATCGCAATATTTATTTGATAATTGTGCTAGGATGACAGGTGTAAACCAGGACAGATCAAAGTAAACTTGGAAAATGCTCTTTCTAATTACAGTCACTAAGTCAATGTCATAGGCTGACTTTATTCTCACTGATAGTGAATACATTTTGTAACGCTTTAGTGAAACACTCTTCTGGTTTTCTACTTTGCTGGTTTCTCCTTTAAAGTATTTGTCCATAGCTTAAATATTAGCTTTGTTAAGATTTTGCTGTGAGCCTTTCTCACATAGCATCTTCTCTCTCTGGATAATCCAATCTACTCTAATTGTGTCATTTATCATCTATGTGCTAATGATACCAAGTCTTTATCTCTGGTCTGCACTATATCCATGAACTCCAAGTGCATACTACTCTATGCAAACACATGTTGGACATGAAAAGATGTTGACTCCATAAACATGCATCTAACACGTAAATATTCAAAGTGTACCTGGTACTATTGTGAAATACTTACATACATTATTTAATTTTCATAATAACTTTATTGGTTTAGGAGTGTTATTATTATATTAATCAGGGTTCTACAGAAAATAGAGCTCTCTCTTTTCACACACACACACACACACACACACACACACACACACACACACACAAACACACAGATTTATTGAGGAATTGCCTCACAAGATTGTGAAAAGTGGCAACTCCAAAATCTGAAGGATGGGCCAGCCTGTTAAGAATTAAAGAATATCAGATGATGCAGTTGTAGTGCAAAATCTCTCACCGGGGTCAAGACACAAAAAAAGAGCTAATGTTGCTGGTCAAGTCTCCTGCAGAATTCCCTCATTTGTGGGAGAGATCAGTCTTTGATTCTGTTTGGCCTTCATCTGGTAGGATTACCCCTCAACCTTATGAAGTGCTGACTATTTTCCTCATAGTCCACCAATTTAAGTGTTACCTTGTCTAAAAATACCATTACAGAATTAGCCACAAAATATATTGAATAGATACCTGGGCACTGTGGCCCAGCCAAATTGACACATAAAATTAACTATCACAATTATTTAGCCAATTTTAAATATGAAGAAATCAAGGCATAGAGAGAGAATTCACCAAGGTTCACAGAGCTAATAAGTAATGGAGCTGGAACTCAAAACCAGATGCTCTGGCTTCAGAGACCATTCTTTTAACAACTTCCATCTCTAAAATTGAACTCATTATTATGCTGGGTCTCCTGCTGTGTCCAGTAGGTCACGGAAAGAAAAGATTCTACTTGGCTGCCCAGGTGGTCTACCTAGACATCCTCTTTAACTGCTCTGTCTTATCAAATCAGTTCCATCCAATCTAACCAGTTCCTACTGTTTCTACCACCTAATATTATTTCTATCCAAATTTTCAAGGCTAGAACCTTAATTTGAAGCTCTGTCTTTTCTCACTACTCCATCTCTCTCACACGTAGAAAAATAATTGATAATCTCCTTCCTCAGCTTCAGTTCCTTGTATACACTAGCTGACCTAGGACATACCCCAACTCCCTGCTCCTATACATTCATGTGTGCACATATACAGAGACCCACATCACCTACCTAAGTACTCCTGGTCAACTAGGTCTTAGATAAGAAGTCATTTTTCTCTAGCATCATTAATTGATCTCACAAGAGCTGGTGAATTGGTCTCTTTAAGGGCTTCCCCAGCCTCTTGTCTCCATGTCTTTTATCTGCCTGTGGTCCAATTACCTAGTGCTGTGATCTGCATATGTCCTTCAATTCATGTGCTAGAAACTTCGCCTTTTATGAAACAGTGTTGAGAGATGAGACTTCATGGAAAGTGTTGGTTCATGAAGTTCCATCAGTCTTCCAGTGGTTTACTATTTCTATAAAAACAAAGACTTTCCCTTATACCTTGTGTGAGGGCACAGCTAAAAAGCCCTCACCAGATCCTAGTGCCTTTGTCTTGGACTTTCCAACCTCCAGAACTGTGAGCTACAGATTTCTGTTCTTTGTAAACCATCCAGTCTCAGATATACTGTTCTAGTGCCCCAAGTGAACTTAGACACCTACTCAACTCTTTGTCTATTCCACTTCATAATGCAGTCCATGAAATCCTCTACATTTCATACATTGCCTATATCTAGTAGATACTCAATAAATACTTTTTGGGTCAATTTGTCTCTTCATTTTTACTCCCACGTTGCACCACATCTGTCTTAAATTTGTATAATCCAACTCAGGCATTCTGTATTGAAATCCAGGTCCATCTGGGCATATAGCATCATGAAAAAATTGTAAAGGAAATGCTTATTACTTACTAGTATTTAAATATGTACTCTGTGTGTTTGTACAGTCAATACTTTCCCACTGCATGGAACTTAGGATTTACCAGATTGGTATGGAAAATATTGAGTCTCATCTAGACTGATGAATAAAGAATATACAGTAGGAACTCAGTTCACACAGTCAGCATTATCTGAGAACGTCTTAGTGGGTGAATGGCATAAATCATGGAAATGGTAGTCTCCAGGAAGAAGTTATAGTTTCAAATATTCGAACACAGAGGAGCAGAGGACCAGTGCCAATGGGTGGAGAGAAAAACAGAAGAGAAGGACAAGGACAGAAGAGGTCCAAGGTTTGACTATATAAACATAATTATTTTTATCATAAAAGGATAGAAATCTAAGCGGTAGTAAAAGAAGGATGCCAGGAATTTGGGGAAAGTTTATCTTAATTCTGTAAGCATACGATTACCCACTGTTCATGAGTAGCTACAGCATGTCATGTCATGCGATTAAGTCAGCACTTTGGGGGCACTGAAGAAGGACCAACCATGGCTACAATTGAGTAGGAAATTGTGAGCCAAGCCTCCTATTGACAGAGGTTAGAGGGTACCAATAGTAACAGTAGAAATTTGATTTTCTTTGCTGATTTTTGCTCCAGAAGTTAGTGCTGAACAGAAATGCAATACAAGTAATTTTCCTACTAACTTTTCAAGAGAGTTTGCCTATTACCAAAGCTAAGCTGGTAAGAGGTTTGGAGGCACAGACTCATTTTTGGCTTCATTCTTCCTATTCTTCCTTAGGGTTCCCTCTTATCCTACCCTATCCACACTGCAGCAGAGTGGTTAAGAGTATGTACACTGTAGACAATGTCTGGAATCAAATCCCACCTATACCACATCCTAACTAGGTGATCTTGGGCAAGATGCTCAAGCTCTCCATGACTCAGATTGTTATGAAAATTAAAAAAAGCTAATATGTGTGAAGTCTTAGAATGGTGCTTGAAATGTAATAAGCTCTGTATGGTGTTCACTTTAGCAACACTTTCACAGGCTTTATACATACCTCTGCAACAGCTCTGATCACACTGGAGACATTGTACTTTATTTCTGTATCTTTCCCATGAATTGAAGGCAGGTATGAAATCCTCTATATTCTTGAATGCATAGCACAGTGCCAGGTACTGACCAAGGGTGAAATGTATGTTGGTGAATCAATTAATTCCTGTGAGATATACAATGTCACTTTCCTTGTGTCTTCCAATATGAAAAGTACATCACAGTACCATAATTTCTTAAAACCTTTGGAAACAATTACAGGAATACAAAAGTCATTCCCAAACTCATGGGTCTGTGCCACCAAGAGCAAATGACAGTGCTTCAAACTGCAATCCTCAAGTTGCTTCTGCTTTGTTTAAAAATTTCAATATATTACAGTAATTAAACTTCTTCATGACCCCATCGAAATCCTGTAACGCTTAATTAATGTTGGTAAAACCTTTTGTAATCCTCCGATGAGAGACGCCAGAAAAGTTAAAGAATCATTATTATTATCATTGATACCATCTTAAATGACTGCAAGCAGTTTGCTTCACCTGAATTTGCTGATTAAATCCTAGCTATGACCATGCAGAAACATAAGCAGAATTTGTTCTTATAATGTAGCTCCGTCTGTTCTATTTAGAAGATGGTAGACTAATAATATTAATCAGATTTCCATCACTGTGAAAAAAAAAAAAATACAAAAGAAAATCTACTCAAAGGAGGAATTCTTTATTTTGGTTCATGGTTTCAGAAGTTTCAGTCTGTGGTCACGTGATTCAGTTGCTTTGGACTTGTGGTGGCACAGTGTATGGTGTTGGCAGAAGCATGTGGTGGGAGGAACCAGGGAGCCCCATGGGGTCTGGGAAGCAAAAAGATGGCAGGGACCAGGGTGCCATTTATTCCCTTCAAGGATGTGTCCTCAGTGACCCAGCTTCCTTACACAAGGCACAGGTGCTAGAAGTCTCACCCCTGCCCCAGTAGCTCCATAGGCTGGTGCTGATGCTTTTAACACATGAGCCTTTTGGGGACACTTCGGGTCCAAACTATAACACATATATAAATATATGATTTTTCAAAGTAATAATTTTTCAAAAAGATGACATTTTAACAAGATAATAAGGAAGGGATAAAGGTAAAAGCATGAGAAGAAGCCACTGGCCTTAGCAGTCCAACCTGGGACCTGTGTTCATAAAATATCTTCCCATGCATTTTGGAGTCAGGCAAACCTGAGCTGTAAAACTGTCTCTATAACTTATCTTCTTTGTAACTTTGAGCAAATCACTTAGTACCTCTGCTTCTTCCACTGATCTTTAAACTTTGTGAGGAGCAAGAGCTGTGTATGTCCTATACAACACTCTCACAGAGGGCTGAGCCTAAGGTCTAACACATAGTAAGTGTTAAATATATGGAGATTTTAAACATGTATAAGTAATTATACAACTATTCATACCAAACAGTTAAAACACAATATCCTCAGCATTTAAAAGATTAATCACCTCCATCTTTTGAAGTGCCATCATTCCATCATTGAGACTGACTTATTCCCCAAGAGTTCTGGATAACTGGATTTTACTGTGTTGTTTCCATGACTAACAATTCTGCTTTTGAAGGGCACTCAATCATGAAGTCATATCAAAGGCTTTACTCAAGATGCTCTGTTTATCTATTGCTGCATAACAAACCACCTCAAAATCTAGTGGTGTAAACATCCATTTTATTACACTCACAATTCAAACAGAGTAGAACAGGAGGACTCTTCTCTGCTCTGAGATGACTGGGACCTTAGCTCAGATGGCTGGAGTGGCTGAGTTAGCTGGGACAGATCAGTGGGGGCATATGTCAAGGACCTTACTTCTCTCAGCTATGTTCTTTAATTTTGTCTCCTTAGTCTGGACTGCCCAAGATGGCTTGTAAAGTCTGATGCTTGTGTTTGGGACGCATGACACACTGAGACAGGCAAGCCTTCCCTCTTTTCCCTGCAGCTTCTTCACTTGATGAGCTTGAGCTTCTATACAGAATGCTGTTCTCAGGGTAACTGACATGGCAGCTCACTTCTTCCAGATGAGCATTCAAGATGCCTGGGCAAAATTTGCACTTGTTCTTATGGCCTAGCCTTAGATGTCCAGAGCATTATTTCTATCACATTCTGTGGATCATGAAAATTCCTATGGGCATCCCAGATTCACAGGGAGAAAGTGAGACTCCACCTTTCAATGTTAGGAATAGTGAAGAATCTACAGCTACCTTTTATCTTCTCCTTAAAAGGAGTAAATAAAACTCTGTTTCAGTCTTCCAGAAATCCAAAAAATTATGAAGGATTCTGCCTTGTTACAATGCTTTCTTAAAGTGGGTGTCTGCCTGATCCTTTTGAAAAGGTAGCAGAGATGGGTTATGGCTTGGCTAGGCCATTTATTAACTATGCTACTTTAAACAGGTCTCTTTATCTCTCATCTTGTCTCCTCATCTATCTCAGAGAAAAATACTGTCTCTTTTATCCATATCATTGGGTTGCTGAAAACATGAGATAATGAAAGGAAATGTGATGAAAAGATAGAGATTCAACATAGATGCCAGATATCATTGTTCGTAAGATGTAGGAAGGAAACTATGGTCACTAGGATTTCCAAATCTATTTAGGAAGTGTTGATTGCCTTGAATTCCCGGATTCATTAAGAATGAAGCATAAGGAATCCAGGAACCAACTCATACTTCACTCAAATTGTATAGCCTCAGAGTTGAGGCTGTTGTTGTACCTGGGTCTGATTATACAAGGGCCTTTTTTTTTTTTTTTTTTTTCCTAGCTGTCTCAAATGGGAAAAGAAATGAGGCAAAAATCTGCCATCGATGCAACTAGAAACACCATTAACCATTTTGCGTCTTTTTATCAATTTTGAAAGTTTTTTGATTGTGAAAACGAAACATTTGCTCATGGTGGAAGTGGAAGACTCTCAGGCTCTACTCTTTGACAACATTCAGCTGGGGAAGGAAAACTTATCTGTCTAAGCCACTTAGCAAACACGGGGGAGCAGTTTCCTGCTGTGTTCCCTAAAATCTAGGAGACTTAAACTGGGGTGGGTAGTATTGTGTCTGGTTTTCAAAAATGTGAGTTTTCCCTTCATTTTGTGCTACTGAGTAATGTCTACATTTTTTAAAATAGCTGCATATTCTGAGATTATTTCCAGAAAGATAGAGGTATCCTTGAATAATGTTAAGATAACATTTGGACCTAGTAAACCAATATGATATAGACACAATAGCACCTGTCCAGGACATCACAATTCCTAGGATTTAACTCGGATTTTCAATTTCTTTTGAACACATTGAGGTCACACTAGTTGAATCTCTGGGATTTTCACATTCCAGGATTCTGTGGTCCCCTTTTTAAATCCACGGACATTGTTGAGTCTGAAGCTATATAATTATCAACTAAGTATAATCTTAAACTCAAACAGTGAGATTGTCTCTGGCAAATTTCTACTGTGATACAACAATAGAGGGTTTCCAAACAGTAAGTTTTCCTAGAATCCCTTGTGATCTGAGACAAGAGAACAATGCTAATTCTAACAAACCCCCTGTGGATAGATTTTCCAAAGCCCTCCTTAGTTCATTCCACTCTCCATATATCAGAACTATTCTCAGATCTCTCAGCCACTACATCCCACCTCCACCTGCCTTTCTGGCTCATTTTCCTTGCCTTTTGGCAGTATTTGCCACAGGGGATCAGACTCCCCTTCTTAAATTTTCCCTTCCTTTGGGTTCTAAGACACAACCCTTCACAGTGTTCTTCATGGTATTTCCTTCTGTTGCCTGGTCTTTAATTATTTGTATAATTCAGCCTTCTTCTCTACATATGCTTCTTGAATTATCTCACTCATGCTAACTATCAAAAATGTGACATCCAGTCAATTAATATTGATTGAGTGCCTTTCATCTTCCAGGTACCATAATAGATGCTCTGAACCTGACTGTACAGTGTGGGGCTTTATGCTGAGGTCCAGGCCCCACATAGGGACTACACGCAAACAGCATCCTCTTGCAGATGTGTGACACAGCAGAACCCCCAGAGAACAGTGGTCACAGGCTGTGTGAATGTCATTCCCAGAGTTGTGCAGCTTTCTGTCTTCCTTAATGTATGACTCAAAGTCAACCTACCCCAAACTAAACTCACCTTCCATTCCCAAAATGACCATTGTTCCTCTTGTGTTTTCTAGCTCAGTGAGCGAGATTCAAATTTGGCAAGTTGTGGAATCCCTGTGAGTCATCAGTATCTTCAACTTAAAAAGAAAAAAAAAAAAAAAATTAGAACAGCAGCAACCTTAAAGGAGTACGAAGATGATGAAGTGAAATAATAAATGTACAACACTCACTCTGGTATCTGGCATGTATTAAGTATTTAACATTTATCACATTAACATCCAAGCTAGAACTCAGGGCTAAAAAAATTGATCATCTCCTTCAGTAAATTCGAACAAAATGACTCCTTATGTATTTTTAAATTAATCAATTACATCCTTGCCTTTCTATGATCTACTTGAGGGTACCATATTATTCTACGTCATCCTACCAAATGCTGTCTCTGTGCTTAGCCATCTCACCATCCCCATCTATCATCTATCCTTGATACCAGGTTCTTATTGAAATTTCAAGATGTCTTTAAATATTCTGCCGTTCTGTTTGCACTCTGCATGGGTGTCTTAAGGCATTTGGGGTAAAGTCTAAACTCCTAATCGGGGATGCAAGTAACCTCACAAGGTGGCCCCTGCCTGGAATTCACCATGCTCCCCCTTACAATCCAGTCTACACAAACTCACCTGCTCCTGGTTCCCTTGGCATGTGCTGCTTTTGTCACTGGAAAAGCCCCTCCTTCTGTCTTTAATTTGCTCTTGCTTCCTTTTTCAGAATTTAGCTTACAGATTGTCTTTTTTTTAAAAAAAAAAAAATATTTATTTATTTGCTTTAGCTGTACACAATGCGTTTATTTGTACGTGGTGTGCGTGGTGCTGAGGATCGAACCCGGGCCGCGCACGTGCTAGGCGAGCACTCTACCGCTGAGCCACAATCCCAGCCCCCGTACAGATTGTCTTTTCATGGAAACTATTCCTGGTCACTGAGATGGAATTATGTGGCAGCGTCTCTCACATCTGGCAACACGCCAGCTCCCCCCGAGCAATGACAACTGCATCTCACCCACCTTTGTGATCCCAGGGCCAACCAAAGGGCCTAGACTTTTGGCATGTGTTTATGGAAGTAACAGATGACCATACAAATGGGTGAAAGTTTTACTTTTCAGCTTCCTGCTGTACAGGCAAGGTTGTAGCTATTGCCCCTGTGCACCGAGGAATTGTTCAGCTTGCATTAGATTGCTGAGAGTGTGTACTGGGGAGTGGGAGGTCCAGTCTGTGGCCCCTCTTGTCTAAGAGCTATGGGACTTCCAGACAGAAATCTTCTGTGTGAGATTCTAATGAGCTTCTTCAAGGTAGCAAAATCCTAAGGCAGTGCTTCTCCAACAAAGCGTCAAGAATGCCAAGCTTCTCAAAAAGTATTATATTTCAATCTGATAATAATATAAATAAATATAATAGTCTATAAAAAATATACCAGCTTATAACTGAGAGATACAAGAATTTTCAGTGATGGTGTTAGTTTCTATGTGCTGCTCTTTTAATTATGGAGGACTAATGGAAAGCCAAAGAAAGGAAGAGAATTGTTTAATACATGAATGTTGATTTAACACAGAACAGAAGGCCGAATTACATCAAACCTCATTGAATAAAACAGAAGAGTTTATGTTAAAGTGAAAAGTGGAAAATGGTGGAGGAATTTAATACATGCCACTTTAAAAACAAGGGAAAAAACTATGCCATAGCACATCAATGCCATATTCACATTAAAGGAATTTAGTTTCAGAAAAACAACATCATCCATCATAGTACATTAGTGCTGTTATTTTAGATATTTTTTTCTGTTTCTATTTAATTTATAAACTTATTTTTGCTTTATATTACATAAGAACTTTAAACATATAAATATTTAAGAAAGAGTATAATAAAAATAACAGTATAATGCTAGAAATCTGAGAGAGTATCTTCTTTAAAATAATATGCACATTACTCAGGATGCAAAAAGATTATGTTAATGCAAAAAGGATCAGGGTATAACAAGCCTGACTCAGGAGTAAAAGCTTCCCCTTCTTAGAGTAAAATGTTTGCTTCTTCGGCCAAGCATGCACACACATACACATACTACCACACGTGCACAAACACACATGCATATTCCAAGCAATCATGCTAACAGACACATAAAAGCCATAAACCTTCACATAAGAACACGCAGGCAGCACATACTCAAGCACACACACAGTAACATGTGAAAAACATATGTACATGCATGTATCACAAACACCCCCATGCTCAAAGGAAGCAAGACATATACACCTTCCATGAATTTAATTCTGCAACTTAGGAAGAGAAGGATAGGGACACTAACTATTAACTGAGAACACAGTTTCCCTATTGTTGTGCAGCAGTTTTAATAACCAAGCCTCTCAGTTCTAGTTTCCCATGGTCTCATGGAGACATGTGCCAAGGCAAAGAGGTTTAAGAGTATCTAGACAAATTCCTTGTCAGTTTGAGATGCTTTTCATAAATTTCCCCCTATATGCTCATTTTGGATATGAGATGCATGGATGGGTCTCATCTTAATGTATTCAACCCATTAGAATATGTATGCAACTTGCCAAATCTTAGTCATCTCAGTTGTGTGTTTGCTTCAAGCACACCCCTGCCCTGGACCCACTATCACACAATGTGCCGCTACAGGTGCCATCCTATAGCATTACAGATATGCTTATATCATGGCAGATACCAAAACCTGAATTTTTGTCACATATGTATGCTACTTTCGTTGACTCATCTTTTCAAAGATCTTAAAATGCTTAATTATGGAATACACACAATTTGAACTAGTTTTAGTACTTCATTCTTGAACATTAATTGCATCTTTTCTTCATCCTAATCCCAATTTATAAAATAGTTAACAACCTAATAACTAACAGTGGAATGCACTGGTTAACTCTGATATTTCAATTAATTTTCCTGTGAACTTCTGTGTAAAGTATACAATCTTTCTATAATAAAAACAAATATCCCCAGTTATTATTTTGTAGGTTTTCGGAAATAAGATACTATTTTAAAATAGTGGGGAATTGTGTAATTTCTTTCTTTCTTTTTTTTTTTTTTTTTAATTTGGTACTGGGAATTGAACCCAAGAGTACTTCAATACTGAGCCATATCCCCAGCCCTTTTTAAAAAATATTTATTTGCTTTAGTTGTACACAATGCCTTTATTTTTACGTGGTGCTGAGGATCGAACCTGGGCCGCACACGTGCTAGGAGAGCGCTCTACCACTGAGCCACAACTCCAGCCCCACCAGCCCTTTTTTTTGTATTTTTTATTCAGAAACAGGGTCTCATTGAGTTGCTTACAGCCTCACTAAGTTGCTGAGGATGGCTTTGAACTCACAATCCTCCTACCTCATCCTCCTGAGCAGCTGGGGTTTTAAGACTGTGCCACCAGGCCTGGCTTACAATCTCTTTAATTGACTATGCATGTGCTCATGAAATGAACTTTATTGTAAACACTATGTGTAGATTATTCATTTTTTAGAATTAAAACATTTTCTCAGACTTCTAAAATCATATGGAAAAGATTTATTTTTCTTTCTTTTGTCACTTAAGAATTCCATGGTGTTTGAGAAGTGGTCTTCATATTATTACAAAAAAAAAAATATTTTGTGCTTTCATGTATTTAAATATGGTTCACCAGATATTTTGGAAAGAGGGTTAGGATATTTGATGATTTCTGAGGAATCAATTTGTTATGTGATTTTTCTGCTTCTCATATACTTTAAGTGTTCAACAGACAAAGGACCATGCTGATCCACCCATAATCAATTCACTCATTTATTCAACAAAATATTTATTTTCCAAGAGCATCTGCTAGCACTGTTTTTAATGTTTTTTTTTTAGCTATGATTGGAAATATATACATGTGTATATATATATATATATATATTTATATTTGTTGTATATTTATATAAATGTTGACATACATTTATTCCTGTGAAACCAACGCCGCAATAAGGCAAGGAGTGCCCCTGTCACTTTCAAAAGTTACCTGTGAGGATAATTTCTCAACCCATCTCCAGGCAGCTACTGATCCTTCATCTGTCATTATAGATTAATTGCCTTTCCTAATTTTACAACTGTATACAAATGAGAGCACATATTGCATAAGTCTGTTTGTCTCTCTTCTCTCAGAATAATTCCTTTGGGTTTTTCCCATACTGTTGTGCTCTTTTCATTGTTGATTAGTAGTCTGTCCTATGGGTACACCACAATTTGTTTATTCACTTGCCTATGGTGGACATTGGGGCTAAATCCAGTTTTTAACTGCAGTGAATAAGATGCTATATGCACCTAAGTACAAGTCGTTGCCTCAATTTTTGCTTTCAGTATCTGGAGGTTTTTCTTAGCTTTTTTTCATTAGGTTGAAGAAGTTTCCTTCCACTGCTGAGAGTTGTTTTATGTTGTTGTTGTTTGTTTTTGCTTTTCTTAAAATCAGTAATGAGTTTTGGAATTTGTCAAATGATTTTCAGTCAGCTATTGAGTTAATTATTATAAATTTATTTTTAGTTTGTTAAACTTGACTTTCAAAATAAACCAATTTTTGCATTTCTGGAATAAATTCCATGTGGTCATGATTTTTTAACTTTTTCATATTTTATTGGATTCTATTTTCTGAAATTTTTAAAAGAACATATCAATGTTTATTACAGATATTAATGTGTAGTTTTATTCTCCTATAATATCACTCTTTGCTTTTTGAACCAGGGATATCCTCACCTCATAAAATGAATTGAGAAGAATGCCCTTATCATTCAGTTTTGAAGAGAGTTTGGATAAAATTGCTGTACTGTTCCTTTGCATTTTAGTAGAATTCACCAACAAAACTACCTAGGCTAGAATTAATTTTTATAATTACAAATTTATAACTTAAATAGCAAAAGTTCTATTCAAATTTTCTATTTCTTCTTGAATCATATTAGTAGTTTGCATCTTTTAATAATTTGTCCATTTCTCCTACTAGTGAATTTATTGATAAAACATAGTTTAAACTGTTCATTATTATCATTTTAGTATCTGTTTGATCTATAGTAATATAATCTCTTCCTTTACTAATATAGTAATTTTGTCTTCTCTCTTTTTTCTTTACCACTCTGTGTAGACTTTACAATTTTAATTAAAAGTAAAGTACCATATTTTTTAGACCACAGTTAATTAATTTTTCATGCTTAATTACTTCCAGTGGCATATAAATTATAAGAATAATACCTTATATATTTATTCAAGTGACTTCCATTTCTTTGATCTTCTTTCTTTGGTGTAGATTCATATTTCCGTGTAATCTCCTTTTCTCTCTGCTCAGAACACACCCTCTAACATTTCTTGTTATCAGGGTCTACTAGTAATGAATAGAAAGTTGAAATACTATCTATGACTGAAAATTCTCCATTCATGTTTGAAAGACATTACACTACATACAGAATTCTAAGCCAAAGTCCACAATGACAATTTTCTTTTCAGTACATTAAAGAGTGTTCTTTAATCTTCTTACTTGCAGTTTACAAGAAATTGAACAGTTTGTTTCTCTATAAATATTTGCTTCTTTAAATAAACCTTAAAATTATAGTTTGACAGAAATTTTTTTTAGAAAGTACCCAGAATTTTCATCTACTCTGCATATCCTGCATTAACATCTTATTATAATGTGGCACATTTGTTACAACTATTAGAATGATGTTGATATGTGACTATTAACTGAAACCAACATTTTACTCAGATGTTCTTAGTGTTTAATTAATATCCCTTTTGTGTTCCAGGGATCTCATCCAGGGTGTGACATTGTATCATTTATCATTTCTCCTCAGTCTTGGCTGTGAATGTATATGTCTCCCCTGCCCACCCCTGACCCCCGACCCCGCTGCCCCCAGATAATTTTAATGTTCTATTTGATATCAGTTTTGAGAAATTTGATTGTGATGTGTTTTTGGAAACAGTTTTCTTCAAAATATTTATTTTAGATTCATTCCCACTTGGGGTATATTAAGTTTCATGAATCTGTTGGTTTATAGTTATCTTCAAATCTGGAAAGGTTTTGGCTATCAATGCTTCAGAAGATGATTTTTGTGCCCCTTCTCTTTTCAGGAATTCAAATGAGATATACATTGGGCTGCTTGATCTTTGCTTTTTTTCTTTTCATTCCTTTATTTCTTGGTTTTCCTTTCCAATCATTTTGATTATAATAATTTTTTTCTAGTGTGATCTGATTTTCCACTAAACCCGTCAAGCACAGTTATCATCTCTCATTTATTGCCATTTTCCCACTGGAGTTTGATGTGGGTCTTATATATTCCCCATATGGACTTACCATTTCCATCCCATGCTTCAGTTTTGCAAGCACATGGAATACAGTCACAGTGACTGTGTTATTACCCTGGTCTACTGATTTTGACATCTGGATGTCAGTGTCATCCAGTTGAAATTTTTCTTTACAATAGATCATGTCCTTGCTGCTTCTTCACATGCTTTCTAATTTTTGGCAGGATGTCAAATATTTTGAATTCTATCCTTTTGAATGCTGGATAATTTTTGTGTTTCTATAAATATTGAGATTTGATTTAGGACAGAGTTTATTTAATTCATTTACTTGGAAACAATATGTTCAAGTATTTCTTTTAACTTTTATTAAGCAGGACCAGAGCAACATTTCATCTAATTATAATTATTTTCCTTTACTGAGATGAAACCTTTCTGAGTATGACACACAAGACTTGTGCATTTTCTTTCAAGCTGGTTGTGTGAAACAGGTTCTATTTTCAGCTTCGTGTGCATGCCAAGCATTTTCCCCTCTAGTCCTCTGAGAGGAGTTCTTTCTTCAGTCTTTACTAGTTACCCCATAGACACATTCTGGCTTTTACTCAATTCTATACCTAGGGGAACCTGCTGCACATTTACAGAGTTTTTAAACCCCAAATCCATTTTTCCTCAATGTTCTACCATGCAAATTCTTACCACTGTGGTCTCCCTCAGCTGTCAACCCTTGTCTCTTAAACTCAAGCTGCCCACTGGGGCTACCTGGACTCCCCTCTGCACTATGACCGATGAACCCTCATCTGAATTTCTCCCTGCCTTGTTGATCACTTCTGGATACCCCTCATCTTATCTCTTAATATTGAAGGACCCCAGAGACCTCTTCTCTTCTCTTTCATTATTCACTTGTTTATTGTTATCATTTTGTCTCATTTATATGATAATGACTCCCAAGTTTATATATCTAACTTGGGCATCTCATCTAAAATACCTATTTAAAGTGTTCAGTGTATGAATTAACTGTGCATCGTAAGCCTCAGCGATAAACAACACATATCCCAATCTGAATCATGATCCTCTGCTCCTCTTGAAGTCTTTCCCATGTCCATTAAGGGTTCCACCATCTTTCCAGTCTCTCAGGCTTACAACCATAGGAAAAAAAAAAATCCTGGAATCAGAGGTTTTTTTTTGGTTTGTTTTGTTTTTAATAATTTCTATACTTCAACAAATCTGATTTTATCTTTAAAATATATTCAGAAATTAACCACTTTCACGGTTTCCTTTGAAAACAGCATCATCTCTTATCCAGATGTTATCTAAAGTCTCAATGCAATCTGCTTATAACATAAGACTGATATTTGTGCCTTTTGTCAAAAGAAATGTTGCAAAAACATTAATGTTTATAGACAGCATATAAAATATAGTATCAAAATATGATAATTTTTAAGAACAGCCAAAATAATCATGTATCTTAAGATCAAGATTTTGACAAAATTTCTACAGCAATATATTTTTTAAACATTTTGAATAAATTCCTTCTATTGGGATTAATTTTAGTTTTACAGAGAAGTTATATACTTACCTAGTTTCAGTCTCCCCTATTATTATCATTTTACATTATCATCTTACATTTGTGAAAATTAAGAAGCCAACACCAGTACACTCTCACTAACAAAAATCCAAGCTTCATCTGTGTTTCACCAGTTTTTCCATGACTCTCATGTTCGTGTTCTGGGACCTGATTCAGTGTGCCATCACAATATGGGTGCCATGGCTCCTGGTCTCCTCCAGTCTGTGACTTTTCTCCTGAAGTGTCCTGATAAGGTGTTTTATGGAATGGTCCCCAAATGTGGTTTGTCTGCTGTGCTTCTCATGATTAGAACAGGCCTATGGGCTTTTATGAAGGACACCAGAGAGATGAAGTATCATCTTCATCACATTATGTCAGGGGTCCCTGATTTCCACGTGATGTCATGGACTGTATTAACCTGGACCACAGGTAGTGCTTGTCAGAATCGTCAACTGCATAGTTTACTCCTTTCCCTTTCAGATCCTCTGTTGTTTGGAAGCCAGTCACCAAATCAATTCACACAAAAATGTGAGGGGTTATTTGCCTTCTTCTGTAAAGACTTGCCTATTGTCCTCCACTTATTTATGTTTTAAACAGTTTGTCCATAATGGTAAGGATACATGTTTATTTTTTCTGTACTTTAGGTTGTAATCCATATTACATCATTTATTTTTTGTTGTTCAAATTGCTGTAGCTTTGTCCATGGGGTGTTCTTTCAGGTTGTTCCCTATGTCTCTTTGACATAATCCCATCTGTTTTTCTTTCTTGACCATTTCTTCAAATATTTTGCTTCTAAAGTATAAAAAAACAGTAATAATGGGAAAATGTGTAGGTTTTTCTAACACTGTGGTCTGTATGAAAGCAGAATATTAGTCATTGTTTTCAATTAGTGGCTACAAGAAGATGCCCAGGGATAGTTGCTTAATTGGGTTAAGATGCTCTGTGAGAGTGTTGCTCTTTGGTCTAGCTCAAGGCTGGCTGGTGGTTCTGAGTTCCCCCATGTACATACTCATTGCATTCCTATTCTATTATGGACACCGAAGGTATCTGTTTCAAAACTATCTAAACATATCTCCCTTACATTAATATGCATGTCTATCTTCATATCTAAAATTTTATGTTTAATTGTACCATCTTTTAGGAAAACCATGGTCCCCAAAATATTTCCTTTTAGCCAGTTGGAGAGGGCTGGTATAGGACATATATAGCAATGGTCATGAAGAACTCCAAAGTGAACCAGGTGGCAAAAGCACATGTCTGGTATTTTTAGACTTTTTTCCTTCCTAGTTTTCTCATGTTAGTAATGTATGAATATGCTTAGAAGCCAAAGTATGATCCATTTCACGATACGTATATTTGAATCATTGTAACTTGGGCATTTGTATGGATAAGACCCCCTGAATACATGACTTAGAAAATACTACATAATATTTAAGATTACATTAAGTTGAAAATCAGTATGGGACATGGTTATTGATATATATCTATTATTTTTTAATGAAGTTAGCAGATTTTTCATTAAACTGTACAGTTATTATGTGAACATCACACAATAAATGTTCAGAATAGACTTTTCTCCCATATCATCTTATTTAGTCAAATGCTTTGGTTAATATTAACATTAACCAATTCCAGATGTCAACAATTAAGTTCAATCCAACAAAACATTTAGTCAGGCACTTTCCCCAGACTGAGAATAAGAAGACTTTACATAAACATGTGTACTGGATTTTTAGTCTATCTTAAGATAAAATAGTTGTGTTTAGTGACTAAACATATCATTACACAGATGCTTGATCCCCTTTTGCAGCTGTTCTTGCTGCTTTGGTTCTATGTAGCCCCTTGGCTTGCCTTTTTTTCCTATGGCACTATATGGGGGATATCTGCCCACGAGGGGTTCTGGCTGATTTTGTAATGTGCCTGCAAAAAGCTAAGCTTGCATTGCAATGAGGTCAGATTTCATTTCTAAGCAAGGTCACACTCCAGAGTTGGTAGAACTCCAAGGGAAACCAAAGTGCTGACAGAAACAACTAAAAGGTGGTGATTCAGTAGGTGGCACTCTTTCCTCCCTACAGTGGCAAATCCAGGTGTGAGCGGCAGTTGAGGTCATCTATAGTAGATTTACAGCATGTCCTCTTGACCACCAGGCTTTCCAGTGTACAGGTGTTTGGTGGAAGCGGGAGGAGTGTTTATGGTTTTTCTCAGAAAACAAAGTTGTTTCCTTGAGTCCCTGTGTCCCAGATAAACATGGGCTCTCTATTTTTGTTTTGTTTTACCTAGAATTTCAGCTTGATGAGCTGGATTATATGGGCACGTATACGACTGAAAGCCTTTATTCTGCTTGGAAAACATTACATCAACAACATATGACCTTTCCTCTTTCTGATTATCTATTAAATTCTAGGTTAGTTCCCACAGTTGCACAGACCTTAAAATTAACATGTCCTAGAGAGGCTTCAAGTTTTAACAACGACCAAATATATAAATAGTGCTTTCTCTGTTCTTTCTTCATGAGCTCACCAAATAGCACTCTTAGCTTTTATCAGGCTGAATATCAACCAGGATTCAAGGGATTGCCTTATTAATGAATTAGTCTTGCTTTCAACTTTCCTCCTGTGTGAAAACAAACAAACAAAAAAATACAGAACAAAAAATTGGAGTAGGTACTTCTCAACAACAAAAATTAGGATGAAGACCGTAAAACAAAGATTCAGCTCACCATGTTAGTCACGTTCCCCCACTTTATGTAAACCACATGGAAACTCTTTCAAGAAATCATTCAGGTTATTTTGCTTAGATTTAATATCAGTAATAGAGAAATCAGAGATCCCTCCCGGCCCAAATTCACAAAATAATCAATAATGGGTAATGATCTAACACTAAATGAAAAATGCATTATTATTCCATTTTCCTTTCTTCTTGTTTAGAGTTTTTCTTCTCATTTCTTTCCATGGTTACATTAGTCTTTGTTTGCAATGTGACTTTGCTTTTGTTAAAATGTATGAAGAATGTCAGCTGTGACTGGACTCAGGATTTACAAAAGCAAAGGAGTGTAAGTAAATTCATTTGAGGTTCCATTAGTTCAACCTGAAAAGGTTGCCTGGTTATGATGGTTTGACATTTACTCAGTACTCACAGAATGTTGTGCAGAAAGGAGAAAATCACACGCACTCACTGGTGCACGTGCCGTACCTGCTCACGCAAAACACACACACTGTTCCATGGTTCAGATGAACTTGATCAGTTCCAAACAGAAATGAAAGGTGTGATTTCCCAAGAATGTGATAATGGTATTAACCATCTCCTTTCTCTAGTCATGTTGTTGAACCCCTGCAGCACTTCCTTTGGACCCCCACAAATCCTCCCACCAATTAGCTTTGACACACCAACTAGTGCCAACCATAAACTTTAGTTACAAAATTATATGATCTGCAAATCTCCCTAAATTCCTTTGGCTCCTATTCCTAGAACAATACTGTTCTGTACATAGTATTAATTGTTTCTGATGACAGGGATAATTTTAGAGAGGACTTGGCTGGTGTCTCTTGTCTCCTTATTTGCACTTCTTTGTGACAAGTTCTGGAAGAAGCCAGGCATAGATGCTCTGAATTCCCCTGTAATGTAACACACAATCCTGAGGTTATTTGTCCTCTTGGGAATCCTACATTCTTTTTCTTAAACAGGTTAGAAAATGCAAAATAAGATTTAGTTTGCCTGGTTTGTTCTTGATTTTGTAGAGTTTGAGCCATCTTTTGGGGATCTTATGATTTGCAGATTTTGAGTAAATTTTTGACTGCAAATAAGAAATAACCACAGCTGTTTGGAGCTGAAGTGGATAAAACAACAACAATAATTGTGTCTGTACATTGAGGTACCTCATCATATTAAATTAAATCTTTCGGCAAATGTTCACCTATGTTCTATGCTTTTGTACATTCTCTTCTTCCTCACCAAATGCCTCTCATAAAGAAACACTCATCTTTTAAAATGCAACACAGATATCAACTCATTGGACAAGCTTTAATTTACTCGCCACCAATGCAAATTGAGCTCCTCTCCTCGTTTCTTGTGTAATGACTGGGCTTTGTTAACTGAGTCTTCATGTTTTGACTCACTTAGCACCGTCTTGTATATGTGTGGTGTCTTGAATTTGTGTAAAGAAGCAGATCTTGTCTAGAAACTACTGCCACAATGCCTGACACATAGAACCTATTCAGTAGACATTGATGAAATGAATTTATCTAAAGGAAAAGCAGGAATTTCAACCATGAATATGCTAGAGTTGAAACACTTCAGGTGTTATTTTGTTGAATCCATTAAATTTTTAGGTGGGTAAATCACAGCTAACGTTGGAACTAACCAATTTGTTTTGCGATGGCTGGTAGTGATGGATTGACTTGGATTTGAATTCAATTCCTATGTAACCATCCTTTCCATAGCAAGCTGTAGGATGCCTCCAAAGTTGCTGAAACGAAAAGCTACTATTCCACTGGGAAAATGTTGACTCTATAAAATTCTGACCTTGGAAAGCCTCCCTAGGGAGAGACCTGTGTTTCCTTCCAGAATGTTGGATGATGATGACTCTAACTAAATTGAGCCATCACTTCATCCTTTTCTGGTTCTCAGGTTAAATAGTGCTTTATACTTCTTTCCTTGTAAGATCACAGAGTTCTCTACAGGTACTAATTAGGGCCCATGACACTCCCCTGTGGAAATTATCTTATTATTATGACTAAAATGGTACTAAATATATTTAAGGTGTTTAACCTAAACTGAGGGAAAAGTAGTTGGTAGTCCAACACCAGGCTTCTAATACTGAAAGCCCTCCAATGCTGAGAATCTCAGCAGCACGGCCTGCAACAAACCGGAAGTAGAAGAAGCTTTGTGGGGTGCATATTCAGAGAACCCCTCCACTCACCCTGCTCTGCCTTCCTCCTTTCACTTTAGCTCTACCTTCTCTGTGCATTCTTTCCAGATTCTTCTTTACCCCACTTCATCTCCATTGTTGAAAATTCTTTCAGCAACCTTCTGGCTAACCCTGAAAATTGGCTCCTTCAGAGGGTATATACTACAAAAATGCCTTATATAGTTGACTGTTCTTTTACAATTATTTTATAGTTGCACCTTTAATTCTATATTGCAACCTTAATATATATGTGCATATATATATATATATATATATATATATATATATATATCCTGTATCTTTTTATTTTTCCATATCAACTCTAATCTGATCTGAGTATCTGCTCAGCCTTTCTGCCTGCAAATTTATTCTGAACTATTAGGGGTTTGGTTTTGGTTTTGCTACCCAGCAGACAGCATAATATAAAATTCCACTGAGAGAGGGTTGCCTCATGCTTAAGATCATTTGTAAAGAACCAATAACTTTGGACTGCACTGGTCTTTACTGAAGTGATCATTGGTTAATCCTTTCAAGTCTCTTGAATGGAGGGAAATGATTGGCTTCTGAGCCTTCCTTGGGGTTTTATCTTCCATTACAGCTATTGAGTTCTGAGGGTGGTGTTAGAAGAGGCTCTAAGAAGATCTCCATGGCTCACAAAACCTGTGCTTTTTACAGTCTTTTGAGAAGCTCTCTTCATCTTCAAGAGTTCAGTAACTTCCACTTTCCCATCCCAAGCCTTCCATCTTCTTTCCGTGGGGTGGGTTGGGGGGATGCCCTGAATGACCTCCTCTGAATGGACTTTAGAAACCAGGTTCTGTCCTTTCCTTCCTTTGGGAAGGAGTGGAAATTGAGGTCATCACTGAGACTATTTTCACTTATCCACTCTTACTCTTCTTTCTTTCTTGTCTTTCTTCCTCCCTTCTTGGCATACCTACACTTTTCCCCTCCATACACCTAAATAACCATAACCCAAGCCAACTTCCATATGGTCCTAATACAATACTATTTCCCTCTTCATTAAGTGTTTCCATTTACTTAAACTTGCCTTTTCTGTCATTTGATCAGCAAATTCCTGCTTGCCCCCCAGAAAAACACCTCAGATATCACCTTAATCAATCATTTGGTGTGTATTTAATAATTATTGAATAGTTCTAAGACCTAGGAACATTTTCAGTTTTTTATAGATGTTTGTTAAATGTTTAATTACAAAATAATAATTGTATATATTTGTGGGGTACAATGTAATGTTTTGATATAGGTATGTGTTTTGTAATGATTAAATCCAACTAAATCCATCACCTTGCTAATTATTATTTTTAATTTTTTTTTATTTATTAATTTTTATGGTGGTTGTGGTTTGGATCTCAAATATCCCCCAGAGGCTCATGTGATGCTAGGCTGGTCCCCAATACAGCAGTGTTCAGTGGTGGTACCTTGGGAAAATGGTTGGATCAGGAAGGATCTAACTTTATCAATGGGTTGATTCATTGATGGATTCATAGTTAAATGTGCCATGGGAAGGTGACGGAAACTTAAGGGGTGTCACCCACTTAAGTAGTGGTGTATTTTGTCCCTGCTCCCTCCCCCCCTTTCCCATTCACCATGAAGTAAGCAGCTTTGCTCCATTATACACACCCCTCCATGATGTTCTACCTCATCACAAGTCTGAAAGCATCAGAGTCAGACAACCTTTGACTGAAACCTCTGAAACATGAACCAAAACAAACTTTCCTCCTTTAAGTTGCTTTTATCACGTATTTAGTTAGAGTGATGAAAAGCTGACTAATATAGTAAGGGAGTCTGGGAGTGCTTGAAGAGAGAACCATCTAGAGCATTCAAAGGGGTTGCTTTTACACCCTGAGTCTTTAATGAATTTGTTTTCCTAACTTTTTTTTTTTTGGGGGGGGGGTGGAGGCTTAACAGTTTTTCTAAATATAAGATCATGTCATCTGCAAACAGTGAAAATTTAACATTTCCCTTTCTGATTAAATGCCTTTTTTTCTTTTTCTTCTCTGATTGCTCTGGCTAGGATTTCCAGTATAATCCTGAATAGAAGTTAACCAAGTAGGCATTTTTGTCTTGTTCCTGATGGTAGAGGAAGAGCTCTGAACTCTTCACTATCATGTTTGCTGTGAGCTTGTTCTTTACGGCCTTTCTTGTGTGGAAGTATTTCTTTCTATACCTATATTGATTAAGGGTTTTAAAATCTTTCATTCTCTACACACTACTTACCAATATCTCACCTTTAATACCAATTCCCAATTTCCTGTAGTTCACCTTTTCCTGGAGAAGAGTGGAATGGCTGGCTCTATGATCACTAATAACACGAAGACAGAATTGAAGGGAAGACATCTGCCATCCTCCAAGGAGTATGTGTGCTAGTGTGCTAGGAAAATGGAGACAGAAGTTGGAAATGACCCTGAAGCATTTTGACAGCAAAAAAAAAAAAAAAAAAAAAAAAAAAAAAAATACCCAGAAAACCAAACAAACAAACAAAAGAATGTAGAGTCACACCATTCTCTTCACAGGTGATGGGACTGGATTATTTTTCTAACATATAACAGACCTACGAACTTAAAAGATAAAGAAGGATACATTGTACAAGGAGAGATTTTATAAGTTCAAAAAGAGTAGGGCATAGTGGCACATGGTACTCAGGAGGCTGAGATGCTAGGATGACAAGTTCAAAGCCAGCCTGGGCAATTTAGACCCTGTCTCAAAAAAAAAAAAAAAAAAATAGTGCTGGGTATATAGCTCAGTGGTGCTTGCCTAGTGTATGCAAGACCCTAGTGTCAATCCCTAGTACCACAAAAAATAATGAATAAATTGAATTATTAAATTAAAAAAACAAGGTGGTAAAGGAAATAAAGTAATATAGTAGAAAGAGGTGATCCTCAGGGAAACAGAGACAGGAGATGGTAATAGGATTAGCTTGAGAAAGGAGATGCACTCTTCTCCCAGACTTACAGGGAAGGTCAAATCTACCTGAAGATAAAGAAAGATGAAGAGCTGATACTGCAGGGTTGTTGACAAAAATAATAATAATAATGATAATTGGAGTGGAGAGAAGATAAATCACCCACCTCAGATAAAGTCACTCTGCAGAAAGCAAAAGAGGGATATGAGAGTGATAGAGAAGAAAATTCACAAAGGATCCCAGAAAAATTTAAGATTGTTGCAAATGTCACACAGCACTGGGAAGTGAGGGACAAAATAAAGTTGGAAAGTGGGGTGTGGAAATGGTTCACAATGAACTTAATTCATTCCTGGATATCTTGATCTCCAAGTCTCATTCCCCACTCTAGGAAATAGAGAGGTGGCTAATACCATGGATGGGCAAAAGGAATACAAGATAAAGTGAAATCACTTGTTGAACCTGAAAACAAATTTTTAAAAAATGCTCAAAATACCACGAGGACATATAGAAAGTACAAAGCAACCAGGTGGAGGTGTCTCCGGAAGGCAAAGCTAAGGCCCTTTGAACATCGAAATAAATAATGACACTAATGAGTTGTAACCCACTGAATGTAATAATACATGAGCCTGCACTAGTAATAAATGAATAAATAAACATTTGGAGAGAAGACACAGTAGAAGGCCAACTAATAAAAGGAGAAAAATGAAACAGCAAAATCACCATTGTGCCATCACAATAATAATAATTGAATCAAGAGGGAACCCACAATGGATATGAAATGGATCTGTGGAAACTGCATGAAGAAAATGATATTTACAAGGTCTTAAATATCTCCCCACAAGTCATTTATTAATGACACAGGGAAAACAGTAACTAAGTGGAAAAATGTGACAATCACCACTTTAATGGAGGAATTGAAGACAAATTACCAAAAATGGGGCAAATCAATGGACATTACAGACCTCTTGATATGATGCCTGAGAATGACAGAAATTTACAATGATGGCATCTCTGCCTAAAAATGCCTATTCTAAATCAGTTTTTAGGAAACTTTAGTAACACCAAACAGAGGGACACAACAGGTCTTCATACTCTTCAGGAATGTTAGTGTCATGAAAGACAAAGAATGACTAAGAAATAGTTCCAGATTAAAGGACACTAGCGTTTTGACAAGTAATTAATTCATAATCTTGCACTGAATTCTCAAAAAGAAAAAAAAAATCTATGTAGAATGAATCTGAAAAAAAAATCTGAATATCTACTGTCAATAGAATTATTTATTAATGTTTAATTTCTGACTTCTATAATTTTACTATGATTGCATATGACAATGTGCTTTTTTCTTAGGAAATATATTCTACAGTTCTTAGGTGGGAGAGACTAGATGTCTGTCTGCAATTTGCTATCAAGTGGTTAGAAAAAAAAAATAGCCAGCTTACTCAGAGAAATCAGAAAAATGTGGCAAAATATTTTGTATCAGGGTGAAGGGAGAAAAGAGCTCTTAATACTATCTTTAAAACTTTTCTCACATGAAATTACTTCAAAATGAAAAATACAGTATGTACCAGATACTTTGGAGGCTGAGGCAGAAGGATTGCTTGAGCCCAGGGGTTGAGGTCAGCTTGGGCAAAATAGCAAGACCTTGTCTTGAAAATAAATAAATTAATTAAAATGGTACTTATATACTTTGTATACAAGCAGTTGTATGTAAAAAGATGATATACTTGTGCATTATGAATAAGTAAATAAATAATCCAAAAAACAAAACAAAACAAAACAAAAAAAGTATAGAAATAAAATTTAAAGTAAACAAAAAGCAATTTGCAATCAAATAAGTATTTAATTAGCATCTACTAAACACCAGACCTGTGCTGAACATACAGACCTGTGCTGAACATCCCTGATCTCAGGTGATTCCTAGTCTTCAGGAAGAAACAGGGACAGCAACCAACACTCAGATAGGTCACTGAAATACACAGCAAAGGTAAAAGAAAGAATGGATGGTTTATAAATAACCCTTAAGATAAAATGTGAGAACAAAAGGAAAGTGATTTCATTTATTTACCTCCTGGAAACCTTCAGAGGGTTATCTATTGCTTACCAGAAAGCAAACACAACTTCAAATGTGTCAGTCACATGGGTGTCACCTGCCTTGCTAAGCCAGGTGAATGCTACTGGCTGCCTACAGGGGTGGGGGTTTGGGGGGGTGGTGGTTAGGACACATTCTGTGGTCACACCAGGTATCACAGTATGGAGGATTTGGGGTCACTGGCTGCCCAGATTGGTCTCCTAGTGCTTCTGTCACAGAGTACCACAAAGTGGACAGCTGGCACCACAGTTCTGGAAGCCTGAGATGAAGGTATCAGAAGTCAGTTCCTTCTGAGGACTGTGAGGGAGAGCCTGCTCCAGGCCTCCTCAGGTGCCTGGTGGTGGCTGGCCATCCTCAGGGATCCTTGGCTGGGAGATGCTTCACACCCTAACTCTGCCCCTTGTTCACGTGGCACTCTATCTGTGTATGTATTTCTCTCTGACCAAATTCCCTCTCTTTATAAGGACAGGGTCATGTCAGATTATTGCCCACCCTAATGACGCTTAGATGTCTGCAAAGACCCTATTTCCAAATCAAGTCACACTGACAGATACAGGGGGCTTATGAATTTAGCATTTTTTGGAAGTACATAATACCACCCATAATACTGCCTTACTGTGACACTCCCAGCTAAATCATCTTTCCAATCTTATTTCATATTCCTTCCTATAAAATTCCAGATAACCTGCTGTAAGTGTCCTTGGAATGCTTTGTCCCTGAATCTGACCACGATGAGCACGTTTCCTGCCATTCACAGTGGGGTTGGTACACTGACTCACCATGTTGCTTGTTGTCCTTTGTGGAATTTACACTGTGATCACCTTGTGTTTACTTGTCTGCTACCTCATTTACTGCTAGACTGTAAACTCCATGAAAGCAAGCACCTCACCTGCAACTGGAGCCCCAGCGCCAGGTCCAGTCTCTGGTGCATAGGAGAAGCTCAGCATATCTGCTGGTGCCGTAAGTACAAGGACCACTTACGTTTTCACCATATGCCTTCCTTCTTATTTTGACCATTCCTGGCTTACTGGTCCAAAGTAAGCATGGTAGGTTCTGAGTAAATACATAAATTGGAGTAACTTAAATGACAATAATAAGGGATTTATGGGAACAAACAAAATGTCCCCCAATAGGGCATTACTTGAAGGCAAACTAAATGAGCATCTTTTTATGGCTACAAATACCAAATAGGAGAAAAACTCAGCTGGAAGTAAATTAGAAATGTGAAAGTAATAAAATGTAGGCAAAAACCAAAAACAAAACAAAATAAAATCCGTAACACAGAAAAATGCTTAAAAGCACATGAAAGCCTATGAATCTACCTTGTAGCATACCCAGATTGTCAGCATCGGAAACAAAACTGGCAGGAAATATTCATTTCGCATCAACTTGTCATTGTTTTTGCTCAACTTGCTTTTTTTTTTTTTTTTTTTTTTTTTTGAAAATTGCTTTAGTACATTCAGTCTCAGAGCTTTTGTGCATTCTTTTTTGCTAATTATCAAAGGCATACAGAAGCCATTCATTAAGTCATTAAATGTTAGTAATTACCACTATCATTATTATTGGTCTTCACTAGATATCTTTGTGGGAGGTAGAAAAGAAAATAGATGTAAAAGGTCTTTGTGTCTGGCCCAAGCTTAGACAGGGCTGGAAGGAAAGTCCAGAGAGCTTCTTCTTTCCCTGGTCCACACTGTCTTTTTCAATCTGGTCCATTCAGTGATAAGCTGGAACCAAACTTGCTGGGGACAGAGGGCCTGGGGTCCAGTTTCACCTGGCTTTCTCAGGCTCACATTGCTGAGCTGCAGGGTTCTTGGGAGTGACTCAGCTGCCTGCTGTACTGCCAGTTGATAGAGTCACATGGTCAGTCCCTCACAGCAAGGAATGTCACCATTCCTGGTTTAGTCACCTGTGTGCAGGCAAAGCAAGAGGGCCCCAAAGGTAAAATTGCAGTCACACTGATATAATTACTCAGCTGTTCTGTCCATGTACTGGATAACAGAAGACAGTGTGACACTGAAAAACAGACCCGATGTGACAGAAAAACAAGCCTTGGTGGAAAAAATGCACCATGAGATGACACAGGGAGAGAATCTGCTTTGAGTTTGAATTTTGGGCAATATTCAGCAAGACTTCAGAATAGCCGCATGAAGCCAGGTGCAGCAGGATGAGTTTGTAATCACAGCAACACGGGACACCGGAGGCAGGAGAATCACAAGTTCAAAGCCAGACTCAGCAACTTATCAAGGCCCTAAGCAACTTATTGAGACTCTCAAAATAAAAAAAAAAATCAAAATAAGAAATAAATTTATTCTCAAAATAAAAATAAATAAATAAAAAGAGCTGGATGTGGCTCAGTGGTTAAAACCCTAGTACAAAAGCAAAAAAAAAAAAAAAAAAAAAGAATAGCCACAAGAACAGTGAGATTAAGTTGAAATATATTTTAGTCATAGTGTGTTTGTATGAAGAGCAGAAGATGAACTCCGCAATGCAGGTCATGGATGGCAACCTTGAGAATGGTAAACCAGCTTCTGGAAAAGAGGAAAAATCCCCTCAAGAAAACAAGACACCCAGGTCTAACCTAAGCCGCACCCGTAATGACATAGTTATCATCCCTTCCTTGCCATCTCTTCATATCTCTTCCCTTGCCTTCTTGGTGGCCTTTTGCATAATGGCGAACAATGCATCACTTACGCTCTTGACACAGAAATATATACTTTTTTAATATGCAAGTCTAATGGATCCATTTGACAAAAGAAATCCCAGTGATCTATATTGTCTCTTAAATTGATCCAACATATTGTGGCGTTCTGGCCGAGTTATTTCCTGCTAATAATTTCTTAACAGAGAATGGAAAGACAATAGCATTAGTAAATCAAACCAAACCTGTGATTAAATGCTGCTGGAATACCAGGCGTTCGTTTGAGTTCCACCAGCCTGACTTGGTGGCAGCAGGCAGAGGAGGCCCACGCCATTTGCATGCTACAGCAAAGTGCATTATACAAATCACCCTAAATTATCGACTGCTGTGAAGGAACGGCTTGCTGGTATATAACATCCATATATCAAAGGCAAAGCTCCAGTGAGGATACACCTTGATTTCTCATTTAAGAGGGTGGTACACTTTGTTATGCTGGCAAATACTTGCATTTTCCCAGATCCAATCACACTAACTTTCCTCTAGGTTTTTGGAGACAGCCATCCTGGTAAACTAGCAGTAACCTCTTAAAAACTTTCACATTTTTTTGCATCTGTCTCAATACTACAGTAACTTCTCTATCCCCTACTACCATAGAATTCTGGTTTTTAAAGCTGGCTTTTGTTTTCAACTACAGCCTTAAATCACACTCTGTCTTGTCTTTTCTTATCTGAGGTTCCTATCTGAGTTTGAATGACAATTCTGTCTTGTTTGGCTTTTAGTTTGGACGCCTTGGGTCAGGGATGCATCTGAAGTCCACAGAGGTGTCTAGGGGTTGCAGTGCTCTCTGGAACACCTTCCTGTTAGTGACACACTGATATGCCAGGAATAATTTGAGAAAGGAAGGTCCTGGTAAAATCCTAAAACTCGCCATTCCTTTCTGTGCCAGGGTGCCCTCCATTCTTCACAAGGACCCTTCTTTCAGGGTCTTAGGAGACATCCTTGATTTAGTGAGGGGAAGCCACCTGTGTGTGGTAAAATACATCTTTATTCATTCATTTTGCCTGTATATTTGAGACTATGAAAAATGTACAGGTGAATTTTGTTGACATCAGTGCAAAGAATATAGTTAAGTCTAATCCTTGGTGTGTGGCTCATTGTTGTCTTTCACACACGACTTTCTCATTATGAATCTGTATTTAAAATAAATATTAAGAAGACCAAAGAGTCTTGTGACCCCATCACCAATGACCTCACTTCTATCAACTCTCTTCTGCCCAGTCCCACTCTCTATACTCTTCTGAGGTAATCATAAAACTGAATTTCCTTCCATTGCTTTATTTAAGTACTTTTAAATCTTTTTCCAGCAATGTTTGGTTTCAGTTGTTTTTGCATCTTGTAAGAAGGGCACCATGTAGCCTTTTGGGATATGATTTTTTTTTTTCACTTAGAGTTATGTTACTAAAATGCATTTGTCTGGTTGCCATACAGTAGATCCTCATTTATCTCAGTAGTTACATTATTTAAAGTTGTCGTGAACACTGAATTAACTGATACTGAACTATTGCTCCAAAGGGAAATTCAGGGTTAGGTTCCCATGAGCCTCTGCTTACAACATTTTGTCAACCAGTCAATACATAACTTAGTTTTATGTGTACTTCTGCTCAAAAACACCTTATTTAATGTGTCATTGACTCATTAGCATTGGACTCAAGACCCACAGGACTCTAACTCACACCTTTAAAAACCTTATGGATACATGTACTTTCTTCAAAGGTGAAGCACAGTCTCAGTGAACTTAGGTGCCCTCGACAGCAATTTGGCAATCACTTGGGGGCCACTTTGAGCAATGAATGCAGTAACAAGAAGCACAGATGTGAGAGAAATGGGGCACTAAATAGACCATGAACAGGTCATTTGTTTATGGCATTAGAAATTAGACGAAAAGTCAGAGTCTCCTTGCTCAATCAAAGCCAGGAATATCTACATCACAACTCAGATTTTCACCACCTGTATAGCCACAGGACCACAGAAGCACCATCAGTATTGATTTGAAATTACAAATAAATTGTAGTGAAGAGGGTATTTGCAGTTATAAAATCCATAAATGGGGATTTACTATAGTTGTAGCTCACTCATTTTTACTATATTCCGTCATGTAAATATACTCTATTTAAAAAATCGATCTTCTCTATGAACATTTGAGAACTTTACCTGGAAACTATTAAAAAACAAATGTTCATTTTTCAACATCCATGAACTTTACATGTTACTGAAATGATCACACTGGGGAGAAGTGCTGTTTACTTATAAATAAAATATCCTGCATTAACAATATCAAGATCACAACTTCTTTTTTTCTATCAATGATTGCACATATTTAACATTTGACTTATAACAGAAACAAAGAGACATTGGATGGAGAGCAATTTTTATTTCAAATTTTGAAGACATGTATATATTACATTCTAAAAATAAATGATAGATGCACTGGGATAGACCCTAAAAACACAGAGATAAAAGGCATAATTGTTTTCTGGAGGCTTCAAGTCTAGAGATATGTTAATGGTAACATAAAATCATAAATACCACCCACATTGTGTGGACACTGCATAGCTCAGTGGAGGAAGTGTTGACCTCTGCCTCAAACCCTGAGACAATGCTTCCAGGAGGAGGTGCTGATGGTGATGTTTGACACATCATGATAGTATAATTAGGAACATTCTATGTTGCTTTCCAATGAAAAATTTGCCCATGCCTCATTATTGCTTGGATTTGACATACAGAGAGATCAGATTTGGCTTTTACACATGATCATTTCCTGCAGCCCTCTCTGTTGATAGTAAATAAAGCATCTCTTTGGATGCTGTGAGACAGCTTTGGCTACAATGGATTTTGATGAACTAGAATTTACCCACATCTATACTCCCTTAGTCTGTTGGTTACATGTGTATTGCATTTGTGCTGTTGCATTCTGAGCCTGATGGTGTCCAATACTATTGGCCACTTTTGTCCAAACAGTCAGTTCCTCTCCACAGGCACACAGAACTTGTTGTGAGACAGTGGTTCTCAAAGTGTATTTCTCAAACAGCAGTACTGGCATCCCCTAGGCCCTTGTTAGAAATGTAAATTCTTGGCCATCCACCCAGACCTACGGAATCAGAACCTCCTGGTGTGGGGACCTGCAGCCTGTGATTGTATGCTACACTTTGAGAACCAATGCTAGAAGCAAATATTTATTGATTTAACTTTCCCTAAGCACCAGGTTTTGTCAGGGATGTGAATTGATCAGAGGATGTATTCTGACTCCATCTTAATTAAGGAGTTAGGGTAGGAATTAAGAGAGTAACTGATGAGAGGGCTCTGCGTTATAAATCACAAGCAGTAGGGAACAAATACATTACACAGGTTGTAATTGAGAGCACACTCAGAGAAATGAAGAAATATGCCATTGTAGCCAAACCCACGTCTATACCCGGGTACAACACTTCTGCTGATCTCTTTAGACCACTTCAAATGGGTTTATAGGTCCATTGGACAAGTGTCCATGTCCATTCTATGCAAAACCCAGCCCACCAGTCAGCAGCATTGGTCTCACTTGGACACTTTAAGAATGAAAGGCTCTTGAAGCTCTGTCCCAGGGTTATTGAATCAGAATCTGCTTTTGACAAGACCACCAGGTTAACAACATGCCCGTGAAGTTTTGAGAAAACACCCTTGTACATAGCACATGGTTCATGGTTCCCTATCTGGGGCTTCTTAATTTGAATGTGTGAAAAATTGAAGGAAACTGATGTAAGTTATTTAGCTGTTGGATGTTAGGCAGAGACATGCCTTGTAGGAGCAAGTACTTGTCTAGCTTCCACTGTGAACCACACTCAACATGTTACATGTATCGATTCATTGAAACCTCACAGCAGTCATAGGAAGTAACTCCTATTACTACCTGCATTTTACACAGAGGATACATCACTCATTCAAGGTCATTCCATTAGGATCTAACTCTCACCAGTTTTGCCTCAGGTTTGTGCTCCTGATTCTCCTCTGATTCTCAAATGATCAGTGACAATGCCTTGATTCGATTTATTGGTCTGTTAGGGAGCTTATCGGCTTTATACGTCCTCAAGCCAAAACTCATGGAGAATCAAGCTTGTTCAGGATAGGGGCAGTTGGTAGATGGAGTTGCAACCTTGTTTCTTACTCTTCATGGTTTCTTATGAATGGTTTTCACTAGAGAAATACTTCTAGCTTCTTGGGCTCCTGAGCTTTCTTATTTTTGTTGTTGGTTTTTTAAATTTTTTTTAGACATTGATGGACCTTTATTATATTCATTTATTTGTATGCAGTGCGGAGAATCGAACCCAGTGCCTCACACATGCCAGAAAGCATTCTACCACTAAGCAACAGCCCCAGCACCTTGGGCTCCTGAACTTTCTAACAGGGGATTCTAGAATGAAGAATTGGGCTTCTGGGCTCTCCTGGGATCTCCCAGATGCCCCAGTAGGGAAATCTGATTGCTGTCAAATATACCTAGAGAGGAAGGCTACCTCTATTTGTGAGGGCTGTGGCTTGCCAGCCCTTCCTAGTACTGGGAGTTCAATCCTACAATCACAGAAAATTCATAGCCACATAGCATCTGATCCTGCATCCCTCTATCTACCTATCATCACAAATAACACAGATATTTTTCTCTATAACTTTGTCTACCATATTTGACATCTCAATTAGTTCCAGAATCTATCAAGGAGGAGAGGGGAGCTATTATTTTCCCTCCTTAAAAACCAATAAGTTATATACACAAAGGGGAGCAGACTACCTGTTCAGAATTTTCATAGCAAAAATATTAAGTCATCATAACAGGCATAAGTGAAATCTAATTAAATTGATACTGATAATGAGGCAGTCAGACTTCAGGGAAATTGTCCATGTGTTTTATTCTACCACATCTACCTCCAAAAATCCTACTCACCTTTGGGATAAGGCCACCTCTTCAGAAGTCTCCTCTGTCATGAAACTTTCCCTGACTTCCCCAGAGCCACTCAGCTCCTCCTCCCACGCTCAGTGAAACCTGTATTATAAAACCCCAGACAGAGAAGCCTTGAGGACAGGGGCATATTTTCTTTGAAAACACAAGTGTGGGCATAAAATAGACATGTGCTAGATGTTTATTCAATGCATAAATCAATGAATAACTTGGACTTGTAAGGTGAACATATTTTCAAATCAAATATAGATCAGTGCAATCTTTTCACACAGAAAAAAGTTTAAACACCTATGAGACACACACAAAACAATATTTTCTCTGGGCTAGTGAAAAGCTCAACAACCAAACTGAATTATAATTGTGTAAGTTTAGAATATGCAAGAAATTATAGTGACTTAACTGCCCAGAAGTTTGGAATAGCACCAGACTGGTAATTTTAGCCCTTTGGCCAACAAACATACTCACTGGGGAGAGAAGATGTGGTCACAGTAGCAATCACCCAATCTAATCTTGCACTGAGCTTAGTGTAGGTCTTTGGGGAGCTCGTTGAAATGGCCAGGTAGCATTGCCTGCACTTGGCCTACAAGTCCTCTGTTTGAAAAGGCCCCACTGACACACTTGAAAGAACTGAGCTCCTGTGAGCATTCTGACTCTTTTCTACAGCTCCCCCACCTCTGCCCTATCTGGTTTGCCTTGAACTTGCACAATCAATGAAGAAAGGGTTGGTTAAGCAAATCCCCGTATGAATTATCACAAATTTCAAATTGGCAAGGTCTGAATTAATGAGATTTTTTACCCCACTGTGTTCCATTTTAACTCTTCCAGATAAAATGTGTTATGGAAAATTTGGAGGCAATCCAAAAGCCAGCAACTAAAATGATTAAAGGTTTGACTAATATTCCCTCTGAGGAAAGGCTAAAGGAACAGAGTTTATTTAGCCTAGAGAAAAGAAGGTTGAATAAGGAATTAATAGTGGTTCTTCAGTATGTGAAGAAGTGTGTGAGTGACAGGAAGCAGATTCCCTTTCCAGAACAAGAGGAGAGCGACTCTTACAGAGGAGAGAGCTGTACTTTCTCCTTAGGAAGCCTTCCTGGCTATGCATGATTCACAGCCTGGGCTGCATTTGGGGACAGCTGCGCAGGAGGTTTTATGAAAAGTCTAAACATTTACCTCCTCCGTGAATTCAGGTGAAGTCTTGCCTGGATGCAGGTGGATGAGAGTGAATGACCTCCCAGTGTCCCTTCTAACCTGGAGATTCCATTCCGTGAAAGGTCATCTGGTTGAATTGATTAGGAAGTTAAAATTGCACTCCTGGGATCAGTGACTTTGTAACAGAAGAGAGAACTTCCCATTGTGAGTGGTCAGTTTGAATTTCATCCTGTTGGCAGTCACCCAAAATTATACCACACTGCCGGTACAGCCAGGATGGGCTGCACTATCTACGGTAATAAGGCTTGTTGGCATTGCCTTGACAGCGTTCTAGCTTGCCTCTGGAGAAAAAGGAAAAAATGTGTCAGAGCTGCATGACCGAACCGCAGCATCTTTTAGACTGACCTCAGGCACTAGGGCCAGTGAAGCCTTTAAGACTGAGGAAACAAGATTGTCTAAGTTTTAACCTCTAAACTCCAGAGGCTCCAAAGCAAACATGACAGGATCAGAATAGGGATTCCTAGGATGTGAGTGCCCAGAGATAAAGCTGAAGGATTTGCAGTCTCTATATTGTCATCCGAAACACAGGGCAGTTGCCACCTAAAGACTCTGAGGAGCTACCCTAGTAACCTGCCTCTCAAATGCATAACCAATTCCTCACCCAACTCTGATTGGAGCTGCTTCGCTCCATAATCATTCTTGCACATAGTTCTCCTTTGCCTTCTCCCTGCAAACCTCTCACTCAGATTCTTCTCGATTTCAGCTGGACTCTTGACATAACCTTCTCACCAGTCTGCCCATCCTGTCTATCCCTCAATACATTCTCCCCAAGAGCCAGACTGTCTCGATTGCAGATCTAACTGTACCATGTACTGCTTAAGTTAATTCTTCTACCTTCCAAAATAAAACTCAGACTCTATCACAGTAAGGCACGAGAGATGTGGATCTTCTTACTGTTGTCTATTCCAATCTCCTATCCGAAAGTCTCCCTTTGAGTTGGTCTGACTAAGCCATCTCCTGCTCCTTCAATGAATCATGGTTGGTCATGTCTTTGTGCTTTGACTCCTGTTACTCTGTGTGACTAAAAATGTCTGTTGATCCCTACTGCTGGCTGCTTACTTCATACACATCATCTGTCTTCAGGAAGATTTCCTAAACTGCTCAGGGTTATTCCAGTGCTAACACTATGTACTTCTACCTGTTCCTGACATAGAACTATTTTAGTGACAATCGTTTGGTTTTTGTCTACTCAGAATCCATGCCTTCTTTTTGTCTGATTTTCTCCTGCCCGTCCCCTACCATGATGTATGATCGTGGGTAGTTTGCCAGCCAGAGTATCCTGCTTTCTCCCATCCAAATGGTGAGTTGAGATAAAGCTGGGCCAATTGAGATCTTGAGTGGAGAGACACCAGGAAGGAGAATGGTAGTGATCAACACCAGTCCTGGCAGCCTGACGAGACCACTGATGGGTTCCTGTGTTTTATCATGGAGCCCTTGTGGCCCCTGTCCACTTGGAAGCCTTAGTTAATCCAATTCCCCTTCAGAACGTTGAACAACTCCATAGCCCTCAAGTAAATTTCCTTTTAAATAAAGTGAGTTAGAGTTAGTTTCTGTTGATTACACTCCCCCAAATCCTATCAGGAACAACTCTTCTAGGACTTATCTATTTATTTGTGTGACTCACATAACAGAATGTCTTCTCTTCAGGAGCAGGGAGCAGGCATTAAACATTCTCTTGCACTCATCATCCTGTATAATGTTCACCTTATAAAAGATGCTGGTCGATAAGTGAACAAGTGATTCATATTATGGGATGAACATGGACAAAGAGCAATAATTAATACCAACCCAGAGTAGCAAGGACACTAATGGCACATAAAAATAACTTTCTCCTTAGCTCTATTCTGGCTTACAGTATTTATCTATGATTAGTATGAAGATCCAGATGGCATACATATCACAGTTTGCAATTGGCATTAACTGGGAAGGATAGAAGATATTCAGTGACCAAATCAGTTCAAACAGATGTAGACAGGCTAAAAGGATGAGTTAGATTTTTAGCATCTTTATTGAAATAAAAGGCATACCGAACACCAAACAAACAAAATCTCAACAGAGCCACACCTAGACACATTATAATTTACATACCATAAACGAATACACATTTTTTCTCAGCAGCACATGGCTCCTTCTCCAAAATAGACCATATATTATGTCACAAGGCAACTCTCAGCAAATATAAAAAAATAGAGATACTACCCTGCATGCTATCGGACCATAAAGGGATAAAATTGGAAATCAACGACAAAACAAGGAATAAGAAAAACTACTCCATCAACTGGAAGCTAAACAACATGCTACTGAATGAACAAGGGGTTGAAGAAGACATCAAAGAGGAGATCAAAAAATTCCTAGAGGTAAATGAGAACACAGATACATCATATAGAAAATCTCTGGGACACTATGAAGGCAGTAGTAAGAGGAAAATTCATTGCACTGAGTTCATTCCTTAAGAGGAAAAAAAAACCAACAAATAAATGACTTAACATCACACCTCAAAGCATTAGAAAAAGAAGAACAGACCAACACCAAGAGCAGTAGAAGACAGGAAATAATTAAAATCAGAGCAGAAATTAATGAAATTGAGACTAAGGAAACCATTCAAAGAATTGACAAAACTAAAAGTTGGTTCTTTGAAAAAATAAACAAAATTGACAGACCCTTAGCAATGCTAACGAAAAGAAGAAGAGAAAAAACTCAAATTACTAACATTCGTGATGAAAAAGGGAATATCACAACAAACACCTCAGATATACAGAATATCTAATTAGAAATTACTTTGAAAACTTGTACTCTAATAAAATAGAAAATACTGAATGCATTGACAGATTTCTAGAGTCATATGATTTGCCTAAACTGGATGTGGAGGCTAAATTTACCCATTCAAATTTGTGTACATCAGCGACAAAGACTCTGAAAGGGAAATGATGAAAAATACCCCATTTGCAATAGCATCAAAAAAAATAAAATACCTGGGAATCAACCTAACGAAAGAGGTGAAAGACCTGTATAACGAAAATTATAGAACACTAAAGAAAGAAATTATAGATGAACTCAGAAGATGGAAAGACCTACCTTGCTCTTGGATAGGTAGAATTAATATTGTCAAAATGTCCATACTACCAAAAGCATTATACAGATTTAATGCAATTCCTATCAAATCCCAATGTCATTCTTCAAAGAAATAGAAATAGCAGTCATGAAATTCATCTGGAAAAATAAGAGACCCAGAATAGCCAAAGCAATCCTGAGCAAGAAAAGTGAAGCAGGGGGCATCACCATACCAGACTTTAAATTATACTATAGAGCAATAGTAACAAAAACAGCATGGTATTGGCACCAAAACAGACTGGTGGACCAATGGTACAGAATTGAGGATACAGAGACTAATACATTTAATTACAGCTATCTTATATTAGACAAAGGTGCCAAAAATGTACAGTGGAGAAAGGATAGCCTCTTCAACAAATGGTGCTGGGAAAACTGGAAATCCATATGCAACAAAATGAAATTAAACCTTTATCTCTCACCATGCACAAAACTCAATTCAAAGTGGATCAAAGACCTAGGAATTAGATCAGAGACAATACACCTAATAGAAGAAAAAGTAAGCTCCAATTTCCAACATGTTGGATTAGGCCCCAAGTTCCTTAATAAGAATCCTGTAGCGCAAGAATTACTACCAAGAATTAATGAATGGGATAGATTTAAACTAAAAAGCTTCTTTTCAGCAAAAGAAACAATCAGTGAGGTGAATAGAGAGCCAACTAATTGGGAACAAATATTTAATACATGCACATCAGATAGAGCACTAATCTCTAGAATATATAAAGAACTCAAAAAACTTTACACTAAAAAAACAAATAACCCAATCAATAAATGGGCTAGCTATACAATTAACAGAACACTAGAATGGTCAAGGAAGGGAGGGTAAGGGAGGGAGCAAGAGGGGAGGGAGGGGGGGAAAAAAAGGTGGTTTAGTAAAATCACAAAGTTGTGAAACCTTCCTCATAATCTAATTTTAGAACATTTTCATAATCTAATTTTAGAACATTTTCATCATTCCTAAACAAAACCCTACACTCATTTGCAGTCACACCCCATTCCTCATCATTATACCTAAGCTTAGTCAATTCCAGATTTTTTCCTCTGACTTCATAGGTTTGCCTTTTCTAGACACTTCATGTACAGGAAATCAGCACACTGGTACAATGTTTGCAAGATTCACCCAGCCATAGTATGTACCTGCCCTTCAGCTCATCTTAGTGCTGAGTAATAGTCTATCACGGGGCTATATTTCATTTTGGAGATCCACTCAATGGCTGATGGATATACGAGTTATTTCATTTTAGGGCAGTTATAAATAATGCTGCTATACATGTTCATGTGCACATTTTATGTGGATATATTCTTTCCTTTCTCTTTAGTGTATGCTAGAGGTGAAATTGTGGGTTGTACGATATCTCTTCATTTAAGTTTTTGGAAACATCATCCTCATAATATTCTAAAGTCACTGCACCATTTTACTTTTTCTCCAACAATGCTTTAGGGTTCCAATGTCTTCACATCCCTGCCAATACATTACCATCTGTCGTTTTGATAGGGGTCATCCATGGATGTATGGTATATCTTCTGGACTGGGTATGAATTTCTTTCATGACTGATGATGGTAACCATTCCTACATCTGTTTTAGAGAAAACTTTTCAAATCTTTTACTGACTTTTAAGTTGGGTTTTTCCTTTTTTATTGAATTATATGAAAAATATATGTATTTGGACATGAATAAGTGTTCTTCGTTGGTTGTGATCTGTGGTGATTTTTTTCCATCCTGTGAGCTCACTCTTCACTTTCCTAATGGCATCATTCACAACAGGAGTATTTTCACTTTTTCTCATTTCTTTTTTTCTTTTACCACTTGTACTCTTAGTTTTGTTTTTAAGAAGACTTTATCTAACCTAAGGGTATAAGGATTTATGTGTTTTTTTTTTTTCCTAAAGTTTTATAGGTTTGGGTCTTATATTTAGTCAATGATCCATTTTGAGTTCATTTTTTTGTACCTGGTGTGAAGTAGATTCTCACGTTCCTTCTTTTGCATGCTGATACACAGTCACTTCACATCATTTGTTAAAACACTATTCTTCTGTAATCCCAGCACTTGGGAGGCCTAGGCAGGAGGATCACGAGTTCAAAGCCAGCCTCAGCAATGGTGAGGCACTAAGCAACTCAGTGAGCCTGTCTCTAAGAAAATACAAAAAAAAGGCCTGGGGATGTGGCCCAGTGGTCGAGTGCAATCCCTGGTATAAATAAATAAATAAATAAATAAAATAAAACACTATTCTTCCACCTTTTCATTAGCTTGTTACTCTGGTCAAATGTCAATCAACTGAAAGTGCATGTCTGTACTTCTGGACCCTTAATTCTGTTTCATTAATATATGTGTCCATGGCAGTGGCTTTGGTATGAGTTGAGTGTGCCTCCAAAGTTTCATGTGCTGGAAATTTGGTCCCCAGTATAATGATGTTGGAAGCTGGTGGAGGTTTTTAGAGCTGAGGCTGAGTAGGAGGTCATTAGGTCATCGGGGGCATCATCTTCAGAGGAGATTAATGTAATCAAGAACTCGGGTAATTCTCAGGAATGTGGATTGTTACATAAGTGTGAGCCTGGCCTCTGACTTGCTCTGCCTTCTCCTTTCCTGGTTCTCCTCCTGCTTCTCTGCCACATTGTGTTGCAGCCAAGGGGGACCTCAACAGAGGTCAAGCAGCTGGGCCATCTGATCAGGAAATTTCAACCTCCAAAACTGGGAGTAAAATAACTTTCTTTACTCTTTTTTCAGGTAAAATAGCAGAAAATAGACCAAGACATCTATTTATATGCTAGGGCCACATTATCTTGACTAAGGTTCTGCACTAAGATATGAAATTGGGATATCCTTGTCCTCCAACTTTATTCTTCTTCAAGATTGATTTGGCCTTCCTGGGTTCTTCACATTTTCATGTGAAGGTCTCTATCAACCTTGGGAAATCAGAGTTCTGAATAATAGCCATGTTACGTGAGAATAAAGTATCCATCAACAAAGCCACAAAAATATTAATGAATTAAATTCTTAAGGTGATCGTTTCTTTTTCCTTTTTCACAGCACCAAGTTTCATAGTTATCTCTTTATTTGTCAATGCTACCTTATTGCAATCACAATCAAACACTCATGTTTCTAGCTATTGATGACAGAGAGCTGCTGACTCTCTAATCACTATTCTGATGCCAGCCAACCTAAAAGAATAATAACAATAATTTTTATTTCTTTTAGAGCAACAGAACAGTTTTCCAGTCCTGAGAGAACAGAGACCATGCACTACCAGCATTTAGCAGCTAGTATTTAGCACTCTCAAGCCTCTGCATTCTCAGGCTAACTCTGAAGTGAGAAAAGGCTGGTTTATAACACTGCTCAAATGACATTCATCTAGCCATGTGCCCACTGGTTATTGTAATGTATCTAAACATTTTCTGAAGATCCTTCTCAGCTCTTCACCAGCCATTTCTGAAAAGGCCCAGAAAACATCTCAGAGATGGTTCCTGGCACTACCTTCTTGGTTAGCAAGTTACCATCCATCATTTTCCTATGATCCAGCTGCAGCTCTGTGGAGAAGTGTAGGAGGCTTCAAGTGTATGGATACTGGAAAGGATGCACACAGTTCTGGTGACAATTCCAGTATTTCAACCATACCTCTATTGTATTCCCAAATTTACTATGCCATATTCTATTGAAATCTTTTTCTGCTTCTCCAAGCCAGAAATATTTTGTAAAAAAAATTGCAAGATCTCACTTATATGTGGACTCTGAAAAAAAAGAGTCTAATATGCAAAAGTAAAGGAAGAATAAAACAGTGGTTAGGTGGGGAGGTGGAGAACGTGAGGAGGTCGTCAGAGAATGCAGAGTAGCCGATGTGGAGGATGAACAAGTCCAGAGGTCTGATGTACACCACGGGGACTGTATTCTCAGTTTCCTCAGGTATTTACTGTCACCGCTTATCTAGACCACAAAATTGACTGAACTATTTGCATATTCCTGATTTTGTGTATATTTGATGTGCATATACTTGTACATGTATGTGTTTGTGTGTGTTCTCTAGAAATCATTTCTCTTCTCACCTGAGAATTTCCTACAAGAATATTCTTAAAGAGGGTTAGGAAGGCTTAAAATATCTTTATTTATTGGCATTTAAATAATTCCTCAGCTTATTCAATTTTTTAAGTTTGATGTTCTTGTTTTTCAGTGGTTTGAGAATATTACCCCATTAGTTCTCCTGTATTGATGTGAAGAAGCTTAATATTAAATGATGTGCTCTTTTTCTCTGGAAAATTTTAACATAGTATTTTTTGTCATTTTTATTCTTAGCATTCACCATAAATTGTTTAGGTATAGATTTATCTTGTCTTATTGTTCAGCACCAAAAAACACATTTCAATTTGGAATCTTCCATTATTCTCTAATCTCGTAAGTTCTCAGCCTTTATTTCTTAAAATATGTTTTTTTGTTAAATTTCCATTTATGTTCTTTCCTTTAAGGATTCCTATCATATAAAAGTTTAAACTTCTTATTTTAATCCTCATATACCCCAACTTTATTTTATAATTTTCTCTCTCCGTCTTCCTTCCAGTTGTCTTGTGGTAGCATCCTTAAAGCTTATATTCTAGGTCAGTGAGCATTTTACCTCTATGAATTTTTCTATGTATACCTTACTGTGGATTTTCAAGTTTTAATTCATGTTTTTATTCTTTATGTCTGAGTCACTTCTATAACGTTGTGATCCTCCATCTTTCTTTCCAGAACCTACCCTTCTGTTTTGATGTTATTTCCTATTACTGTTCCCATCACCCCTCTAACTCCTACTCCTATCACTTGAACTCCCCACTGTCTGCCCCTCAAGGGGAATGACACAGTGCTCTTTCCCACCCTGGACATCACTTGCTCGTTTTATTGGTCAAACTATTTTCTATATTCTCATATTTTTAAAGTTGCTTTTGTGTTCTTGAACACTTCTCTCTCTGTCTCTATGATATCACCAGGGAGAGCTTCAGGGCAGAAAGTACATATACTGCACTCATTCGCAATCCTGTTGGGCAGTAAAAATCAAGATTGCCCTTTCCTATCAAGGGTAAAGAGCAGGAGGGACTGCTGCTGCTGCAGGAAATATCCACGCCTAGGCTGGGTTTCATCTTTGAATGTTCCAACCAGCATGACTTCCTGGGACCAAGCAAGACATTGACCACATCCAGGGAAGACTGAAGACCTGGGGAGAGTGACACAAAGATCAAGCCACAGGGAAATGAATTCTAACAACAAGTAACATTTTGACTGAGAAACCATTATCACCTTCCTGTAATCGATATTCTTATTTTATACCTACAAAGGCAGTGATTGAAAGATAAAAAGAAAACGTTCTCTGCTCTCACCTCAGCAATCCACCCTGGAGGGTTGCAGGAAGATGTGGATTGATCCTTAGCAACTGGAAGCCTTCAGCATTTACTGTCTTCTATCTTGCTTCAGTTTGCCTTTATTTACACACACACCACCACCACCACCATCACACAATTCTTTATTTACTTAGAATCTCACATTACTCGAAAACTGATGGCCCATAAATCTGTTGTCACTACTGATTCTGCATTTTTCTCCCGCATTTTCTGCCACTCAATTGTGAAAAGCTTCTCACAATGTATTCCAGAGGATGCTGTGGTAAAATTAGAGTAATATGCATATATTTACTATATAATAATACAACATCAAATAACAATTTAATGACATTTTATAATACTATCTTTTAAGTATTATATATAATATGCCATTTTTTTATAATATATATTCATACATCTGTATTTTATTTATATATAATACATAGGTTCATATTTTTTCATATACATATCACATAACCTATATAATATACTATTGTCTACAATATACTAGTATATTATAGTCTATTATAGTAATACCATATTAATATCCTGTACTGTAAAATACCCTAAAATCTACAGGCATCTGTTTTCTTCTGATGAGTTTTCCAGTAGCTTTGGTTATCTATATGTGCATATATAATAAAGTAAAATATTGTGTAAAGCTCTTAATATATTTTAGATGTTTAAACTGCTGTTGTTGGGAATTGCCAGTCCTGTGTGTCTTCAAAGGCCAATCCAAGAACTTCTTGTTTTCTTTGGTGGTTTGGAAGGACACAGGGAGGGAGACCAGGCAGAGGCAATTTTTCAGCTAGCAGGTATCAGGTGACTCTTACAGTTTTTATCATGCTCTGCCAAAATGATAGATCCTTTCCTTCATGTGTGACTGAAGCAGAGAAAAGGCAAACACCTGAGTGGTGTAGGAATCCAAGGTGAGAATGTGGGGCTGGATATGGAGGAGTATTTCTTTTGTCTTTGTGCAAACAGGGATCATGAATAGCATTTCATCTTCCCGACAACACTATTCACGTTATGATGAACTTTTTTACCAATAAGGATGTTCAAAATCATCTGGGTTTCATGAGGAATACTGGGGAGAGTGGGAGCTCCCTAAAAGTATGTCTGAAACTCAAGTTCGTACTCTATCCACTAACCCGCAGGAGATGAGAGGAGAGGACTCTTGCTTAAATATGAAGCAGCCATAGGTTACCTGTGATACCCACACCTGTAAGATTCCTTTCCTATGTCTTACTTTTCCTTTGTAGTACCCCGTCCCTGACCATTTAGGTTTTCTACATTTCCTACAAAGGACCAATTCTGATAAACTAATTCTCACTGAGACATTAGTCAAGAAACTGTTTTGGTTTATTTTTGATTGATGTTTGTATGATTTGGAATATTTTGTTTGGATTGACTTCTTCTTCTTCTTATTTTTTTTTTATTACCTTACCTGCGGAGCCATAGACAAAGGATAAATTGCCCTTTATGTCACTGTTTAATTCAAAGGATTGTATCTCTGAATGTAGAGTTTCAATCTCTTGAAACTAAGTGCAGAATATGTAAGCAGTAAATTTGCTCTCATCAAACAAAGTGAAATCTAGCCAATTATCCATGCACCATGAACCTCTGGCACCAGAAATCCTAATATCTGAGACTACAACAGAAAGCAGGTGGTCTTTAAAAAGCATTTCCTTGAGACAATCAAGGCAGAAGTGGAGAAATCTCAAAAGTTTGGTGTGTGGATGTTTATCTGGCTAGATACCGTCAGTAGTTTTCTGTAGCTATTTTTTTGAGCTAGCTAATGTTTAATTTGAGTAACCTTGTGGAAAGACCTGTTTAAGTGGCACTATCAAACAATAGCAGCAAGAGAAGAGATAAGAAGAAAGTATAAAAGGATTATTAAAGAAATGCTGGGGGTGGAATTTATCTCTCCAAACAAATCAGAGTGTGCTGAGCTTAATAGAAAAATCCTGTAATGGCTGGACAGATAGGAAACTGTTATTTTCCAGAACTTTGTAGCATGTGAGTGATTTTACTCTGATTTTGGTGGTAGGGGGTTGGGAGAGGAAGCTGTGACTTTCAGATTATTATATTTGTAATATGTTTCCTGGGATCTTGATATGCCAAACTTTTTTTTTTTTTTAATATCCTATGCAAAGTGGCAAAGAATAGAAGCAGAGGGTAGGCATATGGTTTTGACTTATACCCTAACCTTCCATCTGTAATTGAGCTATGCAGGAAGGAAATCTCTTTTGACCCCTTTTGTAAGTGTTGTGCATCTGGAACAAGTTTTGCCCTACTAAGTGGTCTGTTATACTGCAGTTGCCTTTCTGAGTAGCTAGAGAATGTGTGAGACAGAGAACAGAGAAACTAATTACTAAAGAGAGGCTGTGTTTGTCTTTTAGTGTTTCTATTATCTGACTTACCCAGGCTCAGACCCTAGACTCTGAGTTTAGATGCAGCAAAATTTTCAGAATGTGTCCCATGCATTTCACTATCACAGAAGAGAATTAATAATGCACACATATTGATTTTTTATTTGTATGCTTATTGGAGCACACAGGATAAAATAAAGAATCCAAGATTCTATTTGATCAATCAACTTGTATTTGTTAAGGACTTAATAAGTAGCTGCCTCTGTGAGATGTGGAGCCGGGACACCAGTGTGGGGGATGTCCCTTTCAGGGACATACAAAAGAGATGGCCTGATAAGACATTCACAAAACAATCCTAACAGCAGGGAGTAAGAGCTACAGCTTTTGACTAGTTGTGTGACCTCTTCTATGCTAACTAGCAGTATAAAATCACTGGACACGTCCATAGAAATAAGGACAATGGTTTGAAAAAAAAAAAAAAAACCAGTCTCCATGTGTCACAATTACTTGTGAAAATCCAAAGGTTCAAATAGATTGGCTGTACTCTGGATGGGCTGTAGATTGTACTCTAGAGTTTGCTCTAGATTGGCTGTTAAGTCCTATAACGCCTAGATCACTGTTTCTCAAAACTCAGTGTAAAGGCAGGTTCACTATCAGAGTTCCTGAATTAGTAGTTCTGGGATAGGCATGAGAATTAGCATTTCTAAGGAGAAAGAAGGTGGTGCCCATGGTGCCAGGGTGGGAAGAGTGGGGGCTGCTGGCTGGCAAAAGAGTCATTTTAATCACCGAGAGAAGATGAAAGTTAGGAGGCTTGGTAGAGGAGACAATGTAGGGTATATGCGCACAGTCATCATACCAGCTGGAGGGGACAGGGCTGCGGTTGAGGCTGGGAAGAAGGCAGCTTAATCAGCATCTTTGCAAAGCAGCGTAAAAACCAATCTGCAAGACGATCACAGCTTCCGTGGTTCAGATATTTTCATACAGTGAGCCACATTTTCCCAAACACAATTCTGAGATTGCTGGATTATTAGAAGTGGGGTTAGGGGGATAAGCAATAAGAAAATTGCAGGCTGAGTGAAAGAGTAAATATCATGTGCAAATCACTGTTACTGAAAAATACACTACACATTCAAGCAGAAAGGGGTCTTCCTAAGACTTCTTTTATAAGGATTTGATCTCATTTAACCCCACATGGGAAGAATCTGCCCTGTGACCTGATCTTCTCCCAGAGACCCCTCTTCTTAATACCATCTCTTCGTGGGTATAAACTTCAATGTATGAACTCGGTGTGGAGGGGACAGAAAGTAGATCATAACAGATTCCGTGCAGGGAAGATTGGCAAAGCACGCTCAGCCTATTCTTGAGCCCCAGTTAGGTCAATAGGCCGGTATTCAAGGGCACATCCTTTGGAAGAATATGTATGAAATTGTTCTCCATTTATGTAACTGAAAAGTCATAGTGGTGACTTTCTGGGAACAATGAACATCTTGTCAAAGAGAGATCTGAGTTTGCAACTCCAGAAAGAGAAAACTGCCCAGCATTGTCCAGATGACACTTCTCCAGCTAAAGAAGAAGGAAGACCCTTCCCTGGAAGAATCGTGAAGCACAGAGAGCGACAATGAGCAGCCATGCCTCAAAAGAGCAGGAAGGATGTTTTTCTGGAAAACTCTTTTATTTTCTTTCCCTGTACTATAGTTGAAATCTCCCCTGAAGCCCATTCCAAGCTGAGAATGGAAAAAAAATCACCTAGGAGATCAATGCAAACCTCATCCCAGGCAGAACAACCCTTCTCACCAAGCTGGCTCCCTTGCAGCCTTCAATTTTGCAATTGTTTCTCCTCTTACTATGTATCTAATTTTTTTTTTTTTTGCTTTTTTTTTTTTTTTTTTTTTTTTTTTGCTTTAAAAGCCCTTGTTGGTCTTTAAGCTGAATGTAGGCATTGAAATAAATGGTTGGGTGGTAAATACCTTAAAGAGTATGGGTTCTGGCATTAGACAAAACTGAATATGAATCAGAGTTTCACTACCCATGTGCAAAATATAAAGCCTCTCAGAGAGACCCAATCATCTCCTCTGGAAAGCGAGGCTGATCATATCTTACCTCAATGAGTTGTTGGAAGGAATACATCAAATTACACTTGTAAATCTTTGAGAAATGTGACTGGCACATAGTCAAGATGAAAATGAACATTTATTATCATAAAAACAACAATATTTTAAAAAAGAAGCCAAGCAATATGATAAATATGGCAGGGTGAAAAAAAATAGTTGCATATGCTTAAAGCAAGAGAATAATTCATTCCCTATTAACTTTAACCACCTCATAAGCCAATTTGTAATTGAGAGAAGGAATTTGGTTTGACAATGAAATTTGAAGAATAAATAAGCCTGAGACCTAGAAGGAACATTAGAATCAAATATTCCTTACTTCCACATGATCAGACTAAGGCACCGAAGATGCTGTTTAAAGTCTGGGCTGCTGTCATGGGGTATCTTGGACTGGGTGGCTTTAACAACAGGCATATATTTCTCACAGTTCTGGAGAATGGGAAATCTAAGATCAGGGTACCAGCAGATTCCAGCCTGGTAAGCATTCTCTTCCTGGCTTTCTACCAGGAGGGTGAGAGAAACAGGAAGCAATCTCTCCCCTTTTCTTCTTTGAAAGGCACTAATCCCTTCCGGAGGGCTCTACCCTCCTAGCCTAATTTCCTCCCACAGGTCCCACCTCTGATTCCCTCACTTTAGGGATTAGGATTTTGACATCTGAATTTGGAGGATCAGGAACATTCGGCACAGAGCAGACATTCTAACTCCTTCAAGCTCAGAGAGTCAGGGGACACTGCCAGCATTAAAATCCATTCCTTATATCAGTCCATCACAATCTACCAGATCTTAATTCATATTTGCTGAAGAAGTAGGTAAATCTCTTCTTATAATTCATACATTTGTGAATTTGCGAAGCTGATTCAGGAAAGGTAATTCCATAGAATATGTCACCCAAATAAGCACTGCTTTGACAAACAACGTCTCTATCCATCAGAAAAGTTTGTGTTGATGCCTGAATACAGACATCAAAGTGAAGGAGAGGAGTTTTAAAAGCAAACAAACCTTAGGCGTGCTGGTAAAGGACACTTGCTTTGGAATGGAACTCTGGGTGTTTAATTATCAACATGTGCCTTCCCATCCCCAGCCTATTAAATCATCTGGCCTGCTAATAATAGCCTGTTTAGCCATCAGGAGAAGATGGATGAGTTTTAGTTCCCATTTTCAAATCCAAGGGATCTGCCCTGTTTCTGAATTATCTACAGATGAAGATTAGTCACTAGGCATCTGTAGGTTGTGCAGAGGACACTAGAGTCTTGGCCAGCACATTTATCCTCCACAGTGGGCTCCTCTCTCGCCTCCAGGCCTTCCACTGGTGAACGGAGACTGAGAGAGCCAAATTTAAAATGTGGCAAAGAGAACTTTACCAATTAAATGCTCTGTTTGCATTGTAAACTGGTTTTAATCATTTCTTGTGTTTGAACTGTCTGTGAAAAGATCCTGTATTTAGCTTCACAAAGAAAGCTTTGCATGTACTTGGACTGCTTTCTCAAAATTAGCTCGCTTTGTGTGTGTTGATTTTAATCCACATCCAGTGTTCCTGGATTACCTGTTGATACATACCCAAACATTCCAAAACCTTGTAGCTTTAAACCATTTATTTGGACCATGATTTTCAGGATGAGGAATTGAAGAAGAGCCTAGATGGTGTGTCTCCTCTAGGGTTCCTGAAGAGGTAGCAGAGACGTCATGGTTGGTGTGGTCAAGTTGGTACAGAATGTGGCCTGAGAGCCTGGCCTACTCTCTTGGCAGGGTCATTGGGTGTGATCCCAAAGGCCTCACCACATGTTGTTGGACTTCCTTGCAGCAGAGCAACTCAGTTCCTAGAGTGGCTGTCCCTTACGCCTAGTAAAAACTGCAAGACTCCAGACCTAGCCTCAGATGTCCCAGAAGGCCACCTTCTCTGTAATCAGGGTTCAGAAAATTAAATTAAATTAAATTAAAGCAAACTCAGATTCAAAGGAATGGAAAGAGTCTCTTGATGGAGAATCAAAGATGTAGCAGCTATCTTCAAGGAGTCAAGAAAAAGTGATCAGTGAGATCGTTAACTAAGTCCACCTCTCCACAAACTATCTAATTGTGCACAGAAGCTTCAAAAGTATTTATTTATTCATCAGATCTCTGTCCATTCGTGACATTTAATAATTATTTTGGGATGCCTCGAAGCGATGATTTCAATCAATGAATCAATCACATTCTATTTATTTTTCTGTTTATCATTCCTTCCCTTTCCAGTACATTCCCATATTGATTATAATACTCCAAATGCCATTCTGGATCCTGAATAACAAATCTAATCAGTGACAAATACTTAAAGTTTCAACATAACATTCACTGTGAGAGAAAGAAGGCAGACAATGGAGAAAACAATTAGAAAGCACTTTCCAAGCTGGAGAACAGTCTTAACAATGCCAGTACTTTTGAGATATTTAGGTGGCTTTCATGCCACCCTTTCCTTTTTATGCCCTAAGGAGTAGGGTACAAAAAAGCAGTTTTGCAGATCTTATCAGTAGACCCAAAAGTAGAAATTAACTAGTAGTGAAAATCTCTTACATTGAGTCCCTTACATTTGCATATATTTGCATATGAATACCCCACTAATTGTTTTGAAGTAACAATTAAGAGAACAATAGAAGAAAGAAAGGGGCTTGAGGCTGCAACAGACACCTGGGAGGCTGTATTTAAAAAGCTTCTTACATATTTGATTTTATTTTTTAAATAAAGAGAAAGGCACTGAGTCATTCACACAAAGTACTACCAGAAGAATTAAAGAGGGAGAAGGTTCCAGACCTCTGATGCTGTTTTCTGATAGCCGGTTCTCTAATTCTTCCCACCGGAACAGCAAGGCCCTGCCTGCTACATGTTCAGAACCCCAGGTTCTCCAAGTGTCGGAACAGGTTCTGAGGTGCATTCCCTCCACCAAGCTCACAGGTTTGCCCAGGCCCCTCTTCAAGCTGGCAATTTTGAGTAGTTGTTTGAAGTTTCTTCCACAGAGTTGCCCCTGCACTGTGAGTGGGATGGGTGGCCTTCCTTTCCTCTCCTGTGTGGTTCTGAACAATTCAGCTCTGGCCCCGCACTGACACAATTCACTCAGCAGCACAAATACCCTGTATTTAACTCTTCTCCTTCTTCTGGAAATTTAGCAAACATCTGCTCTTCCTTTAGCATGCTCATTAGGGATTTAGTGCTGCAAATCAATTTTGGTTTTCTTTTTAATTTTGCTTGCCTATCCCTCTTTGGATAAGAACACTTTGGTTTTTCCCTTTCCACAGTCTCATCTCATGTCCTCATTTTTGGTGATTTCTGAGAGAACTCTCACCCCCAGCTCTAAGAATGGAGCTGAAACAAGAGGTGCAGCGTACAGATAGAGGAAAATGAACCAGAGCAAAATAACATAAGAAAAAGAAAAAAAAAAAAAAAAAAAAAAGAAAATGCAGGAAGAAGGAATGGGGGAAGGAGAGAGACAGAAAGAGAGACACAGAGAGAGAGAGAGAGGCTGATGATGTGGTTTGAGATCTTGGATCCACTTTTGCCCCAAACTATGTTTTTAGTTCCACAAACCAATTAACCTGTCTCCTCCAACATGCTTATACACACATGCATACGTAGACACTACTTGTTTATAATAGTAATAATTATTTTTATTTGCCTAATCTAGTATGATTTGGATTTTTTTTTGTTTTTTTTTTTTTTCTCTTGAAATCAGGCTTTGTTAATACAACCCTTTATCAACCGGAAACAGATTAACAAAGCATTTCCTCCAGTTGTTTATTGTACCATACCTAAAAAACATTGTCAAATCTGGAATTAATACACAAATTAACTCCACTGGCTTTTAATATAATATGTACTAGCTAACCAAAGGTTGCCCTTCCAAATTACTTATAGGTATTATTGGATTATTCAACATCACTAAATTATCCTATGTAAAAGGTTTAGTTTTCATAGATTACACTTCTCCATTAATATACATATCCACACATGCATTTTTCTAAAATCTCACTTTGTTGTATTTTATTCATTCTTTTTTTTTTTTTTTTCTTGTGATGTTAAAAATCAAATCCAGGGTTTATGCATGTTAGTCAAGCACTCTACCACTGAACGGTACACACAGCCACATATTCTTTTACAAAAGGATAAAAGACCATATCACCCCAATCCCCTGGGTAGGTACACCTCAATTAGTGTCTCCTGAGATATATGTATTGGGTAGCTTTTCAGAATAACTACTTCAAAAGCTCACTCTGTACAAAACAAAGGATTTTTTTTTTTTTCCTTGCTCATATTACCCGTAGGCTTCATGCCAGGTCAGGTTCTGCTCCAAAGGTGATACTGCTCCATATTCTCATTTAGACTTCCAGACTAAAGGAGCAGCCTCCATCTGGAATTTGCCATTTTCAGAGCAGAGAGCACAGATAGAGTCTAAGCTGACCCATGAAACTTCTTGCATCATGCTCACTCAGGATTGCCCTGGACAGGTCCAGCTACAGGACAGAAAGGCAGTGCCACCAATTCAGTGGTATTACAAGTTGCATGGCAAAGGCAAGGCTCTATGACTGCTTACAAAGAAAGGAGGGAAAGAGTTTGACCAATAATATAATCTGACAAATAGAGATGTTCTCTCTTTACCTGACTGCTGTTAGGAACCCCACTAAGACTGAACCCAGTACCAAACTTTTCAGGGGAACTCTAGTATCTTAACAGAGACAGACCTTTCACAGGAGCTAAGCCTCCCATGCTCTGCAGGGCAGGACCTCCCTTTCCATGATGGGATTCCCTAAAGCTGTGGCTTTTCAGACTTGTTCAGTAGGTTCTGTGAAAATGAACAAGCCCACAGTGCTGCTCTGAGATATGATTAGCAAATATTTTGACTCCTCCACACCATTTTTCTGACTGTAGGTTTTATAAAAATGCAAAATAAGCCCCCCTCCAAGGTTGATGCTAGTAAGATGGTATGGCTGCCAGTGGAACACAGATGCTTGCAGCATAGCGGAAATTTTAGAAATCCTTAGGTGAGCCCCATTATAATAACAGTAGCAATGTAAAAGCACATCACAAAGTTTAGTGGCTTAAAACAGCAATTATCATTTATTACCTGTCATGATCTCTGTGAGTCAGACAGAAGCAGCTCAGTTCTGTGTCTGATCCAGGATCTTTCATTCTCATAGGATCCTTCATGTTGTAGTCTGATGATAGCTCAGTCTAGCATCTTGAAGGCTTCCTCACTCACACTATGGAGATCAAGCTGGGAGGACTTGAACATCTGGGAGCTGCAGAGACTCCTTGGGCATCTCTCTGTAGCTCACTGTGATGTCTCTGTAATCTCCAATCCAGTAGCTTCAGAGATGTTTACACAGCAGATCAGATTTCCAAAGGCAGAGAGAGACAAAGAGAGACCCAAAGGTAAAAGATGGAACACTCCAGGTGGAAACTGTATTGCCTTTTGCAACCCAGTCTCAGAAGTCAGGCAAACATCAAATTTTCCATGTTCTCATAGTGGAGTCAGTTACAAAGCCAGGCTCAGATTCAAGGGGAAGAGTCAGATATCCCATCTCTCGATAACATAATCACTTTGTAAGAAAAGGATGTGCTGAGATTAATATTGGTGTGAACATCATTTAAAATTCCAATTTGCCAAAGATATGCTGGACACTCTTTCCCCTTATTCTGGTTCTGATGAAATACACTGGAATTGAATGAAAAAAAAAAAAGTTATAGCTAAAAGGAAAAGACTATCAAATAATCTCATGCAACTTTTCTAATTACCAACTCAAGGAGTTTAAGTGATTGCCCAAGGTAAGGCTGATAATTAGGTATAAATATACAAAAATTAAACTAGGAATCCCTATTCCAAATTCCTTTCACCAAATTTCAACAGTATTATTCATTTCACCAAGCTCTATTTTACAGGTCATGGCAATAGTGTAGCAGAAATGATGAGTTCTGAAAGTACACAACAACTATTATCTAGTCTTGAATACTCAGTTGGTTTGATGTGATAGCTAGTGATGATATATTTAAATTATTTGTCAAGTGGTACAGAATAGAAGACACAGAAAATGCAAATCAAAACTACTCTAAGATTTTAACACATGACAGTCAGAATGGCAGTTATCAAGAATACAAACAACAGTAAGTGTTGGTGAGGATGTCCGGGAAAAGGCACACTCATCCATTGCTGGTGGGACTGCAAATTGTTGTAACCACTGTGGAAAGCAGTATGGAGATTCCTTAGAAAACTTGGAATGGAACCACCATTTGACCCAGCTATCCCACTCCTTGGTCTATACCCAAAGGACTTAAGATCAGCTTAATGCAGCCACATCAACGTTTATAGAAGCTCAATTCACAATAGCTAAACTTTGGAAACAACCTAGATGCCCTTCAATAGATGAATGGATAAAGAAACTGTGGTATATATACACAATGGAATATTACTCAGCATTAAAAACGAATAAAATTATGGCATTTGCAGGTAAATGAATGAAGTTGGAGAATATCATGCTAAACAAAGTAAGCCAATCCAAAAAAACCAAAGGCCAAATGTTCTCTCTGATAAGTGGATGTTGATCCATAATGCAGGGGTGGGGGGCACGTGAAAAATGGAAGAATTTTGATTGGGAAAAGTGGGAGGAGGGAAATAGGGGCAGGAGAGATGGTGGAATGAAATGGACATCATTACCCTAAGAACATGTATGACTACACATATGGTGTGACGCTACATCATGTACAACCAAGGAAATGAAAAGTTGTGCTGCAGTTTTGTACAATGAATGAAAATGCCTTTTGCTATCATATATACCTGATTAAAATAAATTAATTAATTAAAAAAATAGAAGACACAGAGACAAAACCACACATCTACAGTCATCTGATCCTTAATAACGTGCCAAAAACACATATTGGAGAAAAAAAACTGTCTTTTCATCAAATGGTGCTGGGAAAACTGGTTATCCTTTATGTGGAAAAATGAAAGTAGATATTTATCACTCACCCTGCACAGCAATCAACTCGAAATGAATCAAAGACCTAGGAAATTGACTTTGTGACACCTAGAAGAAAATGTTGGTGTAACATTCTAGTATATAGGCACAGGCAATGACTTTCTTAATAGGACCCCTAAAGCTCAGGAAGTAATGCCAAGAGTTAATAAATGGGATGGCATCAAATTAAAAAGCTTCAGCACAGAAAATGAAATAAATGGAAATGTGAAAAAAAGAATATACAGAATAGGAGAAAATCTTTGCTAGCTACTCACTGTCCTGATAGAAGATTAATATCCAAAATCTATGCAGAACTCAAAAAAAGTTTACACCAAAAAATCAAATGACCTAATTAATAAATGAGCAAATGAACTAAACAAACACTTCTTAAAATAATAAATATAAATGACCAACAAATATATGAAAAAATGTTCAACGTTTTAGCAATTAGGGAAATGCAAAACAAAAACTGAGATTTCATCTCACTCTAGTCAGAATGGCAGTCATCAAGAATACAAACAAAAAAATGTGGAGAGGATGTGGAGTAAAAGTAACACTTTCACGCTGCTAGTAGGACTATAAATTAGTACAACTTCTATGGAAATCAGTATGGGGATTCCTTAGAAGACCAAGCATGGAACCACCATATGACCCAGCTATACCACTCCTTGATGCTTATCCTGAAGAATTAAAGCCATCATATGATTGTGATACATGTATATCCAGGTTTATAACAGCACAATTCACTATAGACAAACTATGGAACCAGCCTAAGTGTCTATCAATGAATGAAGGGATAAAGAAAATGTGGTATATATACACAATAGAGTTTCATTGAGCCATAAAGTAAAACAAAATTGTGTTATTTGCAAGAAAATGGGTGGAGCTACAGACCTTTATGTTAAGTGAAATAAGTTAAACTCAGACGGTCTCTCATATGTAAAAGCTGGAGAGGAAAAAGGAAAGAAAGCTGGGGTGGTGGGTCTCATGGAAATGAAAGGGAGATCAGTAGAAAAAAGGGATCAAGGGGTGGGATTCCAGGAGGGAAGGGACAAATGCTGGGGAGTGATATTAGCCAAATTCTATTGCTATATTGTGTGCATGTATAAATATGTAACAACAAACTCCATCATCATGTACAAATATAATGTACCAAGTGAAAATGTCAAAAAATTATTGGTGAAAAATGAAATATCATAGATTGCTAAAGAATATCAGGTGATTCTTGGCGGAACTTTTATTCTTAACTCAAATCTATGAAATAAACAATATAAGCTGCTTTTATAAGGCCTTTGAAAGTGAATTTCTTTAAAGTTGAATTCCATATTCTTGTTATGTACAGGGTTATCATATTCTATTTTTCATTGGGTGCATTGTGGTGGTTTGCAATTTTATGAGAAAAGGATCCATTTGCTCTAAGCTGTCAAATTTATATGTGTGAAATGATTCATAGAATTTCTGTATTCTTTCGGTATATCTACATGGTCTTTAGTGGTATCCTCTGTTTCACATACAATATTATAATTTGTGTACCTCTGTTTCACATACAATATTATAATTTGTGTATTTTCACTTATTTTCCTTTCTTAGTCTTGCTATCTGTTGATTTTACTGTTCTTTAAAAAAATCAGCTCTTGGTTTCATTGAGTTTTTTGTTGTTTTTCTGTTTTCAGGTTCAATGATTTCTGTTCTTGGGTTTATTATTTCTTTTCTCTCTGAGTTTATTTTGATCTTTTTCTAAATCTTTGAGGAAGGAGCTTAGATTATTGATTTGAAACAGCTTTTTTTTTCTAAGTTTTTGTTTTAGAGCTATAAATTTTCCCCTTAGCACAGCTTTAGCTGTGTTCCCTAAACCTTGATGTTTCATTTTCATTTTCATTCATAAAATGTACATTTTTGAAACTGTTTTTTACCCATGCATTATTTACAAATATGCTATTTAGTTACCAAATGTTTGGAGTTGTTTGTTTCTTTAAAATCATTCTCATTGATTAATAGCTTGATTCCATTGTGGTCAAAAAGTGTATTTTGTATAATTTCAATTAGGTTAAAATTGTAAGATTTATTTTATATCTGAAGGTAACACCTACCTTTGTATAAAGATCATGTGTACTTGAAAACGTCATGTATTCCACTATAATATTCTGAAAAATATTAGATGTCAACATTTCTTGATTGTCTTTTTTCATTGGTTGATGGTGTTGTTGGATATTTCTGTGTCCTTATTGATTTCTGTCTAGTTTTTCTATTAATTATTGAGAGAGAGTTTGGACATCTCTAAACATAACTGATTTCTACATTTTGTTTCATTTCTATGGGGTCTGCCTCACATATTTTGCAGTTCTGTTGTTAGGTGTGACACATTAAGAATTTATGTCTTTTGGGTGGGCTTATTATTTTATCAGTATATAATATTCCACTCTCTTTCATTAATTTTCTTTTTTTTAAAGACTACTTTTTAAAAAACGACTACTTTATCTGATATTAGTGTAACTATCTCTGCTTTCTATTGCTTGTTTGCATGCTTTATCTATTTTTTATAGTTGTGTCATGTTTTATAATTGACATTTCTAATCTTTTTCTTTTAGATGCTGTAGTTATGTCATTTACATTCAGCATAATTAGTGATATGTTAATCCTGATTCATTTTTATTTTTTTTTATCTTTTAGTTTTACAATTTTCTGTTTTCTTTTTCTGACTTCCTGTGTTACTTGGAACTTTATTTAGAATTCTATTTTGATTTACCTGTATTTTAGAGTATATTAAACACTGCAGATTAAAAGCATATAAAGCTTTATATAGCTTTTTAAGTAAATTTTCTGAGTATTGTATTATACATATATGCATTTGTATGCTGTGTCTTATCACAGTCTACCAATGTCATCATTTTATAAGTTCAAAGGAAATATTTAAGCCATACTTCTCTTTAGCTACCCTTTCCCCACCCTGATCATAATATAATTGTATTAAATCTTTGCTCTGAATGTATTTAGAACCATATCACAATCTGCTATAATTCTTACTTCAACCATCAAAAATGAAAACAGAAAATTCAAGAAAAGAAGGAGTTGATATTGTATTTTTCCATATTTTCTTTGTTCTGTTGTTTCTTCTTCCCTGATACATCATGTTTTCTTATTTGATAGTTTCCTTGTGTTTAGATAACTTCTCTTAGTTGTTCATTTACAACAGGTCCAAGAGTGAACAAAGTCCTGTTTTTCATCTATTAAAAATGTCTTTATTTCTTCTCCATTTCTTAATGATAGTTTTGTTGGCTGTAGGTTTCTGAGATGAACAGTCTGTGTGTATCAATGTATAGGAGAAGGTTGTTGTCTTTTTTTTTCTTTCTTTTTTTTTTTTTTTTTTGGAAAACATTGTCTCTATTCCTTATGGCTTCCATCAATTCTGACAAGAAACCAACTATTATTTTAATTGTTTTTTCTTCTAAAAGTAAGGTGTTATTTTTCTCTAGCAACTCCAAAGAGTTTTATTTGTTGTTAGTTTTCAGAGGTTTAATTATAATGTGTATTTGCATGGGTTTCTTTGAGTTTTTTCCTGTTTAGGATTCACTCATCTTGAAATGTAGGATTAAATCTTTTGAAAAGTTTGAGAAGCTTTCAGTCATTATATTTTTGTGTGAAGTTTTCAAATTGTTTCCTTTCTCTTCTTCTTCTGGGACTCCAATGACATGAAAGGTAGATTATTTATTATAGTTCCACAGGTCCCCAAAACTCAATGCAATTTTTTTTTCTAGTCAAGTGTGTCTTTGCTATTCTTATTGGGTAACTTCCATTATCCTATCTTCCAATACATTATTTCCTTTGTGTCATTCATTTTTTTGTGGGGTACACTCTTTAAATGTTTTATTTTTGTAATTTTACTTTAAATATAAAACTTTCATTTGATTCCTCATATATATCTTATAATTTTTTTTACTTTCTATTTTTTATTTGTTGTGAGTTTATTTGTATTAACATTTTTGTAATGTTAGTGTCAACATTTCTTGATTGTCTTTTTTCATTCAGTTTGAGATCTTCCTGATTTTTTTTTGTGTGAAAAGTGAGTTTTGGTTGAAACCTGGACATTTCTGTGTTACACAAGTCTCAATCATATTAAATCTCTTCAGCTGGCTTTTTTTTTTTTTTTGACATGACTCTAATGGGGAAGAGGAGAGAACTACCTCTTTACTGCCAGGTGGAGATGATAATGATGACTGCCAGTTATTGAGTGCTTGCCATGATCCAAGGGTTAGACACTTAAACATGGTTTAATAATTGGCACATGCAGCAGAGGCTCAGATTTGAATTTAGTGAACTGGGTTTCTCTTATTACAATGGAGCACTCAACACAGGTGTACATGGGCTCCCAGCATTCAGCACCAAGGCTTCAGAATCCTTGTTAAGAAGAACAGCTTTGTAAGAAATTCATGAATAAGAGATTGGGTCACTCTGTCCAGCAGGCCTCCTCTGAAACCACCAGAGAGGGAGATGGGACCTCCCCCCGAGGCAGGGGTAGAAGTCCAGGCTCCTCACATTGTCTGAAATGACATGGTTGTGGATGGGGGTCAAGGACTGAAATCTTGACGTCTTACCTGGTCTTCTCCAGTGCTAGCCCAGCAAGAGTTTTGGAATTCCTTTTAACTGTGCCCCATCCCCATGGTCACTTACTCAGTCTATGCTGATAGGGACTGGCTAGAGTTTTAACTAAAATTGAGCTGGTATAGCCTAAATGTTCTCTGTCTGGCCAGGTCACTGCCATTCCTGTTCTTTTTGCTGGAGCTTTTATTGTAGCTCTTTCTGTCTGTGCTGATTGGTGCTTATGGGTTCCTCAGCTCTAAGTCAGGGTATGTGAGGCAACAAGAAAACCCAGATAAGAAAGAAAACTCCATTTCATTCCTTACGCCCTAATGTTCCTGCCCCCATCTACCTTCTCCTCTTCATCTTTCAGAGATGTTTTATATTTATTTCATGTGTAATGTCCAGTATTCTTAGTTGTACCCAAGAAGTCTCATCAGCAAAGCTTACAAAAATAATTTCACCTGATAATTTTTTATAGTTTGTTTCTTTTCTGAAAAAGACACAATCCAATTCAATTGAGAGATTGCCCAGCAAGTGACAGAATCACAGAGGGAACATTTACAGCAGTGGTCAGCCTACCCAAGTGAGTAGATTCAAAATGTGCTTTTTGAGTGAATTCAAAATATTGATGGCTATGCAATCTCCAACTTCTAAAGAACAAGAAAAGCAGTAATGTATGTATGCTTTCTTTTAACTCTTGAACCAGAAACTCCTAGCAAAGCCTTAAGAGACATGTAAAGACCATGTAAGAAATGATGGTCACAGGTAGACCATCCTGGGAGGGCTTCCACTCTCCTGTCATTGTACTTCATCCTGGCAAAAGCCCTGGAGTTAAGTACTGGAATTGATTTCCATTATACAAAAAAAGGAAAGAGAGGGTTAGGAATTAAGTAATTATTCCAAACTTCTAAAACTAATTAACAGGTGATCCATTGTTCAAAACTTGTCTATCAGACTATAGTATCTAGGTATTTGACTTAGAGATAAGAGACACTCAGTCGAAGTGACTCTAATATTACCTTTTAGACCAGGAAATATAGCAATGATATGCTAGAGACACAATAATCTCTGACCTCAGTCCAAATGACCAAACAGATGAGCTGAGCCTTGGTAAATGCAATTCCAGCTCAAATACTCTTGTCATTGCTTTCAGAGAAGCCACCTGGCAGCAGTAAAGAGAGGGGGCAAGGACCCTGAGTTCATGGACCAGGGTTAGCATGGAGATTTCTGGACCTGTTTGAGGAGATGTAAGGTGTGGAACTCACTGGTTAATCACAGAGGATGCATGAAACAATGATCGACTGCTTAAATACAGAGGTGTTCCTTGCCATAAGAGTGCAATAAAAGTGTGTGGCAGAGGCATAAACTAGCCCAGAAGAATAGAAAGCCTTCCCAGAGGAAGCAACATTTTTAAAGACACCTAAAACAGACACTCAGAAAAAAATTCTGAGTGAGGTGGGAAAGGTCAGTGTTGGAAAAGTTCCAGTGCAAGTGAACAGCCTGTGCAAAAGCCCTGAGCCTGGAAGTGACATCACAGAAGGAAAAGGCTAAAAAGACAGATGCTCACCCCTGTGACCAGAGAAACAGAAGAGAGTGTCTTGGAGGTGGCTCGCAGGGCTCAGGCTGGTGGGCTTCCTAGGAAGTGTGTCTGAAGTGGCTAGTTCAGCTTAGTTACTTCATGGGTGACAGGAATCTCTAACTGTCTGCCGCCTTGTCTGTCTTTGTACTAAGCATAAAGGGCGAGGATGTGAAAGGTGCCCCTCTTACATCTTGAAAACCTCATCTTCTCCACAGCAGGAGTCCTCAAATGGTCCCGACTGGTATTTGGAGAGCAGTACCAACTCTGCCCTTGTGAAGACTCCTCTGCAAATAATGGAAGTTATTTCTGTGTCAGCTCCTGGGATCAGAGACGGCCCGACTTCGGGGATCCTCAGGGCCTGCTCCATGGCGTCATGTATCCGATAAAAGGGGTCTGGAACTCTCCCAGCTACAAGGTCTAGTACCAGGGAGCTACAGCATGTGTTTTAAGCTACTTTGAAATCTGAGGATGTTTTTACCTCTTTGAAGCTCATTACAACACTGAGCCAACTATTGATAATCCCACTGAGTCTGATATCAAAGAGCAGTAGAGAGGTATAATTTTCTGGCCCATTCAAGCAACCTGCTTTGCTGAAACTCATTTCACTGTAAAGTCACAGGATAGTGTGCATCCTATATTCTTTCCTCCATGTAAAATTAGAAATATTTCAGCGGGATTTTTTGCTTATTTATTTATGTAAAGAATGAATATCCTACTTTTGATAGCATAATTATCAACCTCATGTTAGTAGAATAATTAATTGTATGGGGTTATTTCATTTATTCAACAAACATTTACTGATTCCAGCTATCTGTAAGGCAGACTTCCAGGTGCTCACAAGAAAGGGGGAAGAGGTACACCAAGTTCCCGTTCATGTGGAATTTGTTAAGCAAAAAGTTGAGGCAATAAATAAGTAATAAGAGAGAAAGGAAAAAAAGAGAAAGAAAAAAAGGAAAAGAAAAAAAAGATGAAGAAGGAAAAGAGAAAAGGAAAGATGGTAGGAAGGTAGAAGTGGGGAGTAGGAAGCTTCAAAGTGTAATGTAATTAACCACACTTAGCATGTGTCTTGATTAACTATTGCTATGTAACACTCTACCTCAAACTTTTAGGGCTTAAAACAGTAGTAAGCTTCAAAATTAAAAAAAATAATAATAATAAAATTATTATGTGTGGAAAATTCTGGAAGGATTCAATGGAGTGTTTTTTCTTTAATCCACATAATTGCAGCTAGGACAATAAGATCCACTTCCAAAAATCATTCACATGTCTAGCACCTCAGAGCCCCTTGGGGGTGTGTGTGTGTGTGTGTGTGTGTGTGTGTGTGTATTGTTCCCTTTCCATGTGGCATTTCATCCTCCAGAGCTCCTCCATGTGGCTTGAGCCCTTCAAATTATACTGGTCAAAGGGCAATCACCCTAATTACATGACAACTTGCTTCTAATGTGAGTAAAAACCGTCAGCCAACTTCCTAAGGCCAGTGCCCGGAATCTGACACAGTGTCACACTTGCTCTCTTCTCTTGGTTTGAACGTTCTTGGATTCCACCAAGACTCAAAGAGATACTGAACACCGCATCTCTCTATGGGAGACCTACCAAAACATACGTGGGCATTTTTAATCTACCACTGACATTGCAGTGAGTGACAGAGTATGGCTTTCCTCAGAAGATGATGTTTGAACTGAGTCTTGAATGACAAGAAGAAACTAAAATGCTAATAACTTCTGGAAGCAGACCATGTGAGGCAAAGGGAATAGCAAGGGAAAAAAAAAAACTCTGAGGCATAAATGATTGATGTATTTGAGAAAAGAGTGAAGGCTATCATGGCTGCAGCTTAATGACTGAGAAGAAGACTTTAAGGAAATAAGTTAGGAAAAGTGGAGTCAATAGGCCACCGACTGAAGCTCTGGTATTATTCTAAGTGGGAGAGAAGGCACTGGAAACTTTTGAAATTAGTGTGAGCTAATTTGCATATTTAAAGGATTAAAGAGGTTCAAGAATAGCAGTTGGAAGAACACTAAGGGAATTATTGCAATTATTCCAGTATGAGATAATGAAAACTTTGACTACATTGATTCCAGGGAAAATGGATTTGGGATGAATGTATGTGTAGTATAGGTGCAGGTATAATTAGGCAAATTAAATATGGGCATATGTTTGAATGTAGGTATATGTGTAGATATAAGTTCGGACATAAATACAGATGTAGAGATAGATCTAAAAATAGATCCACATAGATACGGATTTAAATGGAGAAAGATTATGATATATATATACATATATGTATATAAAAATTGATATAGAAATAGATACATATATTTAAACATAAGGTAGATAAAGATATATAAGTAAATATTTAGATACTCCTACAGCTGGATATCAATATGGAAATGGATACGGATTTAGAAATGGAGACACGGGCACAGATAGAGATACAATTGAAATGGAGAGAACAAAATTTGTTCAAAATTTGAACAAAATAGGTAAGAGGCTAAAGATACAAAACAACCCAAAGATGTCTTGAGCATATTGGATGAGGAGAGATACCATGTACTCAGTAAGGAGAGATGGATTTATGGGAATTACTTCATCAAAGATGAAAAGTAAGCCCGAGAAACCCTGAACTCTGAAATGCTTGTGGTGAGGTGTCACACCTCTGCAGGAACGCTCTAGTATTTTTCCCCTCTCCAGGCTCCCTTTCCTCTGTCTTTCATCAAAACATCTATCACCTCTGGACTGTTGTGCTGGGAGAACATCTTAGACTTTGGAGGAAGAGAGTCCTGCATTTAGAGTCCTATTGAGGAAGTCCTTTCCTGTGCCTGTGTCTTGAAGTGTTTCCCCTCTGATTTTTTTCTAGCAGTTTCAAAGTTTAGCATCTTATCTTTAGTTCTTTGATTCATTTTGAGCTGATTTTTGTAAAAGGACAGAGATAGAGATCTCATTACATTTTTCTAAATAAGGACACCTAGTTTTTCCAACACCATTTTTTACAGAGGCTGTGTTTTCTCCAACACTATTTTTCTGGCATCTTTGTCAAGAATCAGATGTTTGAAGTTTCTTGAGTTTCTCTTTGTGTCTTCTTTTCAATTCCATTGACAGACATGTTTGCTTCTATTTCAGTGTCATTCTGTTTTTGTTATTTTCACTCTATGGTATATTTTGAAATTGAGTATTATGATGCCTCCAGCATTGTTATTCTTGCTCAGAATTGTTTTGGCTATTCAGGGTTCTTTTTCTTCAATACAAATTATAGGATTGTTTTTTTCTTTATAGAAATAGAGAATTTCATTGATATTTTGATGGTGATTGTGTTGAATCTGTGGATTGCTTTCAGTAGAGTATATGTCTGTATTATATATTTTTTTAAAGAATATTTATTTTTTGTTTGTAGTTGGGCATGATACCTTTATTTATTCTTATGTGGTGTTCAAACCCAGGGCCTCATATATGCTAGGCAAGCATTCTACTGATAAGCCATAACCCCAGACCTATATCTGCACATTTTAAAAATATAAATTCTTTCAATCCATAAACAGAGGATGTCTTTCTAATTTTTCTAGCATCTTTAACTCTTTTCTTCAGTATTCTGTAATTTTCACTATAGAGGTCTTTCACCTCCTTGGTTAGGGTTATTCCTAGTGATTTTATTTATTTTTTAATTGTATTTGTTTTAGTTATACATGACAGTAGTGTATATTTTGACATATTTATACAAATGTGGAGTATATCTTATCCTAATGAGGATCCCAGTCTTGTGGATGTACACAATGTTGAGATTCACTGTGGTGTATTTATATATGTACATAGGAAAGTTACATCAGATTAATTCCACTGTCTTTCCTATTCCTATCCCCTGTCCCCCTCCCTCCAGTTTTATTCCCCTTTGTCTAATCCACTAAGCTTCTATTCTCCCCACACCTTGTTCTGTGTTAGCATGCACATAACAGAGAGAACATTATACCTTTGTTTTTTTGGGGGGATTGGCTTATTTCACTTAGCAGGACAGCTTATTTTTGAAACTACTGTTGATGAAATTGTTTCCTGGTTTGTCTCTCAGTGGGTTCATTATTGGTATATAGAAAAGCTGGGGTTTTTGTTTGTTTGTTTGTTTTTGTTGATCTTGTATCCTGCTACTTTGCTAAATTTATTTACCTGATCTGAAGTTTTCCAGTAGTGGTTAGGTCTTGGAATTATATCATATGCAAGTAGGGACAATTGGACATCTTTCTTTCCTATTTTCATCCCTTCTGTTTCTTTCTCTTGCCTAATTACTCTGGCTAAAATTTCAAGTGCTGTATTGAGTAGGAGTGGTGAGAGTGGACATTCTTGTCTCATTCCTGAATTCAGATAAAATACTTTTAGGTTTTCCCCATTTAAGATCATGTTGACTACGGGTTTTTCCTCATACAGCCTTTAATTTTTTGAGGTAAGATCCTTCTACATGTACTTCCTTTGGGGTTTTTATTCATGAAGAGATGACAGATTTTTCAAAGACTTTTTCTACATGGCTTGGGATGATCATGTGACTTTTCATCCTTGGTTCTATTTATATGGCATAGCATTTATTGATTTTCATGTTAAGCATCCTAGTATCTCTGGAATGAAACCCTTTTGACTATGGCATGTGGTCTTTTTAATGTGATGTTGAATTTGGTTTGCAAGAATTTTATCAAGGATTTTTACATCTATGCTCATGAAAATTATTAGTCTGTAGTTTTCTTTCTGTGACATGTCCTTATAAGATTTTGGTGTCAGGGTGATACTGAATTCATAAAAGGAGTTTGGAGGCATTCCTTCCCTTTCCATTTCATGGAATAGTTTGAAGAGCACTGCTGTTTCTTCTTCTTTAAAGTTCTGGTAAAATTTAGCAGTGCATCTCTGTGGTCCTAGGCTTTTGTTGTTGTTACTGAGAGTCCTATCATTTCTTCAGTGTCACTGCTTGGTATTGAGTTTTGTTATATCGTCTTTGGTCAAATTTTGTAGTTTGTAAGTATCTAGATGGGTATCAATTTCCTGCAGATTTTTTAGCTTTTTGAAATGCAAGTTTTCAAAATAGTCCTCAATGATCTTCTAAATATCAGTAGTATCTGTTATAAATCCCCCTTGTATCTCTACTTTATTAATTTAGATCTTCTCTCTTTTTTGGTTAATTTGGCTAAGGGTTTATCAATCTTGTTTATCTTTTTAACACGAGCCAACTCTTAGTTCCATTGATCCTTTGTTTTGTTCTTTTAATCTTTATTTGATTTATTTCAGCTCTGATTTTTATCATTTCTTTCTCTTACTGGCTTTGGTTTTGGTTTGTTTTTCTAAGACCTCAAGATGCATCATTAAGTTATTTAAGTGAGATCTCTCTGATTTTTTTAAATGTGTGTGCCTATAGCTAAAGAATTTCCTCTTAGAATTGCCTTTGCTGTGTTCCAGATTCTGGAATGTTGTATTTTCATCCTTATTTGACTGCAGGAATTTTTAAATTTCTTCCTTCATCTTTTTCAATGACCCACTGATCATTCAAAAGTGTATTGTTCAATCTCCATGCATTCACATACTTCCCACAGTTTCTCTAATAAATCATGAGAAAATAGAAAGAATCAACAAGTTGGATGGCACCAAATTAAAAAGTTTCTGCACAGCAAAGGAAACAACAGAGTGAAGAGAGAACCTAAAGAAGGGGAGAAACTCTTTGCCAGCTCCTTTTCTGACAGAGGATTAACATCCAGAATACAGAAAGACTTCAAAAAACTTAACATAACACTAAAAATAAACAACCCAATTAATAAACAAGCAAATGAACTAAACAAAAATTTCTCAAAACAAGTATGACTGGCCAATAATTGTATTTCCAAACATTTTCAGCAGCTCTAACCATAAGTTAAATATAAATCAGAACTACACTGAGATTTCATCTCACCCACTCAGAATGGCAAACATCAAGAATGTAAGTGGAAAAAAGAGCCGGTGAGAAAGCATGGGAGAAAAGATCCTTTATATACACTGTTGGTGGAAATAAAAACTAATACAAAAATTATAGAAATCAACACGGAGGTTCCTTAACTACCAAAAATAGAACTACCATGTGATTCAGTTATTTTACTCCCAAAAGAATTAAAATCCCCATACTACATAAATAACTTGCATACCATGTTTATTGTGGAATGATTCATAAGAGCCGAATTATGGAGTCAGCCTAAGTGACTGTCAATGGATGAACTGATTAATAAAACTTGATATATATATACTTAATGGGATATTAATCAGTCATGAAGAAGAACAAAATCATGTTCTTTGCAGGAATATGAATGGAACTGAAAATCATAATATTAAAAAAAAAAAAAAAAAGCCAGACATAGAAAGTCAAGTATGGAATGTTTTTTCTCTCCTATATGGAAACTAAGGGTAAAAAGTGATGTGAGAGTATCAGGGATACTATTTGAGAAGAGAAAGGGTTCAGGGTAAGGGGAAATGGGAAGGTTTTGAAGGGTAATGGAGGGTGGGTATGATTAAAGCATGTTATTTGCATGTACAAATATGCCACAATGAAACCCATTATTCTGTATAATTAAAATGTGCTAATCTTAAAAAAGCCCTGTATTTAACCCCAATGCCTGTCAAGTACAAGCTGTATACTGTGGGCAAATTGCCTCACTTCTTTAAGCTTTAGTTTCTTCAATTTCAAGGGAAGAACGTTACCTATCCTACAGGTCTATTAAAATTCAAAGTAAAAAAAAAAAAATGAGGCACATTTAACACTATATCTAGAAACTACTAGGACTCAAGAGATGTTAGTCTCCTTTTGTTACATTTTCAAGCTTTTCAAAATTTTACTTGTTCTTCAAAACCCAACCTTTCTCCGATGTTTTATGAAACTTTTTCCAGCATCCCCATTCCTCATTGAATTATTCCCAAACTATTTCCTTTGAGCTAATGTAATCTCCCAATTAAACTACAATTTTCTTGTAGGCAATATTTCACTCTTATCCTCATTTTTTCTGTAACATCCAGCCCAATACTGAGCCCTCCTTAAGTATTCTATAAATCCCTGTTGATTGATTTCTTTTTCTATCTTTTTGGTGATTTCTATTCTTCTCCAATACTGAAAGTCCAGTGGAAAAATTGACTCTTAAAACATCTTTAATATATTGAGTCCCATGGGTTTCTTAACTAAGTAAGGCAAGGACCTTTTTATTCTTATTCTTTTCAGGTGGTTTTATATTCAATAGAATGTTATAGATGTAAAAATGAAGGTCTTTGTAATGGATGAATTTTTTTCACCAAATTGTCTGAAGGTTAGACAGTCAACATCCACAAATTACATTGATATATCATAGGCTTAAGTGAATTGTATTATAAAAGAACATTTGAGAATACTAAAAGAATTGTTCAGACTTCTTGGTGTAAAATTTACTTTTGAAGATTTAACCTTCTGAGACAGATTTTATATAGTTTTTTTAATGTATTTTTTTTTTTTTACAAATAGTTTGTTTTATCCAGAATGTGAGAACTTGATAAAGTTGAATATTACAATTTTATCTTACATTCCTCCCTATTTCTGCCTTGATGTGAAACTGTTCTTTCCCTTACATCTCCTGCAAAAACATGCTCCCAAAATCTGGCCTCTTTCTATCACTACAAAAATTATGATCATTCAGGATACTGCTTTGTCTCTAATTCTCATCAAATATAAGCAATGGTGTTTCTGTCAACTTCCTTGATGTGAAGAGAGTTTCTCTTCTAGGAGAAACTGAACACTGTGTTTCTAAAATTAATTCTCTATATTCACAAATCTTTATTTTTCCAAAAATATTTTTCACTTCATTGAATTATCGTTCTAGTAACTTATTGATCTTGGTATACAATGTTCTCATGAAAGAATAACCTTTATTTCAATAACTTAATTTTATGTATTTCAAATAACACAGACTAATATCTCCTTACTATATTATGCACTGCCTTTATTACCTTATCTTTTTTTAATCAAAGTCACAAATCGATTATTTTAGAATGAACACTGCACACAACCACAAAATCAACAAAATAAAATATGAAGCTGGAAATGTTAAAAATATTGAAATTGGAAATAAAAGGGAAAAAACTCCTTATCTTAGTATTAGAAGTGTCCTTCTATGTAATTTCTTAATGGGAGCTGGGGTATAGGCTATTCTGTTGTTGAAAACTTAGCATAAAAATCTGTGCCCAAGGCCTGGGATTGTAGTTCAGTGGTAGCGAGCTTGCCTAGCACATGTGAGGCACTGTATTTGATACTCAGCACCACATAAAAATAAATAAAATAAAGGTATTGAGTCCATCTACAACTAAAAAAATAACAACAACAACAACAAAAATCTGTGCCCAAAATACGTCATTCAGTACTCAACGAAAGTAGTCAAACTTGTCCAAAGCCTTTTACTTGATATTTTTTTCATCTGCATTTAGTGCAAATGAAATTAAATACCCAACATTTCCTAAGCAGCCCATAACATGGTAGTATCTTTCCATCTTAGATTTGAAACTTCACCTTTATGGTCAGCAGCTATTTGAAGCACAGCTCTGTGTGTAGCCCACAGAGCAATCTCTGTCTTTCAGAACACTTAGCAATGAGGTGTGATTTTCATACTTACCTGTTGGTGTTTTCTCTTTTACCCACCAGAACAGGAAGTGAATGATGTTTGTCTCATTCTTCACTCTGTTCCTGGTGCTTATGAAAGGACTAGTACCTGGTGCCGGCTCATCACATTTCCCCATGTGTCAATGAGCCATGAACTTACACCATAGGAATAACATGTAGGGATGTGCAGGAGACCCATTTCCAGCTTTCAAGGACATGACTCTACATCCTTTCTCTCTGATGTGCTCTCCTTTTATCCTCTGTCACTCTAACCAGTGTGTGACAAGTCATGCCATTTGGAATAGACAATCTTGGGTTCAAATCCCATTTGATGAGTTTATTCATTAATCCATCTAGAAAAAGTGCCAGGTATGAAGTTAGATGTTAGAAATTGCTAAATAGTGAAACCACATGAAGTAAAAATCAGGCAGCACCCAAATTATAAATGGATTTATATGTCATTATAGTTTCCAATCTGCCTGTTCAATAGCATTCAATGGGCTAGTTAAAAATATATATTTGCAGTCTCCCACTGAAGGGCAAAATTCACACCAGAGACAACTGTGCAGCCAAGAGATTTATTCACCAGCCTTTATGGTTGGTTGGAGGTAGAAGAAGTACTGGGGGTGGGGTGAGGGAAGGTGTCAGGGAGAGGGATGTGTGCAAGCTCTGGATGGAGGGTCAGTCCCTGGTCGTGCTGGCTATGGTCTCTGGAACTGTCGGCTGGGGCCACTGCTGTTGGGCTGGAGGCTGGAGCTGTTGGCTGGAGCATCTGCCCTTGGGCTGGAGATGGTGAGTCTGGAGCTGTTGCAGTGGCTGCTTCCCCTCTGCAGGGATGAGCTGTTGTGTCTGAGCTCCAGGCAGGTAGGGACTTAAGTAGGGATTTCTGGTGGGGTGTGTGTGTATGCCTGAGTGTCCTTTAGCACTATTGGCTCTTTTCCCAGTAAACAGGGCGACCTTTAAGCCGATTGGCTCCTGCCTGGGGAACAGAGCGACCTTTAAGCTGATTGTATCCTGCCTGGGGAAAATTAAACCAGGTTGCTCCTAATGGAAATTTCCATGGGGGAGGTGGCCTGTCGGCCCAAGCCTATCTATCACCCACCCTCTCTAAGTCTACCTCAGTAAGTAGACTCTCCAGGTGTAGCACTTAGGAATCAAGACATTTAACACCAATACATGTTATCTATCATGATTAAGCAAGTTTCAGAGATGCAAGTGTATTCCATACTAATGAGTTTTATCCTTAGAACTTGGGGAAAGCAGTGAAAGAATATAAAAAGAAAAACAACATTTTGGAAGAATTTGCTGGTGTATGCATGTAACAGGATAAAGGGGAGGCAATGGTGTGTAAGCTAATAAGAGGGAAAATAAAGTCAGGGTTTGGCCAATGCTTAGATTTATAGGTTGAAGCTTCTCTTTTTGCAAAATCAGGTGGATAGTAGTCCTTTTCACTAAAATAAAACCTGGAGTAAGAGGATAGAATGAAGAATAGAGGAGTGTGTGTGTCCTCATGCATGTGTTGGTGGAGCTCCGTGGTGGAAGGTTGGGTTTATAGGAGGAGCATGACTTCAGTTTGGGACACATCAGCTTTGAAGTCTCTGTGGTATATTCAGTTCTGGTGGGCAGATGGAAAAATAACTCTATTATTTGGGGATAGGTTTGGGTTAGAGGTATTGATATGGGAATAGTCAGGACAGAGACATTACACAGAGGAGAAAAAGGATGAGGTCAGACTCCCATGGAATTCTAGCATTTTAAGGATAGACAGAAGAAAGAAGAAGCTACAACAGGAAGAGGAAAGAATCCTGTGATGAATAACATTATGGGGAAAAAAAGTCTGAAAGGGTCTCCAAAAGAAAAATTGATCACAGTATTCAATTTTGCCAAAATCAAGTAAGAGTAGAACTCCAAAAATTCATTGAAAATAGAAGTAAAGAGATAACTAATAAGATTTTGTGGAGAACTTTGGCTAGGTAACAATGGAAGTCTGACTGTAATGAAATACAATATGTGTGAAATGAGGATACAGATGCCTGTGATATTTAGATTCCCATCTACAAGATGGACACAGTAATGTCTTTTTTTCAATGGGTTTATGTGCAAATTGAATGATCTTACATGGCTCTGACACATTATCTAACACCCAGTAGTTACTCAAAATATTTCGAAGGAGAATTTTCCCCAGTATTATCAATATAAGGCCAGGGATTATATACTAATTTAGCAAAATTTAGTTCAATTTATGTAGGCTAAAAGCAAAATCTCAATTAATATAATGAAGATAGTGACTTATTTTCATAATTTTTTACTTGTGATGAGGATATAAGATAATGCTTTGCAGTACATTGAATTTGTAACAATTGTCTAGGTAAAATGCACTGCTGTGGTTGGAATGTGTCTCCCCAAGGCATGTGTTGGAAACTTAATCCCCAGTGTAATAGTTATGGGAGGTAGGGCCTAATGGGAGGAGTTTAGGTCCTGAGGGCTTCTTTCTTCATGAATGTACTAATGCCACTATAAAAGAAGTTCAATCTTGGGCTCTCCCTTGTCCTCTCTTTCCCTTTCCACAATGGGATAATACAGCAAGCAGGCCCTTGCCACATATCAACTACTCTAGCTTGAACTTCCCAGCCTCCATATAAATTTCCATCCATTTATAAGTTATTCATCCTTAGGTACTTTGTTATAGCTGCACAAAAGGGACTAAGACATGCTAAAACCTTTTCAAAAATAAATAATAATTTCAGTTATTTGGAAATTCTATGGAATATCACAAAGCCTTAAAATAAAACTGTATGTGTGCAAAACTGATATAATGTAACTAGTTAATATTCAAAAAGTCAATTCTGTATTCCAATCCAGCATTACAGTGATGTTTATATACTGTAGAGCCAGGAATAAAAAAATATATAAGCCACATTATCATTTGTTAGGTAAATAACAACTTTTATTCATAGTTTAAGCGAATTCTCTGAGTAAAACATGTCATTAGCAACATTATTTGTCTTCTTAAACTTTCATTAAGTATGAGACAGAGTTTTCTTTCCTCTTTTGCAGATGAGGAATGGAGGGTCATAGCAACTGAGAGCTGATCAGGATATATAGCTATTTAGCATTAATGCCAAAACTTAATCTCTGACTGTCTAGCTCCAACTAGGCTATTTCCTTTGTTCACAGCAACTCTATCCTAAGAGTTGTCTCAGCCCCCTGAAACAAATATATATTGGTTATATACTATAGACATAGCACTCTGTAAAACCTGTACCTATCAATGGGTATAAGTTGACATCCTCTGACCAATTCAAGATGAATAAAATAATGATACATAGACTCAAAGGATTTATTATGATTATCAGGACGTAGTAGAAGAAGTATATACACATAAAGGAAATAAAATTTTTATTGTACTTTCATTTCAAAAGTCTGAGGACTAGTTTTTAATCCATATTTGGAGCAGTTTTACTCTTGAACATTGCCTTATATAGAGTTGACACTCAATATTGTTTGTAAGGATTGTGGTGATGAGTTACTGTGATACCTAAACACTGTGAAATATATGGAGCCAAGTGTGCAAAATTTAACTGATCTCCATTATACCTGGAGCCAGAATATCAAGAACTGGGTGCCACTGAGATGATGAATAGGATTTAAGAAATTTCAACCAAGAGGGTGCTATTATGGGTTTGTTAGCGAAGCTACAATCCACATGCAGATGGCTCTTCTAGTCCTGAATGCATACTCTCAGGGTGGCTACCTAACATTCTAATTAGAAAACTTTTGCATCTTTGGAATTCTACTGTACAGAATAATGTCTATATTTAACAATACTGTATTGTGCAATTAAAATTTGCAAGAAGATAAATCTTATTTAAAAAAGCAATGAAAATAACAAATGGTGTGAGAAGAAACTGGGTGATGGATGGGTTCTTAGTGATGATAGCGACAGTTTCATGAGTATATATTTAGCCACAAACTCATACAGATGTATGAGATGTGGAGTATGTGCATCTCTTGATATGACGAGTGTATTTCATCAAAGTGGTTTAAAAAGAAAGTGGACAAAATAAGCATGTCCTTCTTCTAGACTTTAAGTTTCTAAAAATAAATAAATAAAAAAAGAAGAGGAAAGCAAGAAAGAAAGTTCTTTCTGTTTATCTAGAATTGCTATCTACCTGTCCTTCTGTTATCCATATCTAGATCAATAATAATGCTTTACTATTTTGTTTAGTAGAAATAGGAAAAATACTTTCAAAATTAGTATCCTTTTAAATACCATGGTCAATATTAAAAATGAACTTTAATGATAAAATTATTAAAAATATATGGATTGACAGAAATATTTCAAAGAAATTCTCATCGTTGCATTGATAGGATGGACAAATCCATAGAAGTCTCTAGCCTGTATTAGGGAATAACTCCTAACATTTCCTGTGCCAGGCCATTGGTTAGAAATATCTCTGATTGTCTGATACAGAACAGAAAGGACACAGGTCCCATCTTCTGGCCTGGTGTTAAATCTGCATTTTAAAGTCTGCTTCTAAATAAATGTTTTTTAAAAAATAAAAACAAAAATAATAGTTTATGTGAAAAAGATTTGACTAAATCTTGTTGGTTTTAGATAGCAAACGTATGGAGAATTAGCCTGACTTGATCCTCCTTAAACTGTTGGTTGGCCGGTTTTCTACCAATAGAGTTAAGTCACATACACCTTAAGGCCTATGCATAGGAAAAGAGCACATGGACCAAAACATCACGGTAGGGCAGAGGGATTTTTATAGAAAATGTCATCTGAAGGGCAAAAATCACACCGGAGACAACCCTGCAGCCAAGAGATTTATTCACCAGCCTTTATGGCTGGTTGGAGGTAGAAGTAGTACGGGGAGAGAGGAGTCAGGGAGAAGGGAGTGTGCAGGCTCTGGTGGGAGAGAGGAGTCAGGGAGAAGGGAGTGTGCGAGCTCTGAATGGAAGGTGGGTGCCTGGTCATGCTGTCTGTGGTCTCTGGAGCTGCCAGCTAAGGCAGCTGCTGTTTGGCTGGAGGCTGGAACTGTTGGCTGGGGCAGCTGCCGTCAGGCTGGAGACGGTGGGTCTGTAGCTGGTGCTGTGGATGCTTCCTCTCAGGAGGGACGAGCTATTGTGTCTGAGCTCCGGGCAAGCAAGAGCTTTAAGTAGGGATTTCTGGTGTGTGTGTGGGGGGTGTACCAGAGTGACCTTTAACGGTATTGGCTCTTTTCCCAGTAAACAGGGCGACTTTTAAGCCAATTGGCTCCTGCGTGGGAAACAGAGTTACCTTTAAGCTGATTGGCTCCTGCCTGGGGAACAGAGAGACCTTTAAGCTGATTGGCTCTTGCCCAGGGAAAATAAAACCAGGTTGCTTCTCATGGAAATTTCCATCGGGGAGGTGGCCCATCGGCCCAAGCCCATCTATCATCATCATCAAAGAGCAGGGAAAGTTCCAACAGGCCAACAAGAGAGTCTTCTATGATCTCACTCTTTCTCTACTCTATTTCAACCAGGATACCCTTTCACGCTCCCACAATTATATTTCTATATGGTCCAGGGTCCCAGAGAACATTGCAGAAACCATTTGTATGCTTTTCTGATACAAAAACACTCATTCAAATAGCTCCTTATAAATTCATCGTTCAAATGTTTTTCAAACCATCTTATATTCTAAAGTGTACCTATTAAAAATACATACCTCTAAATACTTTGTTGACAATTTTTGAAGTAAATCTGTAAATCTAAACTGCTTTCTTCTGCATTGGATGCAGTAACAAGTGAATTTTAAAAGAAAATGTTGTCACTTGTTTTGTGATACCTCATGTCTATTTATATTACATTCTCAGGCAAGTTTGGGAAATTGACAGTGTTATTCCTCTCAAAAAATTATACGCTGGATCAGCAGAAAAATGGCTTTAACATAGTAGAAATATGTCTATGTAATATTTAGACTATGTCCCTGCTCCATCTGCTGCAAACACTGCTTATTAACTTCAAGAGAATATTTGCTCTCAAGCAGAGGTTATCCCATAGTTTACAGGAGAAACACAGTGGAATATGACTCTGAATTCATTCTTGAAATGTTTGGTTGAAGCACCCATTAATTCTCTCTTTAATTTTGCATATGGATATCAGACTTGGTGCCAAGGCAACCCAAATTTTAGTTTCGTGTTAGGGAATCAATATTAATGACCGAATGGGACAAGTTTTTCTGTCCACCCAGTATTGAAATGTGCCTCATGTGGTAAAACTGCATCGTGGGAGGGAGCAGAGATACTTAATAGCAAAATAAATGGGATCTTGCCTTTTTTTTTTCTCCTCTCCTATAATGACATCTAGACCAGAACCAATGTAAGAAGTATCTGGAATATTCCAAGGTTATCCTTCTGGGAGCTGCTTCTGCTCTCTTTCTTGCTATACTTTCTACTCACATATTCACATGGGTTTCGTCTGAAGAATAATTTTTAATAGAAGTTGTGCTTTTTAATATAAAATCATTTAGTTTAATGGGCTGGGGGAGGAGATCTAATTTTTTACAAGGCACTGTTCCAAATTTCTCTAGTCCTGTAAACTACTTCTTCCTCATTTCAGATGTATCCTTGACAGAGCCTAGAGTTAGCCCCAGGCATAAATGCACATTTTTTAGGAAAAGGATTGCATTCTCCAATGCAGATTTGCATCAAGATTTTTGTTGTTGTTGTTGTTGTTGTCGTTTTTACCTATGAAAAGGAGAATTTCTTAAAATGGTGCATTAAAAGTCCTTGACATAGCAGCAGACAAAAATGGCGAATGCAGTCACGGGCACAGTGGATGGCTAAATATATCTCACCTCAGTGGACACTTTGGTATTTAGGTTTTCAGTGATCTGTTAAATGTTCTGCACACTTCCAAAGCTGTTTTCAGGCAATTCGTGTAAGATGGAATAAGAGGATGGCTTGGCTTTGCAAAACATGTATATTTAACAAATTCAGTTTTGCTTCAGTTTGATCCTTTGGAATATTTCTTGTATTTTTATCTCTTCAAGGTTTAGAAAACTTTCTTTAGTGGCTTTCCAATCTTTTCTACAAAGAAGTAACAAATGCTGTCTTTTCTGGTAATCTTTTCAATGGTATTCTCACAACAGGATTATCAGAATTCCTTTTCCTACTATAGAATCCTGAATCAGCAAAATTTGCAGCTTTGCTGCATACTTAAAATAGGCTGGCACAGATCTAGGGTGGTACTGCCAGCATCTGTCACTTTATTTATTTATTTTTTAAATCTGTGGGGTCTTCAGAATATGAACAGCTTATAGAAAGAATCTCTTCTCCTGAAACACCCCAGTGCCTGCTGCTTTTCTTTAGTGTTGCCTCTGAGCTTCAAGAAGACATGACTAATGATCATGAGTTATAGTGGCTTGGTGTATTGTCAGTGACAGATAGAAATAATGGGGTCCCTAAGTAGTCCTGTCTTCTCAACTCCCCAGTGGTTGTTTCTTCTTAGCCATTCATAATCAAGATTCAATGTTATTTGGGATACTCTTAAATCTCTCCACAACCCCTTCAAGACAGCTATTGGAAATTGAGAGGGGATACTGAATATATGGTGGAAATTATTTTTATAAATGAAAAGGTACTGGGCTTCAAGGCATCTGGGGAAAACACTTCACAGACAAAAGGAAAACAATAGGAACCAACCAACCCACGAGAGTCTTCATTTGTTTCATTTCTGAAAACCCCTCTCTTACTGAAGTGGGAGGGTTCTCCTCTCTAGAACTTCTCTCTGAATCCTGATGGTTTTCTGGCTTACATGCATGTGTGCATGCATGTGTGTGTGTGTGTGTGTGTGTGTGTGTGTGTGTACATCGTATGTTTGACTTTTCACTTACCTCTTACTCATGGTCTCTACGTACAAAAGCTAACACTTGGGGCTGTGTTCATAGTGTTTTCTTCTGAAGATGGAAAGAGCTACTGGGGACAGTGAAGGTGCATTAATGCTATGGCTGTTCACCATTCTGACTGCCTCTCACCCATGGGTGCTTTGCAAAATCCCCCACATTTCCTTCATGGAATCCCTCTCCTCCATTGATTACAGTCTGATGGGACTACAAGTCACTCATTCCCTGCACCTCAATTGCTGAAGACATCCTTGGAAGCACTGCAGGCTGGAGTGATCCTCCAACTCATTGTGGCCAATAGGAGGCTAGCACTGGCCTTCAACACAAGCAACCAGATGTTTTCTTGCAGAAAATCAATGAGAGAGTCAAGATCTGAAAATATGGTTGGCACTCATTTATCCTAAGCTTGGCACCTGGATAATCATGCTGGATAGGTCCTCCTTCCCTGATTGCTCTTGTTCTGTTTGGAACTTTGCAGGTGTGGTCAAGTTTTCTGGTCTATACAATTATTTAGAGAGCTACCCAACCTTTTTTCATTGTAGGTTTTTATCGCTTGCAACTGAAAACAAACAAAATAAATAAATAAAACAAAACAGAAAAACTAAAGTCTATGTATCTATTGTAAGCTATTTCTAGGACAAGTTTAATTAAGTATAAACACAAGCTCTTGGCATAATGCATTTCTTCAGGGGCTATTTGTCCTGAGCATCCCTTTGTGAGGTAGCTATAAAAAAGTTTCCAATACTGATTTCACTTAGTTTCAACAAAACATAGTAAGCACCTTCTATTTGTCATGTTGTGTATGGAAAGAGACATGGGAGAGAAAGCAATAAAGAAGGTGCTTTTGAGAAGCTTGTAATCCAGCTTAAGAAATGAGCATAAACAAATGCTTTCAAAACAACACCTTATCACAGAGTAGTTCAGTGTGAACCTCTGTTTCAAGTCCACGTCAATGTAGACTTAGTACATTTCATTATCTCACACCGATGTGTCCATCACCAATGCAGATTTTCTTAAAGATGTATAAGGAGGAAAGTGGAAAATATTTTATTGCATATTCTAAGATCAGCTTTACATGGGTTTTCTGCACATCTCTTTTATCAAGACTCCCTTTGGTGCTTTCTTCAGGTGACTTTTGTCCTTTCTCTGGTCTTGCTGGCACATGTCTTCCTCTAAACTCCACCTTCTCTCACACAAATCCATTTTTTTTCCCAAAAAAATGATTATTCTTCCAAATTGTCCTTAAACCACATCATTCTTCTCAATCAAGGATTTTCCGGTTAAAGGCCATTCTCAGAAGACAGTGCACAAATGTAAGACATTTTTGGTAAAGCTGGGTCTCAATTTGTACCTAAAATCTGCCATTTAGCACGTGCCCACACAAGTCCTCAAAACTCTCCGAGTTTTGTTTTGTACGACCTAATCCAGACTTCTTTCCTCAAGGGGCATATGTGCTCTGTAACACGCTTCATATCAAAGACATGTAAGAAAATAAATGCCACAGAGGCAGATGGTTTGAACTAGTTCACCTTTAGGCTGACCTTGGGTCAAGATGTCATCCGTTACATGAACTAGTACATAAAATAAACCCAAGGGAGAGCAAGTAAAAATAAAAAAAAAATCATTAAGATTCCCAAAGCTACTTTCTTTGCCTTTTGAAGTTAAATACTTGTATAGTACTTAATAGTGGGTATTTTCATCCCAGCATGGTCACTGGGACCTTACCTGATTATACTCAGATACTCCTGCCTGTGCACCTTTCCCTGCCTGCTCAGTGGAAGTGAGAAGGAGGAGGTCATGGGCAGTCAGGCACACTCAGGAGACACTGAAAATGCTCCAGTTTAACAAGCTGCCCACACACACACACACACACACACACACAAAAAAAAAAAAAAAAAAAAAAAAAAAAAAACATGAACCTTTAGTTGTAGAAAACCTGGTCTACTTGGGGCCTCTTTAGCAGCTGATCATGATAAAAGAGGATGGATGCTTCTGTGATGTGTGAAAACCCACTCCCCTCCAGAAGGGTTAGCTTCCTCAAGAACCAACTGAAAATCAGCACAGGAAATACTTAAAAGTCCAGCTGGAGATCCACACTGTACACGGAACATGAGGCCAACTCTAGGGCAATCTGTCTTCCCCTTCCCTCATAGCAGTTCTCAAATCTCTTGAGTGATATTAGATTCTATTAAAAATTAAACATAGGACAAAAGCTGTGTGGTCACTCTTCCACTAGATTTGGTGGCAGGCAGCGGGTGCATTGCAACTAATGGACACAGGGGATTTGGTCACAGCTCATTACAGTGCCTTATCTGGGGCTGTGTGTATTAGCGATCACTTCTAAGCAATCAATTTCAACTGAAGTGGGCTTAATGGAGTGTTAATATATATTATTGTATTGAAAATATAGGCGATGTTCTTTGCATCTGCACTAACATAATACAGTGAACAGTGAGGCACTTACATCTCTAAGACAGCAGCTTTGTAAGAAGCAGTGATTGTGATTACCTCTGGCGCCAATGTGGGGAATGGGCCCCAGTGGAAGGAAGCATTGGTTGAATCCTACATGGACCTTCCCAGAAGTATGCCAACCAAACAAAGTTTTTTGTTTTGTTTTGTTTTGTTTTGTTTTGTTTTGTTTTCAATTACTCTGCCCCAACCTGGTAGGCTTAGGCTTAACCTTGCCCCATGTAACAGGCCTTTGTGCTGTATAACACAATTCTGTGCTTTGTGTATTTAAATCTGGAGGCTTCACAGCCATCTATATCTGGCCAAACAAGACTTTTACTCTGTGACCTACCACTCCAGAGCCACCAGATCCCTCTGACAGTGCTATCCATTGGAAGAAAGCCTTAGATGAAATGTGACTTCCACATGTTGAAGTTTCTTAAACTTGTGACTTCAAGTTCAACCAGTTTAAGACTTGTCTTCCTGAATTTATATTAAATAACTATCTGTGAGAATGTATTTTAAGCCCTATGGAAACATTTAGGCAAAAATTTAAGAAGTAAGGAAGATAAGGGCTGAATATAGAGCATTTAGCAAGTATGTGTAAGGCACTGGGTTCAATCACCAGCATTCTAAAAAGTAAAAAAAAAAAAAAAAAAAAAAAAAAAAAAAGTGAAAGATATACCTCACATGCAACTCAAATCTGCACGAAAAACAGTTATTCCTTACTTTTGCAATCCCCATTGCATTAAAGTTTATACATAAATTTAACTTGGAGCAACCCAGTGGACATATCCAGTTCAGCCAATTACTATGGCTTTTTAATATCCTTAGAAAATCAATTATTAAAATCAAAAGAATCTCACTCCCAGGTTTTTAAACTAGTTTTTAAACTAGATCTAATGCTGACACTAAATGTATTCTTTGCTTCATTTTAGCACACATGCAACATGTACTTGAGATAGACTTACATGGCATAAACTTTCCAGGAAAGAATAAATGTACAAAGTGAGGAACTACTGGCTCCCACCCTTAAATATGAAAAGACAGTAGCATGTTTTCCCAGTGTTTCCTGAATTAACCCTGAACCAGAAAACAAAAGTTTCAGATGACAGCATGAGTCCTTCTTCCTGCCTCTCTTCTGGCGGAGGGATGTGATTGGAAGAGCAGAATGATCAGGTGAACATGGCCTAATCACTTGAGAGTTAGACACAAAAGGGGGGTCACATGAAGACGCTGCTGCTATGACCTGTTTTAGGACACTAGGTTTACTGAAATGAAGCTTCTTAGGTATCCTCTATTCCATATATTTTAACCTTTCGGGGACGCATTTCCCCATCTCTCTTTCTAGTTTGGAGTATGTGGTGCTTGAGATGGACTTCTGGGTTACCAGGCCATGGCTCCCTGTGAACAGCCATTCTGGAGTCTCCACTGCAAACAAACTAGGCTGGAATGCAGTTGCTGTGGAATGCACTAATTAAACACATTTTACTTTACATAATTGGCATTAGGGCTTTTTGAACAAAAATGCAAATTTATGGAAATTGCTTGGAATACTTATGCAAAATAATATAAAAATGGACCCCTAAATTATTGGAAAAAATAAGGTAGTTTTAATTGAACAGCTAAAAGATTTGCACTTCTTTATATGATTACATCTAGTAAACTCAATTTAAAAAGTAAGTTCATTTGCTTTTATCTAACCCTTCCATATCTTGCTCAGTATTGTTGCTATAATTATCACCAATAAAGGGCCGATCTTATTTTCTATCTCTTTTTGCATCAAGCGTTAGTTCTGTAAACAGAAATGGAATATGTTATTCTCTTGAACAGAGCTTTGTGCATTACAAATTAGGAAGTGTCGGGCCAAAGAGTTGCAAAGCAACCAATTATTGCTGAAAGGGGATGATGTGATGCAGAGCCCTGCTTCTTTGCTGTTTTGCAGGGGAGTGACTTTGCCATAGTACAAGACTTTCCACCAAGGAGCATTGCAGGGCAGTTTTGAGGTGGTAGTCCATGCCTTCAATAGCATGGGCAACTGTGGCAAGGAGTGTGTAGTGCTGGTGAATATGCAGTTAGCAGTGGAATAATACAGAGTTCAAGATGCCTGTGGCATGGGCACGAATACTGGAAAATGGGTGCTTAATAAAAAAGTGTCACAAAATGTGGAATATAGATGAGTAAACACTGAATGACAGGACTGAGAAATAAAGCATTGCCAGGTTAAGTGACATAGACATTTACACGCAATTAACAAGTTGTTAATTATTGATGGACAACTCCCAAAATTCAAAGAGATCCAATTTAATATACATTCAGCTAATCAAGAAATTAGAATGACCTCCAAACTCCAAGGGTATAGAAGTAGTTTCACAAGATTCAAATAATTATGTTAATGTGTCAACTTTTTATTCAGTGGTTCCCACACCTTGGAGGGGTTGGGGATGTCATGGAACAAATTGGGGTGGGCTTATTTCTCTGGTGCTATTTTAGTACCTGCACTTGGATAATTATTTCTTAAAACTTCCTCAGAATTCCTGGTGAATACTTTGTTCTCTCCACGTTGCAACCATAAAATGTAATGGGCGGTTGCCTAAGTCTATTTAAAGCTTGTCAACTTCTCATCAGGAGACAGTGGGCTCACTGATCTTTATAAATAGAGGGCTACAGTTCTCAGACCTTTCTCCTCCTGAGTGATAAGTAGATAGTTGCAAAGCACTGCTAGCAATTTGGAGTGGAGAAATGAAATTAGTAAGCTTGAAAAACTATTGCCTGGGAGATTCAGATTTTGAAAATCCAAATGGGCTATGATCTGATGATTCCATCATCTTTTTTTTTTTTTTTTTTTTTTAATGTGATGAGAATGGTCTCTTCTGTTTTCCTCTTTGAATTTGATGCACTACCACAACATTTTTATTGGCCCTACTATGTGCAAAATAGTACAGTAAGCCCTGAGAAGAAACAGATATATAGAACTCATGATTCTTGCTCTTCCACACAGACATATACAAAGTACAATATCAGACAATGTGTGGACAGTACTTGCTATGGTCTCAATGTCCCCTCCAGAGCTCATGTTGAAACTCATTTGCCACTGTGCAGGTCTTGGGATGTGGGACCTTTGAGACGAGATTAGGTCATAAGGGCTCCAACTTCATAGGAAACAGGTTAATTATCCTCAGGCTGCTTTGTTTTAAAGGGAGCTCTCTGGCACGTTAGTGTCCCCTTGCTCCTTCCCTCTGTCTCCCAGGTGATGCCTTCTGCCATGTCATGATGAGTCAAGAACACCCTCACCAGGCACAGTCCTTCCAATCATGAACTTGCCAGCTCCCAGAATCATGAAAAATACATTTTTTTTTTTTTTTTTTTTTTTTTTTTTTGCTCTATAAGTTACCCAGTGTTCTATGGTAGTACCACAAAATAGACCAAGACAGATCTATACTAAAAGAAGCAAAGAATTCAGTTTAAACGTATTTAGTCATTCCCAGGTGCGTTACACAACAAATCTGATTTGGAGACACATTTCTCCTGAGTTAGGCATTGAGGTGTGCAAGTATCACATTAGTGTCGTTTTAGAAGGCACTGAAACAATTATGGCACATTCTCTTTTTTCCTCCTTCATTCTCTTCATCTATTATTCATCATTAAGTTAAACTACTTTGTTTTGCCATGCAAAATTTCAAGGAGAAAAGTTCTCTGCCCAAATTGAAAAAAAAGTGCAAGTCTAGGAAGATAGGCTAAAATCACTAAGTTTTTTACTTTGAATGGGTGAATACTGTAGAATATAAATTAGATCTCAATAAAACTGCTAAAAACCCAAAATAGTGAGCTAACTAGAAAACTCATACTAATAAAATCATCAAAATAGAGTCTGAGCTCACTCATTTATTCACACATTAAGTATATTGTTCATCAAATATTTGATTCAGGCTTGGAACTATACCTGTGAATATAAATAAATTCTTACCTTGCTGCGCTAAGACCAGGAAAAAATACTGATGTACCAACATGCCACTGAGCATAGGCTAATGGGTGCCCAGTCTGCCAAAAGGGAAAGGCGCCAGGATCTGAAGATTGGGGGAGTCAGGAGGAAAGGTGGGAAAAACAGGAAGTTCAAAGTTTAAGAAGGGGCTCTGGAAATGGTAAGCTCTGGTATAGAGTTTTATGAATTAATAAACCTTTTGGATGAAGGGCATATGCATTTGAATTAGGAGAATGGATATTAAAAAGACCAGGAGGCGTTTATCATAATCAGAGAACTCAGAATCTAGATTATGTAGTTGTAGTTGAGTAGAACAGTGGCTCATGCCTGTAATCCCAGCCACCTGGGAGACTAAAAATGGGATTATGACAACTTTGAGGCCCAATCTCAGCTAAAGTGAGACCCAGACTTAAAGAAATAAATAAGAAGATCAGCAATTGAAGACAGATGTTTAATCTCAGGGGTTTTGTATGCCATACCTAGGAGCATGAACTTTTTAGAATTCGTTAGATGGAAGCTGAGAACATTCTGTTATGATTTTCCAAGGCAACTTTCCACAGGTATTTTGTTTTGGCTTGTTTTTTTCCCTAGTACTGAGGATAGAACCCAGGGCCTTGTGCCTTTTAGGCAAGCACACTAACACTAAGCTGCACCCCAGACCTAACAGGTGCTTTGTTTATTTGTTTTAATGCTGTATACATCTGCACAGTGACTCTAGTTAGAACCTTCAAGTGAACAGAAGGTTCTCTTTAAACCAAATCTTCCTGTAGTACAAGGTCCTTTCCCTACCTTGAGGAAAGAAGGAAAACTTATCATTTTAGTTTGTCTTCTTGCCAGTTCCAGAGATCTGCTTTTAATTAATTGATCAACCCCATTTTTTTTTTTTTAGTAAAAATCTACTACGTGCTCAAGCAAAGCAGTAAAAATGTATTTTCTGTGAAATTTATTAATACTAAGAATCAATATGCAAAGAATAAATACTTCAGCACCCAGTAAATTCTGTCAGTAGAGAAACAGTATATGACAACAATAATAACAACAACAACCAAAAAAAAAAAAAAAAAAAAACTAAGATGAAGTTTAACCCAAGAGTAATGGAAATGAGACCTGGTACATTTGTGGATTTCTTTTCTAGTCTCAGAGAGCTTCAGTGGACTGACACAACGGTATTTTGTCAACTTTCATGGCTTCGGGGCCTCACTTGCTACATGAAGGTTCTGAGGCCACAGAGGTGATTACACCTGCCAGGAACCTCGCAGGTCCTGAGGAGCGAGGCTGGAACTTCATGTAGAGTCCATCCCCTGCTTTGAACTATGTTCTTCTACCAAAGGAATCTCACTCAGAGTCCATCCTGCAGACTTCAGAAATCCCATAGGCAAGATGGGAGAGGGGATAAAGTACGATGGGATTAGTACTATAGGAATTAAAAGGAAAACTTAAATTTTGTAATTACAAATTTTAAGAAACATAGCTTAAATGTAAATGATTTATTTTTTACAGGTTTTCTTACCAAAAAAAAAAGTTCAAAAGCTTCCCACTTGTTGCTATGATGTTGCTGTTTTATGGGCTAAAAAGTGGAGAAGAAGACACTCAAACTTTGGCATTCTTTGTCAGTAACCTAATCAATAACCCAAACACACTTTTGCACTTAAAGACACATACACACATGCACATGTACACAATCAAAAGTCCTTATGTTACCTCTTAGGGGGTGGTACCAAGATAGGGCTGCTAAAGAAGAGGTGGCCCAGTGTCTGCTTATCATTTCTCATATTTAAGTCCCCATTCAGTGCCAACACCTGTGAGGAGTTATATGTATAAATATGTTCTCGTGTAATTCCCACAATAATACTGACTTGAATTTCACAAATTAGGAACATGTAAATGGTGGTTTTTAAGTTAAATTAATCTGTTTAATGGAAATCCATGTATTGACTAATTTATTTCTTTTTTGGTGCTGAGGTTCTAACCCAGTGCCTCACTTGAGCTAGGCAAGCACTCTAGCACTGAACTACAACCCCAGTACCCACTCCTTTTTATTTTTGCAGTACTGGGGATTGAACCCAGGACCTCACCCCATACTAGACAAGTGCTCTACCATTGAGCTACCTCCCCCAACCCGGTATCTGGCTTCTGTAATCCATGCACCTAACACTGATATCATCAATATTGAATAGGATGGAAGACTTTGATGTTCTAGTTTCCTTGTAACCAAAGCACCTAGACAGGGTATGTGGGAAGGCTAATGACTTGCAAATTGATACAATATTTAGAGTTGATTGTCATATAAATAAAAATGCAGATGATAAAGAAGATATGAAAGAGGACTTTCTCTCACTCCACTGTCTTGTTTCTTATCCCTGCTCTCATCAGGTAACTGCTGTAAATAAATTATTTCAGTTCAAATGGGAATCACTAAATCTATAAAATATCCTCAACTTTGAACAGCTATCTTTTTAACTCTAATTTTAATATTTTTAAATGATATGCTTCTTATTTCTAGTCTATTCAGCCTTTTCCTTCAGTACTGCTGTATGTTTATGTTGTCAGGGTGTATGACATTTTCAAGCTCTTAAGATTTGAAGAAACTCTGAGGGAGTTTATGAAATTCATCCTCTATTCCTGGATTCTTTTTGCCAAGAATGCTTTCTTCTTCTCTGGGATCCTGGATTTATGTCCCCTTGACCTTCTGCATGTCTTTCCAACTGACAATCGCCGCCTTCATCATTCCCCTGTGTTGGAGTCCCTGCAGCCTAGAAGCCATGCCTTTCCCTTTCCATACGTTGGAATACGCAGGTGAGTAAACAGAGGTGGAGCACCTTTCTAAGAGCATGAGAGAGAGAAGTAACAAGTTTTAATTTTCTGTCAAAATACCTGGTGCATTGTCTCCTAGTTGATTGATAATTTGCATGGTTGAAGAAAATCTCTTGTGTATCTTTGAAGGCCATGTTCTGCATTTTCCAGTAGCCAGAATTGATAAAAATAAATAATCTCTGACATTTTTCTTTTGCAGTTATCCTATATTCCTACTCCTGTTCAGATGCTTTTATGATCTTCCCTTTTATCTCTGTTGTTCTACAATTACACAATAATTTCTAGACGTATGTGTGTGTATATATGAGTGAGTGTGTGTGTGTGTGTGTGTGTGTGTACATGTTCTTACTTACAGTCTTTGTGATTTTTCTAGATGGAAGACTTATACCAACCTGTTCTTAAAAATTCTCTTTTAATATCTAATTGATTATATTTGCCTGCATACTTACTTGTATTACTCTTTTGGAAACACAGGTAATAAGAATATGGAACAACTGACCTTTCTCTTAAATTGCACATGAAGCAAAGTATGTTACAACCACTTAGACAACTCTTTATCAGTTCCTTTTAATAAGAATTTAAACATATGAGAAAAATAGTCAAGTAAGGAAAAATCTATTTTTCCACAAAGAGTAATATAAATACTAACATAATTTTCAAAAATCTAAGTTTTCAGAACTCTGGAGTTGAATCAAAGGCTTACAACAATTTGAGGACATTAAAGCAAGATAAATGATTTCATCTTGATAGGAGCAGCAAGTTTGTGATGGTTTAACTTGCCTGATTTCCATCACTCTCTTCTGAGCTCCAAAGTAGCCTTGAAGGTGCTGGGGGTACAACTCAGTGGTAGAGTGCATGCTTAGCATAGACAGAGCTCTGTGTTCAATTCCCAGAACCAAACAAACAAATAACAAAACAACCCCCCCCCCAAAAAAAAAAAAAAAAAAAAGTAGACTTGAAAACCCATGGCGTCACAACCATGGTAGTTAATATAAAAAAAAAAAAAAAAAAGAAAGAAAAAAGAAAAAAGCAGGCTACCAACTGTTGGGTGATTCAGAGCTGGCTGGAAGCCTTCCCAAAGCCCCATCATGGGTGAATGTTGACATCTGACCTGTTGTGCAACTCTGTGGATAATCTGCATTAACAGGGCTTCTCTTTATTTATTTACATGTTTATTCAAGTTCATTCAATAAGAACAGCCTCATGTCCCAATGTTTGTCAAAAAGAGTTAATTCTTTGCTAATGCAATTCCTGATGTGGCTATAACATCTGGGGCAAGATAGAATCTGACTAAAATTCTTAAGAGTAAAATTGGGGGAATAAGGTGTCCATAGGGGCCTTTGAGAAACAATGTCACATTCCTGGATATCTTAGAGACCATGTGAATTTGCAGAGTTGTCCACCTAAGAAGGCCTCAGTCTTTCATCTCTGTAGGAAGCAAAGATATAGGCAGAATTTTAAACTCCATGATGGTGGTGTTTGGCCCCAAACACACACAGAGCCTCTTACAAAGCCTTGGAGTCTTACTGGTTCAAAGCATTTAAGAAAATCTCTGTCCAGTCATTAGAGGACAACAAAAGTTACACAAGCAAGGAATTTCTGAATTTGCCATAATTTGAAATGATTGGTTTTCAACAAGAAATTATAAAACAAGTAAACCGGATAGTAAAGTCCATGTATAAATCTAAAAGCAGTCAATAGAAGCAGTCTCTGAGAAAAACCAGACATGAGAATTATTAGACAAAGACTTAAATTAGATGTGATAAATATATACAAAGTACCACTGTGGTGGGAAATACGGACAATGGGGGAGGCAATGCATGTGTGGAGATGAACAGTACAAAGGGAATCTGATCAATTTTATTGTGAACCTAAAGCTCTCCTTCAAAGTAATCTATTAAAAAAAAATCTATGTAGAACCATCATGTACATCAACAAATGCATAATTCAAAGCCCCACAATATTAGAGAAATGTCAAAAAAATCTGATAGCAAAACAGCTGACTAAACTCATACCATGCCAGGATTTACATTAAATGTGAAGGGGATAAACACTCCAATCAAAAACAAGAGACTAGAAAATGGATTATAAAAATTATTTGTCCAAAGATATGCTGTCTAAAAGAGAAACTTTATGTTCAAAGACACAAATGAGTTGAAGGTGAAAGAATGGACACAGATATTCCAGGAAATGATTAAATGAAAGAGAGCTGGAATGGTTCACTAATATTAGATAAAATAGATTTTAAGGGAAAAAAAAAGAATGAAAGTAGAGACAAAGAAGGAGATTTTAATTACATTCCAAAATCACTACAATAAAGAGTAACATTCCCTGCCTTCAGGGATGTGTATGAATATCTTCTGGGCCATGATTTAGTCACTACACATACCGTGTGTGGTAGTATATACAGGATAGACACTTTCCAAGATGTATGAAACTCTAGAGATAGTAATTCATAAGTGTGGCTCCATAAAGTTGATTTGTAAATAATTGTTCCTCAATAAAAGCCCTTTTTTTGATTTTTTTAAAAGGAATAAAAATTTAAATTTTTTCAATAGATTTTTTAAATTTTTTTTTTTTTTCCATTTTTTAAATTTATTTTTTTCCTTTTCCATATGCATTTTCTTTTTCATATGTATTCCCTATGTATATGTTTTATGGCTCCCTGTTACACATATTTTTACATTTGGTTTACTTAAATATAATAAGCATAGTGTACTCATAAGACACATTATATAAATAAATTCAGTGCTTAAAGTCTTTGTGTATCTCTTTTAAAGTAGTTTTATTGGTTCTGAAAAATGGTAACTTGCTTCCTTTGTGTTTGGATATTTTTGATTGTGTACCACTCATTGTCTTTGAAAAAAATTATTCCAGGGCATGGATTCTGTTATCCAGGATGAAATTATTTTCTAACAGGCTGTTTTTTTTTTATGGTCATATCTTATCAAAGCCCTTTAAGTTTTAATTGAAATTTCTCCCAAAGTGCTGGGAAACACTATGTTTTCTGGATTTTGTAACAAATCTGGCAAATTGTAACAAATCTGGCAAATGGGAATGTTATGATGATGATTTCTCAGTAAACAGTTGCTATCATTTTTTAATCCCCCCCCCCCCCCACACACACACCCTTTATCTCTTCAGCATCTGGGCAACATCCTGTGTCCAATGAGGACAGACTTACTTCCTATTTAACCTTATCTTCCCAAGGTAATACAGAAATGTCTCCTATTCCTCTTCGAACAGGGTCCTGCTTGCCAACACCAAAGGCTCATGCTTGTCAGCAGCAGCAAACATCATCAGAGCAAACCCTTCTCTTTTCCACTGCAGGGCACCACATGTAACTCTGTGTTCCCATAGTCTCACAAACTTTCCACTTAGAAGCTCCTTACTGTTTTTCTAGCCAATATTTTAAAGTACATTTCTTATGTACTTATATATGAAACTAAAATTTTTGCTATGTTTAGCAAAATGATTGTTTCCAATAACCTAAACTCTACTATTTTGTAATAGAGTTTGTTTCTTTGTTTTTTGCTTTTTCCTTATCTTTGAAATTCAATTACATCACCAGTATGACTTGGTGTTGATGGTTTAGGGACAGGAGTGGTGTTTGGTTTTATTGTTATTGTTATGGTTGTTGTTGTTTTCATTTGAAAATACAAGTCTTGCACTAAATTTTAAGATAGATATTTTCATTGTATATTTTAATTTATTAAAATGTTCTACATACTCTATTTTTATCTGCAGAATAGAAGGCCATTTTTTTACATGTGTTCAATATCCTTTTTGTCTTCCATGCCAGGTAGATTTTTCTATAATCGATTTTAAATGTTATGCTATTCTGTTCCATTTTGTGAAATTTCCTCAAAGCCACTTGCCATTTTCCTGACAGCTTTTTCTGTAGAAGTTATGCCTTATTATTGCATCATAAGTGTTTGCATTGGTCTCTTCTGTATCTTTCCAGAGTTCTACCTGCTTTGTTTCCATCTCTGGCATTTGTTTTATAATTTCTTCTTTAAATCCCTATTATGTGTTTTGTTTGATACCTTGGTCTATGTTCTTTGATTGTTTTCAAAGGTACACAATATCTGTTTTTCCTTTGACTCTATGACTAATTAATTGTCTGAACCCATCTAGTGTTTCATGGGTCATTCTGTACTCTTTGAAAATGATTTTCAAATTATGATTTAAAAAAATTTTTTGAAAATAATTTTCAAATTATGATTTAAAAAAAATAATAAATCCAGGTGACAGACCCAGGGGTTATTGGTTGGAAATCCATGGGTGGAGGCTTGGACCTTTCTAAATCCATACTTCCTACATAAAACTAGTGATGGGCTCATGGATCAGATTGTGACACTTTGAGTTAATATTTTTAAGTTGGATGATGAGAAAGAGAGCTTTTCTTTATTTCAAATAATTACACAGTATTCTCTCCCTTTTGGTGTCTCAAAGGTTATCTTTTCAATATCCTAATGGATATAAGATTCACTAAGAGTTCATAGAACACGTTATAATATAAAAAGTAATTCTAACAAAATGTCTAGTACATGTGCAAAAGCATTCGGAAAGTATAATATTGTTTTTATTGGTATTGTAAAAAAGTGTCCAAATCATGGGAATGAAGTATTTAATTTTTTGTAGCCTTGTAGTGGTTTTCTTCTTGTCTAATACAAAGAATAAGAATGACACTTGATTCCTTTGGCATCATTTGAAACTCAGTTTTGTCCAACTTGTCCTTGACTTCTCAAGCAATGTGGAAACATGAATATTTTCAAAGTTGTTTTGGAGAAAGTAAATAGCCCCACACAGGCCCTAAGGTGGGAGCATAATTGGTGTGTTTGGCAGATTGAAGGGCAGTGTGAATGAAGCAGGGGGAGGAAGATGGGGAAGACAAGATCACATAGGTCTAAAAGGAGCCACCTAGGAGTTTATAGAAGTTTTGACTTTTAATCTGAAAGAGACAGAGAACCACTTGAAGGGTTTTAGCAGAGGAGTGACTTAATATGACTTATGTTTCAAAAAGATCCCTCCATCTGGTGCTCAGAGTAGACTCTGACAAAGGGCAGATGTGGGAGACCAATTGAAAGTCTTTAAAATGATCTAAGTGGTACATGATGGCTGTTCATGCACAAGTAAGAAGGGGGCATGAAACGTTGTCAGATTCTAAGTGTAATTTGTAGCTAAAATCAAGAGAATTTTCTGATATATTGAATGTAAGTGATGAAAGAAAAACACAAAAATGGACAATTGTTAACTTTCTAGGCTTGAGAAAATAAAAGGATTCTATTGTCATTTAAGTGAGATGGGAAGATGTTGGATAGAACATGTGTTTTGGAATACATGATGAAGAGTTCAAGTCTGAACATGTTAGGTTTGAGGTGTCTCATAGGTGAATAACACCTGAAATGGAACTTGAATACTAGTATACCAGGTTGGATAGTGTTCACCCTAAAATTCATGTCCACCTGGAACCTCTGAATTCAAATTTATTTTAAAATAGAGTCTTTGAAAATATAGTCAAGTTAAGATGAGGTCACGTTGGATTGAGGTGCTCTGACATTGTGATATATATAATTGGTCTTCATTGCTGTTTCTTGGCACACAACTTGTAAAATCCATGGTATCTCTGAAGTGGCAGTGTCTTTTTGCATGTCAATATGTTAAATGATGCCTGGGGCCCCTAGTAGATTCAGGATATGGACTAGTCATGAGAAAGACCAAGGCAGGATTAGAGGGTTAGGACTCTCAGCCTCATCTCCCAACATCCCTGGAGAGGGGAAGGATTAAACATTAGGTTGATCACTCTTATTCAAAAACTTAATCGGTAATGTCTATAAAAGGAAGCCACCAAAAACAAACAAACAAACAAAAACAGGTTCATGATGTTTCTGGATTGTTGCTGTCTGAAGAGATTGCCTGCTTGGAGCAATGAAGCCGCGGGAAGAAGTTCAGAGGCAAACTGGAAACAAACAGGCTTTTTATTCTGATAACTTCTCTCTCCGGCTCCAACAATGACTCCAACACACCACACACACCACCAAACAACGCACAAACAAATGGCGCCAGACCAGAATCCCAATCTCGGCTCAAGTCTCGCAAGATCCCAGGCCAAGTCCCGCGAGATCCCAGGCCAATCCCGCAAGACCACGGAAGTCAGCAATGCCCGAACATCTCCATGGCCCGCAGCCAACCGCAATCTCAGCAATCTCCCCAATCAGGGCTCCTGCATTCCCCCCCTTTTGTTTTAAAAGAGGGAATGCTCTAGACGTCCATGTGCAACCAACATTCTTACCCGTCATCGGATAATCAAGGCTGTGCCCTTGACTCCTGTCTTAGGTTGATATGTCGGCCACATGAGACTGTCCCGTGCGACTGTGCCTGTCTTAGGTTGTCCCCCTCTGGGGATCTTACCCGTCATTGGCTAACCAGCCATCCAATGGAGCCCTTCAGGATCGACTGTGTATGATAACTAACAGCCTTCCAATTGTGAGGAGATGTTACAGCTTTAAAGCTTGTTGACGAGCCAAGTTGCATAGCATATCAAATTTTTTAAACAAATCAGTTGCCCTGAGTTCTATCAAGTAACACACTGAGATCTCTAGACAAATACCCACAAGGCATTGTCCCGTAAAGTCTCAAACAATGAAAGATCAAAATGTCCACTATTATAACACATTGATCTAGGAGGCCCCATGCATGCAGAGCAGAGGCCACACTGTTGGTGAGGTTGTTTGATGCTTGAGCAGCAGGGATGTTTGTAGCGACCACTATCCCTGCAGCTGTAGCAGTAGCCATCTTTTTTATGTCTAGACAATGCCACCAGCAAATCTTCAGGGCCCGCTACCTAAAAACTCAAGAATCAATTATTAAAGGAAAGGCAGTGCTATTCCAGCACTGAGTCAAGAGGTGAGTTGTCAAACTAAAAAAAATAGAATTATTAGATTAGAAAATTAAAGTTGATTTCTGCTCACACACATTGCTGTTTGTGCTCCCACAAACATAAGCTGGCAAAATATCATATTCAGAACAAAACAAAGAAAGACTGAGGGTATTTACTGCATTAAAGATAGATTAAAGAAAAGCTAAAGGCACTTTGGAAGAATAATTTGTTAGCTGGAACCCTCGAGTTTCTGTTACCTTCCATGAAATTATCTGTTGAAAAAACTCAAATTAATCAGGTATTAAACAAATAAAGTTAATTACAAATAAACATTCCTATGTCAAAACACCAAAATATCAGGTTTATACAGCACTAGTCATATTCTTTGCTAAAGAGAAATCCCTGGGACACCTATAAATCAAAATTGAAGGTACCTTCACTTATTAAATTATTTACCCAAATTGAATACTCTTAAACTTAAATGAATTAATGAATTAAAGTTATTTGGATCCATATATATATATATATATATATATATATATATAAAGTTATTTGGATATATATATATATATATATATATATATATTCATAAGCGCTTTGTTATTTGTGATGTCACACTGGACAGATGCACAAACCTACAAACATACATTTGTGACATCACATTTACATAAAATTTAGACAAATGCACAGACATAAAGACATATATAAAAAGAAAAAAAAAAAGAAAAAATACAATTGTGTGAACACTAAAGAGAGATCTCCTCGTCCCGGCTGGGAGGAATGACACTTAAGTTGTAAAATATTTTGAAGGACTCTTTTAAGGGAATCATTCCATACCATCATCTTGGTCCTCTTGATTTTGTACTTTATTTTTTTAATCTTGATTCCTCAACAACTTCATCTTGATCCTTTTGATGTGGTACCTGCTTTATTAATCTAGATGGTATCCATATTGGAGAGGATTCATGCTTTGGAAAAACACAAACAGATTCTCTCCCCCAAATTACTACTGGATCTGGACACTTCCATGTACCTGAAAGAACATCCTTCCAGTAAACCAAAGGTTTATGTTGTTGGTGTAGGTTCCGATGTCTGTCTCCAGGAGAATAACCATTAGAGTCTAAAGTTAAAAAAATTTAAGGTAAACAGGGCAACTGTCCCTAGGATTTTTCCAATTTCCTTCTTTTTGTTTTAATAACATAACTTTCAGTGTGCGGTTTGCTCTTTCAATAATGCCCTGACCCTGAGGATTGTATGGAATGCCTGTTTTATGGTATATATTGAATTTTGCGCAAAACTGTTTGAAAGATGAGGATGTATATGCAGGGCCATTATCTGTTTTAAGCATTTCGGGGATGCCCAATGCAGCAAAAGCTTGCAAACAAGGAGATGTAACATCTTTAACTTTTTCTCCAGAATGTAAGGAAGCAAAAATCATGCCTGAGCATGTATCTATGGTCACATGAATAAATCGCAATTTTTAAAAATTTGGCTCATGAGTAACCTCCATGTGCCACAAATGATTGGCCATTAATCCTCTAGGGTTAACACCATAATGAGGATTGGGCAAATGTGTCATACAAGATTTACAATCTTTTACAATTGTTCTGGCTTGCTCCTTTGTGATTTTAAACCTACGCTGCAAGGTGGTGCTATTGACGTGAAACTGGGAGTGAAATAAAGTAGCTTGCTGGAGCGCTGAAAGTATAAAGATTGTTTGGGTAAGAGCATCAGCCTTTTCATTACCTTCATGGAGGGGACCAGGCAAGTTGGTATGTGCTCTAATATGCCCTACATTGAATAGAGGTTCTTTTCTTGCCCACAAAAGTTTTTGTATTTGATAAAACAATTTAAAGGCTGGAGTATAAGGTGCTATTGGTCCTGCTAGCTCTAATTTTGGGACAGCATGTACAATATAGTGGCTATCTGAAAAAATGTTCATGGGCTGCTCTCTAAAATTTTCCAGAGCTCCTACCACAGCTTCCAGTTCCACTAATTGAGTTGATTTGTGTGCAGGTATGTAAGTCGTATTTTCTTTTTTAGTGACTACTGCAGCACTACCATTTGAGGACCCATCTGTGAATACATTTAATGCCTTAGGAATAGGTTGATTTTTTATTACCTGTGGAAATATAATAGGATGATTGATACAAAAAGGTAATATAGGAGACTTAGGAAGATGATTATCAAAATTTGCAGAAGTAGAGCATCTTTCTATAGCCCAATCATTATCATTGAAGCATAAATATTCAATCTGTGAGGATGAATAGGGAGTAATAATAGTAGCAGGGTGAATACCAAATATTTTAGTAGAAGTCTTAAGTCCTTGAAGAATAAGTTTAGCCACCATGGAGGTATAAGACTCAATTATATTTTTAGGAGAGATGGGCAAATGTATCCATAATAAAGGCCCTTGTTGCCAAAATACTCCTGTGGGTGTATATTGTGAAGAAATAATAATCAATATCAGCAATTGAGTTAAATAAAATCTTTTTTCTTTATGATAATTATTTTTTTTTTTAGGGTTAAGCTTACCCTGTACTTTTTGATAATGATTTCTTTTAGGGTTAAGATTACCCTGTAGATTTTCACATTTAACACCTGCAGGCTTGGTTGCAAGGTGTACTCCCATTTGTTGTAAAATATCTCTTCCCCAAAATGTAACCAGTAGGTTAGGTAAAACATAAGGCTGAAATGTTCCTTTATGCCCTTCATCATCCTCCCATTTTAAGTTTACCGCACTTTTCTCTGGGAGGTTATTATATCCCAAGCCTTTTAAACTGGTTGAAGCTTTTTACAGAGGCCAGTGCTTGGGCCACTGCCATAGATTAATAATGGAAGAGTCAGCTCCAGTATCTATCAGTCCCTCCATCTCTATTCCTTGGATTTTTATTTTACACATAGGCCTCCTAGAACAATCCCAAACCCAGCAAGCCATGGGTCTTGAGTCAGTGGAACAAAATCTTCTATTGCTCCTTTTTTGAGGCATACTCATTTTAAATGAATTATGTAAATTTGGAAGGAGAAGCAGCTGAGCAATTATATCTCCTTGATTAACAGAACTTATACTTTGGGGTGAGCTAAGCATTATTTTTATTTCCCCTATGTAGTCTGAGTTTATTACACCTGGGGTCACTTGCAAACCTAATAAGCTTTTAGGACTTTTTCCGATAATAAGTCCTACAGTCCCTGAGGGAAGAGGTCCCCTGACTCCTGTGGGAATCAGTTGAACCCCCATTTCAGGTGTTAACACTATTAAGGTGGTGGAACAGAGGTCCAATCCTGCATTTCCTCTTGTTCCTCTGGTGAGGGAGTGGATGGGTAGTAGGGATTGTGTCGGGGAAGCATCTGAGTGGATGCTTGAGGATACTCCTCCTCCAAGGCCTCGTACATTTGTGGGCCCCCAGGCATTGGGTCCCATGTCCCATTTTTTGAATTCCTGAACAAATGATTTCCATGGATGTCAAATTTTGAATGGCATTTATTGACCCAATGATTTCCCTTTTTACACCTGGGGCAGAGGCCTGGGGCACAGTATGAGCTTGGTCTTATTTCTCTTTGGGGATTTTGCCTAGAATAGCCTGATTGATTATGATAATTTTGCCTGGAATATCCTGATTGATTATAATGTCTAGGTTGAGCCCTTGTGAAATTTTGAGGGGCAGCATCTCTCATTGCTGCTGCAATCATATTTCCTGTGACAAAGGCGTCATTTTTATCTTTACATAGTTGTATATATATGGAAAGATCCTTTTTATTTCTCCATGGCCTGATGGCTTCCTGGCAGTATTTATTAGTATTTTCATATGCTAATTGAACAACTAATGGCATAGCTTGATCAATGTCTCCAAACAATCTACCTGCAGTTCTCAAAGTCGATCAGCAAAGTCAGCATATGGCTCATTAGGTCCTTGAATCACTTTTGACAAGCTACCTTGTAGATCCCCAGGTCCTTGTAAAGTTTTTCATGCCTTTAAGGCAGCTGTATATATCTGAGCATATACACCTGGGACATAATATTTTTGAGCCTGTGAGTCTGCGAATTGCCCCTCTCCTGTGAGCATTTCTATATTATGGTCTCCAAACACTGCAGCTGCATTTCTTTTAGCTGTTTCTATACAAAGTTCTTGAAATTGCGATCACCAAACCAAGTATTGCCCCCCACTTAATGTTGCTTTACATAGACTTTTCTAGTCTGAGGGGGTTAAGTTAAAGATGTTAAGGGACTCCAGCATACTCAACATGAAAGGAGCTTGGGGTCTATACATCATTACTGCCTCTTTGAGATTTTTTATTGTTTTGAAATCTACTGACTGGTGGACACTCTGTCTATTTTCATTTTCAAATACTGGCAGTTCCCAATGTATCTGTGAGTTACCCTCAAGAGCACATAAACGCTCAGAAAGACTTTTTATTTCTGTTTCTAGGGTTTGCAACCGCCTAGTAATACCCTTCATATTTTTCTGTAATGGATTCCACCCATGGGGGAGTAGAGGACACAAGTGATTCCTCTACTTGACAGTCCTTTTTCTTTTTTAATTCCTTTTTGTTCTTTTTACTGGAGACTGTGCTCCCAGAATCACCTTTTGATTCCTCTTCACTACTATCACTTTTAGTGGTATCCTGAATTTCAGCTTCTAAGGAGAGTACATATTCTTCGGCTAATTTCAATAAGTTTCTGGTGGCTTTTGCAGCTCTTACTTTTGAATTTACACCACTACTCTTCTCACTGGTATTAACTGACTCAGAAGCTATGCTTTCTTGATCACTTTCCTCACTATCCACTGAGTCCGCGATATTGAGATCCATGGCTTTTATTATCAGGCTTTTTGTTATTTTCGCTCCCATTTTCAGTTATTACCTGCAGGTTGAATTCCCGTGCGGGCCACCACCTGTTGCTGTCTGAAGGGATTGCCACTTGGCGCAACGAAGCCACGGGAAGAAGTTCAGAGGCAAACTGGAAACAAACAGGCTTTTTATTCTGATAACTTCTCTCTCCGGCTCCAACAATGACTCTAACACACCACATACACCACCAAACAACCCACAAACAAATGGCGCCGACCAGAATCCCAATCTCGGCTCAAGTCTCACGAGATCCCAGGCCAAGTCCCGCGAGATCCCGGGCCAAGTCCCGTGAGACCATGGAAGGCGGCAATGCCCGAACATCTCCATGGCCCGCAGCCAACCGCAATCTCAGCCATCTCCCCAATCAGAGCTCCTGTACTGGATAGCTGAACACCTGGAGGGTCCTGTAAGATGGCATGCCCAGAGAGGGAATGGAAATTCTGTGCCCTTGCCACATGCCTTGCTTTATGTATTTCCTTACCTTTACCCTTTATCGCAACCAGTACTGGTAAACCTATGTATTTCACTGAATTCTGTGAGCCACGTGAAGAAATTAATCAAATTCAAGGCAGGGGTTTAACAAACTCGGACTTGTAGTTGGTCTGTCAGAAGCACAGAAAAAACAATGTGGGCTTGCCTTTGACCTCTTAAGGGGAGAGCAGTCTCCCCTGAATCTGTGAGATCTGAGGATGCTACCAGATAGTGGTAGATGGTGTCGGAATTGAATTAAATTAGAGGACCCATAGCTGGTGCCCTCTGTAGATCTGACTGCATGCCTGGTGTGTGGAAGAAGTCCCCATGCCTTCTAAGTCACAGAAGTCTTTGTGCTGCTGGTTGTGTGAAAGCAGAGGGTTTGTTTTTCTACACAGTGGGCCCAAAAGCCAGTATAAATGCTGTCCCAGTGAGAAGAGGAATATGTGAACACAGACAGACAGACTCACAGTAGAGAAGGCACTGTGAAAACAGGCAGTGAGGGAAGTAATGTATCCACACACAGAAGGCCAGTGGCAAACAACCAAAGCTGGACGAGGCCAGAAGGACCCGCTCCTACACTCCTCAGAGACAGCACAGCCCTTCCACTACCCTGAGTCCAGGTTTCTGACCTCTAGACACGAGAGGATGCACTTCTGTTGTTAGAAGCCACCCAGCTTGTTTCAGTTTGTCGTGACGGCCTATGGAGCTGATATGTCTAGTGTGACCTGCTTGGTTCTTGGTCTTGTGGAACCTTCATTCCTCACAAAGTCCTTGAATTCTTTCCTGCAGGGGGGTATGTCCTCCCCAGGAGACCTGTGCATCACAGGCCTGACTACCACTGAGCAGGTTGGAGGGGATACTCATTTTGTTTGTTACCCTGATGGCTAGTGAGTGCATTCCCCATCTTGTATTTATGCAGATGAATTTCTCAACAACAACAACAAAAAAGTATGAGGTTTAATTTCATCATGCCTCCCTATAAAGGGTTAGAATCATACAGACCAGGTTTATGTATATATGTGACTACATGACCAATATGATTCTGCAACATGTACACTTTGAAAAATGAGAAATTATATCCCGTCTATGCATGATATATCATAGTGCATAAATGCATTCTACTGTCATGTAAAACTAATTAAAGCAAATAAAAAATAATAAAAAATTAAAAATAAACAAACAAGAAAACTTGAAAAAAGATTTAACTGATTTCTTTGTATTTATGAACAGTCAAATTTTAAAGAGAGTTTAGGAGATTAGTAAATTAAAATAAAAACCAGTTAACATTTTATCCAGTTCATGAACACTAAGTCATGGTCATTTGATTTACGATGTATCTAAAATGGTAGTTCATTAAGCAATCCAATATGGCTCTTTAGGAAATGACAACTATTCACCTTCTATACTTATGAGGAAGGACTCTGTTCTCGCACTGCAAGTGGCAGCATCTCATTCAAAGGGCCTTTGGTGTCTGTCGCCTGTTTGGAAATTCTACATTTGAATTTGCTTATGGCTGGAGAAAATAATGCACGTCTGTCTTTCATAGTGCATCCTCATCGTTTTCTCCTGTGTCATGTGTCCTCATCATTTTGAGTTATGTGCAGTTGTAGAGAGAATGTAGCTGGGGAAATACCCCAGAAACTGCAGAATTTCTCCTAGGGTCAAAAAGACAATAGGCGTTTGGAAAAGTAATGGGAGATTCTCACATGGTGGGGAGAAGTTGATGGGGTTGAGCTGAAAGCTAAGCATCTGGCTTATGAAAATTTTTGCTGTCTCTGCTGGAGCTAGTCAGCATTATGTAGTTCCTTGATCACCAGGGACTTTACGATCTGTCTTAAGCTATTTGTGCAGTAACAATAACTCTAACTGTTCATTCCATGATTTCTACTCTTTGTAGTGGGAAAAAAGAGTAAATGGTGTCAGAAAAATCTGAACATAAAGAGATGTTAAAATAAGGAGATTGGATGTTAAACAAACAAACAAAAGATGCAAAAGAATACCAGGAGATGCAATAAATCCAAATGGTTTCAAAACAAGAGGAGAAAAAATAGTTAACGCAAAACTGAACTGAAAGATGCCAATAAATAAGTAAATTTCCCATTCAGGATCCATTTAGAGGCTGTATTTCTTGGCGGAGTTGCTGCTTATTATTTTCATGTTTCCAGTTTCCCATCTCCTTTTGTCAGTCTATTGAAAGCTTGTTAAAATCTTATTTGCTTTTCCTGTTCTTTTGTTGCTGTTGTTTTTGCCTTAACTTCAGTGTTAAATCATGTGGAAGTAAAGCAAAAGGAAGAAAAAAAAAAATCCACCCAGGTCCTCACTGAAGTAGCTTAGCTTTATGGATACTTTGTATATTGATCAGCTTCTGTTTCATTCAGACTTAATGTAAGAACAATTGGGAAATAAGTAATTTCATCCTTAAGTAGTAAATTGCAATTCTGATGCAAAGCATCCCAGGGTTTCCTTAGAGAGACTAGGTAGATTGTCAAAGGGGTACTGACATGGAAAAGAAATAAACTGTATACTTGTGGTGATATTCCAAGAAAAACAAGTTGCTATACGAATCTCTTTTGGGTTAGTGGTACAAATCCTAATTTGGAACCTGATGCAATTTTTTAAAACATATATGCATATACATGTGCCTATCTTCTTTCTGTGTAAAGTGGCACATGGTAGACCCCAATAAATAGGTGGCAAAGGTAAAGGAATATATGTCTACATTAGCTAACGGTGAGAAGTATGTCAACCAACCCAATACAAAGTTATACAACTTCACAGAGCTTCTTATGTCATAAAATCTTAATTCTACACTTTCAAACCAAGGACCATTTGAGTAGAAACCCTATGGTTTTAGCCATATCCCAACATTCAGAAGGCACTAGCTATTTGGTCTTGGGCAAATATCATAACCAGGGTGAGCTTCCATTTCTCACACCCAAATAGGATAATTTCTCAAGACATAGTTTTGAAAATGATGAGTAATAATATGCATTTCTCACTGTAATTGGGTGGTATTACTCAGGCTCCATATTGAACCTTGCAACTAATTAACACTGAAGACAATGAATGATGGCATGTGTGAAGGCAGAATTGTATTACCTGCTTTCTTTTCTATTCTCTGCTTCTCTGTCCTCTAAAACTTTCTTGATTCTCAGCATCCTCCAGTGAGTGCCCAAAACTATAGCCCATCTTGGCTGCCTTTTACTATGCTGTTGCTGAGTCTTTGTTCATTCTCCTCTGATAACTACCACCAAGGCCTGATTTCAATCCCTCTGAGCTTTATGTGGTTTCTAGTGGAACTAGAGGGACAGCCATGGATCATTCCTGGCAATTTTAATCACACATATGGAATTTGAATGGAACAGTCTGCTTTGTAGATGGTGGGCCTATATTAAATCCATCTTAATTTGAGTCCTCCTTGCTTTCTTCAGCTATTCATCTATTCCTTCTAGCTTTAGGTGAAGACAGATCCACATGCCTAGTGAAGGACAAAAATCACACCAGAGTCAACCGTGCAGCCAAGAGATTTATTTACCAGCCTTCATGGCTGGTTGGAGGTAGAAGAAGTAGGGGAGAGAGGAGTCAGGGAGAAGGGAGTGTGTGATCTCTGAATGGAAGGTGGGTGCCTGGTTGCGCTGGCTGTGGTCTCTGGAGCTGCTGGCTAAGGCAGCTGCCCTTTGGCTGGAGGATGGAGCTGTTGGCTGGGGCAGCTGCTGTCGGGCTGGAGAAGGTGAATCTGGAGCTGTTACAGTGGCTGCCTCCTCTCAGCAGGGACGAGCTGTTGTGTCTGAGCTCTGGGCAGGCAGGAGCTTTAAGTAGGGATTTCTGGTGGGGGATGTACCAGAGTGACCTTTAACGCTATTGGCTCTTTGCCCAGGGAACAAGGAGACCTTTAAGCTGATTGGCTCCTGCCTAGGGAACAGAGCGACCTTTAAGCCAATTGGCTTCTGCCCAGGGAAAATGAAACAAGGTTGCTTCTCATGGAAATTTCCATGGGGATGTGGTGTATCCACCTAAGCCTATCTATCACCTAGTATTGTGGTGGTGATGTTTCTTTTCTTACCCGTAAGAAAAGACGACTGAGTTTGAGAAAAGACTTCCGCAGACAAAATCAAGAGATCCATTGACCACTGATGCTTATGAGAAAAAATCAGAAATCCCATTCACTAAGCCTGAGAACTTCAGGGCACACTCTCACAATAAGAGGTCCGCCCATAAGGCTAATAATTTTGGAGGAATATTTTATGATGCCTCTTCTAGAAGATGCTATAGTGAACATTATTCTATACTGAAACTCAATTAAGTTGGGACTAATCTGCCCAAAGGAATGAGAGAAATGAATCTCTAAAAAGTTAAGATTACCTCCTTCTCCCCTTCCTTGGACCATCCCCCTTCCCCTAAGCCTGTTACTCTGGTGCTAAATATAATCTCTTGCCCATGCGTGCTCTGCATAACTGAAAATCATGCAGTGGTGATCCTCTTGAGTGTATTTCTTTCTTTCTTTATTAATGAAAAGGTTTTTATTTGTGCCCTCTGTTATTCCCAGAAGTACAACACAAAACAAAATGGGAAACCATGATTTATCTTCTATTTGATAAAAACATCTGCAGAATAAAATGAGCCTCTTGATGCCGGAATTGTCATCAATGATGACTTTGACAAAATGAGCAATACATAATTTGCTAGCTCCCTTGCGAAGCTGAAACAGATTGTCAAATAAAACACTGGAGGAGATGCATATGGGCTGAGTAGACCAGCTTTGAATAGGAACACATGCAGGTGGTGGCTTAGTAGTGGTTCTAAGAAGGAGGACTGCCCTAATTTGGAGGGTCATTTGCATTTGAAAATGCTCATTGCTAAATAGTGAGTATTCCCTATGGGAAAAAGAGAATGGATCCTGCCAAAACTGCAGCTATTTTTGTTCCTTGGTTACTCGAATAAACCAGAAAGCCCAAGGCAAAGGAGAGAGTGGGTGATGTTCAAACAAACTGTCCTATAATGGTGGGCTTTAGAATACAAATCAGTAACATATGAAAAGGATGTTTATAAAAATTAATCGCTTTATTGTTAAAGATGGATTTTCCATCAACACAAAGCATGGAAAGTCTATTAATGGGCACACTCTGTATGCATTTTAAGAAATGGCAATCAAATGCTTTTATTAGTCTTTATAACTGAGAGTATGCCAAAATCACATAATTATTTGAATCTGGATTCCACAAGTCAGTACTGATTGCTCAGATAGACAATCAAAGTTCCTGTATCCTACAGATCTGGCTCCTCTACCTGAGAGAGCTGCCTCTATGGAAATTTCTGTCTGCTTTTTAATGATAAGAAAGAAGGAATTGAGGTTTTGCCAAAATAGCTAACTTAGTTATTCAAAATATCATTTTCCCTTCATGTATATATACTCTAATAAAGTTTTTGTCTTAGAATTGATGTATATTTACAGAAAAATTGTGATGATGATATAGAGGTTTCCCATATAGCCCATAATCAACTTCTTCTATCAACAGTTTTACTATTTCACATGTATGTGAACTAATCAATCCAGGCTGATATATATTTTTAGCTGAAATTCATACATTATTCAGGTTTTCGCCAAAATGTGTTATTTCTGCACCAAAATCCCAGCAAGGAGACACATTATATTCTAGGCTTCCTGATTCCTTATGCCTCATGGTTGAGGTTCTCAGGGGTTCTTTGTTTTTAGTGACCTTGACAGTTTTGAGGAGTGACTGATCAGGTGATTTGTAGAAGGTCCTTCATCTGGAGTTGATCTGATATTTTTCTCAGAGTTAGATGGGGTGTGGGTTTGGGGAGGAAGGTCACAGAAGTGCAGTGCCATTCTTCTCACGCACATTAGGAGTATTGGCTGGCCTCTGGACTTAAGTTGAGCTTACTGTAGATCGTTGGGCAAGATAATGTTGATCAGATTTCTCCACTGTGAAATTACTGATTTTCTCTTCCTCCTTCTCTTCCTCTATCTTTGTCTCTGTCTCTCTCTCTCTCTCTCTCTCTCTCTCTCTCTCAACTGTTTTTCTCTCTGCTCTTTAGAAGCAAGCACATTCTGTATTCAGGGGAGTTCCTGCTTCTCCACTTCCTGGTCAGCACTTGGTATAATTGGTTTCCTGGGTTCTAGTCAAGCTAATACATGTGTGGTAGAATCTCATTTTAATTTGCATTTCAGTCATCCCAAATAACTTTGAACATGCTTTCTATACTGACTTGCCATCTGATTCTCCTCTTTTGAGAGGTATGTATTTAGAAATTTTGTTCATTAGGGGAAAAAATGGGTTGTCTGTTTTGTTTTAAGTGTTCTTTGTACATTTTTTATATAAATCCCTTAAAAGACATGTGTTTGAGATGGGTATGGTGGTCCACACCTGTAACCCCAGCAACTTAGGAGGCTAAAGCAGGAGGATTAAGAGTTCGAGGTCAGCCTCAGCAATTTAGCAAGGCCCTAAGTAACTCGGTGAGACCCTGTCTCAAAATAAAACAAAAAGGATTGGGAATGTGGCTTAGTGATTAAGTGCTCCTGGGTTCAATCCCTGGTACAAAAAAAAAAAAAAAAAAAAAAAAAAAAAAGTCTTTGAAAATCATTTCTCTGTGACCTACCTTTTCATTTTTTTAAACAGTAACTTCCATAGGGAAAAATAATTTTTTTTGTAAAGTCAACTTATTTCTCTTTCTTTTTTTTTTCTTTCTTTTTTAATTGTGTGTGTGTGTGTGTGTTTTCTAAAAGCTCATCAAAAGATCAAATATCACATGGAATTTATCTCATTTTGTTTCAGGAGTAGCTATTCTTTTACATTTTACATTCTGGCCTGACTGACTTCATGTTTGTGGAAAGTCTGAAGTCTGTGTTTCTGGTGGTCTGGGCTGTGGTCATCCTCTTGTTACGTTGGGTACAACCCCCCCCCCCCTTTCTCTATTGGAGTGTCTTTGCCCTTTGTCAAAATCAGTTGATTCTATCTGTGTGTGTCTGATTCAGGCTCTTTGTTGCAGTACTCTGTTTTTTCATCTAGACCATTCTGTCTGGATTACTGTAGCTTTACGGGAAATCTTAAAATACAGTGGTTGAGTCCCACAGCTTTGGTCTTCTTAAAAGAAGTTGGCTATCTTAGGACTTCTGCCTCTCCATATAAATGTAAGACTCGGTCTGACTATATCTAGAAAACAACTCTCTTAGATTTTTATTGGGATCATGTTGAGTCTGTAGATTAAATTGAGAATTATCATCTCAACAATGTTGAGTCTTCCAATACACAAATATAGACTATCTTTTTATTTATGTGAATAATTTATTTTACATCCTTTAATACTTACTCCTATATAGTCTATAATAATTTTTAGAATGATTCTAAGTATTTCAAATTTTGGTAATATTTTAAATGGAATTTTGTTTTTAATTTAACAAGCTTCCCTTGTTTCTGGAACACAAGAAAGCAATTGACTCCTGTGTATAGACATGGTATCCTATAACCAGGCTACCCAGCTTCTTAGTTTATTATTCATTCATTCATTAATGCACTCATTTATATTTAAAAATTGATGCTTTATGCCATCTACAAATCTTTACACCTCTGATGTCTTCTCTTTGAGAACACTAATCCCATGAGACCAAGGCCCCAGTTTTATGACTATTTAACCTGAATTACTTCCTTGAGAGTCCCATTTGAAATGCAGCCATGCTGGTGGGTAAGTCTTCAGCACATCAGCATTTCAGTGTTGGGGACACAAGAGTTCAGTCCATAATGTATTTTTCCTTTACCTGAATAAATTAATATTTTTGCAAGATAGGTTGGCTGATGATAAATCCCCTCAGTTTAAATTTGTCTAAGAAAATTTTCCAATATTTTTCTTCTTCATTTTTAAAAGATAATTTTGCAGGATATGAACTCTAGCCTGGAAAAGTGTTTTGTTTTGTTTTATTTTTCCATACATTTCATATTTCACTGCAAAATTGTCTTGCTTGCATTTTCTTTAACAGGAAGTCTGCTGAAATAATTCTTCTCCTCCTCCTCTTCCCCTCTTCCTCCTCCTCCTTCTTCTTCTATAGGTGAGATGTTTCCCCATCTCTGGTTTTTCTAAAGCTTTCTCTCTTTTAGTAGCATTTTGTGAGATTCATCCTGCATTGTGTTTTCTGAGCTTCCAGGATGTGTGATTTTCTGTCCTTCATTACTTTTAGAAAATTCTCAGCTTTTATTTCTCTAAGCACATATTCTGCTCTGATCACTTGTGTTCCAATGATGTGGATGTTTTGTTATTGGCTCACTGTCCTTGGAAGTCTATTCTGTTTTAAATATTTTTTTCTGCATTTCAGTTTGGAAAGTTGCCTTTGGCCTCTTTTCAAGATCCCTATTTCTCTCCTTACCATGTCAAGTCTATGGATGAATTCCTTAAACTTTCCTCATTGCCCTTATGGTTGTTGTGACATCAACATTTCTTTTTTATTTTTCGCAGAGAATCATCTTTCTCCTTATGTCACTCATCAGTTCTTGCATGTTGTCTGCAGTTTTTCATGGGAGTCCTTATGATGTTAATTATAATCATTTTAGTTTCTGTCTAATGATTCCGAAAAACATATTATATCTGAATCTGATTCTCATGCTTGCTCTCGGTCTCTTCACTTTTTGTTTTTGCCCTCTAACATGCATTGAACTTTTTTTCTTGAAAATCAGACATATTGCATGAACAGGAGACTAGAGGTAAGTTGGCTATTAGTAGGGAGACAGTGTCTTGTAGTCTTCTATCAAATCCCAGGCCTGGAATGGCCTATCTCACAGGTGTTTCTCTGCAGCACAGCTTTCCTCCCATAAGCCTCTGCCTCCTTCCTTCAGGGCAGTTTCCAGTCTATTCCATGCAGCACTGATCCCTGTGTGGCCTCGTATTTCCTCCCTTGGATAAGACAAGAAGGCTGGGTGTGACTAGAGAAGGAGGAATTCCATTTCCCAGTTGGCCCAAGGCTCTAGCAAACCTTTTCCCCAAAGAAAAGCTTTGTTATCGAGAGGACTCTGGGGTCACTTCACAATAATTACTTTTTCCTTCTTTTTACCAGAGCCTTGAGATATCTTTCCTGGATCTGTACCTGAAAACATAGCAACAGGTATTGAAATAAAACCTATAGTGTCTCAGAGACCCCCCCTTAGACTGTGGGCAGGGAATCTTTTGGTCTCGTGCTAGACCACACTTAAACAGTTCACCAAAATTACCATTTACTATAATGTGAATGTTTGAGAGTCCAAAACTCATCTGTGGAAATCCTAACCTTTCAAGTATGGTACTGGGAGGTGGCCTTTGGACATTAACTAGGACAAGAGGTTTGTCCCCTCATGAATGGGGTTAGTGTCCTTATAAGAGAGGCTTGGAGGTCCCTTGTTCCTGCCATTGTATGAAGGCAATATGAAAATTGGTTTTTGCCAGACAGCAAATCTGTTGTAGCCTTGGTCCTGGGCTTCCTTGTTTCCTGAAAATGTGAAAAATAAATTTCTATTGTTTTTAAACTTCCCAGTTTGCAATATTTTGTTATAGCAGCTCAAAGGGACTAAAGCATCACTTGAACATTTCCACTGGTTGATGGCTCTGGGCAGGCAGATCCAGGGTGTGCTTCTGTGAGTACACATGGGCTAGAAATTTCAGAGTGGTGGTTTTGCTGACTTCCCTGATTGGCCCAAGAAAATGTCATTCATTCTCAGGCTGCCTCGCTTTCTTTTGTAAGGATTGTGGGCATTGACATTCAATTACTTCACATTTCAGAGCTGAAGCTGGCAGTCCATATTTTTAAAGCTATTTAATTTACTGGTCTTTCATATAACTTATCCTGGTCTTTTGAATTAGAATTTCTGAATGAACATCTTGTGGAAATGGACTTTCACCTTCCCTGTGAGCAATCTGTGTGCTGCTACCTAAAGATGTTCTACCACTACCAACTCACCTCGGGATTTTGTTAATTTCTTTATCTTCCTTATCTGCTACATGAGTTATTTCAGTTTTCCACTAAAAACAAAAGTTTAAAAGAAAGCAGTCCTTAACGTTCTTATGACATCAAGAGTAAATAATCAATCAGAGTAACTTATGATTCCATTATAACTCCAGGTATCATTCATCACAGGGGCACACTGCCTGTCACGGTCAAGTAAAATGACAGGCAAGAATAGAGTCTTCAAAATCACCACGTGCAAGTCCTGGCTGTGAATTTTCTTTCTTTCTTTCTTTCTTTTTTTTTTTTATTCCTTCTCTCTCTCTTCTTCAGTATTTTTAACTGTTTTAGGGATTGTGTGTGTGTGTGTGTGTGTGTGTGTGTGTGTGTGTGTGTGTGTGTGTGTTTGGGACTTTATGGATTTGGTAATTGAAAATTTAGAATCTGGGCTAATGAATGTGTCAAAGCATGGGACCGAGTGCAGCCTGGTGCTTCTTGACAACAAATGTTTAATCCTTCTTCCTTGGAGACTTTAGAAAACTCTAGTAATTGAGGAAACAAGAATATCTAACCCTGGAGTACAACATTTTATGAGCACTGTGTACTTCATGACACCCAAGGGATCTTTTAAAATAGACATTGGTGTTTGGTAAGTTTACCCTTTGACAAATGATTGTTTTACTGTATACAATACTCCATACAAAACTTTTACAACTATTACACAAAAGAGTAATAAAATAAGATACACCTCTCCCACCCCCACCCCATTTATATCTCTCTCCCTCCCCTGCAACTAAGCTCAAGGTTTACCTGAGAAGAAAAGCAATCATTCCTAGAGAACCCCGCGCAGTGTGGATTAAATGAACAGTGGACCAGCCTCAGAAGCAGCTCCTGCCTCTTTCTAAGTGATGCAAACACTGTCTTAACAACACTGCACCCTCCCTCCCCATCGTCTGCCAATCCACAACCAGACTACCAGGGACAGTGACCCTTCCAGAAGAATTGTCACTCAAGCTTAATAAGGAAATCTCTCTATAAAGATGAAGGGGTACTTCCCATTTAATTATTGATGTTTGCCTGCACCATCCTATTGGGAAATTGTTCAAGATGGATGCAGAAATTTACAAGTGTTACTACTCTCCCTCTCCCATCCCCACATTGTGCCCAAAGAGAAATTCTTCCAGAGATGATATCATATGGCAATAACAATACACCCCATTAATTACTCTCTCTAAGGAAGAGACATGTGACACATCTTACAGAATCAGCTCAAAAGACAGAAAATCCAGAGCACTCATTATATATTTTCTCCTGACACAGCACATTAAAATTTGAAGAAAGAAAACCATCTTATCATAAAGTCAGCAAAAAAGAAAACAAAACAAAGCTCCTATTTGCACACCTCTGGCCCTTTGGAAGAATATGCATTATGCTACAAATATTGCTTTCCAAAGATCCCACGTAGTGGAGTGGAGGGAACATGAAATTGCTAATTATAAATAAAGTGACTCTGACCTCTTGCTCCATGTGATCTTCTAAGAGTTACTTAACCTCTCTGTTCCTCATAGTTAAAAGACTACCTATCACCAAAGGTTGTCATGAGAATCTTAGTGAGAGCGAGAGAAAAAACATACTAGGTTAACACAGAAAATACTTTAGCAAATGCTTGTTTATTCTTTCCTGATGGTCTTGCAATAGACCTACGATGTATTCATAGATCCTTAGTTCCTTTCACCATTGGTAAATTCGAAGACAGTCCCTAGAAGTATTCATTATTTCATTGTCTCTGCTTCATCTGCTAAATGCTTCTTTCTCTCTCTCTAGGTTTTAAATGAAAGCCACCATTTTGGATAGCCAGCATTCCCAGCATGAAGGATGAGTCAAGGCTAGACCCATCCAAAAAAAAAATAAATAAATAAACAAATAAATTTTCTCTAGCCTATGACTAGACCATGAACTGGAAGAAAAATTCAATCTAAGCATAGCAGAATTTTTTTATACGTATTTTCAAGTGGTTTCTGGACAGAAAAATCCTTTCCCATCTTCAAAAATACAAATCCAAAACTAGGTGGGGTAGTTCCATTCTCTGCCTGAGAAAATGAATTGCAGTAGCAAGGAATGAGGCTCATGGGGAATAGCAAGCTTCATGGACTCCTATGTCACTGTTGTTCTTCCAAAGTTCACAGCTACCCACTGGACAACTCAACCCGGCCCTTCAGATTTAGCCCCAGTGTCTCCCCATGGGAAAATCTGCTGTGATTCTCCCAGGAGGTTTTAGGACCATTGCTTCTGCCTTTTCCTGGTCCCTGTGACTGCAGTCCTAAGACCAGCACTTCATAGGTCACTCTTCTGTCTTGTCCTATCCATCCATTAGAGACCAAAGACACTTGCTTCAACTTTCAATGCCCAGACCTCCTCGTGGTGCCGAGCACATCCCAGTCTCTGGGAAACAAGCAGGTTTAATTTTAACTGACTCTTCTGATCTTAGTTTGGTTCTTTGTTTGTATGGTAGCAATCCACAGCTGTGCGACAATATTTAAAATTTCATTTTGAAGTGCCTTTACGGTTGTTTTGATTATTCTGTTTGAGATTTGATGACTTAAATACATCCATTCTTATATTCTAGCATATTTTTACTACCCTCCTAGGCAACTGGAAACAATTCAGCAAAACAATCCTGACTTAAAAAAAAAAAAGTTTCAGGAAAAATATTTATATTATGGTAGAAAACATTGCATATGTGCACATAAACGATTTTTTAAATTTTTGGCAAAGAAAGAACTACACTGCTATTTGAAGTCTGTCTCATTTTATAAAAGTTATCCTGCTTATAGTAATTATGAAAGTCCTTCAACCCACACACAAAATATCACATAGTAAATGCCAAAGTTCAAGAAAAGTCCCAGTCTTTTTATACTTTAATGAAACTGATTTTGGCTATTATTTAGATTGTTACATGGTGAGTGTTCTTGATTGAATTCAAGTGAACCTAGGAGTGAAAGGATTTGCACACTCTCTAAACTTTCCTCCAGGAAACAGCAACCAGAAACCTAAGGTGCAGATGTCCCCAGGCAAGAAGGGGTTTGAAAAAAGGTGGGAATATTGCCTAAGAACAGTAGAAAAAGACTGTTGTTTCAAGGTGTTTACTAATTCTGCTGGTATAGAAGGTTTTCTAAGTCCTTGGAAGTAAGGAGTTAACAACTTGGGGTTTTCTTAGATTCCAATTTCCAAAAAATGCCTTCAAGCCAACCCATGTTCAATGCCATTGAGAAGGGATTTATGACATACCACTTCATTTAGATTACTTACCCAGCCTGGAAAGTCAGAGGACAAGGGGACCCAGCCCTGGCATTGGAGCCCAGGAGACTTAATTCAGTTTTCTCTAAATTCAAGCTGTGATCTTCAGCAAGTATCAGTGTTTCTAAGCTTCAGTTTAATTGTATGAAAACTATATCTAAGGAATACCAACCTCCAAAGGTTGTTGCATAGGAAAATGAGATTTATATATAACATATGCATTGCAATATTTGACATAGTGCTCAATAAAGGTCATTGTTATTCAACAGCATTAAGAAACTTTATATTTGATTATGCCAGGTATTGTGCTGGGTGACAATACAGAGGCAGAGGCCAAGTTCTTTCTATCTGAGAGCTCATGTTATTTAGGAGACAGAAGAAGCAGGTAACAAGTAAATTACAAATGAATGAACATAAATGAAATTGTAGAAAATACCATGAAAAACAATAACAAACAGGATACTGGCAAAAGACAGAGAAAATTTACTTTTAAATTGGTAAGGATTGAGGTCTTACTAGTAGGGAAAAATATTTTAGACAAGAAGAGCATATGCAAAGACCCTGGGGCAAGAAAAGTCTTGATTTTCAAGGAGCCCAAAGAAAACTAGCATGGATGGAGCTTCCTGAACAGGAGGGTTTAGGAATAAGATTAGTGTACAGATAGGCAGTAGCATCCAGGAAGAAGGGTAAGCATTTGAGTTTAACTTTAAGAGCAATGGGTAAGGGAGTTTTGAAAGACAGAAACAGAATTGTAAGTTGCTCTGAGTAAACTGGGATATGGTGAGTAAGTTATAAGAGGTCAAAAGTTGTAACGGGGCCCCGTCTGAAGGTCATCAGAGCAGTCTAGTGAGAACAGATGGTGGTCCGAAGTAAGGTGGTAGTGATGAAAATGAGAATATCTGGATGGACATGTCACATGTATTTGCAGCATATGATTTTATTATTACTAACATGGGTCATAGCACATCCGAGTGCCTACACACAGTGTTACTTCCCGCTTTCTCAAATCTGCACATCCTGTTCTCAATCACTGTATTTACTCATGTCTGTGTTGTTTCTTGTTAGATCCAAAGCTCCTATGATATTCAGGGTGTTTTTCGCTGCTGTGACTAAAGGATCTGACCAGAACAATTTTAGGAGGAAAGTTTTATTTGAGTGCTCATGATTTTAGCAGTCTTAGTCCACAGAAGGCCAGCTCCACTCCTTAGGACTCCACTGTAAGGCAGGACATCATGGTGGAAGAGTGTGGCAGAGGGAAGCTGCCCACATAGTGATCAGAAAGCAGAGAGAGACTCCATTAGCAGCTATAAATATATACCCCAAAGCCACACCCCCCAATACCCACCCCCTCCAGCTACACCCCACAACTTCAGTTACCACTCAATTAATCCCTACCACAGGATTAAATCATTGATTGGGTTAAGACTCTCATAACCCAATCATTTCTCCTCTGAACCTTCTTACATTGTCTCTCATGTGAGCTTTTGGGGGACACCACATCTAAACCATCACACGGGGGTGCCATTTTAACTGTCTCATGTGTCAATTTTTTTCATCTCTTCCTTCTTGTCCTAGGAACAAATATATAACATTTGTGCAACAACAAAAATGGCCAAAATAAATAAATGATGAGCCTCACAGAGGGCAATTTGCAAGGAACACAATTCTCTCTGGCTCTTGTCCTCTCTAGGAAACTATCACTGGCCTCCTTCTGAAATTTGAAGAGCCTGGACATTCTTCAGAATGCTACCAATGGTGCGGAAAATCCGCCTGTGATCTAGTTCAGGAGTAGTTTCTTGGAACATTCCATCATAAGCAAAGGTGAGCTCTTGGCCCTGGCATTATTGCTGGCCATAATTAGCTCTAGTTAAACTGCCTCCGTGTGTCCTGGCAGGCAGATCACCTACATCAATACTGTGACCAGTTTAAGCTTGCTCTGGGGAGAGATTGTGTGTGACAGACTTTATCTTCAGGGCAAACTGCCATTCAATGCAGTTGCAGAATCCGTTGCTTTGCCTAGTTCATGTGAAGCTGTATTTGATGGATGAGCCTTATGGGCAAGTATCAGAAAAATAAGGACACGAATCATTTGCAATCACATGACACATTCCTCTGGGGACCTCAGAGATCTTCACGGGGGTTAATTAATTCAGAGATGCCTCTGTGGGCTAGGTAAGTGTTATCAGTCCCATTTTACAGATGAGGAGCTGGAATAATGAAGACATTAAGCAGCCTACCCAGGATTGCTCAACAAGAAGATGAAAACTCAGAAAACAACTCTCAGCCCGATCAACCCCTGTCTGCCTTGTCAATTAAGCACATCATCTCATCATTACTTGCTGCTTAAGATGATCATGTTTTATTAATATACACTGTTAAGCAGCTGCCACTTTTGGCCCAAGAGGTGTCCACCTTTCAATCAAGAAGAGTAATTCTAGTTTACAGCATGCAGGCGTGCAAATGCTAAGGAGAGTCAAGCCGCCTGCCTTTCTTATATTGCTCTCTGCCCTATGTGAATTTTTACTTAGGGGGAAAAAAAATCTGGCCAGAAACTTTGGATAGGTTGTATTGCACCAAAAGCTCATGGGGGGTGGGGTAATTTTTGAAATAGGAGAGAAACATATGACAGCCTCATTGTTCTAGAAGGGATAAAAAACTGCTTTTATTGTATTAACAAACAAACAAAACCCTCATGATTTCACATCCACAATAGATGTAATAAACAAGCGAAATCTCCCACCAAGTGGATCTAGGGGAGACTGAGAAACTTTGAAAGACAAAAGAGAGTATCCAGGTAGAAATGTTTAAAGTCTTTTCTTGGGCAGGAGGGTGATCAAATTTCTGTTCTTTTCAGGATTACAGAGTTAATGGAAAGGTGAAGGGCAGAGAAGCCAAGTCTGAGACAGATGTGTAGAGAGGGGAATTCATTTTCAAGGCCCTACAATGACATTTTCTTTGTTCACTTTCCTACACAGTAGTGTGTGGCTCCAAAAGAATCTGGGGGCTTAGGAATAAGAAAATATTTTACTTGAGCAAGATTTTTAATTTTTTAAATCCCTGTTTCTGTGCATTTGGAATGTTACTCATCTCACAGGAATATAGATAGGACGAGATGAAACCAACATGAGTCTACCTCATAGCACTTAGTAGATGCTCAAGAAAGAAGGTAGATCATGCTACTGTATTTAGTACCCTCTCTATCCTAAATGTCATCCACACCCCCAGAACTCCCCATAGACTCCAGCTATTCAGTGTGCCCTTGCTTTCCAGCAGGAACTGAACTCCCATAGGCCATTTCACTTCCTCCTTCTTCTTTCTCACTACTTCATTTTACAATCCAGTCCTTTGGAATGTCCTTGAACAGTAAATTGACCAGTCAGAGCCTCCGATTCTGTCTCTGTTAAATGAGAATAACAGCTTCCTTCTGCCTACCTTATCTCATAAGATTATTATAAGAAATAAATGAGGGAATAACTCAGTTCGCATTGTAAACTCAGGCATGCAGTAAATTTTAAGTTTTTAAACATTACCATGATTATTTCTTAAGGCTTAGCTGAGAGAAGAAACCATATTTTAATTATTCACAGTAAGACATTAATGATAAAGAGTAAGTAGTTTACCCCTGCCAGGTAACATTGGTTCATTTTAATAAAAACCTTTCAAGCCTTAATCCAAAATTGGAAATAGTAGTGAGAATTGAAGGTATAGAGAAGAACATGGAGGAGAATTTATTTGAATGAGGGAACCCCTGAAATTACCCTCCATGTTTAACTTTTAAACAAGGATTATCCTGGCATATTTTCTTGTCTGTACAAATGCTTTCTTTGCACAGTGCTCCAAGGTGATCTTGATGGAGGAAGTGCAGCAGAAAAGAACCTGATCATCTGGTCACCAAACAGCCAGTGTGGCTCCCAGCTTCCCTGTCCCCTGCCCTGCCTTGCTATTTGTCTCTGCTCCCAGTACTGAAAAGGTTTCCCTGTATAACCACCTGAATTGAAGCCCCACCCCCGCTCTGCAGCTACTGCTGCAAGTGTTAATGGCCCTGCCAAGGATGCCTGTCCTCTTAATTTGCAGCAGTGGCTGTGCTAAATGGTGCAAAATATGCAAAGATCTATTCTTACACCCCCCAATAGGAAAAGCTATTAAGCAAAGGTCTTCTCTTTCATATAAAAATCCTTGCTAACTGTCTCAGAGGTGGAAAAGTAAGACCAATATAAATACAAAATCCAAGTGCCAAAACCTCATAAAATGATAAGAAGATCCTGGCACCGATTTTCAGTGCTTGCAATGATGTGCTAAAATATTCCAAGTCATGCTCAGGAAGAACATTAGGCTGTTCCTATAAATGGTACATAAGGATCAGCAAAAGCAATAGAGTCTAATTACTATTATTAATAATAGCAAGAGTGTATTAATCTCTCCTATCAGCAAGCAGGTATAATATTGACCTTTTCTTTCAAAGACAGCTATAATGCTATTATTTACTATGCTAGGCATTTTATTCTGCAGTAATAATCACAAAGTGATTAACACAATGATATCCCATTCTACACTTTCAAAATTCTCTTGAACTTGATTGGACAAAAGGATGGTCATGCCCTTCCGCTGTGGAATATAGGGGTCACTCTTAAGTAAAATAGGGTGGAAAATAAACACCAGCCCAGCTAAAGAGATTAGCTGAAACAAAGAACCAGTGAGGTGTCTCATGTTTATCCCCCCATCCACCCATCTCCCTTAAACATACCTTTTCTGTTCTTCTGTAACCACCACCAACATACTTTGAGGGACACTCATTGATACTAGAACCAGAATTCCTAGGGAAGGTCGGATGTAGTAAAGAGAGTTTGGACCCAATAGTTTCATGCATTCTTATACATTTCTCATATTGGAACAATAAAGTTTGGGTATATCTATGAATTGAGACAAGATGATATCTTTCACTGTGAGGGCAAGGCTATTAAGAGAAGTCTATATCCTTGTGTTAGTCAGTCTCCCATTACTGGAAAAAAGATATCTGAGATAATCAGATTAGAAAGATAAATTATGTACTGTGGATCACAGTTTTGGAGGTTCTAGTCTATGACTAAATGGCTCTGTTTTTCTGAGCCCATGGAGAGTCAACACATCACACTGGGAATGCAGGGTAGAGTAAAACCATTGGCCTCTCAGCCAGGAAGCAAAGAGAGCCAAGAGAGGGTCAGAATTCCATAGGTTTCTTGTAGGACACACTCCCAATGACCTAAGGATCTCACACAGACCCCACCTCTCAAATATTCTGCTGCTTCTGGTTAGTGCCACCCTGGCCATCCTTTATTCAGGTGGGCTTTTGGGGAAGATTTAACATTCAAACTGTAGTAATCCTTCATATTTTTCTTCCTCTGCTAGAAACATTTTGGAGGCCACATGTTCCAAATGGCAGACCTCAAGAGAAATGAAGATGACCACCCAGCCCACCTCAGTTTCATATGCAAGAGGAAGGATACCCTTATTTTATTAAGCCCCTGAGATTCTGAATGTTCATCTATTTCAACCATTGATGTAACTTTTCCTGACTAACATATAAGATCCCAGCACTGTCTTGACTTGCCCAGCAAATTTGGACATTTTATTCAACTTCTTGGAATCTGTTTCCTTACAAATAAAATAAGAAATACCCTTCTTTCTAGCAGGCTACAGTTTGTAGTAAATTCTTGGAGTATCTAGAAACCATTGGGTCTAGTCCATGGCTTTCTCTCACCTGCACAGGAGGATATTGTCCCATCTCTGATATTCCTAGACCTGCTTCTGCAGCTCTTCTATACAATGTGCCCCACTGCACTCCAAGTACTCACAGATGCATCGCTCTGCTTTTTGCATAGGACTGCGAGCTCCTCTGGGGACAAGGGTTGTCTTTTTTTGATCACTTTATCACCAGAACCTGGGACAGGGTTTAGCAATCGATAATTGTTTTTTGTTGAAATGTAATTATGAATCTTGAAAAGAAAGCTTGCAGTCGCTTATCTGTCTCTTGCCTGCCACCACTGAGGAAAAATTGCCATATAGGATGTGGAAGGAGTTTTGGAGAATGGAAGCGCATACAAAGGAGGGGCAGAGGCTGAAGCAGAAAGAATGGAAAAGCAATTGAGGAGACAAAGAGAAAGGACAGGGATGACTTATTGATGTCAAGGGGGACACAGAGAAGGTCTGAGGAAGTTAAGCCAGATAACATAGCAGAAAGTCCAGGTCAGAGCACAAAGGTCATATGTAGCAAAGCACCTGATCATTTTTGAAACAGAAAATGAAATGTGACTGAGAATTGGAAGTTCAGAGATGGGATGATCACTTATCCAAAGCTGCTGTTGTTGTTTTTTTTCTTTCAGCCAGGGACAAGCATTGCAGGGATTTAAAGGGAATGAAAATTTGAGATTTGATGGCAGGGCCTCAACTCTCCAGATGTCTGGGGCCAAGGAATACAAGGCAGGGTGAATTGGTCAGGATGCTGGTGACAGTTTCAAACTTGTTTGACAAGTAGAACAAGACAGGATGATAGGACTAGATGCCAAGTGGAGTAGGAGGCCTGTGCTATTGTCTCAACTAATGTGATCAGTGAAAGCAAGAGTCCCACTCTATCACTAAAAATGTCCAAGGGTAGGAATCAAGAAAGCAACCACTGCTCTTAAACATGTCACCAGGGTCCTCAGAAGGCCATCTGTTCTAATACTAGTTAGCAACGAGTCTCTGCTTGATTGCTTCCCCTTACCGAGGAGCCTCACTCTTTAAAGATGATGTCTTCTTGTCCCTGAAGTTGATGTTTGATATATCGTCCCAATCCAGGGAAAGTGACAAAGCCTGGGCAACCACACTTGACAGCAACCATCTCCTTGGCCTTTTGTCAAACCTGATCTCAACTGGGACCAAAGCAAGCCAGACCAAGGCTCTAGCCATGTAGATCTAGGTCCAGACTGAATATTAAATTGGATCATGAAAAAGAAAAGAAAGAAAGCAAAATCTAAAGGTAATTAGAAAGCAAAGTGTTTAGGAACTGCCAAGAGTTAAGTAGAAGCCCTGAACCTGGACGCAGAAGTAAAAGGCTAAACGAAGAAATGAAGTTGGGACAGACGGCAGGAGGTAAGGAGTAAGAGGTGGGGTTTCCACATCAGCTGCCCCAAGTGTTTTTGATAGAAATGTTGTCTTTATTTCTGCCTCTTACCCTAATCCAAACATGTGATGTCTTTCTTTTGCAGTGGAGTTCTGAAAACAAGCCCATCTGAATTTTACAAACCCAGTGGCTTAAGACAGCCTCCTGTGAGTCATTTGCAGGGATTCTCTAGAAGCTCCTGCTTGAGTCTCTCTACTCGACATGCCTTTGTTTCCCACCTGACTTTTTCATGTCATCTCTGCATGAACCTCTGGAACGTTCTCCAGGACAATTGTGCATCTAGGTTCAGAATTCCTCCTTAGAGTGCAACAGTGTATTTTCTTGACTTTGAGTACAAAACCCTCAACTTCTCAGTTTCTGATTTCCAAGCTCCAATTCTGATTGTTGTCAGGTGAGATTATTAATTGTATAGCACAAACGTATGTGGTATCAAACAAGCCTAAGCCACTAGTGCATGGTGTCTTCCCATAATTTAAAAATGCCTTGCATTTATTTAATCACGTTTGCTAATATATTCACTTTTTTTATATATGTGGGTTGGGAAATCTCCAGGAGCCAGCTCCCTGATTTCTCCTGTTGACTTGTTACCCACAGCTGGGTCAGGTGTGCGGCCAAGTGGAATGACAGGGTGATAACTGGATCACACCATCCATGATGCAGTCTGGAGAAGGGGTCTACATTCCATGCAATCAAAGAATCCCACCTACCCCCTAAACAAATTAGTTTGTTAGCAGGGAGGAAAGGGGAATCACTATTGAAGGACGATATAAAAATATCACCAAGTTAGTTAAGAAAAGTATATTTTAGAAAGAAAATTTCATTACATTTCCAATGACGTTCTGTTTTTCTTTCCCTAAAAAATGTCCAAGGAAAGGTCATTTAACTACCTAAAAATGTGGTATAGATTAGAAGCTGGGATAGATGTTAATGTCCCTGCTCCACATAGCAGGAAAAGTCACCTAGTAGGGGGAAATCATAGGAACTCTAGAAATTGGGGCAGTGGCCCCCATCACTTAAGACACTGGATGGGAGCATCCTAGACCTACAAAACCAGAGAGGCAATTCTACCCTTAAAATCCCCAAAGAAACTAGCCCCTCCCCTGGGCCTGTGGTGGAATGGCAGCTGTATTGACCTTAGCATCACCTCAGGGCCCTCTCCCTTTTCTTGGATTACAACACATCTGCAGCCTTCGTAACCCATCCCATGCCCTCAGTTTCCTTTGGTCTTGGCTGGCAGCATTTCTGCTGGTGTAGCCCACCCCTACTCCTGCTCCTGTGGAGGAGGCCCAGCAGGTCCTCAGTCCACTCATGCTCCCTGCATCGCATGGTTGCTGAGCCACACTCTGAGTGCTCTCAGAATCCTTGGAAAACTGGGAATGGGAACCACCATTTGACCCAGCCATCCCACTCCTTGGTCTATACCCAAAGGACTTAAAAACAACCTACGACAGGGACACAGCCACATCAATGTTTATAGCAGCACAATTCATAATAGCTAAACTATGAAACCAACTTAGATGCCCATCAGTGGGTGAATGGATAAAGAAAATGTGGTATATACACAATGGAATATTACTCAGCATTAAAAGAGAATAAAATCATGGCATTTTCAGGTAAATGGATGAAGGTGGAGAATACAATGCTAAGTGAAGTAAGCCAATCCCAAAAAACCAAATGCCAAATATTTTCTCTGATATAAGGATGCTGAACCATAATGGGGTTGATGGGGCATGGGAGGATTAGATGGACTCTAGAGAGGGCAAAGAGGAGGGAGGAGAATGGAGGGGGAATGGGGATAGGAAGAGGGTGGAATGAGATGGACATCATTACCCTAAGTACATGTAAGAAGACATGAATGGTGTGACTCTACTTTGTGTAGAAAAGAGATATGAAAAATTGTACTCCATATGTGTAATATGAATTGCAATGCATTCTGCTGTTATACATACCAAATTAAAATTTAAAAAAAAAAAATGCCCAGCCAGGCGTGGTGGCACACGCCTGTAATCCCAGCACTTTGGGAGGCTGAGGCAGGAGGATCGCGAGTTCAAAGCCAGCCTCAGCAATATCGAGGCACTTAGCAACTCAGTGAGACCCTGTCTCTAATAAAATACAAAAAAAGGGCTGGGGATGTGACCCAGTGGTCGAGTGCCCCTGAGTTCAATCCCCGGTACCAAAAAAAAAAAAAAAAAAAAAAAAAAAAAAAAAATGCCCTCTCAAAATCATTTCTCTCCTGCTGCTTTATACTATAAGCAGTCAGGAAGAACCAAGCCACTCTTTCAACACTTTGCTGAGCACATGAGAACATGAGATTATTCACTTACCTTCTTCCTACTTTACAGGAAGGACTGCCTTTTCCCTGCTGACCAGTAAGATGCTCTTCATTTCTGTCTGACCCTCATCAGAATCCTCAATGTCTGTATTTATTTCAACACCCTGTACGTAATTATTCATGTCTTCTGAGAAGACAGAGCTTTCTCTATAGTTCTTCTATTTTCTTCTGAGCTGTCATGACCAGAATCACCTTTAAAGTCTCTTCACAACAATATCAGCCTTTTTATAGTACCATCACTCAGTTACAAAACCACTTTCACATTTTTAGGTGTTTATTAAAACAGCACCTTAATTCTTGGTATTAGTGCTTCCCAGAAAAATAGACAGAGTACCTAATATACCTATATATATATATATATATATAGATACAGTTTTAGTTAGCTTTTTATTGCTGCTGTGACTAAAAGACCCAACCAGAACAATTGTAGAAAGGAACAGTTTATTTGGGGGTTCATGGTTTCAGAGGTCTCAGTCCATGGACAGCAGGCTCCATTCCTCAAGGCTGCAGGTGAGGCAGGAGCAACCTGGAGGAAGAGTATGGCAGAGGTAAGCAGCTCACATGACAATCAGAGAGCAGAAAGAGAGATCCACTTGCCAAATACAAATATACACCACAAAGCCACACCCCCAGTTTCCACCTCCTACAACCACACCCTACCCACCCTCAGTTACCACTCAGTTAATCCCATCAGGGGATTAATTCACTGATTGGGTTAAGACTCTCACAATCCAATCATTTCTCTTCTGAGCTTTCTTGCATTGTCTCACATGTGAGTTTTGGGGGGACACCTCACATCCAAACCATAATAGATATACATCATATGTTAGCTACTCTGAGTTGCGTGTGTATCTGTCTCTATATAATATACATATATATTAGATATGTACACACATATGGGTAGAGAGAGAGCAAGTGAGTATAAGTATTGGCTTTTGTGACTATGGAGGCTATATTCTTATTTGTGTATAAACTAGAGACCCGGGAAATCCCATACTATAGTCTGAAGGACTGAGAGCCAGATGGTCATTGGTGTAGATTGCAGTCTGAGCCTGAAAGCTGGGGACCAGGAGGGCCAATAGCAGTAGATCATTGCCCCAGTTCAAGCCATCAGGCAGTGGGAGGGTGAATCCAACCCTCCTCCTTTTTCTTGTTCTGTTCATTTTCTCAGTGAATTGAAGGATGCCCACACACGTTGGGGAGGGCTATCTACTCTATTCACCTGTTTAAATGCTATTTTTTCTAGACAACCCTTCCTAGACACACCTAGTATAGTCTAGTACTGCGTCACTGGACTCTGGGTGTCCCATGGCTCAGTCAAGTTAACACATAAGTATCACAGTGTCTGGTCTGCAGGTCTGTGTGCACCTCTGTTTTGACTTTAGATCCTCCTACCACCAACAGAGTAAGCATGCAGAGCAAACTTCCTCAAGGAACTTACTCCAGTTTTTCCCCTCCCATATCATGTTAATACTTCTCTCTTGTCATACCACCACTGGTACTAAATATATATTTAAGTTCTCCAACTCAGAGTATGTGTGTGAGTGTGGGTTTGGGTGTGGGTGTGTGTGCATGCACAGTTGGAAAATGGGGGTGTATTGAGAGAAAGAAACTTAAGGAAGTTTGAAGAGCTTTCTCCATTTCATAGTTTGTGATTTTCTTGATAAAATATCTAGGAAAACACAGAAAGAGATGAGAGTGCATAATAAACCAAGAAACTAAGATTGACAACTAATCTACTGCCAAAATCTTAGAGGAATTTCCTCTAATTATAATATTCATGAAGTAGAAAAGAGAAACACAATTGTCAGGTGACATTAGCACATAACTTGTCACTTGCAAGAAATCAAAACTGCCAACGTGAAGGACAATGCAGTAGCGATCACCACATTTGCCTGTGCCTTGGCTCCAAAGTGCAGAATCTGCAACTGCCAGCCACAGATGGGTCACACAGCCACAGCTCTGCCAAACAGAACTCGCAACACAAATTCCAAAGCAGCTGTGTGCATGTGATATATGTGTGTGTGTGTGTGTGTGCATACACATGTACATATTGGAATGAAAGGGATTACACACACACACACACACACATACACACACACACACTTACACACACTTTTTACCCAGGTCCCCCAAATTAGACTTCTCCTTCTAAATATATTAAGGGATTACAATTTCCAAAAATACTAAAGATAAGGAGGCCAAGGAGTTAGGCTGTGGCATATTTACATCTTAGAGTACAACCCAATAACATGAAGACATGGGGAGAAAAAAAATTCGTAGAAGTGAAAGACTCAATTTTACCCAATATTGTTTTAGGAAGACTTACTACTCACTACTTTAGATGATCCATGAATAACTTTCCCTCAAATAATAACAACAAACAATTATTAAATATTAAATGTGAAACACTACCTGGAAAGAAGCTGCCTGAATTCTAAATCCCAGTTCAACATTTTGTAAACTATGTGACCTTGAACAATTCACTTCATATGTACCTGTCTCCATTTCCTCCCTTGTAACAAGACAAAAAATTAATTGGTAATATTATGTGAGCTAATCTGTTTAAAGGACTTCAGTCCTTGTAAGTTTGATATTAGTGTCAATCCTCATATGACCCAATGAATTATGTGCCATTGTGGTATCATAGTGCCCATTTCACAGATAGAATAAAGTAGCTCTTGAAGGTGATGAATTACTCTTTTAATAATTGATGAACCCTGAATTCTAATGAACCTTTTTAATGTAGAGAGCAATACCCTAATTACTACTTATACTGCCTCCTCATAGCAAGTCAACAATAACTCAAGAATAGAGCATCTCTCCTAAGATCAATGTCACCATTAGATAAATGACTGATAGACACTGTAAATGTGGCATTGATCCATGGCTATCAACCAACCTTTATGCTTGAGATCTGAGAGTCATATTTTAACAAGAATCGAGAGCTGAATGGAAAGACCTGATACAGCCTATCATCACCCATGGAGGATAGATCCTTCATTGTTTAAAGATGACACTGAAAACAGAAAATAAAAAATGGTTCCAGTGAAAATATCCCACACATTCAAAGGAGAAAAGGGCAATTAAGATGCACAAAAATTGCACTTTAAAAAGCCACAAAAGAAAATAGGAATTTCAGAAGTCATTTGCCTTGTAATCTCAATAAAATATGAAAAGTATAGTCTGAACAAAGAGATGAAAGATGAGATTATATGAAAATAAGTTGAGATAAGAAGGGAGTTGGCTGAGAGGCAGGTAGAAGCAAAATCTAGAGTAGGACATGATAGAGATTATAAGGAGATTAAAAATGCAATTATAGAATAGAAATTTGCATTAAGAGCAATAAAGAGCAACATTAATGCTGTAGAATTAGCAACGATGCATTATACTCTGGAATCTGCAGAAAAAAAGGGCAAAATGAAGAAGAAAATCTCAAAGATGCAAACAATGAGATGAAGATGAAGTGCAGACAGAGGTCAGATATGAGGACACTTGCATTTTTAGAAGCATGTGTCACAACAAAAGCAATTATTAAAGATTTGTTTGGAAATACATATATATGTGTACATATGTGTGTATAGACATATAGACATATATATATATGTATATATATATGAAGATATACATACACACATGGTATATATTCAATTAGATTGAAAATAAAAATGATTATTTAATTCATGGAATATATATGGTTAAAATTTTCATTTTTAATGTGTTTATAGGTCAATGTCATGACTAATACACGAATATGCACACTGAGGAAAAATTAAACACTATGGAGAAACATGAAAATATTTGTAAAGTTGCCTGCAACTCTATCACACAAAAATACTGCTAACTATATGCTGTGTATGGTTTAAGACTAGATATAAACATTAATTAGATCTTACACACATACAAAGTATGCATGATGTTTTGTAACACATGTTGAGTCCAAAATTTTACTAAATGCTTTCTCTTCAAAATCAACAGTTGGGGCTGGGTATGTGGCTCAATGGCAGAGAGACATTTTAGAGTATACAAGGCTCTGGATTTCCCAGTACCACACACACCCACATACACACATGAAGCTAAGGAAGGCAACATCTATTGTTTTTGTAGGGAAAGGACCAAAGCACAAAATACATTTACAGTTAAAACACTGAAGTAATTGCAGAAAATTACAAGTAATAAAAAAAGTAAAAGTTACTCCAAATCTCATTGACCCAGAAATAAACTCTGCTACCATTTCCACCATTTTGAAGATCATTCTTCAAGACATCTCTCTATGCAAATAGGAACCTATATTTCCATGTCAAATAATATAGATTTATTTTATCATGTTGATTCCATTATATAATCATGTGTGGCTAAACCTTGATTTATTTAATGCCTTCATTGCCTAACAATGGAAACTTAGATTATATTACTTGTCTCTGTAACTTAGTTTTCTCATATGTGTAATGGGGATAAACAGAATTACTCAGATTAATTCAAGGAAAAGATGAGTTTAAAAGTATGCAGATCTTTGGGATTGAAATTGTGTCAGTGGTAGAGCACTTGCCTGGCATGTGTGAGGCCCTGGGTTCAATCCTCAGCACCACATATAAATAAATAAATAAATAAATAAATAAATAAATAAATAAATAAAAAAGATCTATGGATGACTAATTTTTTTTTTAAAGTATCTAGATCTTATTGTTTAGGACATAGAAAAAGCTATGTAAGTATTTGATCTTATTTTACTGTTATATTTATATTATACTTTTTTCAATATAAAATTGCAGACATTTTTATTAATTTCTTTGTTGGTATTCTAAACAGAGCCATAACTAAGTTTTAGGGTGCCTGAACATGCCATCTCTAAAGACTAAAATTCAAAATTAAGCACAAAAATTTCTAAGGCCTGAGAAGAAAGTGATGCAAATGAGAGACTATACAGCTTAAACCTTGTCACCTTCATGGACAAATATACTTCATTCCTTATGAAAATACCTGCAGTAGGCAGGTACTGTATCTGTTAGAGTTAGGTGACTTTAGACAGAACTTAGTATAAAGACAGCTATATATTACATTGTCAATAAATACTGTTTTCATAATCCAATGGTAATTATTTGATAAAAAAAATCCAAACATTCAAAATGTTGATAGTTGGTAAACTCACCTCCAAAAATTTACACCAATTTAAGTTCCTTTTGAAAATGCATAAGGCTGTCCATTTTATCATAGCCTTACTAATATTGAGTATTTTCTATGGTTCAATTTTGTTGAAATATCAAAAATATGGGTTACAATTTTTATCTTCTTAAAAAATAGCTTTTATATTTCATGCTGTTTAGAAGGTCTTCTGTGTTCCAAGATGATAAAACAGTCACCCATGTTTTCATCTCAATATTTTATGGTATCACTTTTATATTTTAATATTTCATCCTTCTAGGATTCACTGTAAAGAATTATTTGGAAATCTGATGTTTTAGATACTCAGTAAGATTCTTCTAAAATTTTTGAGGAATTGTCAGTTTTGCCTGATAGAAAATATCATCTATATTATATAGTAAAATTCAGCACATATTTAAAATGGTATCTGTATTTTCCATTTTGTTTTAATGATCTATCAGTATTTCAGTTGAGAGTGCCTCATGTTAATTAATCATTAGAGGAAATAATATCTTTATAATAAATATGAAATTTATACAGTCAGGAATTAATGTATGTTTCTCCATTTATTGGAGTCATCTTTTATGGCTCTTGGTAGATTTTGAGGGTTTCTTCACATAAATTTGGAAAATTTTGTTAACTTTACCCCAGGAACTTCACGTTTTTGTTGTTATTGTTGTTGTTATTGTTGTTATTTTTAGAAATGCAATTTTTCTTCATTATGTTTCCTTTTTGACAATGGCTATGATCTGGATGTATATCCCCCACCAAACTCATATTGAAACTTAATGCTCAAAGCCTTAAGTTAATGGTGTTTGGAGGAAGGGCCTTTAGCAGGTAAGTAGAACTGTGAGGTCAGAAGAGTGGGACACTCATGATTGCACTAGTGGCTTTACAAAAAGAGGAAGAGAGACCAGAGTTGGCAAGCTTGTTGTCTCACCACGTGGTGCCCTCTGCAGTGTCATGGCCCTGCATGAAGGCCCTCACCAGGCCAAACGAATGCCAGTACCTTGCTCTTGGATGAACAGAACTATAAGCTAAGTAAACATCCTTTCTTCATAAATGACCTATTCTGTGGTATTCAGTTATGGCAACAGAAAACAGAATAAAATAACTACTCTTGGATATGCTAAAGTCTGTTTAACATCTATTCAATTTCCTTAATTAATTTCCTTTATTTCTTATTATAGATTTCCATTTGAATAATGTTGGCCTGGGGATTAGCATATATAGCTTTTACAATGTTGAGATATGTTCCTGTTTTCCCTAGTTTTTCAAGTGTTTTGAACATGAAGGTATGCTGTATTTTGTCAAATGCTTTTTCTGCATCTATTTAGATGATATGGTTCTTATCTTTGAGTCTATTGATGTACAACATTATTCTAAATGGAGAAAAATTGAAAGCATTCCCTCTAAAAACTGGAACAAGACAGGAATGCCCTTTCACCACTTCTATTCAACATAGTAATTGAAATGCTGGCCAGAGCAATAAGACAGACAAAAGAAATTAAAGGGATACAGATAGGTAAAGTAGAACTCAAATTATCATTATTTGCTCACAGTATGATTTTATACCTAGAAGACCCAAAAATTTCCACCAGAAAACTTCTAGAACTCATAAATGAATTCAGCAAAGTAGCAAGATACAAAATCAACACCCATAAATCTAAGCCATTTCTATATATCAGTGACAAATCCTCTGAAAGGGAAATGAGGAAAACTACCCTTTTTACAATAGCATAAAAAAAAATACTTGGGAATCAACCAAAGATGTGAAAGACCTCTATAATGAAAACTACAGAACACTAAAGAAATAAATTATGGAAAACCTTAGAAGATGGAAAGATCTACCCTGTTCTTGGATAGGCAGAACTAATATTGTCAAAATGACCATACCAAAAGCACTATACAAATTTAATGCAATGCCAATCAAAATCCCAATGACATTCCTCATAGAAATAGAAAAAGCAGTCATGAAATTCATCTGGAAAAATAAGAGACCCAGAATAGCTAAAGCAATCCTTAGCAAGAGGAGTAAAGCAGGTGGCATCACTATACCAGACCTTAAATTATGCTACAGAGCAATAGTAACAAAAACAGCAAGGTATTGGCACCAAAATAGGCTGGTAGACCAATGGTACAGAATAGAGGACACAGAGACTAACACATATAATTTTAGTTATCTTATATTAGACAAAGGCACCAAAAACGTACATTGGAGAAAATATAGCCTCTTCAACAAATGGTGCTGGGAAAACTGGAAATACACATGCAACAAAATGAAATTAAACCTCTATCTCTCACCATGCACAAAATTCAACTCAAAGTTGATCAAGGATCTTAGGAATTAGACCAGAGACACTACACCTAATAGAAGAAAAAGTAAGCTCTAATCTCAAACATGATGGATTAGGCCCCAAGTTCCTTAATAAGAATCCTGTAGCACAAGAATTAATATCAAGAATCAATAAATGGGATAGATTTAAATTACAAAGCTACTTCTCAGCAAAAGAAACAATCAGTGAGGTGAGTAGAGAGCCTACTAATTGGAAACAAATGTTTACCATATGTACGTCAGATAGAGCACTAATATCTAGAATATATAAAGAATTCAAAAATCTTAACACCAAATAAACACATAACCCAATCAATAAATGGGCCAAGGAACTGAACAGACAGTTCTCAGAAGAAGATATACAATCAATCAACAAATACATGAAAAAATGTTCAACATCCCTGGCAATTAGAGAAATTCAAATCAAAACCACTCTAAGATTTCATCTCACACCCATCAGAATGGCAGCTATTAAGAACACAAACAAGAATAAATGTTGGAGAGGATGTGGAGAAAAAGACACACTCATACATTGCTGGTGGGACTGCAAAATGGTGCAGCCAATATGGAAAGCAGTATGGAGATACCTTGGAAAAATTGTATTGGATCCACCTTATGACCCAGCTATCCCACTCCTTGGTCTTTACCCAAAGGTCTTAAAAACAGCACACTACAGGCACACAGCTACATCAATGTTTATAGCAGCACAATTCACAATAGCTAAACTGTGGAACCAACACAGATGCCCTTCAGTAGATGAATGGATAAAGAAAATGTGGTATATACACACAATGGAGTATTACTCAACAATAAGAGAGAATAAAATCATGGCATTTGCAGGTAAATGGATGGAGTTAGAGAATATAATGCTAAGTGAAGTTAGCCAATCCCAAAAAGCCAAATGCCAAATGTTTTCTCTGATATAAGGAGGCTGATTCACAGTTGGGTTGGGATGGGGAGCATAGGAGGATTAGAGGAACACTAGAATGGCCAATGGGGAGGGAGGGGAAGGGAGGGGGCAAAAGGGTCAAGGAAAAAAGAAAGATGGTAGAATGAGATGGCTATCATTACCCTAAGTGCATGTATGAAGTCACAAATGGTGTGAATATACTTTGTATACAACCAGAGATATGTAAAAATGTGCTCTACAAGTATAATATGAAATGTAATACATTCTGCTGTCATTTCTAACAACTTAGGATAAAAAATAAAAAATTTAAAAATTTAAAAAACATAAGATTAAAAAAGATTTCCATTTGATTATTTGTATTTAATCTATCAAGCATAGATTCTTTATTGTTTTAGTAATAAAACTGCACATTATGAGAAATATAAAAAAGAACAAATTTGATTTTTAAATTATGAGTTATTCTATTCTTTGAATTCTTCTGAGTTAAGGAAAAATATTAAAAATATTAAGAAGTCAAATTCATGATGTATTTAGGTACATGTTCAATGTAGAAACCTTAAATGATTCCCAGCTATCAATATGAGACAATTAGACACACATTTCCTCACACTTTTTGTACCTTCTACAATTGTCTTTTTTGATGCATACAATTTGTTTCAAATTTTATAGCATTTACATTATGCCCTGTACCATACTTTCCAGTCAGTCTTACATATTTGTACATTTCAACAGAATTATTCTATGCATGCTTCCACTATGAGCTCTTTATTTGAACCCATCTGTTAATTAGCTTTTGGTATATATATATATATATATATATATATATATATATATATATATATATATATATATAATATATATTTATTTTAATTTTTTTCTATGCAGACTATGGGTACTATCTTCTCTGAGTATTTTCAAGATTATCTGTCATTTCTCCTGCATAGCTATTGTCCTGTCTACTTGAGCATATCTTGGTTGGGCACCACAATTTTAGGTAACATATTCTTTGACTTAGAATTTTTTTTATCTGTTCTAATTAGTTATACATGACAGCAGAATGTATTTTGATTCATTGTACACAAATGGAGCACAACTATTCATTTCTCTGGTTGTACAAGATGTAGCATCACACCCTTGTGCAAAGAATTTGATGGATGTTATCACCATTTTCTGTGAAATGTGAAGCCACCGTGAATGCTTTCATCCCAGAAAGTAGAATTAATTTGTATATGTGAATATCTTAAAAAGTTTTTTCATTATGATACAAATTTAGTAGTAAACTAAAAAAAAAAAACTAAATGTATATTCTTTTAATCAATTTTCCTAATTATTTGTTGCACGATAAAAATTATTTGGGCTTAGAGACTTAGGAGATGCTAGGTATCTGTTAACCATTTTGATTTGTTTAGTGTACACTGGAATTTTTGGTATTGAGTTCCATAAAATTCATTTTTAATAAGCCTAAAATATAAAACATATATGTAGATTCTTCCTTATGTAAACTTTCATGAAATTCCTGATTATTTCAACATGGAACCAGGAGGTAGCCCAGGCAGTGTTTCCAAAAATGCTGCCATTCATTATCTTTTCAGATATTTCCCACACTATGTCAGTTCTTATTTTCATCTGAGATACTATTTGACAGATGTTTGCAATATTGTATCTATATTGACTTTAATATTTTTTACGCATTCCTGTTTCCTGTTGGAAATGTTCCTTAATTCAAACTTTCAACTAATAGCTTATTCTTTGATTACTTCTACCTTTATATTTTATATTCTATTTTTATTTCAATTATATTTATTAGTTAAACTTTTCTTTGTTTGGTTTATTGTTTCATAAATCTACTGAAATAATGCATCCATATTTTGGATTTCAATTTTGAAGTATTTGGTATTTTAAAGTAAGCACACTGACAATTTTTGGCTCTATTCTAGACACAAGTTATTTACATCTTATTTAGAAAATTGGCATCAATATTTTATAATTGAGGTCAGCCTAATTTGCATCACCACGTGTGCTCTATTTGTCACTTGTGTGGTATGTGTATGATCTCATGAACTATCATTATCAGAATTAGTATCGGTATTATTCTTGTTTCGTAAGAAAGAACTTAGATTGTTTTGCTTTTTATCCACGTTCTTAAATAATTATCTTAAATATAAATTTCTCCTAACATTTGAAGAAATTTACTCTTTTAATTACATTAATGAATTCAAATTTTCAACTTCTTGTTGAAAGTTTTATATCTGCCCCTGAGCCATTTGATTTGGCTTAGCAAAAAAAAAAAAAAAAAAAAAGTTAGCAAATAATAACATGACCAGACGCTTTTAAAGAAATACGCACTATAATGCTATCTTTCTTCCACTTCTGCCATTTCCAAAAGAAACACTTCCTGGGCTAGCCCACTGATCCCAGGTAGAGGATGAAAGACTTAGAGAAGAGCAAAACTACCTAGCAAGTTTGGCTGTATCACTAATCCCTTTCCCACCCTCAGATTCATGAGCTAGCCAGGGTGATCAACACAGATGCCTCTGCCAGACAGGCTTATATCAGCAGATCCCAGCCAAACTCTTGTAGATAGCCAAAACTTGGGTGTTTTCTTGTTATGCAGCACTATAGTAGAAATTGGTAACTGTTATACTCATCCTGAAAAATCATCTTTTGTATGTGAAGATCATCCATTTTTTATAGACATTTCTTTGAAACATTTCTGAATTTTTCTGTAGCATTGTTTTGTGTGTTGTTTCCTAAGTGCTATGTCAACTTATCTTAAACTTCTTATCCCATGAAATTTTCCACTTTTTTTTTTAAGATTATACAAGATTTCTTAAAATGTATTTAACTTTCTTAAGACCACTTGACCTAATTTATGTACTTTGGAGTTTACTTCCATTCCCTATCAAAAGTATAGGAGTAACATTTTTTCTTAAATCTCAACAAGGTGCATGTTACTCTTGGTTGATTTTTAAAATAATTTCGCTGATGTATAGCTGTCCTTTTCCATTAATACAGTATACAGGATAATACCTATTTTATTCTGTAAAAATTGCTCAAGTCATTTTAATTTTGTTTTTGAGAAATATATTTATCAAAATCTCTACCTTTTCCTTATCACCCATGTTTTTCCCCAGTTTTTTCACACATGAATATCTACATACTCATATTTAGATGTGAATTCTTTCAGCAGATCACCTCCATGTTTCCCTAGGAAAGGAGAACCCATCGGAAAGGAACTAAAGCACCTTTACTGTCTACTTTCAAAATCACATACTTCTTTGTTCCTGTATTGTCCTATTATTATTTGTTCCCACCTATTCTTTAAAATTCATAATCTTTCCTATCCATAAATGCCAAGTTACCACCTATGGTCTCTCTTCCATTTCCCCCCCTTTCAGGATACTTTAAATATTAAATTGTAAATCTATGGTTCCAAACCTTTTTATTTTTATGTTTTGCATTCTTCTTGTCAATATTTCAATTCTCAATTTTCTTCTAACCTGAGAAAAGCAAAGGTCATCTTTGGAAGTATTCCATTTCTCTATTCTCTTCTACAACCTGAATTCTGGAAAAGGTTGCATAAGGTATAGAGTTTCTCCATGTCCTTTCCTCTCTCCACACTCCTGCACCCATTACATGACATTAGTACTGCCTTGCATCTCTCCACAGAAATAGCTTACACAAAAGACACAGCCAGTTACCATGTCAATAAAATTATTTTTAGTCACATATTATTACCCTTCTCACTGTCTTCTCAGTAAATCATCTTCTTTAATTGGCTACTCTTGAAGACTCTTACATTACAGAATACAACTTCTAGATTCTTCTTCTTAGCCTCCTTCTCCTATTGGTTCTTAAGATAACGATCTTATTCCTAAATCCTCTTTTTCTTATTACTCTACACTCTCACTATACGTTATTGTTAACCCTCTTGATTTCAACTGCTATTTGTTTAACTATTGATTCACATTTATACATTTATGTTTCAGAGTAAGAGCTCCTCTGAGGTCACAGACTATCTGTGGAATTTAGTTTTCTTAATCTCATCCTTATTTCTAAAGGTATTTAGAAAATAAAAAGTTAGAACCACAATAGGAAAATGAAAGATCTTCAGTAAATGCTGCTGGAAAATGCTTCAGAAGTAGATTTAATAGCATAAATAGTCTAAAGGATTAATATAGTTACTTTATACAGAGAACTTGTATATTAATATGGAAATATGAATTAATGTTATAGAAAATAAGAAATTTTATGGTATTCCCACACTGATGAATATTGTATGATTATTGAAAATAATTATGTAGAAGACTATTTAATAATTTAGAAAAGCAAAAATATATTATCAGTTCAACACAAGGAAGTTGAAAAACCATATTGGGTGTGATGTTTTGATAGAAGAGGAAAAGGTGGGCAGATAAGAACAGGAGTAAAGAAAAAAATAGGAGGAGGATTAGGTGTTAAAGGAAGGAGGAGAGGGAAGGGAAAAAAAAGTAGAGGCTGTGATGGTGTTGGAAGTGAGCGTCTCAATCCCTTGGTGACTTGGTCAAAGTCTGGATTTCCTCTTATAAGCACATCGTCTAGAAGGAAGTTACTTGACCTCAGCTTGCCTTAGTTTCTTCTTTGTAAATAGGAAATGACAGTAAGAGTGTGTCCTTTTTGAGTTTGTTTTGAAGTCCAAATGCCTTAGTATCCAAAACAAATCACTTGGATTTGTGCCCAGGATATATCTTACACTAAAACATAGAAGTTATTTTTTTCCCCCAATGGGAAGAAAGTGGAAATATATAGGCCATAGGGTTCAAATCCCTGGATTATTAACTTAAGTTTACCAGTTAAGGATTCAGTCTCTGAGTCAGACTCCCTGGGTTGAATTCCTGTTTCCTCCTTCAGGATCCTTCCCTCTTCAGGCAGGTTATTTAACTTCTCTGTGTCTCAGTTGGTACATCTGCCAAGGGGGATAACAATACCTATCTCAGGAAATTAACTGAGCTCATGAATGCTTGAACATTGTGGTTGATCCATAGAAAAATCTGTAAGAAAGACACCTCATGTCTAACCATTTTCTTTGAAGGGCAAAATAAATTTTTTTCTTTGTATTTTGTTGTTGTTGTTGTTGTTGTTTTATTCTATTGAATATGTAGGCTGTATGGAGCTGGCAGTTCAGATAGATGTTTTAAGATTTCTAATTAGGTTATGTAGAGAAACTTTCAAAGTTAAATGGTTTAGCTTCATTCTATCACAATGTAAACATTCATACATAGTTTGCATTCTTGTTATAAATGATTGATCTATGCAACCTTTCTCATTACTAAACTGTCTCTCCATAATTCATATATTTTCTTTCTGGTAATTTGAATTTCATCTTTTAAACAAATATTTATTCATTTGCTCATTTCTCAATTCTCTGGAGAGTCTTGTCCCACAAAACTTGAAGGTCCAAAGTGGGAATGTTGGACATCTGTGCTTCTCAACAATTGAGGTAAAAATTGGCAGTAAGAAGATAAACATTCAGACCCACATCTTCCATGCAAGATCTGTGTGGGGATCTCAAGCTCTACTCAAGATGGTCTTCTTGACCACGAAAGAGGCACTTCCCGTTGAACTCTTGCATTACCTTGTGTAGATTTCTCACTCTAAGGGTTCTCTTATTAACACAGAATCAGAGACGCGTATTTTACAACTATGTGAGTCACAAAGACAATTCAGCTTTGTCAGTTTAAGATGTATTATCAACTCCTAGGGGAGTAGCAAGGGACCTTTGTTATTTAATACCTATTTTTGTACCTGGCACTGTTCTGGAACCCAGAGATCCAGTACACACAGTACAAACAAGGTCCCTATCTTCAATGAGCTTGTAAGTCAGTGACAAAAAGGCAACCTTACCAATAGAATCATGCAGAATACACATAAACTGAAAATTCAGAAAAACCCTGATATTCATACCTTTAAATTTATGAACAATAAAATAAGGTTCATTTAAAAAATAAAATATCACCTATACCTATCAAACTGGACTTAAAACTAATAATAAAATGATTTTTCATATAAGCAAAGAAATGAAAACAACCTAACTATCAAAGAGAGAGAAATGCTGGAATGAATTATGGTGCCCTCATACAATGAAAGATTATGCAGTCCTCTGCTCTGAGGGAACATGAGATTAAGTAGTCACAGGATTCTACCCTCTGGGCATATCAATAGTAGCATTATGAATTGGATATCATTTCAGCACATTTAAGACTGAAACAAGAAATAGATCTTCTCAGCCACCATGAGTCACCTGATCCTATTTGTAAGGCTCTTGAACATTAAATGGCTCTTTGAAAATAGTCTTTTTATACCTTAAGTGCAACTAGAATCAGAAACATATATATTTTGCAGCTATTTGAATCACAAAAATGATTGAGTTTTTGTCAGTTTAAGAGGGATTATCAACTCTGCATATCATATCTTTGAAATGCCAGTGGGCTCTCTTTTACAGGATTTTGACTGGGAAAAGCACACACTGTGTTCTCTGAAAGAACTGGTTGCCGCTCAGCCTTGACCATGCAATACCGTTGTAAATTTCTCCAATCTCTTTAGCATATTTTACTTAGCCGTAAATGGAGATTACAAGGAATAGTTTTAAAGCATTGAATTATAAAGCATGTAGAACTGATTTGTCTCATGGACAGCATTGTAAAAATGAGTATATTCCTTTTCCCCCTCCTCCTCCAATTCCGCTCATCTGTCTACAAGATGAGAAGACCCCAGAATGCCTAGCTTTGGCTGGGAAATTAAATCTTAAAAGATAGAAAAGAAAATCATAACCCTAGTGGGTGGGGTTGGGGGTGTACTTTTGCCTTGTCAGAGATAACATCACACACATTTACACACCTTCAACCAGACAGCCCACACCTTATCCAAAATGGAGCTCAAGCTAATTCACAGAATCAACTAAGGAAGTTTCTAGCAACTAATAGGGGTGACAGACACTTCTATACTATAAAAATAAGAGAATCTGGGGCCAGGACCACCTGGATAGGATTCATAATAAAGTCAGACATGAAATGAAAGCCTACATCTGCCACTGAACAATTTGAAGTTAAAGAATCCAGGCCTTCTAAAAGTAAGGTAGGCACTCAGGCCACTGGTGTTATATGGTGTAATTTGGGGAAAAAAAGGAAAAAATAAACTCATTTTTACAATGCTGTCTATGAGACAAATCAGTTCAACATGATTTATAATTCAATGCTTTAGAACTATTCCTTGTAATCTCCATTTAAAATTTTTAATTAGTAATTACTTTCTGTGATAAGAAACAAAGATGAGTATGAATGGTATGATAGTTTCTTTTATAATAAATGGAAATACACTTAAAAGTAGATATTAATATTGGTCCATTTGGGCTGCTATAACAACAGAAGCTGGACAAATTTTAAAAAAACAAATTTTTTCTGGCATGTCTGAAGGCTGGAAAGTCCAAGATAAATATCTTGGCAGATTGTGTGTCTTTGAAAGCCTGCTTCCTGGGGCTTTAAGAGTCATCTTCTCAGCTGGTCCTTACATGTTGCTGGGGTCAGGGAAGCTCTCTGGGGCCTCTTTTATAAAGTCACTAATATGTGCTCATCTTCTATTTTCCTTCAAAAGTGCCCACCTCCATCACACGGTTGGTTAGATTTCAACATATGAACCCAGAGGGACACGCACTTTCAAACCATAGCAATAGATTTTAGAAAAAGAGTACTAATAAATAATACTGCAAGAGGTACTCAGATACAACCAAAGTAGAAAAATCATATACCTGAATGTCTGAGGTTTAGAAAGCATGATCCTAAACAAAGCCAAGGAAGGTTAAAGGGGTGAAGGGTGGAATATGCCTATGGCAGCATTCAGTTAAGACTGCCAGCATTTATTGCTCTCAGAACTCCTTCAGCACTTCTGCCCTAGCACTCAGCATAGTGTCCCGTGTGCAATTGGTACCTAATGAACATTATATCCTTTCTCTGTCTTTTAGCACTTCCCCTGCTCCTCAGCATTTTAAACACCCTCCAGTGGTGATTAGACCCTCTCGTGTCTGTCAAAAGGGCCATGACCATGGAGGCCGAATCTCATGTCTTCTCCTAGTCCCTGACTGCTGAGGCCTTGACAATTCAGAGAAATGTCAAGCTTGGTTAGAAACTTTGCCAAATTGCACACTTTCCTAAACTTTCAGTGGGACAAGCAATTCCCTACCTCAATTTTAGACCATTACACTGCAAAATCTTCAAGAAAATCAGTGAGACTAGTACATTTCCATCTGAAGAATAGGGAAGTCAAGTCAGCCTGAATTTCTCCCATTGTCATTGAGGGTACTGTTATGTCCCACCGGCAAAATGATCACTAAGAGAGACACTGTCATAGGCTGGAGATCTAACTGTGAAAAGCAAGTGCAGAGACACAGAGTTTCTGGAGAGCAAACAGCCCAAATTTAATTGGACACATGAGCGTACCCAGAACCCGAGAAATCAGCATGACTAATGGCAAGGAAGGGGCATTTTAAAATGTTATGACCTCCTGTCAATTCAAGTGCAGAATGGCCTGAGCTCAGGAAAAACACGTGAAATATGCAATTCAGCAAGTGAAATGCAATCGGTTCAACCTGTACTAACCAGAGTTCGGGGAGATGGTGGTGTGCAGAAGGAATAGAGCGAGTTTAACAAGTATCTTCTGTAGCAGCGAAAGTCGCTGTTGTAAGATAAAGGAAAAAGGAAAGTTTCATTCACTCAATGACTGCTGTGTGCCAAGCATTTCATACATATGTTGCCATTTATCTCTGCATTGAAGAAATACTTTTTGTGCCAGGAGTGGTGCCGCCTCCCTCTAATTCCAGCAAGTTGGAAGGCTGAGGCAGGAGGATCACAAGTTCAAGGCCAACCTGTGCAGTTTAGCAAAATACTGTTTCAAAATTATAAATAAATAAATAAACAGGACTGGATGTGTAGCTCAGTGTCCCTGGGTTCAATCCACAGTACCAAAATTAAATAAATAAATAAGCAAAATTTAAAAAAAAAATGAAATACTTATGAGCACCTAATACATCATTACATGCTAGGGGATATCAAACTGAAGAAGACGATCACTTTGGCTTCAGTGAGAGAGATATCAAGTAAAATAACAAATATGCAATAAAATTTCAGGAATAAGTAAGTGCTGTGAGGAAGCATTAGGTAGGGTAAGCATTAGAGAGTGACTGGGCAAAGACAGGCCATTATACACACGGCGATGAGTGAAGGCTACCTGAGGACGAGCTTTTGAGCTTGTGACCTTAGGAGTCCCAGAAGAGGCTGAGTAGAAATTCAAGGACAGTAGCAGGCAGGGGAAGGGCCGGAATGAGCTTGGTCCTGCGGAGAAGCAAGAAAGTCCATCATCACTGGGCTGATGGAGCCTGGGGAGGAATTGGAAGAAAGCAGCTGTGCTGTTCAGGCAGAGAACAGATCCTGGAGAAACCACACACCCTGGAAGGAACTGGAGATCATCTCATCTTCTTCACAAGCTTAGATTTTTTAAATGTAAGAAGTGGATGATAGGTAGGTTGATAAACAGAGGGCAGAGATAGAATATTAGAAGGCAGGTTGTAAGATTACACATCTAGCCTTCACCATTCTGTGGTACCACCTAAATTACCTAAGTCATTCAGAACTATGAATTAGGTGACATTGATTCCTCTTTCATAACTTTAAAAGTGGTCATAGCCCAACTTAATTCTGTTCAACATATAATTATCATTTAATTCTCAAAATTAGGTATTGTTTAAAATAGTAGTTTTAAGGGTAAAAAAAAAAATTTTAAGAGAACCCTTGACTCCAAGCAATTTTTAATCTTTGTGGAGAAAATATTTCAATATTAAGTGGAATCATTTCTGAAGTCCAGACAACAGAGGGACACTAAGTAAGGGACATAGGGCCTGGAGGACTGGTTGAAAAGCTGGTGTGATTGAGTCTTAAGAAAGAAAATGGAGCAATCCTCCCATCCCCACTCCAAATAAATAAATAAATAAATAAATAAATAAATAAATAAATTTTTCCTGAAATTAAGAGTTAAAAAAAAATTAAACTCCAAAAAAAGAAAAAAAGAACACAGGAGTAGCAGAACTCTACCAGATACTAAAACAGTGTAGACCACCTTCAATTAAAACACTTATCACTGACACACAAGTATGCAGAAAATAAAAATGGAGCAAAACACAAAGTTCACAAGTATTTGCAAGCAGCAGGTGAAAATATGGTATATGATAAAGATGATGCTTCAAATCCATTGGGTTTGCTAGTTTCCTAGTGATATCATAAAAAATTTCACACACTGGGTAGCCTTTCTCTCATGTCCTACAGGCCAGAAGTTCAAAATAAAAGTGATGGCATGAACATGTGCCCTCTGATGACACTAGGGAAAAACTCTTCCAGGTTCTTGTCCTCGTTCCATGGTCCTTGGTTTGCAGACGGCCATCTCCTCGTGTCTCTTCACTACTCTTTCCTTTTTAGTATATCCATCTATGTGTCCAAATTTTCCCTTTTTATAAGGACATCAGTCATGTGGGCTTAGTGCTTCCTTTAATTACTTTATTTTAACTTGATTTCCTCTTTAAAGTCCCTCTTTCCAAAAAGATGGTCACATTTGAAGTTTTGAGTTTTCGGTTTACAACACCTGTTTTCAGGTGACATAATTCAACCCAAAACAATAGGGGGAGGTATTGAAAACAATAGTGTCCATTATGGAAAAACATCAAATCACTTTTACACTTCACATCATAAGCTAGAAAGAAACTAGATGAAGAAGAGATTTAAATGTGAAAGCTGAAATCTCCAAAATCTAGTAAGACACCTGAGTAAATACATTCAATAACTGAGGAAGAACACTTTTGTAATTTTAAGTCAAAATCCCAAACAATAAAAGACAATATTGATTCATTCAGCTATGAAACTATTGTGAGTGTACAGAACTGTATGAAGTTGATGGCATAATCACAGAGATTTGAATCCAAGTGACTTTATAAAACACAGTATTTTGACGGTACATCCTCTGTAGCTAATATTCAAAGGACAACAGTGAAAGGAAGTCTTGATGCACACTTAGTAATCTAATTGTTTGAAGCAGTGTTGATACGATTAGTTTGGAACTGTTTTATACATTGTAGAGTAATGCAAGTAAGTAATTTTGTTAATGTTACTAGAAATCAAGCTTTTCAGAGAAAGGTAAAAGAAACACAAGGATATACTTAAAGAGGTTTTAAAAAACTTTGTAACAGACTTCTGAATTGGAAACATCAGTATATAATCATGATACTTGCTATTACAAAATATGTACTTTATAGCCCAAGAGTAATGAGACTATCATTTTGTTGTGGACCCTAAATATTATTTTTAATAAAACCAGGACTCCTGGAAGATAAGGTCAGAGAATCTTTTATTTTTTTTTTCTTATGCCCCAAACAAGGAAGATTAACATAGTCTTATGTACCACATCAAAATTACCCAAGGACCAAAATCAAGAGACATCTTCATTTTTTTTTTTCATTATCAAAAAGAAAACTGTATGGAAATGGTGGAAATATATAAGATATTGTTTCAAACATGAGTTTAAATTAAACTAGCAAGAGAGAGTACAATAAATTAGTGAAAATACATGCAAATATACCTGAATGCTTACATCACAAACACCTCAATGAAGGTCATGAAGAAATCAGACCACCAATTCTTTTCCCTTAATATTAGCAATTGAAAGAAAAGAGTTTAGTATTAATCTTGCCTGTTTGAAAGAATCTGTAATTCAAGATAATCAAGTAGTCATGGATGGGGCAAGAAACGTAGTCTTTAAATGGGAATTCTAGTTACCAAATGTGGGAAGAATGACAAGATGGGAAAGTTGCCATATTGTAATGCCCCAAGTAATTGATTTACACAATGATCATCCCTGGGTGACACCATCAGAGGGAAGCTTCATGAGAACTACATTGTAGTGATCAGATTGCTGCCACATGAACCCACGATGGATCTCAGCCCCACAAAAGGTAAGAAGAATCAGAGTGTTTGGTCACCTGGGGTGACGCCTGGTGAACCCCAGCACACTCACCATGACGAGCTCTTTAGAAGCTGAATCTGGACTGACTAAGGGTTTACTGCCACGTATAACTGTATAACTTCCCAGGAGGTAAAAGAGACAAGTTAAATGACCCCCAAACAGACAAATGCACCAAGTGATGCAGGGACAAGGGCGTGAACATTAAAGTGGGGAGGAAATGTCCTTGAGTGAAAAATTAAAAATGGTGGCAAACAAATATGATAGAACCTTGTTTGCCTCAGAAGTTAGACAAACCAGGTCCAGAAGTACTTTTTAGACAATCAAAGTTCAGGCACTATTAGGTATATTAAGAAGTTCTTGCAAGCTTGTCCGGCCCAGCTTGGAGACGCGGGTCAGCAGGGGAAAAAACCCCAGCCTGCAAAAGTTCCAGCTAAGCCCGCCCACCTCAGAGAAGCCATCCCAGCTGGGGACTGCAGGGGTAAGAAGCCTTGGCCTGCAAGAGTTCCAGCTAGGCCCTCCAGCATTCTTTCCCAGCTTGGCCTGCCCATCAGGAGCCACAGGTATTTTCTGCCTCTGCCTACAGGTCAGGGAACAGGCCCTGGGCCCAGGAACAGGGAATATTACATGGGGATACCCATCTTTTTTTTTCTCCTACTAACACCCTAATTCCCATGATTACCCTCTCACTAGTCAAATAATCTAATACCTCTGTCTTCTCACATCCTACCTCACAAACATTTTAGCCAACCCATAAGTCCCCCCTTCTACCATTAGATACTGTGAACCACCACACAAAAATACTGACTAAATTGTATAAGATAATTGATCTCATCATTTATGGAAGTGTCAAAATTGTAAATATAAAAATAGAAACTAACTGATATATGGCAATACTTTGGGTACTTTGAGTGCTGTAATATTGATCTTTCCATTAAAAGTGTGGCATCGGGTAACCTGTAGGGAAGTTATAAGACAATAGGACAGAAACAGTAATACCTCATACTTACACTGCAAGAGGAGAAAACACATAGATATCATGAAAAAACAAGGGAGGAAAATGCCCCAAACAAACCAAGATACTACAGCAATAGAATCCATAGAAAGCACAATAGGTGAAATGTTGGAAAAAGAGTTCTGAATATACATAATTAAAATGATTCAGGATTTTAAAAATGACCTAAGTGAGCAGATACAGGCAAAAATTGATCTCTCCAACACAGAGATAAGAGATCAAATACAGGCAACCATCGATCACACCAACAAAGAGATAAGAGAACAAATACAGGTAGCAAAAGATTACTTCAAGAAAGAGATAGAGAGTCTGAGAAAAAAACCAAACAGAAATACTTGAAATGAAAGAAACAATAGGCCATTTAAAAAACTCAATAGATAGCATCACCAATAGATTGGCTCACTTGGAAGATAGGACCTCAGACCATGAGGACAAAATATATAATGTTGAAAATAAAGTTAGCCACACAACGAAGATGGTAAGAAACCATGAACAAAATATCCAAGATATGTGGGATACCATCAAAAGTTCAAATATAAGATTTATTGGAATTGAGGAAGGTGCCGAGAATCAATCCAAAGGAATGCAAAATCTCTTTAATAAAATAATATCAGAAAATTTCCCAAACAAGAAGAATGAATTTGAAAACCAAATATAAGAAGCATATAGGACTCAAAATGTACAAAATTACAACAGATCTACACCAAGGCACATTATAATGAAAATGACTAGCATACAAAATAAGGATAGAATGTTAAAGGCCATAAGAGAGAAAAATCAGATAACCTATAGAGGAAAACCAATTCACATCACAGCAGATTTTTCAACCTAGACCCTCAGAGCAAGGAGAACCTGGAACAACATATACCAGGCTCTAAAAGATAAGGGATGCCAATCAAGAATCTTATATCCAGCAAAATTAAGCTTTAGATTTGATGATGAAATAAAAACCTTCCATGATAAACAAAAGCTAAAAGAATTTACAACAAGAAAGCTAGCACTACAGAACATACTTGGCAAAATATTCCACAAGGAGGAATTGAAAAACAACAATGAAAACCTTCAAGGGAAGAATAACAATAAAGAAAAACTAACCATAGGAGAAATCAAGTCTGATAGATTGGATTAAAAAAAAGACCCAACAATATGCTGCCTTCAAGAAACACATCTCATAGGAAAAGATGCCCACAGACTGAAGGTGAAAGGATGGGATAAAATATACCACTCACACAGACTACATAAGCAAGCAAGGGTTTCCATCCTCATATCAAGCAAAGTAGACTTCAAGTCAAAGGTAATCAAAAGTGATAAGGAAAGGCATTTCATACTACTTAAGGGAATCATATATCAACAAGAAATAACTGTCATAAATATACATGCCCCAAATAACAGAGCATCCATGTTCATCAAACAAACCCTTCTCAAGTTCAAGAACCAAACAGACCACAACAGGATAATGCTAGGTTACTGTAACACACCGCTTTCACCAGTGGATAGATCTTCCAAACAAAAGCTAAACAAAGAAACTGTAGAACTCAATAATATAATCAATAGCTTAGATTTAACTGATATATATAGAGTATATTATCCATCAATGAGTCAGTACACTTTCTTCTCAGCAGCACATGGTTCATTCTCTAAAATAGATCATACATTATACCATAAAGCAACTCTATGTAAATATAAAATAACAGAGATACTACCCTGCATACTATCAGATCATAATGGAATGAAACTAGAAATCAATGATAAAAAAAGAAACAAAACCTACTCCAACACCTGGAGACTAAATAATATGCTATTGAATGAACAATGGGTTGCAGAAGACATCAAAAAGGAGATTAAAAGATTCTTAGAGGTGAATGAGAACACCGACACAATACAGCAAAATCTCTGGGGCACTATGAAAGCAGTACTAAGAGGAAAATTCATTGCATGGAGTTCATTTCTTCAAAGAAGAAAAGGTCAACAAATAAATGTATTAACATTATACCTCAAAGCCCTAGAAAAAGAAGAACAAATTAACCCCCAAAGCAGTAGAAGACAGGAAATAATTAAAATCATAGCTGAAATCAATGAAATTGAAACAAAAAACACAATTGAAAAAATCGACAAAACCATAAGTTGGTTCTATGAAAAAATAAATAAAATTGATAAGCCATTAGCTATGCTAACTAAGAGAGAGAAGAAACTCAAATTACCAGTATATGTGATGAAAAAGGAAACATCATGACGGACACTACAGAAATACAGAAGATAATTCAAAATTATTTTGAAAATCTATACTCCAACAAAATAGAAAATAATGAAGACATCGACAAATTTCTAGAAAATATACATATGCCCAAACTAAATCAGGATGACATACACAACTTAAATAGATTAATTTCAAGCAAAGAAGTAGAGGATGCCATCAAAAACCTACCAACAAGAAAAGCCCAGGTCCAGATGGATACACAGCCGAGTTCTGCAAGACCTTTAAAGAAGAACTAACACCAATACTTCTCAAACTTTTCCATGAAATAGAAAAAGAGGGAACCCTTCCAGACTCATTCTATGAGGCCAATATCACCCTGATTCCAAAACCAGGCAAAGACAAATCAAAAAGAGAAAACTTCAGACCAATATCACTAATGAATATAGATGCAAAAATCCTCAATAAAATTCTGGCAAATTGAATACAAAAACACATTAAAAAATAGTACATCATGATCAAGTGGGGTTCATTCCAGGCATGCAAGGTTGGTTCAACATAAGGAAATCAATAAATGCTATTCACCACATCAATAGACTCAAAGATAAAAATCATATGATCATCTCAATTGACGCAGAGAAAGCATTTGACAAGATACAACACACCTTCATGTTCGAAACGCTAGAAAAAATAGGGATAACAGGAACATACTTCAACATTGTAAAGGCCATCTATGCTAAGCCCCAGGCCAACATCATCCTAAATGGAGAAAAGCTGAAAGCATTCCCTCTAAAAACTGGAACAAGACAGGAATGTCCTCCTTAGCCACTATTATTTAACATAGTTCTTGAAACCCTAGCCAATGCAATTAGACAGACAAAAGAAATAAAAGGGATACAGATAGGAAAAGAAGAACTCAAACTATCACTATTTGCAGACGATATGATTCTATACATAGAGAATCCAAAAAACTCCACCAGAAATCTTCTAGATCTAATAAAGAATTCAGCAAAGTGGCTGGATATAAAATCAATACCCATAAATCTAAGGCATTTCTGTACATCAGCAACAAATCCTCAGAAAGAGAAACTAGGAAATCCACCCCATTTACTATAACGTCAAAAAAAATAATAAATAAATAAAATACTTGGGAATCAACCTAACAAAAGAAGTGAAAGACCTGTACAATGAAAACTACAACACACTAAAGAAAGAAATTAAAGAAGATTTTAGAAGATGGAAAGATTTACCTTGTTCATGGATAGGTAGAACTAATCTTGTCAAAATGGCTATTCTACCAAAAGCACTATACAATTTCAATGCAATCCCAATCAAAATCCCAATGTCATTCCTCATAGAAATAGAAAAGAAAATCATGAAATTCATCTGGAAAAATAAGAGACCCAGAATAGCCAAAGCAATTCTTAGCAAGGAGAATGAAGCTGGTGGGATTACTATTCCAGACCTTAAACTGTATTACAAAGCAATAGTAACTAAAACAGCATGGTATTGGCACCAAAATAGACCAGTAGAGCAATGGTACAGAATAGAAGACAAAGAGACTAACCCACACATCTACAGTTATCTTATATTAGACAAAGGTGCCAAAAACATACATTGATAAAAGACAGTCTATTCAACAAATGGTGTTGGGAAAACTGAAAATCCTTATGTAATAAAATGAAATTAAACCTCTGTCTCTCTCCATGCACAAAACTCAACTCAAAATGGATCAAGGACATAGGAATTAAACCAGAGACCTTGCACCTAATAGAGGAAAAAAGTAGGCCCAAATCTCCAACATGTTGGATTAGCCCCAACTTCCTCAATAAGACCCCTATAGTGCAACAACTAAAACCAAACATTAATAAATGGGATGGATTCAAACTAAAAAGCTTCTTCTCAGAAAAAGAAACAATCAATGAGGTGAACATAGAACCTACAGGATGGGAGCAAATTTTTACCACAAGCACATCAGACAGAACATTAACTTCAAGGATATATAAATCTCTCAAAAACCTTTACACCAAAAAAACAAACAACCCAATCAATAAATGGGCCAAGGAACTGAACAGGCACTTCTCAGAAGATGATATACAATCAATCAACAAATATATGAAAAAACGTTCAACATCTCTAGCAGTTAGAGAAATGCAAATCAAAACTACTCTAAGATTTCATCTCACACCAGTCAGAATGGCAGCTATCAAAAACACAAACAACAATAAATGCTGGCAAGGATGTGGGGAAAAGGATACACTCTGACATTGCTGGTGGGGCTGCAAATTGGTGCAGCCAATTTGGAAAGCAGTATGGAGATTCCTAGGAAAACTTGGAATGGAACCACCATTTGACCCAGCTATCCCACTCCTCGGTCTATACCTAAAGGACTTAAAAAAAAAAAAGCATACTACAGGGACACAGCCACATCAATGTTCATAGCAGCACAATTCACAATAGCTAGATTGTGGAAACAACTGCGATGCCCATCAATAGATGAATGGATAGGGAAACTTTGGTGTATATACACAGGGGAAGATTACTCAGCACTAAAAGAGAATAAAATTATGGCATTTGCAGGTAAATGGATGGAGTTGGAGAAAATAATGCTAAGTGAAGTTAGCCAATCCCAGAAAACCAAAGGTCGATTAATTCCTTTGCTAGGATGATACTGAATTATAGTGGCAAGGGAGAGGGGATGAGAGGAATGAAGGAATGTTAAACAGAAAAAAATGGGGGAGGGGAGGGAAAGGGCCAAGGGGATGGAAACAATGGCAGAAGGAGTTTGACATCTGTATACTAAGTGCATGAATAAAAACTCAAATGGTATGAAAATATTTTGTGTAAAACCAATGACTTGGAAAACTGTGCTCTTTATATGTAATATGAAATGAATTGTACTCTAAAAGCATGTATAACAAATTAAATTAGTTTAAAAAAAGTTATTGCTACTTTTGGTAGATATGATAATGACTTTTCTTTTGGTATTTGCTTTAAAGTATCTAAAAAAATTTTTTTTTTTTTGGGGGGGGGGGCGTGTACTGGAGATTGAATTCAGGGGCACTCTACCATTGAGACACATCCCCAGCCCTATTTTATATTTTATTTATAGACAGGGTCTCACTGAGTTGCTTTAGGGCCTCATTAAGTTGCTGAGGCTGGCTTTGAACTCTTGATCCTCCTGCCTCAAGCCTCCCAAGCTGCTAGGATTACAGGTGTGCTTCATAGCATCAGGCTAGAAAAAATTCTTTTGAATGAAAAAGGACTGATAAAGCAAAATTTAGGCACAATGAGCTGTTAAATCTCAATGTTTGGCACCTGGGGTATTATTGCACTTTTCTTTCTATTTACAAATAAGCTAGAAATATTTCATTAATTTTAAAAACAAAGAAGAAACATGGTCTGTGCCTCCAATGTTGATGATGATTTCATTTTGAAAGTCTTTCTTTCCCCCAAACTCTTATTGAGTAGTTATTTCCTTGTATCATTGGTCTGCTACCTGCAACCAAGAATCCTAACCATGGGACTGTAAAGGCAGCAACTGTGTGTGTGTGTGTGTGTGTGTGTGTGTGTGTGTGTGTGTGTATGTCCACACATACGTGAACTGTTTACCATCTTTCAGACTGCATTTCTACAAAGTATGATCCTCTGGAAAACCATCAGACCATAAATCAAAGATATTTATGTACATGATTTTTATTTACTGAAAATCACTGAACTGCAAGTAACAGCCTACAAATGTAGTGATCAAAATACTTTACTCACGAAAACTAAACCTTAATGTATGCAAATTTCAAAAACATAATATGGGAAGTTGAAGGATCATAAGATAGAATGCAGAATGTGACAAAACAACACAGTATAATATATGTGGAAGGCATGAAACAAACTCACTGATGAGATGGTGGAGCAGGGAAGGTGCTAATCTAAGTCGCTTTGGGAAGGAACAGAGTCTGCAAGTGTCAAGACCAAAGAAATTGTTCATAAGCACCGTACTCTGGTTGGTGAAGTTGTTTCTCATGGGGTATGGGCTAAGAGCTCTGGTGCCCCTCTATGTGGATTCCATAATTGTCCAATAAAACAGATGGCAGATGGTGGGAGCCAGGCTTCTCACTGTTGGAGTGGAGGTTATAGACACCTGGAAAAGTCTAGAATGATCTATGTTGTAAGGGATTAGAGTCATAGACATCAGTATGAATTTACATGTAGAGTAATATAGATACAGATAGCTGCACATAGAAATATTTTATAGGTATTTGTACGTACACATGTTAGTCTGTGCAAACACACATTTCCTTGGTCTGTTGGCTAAGCACACTTAGAAGCAATGACAGCTCAGCAGCAAGGAGTTCAGTCAGAACCCAGATCCTGAGCAATCTCTGGTAAATAGAACCAGGAGAAACAATCAACTCTAAAACAGGACAGGGGCTATCCAGGCATGTCCTGAAACAGATGGCAGTGCCACACACACACATGCACAGTGATTGATGGTGAGGACCCAGGGCTGGGGTCTAGTTCAGTGGAGGAGTACTTGCCTAGGAAGCATTGAACCAGGGTTCAATCCCCAGCACTACCAGGAAAAAAAAAAAAGTTGAGGACATGTGAAAAGAGACACAGGAGCCAACTGAAAGAGCTCCCTGTAGACAAATATTGAAAAACTTGGGCAACAAAATAAACAAACAACATAGTATTGAATTATGGTTCAAAGCATAAAATAAATGTCCACAAGTGCATGCTGATATAAATAAATGATAAAATAAATGGGGAGGAGCAAATGCTAGTTACAGAAGAATTCCAAACAATTTACATAATAAATCCCTGCTTACTCTACTCTCCAATTACTCCCTGCTTACTCCACTCTGATGACGGTGACTCCCTCTTACTGGTACACATATTATGAAAAGGGCAGGAAGAATAATTTTTCAGTGGAGAAAGCATTGCAAACACTACCTTAACTAGAAGATAAAGTCTGTTCCCTGGACACAATGTAAGAGTATTGACTCTGTTCTTGTTGTCTTCACTCAAAGCCCATTAGCTTAGCAGAATCATGAAAGAAATAATATAGAATTCAAGGATATTCTGCAAGATACCTGATCAGTAATCTACCAAGTGCATCAAAAATAAGGAGAACTGAGAAACATCATGGCCAATAGGAGCCAGATATAACTGTGGTATCTTGGGAGGAATCCTGGAACAGAAAAAAGAATCTTAGACAAAAACTGAGCAAATCTGAATAAAGTATTGACTTTGCTGTTAATAATACATCAACATCTGCCTATTAATTATAACAAGTGCACATGCTAATGGGAGATATTAATAATATGTGAAATCATTGTACTATCATCTCAATTTTTCTATAAACCTAGAAGAGTTCTAAATAGAAAGCTGTATTTAAAAAGACCATACTTGCATGTGTATATTTTTTCTAGAGCTAGAAGGAATCTAGACCTATTCCTATATAACCCTACTCTATTACTTTGCATTAAAGGAAACTGATGTCCAAAGAGACTAATTGGCGTGTGTAAGATCACACTGCATCAAACCTTTCTTAGTTGGCCTCATGACTATTTCACTTTACCCTAAATGGCGATACAAGTTAAGATCAAGCTCAGAATGACTTTAATGCAAAATGTTTCCTTTGAAAAGGCTTATTTTAACTTCCAGACCAGTAATTAATCAATTTTGTCAAAAAATGGCCAAATTATTTTCTTGGGGTGAGGGAAAGAGTGTTGAGGATTGAACCCAGGGCACTTTACCTCTAAACGCTATCACCAGCCATTTCCATTTCTTTCTTTTCTTTTCTTTTTTTTTTTTTTTTTTTTTTTTTTTTTTTTGAGGCAGAATCTTGCTATGTTACTGAGGGCCTCACTAAGTTGCAAAGGCTGGCCATTTATTTATTTACTTATTTATTTCGGTGCTGAAACCAGGGATTGAACCAGTAAGGCTGGTCTTTAGCTTGTGATCCTCATGCCTCAGCCTCCAGAGTCACCAAAATTAGAGGTGTGTGCCACTGTACCTGGCAGAAAATTTGCTAAAATCTAAAAAGAATTGTCAAAACATCTTGGGTCCATGAAGATAATATTTTATCCATAGAATTAATAACGTTCCCATTGCTTGTCAGAGAAAACCAAAGGCCTCAATCACATACTGCAGCTCTTCAGTTTGTTCTTGCTGTTCTTATCTGGCCCACAGCTTTAAAACCCTAAGCTTTCAGGGCTTCAGAACTAAGCAGACTTGGGAGATTAATTCTCCCAATCAATCCCGGATGAGACCAAAGTTAATTTAAGAAGCCATTTTATTGATTCATATGCAATTAGACATGTAATTATCTCATAAACCAAAACTCTGGTGTTATCTGGAGTAACCTGATCTTACACTGTAGCAAGATCAAGATGAGAAGTCAAATTACAACCAAATTGTGCTTGGTTAGTACAGAAGGAGAACAAGGAAGTCTAGGTTGACTGACTGGGATTGTTTATGGAATTCAACTCAAATTCCCAGTTCAGTCCATCTTGCCACAGGAAGTTACTTCATTGCAGTACCCACAGTGTACTACATCTGTGCTTCTTTGGTTCTTTATTTCCTGGGTTCATCAACTTGGCTGCACATTAGAATCACCTGGGGAATCTTGGAAAATGCTGATGCTGCATGGTATTGACACCAAAACATGGTAGACCAATAGTACAGAATTGAGGACACAGAGACTAATACATATAATTTCAGCTATCTTATATTAGACAAAGGCACCAAAAAATGTACAGTGGAGAAAGGATAGCCTCTTCAACAAATGGTGCTGGGAAAACTGGAAATCCATATGCAACAAAATGAAATTAAAACTTTATCTCTCACCATGCACAAAATCCAATTCAAAGTGGATCAAGGAGCTAGGAATTAGACCAGAGACAATACGCCTAATAGAAGAAAAAGTAAGCTCCAATTTCCAACATGTCGGATTAGGCCTCAAGTTCCTAAATAAGAATCCTGTAGCACAAGAATTAATATCAAAAATCAATGAATGGGATAGATTCAAATTACAAAGCTTCTTCTCAGCAAAAGAAACAATCAGTGAGGTGAATAGAGAGCCAACTAATTGGGAACAAATATTTAATACATGCACATCAGATAGAGCACTAATTTCTAGAATACATAAAGAACTCAAATAACCTAACTCCAAAAAACAAATAACCCAATCAATAAATGGGCCAAGGAATTGAAAAGACACTTCTCAGAAGAAGATACACAATTAATCAACAAATACATGAAAAAATGCTCAACATCGCTGGCAATTAGAGAGATGCAAATCAGAACTACTCTAAAATTTCATTTTACCCCAGTCAGAATGGCAGCTATTAAGAATTCAAACAACAATAAATGTTGGAAAGGATGTGGGGAAAAAGGCACACTCATACATTGCTGGTGGGACTGCAAAATGGTGCAACTGCTATGGAAAGCAGTATGGAGATTTCTTGGAAAACTGGGAATGGAACCACCCTATGACCCAGCCATCCCACTCCTGGGTCTATTCCCAAAGGACTTAAAAACAGCATATTACAGTGACACAGCCATCTCAATGTTTATAGCAGCACAATTCACAGTAGCTAGATTGTGGAACCAACCTAGATGCCCCTCAGTAGATGAATGGATAAAGAAAATGTGGTACATATACACAATGGAATTTTACTCAGCAATAAAAGAGAATAAAATAATGGCATTCGCAGGTAAATGGATGAAGTTGGAGAATATAATGCTAAGAGAAGTTAGTCAATCTCAAAAATCCAATACTGAGTGTTTTCTCTGATATAAGGAGGCTAATTCACAGTGGTGTTAGGTTGGGGTACATAGGAGGATTAGAGGAACACTAGAAAGGTCAAAGGGGAGGGAGGGGGAAAAAAGAAAAGGTGGTTGAATAAGATGGATGTCATTATCCTAAATGCATGATTGAAGATTTGAATGGTACGAATATACATTGTATACAAACAATGTTATGTAAAAAGATGCTCTATATGTTTATTATAAATTATAATGCTTACTACTATTATAAATACAACAACTTTGAATAAAAAAATAAAAAAAAAGAAAGAAAATGCTGATGCTGAAGCCCCAGCCCAGGACAATTGACCCCAAGAATCTTTGGGGGTAGGACTCAAGCTGACCACATCAGTGCTAGAAAACAGCTCCCTGATTTGTCCAATGGGAAGTCACAGCTAGAAATCACCCGTCTATATTCCCCATTCTTCCTTCCCTTTCCCCTCCCACTGCTTCTAAAAGCCCAATTATTTTTTCCTGGGACTTTTATTTAAAAACAAAAATGGCTAGAATGACAATGAAACCTTCATATTTTAACAGACAACTGTCACCGATTCAGCAGCGAACAAGTGTGCTAATGAATTTTCATGTTCAATTCAAAGAAAGCATATCTTTATTTATATACACTTTTGATCATCCTATGTAAGAAAAGGAACTATGTTTCCATCAGACATCTTCTGAAATCAGGGCATACTCCCTCCAGCTCTTCCTGGGTCAGCTGGGAGGGTCTTCATTGTAGGGGGATATGAAAGAGAGGTGAGGAGAAGTAGGTTCAGACTTGGTTGGTTTATGCATTGTTACATTAGCAGTTTGTAACCAGTGTTATCATTCCTGGTTTTAAGTGCATCATTCCTGTGTTTCTAAATGGTCAATATTTTATGCTGTTCCTTTCTTCCAATTGCCAGGGCTAGGAGTGGGGTTTGGAGATGGCAAGAGACACTGCATATGACTCATTCATGGGTTTGTACATATAAATTAAATTCTTCCTTTCTTCCCTGCATTGCTTATGGTGTGTAAAAAATTGATCAGATCTTCATTTGAGCAGAGAGAGAACAAGGACGCAGTCAAGGGTAAAAACGTGGTCCACACAGCTTTTGTGTGCTCTTGTTATTCTTGTTTTCTGGTTCAATATGAGAACAGACAGGTATAAGGGTTGAAAATTGTTTATAATTTTTCAAATAGTTATAAAATGTTATTCCTAAAATAAAATAATAAGTTTAACAAAAGAAGTAGTCATTTACAAACTAGTAGTACAAAAGCATAGAAGAGGAATCTAAATTTAAGTTTTATCCACTATTTGTGCATTGTGTGGTCTAAGACTAATGGGATAATTGTATTTCTCCTGTGTCTGAATTTCAGTAGCATCTTGGTCCCCCACCCACATTTACCTGTCATTTGTTTTCACCTGTTTCGTCTTTGGCTAGGAAGACATACACATGTGTCTCTTTTTGTACATCTGGTCTCATCAAACACATCTGCCATCCTCCGGTACATATGTCTGTCCTAAATATCTGCCTAAATCAATGCATGCAGTGTTTCTCCATAAACACGGATCCACAAACCCAAATCTTACAGCGTTTCAGAAATCAAAAACAGAGTCTTTTTGTTTGACTCCACCTTATTGCCTTTGCTTTGCTTTCAGTCTCATTTAGGAGTTTAACTTTCATCCCACAAATAGTGGCCTTCAAGTTCCAAAATTCATTAGTCGTGATGTCATTCCAGAGCTGACACCAGGAATCAGCTCTGATGTTCCTGGGGTCGGAACTTCAGTTGTATCTCAAGACTGGAAAAAGAGTAAAGAAAGTAACCACACAGTATTACTGTTTCCAGCTTTCTTTGTGCAAAGTAGTCTTCCACAAGCTAGAAAAACATCAAAGGAAAACATACAAGATATCCTCTATCTGAAAGGGCAATGTGATTTAAAGATAAAGGAAAAGGACAAATTCAGGCCTTGACTTGCTCCAGTTGATACCATTAAGAGAAATTTGCAAGGCTGCCCTAACTGCAGTCATACCTGGCACCTTTCTTATCTCTTAGATATTTCACTCCAATGCATAGTTCAGAGAATGGAATACAGAGTAAGACAGAACGCTATACATGGGAATTTAGTGTGGCTTCAAAATATGTGACTCCATTCATTTGCCTTCACCTGATTTTTCTTTTCTGTTGTCTCCCCCAGACACCACACAACCCCAGCCTCATTCCCACTGGGCTTATTTATTTTATAGCAATAGCAAGATTACATGAAAACAGGGCTAAAACAACTTGAACAATGTTGGGACTTAAGAATGAAAGAGAATGTGGAAAATAGTAATGAACTGCTTTGACCAAGACCTCAAAACCAGTCAGAAGAAGTTATATCAACTCCAGGCCACACCCAGAGAGGTTCCAACCAATACTGCACATTGGTTGCAGCCAGGAGCAATTTCCTTCAACCATCCATTATCTCCTTGTCTCCATCTCTTCCAATGTGCTCCACATCCTGTGTTTCAAGGTTTAAAAGGAGATAAGCATGCTTCAAATACATGGCACTTATACCTACTGTCAGTAAGCTCAACAAGAGTTCTGTTGAGTTGTGCAATTTTTATATGCCAAGCCCAATTCATGGTACTGGGAATATCAGAACAAAGATGGGGACTAAGGCCAGGCATGGTGGCATATGCCTGTAATCTCAGCGGCTCGGGAAGCTGAGGCAGGAGAATCAAGGTTCAAACCAGCTTCAGCAAAAACATGGCACTAAGCAACTCAATGAGATCCTGTCTCTAAATAAAATACAGAATAGGGCTAGGGAATGTGGCTCAGTGATTGAATGCCCCTGAGTTCAATCCCTGTTACCCACCCCCACACACACCAGAAAATGACACAGACTAAGATGAAAAGGAAATAAACCCAGACTCTGTCTTCCAGGCATTTAATAGGGAAAGGCAACCATAAAAATATGTTAATTCAACATGATAAGAACCAGTGAAAGGTGTATGCATAAAGAAAAGTAGTTACACAAGACTAAGAATTTAAAAAAGGACAGGAGGGGCATACACTAGAATCACTTATGCTTTCTTTTAAAACGTATATGCTCAGGTCTCATTTCTAGCCACTCAGATATGAATCAATACCTCTAAGAAGGGCCTGGCCATGTGTATTTTGAAAAAATTCCACATTGGTTCTCGTTCATGCTGCTAGTTAAATACCTAAGTAGAACGTTTTAAATGGTGTAGGTGGAAATATCACTGAAACGAACTTGAAATAAAGACCAAAGGATCCATGGCATTGGTGGTATGAGGAGCTCTGATTTCTACCAAAATGAATTAGAAGCAGGAAAAGCAGAGAAGAGGGATTGCACTCAATGCCGTTCAGTTCTCTACTGCTACATACACAACTCACCACAGAATGAGCAGCTATGAAGAGCGTATGTTTATTATCTCACATGTTCTATGGTATCTGGGAAACAACTTAGCCTGACTCTCTGCTTAAGGCCTTAGGAGATGACAACCTAGGTGTCCGGTGGGCTGCATCCTCATCTTCAGGCTCGAGTGGGAAAGAATTAACTTCCAACCACACTCAGGTTCTCAAAAGCTGTTTCTTTGATAGACTAACAATGAGGCCCCAGCTTATGGCTGACTGCTGGCTGGAGGTCGCCCTAACTCCTAGAGGTTGCCCACAGTTCCTTTTCACAAAGGTCTCTCCAACATGGTCCCGTACTTCATCCAGCCAAGAAGGAGAGTCTCAAGAATGCAACTGCTAGGAAGACAGAATGACAGATGTAAAAACATATCACAAGATCTATAGCCCATCACCTTTGCTTTGTTCTACTGGGTAGGAACAAGTTGCAAATCATGTCCAAACCCAAGGGGAGGAGGAGATGCAAAGACGCAGGCACCAGGAGACAGATATTATTAGAAGGACTCTTAGGAACTGCCTGCCCCAAAATTTATACATTAAACATCTGTATGTTTTCTGTGCTATATTTGGTGTCAGGATAGAGTAAGGGAATGACAGAAGAAAAAGAAATACAAAAAGCAAATAGTAGTATGTGGCCATACCTTCAAGAAGCCTATGTTAGTCTTTCTTCTGCCACTATGACTGAATACCACAGACTGCATAATTTATAAGAAAGTAAGTTTATGTATTTACAGATCTGGAGGTTGGGAAGTGTAAGAGCATTATCCCACCATCTGGCAAAGGCCTCCATGCTGCTTCATGACATGGTGCACGGCAGAAGAGCAAGTGAGACAGACAGAGGATGGGGTCTAACTTATCCTTTCACCAGGAATCCATTTCCACCATAACTGTCCCACACCCAAGATCCAAGATCGTAGCTTTCATCCCATCATCTAATCACCTCTTAAATCTCCCACTTCTAAATGCTATTATAATGATAATTAAATTTCAACATAAATTTTGGAGGGGATATTCAAGCATCACCTTTAACTTGTCTTTGACTCCTAGACTAAGTGAAGCTAGAAGGGAAGAGCTCAGAAGGACTCACACTGAGTGCAGAGAAGGAAACAACAAATATGATAGTAATATTCATAGGGAAATACAATTGATTATGATAAATGAGATTCATCCTTCTTTTCCATAAAAGTGTTTGGGTTCTCTGTTGCTTGATGCCCTTCTAGAAAGAAGGTAAAGGTTAATAATCTATCTCAAAGCCTCCTAAAGTGAAGATATTACCTAGTTTTCCTTTTTCCATTTATACCTCATTTTCCTTCTCTCTTCTCTCTCTCCAACACACACACACACACACACACACACACACACACAAACACACACACACTTTCTCATAGTCCCTGTCTTCTGAAATCACATCTGCTGAAATTAATAAAATCAGGTTCAATCTTCAGCCTCATCATTTACTAGCTGGATCTTTTGTTTAAATTTTTGGAATTAGGACTGAAAATAAAACTCACTTAGTGGCCAGGTACCAGTGGCACATGCCTGCAATCCCAGCAGCTTGGGAGGCTGAGGCAGGAGGATGGCGAGTTCAAAGCCAGTCTCAGCAATGGGGAGACTCTTAGCAACTCAGTGAGACCCTGTCTCTAAGTAAAATACAAAATAGGGCTGGGGATGTGGCTCAGTGGTCCTGTGCCCCTGAGTTCAATCCCTGGTACAAAACAAGACAAAACAAAACAAAACAAAAAACCTCACTAAATAGAGTAGCTGCTGTGAATGATGTCAGTGACAGTGATAATGTTAACAATGTTGGTGATGATAATACTAGGGAGTGCAGCTATGATATTATAACTTGAATACATGCATTTGTGAGAGTTGCTGCCACTGAATGAGCTATTTTAGCAAGAAAGGGAGCACATCAAATACCTGGCACATCATGTCCTAACCTTACCCTAACCCTGACTGATGGGAAAGTTCCAGGACAGATGACGACTGGTAAAATCAATAATTCACAGTGTGAGGTACTTAGATGTTACCCAATGAAAGTAGTCAAATATGGTTTAGAATAGATTCGGCCAAAGTGTGTTAACTTCTGATTCATGTTTACTTTCTAATGGAACATCAATCAATAGATTAGTTAAGAACACCTACCATTCATGGGAGGGATTCCCAAAGGCAGTGAAAGATGATACCTGAAATGCCCTCTCCTTAGCAGGTTTGATCTAACCATCTGGGGGCACTAGGTCATTCTGAATTCACACAACTGATATAGATAATGCATGTGACAGGTATTATCAATTCCAAGGAAGTGCTAAGAAGGCAAGTCTAGTTTGGAGCATGAACAAGAGAGATTATTGGGAGACCACACAAGTGAGAGAAACCAGAAGGGATTCATGTAGAAAGACCAAATGAGCCATTAAAATGATGTTTTTGAAAGCTTTAATGGAGTAAAACAAAGCCTCTGGTACAATTTTAAAGGAAAATACCACCATATTCCAAATTGTACATGTAGTAGGTAATTTGAAAAATGTAAAATCTACCTTTGCTCAAAATTCCTTCAGCCCCACCCTGCCAGTACACAACAATGACTAGAAAAAAGATTAACATTAATGGGTAGCCATAATGTTAATGGTTAATGATATTTGGATGGTAGGACTTAAGATAAATTTTGTTTCCTTCTCTATATTTTCCACTTTCTCAATCTTGCACAATGTGTATGAATTAGCCATACAATTGACAAGAAGAAGGAGGAGGAGAAGGAGAAAAATTAGTTTTCTTGACTTACTGTATACACCTGCTTCACCTAGCTGACTCTTACTGTTAGTTGCTAGGCAGGCATTTTGTGGGGGCAGTCACATATGATTACATGGGGGGCAAAGCTGTTGCCCCTTTAAATGTCACTAAATGCTCCTTTCTAGTTGGGTCTTTCAGAGAAATTTACAAGGAACCAAAGTCACTGAGTCACTCTGACTCATTCTTTTTAGATGACCAACAATAAACTTTACTCATTATAATGCTAAATGGGGATCCAATGGTATTCCTGTCTACCATGTTTTTTTTTTTTTTTTTTTTTAACATGAAATGTATGACCTCAAGGCGCATGCTCAGGAACATGCCCATCTCTACATATGATGAGTCCTTCCTTTATGAATTCATGTAGGTTTCCACAACTAAAGCTCTTTACTTTGCTTGAAGAGGTACTGTTTTGAGCATTCTCTCCAATGCACTTTTTAGTCACTGAAAGTATAAAACTTCTTTCACTCCCTTCCATCCTGGTTTTGCTTTTTGGCTTTGCACTTAATGAGAAGGGAACATTGCACTCTGCACTCAATCACATCACATGCACATATAGCTCTTACTCAACTCAGGAAGACAGCCCCATCCCAGAAAGGTAGGTTGAGGATACCTGCTATAATTCCCATGGCACTCCTGTTTACCACCACCGCTATCCCTAGGCATCATAACTGCTTCTCTATTTCTATACTGGACTACAAGCTCTGAGGACAGAGACCATGTATGACTTCATTACTGTTGCAGAGACATCATCTGGTGCTTACAATAGCTAGCACAGCGGAAGGGTAGAAAAGGGAAAAAAAAAAATAATGCAAAATTGTACCTAAAAAAGGGGTCATGAGGGCAGTGTCATTTACAGATGAGCAAAAATTGAGGTGAGATCTCATTAAATATAAAGGGCCCAAAGCGGCTCTGAAGAAGCACACAGTGGAATGAGGCAGGGAAGAGAAGGGTCTGCTTGAAATGCTCATCTGTAGCTGAGGGCAAAGGAAGACGGAGACAGACAGGAGACAGTTATATCACCACCGCTGGAGTTCAATAACAAAGCTGTCTCCTGATGTGAGGGAGTAAGGAGATACTGTCCAAGTTTGGAGAAGAGAATTGGCATGGCCAGAAATAAATAAGAAGGAGAGTTCTATCCCTGGGACTGAACAACTCCGTGAAGTGGTGATTCCCCTGGGTTCTGAGAAGGAGGCAGAGGTTCTTGGTTTCTCTGGAGTCCTGGAAGCGCTGTGTCATTCTCCTGCTGCAACCTCTGTTGCAGGAAACCTGGCAGCAGCTCCTTCCAATCTCACTCCAGGTACCCTGGGATGGGAGGGAGGACAGCGAGAGGTGGATGGGCCTTGTGGCCAGTGCAGGGTGACGCCCCACCCTCTCACATGACCTGCAGCCTCCTGCCCTGTTTCTGAGGGGATGGGGTGAGAGTTGTTTGTATTCTTTTGAAGAAATATATTTACAAGTCAAATATGTTATCCTGGTTAACCCACTAAGTAAGCAAATAAAGCCAGAGAGGACAAAATATCTCTTCAGGACAGAACTCAAGCCAATTATGTCACCTTCTAGTTTGAAAAGCTGCTATTGTTTCTGGAGCCTACAAGAAAACACTTGCCTCATTGAATCACAGCTGCTTTAAGGATCTGAGTGTCTAGCTTTGGGAATGTCATTATGTTAAAGACTATAGGAAATGGGCTGATGGCTTGGGTCTTCTGTTTGGCTCTGACCTCATGAGAGTTATTACAAACCCAATGCACCACTTCTAAAAGATTTTAATTACAAAGGAATTGGGGAATGAGGAGGTTATCTTCTGAACTTTGAGAGTAGCTTAAGCTGGCCAAGAAATATGTTCTCCTCAACAAAAGGTTTTAAGAAAAAACCAGAGTAACAGCCAGAAAAGAAAATGAGAAAAGAAAGAAAAGAATACTATGTCTAGGATTCTGTGAAGATACAGGAGCATGAGATAAGATTCCACAATCTGCTGAAGTCTTCAGATGGGAAAATGACTTTTATCCCATCTGAGCCCACCCATCTATGGTCATATGAGAATTAATACTCAAATACCTTTCGTATTTTCAGTGAACATATTGTGGTCATTAGTGTTTTTGTTATATTCTTCTAGGTGAGGCGACATTAAATTTAGCTTTTAATTTTTAATTTTGTCTGGACACTAAATTTGCTTCATTGCTAAATTTTACTGAGTTGAAAGGAAACATTTTCCAGTGATTACCACGTAGGATGGTTGTCAATGGGTGCATGATCTGGGGATGTCATTATGTCTGTGTGGAAAGCAATGGACACTGATCCTGGATAAATTCAATGGAAGGAAATTTACTAAAAAGTTAAGGATGAACTTGCAGAACTGATAGAAACCTGAAGGACCAGGCCTACAAAGGAACAAAACTCAACAAAGCTCCAAAATATTGGCTAAACATGGCAGTCACTCCACAGCAGGGAAAAGCTTGCCAGCTGGAAATGAAATTATTTCCAAATGAAACTTATTCTAGAACTTCTAGGTCAAGATCCAAAGCCTCAGTAGTCCAACTCATGAAAATAGGATGGATACTTTCCACTTGTTTACATCTTATTCAATTTTTCTTCATCAATATTTTGTAGATTTCCATACATACGACCTTAGTTAAAGGAATTTAGGCATTTTATTCTTTAAGGTCCTGTAGCATATGTAATTATTTTCCTATTTTTCTTTTCTGATATTTCATTGCTAGAGTACAGAACTAATTTTTGTATGTTGATTTGTATCATGAAACTTAATTAAATTCATTTATTAGGTTAACAGTTATTTTTAGTAGAGTCTTTCGGGATTTCTACATATAAGATTATCTCTAAACAGGGATAATTTTACTTCTTTTTCTTTACCAATATGAATGTTTTTTATTTATTTTTCCTCCCTAATTGCCCTGGCTAGGAATTTCATTACTAAGTTGAATGAAGTGGCAAGAATGGATATCCTTGTCTTTTTCCCAATCTTAGAGAAAAAGTTTTCACTTTTTCATCCCTGAATATAATGTTAGCTGTGGGCTTTTCGTATATGGCTTTTATTTTCTTCAATTGGATTGAGAGTTTTTTTTTTTTTTTTTTAATCAAAGTTTTTGAATTTCGTCAAACACTTTTTCAGCATCTAATGAGATGACCAAAACTGGCATGAAAAGTGGTCACTAACCATCTGGGAATACAAATTGAAACTACAATGAGATACTACCTCATATCTGTCAGTATGACTATTTCCAATAAAACCAAATTTATTACAATGTTAGACAAATTCAAAAAACTGTACTGTTGATGAAAATGCCCAGTAGTGCAACTATATGAGAAATGATAAGGAATTTCTAAAAAAAAAAAATTAAAAATAGAACTACCATATGATCTGGTACTGTCACTTCTTAGTATTTATCCTAAAGGACTGAAATTAGAATCTCAGAAAGATCTTAGCACTCTTGTTTTTTTTTTTTTTTTTTGTAGCATTATTCTTAATAGCCAAGATACAGAAACAATCTAAATGCTCAGGATGGATGAAGGGGTGTGAAAAAAAAAAAAAAAACTGGTCTATACATACAACGGAATATTAATTAGACTTATTTTTTTTAAAAGTCTGTGATACATGACAACAAAGATGAACCTGGAAGACATTACTCTAAATGAAATAAACCAGTTCCAGAGAGATAATATTCTACATAATTTCTCTCATATGAGATATCTAAGAGCATTCATAAAATCACGGAGTGGAATAGTGGTTGTCAAGGATAGGGAAAGGGGGAAATGGGGTTACTAAATGATGGACCTGCAGTCAAACAAGAGGAACAAACTGTAGAGATCTGCTGTACAGCATGACACCTATAGTCAGCAATATTGTATTGTACACTTAAAAATCTATTAAGTGGGTAGGTCTCAGGTTAAGTGTTCTTATCACAATAAAAAAATTTAAAATGATAACGGGATAATGACATCCATCTTATTTAACCATCTTTTCTTTTTTCCCCTCCATCCCCCCTTGCTCCCTTCTTTCCCCTCCCTTCCCTTTGACCTTTCTAGTGTTCCTCTAATCCTCCTATGTACCCCGACCCAACACCACTGTGAATCAGCTTCCTTATATCAGAGAAAACATTCTGGTATTGGATTTTTGAGATTGACTAACTTCACTTAGCATTATATTCTCCAACTTCATCTATTTACCTGCGAATGCCATTATTTTATTTTATTTTATTTTATTTTATTGCTGAGTAAAATTCCATTGTGTATATGTACCACGTTTTCTTTATCCATTCATCAACTGAGGGACATCTAGGTTGGTTCCACAATCTAGCTATTGTGAATTGTGCTGCTATAAACATTGAGATGGCTGTGTCACTATAATATGCTGTTTTTAAGTCCTTTGGGAATAGACCCAGCATTATCCTAAATGCATGATTGAAGATTTGAATGGTATGAATATACGTTGTATACAAATGGTGTTTTGTAAAAAGATGCTCTATATGTTTATTATGAATTAAAATACATACTACTACTATAAAAAGTTTTAAAAGATTTTAAAAAATAAATAAATAAAAATATAAAGGGCTGGGGCTGTGGTTCAATGGTTAAGTACTCCTGGGTTCAATTCCTGGTACCAAGTAAACAAGGACCAAAAGCCTTACTTGATATGAATACTAAATTTTTTTTTCAATTGTGTGTCTATTGAGCACTCGTTTCTGTATTCCATTATAACTATAAGGAATCATAACCTTTTACCCCAAAAGACTAGAATTAAAATCTCCCATGCCCAGTTTTGGAAAAATATTTGTTATATAATTTAAAATGTCCTAACAAAGAGCTTTAAAATGAAATCTCTGCAGGGGGTGGGGAGTGGGGGATATCCATTGATGTCACAGCATAAATACCACAATTATGATAATGAAAACTGTATTAGATTTCCAAGAAAGACCAATATAGTAACTACCCTTCTTCCAAAAAAAATTAAAAAAAGAAAAGGTGGGAGAAATCCTAATAAAAATTCAAAGAAAAAGAAAAAATGATAATGGGAAAAATCAATATAAAACAGATTTTAAAATGGTGGAGTGAGGAGAATGTTTTAGTTTCAGAGTATGGGTAACAGAATGATTGAAGGGCAGTCCCTCCTCTTACCAAGACTATACATAATGCACAATTCCCTAAAGGGTCAGGAAGGCATTCTGGGCATTCTTAGGAAGGAAGAACTATACACTAGTAAAAAAAAAAAAAAAAAAAAAAAAAAAAAAGGTAAATAGTCATTCTGGTCCAATAGTTGTAGGAAACAGATGCAGAAGAAACTTTAGACTATCCAACATAAACCACATATTTAAGAGTTGCTGAATTCAGAAAAAAGTGCTAGCCAAAATATCACATTAGTATGCTAAGTGACTTAAATGGCTTAAAAATAATATATATATATATATATAAATATATATATATATATATATACAGTTTTAGTACTTTTTTAGTACCAGGGATTGAACTCAGGAGCACTTGACCACTAGGCCACATCCCCAGCCTTTTTTTGTATTTTATTTAGAGACAGGGTCTCACTGAGTTGCTAAGTGCCTCACCATTGCTGAGGCTGGCTTTGAACTCATGATCCTCCTGCCTCAGCCTCTCAAGTGCTGGGATTATAGGCATGCACCACCACGCCTAGCTTAAAATACATTTTTAAAAATTAAATAATTTGGTTTGAAATTATAAATAATAAAATTGTCATTTGGAAAACTTTCAAATTATATGGAAAGAATAAAAATTATCAATCACAATTTCATGAATCCATTTAGTGAAATAGTCCTGTTACTTACTTCTTTCTTCTTTGTATGAGTATTTTCTGGATGTATGTACTTGTATATTCTTTCTTTTTTAATTTTTATAATAAGAATTAATTTTACAAAGGAATTAATTACAGCCCCTCCCACTTCAAAATGAGGGATATCAAGAAGAGAACCACAAAGTTGTTCCACCATATTGTATTTTAAGAAAAAGGCATTTGATAACTTTCCTTGTTGACATATAGGTGGGTGCACCTACCTTATGACTCGGGATGACCAAAGTAGTTTTAGAAAAATCATTTTGTAACAACCTCGTCCAGGTAATAAGCACCAATTCATATAAAAGGCAAGCATTGTTAAAGAGTTTTATATTCTATGTCACCTTTTCCTCATGCTATTCTTAGAAATTATGTATGACAATAACTGGCGCCGTATAATACAAGTTCTGGAATCAGACTGCAGCAGGTACTTATAGTGACTCCCTTTGCTGAAGCAGTGACCCTACCGGGACATGCAGATGGCCAACAGGTAACTGAAAGCAGGAAAAAGCTTGGCACCTCTGCTTTCAATGTGTACCTGTCACCTTTATTGTCTTAAACTTTGAATCAGGTCCCTGTTCAACATGTTAATGATTTAAGGGGTGTTAATCTAAAAAGTAGCAATACTGGTTTATTAGCCCTAAATTTACCTAACCTATCTCATCCCCCTTCAAGCCTGAGGCCAGGTTTGCAAGAAGATTGCAGCATCCTGATTCAAGCCCTTGGAATGGTGCCTATAATTCCTCAGACCTGCCCTGCACCTTCCAGGAACTCTCTCCGTAGCAGGAGCAACCATCTCATAAAAACCGAATTGCCCCCTCTCAGGATCACAGGTCTGGCACATGAACACCCTGAACAGTGAGTGGAAATTGCCCTCTCAAGAAATAAGAACTTTTCCAGAGACACCTTATAGAACCAGAAAAGAGAGAATGCTCAGCCAAACCACAGATTGACCAAGACTATTCAATTATGCATCCTTCTCATCCGGTCCCAGTTCTTCCTCCATTGAAATCTACAGTTCATTTGGGCACTTTGAAGACAGGGCTGATGCTATTCTGGGTCTTTGTCTTCCCAATATGGCCATATTGACTGTAATTCTTTTTCTGCTTTTTACTATTGTCTTTTCTGTTTGGTTTTGTTTGTTTGTTTGTTTGTTTTTAGGCAAGTAGTCAAACATAGCTTGTTGATATTCTCGAGTCAGGTCTGTGGCCAAGGACATCATCAACAAGACTTCCTTGATTCAATTCAAAACACCTTCTTTTACACAAGCCTCTGTGAAACTGGAAAATATGTGAAGCTCACAGAGCCTCAGTTTCCCTCAGTAAATGAGTAATAGATATTATATCTTAGACTTGCCATGAATATGAAATGAGATTATGTGTGTAAACCAACTGCTACAGTGTAAACCAACTACTGGCACATATTGAAAGCTCATGTAGTATTAGTGGTATTATGAGAAGGACTCATTATTCAAGAATCTAAGTGGGAAAAGAAAGGTTTCCAAAGTTAAGTGGATTTTGGAAATCTTGATGATAGTTTTAATTTGGGGGGGGGACTTGTGAAATAATTTAAGTTATTAAAGACTGGGAAAAGTCCTGCACACAACATTTTAAAAACCTAATTATCTACACAATCATTTGGGGCCTTTTCTGCATTATACTTGTTACCATCTCTCCTTACCACAAGCAATTTATTCATTCATGGAATAACAATTCAAATTCTCCTTTCAGATGTAGTAATGTCGAGACAGTATTACAGATAAGAAAGACAAGTACTGGCCTGGCCTAGTGGCTCACTCTTATAATCCCAGTGGCTCGGGAGGTGGAGGTAGGAGGATCGTGAGTTCAAAGCCATACTCAGCAAAAGCGAGGAAGCACTAAACAACTCAGTGAGACCCTGTCTCTAAATAAAATACAAAATAGGGCTGGAAATGTGGCTCCGTGGTCAAGTGCCCCTGAGTTCAATCCCCGGTACCCGCCCCCCCAAAAAAGATAAGTACTGCACGCTCTCTCTCATATGTGGAATCAAGAGATGCTGATCTCACAGGAGTTGAGAGTAGAATGCTCGCCATCAGAGGCTATGTAAGCTGCCTGGTACCGAAAACCGGGAGGAAAACTCTCGGAGGCAGAGTAAAGCTTTTACTACTTTTACTTCTACTTTCTTAGAGAGAGCTTAGAGAGGGAAAGAAAGATTTTTAGAGAGAAAGATTAAAGAGAGCTTTTCTTCTTGTCTTAGAGAGAAAGAAAGATAGAGCTTAGCTTCTTGTCTTCTTGTCTTCTTGTCTTAGCTTAGAGTCTTAGAAAGAAAGATAGAGCTTCTTAGCTTAGAGTCTTAGAGAGAAAGAAAGATAGAGCTTAGCTTAGAGAAAGATTAGAGCTTCTTTCTTCTCTCTTCTTTCTTCCTTCTTCTTTCTTCTGTCTTCTGTCTTCCTCAGGAGCCTCGGCCTAACTCTGACCAGTCATTACTTCTTCTATCTGGTTTCTCTTCTGTCTTCTATCTGGTTTCTCTTCTGTAACCACTCTGCCTACGTTCTGGCCGCTCTGATTCTTCTGACCGACCGAGTGACTGCCCGACTGACTGAATTCTCCGTTCTCCTAACTCGGACCGCTTTCACCCGGTTATATACCTTCAGCTTTTCGGGTGCCTACAGGTGCGTCACATACATATCAGGTGGAACTTACGGCTTCCAGCTAGCTGCAACAGCCCTTCCTAATTAGGGCTCCTTCAGGCTAGGTAGAGTTGTGGGAGATAGGACTGAGGAAAGGTTGATCAGTGGGTACTAAGTTGCAGTTAGATAGGAAAAAGAAGTTCTTGTGTGCTATTGTTCAGTAGGATGACTGTAGATAGCAATAATGAACAATCCCACGAGAAGGTAGTCTGACATCTGTCCTGCTTCTAGTTCATGTCGGGTCCACGTCCTCATATATGGACTATAAGAATCGTTTCCTTAGATATAGGTGATATTTTCTTTATAGAAGATATATAAGAAGTTTTGTTTCCTTCTAGATCTTCCATTTCATCCAGAGAACCCCAGAAGCCCCAGGAAAGAGACTCTCCATCAATGAGTTGTGTGTGCATTGTTTTTATTACCAAAATGAGTGTCTTATGATTTCTTTTCCTTTAAAAAGGCTAGGGTGGACTAATGCCATTTTTGGTTAAGTACACAAAGAAAAAGACAAGTTTTCTGTTTGTTTATTTATTTATTTATTTATCTATTTATTTCAAGTTCAGAGAAATGCCAAGGTCTTTGGCTGATATTGTTGATCTTAGTTTGGGAAAGTCAGGATACAGACCTGATCCACGACATTCATCCTTCCTGGTCAACCTCCTTCGTCCAGAGATAATTATCTGATACCTTACTTATAGGTATCAGATACTGTTTTCACTCCCTCCTGCTAACCTAGAGCATGCTATGTGGTGAGAAGGTGGGTGGCATCTTTTCTGGACATTCCCCTTCCACATATGCACCATGACTGTTTTCAGGTCAAGCTCAGGGACAACTATGAAGCTTCAGGAGATCCTATGTTGTTTCTCTGCACCGAAGTTGTTGGCATCAATAAGCGTATGTTAGTCCATGCTATGTCACTAATGGTATAGGTTATCATATATTCTTTGCAATTGCAAATAAAGAACAATGATCAGAGAAGAAACCTTTTGGAAAATACTCTGAGCCCACTTAGACCATTAGCCATGGCCTGAAGTGAGTGGAAGTGTGATTGAGCAGCTTCGGATCATGTGCATTCCTAAGATCAATCACCAAGAGTCAGTGTGTGTGAGGAGACTGGGAGCAACAGTAACTATGGGAACAGGAAAAGAACAGTCCTAAAAACGAAATGGCTGGTAGAAAATTCCTGAAGTCACTTTGGAAGTGAAATAGTAAAAGAAGCAGCTAAGATGTAAGGCCAGTACAAATAACACAGGACTTAAAGACTGCATTAATAAATGTTATGTGTAACTGAAGACCTCACTATGTTCTTCTGATCATGGCCTGAGATCATTGTCTAACTTGACTCGAGCCAGTTCTCTAATTCAAACTGATCCACCTTGTCCTCATAACATTAGAAATCCCACCAAGTTACCATTTTCTAATGTTCTGTCAGATACATTTTGCACATAGAACCAATATCACCCTCCCCAGGGAAGTCTGGGGGGGGATATTATAGTTTTATGTTAAGTGACCCAAAGGTCTATGTGTTAAAGGCTTGCATCCTAGCTCATGGAACTTTAAGAGGTAGGGCCTAGAGGTATGTCTTTAGGTCCCTGGGAGTGCGAGATTGAAGGGGATTGGGGAGCTGATCACAGACTGAAACCTCCAAAACTAAGAACCAAACTAAACCTTTTCTCTTCTTAAGTTGATTATCTCAGGCATTTTTTTATAGTGATAGAAAGCTGACTTGCTTAGGTGACATTAAGAATTTTTTTTCATCGTCCCTGTGACTGTTTGTTATTATATTCTTTCGTGTATGATTATCTGTCACATACAAACCTACTGTATTCTAATCATTTCTGGAACACAGCATGCTATTGTGCACTCCTGCACCAATGTGGCCCTCCCCAGATTCTCCACATGGAGAGCTCTAACTCATGTGTCCTATCCTTACTGCTACACTTTTACAGACTTCCCGGTCCTCCTCAGGAAAACAGAGGCTTCCTCTATGTGACCCTAATTGTCCTGAGCATACTTCCATGATGGCGAACCACTGCACTTTGTTGTAAACTATATTTCTATTGTCTACTTTCATTGTACTCAGAGTTCTGTATAATAGCGTAGCCTTGAATCAGCAACAGCTAGCAAAGGGTGCAAAATACAGTAGGCATCTAATAAATATTTCTTATATTGGAAAATGAAGTGAGAAAAGAATGCTTTATCTCTGAAAGTGGACGCAGATTTATTTTTATAAATGAGAAAATAGGAGTACAAATATTGTTATTTATCTTCCAAGGCTACCAGAGAGCAAATTGTGTGTCTATCTTGCCCATCATCATATCCTTAATTTTTTATGTTTAATACAGTATGTGTGTCCAATAAATAATCCTTAGAAGTTGTGGTTTAAAAATCTCACACTTAATTATGGTGCTAGTTCATGAAGAGACTCAAATACCATATCCATCTTCTACATGCACGAGAGTCCTGTTGGAGAGTGCTGACCATTGTCTTTATTTGTTTTCAACAGTGAGGAAAAGCATCTATACATTTCTAACTTAATAAAATAAGTTCTATTTGACTGGTTTTTTTCCTTTTTTTTTTCCTGTTTTAAATTCAATCCCCCTCCCTTGAAAGATGGGCATAATCCAAACTCTCCAAAGATTCAGTTCAAATCCAAATCAAATAATCAACCATGAGCAAAGAGTCACTGCAGCTGTGGTTCTTGGGAAGCAACCCAGGTCAGTGAATATTGATACAGAACTGGCACAGAAGCCCTGGTGTTCCCATGTCCATTTGTAAAATACCCTCACATCTTTCAAAATTTATCTCTAGCATCATGGGCAATGTTGGCTAAATAAATTATAGCAGTTATTCACACCAAGATATTTTGCAGCCATTAGAAATCTTTCAGAGAATTTTCAATGAATTGGTAAAATTCTATATAATATTAGGTGATGATTTGGGAGAGAAATTTGTATCTACCATATGATCATGATTTTGAGATAAGTGGATCAGAAAAAAGACTGAAGAAACCAGATCAAAATATTGAGTGTTTTTCAAGAGTAGTAATTCTCTGCTAACTTAAAATGTCTCCCTTCTATTTTTCTCTATTTTCCAGAATTTTTTTCTGATGAACGTGTGAGACTCCTATAAACCAGACAAAAGTAGTATTGTGGTATTTAATCCCAACTCGATATCATGAGAGGATCTACAATTAGTCATGTATACATCACCCTAGCTTTGTTTCATCACTTCACTCTCTCTCTCCCGAAGCAATTTCCCTCAAGCTCTTTCTCTTTGTGAAATAAAAGGCTTTGACTCCAGTCAAAAGACTTTCAGAAATAAGAGGGAATGATACAGCAGAACAAATTGGTAGGGTGGAAAGAGCATGAGATTTTTGCAATAAGGAAGATTTGAGTTGAGTCTCAGGTTTGCCTCTTACCCTGAACATGATCTTCACTAAGTTGATGGAGCGCTCTGAGATCCGGGCCACTCATTTGCAAACCAGAATTGCGAAGAGCAGAAGAAATGTGCACAGCAAGAGAAATAGATCCGGTGTCTTGAAGATAGGGTGGACTGGGTTAGTCAGTTAAATGGTGCAGAAAGAGGAGCAATGACCTCAAACTCCAGGTGAGCAAGAAACTACCGGAGTCTATTAGTGACTCTTACGCCCCGTAGCTTGCTTTGCTTTGAGCGTGCACTTTACTGAGTTGAACTAGACGACTTCAGTTACAGGTTGTATAAGCAGTGTGGTAAAAATGGTTGGCTTGGGGCAGGGGATCCTAAACTGAAAGGTAACAGGTTATACAAGCAGCCATCTAGGTAAGGACTTAGATGTGTCAATCTTCCCTCTATTTACATCTGGGAGCACTTAAAAACTATTAATGTCCAGGATTTTTCTCAAATCAATGAAGGTGAGGGTGTGCAACTTAGGCATTCATCCTTAAAAAAAAAAAAAAAAAACACTTTTAGGTAATTCTAATGTTCAGTCATTGTTAACAACTGCTCCGCTCTGCTTAGTTGCACCCCTCCCAGGAGCTGGACAGGCAGCTCTGGGCTAGCCTTCTTTTCCCCATGATTTGAGAATATTTACAACAAGAAGCTTCTCGACTGGAAGGTACATCCTTGCTACTGTTTGAGCAGCAGCTGAGTCTATGCAAGTGCAGAGGGACTGACACAGGGAGCAGAGGGCACAGGACAAGTTGGACAGCACGTGCCCTATCTCCGGGGGCACGTGATACCCATCTAGCCCATGCCAATTCTTGTCATGTGGAATGCCTGTCCAGTGTCAGAGAACTTCATCTTTTTCAAAAGAGAAAACAGAACTCAAGATTTTATATAACATCTCCTGAGTTTTAAATGTTGGCTCATTTTTTTTTTTTTTTTTAATAACACTGTAGGAGACACGCAAACCATGTCTGTGGGCCAATCCAGCCTTCTGGCCAGTGGTTTGTAGCTTTTGGCTTAATACATATTTTAAGCATCTATCATAGAAGCCTTGGAGGGGCTGGCGGAATGGGCTATTTCAGTGAAATATGCCAGCTATGAAACAGAGACCATCTCCAGGCTGTTGAGGAGGTGTCTCTTGCTTTTGCACAAGGGAGACAGCACCTGCATTGATGTTGGTTAGCAGTGTTTGGTTTTTAAATAAGCCTGCTCACCTGGTTTGGGCTTGTGCCCAGAGGCCTGAGCCAGCGCCTGCAGGGGCCATGATGATAATTCCTCACACACCGGAGCTAACATATGTAAAGTGCACTTCGCAGCACCTGGACATAGGAGATGTGTAATAAATGTCTGCTTTCCCGTCACCTCCCACTTTGCCGCCTCTCTCTCTCCCTTCCCTTTTACCTTGAGATCTAAACATCTGGCATGTTCCTTCTCCTCTGGGATAGCCTCAGTCAAAGACCATGGATGGCTGTGCCATCATCATCTTCAGAGTTGTCAAATGCATAATTTCAACATTTATTGAGAATTCTCTTGTCCTCCTCTCCAACCTGAGATCAGCAAACAATTCTGACAGATTGGTATTAAAGCAGAAGTACAAAGTGTCTATAAATCAAGAGTGCTGTGGCGATGTCTGTACAAATACACATTCCCTTTGACGTGGGAATTCAGCTAGGAATTATTCTACCGATAGGCTTATGCATCTACTCAAAGACATGGATTTGCAATGCTTAATGCAGATTTTTTTGTGTGTGTGAGTTCAAAAATTAACCACAATTTCAATATTTATCTAAAGGGAGTCTGTATTTTTATTAATAGGATCCCTCTAAAACAGTATTCTCAACCAGGAGGTCCTCAGTACCCCACAGGACATTTGGTAATGTCTGGGGACATTATGTTTGTCATCTTCATGACAAACATGACGATGCCACTGGACAGAGTGGGTGGACACTGAGCATGCTGCTAAACATTCTACAAGGCGCACGACTGCCATCCAAAACAGAGTTGTCTGGCCCCAAATGCGCATAGTGCTAAGCTTGAGAAGCCCAGCTTTGCTGGTACTGCAGGGAGATAGGGAGGCCGGCAGACGCCCACAGGAGAGATCTAGAAGCACATTGTTAAGAGGTAATGCATTACCCACTCCCATTTTGAACCAGAGAATTTACACACACACACGCACACATCATATATGCATATGTTTGCATATGAGGCATGCATATATGCTTGTTTTTTTCTGAGAATGCTCCTGAGGAAATGTCCTTTAGGGTTTCCTAACAATGGTTGCTTCAGGAGAGGGGTCTAAATCCACTGTAAGAAAGAATTGAATTTTATTTAATCTTGTGCACTTTTGTATTGTCTTAGATTTTCAGCAAATCAAGGTATTTCTCTTTCAATTAAAACTTAGATTTTGGTGGTTGTTATTGTTAAGTAAAATGAAAAAGCGAGAATGGGATGGTGGCCAACGAGTCTTCTTTTCCTCTCCCCCCACTCCCATCCGCAACCACTTCCTCCAACTTACTATCTCAGTGCATTTCTCTGACATAGTGGTCTCCTAGGCAAAGCTCAGCTACCAGTAATTTTTGCTTTAATAAAAATTTAATTAAAATGTAAACTCTCTTAGGAAGATTTATGCTTTAAACCTTGTTTTTCAAATTCTGTTATGTAATGAAAGATTGTGTCATGTGTAGTGGGATTTTAAGTATGAAGTATTCTGGAATCAGGAAGACAATTTTGGACCTGCTGCAATGACGCCCCATATGGAAGCATCTCCTCCCTCTTTATAATTTTTTTAAATAAACCATTTTGATGCTATGGGACACATATAGATAGTAAAAAGGTTACTATAGTAAAGTGAATTAACATATTCATCACCTCACATAGTTATCTTTGTTTTGGTTGCTTCTGTGACAGGAGTAGCTAACATTTGCTCATTTAGCATAAATCCCACATACAGCACCATTTTCTTACCTCTCCTCATGCTGTCCATTAAGCTCTAGACTTGCTCCTTCATCCTTCACATCTGCTACTTTATACCTCCGACCTACATTTCCCTGTTTTCTCCCTTTTCCTCCAGTGCCACCCCGGTAACGACCATTTTTATTTCTGTCTTTGTATGTTTTACTTTATATTTTCTAGATAGCACAAATAATCAAGACAATGTTCTTCCCCCCCACCCCCCGTATCTGGCTTATTTTACTTGGAATAATGTCCTTCAGATTTGTTCATGTTGTGGCAAATGTATTCCTATTTAGGGTTGAATAATATTCCAATGTGTATATGAATAACAGTCTCTCCATTCATCCACCAACAGATCTGTGGGTTGTTTCCATTTTTTGGCCATTGTGCATAGCAATGCAGTGGACTGAGAGTGCAAATATCTTCACAAGGTGACAATTTCACTTCCATTGGGCATTCCTTCAGAAGAGTGATTACAAAGTCACATGGTCGTGCTACTTTTAATCTCTTTAGAAACCTTCAGCTATGTTCCATAATGGCAGCTGCAATCTACATTCCCCTCAGCAGTGTACAAGGAGCTCATTTTCTCTACATACTTACCCACATTTGTATTTGATGTTTTATAGCAGCCATCCTAATGGATGTGAGGTGGTATCTCAGTGCTCTAGATTTGCAGACCCCTTCTTCTTTGTTCTTGGGTTGAGCCTTGGAGGAATTTCCTTTTGAGACTGAGGCAGTCACAAACTTCACCACGAATGGACTCTGCAATGTGGACTGCAGGCTCTCAGGAAGCACGAAAACGTTTGGTGTGATCTTTAGAATCTTCTTTTGTTTCTAAAAGTTTCCAATCAATCCTAAAATGAACAACTCTATTTTAATTCCAACAACCAATCATGACATTTTCCAGTGAACCAAAGGTTATTCTATATGATAAGAAATGCTAAAAAATTAAAGTCTTGTTCTAACTGAAAAAAAAAAAAAACACCTAAATATAAAATAAACTAGAATTTTCCATTTCTTTCTACAAAGAATAAAACAATCCAGAACTAGTGTAGTTATATAATTTAAAAGAAAGAAAAACCCAAAGGATGGATGTGTGGGGTAAGGGCTAGCATTAGACACATTAAATGACATTGTTATGTATAAAGGGCTGTAAGTTTCCACCATCAATTATGTTGCACATATTTAAAATCCTTCAAGGCAGTAAATACTTTTTTAATATGCCACTTCTTTACTATGTAAAATAGTGTTTTATAGATTGGCCTCTTGGTTAATATCAGCCCTTCCAATCAAGCATCCAATTGTAATCCTGGCTCCCTCCCTTGAATCATTTTCACTAGTTGTATATTAAATATACAGCCAATACCATATAGTTATGATCTCCATCTGCAGACTCTGATATTTTCAATGGCCTTAGCAAGATTTCCTTTGGGTACTTTGAACAGAGACAAAATAGGCAATCGACTATCCTGAAGCAATTATAAAGCTGGGTTGTTCAATTTTGTATGGTGAGGATTCATTTGCCTGACTCCTAGCCTAACATCACTGCAGATAAATGCAATAAAATCTATAGGCTTAGACTCAATTCTGGCATCATGTATCAGAACGTTGTATCTTATCAAAAACATTTTCTCAGGTGAAATAAGCTGCCTATAGTTACAGAACTGCTTTAGCTGTAAATGTGATTGCCATAAAAAAAACCACATTAGCTAAAGGTCTACCATTTAGAGAGTCAAAAAAGCCATCCAACATGCTCTCCAAAAAGAAATTCAGCTTCCACTGGTGAAGCCCAAAATTAAAATACTTTTCAGTGAGCCAAATAGTATGGGTAACATCACTATAATTACTTATCTCGTGCGGCCACTACAATAGTCTCCTAATTGTTCTTCCTTAACAGAGAATAGAAAAGCTTTCCAAACTAGCCTTAACACTTCTGCCAGGACAATCTTTCTAAATGACAGTCTCATCTGGTCACTCTCTAGTTTAAAACCATAATTCTTCCCTGAGATCCTCAGGGAAAGACTTGGTGATTTCCCTCCAAGTACAAATAAGACTTTCCATGATCTTCCTTCAGTCAGTTGTGCTAGAGTCTCCTCTCTAATTCTTTCACTCTTAGCCTACACTTCAGCAATACCTAAACATCTGCAGTTCCCTGGATAGCTCTGCTATCTCGTGCTCAACACTAGGGATTACGGTCAAGAGAGAGAGGTTATTTGCCTCAAGTGTCAAATTTGAGGATGCCACCACAAAAAAAAAAAAAAAAAAAAGAAAAGAAAAGAAAAAAAAAAGAAAGAAAGAAAGAAAAAAGTAGTATTTAAAACACATGTTAATGCAATATTTTTAAATCAAAATTAATGCAAAAATATGTAATGAATAAATTATCAAACTAATGTAAAATATAATAAGTGTCAAAATATTTATCCATTGATAATCATTCCTCCTGCTTTGTCTATTCTGTATTTGTTTACTATGCACATATTTTTTTATCCTTTAAGAAATGCTTCTTCTGGGAAGCTGTTTCTGATTTCACCCTTTCCAGAAAAAAAACTGGGGGCCACTTCTGGAGCCCCGTACTTGTATGTGCTGTTATTTTGCTCTAATCACTCTTTGATTCTTTGGTTGGTCTGTTGGTTGTTTCTACACCAGCTCCTGTTAGAGAACTGCATTACAGCACACCTCTGTGAAAGGCACTACAGGTGTTCTGCCCCATGTCCCCCCTGAGACAACATCGCAAGCAGATTTCTAAGATGGCCCTATGATTTCCATAGCCTCATGTTAAGCTCATGATGAAGTTACATTATATGACAAAGGTAAAGCTCTCACCCCCTTGACTAGGTTATAAAACAAGGATAGAACATTGCAGATGTAATCAAGACCTTGGATCAATTGAATTTAATCAAAAGGGAGATTTTCCTAGAAGCCCTGTTTTAATCCTAAGAGAGGGTTCAGGTTTCCATTAAGTCAAAGGCTATCCTGCTGTCTTTGAAGAGTAAGTTCCATGAAATATGCGGGAAATGAGTTCTGTCAACAAAACAAAACAAAACAAAACAAAACTGAATGCACTCCAAACAGAAGCCCAAGCCACAAGTGAGACTCTAGCTCCAGTTATCACCTGATTGTGGCTTTGTCAGACCTGAGAAAAGCACAGAGCTTTCTGTTCTCCTGTGTGCTGACTCCTGCCCCACAGAAACTATTTTAAGTTGCTGCTTTCTTACATAATTTATTATGAAAAATAGAAAACTAATACAGAAACTGCACAGTAACACCCTAAAAGAATTCCCTGTGTACAATTTATCATTTAGCCTTTAATCTGTTATACCAAGCCTAGATTAATCTTTCTGAAGAAGAGCTATGAATGCGTTATTCTTTATGCATAGACTTTTATTCTTTCCCCCCCATTTCCCAGAATAAAACAAAACTCCAGAGTGTGTATTCTCAATAGCTTTCTTTTAACCTGTCCTTCAAAACCTACTTCCCATTACTCTATAATATACTCTATTCCAGCCAAACAGCATTTCCTCTTTTGATATAGAACCTAGGTAATTCTTCCCTCTGTAGTTTTCTCATATCTACTAACTACAGCCTCATATTTGATGACAAATTCCACAGATTATTCCGGTCTCAATCTTAATTCCTAATTTTTTTTTTATTCTTAATACTAACTGAAGGTACACTCTCTTAGCTTCAAGGAAAATGTAAGTTTCAAGTTAAGTTGGACAAAAGAAAAGCATTTTTGCCCCAATTCGCCTCTGTGAAACCAACTGAAAATAACAAAGAGCACAAAATAAAAGTGATGAATGCCTTCGATAATGGAAGTAAAACATAATCATCCTGCCCATCCATAAACAGTAAATAATCATTGCCAAATATTGTGAAATATGGTGATACCCAGGAATGACGTTGAGAAAAGATAAATATCCTTACAGAATTTGGAAAGCTAGAAGAGATCTTGATAGTTGGGTAAATTATTGTAGGGGGTGGATTTCTGGCCTCTTATATAGTACATGATGACACTGTAAGAGTCTCAATAAGCTGTTTTGGAAATAACAGCCACAGTTAGTTACACACACACACACACACACACACACACACACACACACTACAATATATGCAAATATATGCATGTATGTTATTAATAACTACATGCATGTATGTATGTGTGTGTGTATATTGGTTCACACAATATGACAGCTGAGATGTACCATGATGTATACATCTCAGCTTATGTCTGTAAGCTGGTGACCCAGAAAAAGTTAATGGGGTAACTCAGTTTGAGTTCTAAGTCTTGGTAACCAGAGGAAGCACATTGTAAATCTAAACCAAGGACTGTAGAAAGCGAGACATGATGTCTCAACCTAAGCAGAGAGGGACGAATAAGGGCAAATTCCTTCTTCACACACATTTTTTTTTCTATTAAGGTCTTTAACGAATTAGATGATGCCTATCTCCATTGGAGAAGGGCATCTGCAATCTGAGCCCGCCAATTCAAATGTTAATCTCATTCAGAAACACCCTCATGGACACGCCCAGAAATCATATTAAAATTGGAAACACTGCAGCCGGTCAAATTGAAAAGTAAATCAAATTTAAGTGCACAAAACCAACTTTCCAAGAATCTGGTTGCAACTGAGTTGGCAATCACTTCTGTGATAGTGCAGCATATGCAACATCAGCAATAACCCCAATGAATCAGTAATTGTAGCAAATGAGGTTTTGCAGACCTTCTCTTGGTGCAGAGTAAATACATGTTTCTGTGGCAGAATGTTAGTGTCAACAGACCTCAATACAAGATTGTGGTTCAGCACAATTGTCAGATCTCACAATACACATTACTAGTCTTAAATAAATTACTGGATCTCAAAAAATGGCTCAGATTTAAAAAACAATATGAAAGCATGCATTCAACATTGGAAGGACACAAAGACATAGGTAGGAAATTAAAAATAAGATCAATGAAATTTCAATAGAGACAATCATAAATACCAACATAATTGTCATAAATAATCACTAAAAATGAAGTAACCAATCTTATAAGAAACAAGGTAATAAAACAATTAATGTCACCCTGAAAGAATCAAGGTATAGATGAAAGTGATAAAAAATATAAAAATAATAAAACGAGAAGATAGCAATACTTAGAAAAAAATGGGAGAGAAAATTCAGAACAACTTCAGTTACTAAAATTTTATTAAAAACAAACACAAGTGTAGATTTTGCTAATAAATAAAGTCATGGACAAAGAGATACCCTTAAAATGGAACAAAAAAAAAAAAAATAAAAAGGATTTTATTAAAAATTATAGAGAAAATGATAAATACAAATTATGGTAAAAATCGATAATGTACAGGTAGTCAGTGTCTCAGATGAAGTAAAAGGTAAAATGGAATGGAAAATTTTTAAAAGATATAATAAAAGAAAACTTTTCAAAGGAAAACTTCAATCTGATGAATGAAAAGGGAAATTATGCCTTAACAAAATGTCATACAAGTATACAGAATAAAAAAACAATAATAAATTATGAAGAATAAACAATCCAGGCCAAATGCTCAATTTGTCTAAAAGGAGAATACTCAGACTGGTTTCAGATTTTATTAGTTTTAAATTTATTGAGAAACACATGAAAATTGTTCAGAATAATGCTGTCTTTGGAATAAGAAAGTGTGATTGATTTAAGTGTTATTTTTTTAGAACTCTGGAGATGCAACAGCCACAGGCTCTTAGTAACAAAACAAAAATAAATAGTGTGATTCATTCATTAACCAATTGATGAGAAAACAGCCTGAAAATAAAATGAGTAGTAAATCCTTTAAATAGATACTTAAGACAAAGGAGGTGTGATAATTTTAGACCACAGTGTAAATATCATTTATATTGCAATGTAGAATTATTATATAACTAGTATGAATTCAAAGGTGAAAAAGGGAAAGTCTATTGGAGGAATTTTAAATATGCTGTTTTCTTCTTTTGTTTTTTAATAACCAGAAATTAATTCAATATATATTTTGATCAATGAAGGTCTTAAAAGTTTAAAGGTACCAAGGAACCAAGGGATAAAGAGAGAATTATATCAAAGCAGGGCACTAGAACCAGGAAATGGAAATTAACTACTAAAAATGCTGTCTAAAGTTGACAGAGAAAAAGTGATTTAAATCTAACATGCGAAAATTTAAAGGCAACAATTAGGAAGCCCAGAAACTTTCTGAATGATCAAAAGAAAAAGGTACAAAAATGGCAAATTGTGGAAATGTTGATTTTAGGATAATGTTAATTAAATAAAATCAAATGTAATTAATATCTTCTGACTTATTCACATATACATCAATATGCGCTCACATGTATAGAAATCTCCTAGAAGTATGATAGGGTGGTAAAAGGTAGAAACTTCTGGAAGGCTGAATCAGTAGAAAATATATATTTTTATTTTTTAAGCTTTTAGTCTGTTTGGCCATTTTACTATGTACATGCATTGTTTTCTCAAAATTAATAAAATATGTATTTGTTGTAATTTATAACAAATTACATAAATGTTTATAACTTTTTAATTTATATATCATAACTGCATGTAAATAACAATGAAAACCTTCAAGAAGATAATATAATCACATTTTCAATATAATTTTATTTCTTCCACTTACATGGAAAAGAAAAAACAAATAACATGGATATTAATCCGTGATGATTATTATCTTCATATATTCTAATTTTCCTCATATGCATAATTTTTCATAGATTTTATTGTATTTTAATAGAGTTTTTATGTCCTAGTTTTTCAGTATCTGATAATGCAACAAACATTTATTAGAATTATTCAATAATCTCATTAAGATAATTGTAACATCTGGAAAACACTTCTTGAAGAATTTTGCCACATTTATTTAATTAATGCACCACAAGCCAGGATTTTTCATCATGGTAAATAATATTACAATAAATATTTGTTTTGTAAGAAGATTATCTTTGTTTAGCACACTTGTATTAAGGTTCTATCAAAGGAATCAGTTACCCTGAGTTTCCTTATTTCCTACTGGCTAATGCAATCTCTTCCAGGTCTAAGACCTTTTAGCTCATTCATCTATTTTGGTATACTTACCATTGTCTACCCTTCACAGTGTGCTGTGTATACTTCCTGTGTATCTCATAGGTGATTAATATCCACCCAATATGTGAATAGAGGAGGTGGATGGTAATCAATGGAAGACTATCTACCCAGTCAGTCAGGACACATGGCTAATGCAGGGACTCTACACTATAGCGTTCAGGCTGTTGCAACTCTGCTTCATGTATCACAACCGCTATTTGAATATTTTCCAAGAATTTCTGAGTTTCTAACGTCTGTGGTTGTTCTTTCTTAAAATTAATCTCTTGAGAACAAAAAAATCAGGGTTTTTTAAAATTTCCACCTCTTCTGGGAAAAAAAAGTCAGTTTTTTTCTACTTTAGGAAAAAAGAGGAATGGTTCTCACTAACAAGAATCTACCTCTGGCAAAGTGTCCTGGAGTATATAAACCTCTGTGACACCAAACCAAAGGACATATAGTGGTAAAGATGCTGAAAAACTGAAAGCCTAAAGATTACATGACAAATCTTTTTTGAAAGTCAAGGTGGTTTCCAAATCTTTTCTTTCAGCAAAGTTGAGGAGGACTAATCAAGTTGTCAGCTAATAGATTAAAAATAATTGATGATGCCTGGTGACTGTGTGAATGTGAGCATATATTGCCAAAGAAGATCAAAGACTTGAGTGACATTGCTCCTTCTGTTTCCATCCACTTACATAGGAATGTGATTTCTCAGCACTTATATCTACAAAAACCAAAAATAGGAGCAGGTAACTATGGTGATTCTAATGATAAGTGATAGACATATGGGCCAATGAAAGAATAAAAGGACATAGACCTCATTAAGAGATGAATATCCAATAAAGTATTACTTTGAGGCTTAATAATTTTGAATCAAATTTGAAGCATAATATGTTGTTTTGATCAATGATATACTTATGCCAATTCTATAACTCAATGTGAAAGAAATTTTTAACACTTAACAGTCTTGTGGTTACAGGAAACATTTAAGAAATTAAATCTCAATTTATGTACATGGTTTATTGTAGAAAAGTATGGCAAGGCAATCAATAAACTCCTCCCAAGCATAAAACACATGACATTAGGATGAAATTTTCCAGAAGAAGTAGAATAAAAATACTAGTTTGAAGAGCAAAATTAATGCTGTTATATTTAAAGTCATTCATGTATTTTAAATGGATGGTGGTAACTATTTAGTCATTATGATAGTTACATTGTACTTGGAAAATCTGAAGCATGATCTAACAGTTGTATTTTTGTACGTTAATATTTGCACTATAAAGGAAATGATGTCTCTGAAAGGACTTAAATACATGATGAAAAACTATACCAAAATATGTATAAGTGTACGTGTTATTTTACTTTATCATTTTAGGGATAGCCAAGTAAGAACATGTTGAGGCTGTCCCCTAAGCTATACTCATTCAACTTTATGCTTTATCACAATTGTTATTACCAAGTGGTGTGCACAACAGACAACCTCGCCATCCTTGAACCCTCCTCCACGTCTATAACACACCACATGACTGTCTCCCTCCAAAGCCTCACCCCACCTGAGGCTCTGAAATCATGTCTGACCAGCACCAGAAGGGCTGAGTTAAATGGAGCACTCCTAACCAATCAACCAATATGGTTCAAATCTCCCATTGACACTGTGAGGGCGCCCCTTGAGCACACTGGATAGCCACGTGCTCCCAATGAGCTAACCCAGGCATCTCTTCTGCTAGGAAATGAGTCCTGATGGTCTAACCCCTACCACTCCTGCTGCCCCTGCCACTCCCAGCCATCACAGTGCCAGATGTCCCTGTGACCTCTTGAGTCTCCCAGCGTCCTGTCAATACTGGTGGAGGGGACATCAGGCCCTTGCTGCCTTCTTCAGTTCAAGCTTTCAAATACAGAGCCCATCTGTCACATGGTAAGGTATTTGAAACTAAAAACCAACTTTCTCACCTCAAATTTTTTTCTTTGAGGATTTCTGGGTTTTCCTTATCTGTAGGTTATTTACAGTTTTATGTTTGGGAATTTTTCTTTTCTCTGAAAGTAAAGAATGAACAGGAAGGAAATGGCATTGATTTGAAACGTGTATTTAAAACGTGGCACCGAAGATGGATACGAGCTTAAAGGCTGCGACGAGTATTTGTTACTTGAGATAAAGCAATACTAAAATGCTCCTTTACAAACCAATCTATTGAAAATTTAAAGCTTTCATTCTCCCCATGAAGAGGAGGAGACAACATATTTCCTTTTCATAATGGAGAAGCGTCAAAGGTGGCTGGATGTGGAGCAGAAGGTTCAACAGGGGCTCCAGCATCTAGGGGGCCTCACAAACCTGTCGGGTTGGAAGAAATTTATTTGTGACACAATATTTCAGAGTTTGATTGCTCTACCTCTTTTCCAGCTCCTCCCAATGTAGACATTATTCATGTGGGCTAACTAGGCAATCCAGTTTGAGATTATAGTGATTTTTAATACCGAATTAAAAAGATGCTGAAAGAAAAATACTACCCATCCCCCACCCAACACACTCATCGAGAAATTGAACTTCCACAACATCACAGAGGCACTGACGCTTTCAGAAACAAAATTGTTTAAGCACATAAAACCTGCTCTGGGGTGATCAAGGTGTTGGGGATTCGGGATGAATAAAAGACAAACCCTCCCTTCTTAGAGCTCATGGATTGTATGGAGGTAGAGTCGTAGGAGATTTATGATTCATAATTGTACGCTGTAAAAAATTTATAAGTTGTAGTGAATTAAGTTTTATTAATGATGGAAATGATAACCATTCCTTACTCTCCATTCTTTTCCTTCTACATGGTGGCTCTTGGGTGCAGCATGTGTCTTGTTATTTCTCTTCTCCCAACAGTGCCCCAAAGTGGATCCTATTATCCACTGAAACTGTGGTGGGTAACTATTGGAGAAAAGGAGTGACATTTTTTGACTTAGTATTTTAACAGTCCCTCTGATGTTTTTGTTCTCCCCTGAGTGAGACTACAGTGCTGGGCTTGGTGCTTCTCAGTGAGACTACAGTGCTGGGCTTGGTGCTTCTCCCCGACTATACTGTCCAAAAAACACTTTCCAGAAGAAAGCTGGGTCCATTGTAGAATTCATATCAATTGTTTTCCTCCTTAGTGCTGTGCAGCCTGTTCTCCAGTGCCCCAAGACAGCCATTTAGTACATTTTGACCTATTTTCCTGTTATTTAAAGCAGGAGGGAAAGTCCAGTACCAATTAAGAGGAAGCTTTAAGTGATTTGCTTTTGAAATGATCCCCTGTAATTTGAATGTTTATAATTATTTTTGTTGTCTATTTTAAACAGAACAGAAGGGGTTGGAAAGAAAATGTTCAAATTGCTCAGGAAATGTACCAGCCAAGAGAAGTCTATAAAAATCCTAAATTCAAAACTCATTTGTCCTTTCCACCTGTGGTAGGCAGAGGCACATCTGATCTCCCAGTTCATTTATTCACCTCTAGAGCATCTTAGTGCATATGTCATCTGCCCCAGGAAGTCTCCCCAGCCTCCTTCACTGAGGCTGGCACTAAAATCACTGGAGAGAAAAATGGCTCTGGTGGGCACAGTGCCCTCTTATCCTTGTGCTCAACATTGTCTTCTTGCTTCTTTTCACCTCAGTATTTGGTCTTGAAATACATTGGAGAAAAGGAGTGACATTTTCTGACTTAGTATTTTAAGAGTCCTTCTGATGTTTTTATCCTTCCCTGAGTGAGACTCTAGTGCTGGGCTTGGTGCTTCTCAGTGAGATTACAGTGCTTAGCTTGGTGCTTCTCAGTGAGACTACAGTGCTGAGCTTGGTGCTTCTCAGTGAGACTACAGTAAGGAGCGAAGGTAAGGGATCAAAGGCTCCTTATATGATGAGACATAACAAGATACATGTCTAGCTCCACCACTCATTTCAAATAATCTTGGCACAGACTCATTGCTAAAAGCACCAGGCCACGGATTCCACCTTTCCCATTTATCCACAAACACACATTGGGACATCCTTCTATTCATTTTCAGCTGGATTCTCTCAATCTATCCATCATTTTTCCTTCAGGCCTTAATAAATACCCAACTCCATTAAAAATAAAACTTTCCGCATAATGTATTTCCTGGTGTGCATGGTTATTGCTTGTGATGTATATTTGTGATTTGGCCATTAGTGATATGATATTCTTTACTCTAAATTGGGTTACATTATTAAATGAATAAACAACTTTTTACCAAGTTTATGAGCTCCTTGGTGTGTTATATATTTTTATACCTTCCATAGGTCTGAAAGCTAGTAATTCTCAGTGAATATTTAATGAATTGATTAATATTGTTATATGCAGTGCTGTGAACTGATGGTTCATTATGAACATTTTAGTCTGTTCATCTGTTATAACGAAATACTATAAGGCTGGGTAGCTTATAAACAGCAGAAATTTAATACTCATGTTTCTAGAGATCAGGATGCTAGCACCTTCCGTGTCTGGTGAGGACTCACTTGCTAATACAAAGATGGCAGTTTCTCACGATGGCCTCACACGACAGAAGGGATAAGGGAGGTTTCTGTGGTCATTTTTATAAGGGCAGGTATCTCATTCACAAGGGCAGAACCCTCCTAAGTTCCCACCACCAGGTAAACTCACCTGAAGATTATGTTTCAGTGTGAGTTTGGTAGAAGAGGGAAAGACATAAACATTGAAGCCATAGCAATGGAAATGAAAATAAAGGGCAATGTTAATAAAGAAGAAGGAAACTTTGCAAAATTAAAACAAAAGACATGAGCCAAAAATTCACAGATTTTGAAAATAAACCCAAAAAACTACTTAGATTTCATAGTTATCAAAGAAATGCAAATGCTAATGCCAACAAGATGTGTATTTTCAATTTTAAAAATAGGCAAAGATATTTTTAAGTAATAATATTCAATGTTAAAGAAACTAGTGAGGAAGGAACATTCTTTAACTGCTAGAGGGAGTGTGAATTAGCACAACCTTTCTGAAAGTCAATTAGCAATATGTATGGAGAGTTTAAAACAATCCATACCTTTTTTATCATATTTCTAGAACGTACCCTATGGGAATAATCAAAGGTTTGCCAAAGAAATGTGTGGGAAAGGAAGTTCTGCATAGCGTTATTCATAATAGCTCATAAAAAAGTAAATATCAACCAATAAGGAAGAGGATAAATAATAGTACATATAATGAGATTTTTATGTTGCCATTAAAAATGATGTTTCAAAGAATATTTAATGGCATGCAATATGACATGTAATGAAGTCAGGCCACAAATCTATATATAGAAATGCTAACAATTTTGTTAAAAGTCTAACCACACACAGAGAGAAAGTAGAAGGAGAAAAAAGAACACACGTAGATGAACTAAATTTTTAATAAAAGCAAATAGGATGATCCTTTTAATTCCAAATATGTAAATAATTAAATTAATTTTTGAAAAGATGAGATTCCTTCTCTCTCTTATTCTTTCTGAACAGATATGCCTAATATGATTATCTTCTTGCTACTTATACTCATTTAGTGGCCACCCTAGAAACTACAATCTGCATCCTTGACCTTAATTAATAATGTCAGTGTCTCTCAGACAATGCAAGTTCTAACACTTAAACATCACCACTGTTCTACTAATTTTAACAATTAGTTATCAGGGGAAAATATATGCATATATACAAACTTATTATACACACCCTCCCCAACTTAGAAAAGCTTTGTTTTTTTACAATGGTATAAAGGCAGCATGCATTTAATAGAAAACATACTTTAAATTTTCATTATTGATTTTTCTCTGGATTAGTGATTTGTGGTATGATAGTCTCTCATTATTCTGATCAGTAGCAGCCAGCCACAGCTCTCAGCCAGCTACATATCAGGATAAACAATCAGGACTCTACACTGTACTGTGTGGCTAAGTTTTGATGTTCAGTAGGTTAGGAGTATTAAGCGCATTTTTGAGAAATGTTATTTTCAACTTACAATGTGTTTATTAGAACAAAACCTTGTCAAAAGTCAAGGAACATCTTTACTTTTTCCTGATAAAGTAGTAATTGTAGCACTAAGTTTATAAATAATATCATATATGATACTCTCTATTATAAATTTCATATGGCTAATTGATTCTTACAGAATGCTTCCAGTGATTTTTTTTTTTTAACTCTTGTACCCTTGTCCAACTAGGTTGCAATTGATGAGAAAAGGTAGATATGTCATGAGTGGGTTCATACCTTACATTAATGAGCATTATAAAAATGAAATGATGAAGATAAATGTTAGAGTTTGGCACCTTGACAAGAATGATTTCCTTGCTAATTCTAAGATGTTCAACTTACATTCTTTTTTCACTCTCTAGACAATCTATAAAGACAATACATCAAATTGTGTTCAGTTTTCATGGTGTAAATACTCTCATAATGATCAACTCCAAATTATAATGTGACATCACTGAATGATGCTGGGACAAGATGAACAGTCATGCATTATTTTGATGTATCTCCATCACAGAGGTATAATAGATGTAAATAATCTGGGTAGCTTAGATAGAACGAAATGTAGTAAAATAACTCAGAAGTTGTGTTTTGTGTATCTATTACATCGCTTTTAAATTTAATTTGATTTTTTGTAATTTTTTATAATTTAATTTTTAATAATGTCTTAGGTAATACATGGAACAACTAGATGTCAAAATTAGTGAACATTGAGCAATGAGTCCCTACCAATTAGTGTTAGCTGACTCCAGCATATCACTGGAGCCTATTTCAATAACTGAAGATAGATTAACATTTTAAATAGTAATGCTTATCCACATATTGACCTTTCCAATCATTTTTTTCTCTACTCGCATTATTATTCTTTTTATTAAAATAATTCCCCCTCTTCCTGAAGAACTTCTTTTAGTGTCTAACTTAATGGCATTCCACTAGTAGCAAATTCTCAATGTTTTTGCTTGTGTAACAGGCAGAATGAAGGTCTCCAAAGATATTCACGTCCTAATCCTCAGAATTTGTGCATGTGTATATTTCAGGACAAAAGAAACTTTGCAAATGTGATCGAGGTAAGGCATCTAAGAGGAGATTATTTCATATAACCCATGTTTTGTTAATCTAATCAAATAAGCTTGGAGAATTAGAGAAATATAACAGCCTTGGAGAACCAGAGGGATGGCAGTTTGAGAAAGACTTGGCCCAACATTGCTAATTTTGAAGATAAAGAAAAGATAACTCAAAAGAAGACATAGAATGACTTCTATAAAAGTTAGACAAGATAAGGAAATAGATTCTCTTTGTTTCCAGAACAGAATTCATCCTTGTCACACTGTTTGCAGCACAATGAGACTAGTGTTGGGCTTCAGGTCTTTATTGTGACAAGACTATCAACTTGCAATGATATGTGGCATCAAATGTGACTTGTTATGAAAGCAAGATAATACAGTTTGAATTGCCTTTATTTTATTTTTGAGGCATGTTTTAGCAAAATTTTAATCTAGGCTGAAAATCATCTTTGTTTACAGTTTGAAATTTATTCCTATTATCTTTATCTTTCCATCATTTCTATTTAAAAGTCAACAATATTTCTTAGCTTTATAACCTTTCCTTTGCAAATAATGTGGTTTTTGTTCTCTGGGTTTCACATTTGATATTTTATCCTTATTTTAAAATCTTTCTATTATGATTGCCTATTTTTTTGTATTTATCCTATTTTCACTTTTCTAAGCTCTTTAAATCCATGGTTTTGTGTTGTGAATAAGTCTAGAAAAACAATGTTAGTATCTATTCAAGAGTAGTTTTTCTCCATTCTCTCTCTTGTTCTCCCCTACTCTGGAACTCAAATTACAAGTTTATTAGACATCTTTCTTCTGTTCTATATGTTTGTTATATTATTTTCTGTATTTTGCATCCTGTATTCTGTATTTTTCTCTTTATACCTCATACTGAATATTTCCTACTATTCTGTCTTCTCTTTCTCTAATCCTATCTTCTATTGCATTTACTCTTTTATTTAAAAATTCTATTCATACTTACTCTTATTTTTCTTTTTTAATGCTAGTATTTCCATTTTATTTCTTCTCACATTTTCAAGTTCTCTGTGAATGTTATTATTTTTTTCATATATTTTGAACAAATTAATCTTGATTATCTTAAATTTTCTTTTTGGTTTTTACTCAAGATGCTTTTTTCTAGTTTTTGTTTATTTGTTTATTCATTTTTGGGGAGTGGCATTTACTTCTATTTTATAGCATTACTTAATTGAATGCTAGATATTGCATGCTAGCAAAATTTTATTAAAGATTCTTTGGAGAGGACTTTTTTTTTTTTTTTCCTGACCAGTAGTTAGAAAATGATCATGTCACTTAATCATTCACCATCATGTACTTCTCATTCGCTCTTACTCATATGATGTAGCATTTCCAAGCTCTCGAGGAAGCACAGATTGTTTAATTTTTTCCCTTTGTTGCTCAAATTTCATGTTTATTTCTCAAGTATTGTAAAACTGATGCTTAAAAAAAAAAAAAAAAAAAAAAAAAAAAAAAACTCCTTCATCCCTTAAAAACAATTCTCTAAATTCTTGTCTCCCAAATTTTGACTGCCTTGGTTATTCTCTACATCTTAATATAACTTTTTTGTTACTCTCTTGTTCAGATTTTATAGTCATTTCTGGTGAGAAGTTTAGTCTGATACTACCTACTCTGTTAATGTCAAAAGTAGAAGTGATTAAGAGACTATGCTTTGATTTTGTGTATGCTAAAAGTTTAACTGAACTTTGACAAAGAATAGATATTCAGTGTTAATGGATGCAATTAATCAACCAGTGAATGGAATATAGTGTTTATGATTTCAAGGAAGAACTAGGTATTTGAACAATTTATACAACACTCACTAGAACTGCCAGTGATTTATGCTTTGATTTTATGCCAACTATTAACACTATTGGACACTAAAAATAAAGATTCCCATGGAAAGTATTATGGTATTACTGTTAGATATATTGTTGAGGAATTGGTTTTTTTTATGATAGTAGAGTACTCTTAGGCAAGCACTCAGAAAACAAACTCATTTGGCCATAATACTGAGAATAGTCTGTTGCCATACCATTTGATCTGATTTTATTCTGAATTTACAATGTTATGTGACTGTTCAGGGGTTTGAGTTTTTGTTGTTCCATTTTTGTATTGTTGTTGTTTAGTTTTTTCCCTTGACTGATAGAAAGGTTTGAGGGAATTTTGTAGTCTTCACGTATTAAATTCACATGATATAATTTTTGGCCCAATTTCTCAATAAATTTTATGGTCCTGGTAATTTTTGTTCCTATTGCACCTACTTTGAATATTTTGGTTTGTTTCATAAATTTTTAATTACTACTTCATGTTGTTTTGGGAACATGATTGAGTACAAGAAAATTATTTGAAGTATTTTACAAAATGCTCTCCATATATTTCAAACATTGTTTTGAAAAATCATGCTTGACTGCATTTACATTGGCAAATAGAAAAACTCCTATGTGACAAATATTTTATACTATAGTGCATTTAAAAATTGTATTTATTATTTAACATATAACAAAATAGTGCGAGTGTTAGCTCTGCCATCTCTTTAATAGGTGAGGAAACCAAAGCACAGACTCCATTAGGCAACACATGAATAATTAGAATTCAAACCAAATGCCTGTATCCCGATGCAACATGAGTGGGAAATCATAAATAAAAATGGCCTTGTCTCTAAAAAAAAAAAAAAAAAAAATCATGCCAAGACTTTGGACACTCATTCCCACTATCTTTCTCTTGCTTTTATGAGAGTCTTCAATTAAATCATACAAATATTTCCCTAAGTATGATAATACTATTTTATTTTAGCTTAGTACTTACAAATCCTTTCTTTGCTTATCACCACGCTTCCTGTAAAATAAGAGCCCTTTAATTTGCCTTTCACACATTTCTGCCTAAAGGTACACCTTCGAATGGATCAAGCTTAATTGCATTGTGGCCCTTAGCTAGTTCAAATTCCTCAATCAATTCACCTCAGACTCATCTTCTTTCAAGACTAAACAACCCCATTTTTCTTAATCTCTTCTCATATGTTCAGTAATCCCTTCCATTCCATTTATCATTTCTGTTGCCCTATGCTCTCTCCAATTTAGCTATAATGTTCTTCAAATAAGGTCCTCTATCAGATGCGCACATGCTTAACACTCTCCCTTCTATACTTAAATCAGGCCAACTGAGGAGCTGCTCTGGTAATTTCAGTTTGTATGGTTATTATAGATCTCAACTCTGTGAAACACTGAAGGTGGTATTCAAAAGAGGTAGAAACAAATGACATTTTCTCGTGTTAATAATTTGAAAGGACATGGTGTTTTCTCTAAAAAACGAAAAGGTAAGTCTTCAAAGCCCGAGAAAGGAAGTATTTCACTTGCAATATGGATTTTGTGATATTCATATTAAAGAGCAACTGCATAATTTCAGGAAGTCATTCATAATCATAAAATAATTAACTATAGTTTCTTTTACCAAAATGTCCAATGACTATTTTGTAGAGACTATCAGATGATCAGCAAGGAGAAGCAGCAGACATGATTTCAGGGTCTTTGTAATCATGAACTAAATTTATTATAAGATATTTGCTTTAAAAATAAATAAAAAGCAAATGTTACCTAAATAAGTCTTCAGCTCTCCAAGGCATCTCTAAAGAGGGGAAAAAAAAAAAAAAAAAAAACCACTGCCGTAAGAAACTAGAAACATCAATTACAAAAGCCCCTGAGTACAGCTACTTCCATGCAAGGAGTAATTACTATCTCCAGAGCTGACCCAGAGGATCTCTGTAGGGAGTGAATGCAATAGTGTTGTTGGAGCCATATGCCGTGGGCAGCTCAATGCACTGATGGAGAGGACTCATTTGGGAGAGTTGGAAGAAGCCATGTGTGTTTATGCAAAATATTCTTGCCATCCTGTTATAGAGAGCTCAAGTGCTATATTCAGATTCTTAAGGGAAAGACGAAGGAGCAAGACCAGAAGTTGGGTAAAGGAGCTCACTGGTTAGATTTTGAGAGATGCACTCAATTGAGACATGTCTGGAGAGCATGGCTAAGCACCCTGAAAGGTTTGGGGTGGGGTGTCACTGGTGGTACTGAGCATTTCAAACGCATTTGGCAGTACTGTTGTATTGTTTGGTAGCAAATGACAGAGTACCAATTTTACTAGTTAAAGGAAGAAAATGACAATTTGTTGGCCCTGGAAACTGAAAAGTTTGATGATATTCTGGTTCTAGATACAGACAGATGCACAGAAAATCAAAGGGCACGCTTAGGACTCCATCTCTTAGCTATGGTTCCTTGTGTTGCTTTCACGGTCAGGCAGGCAGCTATCTTGTCCTCAAGAGTGATTCTTGACATTCATGATGGCAAGAGAGCTACCATATAGTGCCTAGATTATATTTATATCCTATCTAACTCAATAGAAAGAGCACATTTCTTTTCCAATAAGAAATCCAGAATGAATTCACTTGGCTCTGATTGACCTTGCTTGGTTGAACTGTTCAAACTTGGGTCACTCCTAAACTGCTCTCAAATCACTCTTCCTCAGGTGAAGAGCAAGATGACCCTCCACACATATACCAATTGCATGTGGCGAAAGGCTTGACTGTGTTTCCTAAAAGGAAAATTATAATGCTGATGTCAGAAGACATGAATGAACACAAACAAACAAACCAAAAGCAAAAAGCTTTGTGCTGTGCTGCACATCTGTAATCACAGCTACTCAAGAGGCTGAGTTGGGAAGATTGGGAGTTCAAGTCCAAACTGGGCAACACTGCTTGTCTCAAGGAAAAAAAAAAAAAAAAAGTCTGTTTAATTCACTATAGAATTAAAAGAAAAGGAGCTATTCTGGGAAACCCCATAGGACTATAAAAAAGTAGAAAGTGGAATCACTTTCCACATCAAAATACTCATGTGTATTTCTGACTGTTGCAATTTCCCTGTAGATGTTTATCATGTTATGAGGATTTAAAATCCCAGTGGATGTCTTTGGCGATTTAAGTTTATTTTTGTATCACAACAGACATAGGGTCAGTCACTCCAATGACCTCAGAAAACCTCATGTTTCCTTGTTTGAATATTTATTAATTTGTTTATTGTAAAGGCTGGGGACATTGTGCTATCTGATTTACCAACTTTAGCCCATTTAGTCATTAAAACACATCTGAGTGGTAGTAATACCAATAGATTTTACACATGAGAAAAGTTGGTCACTGGAGGTTAAGTGATTGACTTGTGATTTCCACAACCATGGATGACAAAACTTGGTTTACGATACAAATTTCTCTAACACTGTTCCACATAATGCTGACCTCACTGCTTTAAGTGGGCAATACCATTTGAGAAGAAGAAAAAGTAAACTTTAATTTTATTGCTAAATGTAAACTATTTTCACACTTGCCATACAAAAAGCTCCCAATCCTTGCTTCCAGTACTTGCTAGTGCTTTTACAACTATGTGAAGAGAAATGAGAATTTATCCAGTGCTCTATAGATTTGTACTGTTTGACAGCAATTATTGCATTATGGCATGTAGTTAGGGGTATGACCAAAGAAGTCAGATAATATGAATTAAAATCCCATTTTTAGCATTGTCTAGATCTACGAATTCAAATAACTTTTTAATCTATTTTCAATTTTACCAAATACTATGTTTGATATTTTATCTATTTTTAATAGCTATTTTGAGGATTAATAAATTATATGTGAAAATTTCTTAGAGTGGTGCCTTGGACTCATAATTCACTCACCAAATATAGTTTTACTATTATTGCTGTGGCTGCTATTGTTGTTGAAATATTACACAATTACCAAGAACCCAGCCAAACAGGAAGAGAACCTATGTATTCTAGGTAATAAAAATGATTAAAATAAAGCATTTTTATATGATTTTTCAAAATGCATATAACTGTAATTTATTCCACAGTATCAAGAATTGGTTCTCAGCAGGGAAAGAAGTTGTACAACTATGGGAACAAAAGAACCAGCCATTCAACTATGATCAGTTAAGTGAATTTGCCTAATTCCTCCATTTCTTGAAATTTGGGTTTCACAATTGTTCATTTGCGATCACTGTAGCTGTGCCCTCTCACTTAGAGGCTTAAACAGAGTAATGTGATAGTTCATGACATATGGCAGTGCCCATCATGAGATAGAGGTCAACTGAATCCTCATTGCAGGATTCTGCCTCATCTTTCTGACCCTGAATTGTGTCCTTTTCATTAGTACTGTATTGTTGGTGTTGTTTTAATTGCCATTTCCCAGGTAAAATAGGTAAAATAAAACTCAGAAAGCTTTTTATTCAAACAGCATATTTTAAAAGCTGTTAAGTGATTCTAAATTTCATCATCATTTCCTTTTTTTCAGCCACCTAAATTTCTCTGTTTTGAGAGATCAGTTGGCTGATCTGGGTAGTTTACCAGGTAGAATGAACCCCATCCTTATCCTTTAATATTACCATAGATTCCACATAGTGTCTGCTATAGATCATTTCCCCTCTAAAATTCATATATTAAATCCTGATGTACAATAAAATGGTATTTAAAGGGGCAGTATTTACTTTTAAGTATTATTTTATTATTTTTTTAGTTGTAGATGGACACAATATCTTTATTTATTTATTTATTTATTTATTTATTCCTTTTGTGGTGCTGAAGATTGAACCCAGTGCCTCACACGTTAGGCAAGTGCTCTACCACTGAGCCACAACCCCAGCCACTAGAGGGACAGTCTTTGAGAGGTGACTAGGTTATGAAAGCAGAGCCCATGAATGGAATTCATCCCTTAAAAAAGAGAAGAAGGAGAAGAAAAGACTGGGGTCCCACAGTTCAGAGAGGCTTGTCCCCCTTCCTACCATGTGAGGGCAAGAAAAGTACCATCAGTGAAACAGGAAGTAGACCCTTGCCAAACACCAAATTTGCTAGAGCCTTGAGCTTGGACTCACCATTCTCCAGAACTGTGAGCAATAAAATTTTGTTGTTTATAAGACACTCGGGTTATATTTTTGTTACACCAACCCAAACAGACTGGAATGGTATCTTTTACCAACACTAATACTATTGTTACAGAATTAGCCATATTCAAGATGGCAAGGGCAATTGTATAGAGTCAAACCTGCTGCAGGATCCTTTTCTGCTCTGATTTCCACTCTTATTTGCCTATTTCTTGCGACATCCAGGGTGTGAACTGGAGCAATATCTTAAGTGTGGAATTGGGTACCTCCAGAACCTGAGAACATCTGTGAGGTAGGTAACCTTCCTCCTTCCTCACCATGTGAGGTTCAAGATGTGATTATTTGTCCTTTAGATGGTATTTTGCAACATGTCTCAGACCTCTGAAATTCTAAAAATTCCACTGACAAATGGTCCCATGAATCTAGATTCTGTTTCTCTCCTCTTCTTTTGAGAACTTATATCTTACTAAGGCCTGTAATACACTTGCCACATTTTGCTCATTCATAGAAATTATATGATGTCATTGTGTAATGGAGGTTCTGAAGTATGTCATGATCATCCAGCTTTCTTCAGTCTACATTTTGACAGAACATAAAAGAGTTTTCACATGGTTCTGGGGAAAGACTGAAAACTCATACTCTTGTCTCTTTTGTGTGTTAAAACTGTTTTTGAGCAACCTTTTAATAAGGATGGAAATAATAAAAAATATTCACCAGATTAATGGCTAAATACCAGGTACCTGAGACTATTTTTATACATTATAACAAATATAATATGTATGTTAGTCAGCTTTACATCACTATAACAAAATACCTGAGACAATTAACCTACAAGAGAAAAGCTTTACCTTGACTCATAGTTTTAGAGATTCTCATTCTTGATTGGGTGGACCCATTACTCTGAGCCTCCGGTGGGTATGCAAAATAGGCATATGTGATAGAGCAAACTTCTCACTTTCTGGCCAGGAAGCAAAAAAGAAAAAGGAGAGGAAAAGTCTGGGGTCTCCTAACCCCTTTTGGGGCATGTCCCCAATGACCTAAGTACTTCCCATCAGGCCCCACCTGCTAAAAGTTCCACCATCTCTCAATAGCACCACGCTGGTGACCAAGTCTTTCATACATGGCCTTTGCGAGTCATTTAATATCCTAACCATAGAACCACGTCTTACAATACCACATCTGAAGTTGTGGTGCTATGCAACTGAGTTAACAGAAGGCTATCATCTTTCAGAATTTATCCGACTGATAAGGTATAGTCTGGTGAATAAAATGGAGGTATGATGGAAACTCCTCTCCTTATATGCCTTGGGTCTGTAGGTCGCACTTACTTGTGCTATTTTCCTGATTTATCTTTCTTCTGTAGCTAACTCAATAAGAGGGATGTTTAGATTTGTGGGCTTCTCTTGGTCTTCCTTTCTACAATAGCTCTTATAACACAAGTGAAGGGTCCAATATGGGAGTATAACTACTAAGTATGCCCATTCCAACTATGTAGTCAGAGGCTGGAAAGTGACTACCAGATGGGTCCTTGACTCCACTGGACACACTGTGAACCAGACCTGGGCCACAACGCTATGCACTGCTTGGCTTCGCCATGCTTCATCTTCACCCAGGAAGCTCTATGGAGCCTCTCGATCCCCAGAGTTCAATGTTAACTTGGACCCTCTGTTCTTGAAATGTTGGATATTCACCTCCTCCGTAAATGGATGAAGGTCCCTGTAGGAAGTTTTAGGGAAACATTATGTACTTGCCGTGGTGCTCTAGGATGCTTTCTCCCGAAGATCTGGCCTCTCCTTCTAGTAAACGGATTCCAGATGTGACAGTAGACTTCAATCCAGAAGCCAAACAAGAGAGTGGGGTTTTATTGGGTGGCTCCCCTCAGTCTCCTGATCATCAAGTTTTGATTTCTTTTGTCAGTACAGAACATGCAGTATACTTTTGGCTATTGTTTTATTTTCAATCTTCATAGCTGTCTGTAGGTCAAGTCCTCCTGGCTACCACTCCAGTCCCACTCTTTGTTACAATAATTGTCCCCACTTGGCTTCTGAGAATTTAAGCTCTGCTCCTGGCATTTTTTATTTGGGACCCTATCATTCCTAATGCTATAAGGAGACCATCTTTTAACATCCTCAATATCAAGTCTGACTCTCAGAGGACAATCATCACTTAGTTACTCTGTGATGACAGTACCCTTCTCACCAGTGAACTTTTTATTTCTCTAATAAGCAAAATCTTCTTTGGGTTATCCCATGGAACATAGTCACCTGGAGTTTTGGGGGCTTGCACAATACACCCATTCTAACATGCCTAGTTCTTAGAGTTTGTCTAGCTCTTCTTCCACAGTTTGTCATGAGAATTATAGTATTTTTACTTCATTTAATTAAGACCATAACTTTTCCAGGCATCTCTGAGCCATACTAGCTAGCACTACCTCCTGGGCCCTTGACCAGGTATAAAATCCTGCAGCCCAAAAGCATGCTCACATCTAATATGACACTGACAATCACACCAAGCTGGTTTCAAACTCAGTGTTCTCCAATGTATTTTTCCTCTCTTAGAACATTTTTTTTTGTTTTTTAAATTTATATAGGTGATCAACAATTTAACAACCTTCTTTCTTAGAGTTGACTTGTGTTTTTTAACAAAAGGTCCTAATATAAGTGATGGTGAATTTTGTCCAAAAATAAAGAAAGAAAAAGGAACACAAGTAATTTATTTCCCAGCTGACCTCTGTGAATTGCCTTCTTGTGCATATAGAAGAATAGGATTAGCAAAAGTTTCATTTTTTTATAGAAACTTTCATTTTTATGAAATGCAATAGATCCTTCCTAATAAAGCATCTGAACTAGATTGAGCTCAATCAGCTCGTTGGGTTAAAAATGATTAAGTAACCATAACTATAAGTAAATACATGATTTAATTTGAAATTTTATGGAATTTTGTTCACTGATCAGTACCAAGCATTTAGAGTAATGATTGGTACACTGTACTATCTCAACAAATATTTGTTGAGGGAAGGACCACAAAAAAAACGGTGGTAAAATGGGTTTGCATATATATGTGTGTATGTATGTATATACATAGATTTATATCATTTTAATAAACTAAATATATGCTCATTTAAATGTTTAAATAATATAGATTCCTATAATAAAAGTGAGAATTTTATTTCTCCCTCACTCAATTTAATGAATTAATTTAACAAATGGAGGGTCTTTTACATCACAATGCCCATGATACCTACAGATGATAAAATGTTTAGCAAAAAGAGACTGATTCTCTTCAAAGTAGCTACTGTTGTTACACTGAGTTTTTAGCCTTCCATTTATTTTCTTGTTTATGTTAAATACAAATACTGATACACATTTATATGTCAATTGCACATTCTTTAACATGAACAAAACCACATGTTTATATGATTCTGTAGCAAGCATATTGAATTACTAGGGTATCTCAAAGATATTTATATCATGTCAAACATCTAAAATAATATTATATGACTCACAAGGATAGACTGGTTACAAGGTTACAACTGAACAAATAACGACATTTTTTCTTCTTTTTTTTTTTTTTTTGGTACCAGGGATTGAACTCAGCCCTTTTTTGTATTTTATTAGAGACAGGGTCTCACTGAGTTGCTTAGTACCTTGCCATTGCTGAGGCTGTCTTTGAACTCGCGATCCTCCTGCTTCAGCCTCCCAAGGGCTGGGATTACAGGCATACGCCACCGCACCCTGAGGACATTTTCTTTTTTAAAGTAACTCTCCAGTAATGTAATATTGACTCAAGAAATATTTAATAATGTGTTTAATCTATATTACTAAATTTTGATGTAGAATTTTTGTCTAGGTGTTTATAAATATGACAGAATAATAGGCTTTTGGTTTTCGTCTTCTTGTTGTTTTATTGTTTTGTTTTGTTTTTGCTTTTTTTTTAAATTAAAAAAAAATCTGCCCCTTCCATATAGTGGTGTAAGGATTTATAGATAGAATTGAAAATCTCTTCATTTTATTCTAATATCTTGGATCGATTTTACAAAAATGAGGGGTTTATTTGCCTATAAGATATTGATAGCTCTCACTCATAAAATTTCTTTGGTTTATTTCTTTTGGTGGGAGAAAAATTTGGTAAAATATGATCTCAATTTTACCTATGATTTCCCATCTGGTTAGACTACTTTCCTTCTTTTGGGACACATTTGTGGTCTCTTGTAGTTTTCTAGAAAAATCCTGTCGATTTTAAAATTCTGCTTTCCCAACTTTATTCTCTGTGGCTTATGTTGTCATTCTCATCTAGAGGGGGTCTGTGATTTCTCTCCTTTCTTGTCTCAATTAGACTGTTATTATAGCAACTTCCTGCCGTGGAAGGGGTGCTGGCTGAGTGCTATGTTTAAAGAGCATGGCTTATAGACCAGTGGACTTCCCCAAGAATCAGTGGCTTGATCAGGTTCATCTGAAAACTGCTCCTTCCCTCAAAATTTCCAGGCAAGGGTGCCCTTTCTCTGGATGGAACATGTCCTTCCATCCATCTGTGCACACTTTCAATAGTGGGTGGAGCTGCCTGTCCTTTTTCCTTTATTATGATTATTATTATCATTTTTTTCTTTTCAGATCCACTACAGAGGGTGTGAAATACTGAAGCAAGCTAGTCGCCCAGCCTGCCTAACACACAACTAGGAACACTCAGGAATAACTGTTAGTTTTCCTCTGAGTCACATGCTGCAAGAGGCGTAGGATGAGTGCAACCGGACCTACTCGGCTCTAGCCACACTGACTGCTCAGGCTCTGTCTGCACCGTCATTCAGAGCTAAGCATCCTCCCAGTCTGTCTTGGCTAAGACTGCTCTTACCTCCTGTTATGACTTGGATGTGAGGTGCCTCCGAAGTTCCTGTGTCAATGCAGGAATGTATAGAGGTGAAATGATTAGACTATGAGAATCGTAACCTAATTAGTCCATCCTGGTTTGAGTGGATTAACAGGGTGGTACCTGCAAGCAGGTGAGGCATGACTGGAGGAGGCGGGTCACTGGTGGTGTGGCTCCTTCTTTCTCTTTCTGCTTCTAGGCTGCCTTGAGTAGAGCAGTGTTCCTTCCCTACGCCCACCACCATCATGTGCTGCCTCAGCCTGGTCCCAGAGCAACAGCCCATCAAACAGGGACTAAACCTCTGTGACCATGAGCCAAAGTAAACTTTTCTTTCTCCAAGTTATTCTTTTTTTTTTTTTTTAAATATTTTTATTTATTTGCTTTAGTTGTACACAATGCGTTTTATTCCATGAGTTTTATTTGTACATGGTGCTGAGGATCGAACCCGGGCCGCCCACGTGCTAGGCGAGCACTCTACCGCTGAGCCACAATCCCAGCCCTCCAAGTTATTCTTGAAAGACATTTTGGTCATGGCAATAAAAAGTTGATGAACACCTCTGTGGTTATGATTTTCTCTGTTCTAATTTCTATATCAATTTCATTTTATATGCTTTTTTCGGTTTCCAGAACCTTTTCAAGATTTCTGTTTTGCTGATGGCATCCCTTCCTCAGTCTCAAGTCTGTGAAGAATAGGCACCTGTTTTGCAGTATTCCCCCCACCCTGGGCAATTATAACTAATGGTCATTTTGCCATTTTGAAGGATTGAGAAAAAAAAAATCTTGAAAAGCATAAGCGGTGACATGGGTATCATATTTGCTTCCTAAATGCATCTATCTATTCCTGTGAGAAATGTAAGTAATTTTGCAGTTGTATTTATACAACAGCATAATTTATACATACATGTGCTAATTTATAGTTATGAAGTTGTCCTTTTCTTGCTTGTCGAAGAGTTATTTTCAAAATCTGTTTTCTGGCAAGAACTGCTGTTCTGGCAGCGCGAAGTGGCCCTTGATCGGAGATGGCGATAGGGAAGCGATTCACTGCGATACAAGGAGCTCCCTGTCTATGTCAACACTCCCTGACTTTAAATATGTGCATCTTTCACCACCCAGATGGTAAATGACAGGTGGACTTTTAGTGCTCCCTGCACCAGGGACTGTCTTTCCTACTCAGATCATGAAGTCCTTTCAGCTATCAGGAGCATTACTCATCTCGATTATGCCGCCCGTCTCTTTGATGGGAAGCTCCCCTGCTTCCTTTAAGAATAAGGTTGCGATTTAAGGTTTAACTTCCAACATTTAAGGCACTTAAGGTGCCACTTCCAATTTATTTACAGCTGCTGATCGATGTCTACTTTCGGCTTGGAGCATGCACTTCGGGTCCGGATTGCCTCTCTCCAGTGCCCTCGCCATCCCTGTGCACAGGGGAAGGGGACCACTGGTCCCCAGCAACGCCCGATGCCATAATCATTCCCTGGGACCTGGTCTGTCGAAGGTGCCTGACTTCTTAGTTTTTGCACTTTTGGTAGTCTAACTTGAGAAGTGTTTGGAGAGAAAAGCTGTTAACACTGGAGCCCTTCTGGAAATACGAGTACACATTTATTACTGTGAAAGCCAATTTTTATTAAAGTTTTTTTTTTTTTAATTCTGTTTGAGGCCAATAAAATATGTAAATGAAAGTACTTCTGGGAATGTAGCTCAGTGGCAGAGTACTTCCCTAGCATGTCCAAGGCCCTGGGTTTAATCCCTAGTACCAAAAAAAAAAAAAAAAGAAAAAGAAAAAGAAAGAAAAGAAACCTTAATGGAAAGTGGTAGAAGACTATTTCCCTATTAACTTTAAGGGATGTTGGTGGTGTTTCGTTTATGATTCTTGTTTGGCTTATCATTTTTAATATAATTCTCTTGGAGAGAAAGGACGGTGCTCTTTGGTGGAACAATGACTGGGCAAAGAGGTATGTGGCATGGCTCTAATCCTCAATCTGTCACCAGGAGCTCCCTGACCTTTTAAATCTCGCCTATCTGGCCATAAGCTTCCACAGCTCTGAAATCATCTTTAAGTCCCCTTTTATTTCTAAGAATCTATTTTCTATGCTACTGATTGTGTTTTATGTTTTATGATTAGGCTCTGAGAAAGTTATGAAAATTCTCATACAAGTAAATAGACAATCATAATAATGACAAAAACAAAAATTAGAATCCACAACTTCATTTCTCCCCCTAGCAAGTCTGTAGTTATTCCAGTATTGTCTACAGGTATCTGATTTTATGGGAGTGCCATATTTAAACATTCATTATCAACTCATGCAATCAGACTTAAGTGCACCTAAGTACACCATCTGTCTTTTTCTTTCTTATATATTCCTCTGTAGTCACACGCAGAGATCTGCTATTCTAGTAGTGTCTGGAGCCTATTTAGCTGCACTAGTTACACTGTAATCAGCAGAGGAGGCATTCCCTTCCAAGCCCTGATTTTCAGAATTTAACAGCACCAACGTTTATAATGGCTCTACCCTTAAATGGGATACATTCGCACTTTTCTACACAGGTGTTTTTTTTTTTTTTTTTTTTTTTTTTTTTTCCTCTTCCAAGCTCCAAAGGCAAAGTCTATCTTTGAGGGAACAGTTCAAAGCTTGGACCTCTTTTTAAACAGCCAAATTGTGATTTAAAAAAAAAAAATATTTTGCAAATGCAAGAGGATTTTGGTCAAGCTGCACAGCCTTGCAAACCATTTCAAGGCTACTGTGCCGGTAGAGAGTGGCTGGAAGGCTGCCGTCTGTTCCATCACTATGGTCCCTGGAGCCAAAGCCTGGGTCTTTTGATTGGGTTCTACAGCTTCATTGTTCAAACAGTGCAGCTGATCTTGGCCCAAGGAGCATCCGTTCATTCTCTGCAAAGCAAACCAGAACAAACCTTTTCAACACATCAGTGACGACTTGACGGCAGTGAGACCCAACTGTCGTGCTCAGTGGCAGGTCTTGGATTTGGGCAGCATGAGGCATGTCAATGACTAGGACATGGGGCTAGGGATGAGGCTCCATGAAAACCAGAAAATGAACCCGAGGATGGGATTTGGGATAATCTATCGTGTACCATTGAAATAAAATTCCCCAGAGGATGCTGACGCTCAACACGCATCTCCCATGCTATCTGTGATCTCTTGGGACAGAAATACTTCTGGTGAGAGGAGGATTGTGCTTTGAATTTAGTCAGCCTTCATTTTGAGTCTGAAGTCTGCCAATTACTAATCATTATGGTTAGGAATGAGTAGCTTAACCCCTTTTATTCCTGGTTGCCTCATAGATAGTATGGGAAGTATAATACCCACTGTTTATTGTTTTTGGAAAGATTGACCAGACAAAATACAGTGTAGTTTGCTCTGAAAAAATAAGAGAGAAAAAGGATATGTATATAAGCATAAACATACAAATATTTATATATTTATATATTTATATTTAAATATACTTACATTTATATTTATGTATATGTGTGTATGTATATATATATATATAATGTATGCCAGACTCCATTCAAATAACTTTAATATACTATTTCAATTAATCACAAAAACAACAAATAAATAGATATTAATATTATTAGTATCTCCGTTATACTGATTAAATATTTGCAGAGAGTTTATGTTGCCTCAGTACATTCAGCTGGCTTTTGGTAGAACTGAAGTTTGAACCCAGGAAGTCTCCCCTAATCCACGCTCTATCATCCGCTACTCTGTACTGCTTCAGAGGAAGTCAGGCCACCTGCCAGCTGGCCCCCCACCTGCTTGGTGCATACATATGCTAAAAAACATCATGTGGTTTGTCTGGCCATCTCCAGATCAATGGGAATCACAACACCTCTCCTGTCATAGCTGGTTGAACTGCTTGGGTGACCTGGCTCAAGAACTGTCCATCCAGAAAATGATGATGTGACCAAGTGCAAAAGTGGAACAATAAGATTTTCCTCTCTACAGAATTTGAATGAAGAAATGCCAAGAATTTGTCTCTGAACAATGGGAATAAAAGTTGAAAACAAGACAGAGGCCAAGGTGGCTGGGATTATTGATGGTGATATCAGTTTTATTATGCTCACATTAAATGTACCATGATACTTTTAAGAACCATAACACTGGTCTTTTCTTCTATAATATTATTATTTCTCTTCTTGCCCACCCCCCTTTCTCTCTCTCTCTCTCTCTCTCTCTCTCTCTCTCACACACACACACACACACACACACATACACACACATTCTGAAATTGGAATCATTTCACGTTTTAGTAGTACACAGAGAGATTAATGGGAAAAAAAAAAAAACACGGTACTAGGAATGTTCTAACCAGGTCCTTCCATTGTTTCAAATCCTTTCCAGGCATTTAGTTGATGTTTTCAATTCTTTCAAAGATGAACTTCTCTTCATTCATTTATTTATCACTTACATATACATTTGGACCAATTTGGTAACTAGTTATTTTAGGAGTCCCTGACGGGGTTGGCTAGAGTGGTAATAGGTGCCTTAATAAAAATAGTAGGAAAGTTTGGTAAGGGGACTGGGAGACAAGAAGACTGAAAAAAAATTGGGGAAGGTTTCCCTGCCCCGATTTTTAGCTCTTTCCCTAGCCTTAGTGTTCATCCCCCGGTGATGGGCTCCCTCTTTTCCCAACTCCTCTATCCTCATGAGAACCACTCATTTTGTAGGATCTCATTTCTCCACTCCTCCAGAGATGTGAACACTGTTATTTGTCTTATCAAGGGCCCCATTTTTCAATCATCTTCCCAAGGATACTCTCGCCCAAAGGCTAGAACAACTTTAGCCCTCTCCTAGTCGCAACAGTGTAAAGGAAAAGTATAGAACCATTTTGGCCCAATATGGTAGCCACTGACCACGTACACCTACTGAACACTTGAAATGTGGCTAATCTATGTTGAGATCTGCCAAAAGTGTAAGGCACCGATTCGATTTCAAAGACTTAGCACAAATGAAGGAATAAAAATCAACATTTTAATTTTGATTACTGGCTAAAAGTATTTTGGAATCTGTTTCATTAAAACAAGTTATTAATATTCATTTCTCATGTTCTCTTTTATTTTTTAATGTGGCCACTCTCATAATTATGAATTTACTAGATCATTATAAATCATACTTTCAGTAATTCAAAACTTTTTTAAATTATATATTTGACTCACATTATATTTATGTTGAGCAGCACTGGTATAAAAATTGATAGCAATAACATTTTATCTGTTATTAAAATACTAGAATTAATACTAATGTTAATAAAGACAGAAGTTAGAAAAATATTTGTAGAGTCATTCCACTTCAAAGCAGCCTTGAATCGTGATGTATGTGAATGAAAATGAGGACAATGAATCAGCAGGACTGAAGGAAAAAAATGTGTACAACAACTGGAGGGTCAGGAACCAGGCTCTGTGAAAAACAGATGACAGGGTAGAGGAGAGCAGGTAAGGAAGAGTGTCTGCCAGAGGCCCCTTCTGGGTCCTTGCCCTGGACCCAGAGCTAGCCACCCCCTTTTGGTGCTTTCTAAGGCTGTACACCCGGGCCCAACCCCTACTCCCGGAGGCCAACTTCTCCTTATGAAGTCCCTTCAACATGCAGCACACCTTCCTCTTTCTGGGGACGTCACTGTAAACACACCAAACAGGTCTTTGTCTTTGTTCAGCCTGCACCTTTGTAGAAACAAGTATAATAGAAGTAATCGTTATATAACCACTGTTAAACAATAACTAAGCCAGAAAAAGCAAGGCTGTGGAAAGATCTCTGAAGGCAATAAAATGGGCTCATGTCTCAGAGGGTTTTTGTCAGAAGAAGCCACTCCTTACTCAGGAAGTGACAGTTGAACACAGACTTGGAGGAAGAGGAAAATCCAGTCCTATAAAGAGCCAGGATTTGGGAGGGAAAATGAAGTACATTCCAGGCAACTTGTTCTAGGTCCTGGTCTCCCTGAAGTAGATCAAATTAAAGTGTATTCAACTGGAGAAAGTCAAGTACCCAGTGAGAGAAGAGACTATATCTTACTGGGTGCAAAGCTTCCTAGAATCTAGGGGTGAGAAATTAAATTGGTTACTTTTCCGACTACACAAATAGTTCCAAGGAACTTTCTAGAAGTGTTCCTATGGGTCAGAATATTTAACCTTCTCTTGATTCTTGTCTATTTAGCATTTCTTATATAGAACAAATAATTTCATCTAAGATGTTAAAGGCTATTATTTGAGGTTTCAAATAAAAAATGTTTTATTTCACCTGATTGCACATGTTGCAATAATAGGGACTTTTACAATTGCCCTCTGACCAGAGTTAGCAGGACTCAATGGACAGGTCATGTGGTGAAGAGTCAAAACACTTGTAACCATGTGTTTCCCACAGGCTTGTTTTCCTGGGGATAGCCACTTGAAAGTCTTGGCGATTTTTCAGTAAACTGTGTTTATTCTACAAAGTTGCCGTGAGGACAAAGTAAGTTAAGAATTGTGAATTTATGATACAAACTAGGAAGTTTTATATACACATAGGAGATGTTCTCAGAAATGGAGGCACAAACTCAAACGTCTAGAAGGCTGGCTTCTAAAAGCATTAAGTAGGTCACCTGGACCTCTGCATAACTCTAGAATTTATTGCAGTTCCAAATAATTGATACCACTATGGCAATAAAGGTCCAGTGTTATTTGACAGTTCTGTGGTTTTTTTTTTTCTAAGAGAAAACCTATAAATACTGACTATTATGTAAAAATCTTCATTTTAACAATATTGACAGCTAATTAAAATATAATTAAAAATAATTTTGTCAAATAATCACATCTGTGGACCAAACTTGCACCATGGCTAGCCTGTCAATAAAGTATTTTGTCTCCAACTTAGAGGTTGCTAACACCCTCAACCCACCACCTTAGCACATTTTTAGTTAAGGGTATTTATTGTGCTGAGTGTATCAAATATAGTCCAATCTTGTGGTAACCAATTATTTATAATTATTTCCACGATGAGGGCTTTTCTCTTCAGGTGGCCAATTACTTCCTATCAAATTATCAGTGAAAACTATTATTTTCATTTCCACTTGTAGACATCTCAAGACTTTATTTTTTCCATTTGGTGCAAGTACATGAAAAGGAAATAATAACAGCCAGCACAATTATGACTGTGATCTTATCTGTTGGATTGATTAGAAGCCCTTCCTCTAATCATCTAAACTATTAATGTTAACTTTATTAAAATCTAGGCTTGAGTTTGAATTTTTTTAAAAGACTTCATTTATTTTACCTTTTTTTTTTTTTCTTCTCTCATTTGATTGTAGGGAGCACAGGAAAGAAAATCTGAAGGCAAGCACAGTTAGCAGAGGGACTCAGTCTTCCCTGCAATTTTGTTTCAGTACAGTGATTTTTGTTAAAATACTTTCTCCATTTATCCAAACTTCATCTCTGGTGAATTACAATGAATTACAGTGGCGTGTTGCTAATTCATAATAATGACTGGGAAACCCAGTTCTGATTATTGAATACTGAGCATTAGCAAATGAGCAAAAAGGTAGGAAAAAATTTGACAATAAAGAGAGGCCACTTCATAACAAAAGCATTCATTATGCATTCGTTTTCTTAATTATAAGCAGTTTTTAATGAATAGAAATTATGTACCTAGAGTTTTCCAACATTAAATATTAGTTAAAAATTAGGTACAAGTTATTTGGCAATAAGTTAAATATTATGTTGCCAGACAGCAAGGAATGATTGAGATTGGTACCAAATTCACTAAATTTCCATTTAATATAATGTTCTTTTTCCTTCTCTGTCTTTTATTTTATTTATTTTTTATGCGGTACTGAGGATTGTAACCAGTAGCCTTCCACACGCGAGGCAAGGGCTCTACCACTGAGCTATAAGTCTTGCATCAGTAATTGATACAAATGTGTTTTTGAAATTCTCATCCAAGGAAATCAGGCAGTGTTCTAGGGAGGAGTTATCCACTGTTGGACACTCAGACTGCTTAAAGGCATTGTGGTTGGGTTTGCACACAGGGCTACCCTGTGGCTATCCCTCTAGATAGGCAGAAATCCTCTCAGACATCTTCAGATGAAGGTTAACCAGCCCCAACCCTTTCTCTTGTTAGATGAACAAAGAAAGAAAGACTTGGTGGACTGTAGCAAAAACATAATTTTATTCTTTTAATGGTAAACAGAAAATTTCCTCATTTTATGGGTGATGAAAACAGACCAGAGAAAGTGCCCCCAGTTCCACCGAGTAAGACCCACCTTATCCTCTATATACCTTCTCAGATACTGGCAGATATTTCCCATTCCTTCTCTCATTTCTTTATTTAGTTTTTTTATTTTTAATTTATCTTTATTTATTTAGGTAAAGGAGATTGAAACAGGGGTGCTTAAACACTGAGTCACATCCCCTAGCCTTTTTTATTTTTTTATTTCAAGACAGAGTCTCACTAAGTTGCTTAGGGCCTCGCTAAGTTGTTGAGGCTGGCCTCAAACTTGCAATTCTTCTGCCTCAGCCTCCCAGGCCACTAGGATTACAGGCATGTGCCACAGCACCCAGCTAATTATTTTTTAGTGAGCAAGCTCTATGACAGCATAGATCTGGGTTTTCCTTTGTTTTCTGCTAACACTGTGCCCTCACAACTTATCAGAGTTTACTGGCAAATAGAATCACTCAGCAAGCATATCTCCAGTGACTGAATACATGTACTATGGAATGTGGAATCCCAGGCATCGATGATACAAAGTTGTGGACCTTTCCTTGAAAAAGCTTACAATCCTGAGGAGAGAGAAAAATAAGCAAATCAATGAAGAAGGATGTTTCTACAGGAAGGAAGATCTCAGGTTCCCATGAACACACAGAGCAGGGGAACCTTGTTCAACATGGTTAGGTCATAAAAGGTCTCTAGAACAAAATGTTTGGGCTGATCTTTGAAGAATGTTAACAAAAAGCTGTGTGGGGAAGGATGGAAGAGATTCTAAAGCTTCACACAGTTCTTTGTGGAGAGGGAATAGAAAGGAGAGTAAAAGGTAGGTAGAAAGCAGTTTGTAACAGACTTTATATACCATGTAAGATGCTTAAATTTCGTGTTTTCATCATCTCGAGCAGCACTGATGATGGGCCCAAGGGAACCAGACTAGAGGACCTCAAGGAGAAGATGTGCAATAATCCCCCTGAGATGGGACATGGGCCTCATATGGTCTCTTGTCGCCTCGTTGAATGTTATGGTTTGGATATGAGGTGACCCTCAAACCTCATGTGTTACTCCTGTTGAGAGGAAAAGTGATTGGACTGTGAGAGCTGCAACCTTATCACTCCATCCTAGTTTGAATGGATTGACAGGGTGGTAACTATAGGCAGGCAGGATGGGCTGGAGGAGGTGATCACTGGAGGCATTTCCTGGAAGGTTGCTCTTCCTTACAGCCCCTTACCCGGGTCTCTCTCTGTTTCCTGGCTGCCGGGAGCTGAGCACTTTTCCTCCACTGGGTCCTCCCGCCATGACGAGCTGCCTCACCTTGGGCTCAGAACAATGGACTCTGCTATCTATGGACTGAGACCTCAGAAACAGTAATTCCCCAGATAAGCTCCCACCCCACTAAATTATTACGGTCAGCTATTTTAGGCTATAGCAAAGAAATGCAAAGTTGACTAACACACTGAATATATCTCCTTCCCTAGTAGCCAAGAGGATTCATGAAAAGCTACCCTTCTACCCACTTTCAGACTACAGTTTGACATGATTTCATTCTTAGCTCTAAGGATGCTTCTTAATTAACTTAAGTTAATCAGCACAGCCCACAGCAAAACCATAGTAATTGGAGTGGGAATAGGAAGATGACTCAAGCAGAGCAAGGAAACCAGAAGAGATCTGGGCTGGGGCTTCTAGAAGGGAATCTCCTTTGCTTTTCTTGAAGAACTTATTAGAGGGCAATTCTGTCTTTCTAGAGAAGGAAGCATGTGACTGGATGTTGTTGGTCACCATACTGCAAATAGAAAGAAAATCAGTTTATGCTTCAGAAAAACAAATGTAGCAGATCTTACTTTAAGCCCACTCTATCTTGGGACCTTAGTGAGCTATTGTTTGATCATTTAAACTATTGAATATTTTTACTTTTTTCCTATAACTTGAATGTTCTTGTTCTCAGAAGTATCTTAACTGCTAAAATTCTGGCTGATCCAGGGATGCTCAGGAGAAAGGCAGAAGGCCATTAGATGACCCTTTCCAGTCTCTTTATTTTTACGATTCCCTCTCATTTTTCATGTGTCAAGAACACAATTTCAAGGGTTGAGGATGTGGTTCTGTGGAAGAGCACTTGCCTGGCATGCATGAAGACCTGGGTTCAATCTCCAGTGTTGGAAAAGAAAAGACACTTTCAAAAAGCAGGCTAATGACTGAATAAAAGTGGTAGGAACATCCCAAAAGTCAAGTGACTCCTCCTCAGTCCTCTGACAGTTCTCCTCCCTTCCTCTGTTGCCTGACTGTCTTTGTCTGCCAAGAATTTTCTGTTTGCTTCTCACCTCCCTCATCCAATCCACACTGAGAAGATAATGTGCCCAGCTAGCTCCAGAACAGAAAGCTGAATGTCAGCACACATTTCGCCTTGAATGAAAATAACCCGCCCGTGCAGTGTGGGCCTCTGCTATCCAGGGCTGAGACCATATTGAGTTGGGTGGTTAATTCTTCAGCCTTCTGGTCCTGGGATTTCAGCTAATGGCTTTGGGGTTTTGCACAAACCACATGCCCCTGGCTTTAATGTTGCCACTGCAGATGAGAGCTTGTCATGTTGTATAATATTACACAGTTACTCCAGAGCAGCTTTCTGGCTAAGTGACAGCATTTGACATGTCTCTAATATTGACGGTAGTGGTGACTTTCAACTGTTCTATTTATGTCAGGTAGAAAGAGAGCAGAGATTTTTAAATAAAATAAATATGTGCAAAGGAAACTTCTGGTCTAGTGTAGTACAACTGTCGAGACCAACTGAATATCTCTTCAGCTATTATCTTGCCTTAGACCCTTGGGCAAGATTAAAAGACTCAGTATCCCCATCTGTTAAATAGACATCACAGTTATGCCAACCTTGAAGGCCTTGCTGTCCAATGTGTCTAGGATGTTTGGGGTGGTGCCTGGCTCATCACAGACATTCAGAGATGGTTCCTACATTCATTATGATTCCTGCCATGCCCATAAGCTATTCCAAGCAAATAGTTTCAACCAAGCACTTTACTCTGAGAACCCCTAGGTAACAGGGTTTCTACCACAAGACTGAGATGACTGGGTGACTGGTAGGTAGTACCAACAAATGATCTATGGTGTGGCCAAGAAATTAAGACCTGCCCTGGTCTGAAAGTCTAAGCTGGGTCTGAGAGTATGCAGACTCTTCCTTGAGTTCTGAAAAAAATCAGTAAGTTATTGAAGAAAGAGACTGAAGGATTTACAGAGAAGACACCATCTAGGGCCAAGGCATAAAGGATCATTGAGGTGATGAGAAAGGAAGTCAGTAGGCAAGTTCAGAAAGTTTATGGTGAGAGAGGCAGATGCAGCCAAAGAGAATCAGACATATTAGGAGGGACTGAGTAATGTGAATGGCAAAGTGTGAGACTGAGGTCACAAACCTTTCTGTTGAGGACTGAGCAACACCCAGTAGATGAGATAGTGGAGGCTCGTCCAGGACCAGGCTGTAGAGTGGAAATATTAATGGCACCCCTCTGGAATAAGAGTAGCCAGGCTCACATTGGCTCTTTCATTTGCTAGCTGTAGCAACTTGAGAAAGTTTCTCACCCTTTTATTTCCACACCGTGGGGGAAATAGTGGAACCAAGTATTGGATTATTTATGAGCATTAAATAAGTTAATACATGTGAAGGCTTTGGCATTTTACGGGAACATAATAATCTCTCAACAAATAGATATTAGGCATTATTAGCTGTCACCCACTAGTATCAGCAGCCTTGAAACTGATACATAAAGCACCCTCTTGGTCCCAGTATGACTGCTGCTTCTCTTATGTCCAAAAACATTTTGTAATTAATATTGTTATTAGTCAAAGAACCTAATTAAATAAATATATATATATATATAATCATTTTCATTTGAAGAACAAGTTAAAAGGATAAGAGATTAAATATTAAGTACAAAAATAACGATCACTTTTGTGTACCAAAAATTTTTATGCAAACCCTTCAGTCATATGCATATTAATGTATATGTACATAAATATGAAGGTATGTCTATATATTTATATCCATTTATTCGTTTTTACAAAAATGTATTGCTATCCTACAGCACTGAAATTCAATATAATAAGCAAAACAAAACAAATGCAGTCTTTGTACACGTGGCACTGAACAAGTCGTGTGGAAGGGTCATTTTTAAGCTGCCACCAAAGATGAAAAACCCCCTTACTCTGTCTCCTCATTGAGATAGTGACACCGAGTCATCTGTTTAGTGAGTGCCTGTGTGACCCTCTGTACCAGTCGGGATAAGCTGGATGATTAGTGGTGACAAATTAGCACCGCATTACGAACTTTGCGCAGGGCATGCGTATTTCTTGTTCGCATTAGGTGTCCACAGTGAGTCAATCTGATGGGCTGTTTCCCACACAGTTACTGAGGAAAGTTCTGCCATCTTTTATCAGCACTGTCCGGGCCACATAGCCTACCTCCGGGACCTCAGTTGCAGAGGAAGGACAGCCACAGAGGATCATGCAAAGCCACTAATGCGCCAGTGGGAGAGACCACATCACTTTTACTACTCACTCATCAGGCAGAATTAGTGATTTGGTCCCATAACACTGCAAGGGGCTAATAATTTATCTCAGGCACCAGGGAGCACTCGTCTGTACTGGACAATTTTAATGATAGCTCCAACCCCAACCCTCTCTAGTCCCTCCAGGGCTTGTCCCTTTAGCTTTTACCACCATCTAACAAACTAATGTTAGACTATCTCCAAAACAGAATGCAAGCTGTAGGAGAGAAAGTACTCTTGTCTGTACTCTGATACAGTCCCTGTACCTCAAGTTAATACTTGGCATAGATAAGGCACTTGGTAAATATCTGTTAGTAAATGAATAAATAAATGCTGTTGGCGTCAAGAGGTGGTGACATAAATGATAAAGAACATTTAAAAAGACCTTGAGACCAGAAGGAACTTGTCAAAAAATTAATTAATTATTACAAAGCCTGGCTAGAGCAGAATGAATGAGAAGAAAAGTGGCCCAGTGCTGACGAGCATTTTATCTAAGGCTTGCAAGAATCTTCCAGTGTAAGAATTATGATATTCCTGGAAAATGAATTAAAAACTGAAACTTAGAGAAGTTAGCAAAGTTTCCCAAGGACACAGCTAGAAAATCTCAGAACCCAAAATCATTTTGAGGTTGCACATTATCCTTGGTCCCAAAAAGGGATTGCTTGTGTGGCTAATTCAAACCAAGCTATAGCTGACAGGGAATCAGACTCAGAAAAGTTATTGTTTGTGGCTAAGAACAGTGTTTAAAGTGTCAGGTGGACAGCCGTCAGTTTAAGCAACTCTCTTTAGTAGTGGCTGATAGGTTTCCAATGGTGAAAGCATGTCGATTTACTAAGTCCTGACGATTTACACATGTAACCCTTGATATGCAATAAGGAGAGCTAAAAGCTTAACATCGAAACTCAGACACCTGATATCAAGTGAAATGTTTGAGCCCTGTTAGATAAACCAACATGATTTCAAAAGGGGGGAAGATGAGAAATCACCCACAATTAGCATGAACAGGAAGGAGAAAACAAAATGCTAAAAACCAACAGGAGGCAATTTCACTCCAAGGCTACTGTTCACATGGAAACACTGATGAGCTTTTCTAAGGCTTATAGAAGCCATCATCCAGAGGCAAAAGCTGAATTTAGGAGCTAGAAACCACAGTTGCATTGGTTGGCCTCAAATCTGAAACATTTCTCAATGTTTGAAGGATTCTCTAGGATACATCTTGAAAGGAGACGTCTTAACTCCACTACAAATGTCAAAACAGAGAACATCAAAAATCAGTTCCTCAAAATCCTCTTCATGTACATGAGACCTAAGCTCATCCAATAGAAGGTATCTTCCGGGGAAGAATCCAGGAAGCAGTCATCAAAAAAATCTAGAACTCTGGTGGGTCTATTCAATTTGGAGCTGGAGAATAGAAGTAACACCCAGGGGCCCAGGGCCAGAGGCAACTTCACAACAATGGTGGCAACCAATTCGTGTCCATGAGAGCAATAGCCCTGTTATGGATGTGCATAGTTTCACAGTGAAATTTCTTGCTATCCTGACAACCTTCTGAGCTTGGTACTTTTTTGCTGTGGTTGTTAATTTCTATGCTTAAACTAACAGTCATTTCTATTGCTTATAACTTAAAAATAATAATACCTGAGTACTACAACATTCAGCAGTAATGAGCATGTGTATATCTAGCAAGGAGATTACAGTAAAGTTTGTAAAAGATGACAGATAGATAAAAACTTAGTTTTTTTTTTTTTTTTTTTTTTTTTTTTTTTTTTTTTTTTTTTTTTTTTGTGTGTGTGTGTGTGTGTGTGTGTGTGGTGGTACCGGGGATTGAACTCAGGGGCACTCATCCACTGGGTCACATCCCCAGCCCTTTTTTGTATTTTATTTAGAGACAGGGTCTCACTGAGTTGCTAAGTGCCTTGCCATTGCTGAGGCTGGTTTTGAACTCGCGATCCTCCTGCCTCAGCCTCCCAAAGTGCTGGGATTACAGGCATGCGCCACGGCGCCCAGCCTTAGTGGTTATTGAATAATTATCATGAACCAGGGACTTTTAACTTTGCAAGTCTATTATCCAATTCAGTCCTCAGATTTCACCTTCATTTCCTTCTTTCCTGATGCATTAACTCGCTTGGAGAGGTTAAGCAAATTACTCAAGGCTGCAGATTGTTTTGGTTCCCTCAACACTCACCCTCCTTTTCCCCAACTCACTTTTCCAATGGAAGGCTGTGCTTCCCTGCCCCATGGATGTTGCACTTGGCTGTGATACTTGACTTGGATCCACTGAGGGTTGAATGTACTTCCCCCTAATGTAGCACTTGGTTATGTGACTTGCTTCAGTAGATGGTGGGCACACAGATGTGAAGGTTTGCTTGCATGTCGTTGGTCTTTTACTCTACAAGAACATGCATGGCCCAAGTAGCCTCCCAGTCTCAGAAGAATAAAAGCCAAACGGGGAATCTGTGGACTGGTGCCAAAATCAGATGATGAGACCAGTTCAGTCAAACCCCAGCTGTCTAACAAATACCTAAGTGAGCAAAAAAGTCTAGTTATTGTACGCTTCTGAGTTTTGGAGTGGTTTGTTGCTCAGCAGTTATGGCAATAGCTGAGTGAGACTGCTGTGAATATGTATACCTAACATACAAGCCCAGACATTTGATTTTTTAACCCCTCCCCTAACTACTTATGTCTGGAAGTTTACACTGAGTTTTTACAAAGGGTTAGTAGATCCCAGTCCCTGACACCTCCATGGCATTAGAGAGTCCCTTAGCTAGAATGTCTATGGTGGTGTCTCCACATTTCTCTAACTAGAACTTTATTTTTGTCCAGTAGCCTTATACAACATGATCTGTCTGGGCTTCTTTGTCCCATGCTGGTCTCCACAAGGCAATATCACGTGGCATCTGTGCCAATTTACACAACCCAGAAATGCTCAGTCTGTCAGACAGCAATATCTTGAAATTCTCTTCTTAACTCAGAGATCAGCAGCAAAACCTATTTGCTTCCCTGATTTTTCTTTCATTTTTGTCCTAAATCCCTAGTTCCCAAAGCTCAGCTAAACAAGAAGTACATGAGGTGAGAGGATCTCGTGAATAACTTATGGTGATTCTTAAATATATTGGACACCTGCTGGCTCCTCCAGCGATGGTGAGTTTTGTTCTCTTTGGTTTAACAAGCACATCTGTGCCAAACACTAAAAATTATTTTCCCACTACCTAAGCACACTTTCCCATTGAATCTGTATCTATCCTGTTTCCTGGAGATTTCTGCATAGTCAAAGCTTGCCTTCTCCTTCCTCTTCTTGAATATAATGTTCTCATGTCCACTCAACCACTGCCCAAAGATTTATGCCACATCACTCATCTCAGGTCTCCTTACATTCTGTTGATTGTGTAACCATGGCCCAGATGATCATGTGAAGGCAGCAGTCCTTGCCTGATTGCTGCCTGGAGGAGAGAAGCAAGACAGAGTTGACATGAACATCAGTGCCAATAACCACCAACCATTTAATATCCCATCTCCACGATAGTCATAGAAGAAAAAAGACAAAACATCTTCAACCGTTTTGTCTCATGCAAGAAGCTTAGAAGCATGATATTCATAATTCCTAAAAGAGGGGTTTTGATTTTCTGAAAGCAGCAGTTGGATGTGGTAGGAACTGAATCCTTCAAGCTTCTCCTTTACAGGTAATGCACATGATTTATTGTCCACAAGGACACAGTGTACTGAGCTAGATGAGGTACAAGCTCATCCTGCTCTGTTCAGCTGGGGAGGAACAAGCCAGCAGTGTCTTTCCTGTTCTTACCACTCACAAAAACATTCTTACTCAGAGAGCTACCCGCTTGTGTCTTGACAGCATGATGTTACATGGGAGATGCTAAGGATTTGCCAGGAAAAAAGACAATCAGATAGAACCACCCAAGTGGATCTGCAATATTGAAACCATGCCAGTCTCAGGCAGAAGAAAAACTTGGCCAACAAAGTTCATATCTAAGTGGGTATTTACAAATACAGAGGAGGGATACCTTGGGTCCATGAAATGAAGATAAAAAAACCATTCAGGGGAAAGACCTCTATCTTCTGCTACAGGTACAATCTCTTTCATATAGTAATTCATATAAGCAAGCATTCCTTATAAAGCCACACACAAAGCTTTAAACTACTTGTACTAATAACTATTTTAAAGATGAGGGAGAGTCTCTAAAAGTACCTAGTAAGATGGAAAGAGGTGAATCTCCTAGATGGTGTTAATTTGAAAATAATCTGAGACTCAAGAATGCATAAAATGTCTGCAAAAAAACCATTTTCCTTTTTATTAAAAAAATACATTGAAAGAAACCTGTCCTTGCTCTCTACCTGCAAATACCTAGGGACATCATGTATAAGATTCTAGTAACATCATATAACATTAAAGCCAGATACTTAGGGGTAGATGGCTGGACTAGGCTGGCTGCTTGCTGCAGTGAAGAAGTGATCAGAGTCAAAAAGTCAATCTTCAAGCTAACGGACTGTAGAAGCTTCAGATTTTGTTTTCTCTTCTGATGAGAGAGTCATACTATATCTTTAATCTTTTTGAGGAAAAAAAATGAAACTGAAGGTTGAAATTCTGGGTACTAGTCTCAGCTTCTGCAGCCATCAGACTTTGGTTTTGTTGCTTCAACTTCTATTCCTGTTATTGTACCTTTAATGAGGATCGTGCCCTTTCTCCTTCAATCCCAAGATCATTCACTAATTGATGCTTCTGCACCGCTCTTTAAGTTTGCAAGGTATTTTCAACATACCTAACTTAGGGGCTGGGGTTGTGGCTCAGCGGCAGAGCGCTCGCCTCCCACGTGCGCGGCCCGGGTTCGATCCTCAGCACCATGTAAACATAAATGCATTGCATTGTGTACAACTAAAGTAAATAAATAAATATTTAAAATTTAAAAAAAAAAGATACCTAACTTACACTAACTATGTTGTTGCTAACTTCTACATTCCCTTTACAACCCTCCAGGAGGAGTTGGCTAGTGGTAAGTCCTCCCACCCCCAACTTCCCACTACATACCATATGGATCTAAAAACTGAGAGACAGAGAGATGAAGGGATTTACTAAATACTAGAATAAAATTCACATTTTGCATTCAAATGCCAAATTCCTTGTTTTTTCCTTTACACCACAAAAGCATTTGTAAAATGTAAATATTGTTTAACACTGTAATCTGGCCTCCAAAAGGGATATGTTAGTAGAGGTATGTGTGCCAAATTCTATTTTACTATTGGATATGTCAAGTCATAAAATAGAGTCTTGGTTGTGGGTCTGTGAATAGCCCCACAGCAATAAAACAAAAGGGGGCTGCAGAGCCCAGCCCAGCAGTGTTTTAGTTAGTTTTTGCATCACTGTGACCAAAATACCTGACAATAACCACTTAGAGGAGGAAATGGTTATTTGGGGCTCATGGTTTCAGAGGTCTCAATCCATTGATGAGTGTCTCCTTTGCTTTGAGTCCAAGGTGAGGCAGAATATCATGGGCCCAGAGGAAGAAACCTGCTCAGGTTGTTGTGGGGTGAGGAAGAAGAGAGAGAAGAGAGGGGAGCTGTAGGAAAGATGCACTCTTCCAGGACATGGCCTCACTGGCCCACCTTGTCCAGCCACACCCCACCTGCCTCAGTTACCACCCCGTCTGTCCATTCAAACTGGGATGGTCTCATTAGGTCACAGATCTCATAATCTAATAATTTTACATTCCTGCAGGAGCTTTTGGAGGGAAACCTGGTATCCAAACCATAATAAGCAGAGACACAGGAGGAGGAAATAGCTGCAGAGCTGGGCTCCACAGAGGTGGTAAAGTGCAGTAAAAGCAGGGTTCGAAAGCACTTCAGGTGGCAGTATTCACCCTTACCTACGCAGCAAAGCAGTCACAGCACATCAGGTGTAAACTCAGAGCTAGTTCCAGTGGGTATCAAGGGCCTGCTTCATCTTGAAGAAAAGAAATTACTGCAATTCCTAGAAATGAGGACTCCCAGTGCCAGCTCAGGCTGTGTGTTCTGCTACGAGGGTCCTTTTGGATCAGCCCCATCTTGCCCATGAAGTATACAGTGAATTTCACAATGTCGTGTGATACAGGTTAAGGAGCATGAGCGAAGAAACTTTGGAATATGGAGAAACTTTCCTGAAGCCAATGTCATAAAGAAAGGGGTTTAAAACAAAGTCTTCTGATCTTTCCATTATTCCACAAAACATTAGGCCAGGACCAAGACATTGCATGTAGTGTGAGATTACAACCCAGGGTGGGCCATGCCCCACTCCTACTCCTGAACTGGGGGATACATAAGCTGGGTAAGGACACTGGCTGCTTGGCATCAATCTGGGTGTGACAGCCAGCTGTCTGTGGCACCGTGAGAACTCACAGCTCCTCTACTGGGGGAGGAGGCCCTGGTCCCTGGAAAGCTGACATTGGGCATAGTCATTTCCTCTGGGGTAAATGTTGGGGAAGCAGCAGCCAGCCCACTACCTCATTGTCTAAGCATGCCAGTGAGCTCCCAGTGTCCTTTGCCGGTGATTTGGCTCCTCTAGCCATATTGTCTCACTGGCTAAGTGTCTCTCCAGCGTGCTAGGGAACCAAAGAACTAGCTAAAGGGAACTCTGAGAGGCTGAAGAAATTTCATCTGTCCAGGTGAGCCTGAATCTGAGGAGTCCTCTTCCCAACACATTGAATGAAGTATAATTAATACTGACTTTTGTTTTGTTTTCTTTTATTACTACTTAAAAAAAAATATTTCCAAAGCTTGCATTCCATAAGGGCATTTCGTTGTGTGGTTGAATATAAATAACTTCGTTGATGTTATTAGATTATTAACTCCGCTGATAAAAAGCAAAGCGATGCAGGGCAAACTCACTGTCATGTTGTTATTATTTAACAGGGGACTGCAAAAAGAGCTGTGCACCAGAGTTGCTGCGGAGCACACTGTGAGACACGCTCTGTGTCCCAGGGGTGTGCAGCCCCAGCAAGGTTGTTATGAGGTATTCATTGCAATTTGATGAACTTCATTTATCTAGACAGCCACTGATTTAGGATGAATTGGAACCTACTGAATCATCTTAATTCAGAGGCTTCTGCACTATGGATCTGCAGCAGCTATTAAACTTGGGAAGATTCCGTGGCCATGACACAATGAATGTATTATTCCTGCAGAATTCTCTGTGTGTGATGAATCATGAGCTTTATGGACAGGTGTTGGGCGATACTCACTATCACCTTTCTTCCCCTTTTGGTTTTTAAGTATGATATCAGTGCTGCAGTCACTGTTACTCATCTTCCCCAATAAAGAAGTTATCTGTCACAGGTGATGCTATTTCCCCAAAAGCACAATCATTCAATTCTTGGGGAAAAAAAAAAATATATCACAGTGCCTGAAACCGTGGTACAAGACGAGGGTTCCCCCAGGCACTGAGCTCTCTGAAGTGGCGAGTTAATGAGGAGAGGAGAGTTCCTTCTGCAAGTGATAGAGCCAGTTTATGGCATTCCATTCCTAATTGAGAGTAGGAACTCCCATAAACTATACATGGAGGATTTATTTGGGTTATTTACAAGGCCAAGGGAGGAAGCATGCAAAAAAAGAAAGGCTTGCATATGAAATGAATTGAATGGCTGAACAATTGTAAATTCTATTTATTGACTAGAGGGTTTTTTCAAAGGCAGGTGCTATGTAAGATTTGGGGAGATAAAAAACTTAGGACTGTAACTCTCAAAATTCTTGGCTGTTAGTATCTAAGTCCAGTATCAGAGACTCTTGCAATGCATACACCAAGTGCTCGTTGTCTCTGAAGATGAAACTTAAAGTCTAGAAACTAAAAACCAGACGGTGGGGCCTTATTCCAAAAAGTCACAACAACTTTTAATCTTTTCAGACTTGAAGAAACACTCAGCCAGTTTTCTCCAAAGAAGAGAACAAATAGAATTTATATCTGCATACACACAGTCAGTCCTACATATCTGTGGGTTTCATTTCTGTGGATGATTCAACTAGCCACAGATCAAAACGATTCAGAAAAAAAAAAATGTTTCTGTACTGAACGTGTAGAAGACTTTTCTTTCCTGTCAGTATTTTCTCAATGATACAGCATAACATTTATGTGGCATCTGCACTATATTAGGTGTTATAAGTAATCTATAGATGATTAAAAATATATGGAAGGATATGTAAAGCTTATTTTCATATGATGCAGCTTTATATAAAGGGCTCAAGCACTGGAAACTTCTGGTAGGCACAAGGGTCCTGGAACCCATTCCCCAAAGACACCAACAGATGACCGTATGTGCTATGTATATCTTTAAAAGATTGGCTTACATGCAATTATTCAGGTTGGAGGTCTGAAATCTGCAGGGCAGACTAGCAGGCTGGAAGCTCAGGCAAGATTGACTAGATCCCTGTGTTGAAACAGAAGTCTCTTGTCTCCTAGATATTCACTTTTGCTCTTGCATGATTGGATGAAATCCTCTCATATTACTGTTCCTTGTTAAAGTCAACATCAGATGTTAATCATATCTGCAAAAACCTTTATAGCAACAGCTAGAAGACTGTTTGACCAAACAGCTGGGCACCATAATCCAGCCAAGTTGACACATAAAATTAACCACCACAGACATCATCCTTGATTGTCAATGTTTACGCTATGAACTCCATCAAATGTTATTTCTTAAATTGGCATGTGCAAAACCAAGAGGAAAGGTATTCAATAAAATTAAAAACACAGGGATTGTTGAACATTTTTTTTTTTTTTTTGCATTAGAGCTTACATTAAAAGTTATTTGAATTTTGAAAACATCATTTTTTTTGGTACTGGGGATTGAACTCAGGGGCACTCGACCACTGGGCCACATCCCCAGCCCTTTTATTTTATTTATTTATTTATTTATTTATTTTGTATTTTTATTAGAGACAGGGTCTCACTGAGTTGCTAAGTGCCTCGCCATTGCTGAGGCTGGCTTTGAACTCGCGATCCTCCTGCCTCAGCCTCCCAAGTGCTGGGATTACAGGCGTGCGCCACCACACCCGGCTTTTTTTTTTTATTTATTTATTTATTTATTTATTTATTTTTGGTACAAGTGTCAATTATTCTGTTGAAAAGAGGATTTATGCTACTTCTTTAAACTCAGTGGTGGCCAGTGAGAACACAGAGCTGACTCTGACCCATCATTGTCACTTTTTCCGGGCCCATGAGCTAAGAATGATTTTTTACATGTTTAAAGGCATAGGTGGTAAATAGTTGGGTAAAGAGTTGGACACACAAAAGTTGTTACAATGGTAAACATTTTTGTGTGTGTGTGATCGCAACAAACACAAAAGCTATGTAAATACCTACAAGATCTACTGGACTGTGCCTCTTGGTCCTCAACTACTAAATTATTTACTATCTGATCCCTTAAAGTGTGCCAGCCCTTGTTATAAACCAAATACTTTATCTTTGAAGGAAGTTCAAACTACCTTGTCTAGCTATATAGAGCTTTTTAAACAAATTCTTAATTCATTTCTTAATATCATAATTCCTTAATAAGCATTAGAAATAAGGTTTTTAACCTAAAAGCTTATCTTTATTAAGTAGACTTTAAAATAATATATTAGGAGCTGGTATTTAATGAAAAAAGAACTTATTTAAAGTTAATAAGATCAACCAGACAGACTTCCAAGGCCTGCTGTGGCCTGGCCTTTTGCTCTCTTCCTAGCCTCCTGACCTCTGACTGTCCCCTTCCTTCCCTCCACTCCAGCTGCTGTGACCTCTTTGTGTCCTGACTACTCCACCTTGTTCCCACTTCCAGCTTCACCCTTGCTGTTCCCTTGGAGCACTGTGCAGCCTGAGATTTCCGTGATTGGTCTGTCCCATTGTGCGCCTGTCCCCACAGATGGGACTGACTGAGACACTCCTAACCTGCCCTCCCCATTCCTCATTCACTCTCACCACTGCATTTTAATTTCTATAAAGCTCCATCTGGGATTATTTGTAGATGTGTTTATCTTTCACTAGTAGGAAGCCAGCTCAGAGAGAGCAGGAATCTTGTCTTCCTGCTCATGGCTTGTACCCCAGGATCTAGTACATTCTAGGGCCCATAGGAAATATTCGATCAGTATCTATTGAGTTAACAAGTGGGCAGACAGAAAGCTTGCAGACAGAACTTCTTAATGATTCCTCCCCCAGTTAAGTCACTGCTGGGATAAAAGTGGGCTGGGAAGTATTGAACCTGACTGTTCATTTATCTAAACTACATGGAGCACTCAACTTTGTCTCAGGCAAAGTACTAGGTGCTGAGAATACACAGTTAAGAAGAAAGAAAGTGTGCCTGCCTTCAGAGACTTCCCAAAATAGCCCATCAGGAGCAGTGGAGTTTGGGTAGAATGCCATATTCCTGAGGTATTGTCAAATATGTTATGCACATTTTACTGAATGTGCTTTTCCTTACCTCAGATACTTTCTTTCAGTCAATATTTTCTGACTTCAGTGTATGTGAACATTCAATGTGGGGTTCCTTGAATAGGTAGGGCCTTGACTCTTTTTTCCTTTTTCTTTTCTTTTTTTTTTTTTTTGCACTGAAAAACAATGTAGAGAGGAATTCATGGACAACATGCAGAAATACTGATCCTCTGATTTCATGCATGCTGATTCTATGTTGGAGGTAGAAAATGTCCATCAAAAGATGAACACAATTCTTTATCGGCTGCTCAGATTTCCAGTTTTCAGATATTACAGATCATTTTTAGTCAGAAAGAGTATATTGAACATGCTTACCCTACCTTCCTCCTTTTAATCCTTCTTAATAAGCATTTATTTTATAGTTTAAACATTCCCTGGTCCCATATTTGATTTAAAAATCTTCAGAAGGTGACCTCCCTTACCCAGGGCCCCTATCCCAAGAAGGAACAATAGCTAAACTTGACAAGATGCAGGAACATCTCAAAATAAGAATGGAAAAGAAAAATAGGGACCGGGGGTCTGCACATTGTGGTTTATGTGCTGGTTTTCTTCATTTTGTATTTCTAACTTGGTCAGCACACATTTATTAAACAGAAAAAATAAAAAGTCTAGTCCTACATGATATATCTTTCTTTATGCTCCTGCCAATACCTGTGTGAGTATCTCATGACCTTGTTTCTTGGAATATACCCTTCTAAACACACATACACAAAAACTAAATGGGGAATTTGAGGTCCTGCTCTTATTTACTTCCTAGTAAATTTAGCAAGGAAATTTGCATTCAAATCAGGCCTTAACATAATGTTGAATTTTTTTTTCTTTTTAGAATTTTTTTTCTATCATCGAGACTAAAAGTGACAGATGGGTACATGTAACTGCCATGAAACTTAAAATCATGAGACCTGCTTGCAATATCACTAACCATCTTTGATCTTGAATAAATGACCTTGAGCCTCAGTTTCCCCTTCTACAAAACAAAGGCATCTTATTATATCCTCATCTCTAATCTGCTTTCTTCCAATTATAGGTTCTATTATAAAGTTTAAACCTGCATTCTCTGAATTCACTTTTTAATAGAAACTTCAACAAATACCAATTAACAGAGTGTCAGGCAGATATAGGAATAATGAGAAGAAAGGATATGGAGAGAAAACACAATATATAAGATAGGAATATGTGTGTCTGCATGTATGTATGATGACAAAGAGCCTCATTTTATAATAAGCATAGTCAATTTTAAGCAATAGATCCAAGGATGAATCAGAACATTTTTTTGGAGTTTTAGGATTAAATCTGTATCTATATGTCAAAACACACTTTAAATGTGTGCTGCTCGTTATGTGTTAACTATACCTTTAAAAAGCCCTTATATAAAAAAGGAAAACAAAAGAATGGCACTTTAGCTTATAATCTGAGAAAAATTAAATTGACAACCATTTGGAGAGGATAATAAGAATGGCATATATTTTCATAGGAGTATTATTTTAACTGTTGCTTGAACAAATTAAAAAAAAAAAAGTCCTTTAACAGCTACTCTAGTGCAGCATTAAGTAGCCCGTCCATACAAAAAAAAAAAAAAAAAAAAAGAAAGAAAGAAAATGGCTTTAAAACAAAGCCCCCGCTGTTTGAATTTTATTTTCTTGTGTTATTATTTTTTAAAAACCTCCCAAAATCAGCTGGTATGTGGTTACCCATCATTTTCAAAATTACTGGTTGTTCAATCTCCACCTTCCCCTGCCCCCCCATCCTGGCTGGGAGCTGGGGCACCAAGACACTGCTACCAACCGTGAATACAAGAAGGCAAACTGTTCACCTGCCAAGAACAGTCTGGAATAAGCATGATATTTAGTTATGCTGCTGCAAAGCACAAACAAAGCATTAAAGAGAAAAAAAATCAGACCAAAACAAAAAAGTAAATTTCCCTGAATTCACTTTTTGATCGACTACATTCTATAAATACCAATTAACACTGTCAGACATACTCAAAAATAAGGAGAAAGGGAAAACATGAGAAGAAGAGAAAACACAGGATAAGAAATGGAAGCAAAAGAGAAAGGAGAAATTGTAGCTTATAGTTTTGGGAACAAAATTCATCCCTTCTTGAATTCCCAGGCAAAATCTGTGCCAAAATGCCAACTATATGAATATAGAAAAGAAAATGGAGAAAGGAAGCGACCATCTACTTACTGAAGAATAGTATTTATTGAACATCAAGGAGATTAAAGCAAATTGTTTTCCTTGCATTGTCCAGAAAATTGTCTCAACACTTCATTTCTCATTGTGTCGAAAATAGAGTTTAAGACAAATGAAAAGTTGTTGATACAGTTCTTTATAATTATTTCATCGTCTACATAACTAAGGCAAAACATATTTGCAAATACATGTATGTATTAGAGAACTTCATGGAATGGAAGAAAAGAGAATGGGGCAGTGTTCAACAAAAGCAGTGTATTAGCCAGCTTTCTATTACTCTTTCAAAATACTTAAGGTTAGGTATTCCATAAAGAAAACAAGTTTATATAGCTCACAGCTCTGATGATTCAAGGGCACTATGCCAGAATTGGCTCAGTTCTGGTGAGTACCTCATGGTAGTTGGTGTCACAGTGGGAGCGTGTAGGAAGAAGAGAGGATTTGTTGAGACACCATGCCAGACAGAGGTGAGAGACCAGTCTCACCACTCCCCACAGAACTAACTGGAGTTCCACATGAACTACTTAATCGCTTCTGAAAGTGTTGCCCCCAGTGACAACCACTTTGCACTAGGCCCCACCTCCTAAATTTTCCACACCATCTCCCAACAATCACCACACTGAGGACCAAACTTCCAGTGCAGGAAGCCTTGGGGGACAGTCAAACCATATCTAAACCATAGCAAGCAGGCAATGCAAACCTGCCCTGTGGAATTCCCCCGTGTTTTGTCTGAATGGACAGGGATATTTTAAGTAAAGTTCTGTTTTCATTAGCACTCGGGCACTATTTTCTTTCTCAACGAGGAAATGACATTCTAAGTGGCATGTCTGTGTATTATTTCCAGGTCCTAATTTCTTCTTGCTTATTGCATCCCACATCAACAGCAGGAACGGCGAGAGATTGGCCTGGACAATGCCATAGCAATGGAGAGGTGCCTTTAGTTATTATTACCAGAGTAAATGAAGAAACTGCACACCAGATGGGTGTATATTATCTATCCAACTAAAAAAGTGTCTTGTTAACAGAGATAAATGGTCTGAAATGGCAGAACATTTTCTTGCAATTTTAAAAAATAATAGCAGCAATATTTCAGAGGATAATTCTGCAATTTTTTTCAAGGTTTCTGCTAAAAACCACATTTGATATTGATAGATACATTCTTAAAGTGTTCATTGGCACATTCATAAATATGTGAAGTTGAAAGGGGATTTTTTTTTTAATCCCAACTATAATAATCTCTCTTGGAAGCTTGAAGACATGATATGAATGGCGTGTAGCTTCCAAGAGGGCTGAACCTGTTTCGTTCATTCTGGAATCAGTATTGCCAAAGCAAAGCAGAGGCAGGGTGGTGCAGTGAGCTGTGCCGATTACTACCTGTGTGAACTTGAACGTGTGAAATAATGTTGCAGGATTTCAGTTTTGAGGACAAAATAGAGCACACAAGATTACTATGAGAATATTAAAAGATCCCTTTTTTTTCTTTTGGGTACATGCAGGTTGTCATCTATGCATCGGCATCTCAAGGAGCAATGTTTGTAAACGTGTTTGGGGTTTTATCTGTTTGTGTAATTGAGGTTCTGGTTTCCAAGGTGGGAATGTTTTGCTTTCTTTCAATGTTATGGGCACATTGCTCCACTTGGGAGAGAGAATGAAGCAAGATCTCTGGCACAAATATATAATAAATATTATCCCCTTCTATAGTCCTTGGCCTAGTTAAATCTATGTTACAGTTAAACTTAAAATCCATTATGAATATGAAAACAGCACCTTCATTTGCATTCAGCCATATCTGTGGGCAAAAGAGGTTATTTACTAGAAGAAAAATACAATTAATTTCAGAGATGTTTTATTTTATTTGGAAAGCCTCCTTTCTCCGGGAACATAACAATGACTTACTGATTTATAAAGTGCTATACTTTTGAGGCAGTCAAAATACTTTCCTTACAATTATGATACCTTGTATTTCTAATCTCAGTAATACCTGGCTGGAACATAAAAACTGCCTTCGGAGAAGTCCTGGCCTTTATTTTGAGTTTGTGTCACCTCAATTGACCTTGTAGTCACACAGGAGCATTGAGTGCCTTTTAATCTTTCAACTTAGCATGTGGTTAGTTGGTTCGTTTAATTACTAGTACTGAAGTTTACAAGTAACTTATTTGCTTGTCAAGCTCAAAAGAAACTATAATGCTATCTGTGATACCCCTGGGGGATGAAAAGAAGTTGAAGAAAGGTGCCACTCCTAACCTGAAGCCCAGCTTGGTAAGGTCTGCGCGTAATTAAAAGAGAGCCATTGTACTTGGGGGTTCCAGTCCAAGCACTAAAGGATGGTCATGCCAAGTCAATTACCTCTTGAAAAAACAGGAAGAAGTCATGTCCAGAAGCACACAGGATCTTTGCTACCATGGGTCCCTTTTGCTTGAGTATTTTCTGCTCCTCAGCTAAATGCCAGAGGAAAGAAGGAGTTTGCCTGGACTGAGAAGCCTTATCATAATGAAGAAGATAAGTCTCAACCCAATGTGAAAGCTGAGATTGATGGTAGCAACATCAAATTCATCTCTTTTAATTCAAGATATGAGAGAACTCTGGCACCCACTGGGCCTGCAGTCCTATTTACGTGACTAAATGTGTCTCTGAAGTGACTCTATCACGTTAGGTTTCTGCACAGGTAAAGTACTACTGAGATCAGCTCCTTTTTCTGCTCCATCCATGAGCTCTTGACTGAGCTGCCATATTTGTTATACAACCTCACTTCCTCCCTGGGTTCAAATTTCAGATCACAGAGAGGGTGATACAGGCTCCCTCTTGTGGCCAGAGCAAAAGCAAAAAAAAAAAAAAAAGGTGAATCTTTTTTTCCATATGCCTCCCCCAAAATAAAGCATGCAGTGAAAAAAATAATAGTAATGAAGTTGAGATGGAGACAGATCTAGCTAAGCAACTTGGAGAGAAGTTCCACAGCATACAAACCCTGACCCCATGGTTTCTTAGGCTCAGCTGGATCCCTCTTTCCCGTCCCTTGTTTTGTTGTTCAACTTTGTGTAGCTTGGTAAATGACTCCTCTGGCCAATAATTTGTTTGGGTTCATTTTCTGACACCTGCAACCAAACCAATGCAGTCACCAAAGTATTATCTACTGAGCTGAAGATTCTCCCAAGCAAAGATGGAACGGGAACCAGATCAAGTCCCCATCCCTGGCATACATGTTTGATGACTTTACCTTTATAAAGCACTTCGCTTTGACAGTCTGACTTCAAAATTTACTTCAGTTCTTTGGGTATTAGTTTCCTCATCAACGAAATGGTCATGGTGAACTAGATCAGAGGGACTAAGGGAGGTACACATGCCCCCGCTGCCCCGTGTCTGGGCGTCCTGATCCTTTCTGAAGGACCATCAGTAGTACTTTAAGAGTCTTCTCAGCACCATCACACACAAGATGAAATTGACTTTCCGTTCCTGGATCTTAAAAGATCTCAGAATACCAGATAACTGTCCTAACAACCCAGTGACTTAGGTCAGGCAACTATCTGGTTCCCATTTTAGAGGCAAGGAAATGGAGGCAGAGAGAAATTGATGGTTCACATAAACCTGTTCAGCTTGTTTTAGCCCCCTCCCCCTGCCCTCTTCAGGTCCGAGAGGAAGGAAGGAGGCTAGAGAACTGTGGCCACCCTTCAGGGTACTGAGTTTCTTCACTTGAAAGGAACAGAGTGGGGCAAGTCACTCGCAACCTTCTGCATTGTTGCACTGGAAATTATTTCCTTCCCTTCCTTATCCCTGCTCTCCCCTACCTTACCCGTCACATCAGCACCAGCTGGCTGTACCCCATATTACAGGAAGATGGGGCCCAGCCAATTATTGCTTATCTGCACTAAACTGTACCCTGGTGAGCATCACTCCCCAAAGGGTTTAACTTATGATGGGGAAAAGAAGAAACAAAGAGAAACTGGATCAGGGACCCACTTTTGAACCCAAGCAGAGATGCAAATTTGGGGTCTAAGCATGCCATTTAGTCAACCATGCAAATTAGCACATGCTCACTTGCCTGGGGCCCTGAAAGAAACCAGGAGGGGAGCTACAAGGAATTCCAATCTGTTCTGTTTCTCCTTCAGTTGACTTTTGGTCATGTTTTAGTTGGTATTTGCTTCTGCAGATGCCTATGGCTGAAGGTGAATGCTTATTTTCTTAACCCAGGCATTGGGAAACAGAATTGGATTAGAGCAAATGAGTTAGATTGAATGTTAATAATAGTAAATTATGGAAATAAATAAGGAATAAAAAATACACACACCACACACAGAGAGAGACATACACTCCTGAAAACTGGTGCAAAAATACAATTCGAACCTAGTCAACCCCACATCTAAGACTCTTTCTTACTTTTTTTTTCCTTTTAAAGGTTACCATTTACAATCACTGTTTATGGGTGCAGGGGTTAGGACGACTGTATTTAGTTGCAATTGTTCAAATATATGCTCTTCATAAAAGCAAGTGTCTCACTCTGACAAGGGTTGTAACCCTCATACATTTCCTGTAGCTATGGCTGAATCGGAACTATTAAGTTCTATTCACTTGCACCTTCCAGGGAAGATTCCATTTCCCAATTATTGGAACAGTGAGTCAAATAAAAGCAAATGTTGCTAAAGAAAACAACATGAAAGGAGTCTTTCAATATCTAAACAACACCGAGGATTGATTGAAACTAAGTAGTTGGAAACACATCTCCATCCATGCCTTCAACTACAAAGGTGGAGGTGGTAGGGGGTGGGGGTGAGGCAAGAGTGGTAGGAGATTGGAGCAAAGGCAAGGAGGAGAGAAAATTCATTGAAGTGAAGAAAGAGAATTGGTATCTGGTATTTCCTCTGCAATTTAATGCTGTCAGGCCAGTATCTTGCACATCTACCCAGATTGAACACATTGCTATTACGGAAGCAAAGCTCTCTTCTAGGATAGATTAAAGAGCTAATAGGTGAAACCAGCTGCAAGGAGCATCTGTCTTTTCATTTCAGAGCAAGAGTCCTTGCAGAACTGGAAAAATACAGGTTCCAGAGTTCTCAGGAGATTGCAGCCTAGGAGGGAGTTTCCACAAGCTTCCAGACTTTAATGTGCCTAAGCTCAATGGATCCTTCCAACACGTGACTTTCCACAGCAGCTTCACCTTCCAAAACATCACTAATATGGAAGGACCTGGAGAAGCACAGTTAGCCTTTTCCCTAAGACACACCCTGCCCATTGCTTTATTCCTTGACTAAGTTCTGGATAAACGTGTTGGTATATCCCAGCTCCTAGGCTACTTTGAATTGTTGCTCTAGTACTGACTTCCTAAAGGATTAGAAGACCTACCTCTTGGTCACCATAGCCTAATGATTGAAAATGATAAGTCTCCCAAACAGTTTGGGGTCACATGACAGAATTGTGGCATCTTTAGGGCTTTCTTTGAACAGGAGCTAATGTCTATATAGCATGAATTATGAGATGAGCCAGAGAAGTCACTCATGACAATATTTGTTCAGCATTAGTGGTATGCCAAGCAATTTAAATCTACTCTCTCTTTACAACAACCCCACAAGGAAAACCTCACGGTTTCTATTTTCATTGAGGGAAATTTTTTTGTCAAGAATCTACAATATCCCTGGCTACAAACTTAGGAGTTGAACTTAGGAGTTAGCTCATGAACCATGGAAAATACATCCACTTTTGACACTATTTTCCCTCTCTCCAAAGTCCATTTTTAAATAGCAAACACTTCTGGGTGATGAGTGCACCTCTGTATTTTCTTGTGTTAGGGGTTTCTGTGGATTAGTAGCAGTGCTTCTCAAGTTCTTTTGATCATGATGCAAGTAGGAAATGGATCTTATATTGTGATCCTGTATTATATGTTTATAAATTATCCCATTATATGTTTATATTCATGTATATTTATAACTGAAAACATTATTTTACATGTGCAGTGCATTCCGATATTGTATATTCAGACAAGGTTGGTATGAGTCCTCCAACGCAGTGATTAGGAATGGTCACCATGAAACAAAACCTCTGGGATAGCAGCTGAATACAGATAGCTACTAGTTGTATGAATTTTGTGAAGATAATTTACCTATAATAATAGTAATACTTTAAAGAGATCTTAGGAAGATTAAATGAATATTACATGAAAGTCACTGGCTTCTCTTATTCTGTTAAGTGCTTAGCACAATGTGAGATATAGATGGAGCCACTTTGCAATGACTGACACTTAAAAGCACTAACAAAAGTGTTTGTTATTTATGGTAGTGTGTATTTATTATGCCTACTAAGTGTAGGAAAATATGACAGGAGTTTTGGGGGGGAAATGGAGAATATTTAAATAATTGAGGAGAAAAGGAAAAGAGAGAGATCAAATAAGTTAAAGGCATTCATAGAGACAAATGCTTTTTATACTAAGATCTGAACTTTAGTCATTTCCTTTTGTAATTTAATATAAAATAATATGATATATGTTTTCCTGGTCTCTTATTTTAGACTATTCCTCCGCTAGTCTATAAAACCTTTGAGGGCTGAGACTGTCTATTAATCCCCTACTGTATTTTCTTGGCTTAGAGCCCTGTCTTTTACATAGAAGTCACTCGGATTACTCTTCCGGAATGGGTACACAAGTGAATGAAACAGCATTATTAGTTTTTGTATCCATATGTCAGATCAATTTTTCAATTTAGTAGAAACTAGGGTCTTGAAGACTTCTAGTTGTCACTGAAGTAAACAAAGCTCTCTCTCATCTTTATCCACTTTTTAAAGTCATGTTACTATGAACAATCTATATTTATTGAGTACTTACTGTGTGCCATTCTGAGCCCTAAAAGAAAAGGCCAGAGTTGGAGAAATGTCACTTCTCTCTATGAGCACATCCTTCTAAGCCTGTGGCACCTCTCAAGAACTCAAAGGGTCCCCAGAGGAGGGGGCACCCTCCAGCTGCCTATCCTAAAAAGCCAGCATCCTCTGAACTCCCCCTCCATCCACCAGCCTAGAGAAGGAGCCAAACTGAGTGAGATGGCATCACCCCAGACTTATATTTGTAGGGTTTTTTTTTTTTTTAATTTGTTTTTGTCTTTCTCTGTTGATCTGGGCAACAGCACAGCAGAAACTGGCATTAGGAGAAAAGTCCTGAAATCCAGAGGGAAAAGACCTATGAGATTATGACACATTGTTTTCTGATCTTTCCAGCTTCTCTTCCTACCTCATGGGCATTATACTGCAGGCCACTGTCCTTTCTACTTCTCCTAATAGAAGAGCAAGGGAATTACAAAGATGGAATTCTCCAAAGCACTGAGGAGTCATGATTTGAAGTGGAATGGTTCTGATTCACCTCTTTAAGTGGGAAATGGTAGACAAAGCAAACCCTGAGATGGATGAGGCAATTATGTAGCTCTGCAGAATACCTACCGCTCACCTACAGTCCTGCAGGGTCAAACAGGAGGAGAAAGCAGAAAGATTCAGTCCCGGTCAACCGTCTGTCAAGGTTTCCTTCTAATAGGAAAAGATTGACACATACATAGAAAATATAAAGCTTTGAGGCCAAGACTTGCTCTTTATTTATCTGAGATTCTTCTGCTCCATGTACAGTAGGTAAATATTGGTCATTAACTAATAAGTAGATCAAAGTCAGACACGCTAAACACTTGGAGTTGGACAGACCCACATCTCAGCTCTGTCACTTCCCAAATGCACGATTCTATGCAACTTGTTTGAGCTAAATGTTGGCTCTCATAACTTTCATCTTATCTTAAAAATAAAGACTGTGAAAATTTGGCAGATCCGAGCTAAAACATTGACTACAGTGCCTGACAAAGAGCAGCTGCTGAGGAGAGAGGTCCCGTTTGGCGGTCACTGTGGAGACCACGCCTACCTCATGCTCAGCATGGGTGGCTCCATCTTCTGCTTCTGGTGGAAGCCCAAAGCAGAGCACAGTCCCCACTGCGAAGTCAGAAGCCCTTCTTGGTTCGGAAGCAGTCCCACAGATGTCCCCGATTCAACGACCATTTTCAAATCTCTTTCCCAGTCTCATTCCACTGATGTGAGGCTCCCCCCTTAGCAGTTCTTAGGTAATTCTACCCCTGGTATTAGGCTAAATGCAGATTATTTTTACATCCTAGATGAATTAAGAGAAAACCCAGTTTCACCAAAGTAGGGTGACCAAACCATAGGGTGACACGTTGGGGTAAAAGCCATGAGGCAAGGAATGAGATTTACATGGTAGAAAGAGGACATACATGCTCCTTGGACAGATCTTGAGTTCAGGCTGTGAAATTTGCCAGGCTTTTGCCCTATGGTAAATTATTTAACCTTTACGAGCCACAGGTTAAACTGTAGACATGATCAATGTCGCTGTTGTAAGAATTACTTGACATAATGTTTGAGGTGTTTAACACAGTTCCTGATATGGAATAATTACCCAGTATTTGCTTTTAATATTTTCTCCTCCAAACTTGATATCAGAACCCTAATGTGGGAACAGCCACTTTCCTGCACACCCATTATGTCTTCCTAAAATAATTTTAAAAGTACTTTAATTTCACACCGCTTCACTGAACACTAATATTTCTCACCCTTCTTAATCATGAGCCTTTTCGGTATGTGAAGAATTGATCATTTCTGTCATTGGACCCCAGAAACTCTCAATTCCTGAAATAGAGGCTTTCCCTCTTGAGCTAAAAAAAAAAAAAAAAAAAAAAAAAAAAAGCCATTCATCAACAGCCATGACCAACTGTGGCAAGACTTATTCTTTCAAAGCCTCTAGAGGGCAAGATCAGTATAATTTGCTCCTAGATTTCATCTGACTTGTGATTCCAATTTAGCCAGAATTATGAAATGTCCCTTCAAATTAAGTAAACCGCAGCAGCTCTTGCAGTATCTGTAGGATGACAATATTTCCCATTAGCCCTGCTCTACAGATTTCAGTGAAATCGGAACTCTTATGTGACGGCCCCACCATTGGCCTTCCTGCCCTTGATCACTACCAAGAAAGTCCGTTGATGGAAGGGAGGCATCCACAATCAATAAGCAGTGCTAACTTCCAAAAGAGCGCCTGTCACTCGCAGATGGTACTGGTTCCTTATTAGGATGTTGACAGTGCCTAGTCACAAACCAAGATATAAAGAAAAGAAAATCAAGGGAATGCATGAGCTATCACATAGGAAGAAGAAAGAGCATATGGTAAGATTCCATGTTTTTAAAGGGCACAATTGAATTAAGGACCAAAGAGCATAGCAGTTGATATAGCTCTCCAGGGAAGAAACACTCCTTGGCTTCTTGCAGACTGCTTGGCTGAAGCAGTAGATAGAGTCACGTGGGTGTTGGAGCAGCAAAAGTATTTGAGGCATCTACTCCATGAACATTCATGGTTTATAGCATGCAATCCTTTCTACAACTCCATACAGACATTATTATTATCTCAATTTAAAAAAATCAGTGGATTGAAATTCAGTAAGGTTGAGTCACCTGACCAGGAGCACATAGCTAGAGATGGAGGAGTAAGGAGGGAACACACAACTTGTCTAGCTTTGGGATCTACACCTTAGGTTGGCTACTGGACTAAAAGGCAGATACATAAAATTTCGGAGGCATATTACTTTGAAGACAGATCTAAAGAAGGATGATCTTGAATTCAATTTTGAATTCAATTCAATTCCATACATATTTATTTATAGCTCCCCTCTCAGACTCCTGCCAGTGACCCCTGGGAGACTGTATACCTTAATGGCTATGACTGTGGGCTATAGTCAGATTCTCTTCACATTCACATTCACCTTTCTGCTCTACCACTTCCAAGCTTCAGAGACCCGGGGAAATGCACTAACTCCTCTAAGCTCAGGTTTCTTCAACTGTTAAATGGATATTGAAATAATTACCTGGCATAGTTTCTGTGAAGATGAAGCAAGATGGCATATGAAAGCAAAGCATATCGTACACAGGAAGCTCTTGCTATTGCTCTGTTATTACGAAGCTGTCTTATAAGTTAACAGAAGCTAAATGAAGAGGTTGAATTATTCAGTGGTGATATTGTGTATCAGAGGAGGATGGAATCAGAGTAGACAAAGCACTACTGATACAGGACAAGGAAGAACTTGGACTCTATCAACAGGCCTCATCCAGAGTAACGGGGAGGATATTCAGGAGAACAGGAATATTAACAGACTGGCCCCAGGCGGGGAGCCACCCAGCAAACCCTCAGGAGAAGGACTCTCACCTGCCTGTGCTAAACACATTTTTCTGTTCTTCTTTATTGAAAATATCAGACTGCGAATTTTTGCTAAAGTTGGTGACATCACATTTGCTTGGGGAACCCAGTGGGCAGCAGGAATCCAAATCTTCTTTGGAGGTGTTTGTTACCCTAAGAATTTTACTGTTCTCTTTCTGCATCTATTTTACCTGCTCTTCAAAGCTCTGGTTTGACTGCTAGCAAAAGGGCATGGCCCTCTTTTGAAAAAAAATCAGCTCATCAAGGAGAGTTTCCTCAATTCCAAGGATTAGTTTTTTCAAGGAAAAACCTTACCAACTATGGCCACAAAAATTTATAGGAGTCACTCAAAGCTCCTATAATTCACCCTGGCCTGTCTCTTTCGGATATGTAATACAGATGAACTTAACTTTGCCCTAATTTATTCAAACACAAGAAAACTCAGGGTGAATGTGTTGAAAACAGGGCAGTGCTGAGCTTCCAGAACCTCGAGAAGCAGCTCCTAACAATCCTGCCCCCATCCAGCGCTGCGTCATGTTAAAGAAGAAACACTCACGTTAACTTTTTGGCTGCCAGCTCCTCATAAGGGGTTGTCATTTCATTGCCTAAGCAAGGCAGGTAGACCTCTACCAAGCCACCCTGATCTTTTTCAATGCTTATTTTCCATCTTCTTTAGAAAAATGCTTTCGTAGGGCACATGAAGGACATGGATCCATCCCCTTCCTTCCGTAGACAAGAGTCAGGGACTGGCCTCTGCTCTAATGCCAAAGAGCTTCTCCATCCATGCCCTTGACACATGTCCCTGGAATCCTTGATCCCTCTTACTCTCTCTCTCCAGCCTGAACCTGGTGGCCTTAGCTAGTACTTTCTCACACTTTTGGGGGGATCGTTGCTTTTCTTCACCTTCCTTTCCCTCCGCCTCCCTCTTCTTTATTGCAGGCATCACATGCCTCCACCAATCACTGCTGAGTCCTATTCTGTATCTTCTGAGCTTGACTCTTTCCCAGCCTTGGCCTGGGCACTTTTTCATAAGCTTCAGTCTCTCTGGCATTTTCTCCCCACGCAAACGTCTACCTGGGATTTCTTCCAAAGCTAATTTTCAGCTTTTGCAAAACTCTTACAGGAAGCAAGGTAAGCTTGGAAAGCAAGTCTTGACATTCAAAGCATCCTGGAATATCACCCCAACTGAGTTCTTATTCCCGAGATGTTTGCCTTTCTCTTCTTGTTAGCAGAAGGCTGGAGTGGAAAAAAAAAAAAAGAAGGACACAATATGCTTACTGATACTGGTCTTATGAGACTGATATTTTCATGGGAACAGCCTGTGTGTTTACAGATAGGCCCTTGGGGTAGTTACCACTGGTGGTTGCTGTGGTAGCTCAATAACACCATCAACAGGGATCCACCTCCACCCTTTCCTCACACCTCCCTCACCGTGTCCCTGCGCCCAGAGCCTAGTTACCAGGAAACAACAGAAAACTAAAATGATATGTAGACTTCTTTGTCAACAGAAAAGCTCATTTGCAGTAGTAAAGCCTGTGTTTGAATCAGCCACATGCCTGTATTTCTAAACGCCCCTCCCCACCCCCATCAAAAGCCAAGACAGATGAATCTGCGAAACCTTCCATCAGTCTTTATGTTGACTGTGTATCTGATGCCTGGTAAATACCTTCCTGATCAGCAATGGCTTGGAGACCCCCATGGCTGATACCAACACAAGCTTGGAGTGATGGGGTTGGTCCTGGACAATATGCCTACTTTCTACTGGTCCTGGGGATAAAATAAACCCATAGTCTGATGATCTAACCTCGAAAGTAGTGTTATAACTCCTGACTGGCTTTAGTCTTCCTGTTTTTCTATCCCAATCCTGAATCTCAATCTGGTCAACAACTTGGGCTTATTCAACCAAAGCAAACCCTGCTTTCATGCCTTTATGTTGATAAGAACTAACCTGTTGTATTTCAGACCAAAAGTTTATTATGCCACAGATTAGTTTTTTGTTTTTGGTTGTTGTTGTTGTTGTTGTTGTTGTTTAATTTGACTGCTTGTATGTTGGCAATAACTCAAATTAGCCTGAAGGTAGCTCAAAAGGAAAGAACGTTAAAGGATACTCTGAATTTGATGTTTTGGACTCTGGATCTTCCCAGAAAGGAAATTTATCCAGAGGGATTTGACTTACTAATGCTTTTTAGAAGTGGCTTAAGGGACTGTATAAGCAGAAATGTTTTAAAACAAATCACCACATTAGTAGAAGGAATCCTGGGAAATTGTGCCTCTTTAGTCCTGCCCAATCTTTCCCATCCCAGGAGAAGACTTTCCCATTCCGTGGAGGAAAGAGGGAAGGTGCCGCCATCACTTCATGCCAGTAAAATATAATGACAACACAATTTAAAGACAATCGCAAGATTCCATGTGGCCAGGCCTCTTAGTTTTAAACGATTGTGGACTCATTTAAGCATTTGTTCACTGAGGGCCAAAAGTCTATGATGGATCGCGTAAGTCAGAGCTAAGTAATGGTTCACCATGGCCTGGTTAATAGTTAGACAAGCTGTTCACGTTCGATTAGGGTTTTCTTTTCCATTGCTATAATTGTATGGTAATTAACTCAACAGACTTACATCTCATTTGGGGGAAATATGTACATTTTGAAGTTGCAGGAGTAAGAGATTCCACATGCCAAGAAAAAGCCTGAAATTATACCATAGGCCTCCTGCCGAGCCATAAAGATCGGACGGTAAGGTGTGTGCCTTGTGCGTTTCTGTCTAAAGGGGCTGGTGAGTTTCCTTAGCTCTGACTTCTTCTAAAGGCTCTATGCACAAAAGTGCTCCACCAGACATCTGTTGATAGATTAGAATTGCCAAGTGGCAAACAGCATGAACACCTAATGCAATCCAACTTGGAAGCTCTACTTGAGATGCAGACTTCCCCAAAAGAAAAAAGCATCCATTAATATAGGCACCACCCCATGATCAGGTGTTTTACATAATGGAAGGAAATTCTTTTAAAGCAGATGGCAAAGTATCAGAGTGGGCATCTAGATTAAGTCATTTATAAATTGGCCATACTGATATCCACAGAGATCTCTTTCCTCCTCTGACCTCCCATAAGCTTATCTCTACAGCACATTGCAGCTAATAATCATTTACAGCCTCGTGGTTATGCTAATTTCCAGAATGGTTTATATCTTTAAAAAGAGATAAGATACTTTAGAGCAAGGGGCCCATCTTTGTTTCCTTCAAGCCTTGTTAGCCCTTGTGCAGACCCATTGGGCCTGAAACAGGTGAAATTTCTTTAGGCCTCTGTTTCAGTGTCAAAATTTCTTAGAAGCCAACCTTGAGCATCATCATGGGAAGTTGCTTCTACTCTGACATTCTAGGGTCTCTGAACTCATCAAATGTAGGACTCCTGATAAGATCATGTCCTCTGTCCCAGCACCATTCATGGAGGGTAAAGACTGTGGAGGTGTAAATTTTATCCTTCATCAATGTGCCTAGTCAATAGTTTATCCTCAACAGAGAATTTTGAATGAAGAAATGATCAAACACATTTACCTTTCTCTTTTAATGCACAGTATGAATAATACAATCATCCTTGATAAACAGGGGATGACTATCATTTTGTCTCTGTCTAAAACAGAGTTTTTCTCCCACCAAGTTTCAGCCATTCTACCTCAACAGAATCTAGAAAGCGAAACATACCCCCATAGGATGTATGAGCTCTCAGAACAAGACAGAATAGGGGAAGATGATAGAAAATTCCAGGGTTTCTGAAAGGCTAGTAAAATCTCGGTTGCTTAATGAGGCAAGTCGTGAACAAATGATCACTCTCTTTTAGGGGGGCAGGGTACCAGGGATTGAACTCAGGGGCACTCAACCACTGAGCCACATCCCCAGCCCTATTTTGTATATTATTTAGAGACTGGGTCTCACTGAGTTGCTTAGCACCTGGCTTTTGCTGAGGCTGGCTTTGAACTCACGATCCTCGTGCCTCACCCTCCTGAGCTGCTGGAATTACAGGCATGCGCCAACGCTCCTGGCAAATTATCACTCTTAACTGTTGTCCATGGCTAATGTCTCTTCTTCCTAGGACCCTATGATTTTAGACTCATGCATGGGATTAACAGTCAAAACATGGTTGGTTCTCCTGTTGTCTACACTAGACAATTCTAGAATTCTAGAACATCCCCTACTAAAACCCTTGATTTTGAGTAGACAAATGTCCTGGAATTATTGACATTATTCTCTGTTCTCCTGCTGACCTGCTATTCCTAATCTCCTACTGTTATACCATAAATTTGTATCTCTCCCTTTAGATTTTTCCACAACTGCCCATTTCTACTCTATAGCAGCAGGAAAAGTCTTCTCTTTCTGATCCAAATATTGATCCAAATCTCTCATTATATTTCTTCTTAGAAAAACTAAAACAGGCTGAAATATTAAAGAAATACTTAAAATTATGGGAAAATAATGAAATCAAATACAGGCTACATAGTTCTTTTTAACAAGTATTGCATTTATTTTATACATACTTGGAAGTGTAGTGAAGAGTCTCCATACACCAAATCCCTGTTTCTGACACAATTTTGTTCTCAAAAGTGTCTGGCTCAGTCATCCCTGGGGTTCTTCCCTCTCTCCTGGCTGTCTGCCATGTTGGTGAGGATACCATCTTGCCTCTCCAGAACCCAAATGCAGAACTACTTATTCATTATAACCTTCCAAGGATACGTTCCAATATATCTAATGACAACATTTGCTAGTTCAAAACTTGAAGACACCTAAGGCCTTCCCACTCAACTTCTGTTTCCTGGTGGAGCGTTTTACCCTGGTGCATAAATAATCTGCAAGGGAGTCTTGTAACTGTGATCAACTTGAGTTATCTGATTTATCCACTTTGGATTACTGTCAATTCTTCACATGTCTGGAGAGTGCTAAAAGATTCACTAAAGAAATCACCATCACCTACATAGGAAGAGAAGTGATGTTTCGCTTAGCCATCTAACCATACAGTTACTAAAACATGTACAGTAAGCATGAGCACCACCTTTTTTGAGATTTATTTGGTTTAGACACTAAGGTAATGGTGCTTGCAATGTCCTGCTGGTCATTCTACTGAATTAAAGGACTATAAGTGTTAAAAATATGACTACCTATAATAGCATTCATTATGTTCCTTACATACTTATTTATGTTTCTATCTCCTTAAAAACCAGGAGCCTCCTAAAGTCAGAGATGATGTCCTTTTAGAAATTTTCCATTCTTTCTCATGAAACACAGTCTGACACTCAGCCCCCCGTAAATGTTTGATTGATTAGCAAATGAACACATGGTTAATTTTGACACAAAGTGACTTTACTTTCTATAGATAATATTATTTAAATTTAAATTAAGGAAAACATAAGCAAATTTGGGTAAAGCACAGTGATTCAATTTTCTAATTGTATATGGGAAGCACAGATCTGAAAGTGAAATCCTGGGTTTGGATCTTGTTCCTACCACTAAGCAGTAGGGACATTATCTTTGTCAAGTTAACTCGGCACAGTTAACCTGTCTGAAAAATGGGGATAATTATATTTATCTCATAAGGCTGTTGATGAAAGAATGTGCATAAAGACCTCAGCACAAGCCTGGCACAGTCAGCATACACAAAACCCAAGTGTCCATTGTTGTCTTTGGTGGATCATTGTACCAATAACAAGCAAGATATAGCTGAAGAGCCTCCTCATTAAGAGGGTCCTAGAAGTCTGAGCAACTCTCTGTCTGAGGCATCAATCTACAGAGAGCTGAGCCCCCAACTATGGATTTAAAGGTTCACTGTTAAATATATGATCTCTGGGAACATTGACAAAGGCCAAATAGGGTCCTTTCAGCATATCTGAGAGTTTTGAATGAACAGTGATGCACACGCTCAGCAATGGAACCAGCAAAAGTGTTATCTGACCACATGTAGACTAGGACTAGTAAGGTTGAAGAGCTGTGACTCATGGCCTCGCTCTTAGAAAGAGGCATCAATACCTCATTCCCTGGCAATGGATTCATACAAATTCCCTAATGATATATGAAGTACTTGGGGGTATTGCACCTAACTAGGATGAGCTAGGAAAGCTGAAGCAGGTCAACAGAGACCAAAACAGTGCAAAGCATCTAGTGCCCAAGGGATGACCATGGCTTTGGAGTGATAGATGTTAGCTAAAGTTGCCCAAAGAAAAATCTGGTGTGGCCAGGCCCTACTCAAACGACAAATGCTCTGGGCATCCATCAAATTGAAATCATGTTCAAGGTGAAATCACGTTTGCATGACCAACAACAGTGCATCAATCAAATGTAAATCTGAGCTCATGATGTAGTGAGAAATCAGAAATATATCATAGTATCAAATGTTTATGGCAGTGTGACACAGCAGAAAGAGAGGAGATTTTGAGAGAAATTTCATAAAAAACAAAGTTATGGACATATATCATTCCACAAGATTATGTTGACCTAAAGAGGCATGTTCCACAATGTGTTCTTTCTAGTATTAAACTTGGGAGAAGCTCCAGGAAAGAAATTGTTTCTGAGCTCAAGTAACTGAGAAATGCTGCATCCTAAAGCCCTTTTAGAGTTATATTATATTAGCATATTAATGACCTGAGAAATCCTGTTAAAAGGCATGTTTATATTGTTTAATCTAACATTTCTCAATCTTCTAGGGTCACCATTTTCTTTTCATAGTACTTAATATTCTGTGAAATAACCTTGGTAAATTCTATACCAGGACTGCCCATATTATAGGAACTGTATGGTTTTGATTCTCAGTTTTCTGAATTGAGCAATAGATGAACCAATAAGACCATAGCAACGTGCAACAATCAAATGAGGTAATATAAGGCGAAGAGTAACATAAGCAACTATCCTTTCTCTGGTATTCAGAATCAATGCCAGTTACAAGAAGAACTATTGAGAGAAATAGTAGCTAAAAAAATAATATTGCTATGATAAACACTACATTTAGGATATTAGAACTAATACTCTTGGATTATTGTAGCTCACATATTTTTGCATCTTTATCCTCTCTTTTAGAATGTTTCTCTTTAAGCGTGTCTTACTGTACTCTCGTGGTATAAAAAATACTAGCAACCATTCCGTGTTATCAACCATTCCTCCTGTTAGATATTTCTAATCACTGTCAGTTCTCAGTTTATCTCCCTCTCTATGGTCACCCAACTGCTATTCTGTTTTTTAACCAAAAGCATTTTGAATGGAAAGACTGAAAAGGGGGGAAATAATAACCCACAACTTTTTACATTTTTTCTTTCTTTCTGATTTTTTATTTTCTTTCTCAACAGGTAGGAAAATCATATCAAACAAAGAATCTTTAAAGTGAAACTTAGAGGAAAAATGAAATGGAAAGGACCCCTCTGCCAATATATGCATGCCAGATACACCAAGGTCATCATCGGTCTACAGGAGGTTGAGTTCTAGAATTCAATGTCCAGTTTTCAGTGTCCCCAGCCTTCTCCCAAGAATTTGAGACTCTTATATCCAACTCTTTGACATATTTGATTGTGTGACAAGACTGAATCCTTGGTGGAAGCTTTTGTTGTGCCTGGCTACCAAAGTCTTTCTCATACTGTCACTTGGCGGATGCTGTAAACAGCAGTCCAACTTTATCATCTGATCACAGCTCAGCCAGAGGCCTTGGGTTCTCTTTTCACCATTTACTATTCTGCAGCAAGGCCTCTCAGTTCTGTCATTAAACTCTGCACTCTCCTCTACTCTGAAAGCCACCAGGGTCCCTTATTGTGTCCTACCCTCTCCACCTCTGCTTTTGCTAGTGGTCTTTCTAACATGTTATTCTTCTAGGCAAGCATCTCACCAGCTTCCTACCTCAAGAGCATTACTTGTGTCTTTACTGGGGCTCTCAAGGATTGACATGCTTTAACCTCCCACCCCATTCTGTCACATTTCTAACTCTCTTCCCACTCCTTTACTTCTCCATTCACTTATTTCTGGTGTTCTTGCTTTCTCTGGGATGATCAGAAATGCTCCCATCTCACAGTGAGAATTAAGTTGTTGAAACATATGAAAAAGAGCTGAGGGCTACATTCTAACCACGGTAAGTCTTAATATTGCATCACTACTATTTGGAGCCACTATGACTTTTTTTCTTCTTCTTCTTCTTTCTCTTTCTATTTTCTCCATGTCATGCGCCATGGTACTATTTTATATAGAACATTCAGGAGGGTGCTGACCATAGGGAATTTCCTTGAATTATTTTCTCTGCCTAAATATTCTTCCCTGAAAATTGACATGGGCTGCAGCATCCCTGCCTCCAGGTCACCTTATTGATAAGTCCCTCTCTGATCACACTACATAAAAATAACACCCATGACACATGATGTGGTGAAAACATGAAGAAGCAAAACCAAAAACTCATATGGGAGTTCCAAAGAGTTGTGGGAAAATGCTACAATACTAATTGAGACTGACCGCGAGAGAGACCTGGCTCTACTGCTTTATGGGAATTGATCATTTAATCCTCACAACATTTCTTTGAGACGGAAAACATTAGTGATTCCACGTTTTAAGATAAGAAATTTAAGCTACATAGACTGTGCTAATCTTCACACGGCCGTTCAGTTGAAAGCGGATGAGCTAGGGTCCTAACCCAGGCATTTCAAACTGATGGTTGGTGTGTTTATCCACAGAGCGGCCTGTGTGTGCTACACAGCTCTCCGCTGAGGTGCACATGAATCCACTTCCACTATTTCAGCAGGGCTGTGCAGCATCCACGTACGAGGTGATATGGTAATGGTCAAACATTAATTTGTAGAGGTAGCCAGGACTCAAATCATCCACGGCCCTGCATAAGGCCCTGGTGAGGGCCTTATGTGTGGTCCTAGAGTATTGATCACTTGGCATCTCATGTGCAACGCTGACTGCTGAGTTGAAACTAAACTGTAGAGGGCAACCAAGGAAGCTGGGAGTCACTACCTATGTATTGCCAGTTCGTAGTCCACAGGAACAATGATGGATGGATGATGGAGGTGATGGATATAGTCTAGGGTGGAAATGGTAAGGATTAGTCAGGTTCAAGGTATATTTCAGGACAAAAAATAACAGGATATGCTGAAGATCACACATGTCTCCCACGTGCTTTTAAGTCACCCTGTTGCATTCCACCATATGAATATTCCATTGCTTATTTCATCATTCCCTGTATTTAAGACATGCCTCCCTCTGCCTTTTTAAGAATTACAAAGTATGCTAAAATGTCTGTCCTTATTCATGGTTCTTTATGCAGGAGTGATTTTTTTTTTCCTATTGGGCAATAAAGTGAAATTGCTGCGTCATAGAGTCCATGAAACTTTAATCTTAATAGATAAACCAAGTAAGTCCCTAAACAGGGTGGACCAATCAGCCTGTGCCAATGGACATTATTATTTTACTCCGCTCTTCACAGTATTGCCAATGTGGTCTCAATGTGACACCGAAAATACACCCTTCTCCCTGTTTTCCCAGTCTTTCTACAGGTTCTGCTGGGGTTTCCAGTGATGAAATGGTCCTCATTATACCTCCAGCCTTCCCTTGCCTGGCAGTCACAATCACAGGCAAACCCCCACTGACTACTGTCCTTTCTAGGCAAAATCAAGAAGTCACAGAGAGAGGACAGGCGTGGTGACTTTCAGAGGAAATTGTAACTGCTGTATTTAGCTCCCCTTGTAAATACGTGAATACAGGGAAAGGGCTCACAAGTCCAGTAGTTATTTCCCTGTCGGGAGAGTGTCTTTTCACAGCCCTGGTCCAAGGTCAGCAAGTACCTTCAGGGGCTGTTAGGAACAGGTTGCACCGTAATTAACTGATTTGCTACAGTACAGTAGTAAGGCACGTGTTCCCTCTAACCTTGAATATCACCCAGGACAGAGGTGCTCATTGACCTGCAAGTTAAGGGCTTTTAAGGAAAAGAGATAACTGTGCCCAATCATCTTTCTTATGAAGGTTTCATAGCCCGCTACTATCTGGCACACTCCCTTGTAGATTGCCTATCACAACAGACTGTAGACTTTCTGATAAACAGTGCCTTGGATACTTTCTAAACATTTTCCTATTAACCCCTTCAACCTCACATGCCTGGGAGCGAGGCAGCCAGGGATATATTATTCTAAGTTTACTAAGGTCAATCAGAGGAATGGAAAGGTTAATGGACTTGGCCAAGGTCATAAAACAAGCTACAATGGGAATCAAGAACAGAATTCAAATCTCTGGAAATGTTTCCAGTCTAGTGTGGGAAATACAAGGTAAAGTATTTTCTCTAACTCTGTACCTTTCTACAATTTCATCCCCCAGGAATCTTTACATTGTTTGAATACTTGACGGTCATGTTTTTGCTTCATGCCATACACAAAAATTAATGTTATACGTGAGTCACTAGGATAAATGGATAATGGAATATGCTGTCCAAAGTGACCGGCCTCGGGTCCCAGACACACCAGGTCCTGCCAGGGTGTTCTGAAAGTCGAAGGCATCAGAATCTCCACCAATTGTGATCTATATGGGGCCAACCCATGAGGAAAGATCCGTCTTCCTATAAAGTTCAGGCAAGGAACAACCTGGCCTTGACTGAGGGAAGATACCAAAGTACAGCATTACCCACAAATTGAGTCAAGTAACCTTGGGATCCTCAAAGCGTGGGGTTTGTAGTGGATCCTGACTAGAGCTGTAAGAGATAAGGGATTTAGGAGAAGTAGCTAGGGTAACAGCCCAGGTAAGGATGAACTACAGGATCGTGAATATGGCCGTGGCACCCAGTATAGAAGAAATTCCTCAGCAGCAGGTGACCATCTGTGTGGAATGTTCTAGAAATTAGGGATGTCTTCAAGATAATCCGTCTCTTAAACATTCTTCTTCATGCCCCCTTCTCAGTACTTTGACATAGCATCTCAAACCTTATATATTTATCTCCTGAACACAGAAGTTTACTCACATTTCCTGTGAAAATTTATTACATTGGATAGCTATATCTTTATATATTGAAGCCAAAGTTTTAGATAACATTTCAAATAAATATACTATTGTTGCCAAATATACTATTATTGCTCCAGCAGAACCTGTAGAACTTCTATTTAAGATGAACTTTACAAGGCTGATGTGATGATTAGAGTGACGCTAAGAAAACACCACAAACCAGGATATTCAGGAAACGCTTCTTTCTTCCTGTTTTTTTTTTTTTTTTTTTTTTTTTTTCCCATTAAAACACATTGAACAGTCATGAAAATGCTTCTGCAATATTAGTCTTTATTTACATTTAAATCTACTTCTTAGTGGACACAGAGGAGTCTATAGCCATTTCTGTGGCATACAAAAGCCTTGAAGGGCAGGCCTCCAGAATAAACCATCAGATTTCTCTCTCCTTCTCTCCAGTGCCTATCTCAAGACCAGATTCGAGTCATGCAAATGGATGCTCCTTCCCTTCCCACACTGAACCCTTCTGCACCTTCAGGATGGTCTTTGAGGTTCCCTTTCACTTGTTCTCTGCCTGGCAAACTCCTACTCAAGATCCTGCTCCCATGTTACCTCCTCTTTTAGATTTTCCCAAGTCTACCTAGCAATGTGGTTTTATCCCTCGTTCCAGCCTACACCATCCTGTATTTTTCACATACTAATCAATGGTGTGCTTCTGTTCTGTTTCTCCCTTTGGACAATGGAATTTTCCCCCAGATCAATGTTAAGACTCCTATCCAGCATCTACCACGGTATGATATCAATATTCCACAAGTGTTTGATAGATTAATTGAACAAATGTATCCTCCATGTTTAACCGTGTTTAAAGGCTAAGAAAATGTTGATCCCTTCCATCTCCAACATCCTGACAGCAGTGGGCCCCAGGGGTGCAAATGGGCTGAAAGTCATAATTTTGAATCTCTTTCCTGACTTAAGATTTTAAGTGAGTAACTTAATATTTTCAGACCTCCTTTCTCTCACCTATAAAATAAATACAGTGATATGAACTTTACAAGGCTGATGTGATGATCAGAGTGATGCTAAGATACACCACAAACCAGGATATTCAGGAAACACTTCTTTCTTCCTGGTTTTCTCCATTAAAGCACATTGAACAGTCATAAAAATGCTTCTGCAATATCAGTCTTTATTTACATTTAAATCTACTCTTTTATCAAGCTTATACATTTACTTTTGATGTTACTTATCCATGTGAACACAGCACATTTGAGTACATTGGATAGCTATATCTTTATATATTGAAGCCAAAGTTTTAAATAACATTTCAAAGAAATATACTATTGTTGCCAAATAAATATCCATACAGACAACAAGGCATGAATGGCTAAAAACGAGGTCATTCTGATGACAGCCTGACAGGTAATATACTATGGAGGTTAACAGCGCAGGCTAGGAGTAGGAAACAAACCTGGATTTAAATTCTGAAAATGGTCCTTCTAAGGTAAGAATAACTCATGATGCCTTGGTTTCCTTGACTGTATCATGGATGTAATAAATGTATTTAATTCAAAGAGTTATTGTGAGGACTGAAAGAGACACTGAATGCAAGCACTTGGCACAGAGCCTAGCATACAATATATTCAATAGCTGTTATTTTTATGGTTCCAGTCATTATTATTTTTTTTTGGATTTCACCCAAATCTGCTATTGCAGACTTCCAGGACTCTGCTAATGCCTCTCACCTATGCTGACGATTCTCTCATGTGTCTGTGAAACACAACACACCAACCTTTGCCACATAAGGACAATAAGAAAAGGGACAGTAGCTCTTGATGTAGAAAGGCTCTATGCCCACAGCAGTTCCACCAAGGAAGCTGTGTGACTCTTCTCTATTAATCCCATGGGTGCTCACAAGGTAGTCATCCTACCCTTTCAAATCCCTACCACCCTTCTACCCTCACACTGTTGCTCTAGATACAGTTATCCCAAACTTCCTGCTACCAGCTCCACAGTGTTTCTCTGGTGTGTAAGAGCTCTTGAAGGGACGTTGGGTTCTGTGCTGTCATGAAGAGAGTGATCTGTCACCATCTGTTGTGCTGAGCTTGTGACATTGACACAACTATAACCTATAGGTCTTGTGTTCAAATATTTTACAGAGTTTTTAGTGTGGGGAAGGTGGACATTAACGCTATAGGTTGGGGTGCAATATGAATGATTAAAAGAGTTCTATTAAAATCTCTATTATTTCCTTTACAGTGACAGGGTCAAGTTGCTATACACAGCCAATTCATTTACTTCTCTCTTGTCTTGGAAAAGAATATTGTCTTGGAAAAGAAAATCACTATTGTTAATATTCCTCAAACTTCCCTACCCAAGTTCCATGCATAGTGAACCTGAGCCCTTGTGTGGCTGGAAACAGACCCAATGGCCTAACACAAGAGCCAATTCTTTTTGATGTGTCATCTTTTATCTTGGAAAAAAGAAATCACATGACTTTAGAATCCTCTCCATAATCTGACACTAACATGAATAATGGTATTGCTTGTCCAGATCTGAGTCACTTCATAACCGTGGTGATTCTCTGGAATACTACACAGACGTTAAGAGAACTCATCTCTCCGGGTTGAGATCCCAGATCAGCCCCGGAATAAATGAGTCCTCTCTCAGGAGATTTCTCCTTTGTTAGCACTTTGTAGAAAAAATAGATTTCTGGCATGTTCTTTTCACCCACCTGTCAAACATGCTCTGTGATAGTTAATCCCAGCAGTGAAAAAAAATTAAGACTGAACTTGATTCCTCTATCCTCCAACAGATTTAAGCACAGCCTTGGAGTCATGATCAAGAACCTCAATTTTTATTCTACTTGTATATTGCCTGATAAGTGTGATGTCCTATTGGCTGAATGGTCAAGAGCAGAAGGTTTACTGTGTATGATATTGTTGGAAACCATAGTTCTTCAAAGTATGGGTAGGCACAAGAGAGGCATTTCAAAAAATGCATCTTAATGATGTTCATGGGAGTATAGCTTTATATGAAGAAATTTGGAGGTATCCAAAGGCATTGAGGACCTTCCAGAAAATAAAGCCCATGCAATTAGTTCTCTCCATGTACTTAAGCATTTAAAAGCAATGGATTCACATAAATTATTACATTCCATATTCACACCAATTAAAAATTCCTCAGATGGTTTAGTCAATGGCCCATATGTGTCATACTTCTAGTGAATCTCATCTCCCTTGAAGAAGCAAGTCAACCATATGCAGAGATGTAGGCTGTGCCAGAAGTATCAAAATACTTTTTTGGAATTGAATGTCTGCATTGTGGCTTACAGAAACACCTGTTCATGATTAATGTAAGCCCAGCTCAGCTAGGCATCAGTTGAATGACAGGAAGCTAATTTCTGAGATACAGGGAAATGAACAGTGGGCAAAGACCAAATAACAAGAAATAAGGTTAAGCCACGTTACTGAGACCTCCAACTTCATGTGGTTTTCGGCAAAGTCAGCATAGCTCGCTGCAGTCCTCTGAGACACAAAGATTTATGTTCCTCAAGTGGATTATGCAGAAAGAGGCCAAGCCACCACAGGAAGGTATGAAGTACTAATGCATGCCACCACATGGATGAATGTTGAAAACAGGAGGCACAGTGAAAGCACAGGCATGAAGGGCCACATTGTCTATGGTTCCATTTATATGCAACCTCCAGAACAGGCAAAGCCACAGAGACAGAAAGTAGATCAGTGGTTGCCAAAACCTGGAGGAAGAAGGATGGGAAGCGATTGCTAATGGTTTCTTTTGGGGGGTGATGGAAGTTCCAAAATTTGATAGTGGTAATGGTTGCATAGCTCTATGGGATACTAGAAACCACTGAATTGTACACTTTAAAATGGTGAACTTTATGCCAGATGAATTATTCTTCAACAAAGCTGCTAAAAAGGCAGGGGTTGTCAAAGGCCAACCAGGGTGGAGATCAGGAACTAACAGGGAAAGAGAAACATGATAGAGGGGGCAAGAGGAAGCCTGGTCACAACCACAATCTCCAGAAGAGCTACATTGGAATTAGCCATTTCTGTGGAAGCTTCCAGAACAAAGTCAGAAAATCATTCTTGGACCTTACAATTTCCATTTGCAAGATCCAACGAGCAACAGTTTTCTAGTCACTTAGCATTCCCTTTCTTTCTTTGTTTCTTTTTTCACCCTCATTGGATTTTCTAGTAATTTTGAGTCAGGTGGAGAGGAGTCCGCTTTGCCTGTGCTGTTCATTATGGAAATTGATTTGACCCTCATTTGCATCTATTTGCACCGCCATCAAGCTGATTTAGAATCCGAGGGTGGCTGCAACCTCCTCTGAAGCTGGCAGATTTGCTCTAAAAACAGAGCCCTGGAACTTTGCAACCAGCTCTGAGGAACTTGTTCTTTTGCCCTTTTGATTCTGCGCAACATGGGCAGAGTTTCAGAGAAATACAATTCGAGGTAAAGGAAAGAAAGGAAACCTTTGTTGCTGTCTGCTATAAATAGACTCCATTCCCTTGCCTTCCCTCTAAGCTGCTAGTCAACCCTGCAATACTGGGTTGCACATCAGAAATAAATATCTTGGTCTTGGAGCAGGTAACCCCAGGCAAACTTGAAGGTTGGGAGCTGGAAACAAATGAGTTAAATCTTAAACAATCCAGTGTGGCCTGGCCACTACAATTATCCTTGTGGTAGTGACCCACAGGTAGCTTACTAGCCCCAGGAATACAAAAAGTGCTGCACGCAACCTGGGGGCCAGGGAGCAAGGTGATAAGAACCTGTGAGTATGCAAGCTTTTCCTGGAACAGCTCTTCTTCCCTCTGCTCTTTCCTGCCTTTGCCTCTGCAACCTGGGGATCTTCATGGTTTTCTACCCAACTCCCCCTCCCCCTGGCTCTCTTTGGTCCTTCATGTGTCCAACAACAACTACCATCCTCATACAAACAGCACCCCCTTTTATTGTCAGAATGGAAATAGCCTTATTTCTCTTTCCAATTGTAAACTATTGAATTCCCATTGTAAAAAAAATTTGGTTTATATCAAAAGAGAAGTAAGACGGCATAAAAATTAACTATTCCCACCTCTTAAGAAACTCAGCCAGACTTCCAGTACAGAGCCTCCAAATTCCAAGGGGATATTTCTTGTTCCAAAGTGAAACCTAAGACACAATTTTCACTTAGAAATCCATCATGTGCATCTTTCCATTTCAATAAATATAGATCTGCACTATCATTTTTAGCAATTTCTATAAATGTCTCTATAATTTGGATACTTAGTCTGTTTCATACACACACACACACACACACACACACACACACACATGCACACACACTTATAGATACTATACACATTCAGTTTTTTTCTTACCACCAAATTTATCTCTCAGGCACTCATTCTGTCCTCAAGTCATCCAAGCTTCCTCAGTTGCACCTGACATCTGGGCCTCCTGCTGCACCAAACTGTCAGCTCATCAGAAGTCACCGATCCTGAGCCCCATTCCTCAGGACATCCTTGTACCTGATGATCACAAGAAAACTGAAAGGAATAACATGATTGAATGGGTTAATAAGTATAGTGGGCTTTATCTAGTTTCCACAGATAATTAGAACAGGAATAGACTATAAAAATAACCTGAGAGAGCATTTCCCCAAGTTGTGGGTTCATAAGAACATAAGGTGGGTTTGGGGGTTAATGTGAGTATAAAAATCCCTGCTGACCCCTACTCCAGAGATTTCATTGTCATTAGTATGGAATGGGTCTGTAAAAATATCATTTCACAAGTGGTCCATGTGATTCTTTGGATCAAATATCAGAGACCTTTCTTTTCATCCAATCTCTTTATCTTCAAATACGGTAATGCAGGACCACATAGATACAGTTTGTCACTTCTACAGGGACATTTAGGGGCAGGACTTGAAGTGATGCCTACATTTCCCTATCCCCAAGCCTGTCATCTTTTCACTGCATTCGAGATATTTAGTCCAAGGAAACATTTTGTTAGAACAAATGACTTCTGCATCAAATATTGTAGCAAAAAGGATTTTTGCCTGGCACATAGTGACAGTTCTGGAATTCAAAGAGGGATAAAGGGAAATTGACTCCAAGACAAAAAAAGAGACTTTTATTGTCAATCAAATCATATGTCACCAAAAAAAAAAAAAAACAAAAAAAAAAAAAAAAAAAACAAAGCTTCTTATGTCCTATGTGAGCACGGGCATATGTGTGTGCATATGAATATTAGCTGGCATTAGATAAATTAATTAAATTTAAACATGATTGCAGAGTTGATAATAAAAACATAAAGCCTTTGAGGAGCTAGTCCTAGAATTGTCCCCACTGAGAAATTTATATCTATCTATCAAGAAAAGACACACACACACACACACATACACACACACACATACACACACACACACACACACACACATATATATATATATATATATATATATATATATACATATATATCAGTACTTACACTGAAAGACTGGATCTCATCAAAAGCAAAGTTGTTCTTTCATTCGACTCTATCTTCATCTGTGCAGAACTGCTTCAGCAAGGTTTTCAACATTCATAAGAAATGCATGTGACACAGAACACATACAGACAGAAAGAAAACTCCTTAAAAAAAATTCAATAGGGGGGTACTTACCTGGTCTGGTGGTCCTCAATCTTGGCATTTTTATACAACGAGTACTTGAAAGAATCCTATAATTCAGGACCTCGTAAAGATAGCAGAAGTGGTCATTTAAGATGCTCTGACCTCATGGAGTAGTAACTGAGATGGAGACCTTCCATTTTGCTACAAGAAAGTCATTCTTCCAGGGGTACTTTAGGTGATCGACTCAAACACTTGGTGTGGAAGGAGAAATAGACTTATTGATTGCTATGGCACCTGTCATGGGTTGAATTATATTGTATCCCTTAAAATTCATATGTTGAAGTCTTGACCGCCCAACCATGTCTCAGAGTATAACCTTATTTAGAAACAGGATCATAGCAGATACAATCAGTTTAGTAAGACAAAGTCACATAGGTGCATGGTTAGCCATTGACGCAATGTATCTTGTGCCCTTATAGAAAAAGACTAATTTGTGCATGGAAGGAGACGCGCGCACACACACAGGAAGGACACAGTGTGGAGACGGGAGGTCTGTTGACATGAGCCAGGAAGCCCCAGAAGCTAGGTGAAAGGCCTGGAACAATCCTTCCCCACAGAGCTCCCCGGGAAGCATGGCACTGAAACATCTGATCTTGGACTTTGGACTGTTAGATCTGTGATAAAACAAGTTCCTGTTTTCTAAACCTTAAAAACAACAACAACAACAACAAAAAAAAAAAACCCAAAAAACAAAAAACAACCTCTTGGTTTGTGGTATTTTGTGGTATTTTGTTACATATGTCTGGACACGGTCCCCCTCAGGATAGGACCTCCAATCAGGTGACACATTTTAAAACAAGGGCAATGCAACAATAGGCACGTAATACTAATGTCATTCCCTGGCTTAACTCTATAAAAACTTATGTATTTGGAGATCCTAATGCCAAAGGAGAAATCTCGGGCAACTAGATGCTAACCCTGATTCCCTTGAAATTCCAGCTGATTCTTCCTCCTCAGCCATGCAGGGTTCCTCGTACAGCCACACCCACAGGCAGAGAAGGGGGACTGTGACTGTTCCTACCTGCATGGCTGATCCTGGGCTGACAGGACCGATGCCAGGTGACAGCTCTTGAGGGTGATTGATGCTGTCAGTGAGCACAAGGGGGACTATTCTTGTAACACAGGAGGTCCTCAAGAATACCTCTTATTACCCTTTTACCCAACAGAACAAATGATGGAAAATTGAATCTACTTAAATCCCCTCCAAACGACAAGATCAGTAAGGACACAGTCCTGTGGAAATGAAGGTTCAGGCCACCACCTATCCAGCCAAGGTACAGGCAGAAGGCACAAGGAACCTGAGTAGATGGCAGAAGATGGTAGTCATAATTAGCAAAGTAGGCCTCACAACCAACAATGAAAGCAAGATTAAGAAAGCTATATATTATGATTATTTGTTTCCCCTGTTTTCTACTAATTTATACCATGATCATTGCCTAATATTTAAGTTGCATGTAGAAGAATGAAGGAACTGGCATCACCCCCATGATACGCAAGCAATGTGAAGTCCTAAGTTTTTAACACCTACAGGACAGTGAGGTTGCTGAGGCAATCTTGTCTCTGGATTTGCCTACTCCTCTTCCTTGAGAGGCTAACCTATGCACCCTACAGCAGTGGACTTCCGTAGGCTCTGGCTTCTGTTGGAGTCAGCCAATAGGGCCACTGGAAAAAAGCAAGGAGAGAGGAGAAAGAAGTTTTGCTGGCTTCCTCACTCCCTCACGAATTCATGGTACTCCACCTGCTGTAGTCTCATCAGAAGATGAGATGGCCTATGAAGTGGCCTGTGTTGAATATTTCTCTTCTTTGCTGCCAGTGACTATTTTTTTTTTCTCTCTGCCCTTTATTCCTAGAAATGTAATGGGTAACCAGGGAAGCACTACTTCCCTGCTCTATTTCTTGACTTCTTCCTGTATCTTTGAAATCATTTTCTCTGTTGAACACTTATCCAATTACTTCATTAGAGTCTATAATCATTTATTTTCCAGGACCCTAACAAAATAGAAACTCTGGCTTGCTTAGCTATATGTATAATGTAAACAAAACTATATTTAGCATAGTCAAATTGTATGTAAATGCAACTCTCATTTTAATTACTAATTTTTTCTTCCTGAGGAATTAATGAAAACCTCTGGCTGGTTGTGTGTCCAATCCACCCCAGACTTCTGTCTTGTCAATGGCTATATTGGGCTGATCCTCAGTGGCGGGAACTCAGCTGCTTTTGTCTCCTAGCAGTCTACACTAGGTTTGGACTATCCAAGTCAATTTTTCTCAATCTTTAGTAGTTTCAGTAGTCTAAGTTTCACTTGGATTATCGTCTTCTTTACCTATGATATTGGTAAAATTTGTTCTCCCCCCGATATATTTTGGAAAAAAAAAAAGCTGACCAGGTGTCATCTTTACTCTGGCAATTTTTTCATATCCATATTTCTCAGTAAATTTACCCTTTCCCTGTCCCTCCTGTCACTTCCCTCCAGTGAACTAAGCTCAAAGCAGTCGTGTCTTAATTTAATAGCAGCTCTCGCTTCTAGGGAGGGTTATCCTTTAACTATCACATGAGTAAGTTCTTCTGGGTTAACCGCAGTCTCCCTGCTATTCGTTTTATGTAGGAATTCTTCACAGAGCCTGTAAGCTGTTGGTGAGGGACTATCCTCTAAGCATTTTGGAATAAGAGCAGATATTTGAGGATAAGAGGAAACCTTGGAGTCCACAAAGCACCTTGTCATCACTATCAACACTATGCATTGATGCCCTGGTCTCATATATACTTTTAGGGTGGGTTCTTGAGTTTCCTTAAGTGACACCTAGTCTCCCAGACACCATGTCACAGAGTTGTCTCTTTGATCTTAAGTCAAGTTCACTCAATTCACTCAAATCACTCAACTTGATTTGTTTTAATTCAAACCTGAAAATAAAGATGGAACAGTTAATCACATGTGCTTGGCCTTGTGAAAATCTGGAGGAGCATAAAGCTGTATCATTTCCTGCTTGGCACTTCCCGCATCCTCAATTTCACCCACATATCCAGGTCCTTGATGCTGTGTGGAGCTTGGGCAAACCCTGATAGTTCTGTGTCACCTCTTTGCTTGGACCTTAGGGAATGAAAGCTCTTCTGCATTGATTTAAGAAAATGCCCCTGTTCTGTATGTATCCCAAGCAAGGCTGGCTTTAATCAATGAACAAAGATCTAACATGTTCATCTTCACTGTTGTTCTCTAAGACAAAAACAGGAATGTGAGGAACTAATGTGATTGCTTCTCCCTGGGGAAGAAGTTTGTGTTTGGGCTTAATGATGGAAGGCAATGGAGTCCATTCTTAATAAAAATCAAAGTCTTACTAGAAAATAAGTTGGGAAAAAGACTCTACTTGGGGAAGGCCCAGATGTTTTCCATTGATTTTCATCTCGCCAGTAGGGCTCTTTCTCCTGCTGTTACCACATGAAGATTCTTCTCCCAGCAGCTCTTCTCCATGAAATCCTTAGAGCCTTCTGTGCTTTGCATCTGTAATGAAAGAAGAGGTTGCATCAAAGAAAAAAACACTCTGTGTGAAAGGTGATGCGGAGAATAGTTCAAAATCATTTACACACTGGCCTATCATTCGCCTTCAGAGTACTTTTTCCATAGAATTGTGAACTCTATTTTTTCTACGCACTTTGAGATATGTTACATACAACAAAAATTATTTTAACTTTAATGTGAAGAGTTTTATGTCTTTTGAAAATTTTAAATAATTATTGTCTTATAACTACCAAAATAATCAAGACGTAAAGTATTTCTATCACCCTCCAAAATTCCCTTTTGTCTCAGAGTACTCTCTTTATTTCTCTTTGGTGAATACTGAGCAGCCTATAAGAGCAATTTGTTAGAATTCCAGTTTCACTATATCATCAGTGACATTGCATATTGCCATTCTTTTCTATTTTTCTTTTTACTTGAACTATTCTAATAGTTGTATAGTAATATTTCTTTGTGGTTGCAATCTGAATTTCTCTAATGGCTAATGAAGTTAATGCAAACATTTGCCATTCAGCTAAAATATTTTGCCTATTTGGGGTGGGTTGTTTTCTTGTTATTGAGTTTTGAGAGTTCTTTATATATTTTGGCTATTAGTCCTTTTTCAGGTATATGTGCATGTGTATGATGCATGTATGTTTTAACATTAAGTCATCCCCTTACAAATATTGTAACCTAAAAGAATCACATCCTCATTCTTTCATCAACTTTTGAGTGTCACTCATTCATCCACAACTATCATATTTCTCATTCAATCTTTTAATATTAAAATTTTGATCAAAGGCATTTTGAAAATTGAGTGCAAACTAAGGATGAACTCTCTCTCCATAAAAGTCCACATATGTACAAATTTTTGCATTCCCTTTTAGGAGTCACAAGCTATCTACTGCTGAAGTTGCACATGGACTATGAATCATGGATTCTAGGTTATAAATCCATGTATGTACCCAGTTAATGCCATTTTGCATCATTGTAATTATCTGCAATCTTAATTTTAGGTAGACACAAGCTATTTCCAGATGCTAAGCAAATCATGCTACTGTGAAAATCGCTGCACAACAGATATATTCTTATTCATCTTCAGCAAAGTCTGCGCAGCTACACCATAACTTTTCATCTCTGTTTAGTTCCATGTTTAGTTACCAGAGAAGCCAGTCCAAAAGTCAGCATTTACAATTCTCTTTATCACCTCTATCCCATTCATTTTCTGCAGATGATCTTGCTGTCTACTTACCAGAGAAATGGAAGAAATAAGGATGGATAAATTGTCCACTTAACTCAAATACAGATGTGCATTCACCCTTTCATCTCCCTTTAATCTCAGAGGAGATGTGACTCTGCCTCAGACAATGGTAATCCATATTGGGGCTCTTGAGCCCATTCAATCCTAAGTCTTGTTCCAGGAAACATCTTTACCTGTGTTATTAATATTGCCTCTTTTTATATTTTATTGGTTCTTTTTAGTTATATATGACAGTAGAATCCATATTTATATAATTATACAAGAATGGAATATATCTTATTCTAAGTCAGTATCTCTCCTTCCCCTTCCCTCTCCCCACCTACTACTCCCTTCCCTCTATTGATCTCTCTGCCACTTACCTACAGCTATTTTTTAACTAATTTCTTGTTGGCTGGACATGATGGTGAGGTTCACTGTGGTGTATTCATATACATACATAGGAAAATTGTGTAATGTTGCTCTTAAATCACTACTTATTCTCAAGATGTAATATTTGCTATTTTTTCCAGTTTAAAAAAAAAAATAGCATCCCCAACTCAAAAGATGATTTCTCACCTTTCTCTATTTTCATACTGTTTATCTTTTATCACAAACAAGCTTTTTAGAGGAGGATATTATACTCACTGACTCTAATGATTCCATTTTTCATACCATCACCAACTCTATAGCATCTCCAATACCCCAATGACAAAAAAAAAAAAAAAAAATGAACTTAGGGGTTGCTGGAGGCATGACTCAATGATAGAGCACTTGCCTACTGTGTAGAACTAAAAACAAACAAAAATACCACACACACACACACACACACACACACACACACACACATATACACACATATATGAATTGATCATTTTCAACCCCCTATTATACCTGCCATCTTGGAAATATTTGAAAATGCTAATCCCTGAGACTTATTCCTCTCTTGTTTTCTATAACAGTTCTTCTCCAAACTACTTTGTTAATGTCTACAAATTCCTCCTGGGTCTCCATGAGTACTTCTCCAGCCAAGCACCATATGTTGGTGATCCTCAGGGTTCTCTGCTAGACATTTTATATTCTCAGTGCACACAGTGTTCCTGGATGACTAACCTGCATGACATTTTTAACTACCATTTACTTATCCACCAGTAAGTCACCACTCTTGACCTCATGCCAGAACACTTTTATGAGTTCTTCTCCTAAGCCACTCAAGTCCAACCAGTCCTAAATAAATGTCATCATTGTCACTTTCCTAATCTAGTCTCCCAACTTGTTTCTTCCCCTCTTTTTCACATCTCAGTGATTATCCCACCATTTTCCTTTTTGTCCAAGCAGAAATCTGAGAATTCCACTAAACAATTCTTTTTTTCTTAAAATTTTCATTTCTAAGTAGTCATTTAGTCACTCATCTATCCATCCATATAAGAAATACTTTCAGAGTGTACACCAGGTGCCAGACACTCTGCTAACATTTTGCTAGGTTGAATCAGACGCTATCTTTGCTCTCAAATTGCTTATAATTTAGTGTTGCAGAGGCTACACACTATATTCAATGAGAGCTTAAAGGAAGGGGTATCCTAATCAGACTGAGGTGAGAGAGGCAGAGAGAATTTGCCAGAGGCAATCCTTAAATTGAATGACAAAGGACAAATGGTAATTATCTAAAGAAAGGAGGACCCGAGGGCAATAACACAAGAAGGAAGAGCACATTTAAGTCTTGGCAGTGTGGTTCTACACCCTCCTTCACTCCTAATCCTTTCACTTTCTCTCCAGATAGACTGCCAGAAACTTAGACCCAGCAGGTCAGCCATATTTCTCCCCAATATCATTGAAGAGTCTTCCTGTCACTTTCTCTGACTTTACCTCCCTCCTGTCTGAATTCCACACTGCTGCGAGAGGGCTCTTTGCAAAGCACCACTGTGAGCATATTTCTTTCCTACGCCAAATCAATCAATGGCACTCAATTTTTTTATTTATATCAAAAAATACATGATTGTTTAGCTCCTCAGGAGTCTGACAGGTCCAGTGTGTCACCACTGTCATCAGATGCTTCAGAGACCACTCAGTTTCCCAGATATGGCAATGTCATCAATTTTTACCCTTTCCACATTTTGGCTCCTCCTAGGAATTGGTCCTTCCCTCTCGTTCCACTGATGCCCACTTGCACCTTCATCAAGACTCAGGCACCATACTCAGGAAGATGTGAGCACTATTTTTTCTACGTTCCATAGCAACTTAGGCGTTCATTTATTATAGCATATATCATATCATAACTATTAACTTCTCTATTTACCCATACAAACTTGGAATGTCTTTAGAGAAAAAAAAATGTCATTTTATCTCCATATCCTCAGTGCTCAAAATAGTTCCTGGCATATTCATAAGGACTCAAAATATTTACAGAGTAAGCATGAATGAATGACTTAATATTAGATACTTCCCTTGATTGACGAGGATGATTTCTCTTGCGAAGCAAACATTTCTTTCCTATAACCCTAAAGAGTCAGCATGAATTTACCAAGACCTTACTGTATGGTAGCTATTGTGCTAGGCACTGATCATTTCAAGGTGAAAACTACACTTGTTTCCAAGTGGCTTATAATCTGTGAGGAAGACAGACATGCAAACAGGCAACTATAAAAAAAAAAAAAAAAAAAAAAAAAAAAAAAAAAAAAAAAAAAGGATTGTTAAAGAAATTTGAGAAGGGAAAGAAAGAGAACCCTGACTTGAGGGATAAATAAAGAAAGTTTCCAGAGCAAATCTGGATTAAGCTGAGACCTGAAGAGTAGATAGAAGTCTAGGAAGGCTCTTTCATACAGTGAGAATCACAAGTGAAAGTCCTGAGTGAGAAGGAAGGTGCACTCCATCCGGGAAACTCAAAGATCAGTCTGGATGAACCATAGTAATCCAGGGAGAGATAATAGGAGGCAGGTTATAAAAGTCTCTAATAAATCTCATCTTGGGGATTACAACAGGGACAGAAAGATAAGGTTGGAGCATATCCCGGACACAAGTGCAGGTGGAAAGTTAGGAAAACAGGTGATTTCAATCCTCCAGGCAAGAGTGGATGGGGATGTCACAGGAACTCTCTCGGACCCAACTTCCTATAAGACTTGGCTCCATGACCACGGATGGAGAAAAGTTGAAGAGACTTGGAAATGACAAGAAAGCAATGGAATAAGAGCTCTGGCATACTGGCAAGAAAGAGCCCTCAGTCCACTACCCACTCTCACCTGGAGGCTCTCTACCTGCCTGCCTCCCAAATGACATTGCCTACAGCCCTGCCCCATCCAGTCCATCCTCCACATTGCAGCCAGGGCAATACTTCTAGAATGCAAAATAAATGAATCATGTCTCCTCTGTACTTAACACTCATCACAAATCTTCCCGGTGTCATTAAGATAAAATTCAAGCCCTTCAGGATGCCCTTGGTAGCCTGGCTTCCTGCCTTCCTTTCTTTCCTAATGTTGGACCCCTCTTTTCCTCTTGTTCTTCCCACTGCATGTTTCAATTGAGAAATGTGCACCTTTCAAGTTCTTTAACAGGAGGCTCTCTTTCCTCCTCCTCACTGAATACTTAGTGACCCTTTGTTTTTCAGTTTGGATGCCTTGTCGGAACCTTTTCTGCCTCTTGATAAACTGAAACACCTGCTTGCCCCTTTTAAGTTCACATTGGATCTTACCTCTTCTTCAGTTACCTTTATCGCACTTTATCACACGTGATGATTTTGCTGTCTGAGTCTTCTCCTGGACTGTGAAGTTCCAACACAAAGAGCTACTCAAACATGTTCTCTATTACATTTCCAGAACCTACAACAATAAGTTGTATACAAATTTATTGAATGAATGAATGAGTGGAAGGATAGATGGTTGGATGGATGGTTGGACAGATGGAGGAAAGAGGATGGGCCAAGTAGAGTGGCTAGGTAAAGAATGTTGAGAGTTATGCAGGCTTATAATGTCCCCTCCTTAAAGTGAAAATGACAAAATATTATGTTGTTATAAAGGTTAAATACTCCTTATATTAATATATACCATTATATAATGTTAATACTTATTATATTGTATTAATATTTATTCTAGGTAAAACATTAGAACTATTTCTAGCCTGTTTAGGCATTCCTTCCCAAAATGTCAGCTATTATTAATAGTCATAATAGCAATAGCATGCTTTCAAAATTATTATAAATAAATGAGTAGATAAAAAATTAAAAAGCGAAAAAAAAAAAAGTTAATCCTATAGTAAAATCTCAGGAAGGTCTCACTGGTATCTTGTTCCTGACTTTAATCACAAAAAATGGCTTCGAGACAGACAATGCCCAGCAATTCATCCACATTCAGCAGTGATAATAGAATACAATAGAGTACTTTCTGCCCTAGGGTCCAAGTTCAGCGCTTATTACCAGAGTTATTTCTGCCAAACTCCTAACCTCCTAGACTCTGGACCCTGCCTGTGCTCTGAGATCTATCACACCTTCATGCTCCCCATCATAGCTGACCTTCCAGTCTTTGGTTCCTTGCCCACCTACACTGGTGGTACCTGATTAATTGGGCTTCTGCTCTTGACCCTTCCTTGTTTGGCTTGTATCCAGGATGGGTCAATGTCTTTAAGGACATGCCCCTGGGTAGTGCACTGTGCCAAGACACACAGGGGAGAAGAGCCACAGCAGTTGGTCTACATTAGCATAATTATCTCCCAAATCTACATTCAACCAATTCATACTTTGTCTCTAACAAACCTATTTTTGACTTGCTCTTTATTTTTATTACTTCCTTACAACTTGATGCTGTCCTTTTTAAAGGCTTTGATTAGCATTTTCCTAAAGTGACATTTCCTTGGAAAATGTTCCAGTGAGTCTCAGGATCCCTTATACTGAAGAAAATGTACTTCTGTAATTCCCTAACTAGGAATAAGCCAGAAGTATTTAATGCCCGACAACTTTTTGGTTAACTCAGTTAACTTGTTGTCACTACAGTGAACCACCTCACACAACCTTCTCATAAAGAACACGTTTGTTTAGAATGCGTGAGGTTCCATCTCATGGTGCTGCCATTGCCTTAGCTCTGGTGAGGCCTTGGCTGTCCACTGTGTCACCTCATGGTAGAGGCGCACATGTGCAGAAGAGCTTGCATCATCAAACAGGAAGGGAGTCAGAGAGATCTCACAATTCCTTCCCTCCAAGATCATGCCCTAATGACCTAAGGGCCTCCCTGCAGGCCCCTCCTCCCAGCAATACCACCCTGAGGATCAAGTCTTCAATCAGAGTGGAGCTTTGGGAGAACTTGGACTAGATCCAGACCACAGCAGCTAGTAGAGCAGAGGCAAGGAAGAATCAAAATAAACGCTGGCCGCAGGGCTGGAGAAGGGTCACCAATGGCCCCTGTACTATGTCAAGCATGAACACTTAATAGCAGCATCTCAGGGCACTAAGTGCACATATGGGTAGGCAAGCTACTACCATGGCCCAGCAGAATTGAAGAAGTCCAATATTTAACACATCTTGCAGTTGTGCCTTAGCATAATTTTGCAGTACAGCATTATAATTGGACATAGTGTTTGGATTCCTTTTGACAAAATTATACAAGGAATTTGATTTCAAACCCCAGCCCCCTTCCTTTTCTTCCCCTACTCTCTCCTCCTGTTCTCCCCCCTCTTCTACTCTACTGATCTTACTTTCACTCCTTTATTTATTTACTTTTGATTTGTACTCTCTCCAGTCCATAGCAACTCATCCACATTCAGCAGTGATAACAGAATACAATGCAGTACTACGTATACATAAAGGTGAAATTCCCTTTGGTACACATTTATATATGTATGTAACATAATTCTGTTACATTCATTCCATATTTCTTTTCCTTTCCCTTTTCCTTCCTCCCTCCCTCCCTCCCTCCCTCTCATTCTCCTACTCCACTAATCTTCCTATATCTTTATGATATTCAAGCCCCTTTCTATTTTTCTTTCATTTCTTCATAAGCATTGTCCATTAGAAACTAATCCTTAAACTTAGACACTAGGAGACTCTGTCTACACATACATTGCCTTTCAGTTACCCAAATGAAAATTACTAACAAAATCCCCACGACTATTAGCCTCATGAACCTACAGGAGTAAGAAATAAACTAGGAGAGTCGTACATTTCTCAGAAGAGCATCTTCTCCTAGATCTACTTCAGATGTGGCAGTGAACATAATTAGCATAATGATCTCCAGAGTCCTCCCAGATCCTAGGAATCCTGGTAGAAATGACAGGAATGGGCAAATGGTCTAATATAAGAATTTAATTTACTCCACTGTCAGGACAAAGTCTTTGCTATTATATGCATCAGAAAACAATGATTTGTATGTAATTCCCATTCTTTTTCCAAGTCGGGATGCCATTGTTCTCCTGTCCCTTCACTGTGTGACCGGAACAGACAACTGGCCTTTCATCACTAGACCAGAAGATCCACATCTGGATCTGGTGTACTTCACACGATGCTGCTGCATTTCAAGCCATATTTTTAAATGAATTATATGTGGAATTACTGTAAAAGACAAATGAGTAGCCTTCATTAAAAAAAAAGACTTCATTAAAAAATGACATATATGTATATATACATATATACATACATACATATACATACTATTAATGTCAGCTATTATTAATAATAATGTATATATGGGGAAAAGTCTGTGTAGGAATGCCTGCTAATCGAAGGCGTGGATTGTGAGAAGGCTATTGGTTGATCAGTCAATACTTACCCCCAAGGACTTCCTCTCTGGCTTCCTTGACCACAGAGGTCAGGAAAGCTACATGCCTGCTTTTTCAGCTTCCCCTACAATCAGGGTGAGCCACAGGACATCTTCCAAACAGAAAGATACAAAGTTCACAGGTCATGTGTGAAAGTTTTCTCTTTACTGATAAAAGGAGTCACAGGTGCTTCACTGTACCCCGTGTTTTGTAACACAAAGGTAGGCATGAGAAGTAGTCCTGGGGCAACCACTTGGTAGCCGTGAGAAACATTCCAAGGGTGTCAAAGAGGTAGAGACTCTGACGCTATTGCACAACAGAACAAATGTCAGCAACCACCCACTCCCTGAATCTTGTGGAGTGAACAGTTATTCACATAATTTTAAACCATTGTTGACTGGGTTTGCTGTTGTTTGTAGTTGAAAACATACTTAATTGACAGAGCCCTTTGCAAAGTCGTTGAAGTCTCTAGCATCATTTCCCTATTAAAAATAATAGTGAATTTATACTGCATATCTCTCTGCTTTCTTAGATCAAAATCTGTTTCTTCACAGTCCATGTGGGATACTTGCTCTCTGCTATAAAATCTGTCAGAGGTGATAGATAGGGTACAATTTTGTAATAGCCCCAACTGGGCAAACAATACAAGGGCCAGATGGCTATTATGATACATCAATCTTTCCAGAAACAAATTTTATAACACCAAATTTAGAAACCAAAAATATATATATAGGGAAAAAATAAAGCATACTATGGAGGAATAATTACACAAGAATCAACAATGAAAATTCACAAAACTCATGCAATCATTTCCAAATACCGTGCCCCAGTAGGCATTGCTGACGATTTAGCACATTTTCCCACACATACCACTTGCTACTGAGAAGCTCCTAACATGAAGTTCCAGGCAGCCACGACCAGTCAGCTGGAGTCAGCACACAACATGAAACCCAACTGTATTTCTTAGCGATTGCAGACACTCATTTTGTAGGTATTTGGTTCACGATCCAAGCACAAGTCCTTTCTCACCTGGAATTGATGGTATTTTTTCTGTTAAAGGGGGGATATTAAATGAGTGTTTCAATCGTGTGTTTTTTTTTTTTTTTCTTTCCTGTTTCCCTTCAGTCCTAATTGACTTTGTTGTCTTTCTGATTATACAACAAGATATGCAGAATCTCATTGAGTTTATTCAAGGCTTTGTTATTGTGATATTTGTTTTCATCACCATTGCTTGCAAAAAATTCATATGGATAATAGATTTCTTTTAGTTCTGCCCTTTTTTCTTTATATCCGGAATTTGTCTAAAACTGCTTATATTTTTACATATGCAAAGATGCCTTCACTACCTCTTTCAAAAGATTGTTTATCTACCCTTTTAGACAAACCCACAGCTGTCATTGGAAAGAATCTGCTTCTAGATACAGCTTTTAGAAGATTACCCCTCCCTATCTAGAAGAATAGATCCTTGCTCAAGTGACCTTCTGTTTCCCACTTCAAATCTATCTGGATACTTAACTTAAAGGATAGATAAAAAGGAGTAAGCCATTAGGAGTTAATACTTGCCAAGTACATTGAAGGTACTTATTTGGTCTGAGCCCCATTGAAAGAGTGCTGAAAGATACTGCAGATACCAAAATAAAGCGAGATGCTATCAAGAAAACTCAGGTAAATTGCTGTTTAGTGACTTGAAAAGGAAAAACTATCTATGAGAGGAGCAAATTAGGAGGTATCAAGAAAATAAAATATAGTTTGTGAGGAAAAAAATCAAGCATAAAATGTGGTTTAATAACATTTTAGAAATAAGTGTATGTATGAACATACAAAATAACCTAAAAATAGTTTTCTACTCTAAGCAAGGCCAGAAGTAAAGGGAGAGTTTAAAAAAAAAAAAAAAAAAAATACGGAGAGGTTGACTTAAAATCAGCTGGTGTTAGTGAGAAAGATTGTGCCTGGGAACCTAGCTCCTCATGTTAGGATGACGTGATGTTGAAGAGGACTCGTAAGGTCTCTCCTTGTAGGGATACTATATGCCCTCCCCAAGGGAGATACCAGAAAACTGCATGAAACCAAGCCGAGAAGCAAAGAGGAGAAGGTATCCTAAGCATGCATTCAGTCACCCATTGATTCAAACATTTGGTGAGTCTCTACCACACTAGGCACTACTCTACGTGAGGTCCTCCAGTTAACAAAAGCCCAGAAACCCTTGCCTTCATGACGCTCCTTCTCCACAGAGGGAAAGCAATGATACAACAATAAGGAGACATGAGATGATATCATTGCATATTGTATAATTATGCAAAATGAAACCTGAGTACTTGATGGCTCCTCAGCTACCACAGACCTGTTGTTAACAAAATCAGTGTGAGTAGATAAATTATGTATTTGCATATATGAATCACCTTGCCTGTTCTATGAGTCAGCATCTCTCTCTGTAAGAAACCAAGGCTGGGTAAATGGTAGGAGCTCAATTTCCTAATCAGGAGATGTGCGTTTTACTAGGCAGGCTTTGGCAGATCGCTCCCTCTGACCTTGGACTTGGCCGAGAAAGGTTAAACTGAAAGAGTGGGGAGCATAGTTGTCACAAACAACAACCGCAGAACATGAAGAAAAACCTCGAGGAAAAAAAACACATATGAGGATATATTTCCTGGCAGGATTGCCATTCTACAGGTCCATCCCTCCCTCTCTCCCTCCCTCCATCCCTCCATCCATTAGCTAATCCATCTGTGTATCCTGGGAGAACTGAGAAACCAAAGGCAGAGGCAAATTTATTCTCCACAGAAAAGGGTTGCCCTGATTTAAATTGGCTTGCGAACTCAGAGTTGGGTCCCACGGTGTTTACTCTGTAGGCTTTGTCAATAGAGATGATTCCTGGGAAAACAAAACAAAACTGTGACATAAGTCATATTTATCTTCAGTCCAGACTTTTTTTTTCTCTTTCTGTACTCTGCCATATCTGTTTCATTTATCGGTTCATTCCTGTTCAACACATAAGCCTGGGTATCTAGTTTCCCAGTGAAGCTTGTGGTCCCTGTCCTTGATAGAGAAAGTCACACCAAAATCCTAAAAAGAGAAAACGTGCCGCCTGTCACCATTATGACATGCTTTTTCTGTGAATGATAGGGAGAGATTCTGTAAAGCTTTAAAAAAAAAAAAAAAAAAAAAAACCCTGGGAAATTTACATTAAATACCATCAGCCTTCCATGGACATAGGTCTTTGAAGTCCACTCCTTGACATTTCCTCAAGACAAAAGTTAAATAATAACCCTCTGTAAAAACATTCAAGATCTCCTTTCACTAAAGAAACAGAAAAAGTGAGCAAAATCCCTGGACCCTTTTAACCTCACCTTCTGTTTAGCCCACCTCCAATCCCTTTGACAGACTTCCTGGTCCACCTTCCAGCAGGAGAGATTCCGTAAACCAGAGATTTATAACATATGACAAGTCAACCCAGATTCTTATGAAACGAGATATGAGTCAGCAACATTAGAGCTGCTTGAAATTCAGGGCATTTCAGAGTGAAGGAGAGAAATCTCCAAGAATTTCACAGAGAATGTTTTACTCTTCTGAAAAATTGCTGAGAATTCTTCAGAAGCAAAGTGGTGCCCGGCTTTCTATTTTCTGCAACCAGGTGGTAAATGAACCAAGGCTTTGCAAACAGAGATCAGACAGTCCACAGTAAGGAGGGCCACATCATCTTGGGGTACCTAATTGCTTCTACGTAACCTTTACTGAAAAGTGGCCAGCCCTCAGTGGCTCCATCCCCTTCTAGAACACACTACGTGTGCCAGGGCACAAGGCTTTCAACAAACTGGTTTCTGCCTAACCATCCACATGCATGGCTTTGCCTCTGTTTCCTCATCTTCTACACCACTGCAAATAGCAGTCAAACGAAAAGTCTTTTGTATGTGCTCAAGTTTGCATTATCATTGAGTTGTTCCTTGAGAAATTCACAACATATAACAATTATCGTGCATATTAATAAGAGTCTCCATGTATCAATTAGCTGCTCATTGTTGAATATGAGTCAAGCACTTTAAAAAAGTTTGCTAATTTTCAGAAAAAAAATCCATATTTAAAAAGAAGGCTGATCTAGAGTAAAGCTCAGGGACCTACATTTTGAGAGAATCAGTCATTTGTCTAGAATAACAGTTTGTGTGTGGTGGAGACAGCATTTGAGCACGTGTCTGCTTCATGTCCAACCACTACTGCCTCTGCGTCTTCCCCTAATTAGTTCATCCCTGACTCTTCTGATTCAGTATTTTGCAACTGTGCCTAGAAAGGTTTCCTCTGGTGCTCAACTACCCCTGTGGTGGAAAACAGGTGCTTCTTGTGCAATTTGAAAAACAATTAAGAACTCTATGACTCATTGCCTTTAATCTCCTCAATCTCCTCGCTAACTTACTTGTCTGTCTTCCCCACTTAGACTGTGAGCAACAACCAGAGGCTCTTTCTTCTCAGCAGCCACATGACATAGCACACAGTAGGTGCCCCTGAAATGTTTCTTCTACATGCCCACCATTAACGAATGACTTTAAAGGTGATAAAGGGGAATCCAGGAACCAGGTAAAGCCCAGGAAGTAGTCCATCAAGCCTTTCCCAGTCAGCACCATCTGAAGCCATCTTTCTTGCTACAATAATTTGCTGCCAAAACCAAAGGGCGTAACTAGACATCGCTAAATGCTCAGGGATCTATTTTTTCAGCCCTCACCCTCACTATCCTAACCAGCCCACATGATCTAAATATCTAAAAGACCAAATCACCTCCCTGCAAGGAGGTGAATATTACCATGACATTGACCATGACATTGACATATTACCACTGAAATATGAGGGCTGGACAGAAGGCTGGACAGAGGCAAGACAGGATGGAGGTCATCAGGAGGCTGGATTGAATTGTAACCAGGAGCAAGGTGGCCGGACCCATCAGGCTGTGGTTGGGGGACCTACAAGCAAACTGGTGACCATGGATCCCATAAGAAGAGTAGAACAAAGAAAAGACCCGAGGCCAGCAGCCATGGAAAAAGTAGACAGCAGTCGGGCTGGAGCTGAGTGGAAGGGCTCCTTTTCTTTCTTCTTCAAGAAGAGCACGCTCTCTGCTGGGCCAACACGTGGGCGGGCTCCACCAGGGACAATGCAGAAGATGAAATGCTTGTATTCCTGGGCTCTGCTAGGCTGGAAACTTTCAGACCAAACCAGAGAGCAGGTCACTGGATCAGGGTGCCGGGTGAGAATACTCTGGCTTACTGCTTCATTTTCAAGGGTGTTGAATGGGGAACATGGAAATATTCTCTCTCTCTCTCTCTCTCTCACTCAACAAGGAATCACTATTGCATATAAATAAATCTACACATTTATTTTAATAGGTATTTGTTATGGTTTGGATATGGTCTCTCTCCCCCCAAAGTTTTGTGTACTGGAAGCTTGCTCCTCAAAGTAAGGCTTTGAGGTGGCAGGATATTGGAGAGATGATCAGATCATGGTGACCTGCTCTCATAGAGAGATGGATGCTGATTTCTCAGAGTGGGTTAGGTTCCCTCCAGAGCAGGCTCTTGTAAGAGTGAGACTGGTCCCTCACCAGAAATTGATGCCAGTGCAATGCTCTTAGACCGCCAGTGTGAGCTAAATAAACTCAATTTCCTTATAAAGTGCCAAGTCCAGGTTATTTTGTTACAGCAACACAAAATGGGCTCAGACACAACTATATATTTTCAGTCAATTAAGTGCCTGATGCTATAATGTGAATGTTAAATGTCTCCCTAAGGTCTGTGTGTTCAAGACTTGGTAACTGAGGGGCACTATTGGGAAATGGTGGAAATTTTAGCATGTGGGTCCTACTGGTAGGTTTTAGAACTAGGGCACATGCCCTCAAAAGGGATTATAAAATCCTGGTCTCTTGCTTTCTTCTATTTTTGGCCCCTGGATCAGGAGGTAAGCGGTTTCCTTCCAAGTGCTTCTGCCATAATCTGTCACTGTTGCCAGAGGCCCCAAGTGTTGGCATGGCTCAATCTTGAACTGGAACCTCCAAAACTGTGAGCCAAAATAAACCTTTTCTCTTCATATGTTAATTACCTTAGTTATTTCATTATAGCAACAGGAAGTTGATTAATACATCTTATTATTCTACTGTCCAGAGGACTCCGTGGAAGTTGGAGGCAGCATCATCTGCCTGTTGAGTGCAGAAGCATTTCCAAAGTATGTCACTTAGAAATAATGCTCACTCCACAGCAGCGATGACTGACACCAAAGTTGTATAACCATGTACGTTTTAAAACTATATCCGTAATATTTTTTAAAAGTTACCTCTAGCAATTTCTAACTACAGCCATGATTCTTGATAACACATGTAATACCTATGTAATACTATCAATATGTGTAACATATTTAGTTCTTTGGGACTATGAACATCCAATGAAGATAGTGCCTCAACAGAGAAATAATCACTTTATCAATGTTTGCTATTATTATTTACCTTGGTACTATTATCCCCATTCTTCAGATGGGGAAACTGAGGCTTAGAGGAGTTACTTTTTTGCCCAAAATAACACAGCTAGTAATTTGTGGAGCTGGATTTGGTTTCATTTGGACCACAGAAAGATCTATGGAGACTTCTTGATGGAATAGAAATGAAGGTAGAGTCAAAGGAGCAGAGGGTTCATGGAACAACCTCCTTCTTTGACTTAACTCAGGGGAAAACACCAAGAGACACTTTTCAATTGGTTAAGAAACAATGGCCAGACGCTGTTTCACATGGTGAGAAAGCAGTCATTTCCTGGGCTAATTTCAACACAGGCACCGGTACCCATCATCTCCAAACAGACTCAATCCCTCCATGTTTACTTGGGAACTTGTGGAAAATCCTTGGAACTCAATTGCATTCTGACATCCTATTCATCTTCCAGCTTATTTCCCATCACAGGCCCTGATCGTATTAGAAAAAAACCTGGGAGAATATCAGCAATGACACCTTTCCTTTTTGTGTGTGACAAGTCATTCTGGAATGCATTTAATATCTTAAAATTGTCATTGATTGAAACTGGTAATTCTAAATCAGCAGTTCAAAACTAATATCCCTCTTTGTTTTCCCCTTAATCTTTTTATCTCCCTAGCCACATACTTGATCTTTTCAAAGGTATCTTCCTAAGTGGTCAACAAGCTGTGGAATCACCCGATGGGAGGAGCACAGAGGGACGATCTCCAGTAGCCAGACTTCCCAGGCACTTGACCGGTTGGTTCCTCACTGAATCTCCTGCCTAGAAAGGAGTTAGCAGATAGTAGGTGCTCAAAAATGTATAACAGATCCCCAAATAGAACTTATTCTTGAGAAAATTAGAGACTTGGGTCCCAACACCTTGTTTTCCTGCGGGGCTTTTGTGACATGGAACTGTGAACGTGGAAATGGGAAGGAGGACTGGCACTCAGGGAGATGTGAGTGGCAGCAAGTCCATCTGCTTTAAACATTCCTCCCAGGAATGTTTTGTCGACTAAAATTCCCATCCTGGCCTCTGGATCTAGCATTTACAGAAGGATTCTGACTTTGGAAGAGCTCTTAGTCAAGATAAGTTAGTTTAATTAGATAATTGAGACCTTGAGCACCACAGGACAGAAATGTACGTGGTTAGCTCTAGATTTAGGGGATTACCAAAGGGTGCTTGACCCAAAGGGCATTATGATTGGTTGCAGTCTGCACAGAGGAGGAGGAAAAGAAAATGCTACAGGAAAGGCTTTCTCCCAATTCACCCATCCAACCAACCCTGGTCCCAGTGCCTAATTAAATGATATGTATTTGTTCTAAGAAGCCACATTTGCAGGCCCATAAGAGAGAGACTGCAGTATTAAAACCATGAGGCTGAACTCCAGCGCCATCATTTCTCAGCTACCCAGTGAAGTGACTAACCCATGTTAGCCCAATTTCCTCATCTGTAAAGAGGGTATATTTACCCCTCTTTTTTCAGGGTTTCAGGAATCATAACTGAGATCATAAAAAATGGCTACAGTAGGGTACAGTCCTAAAGAGGCACTGAGTAATTGGTGGTGATTGTCATTTTCTATTGTGCTTTTCAAGGCAATCAATCTTTCATAATAAAGCAGAAAGGAAGAAAGGCCAGGAAGAGTGGAAACTAATAAGGGAGAACAAGCAAGGATAGTTGTGTGCATCAAGCATTGAGTACATGCCAAATGTTTACTCAATTACTTTTCACATACAAACACTCCTTGAGAGAGAATGAGATTCATATTTATGAGTTTCCATTTTTTTAAAATGTTTCTCCTCTCACTTCACCATGTCCCTCAGACCCCAATTTTTCAGGCTCCTCAACATAAACCAATGGGTCTGGGGATGCAGCTTAATGTTAGAACACTTGCCTAGTCTTTTATCCCCAGCACCAATATATATATATATATATTTTTTTTTTTTTTCATAAACACTGGTAAAAGGAGAAACAGAGAATGCAGGAAGAACAAGGAAGTTCTACATAAACCAAAAAGTTTACCTGCCTGAGGGCCAAACCATGCCCTTAATCTTACAGGTCCACTGGGGGAGTGTGTCAAGGGGAGAGGGAGAACCCCACATGTCCAGTGGGAAGCCATCCCTTAGTAATAAAGTCCTCCTGTCAAAGGGAAACTTGGTGTGCACTGCTCCTGAGACTTCCACCCTAAAATTCCAGAGAAAGTGGCTAAAGGGGGGACAGACCAATTGCAATCCCAGAGTAACATATTCAGGAAACATCATTTATAATCTTGGGATATCTTGAAACAGAAAATGTTCCATCCCTCCTGCTATTTTTCATCACCTCTTCAGAAATATTCAAATGAGTCGAGACAACTGCCTCACTTGGCCTTTGGATCCGTCTGTTCGCTACTCCAGGGCTCCAGTGCTTAGTCATTTCTTAGCTCATGTCACTGACGCCGTTCTCACATTTGACACTGATTCCAATAACCTTGTAGCATCTGCCCTCCCAATTCCCTTGAAAACCCCGAGCAGTCTGCTTCCATGAACACTCCTTTAGTGTCTCTCTCCTCCTCCTCCTCCTCCTCCTCCTCCTCCTCCTCCTCCTCCTCCACCTCCTCTCTCCTCTCTCTCTCTCTCTCTCTCTGTCTCTCTCCTTTTGACAAGGAAAAGAGCTATCAGGTGTCTGGAACATTCTTGAATAGCTAATTCCTGGAGTCCTTGTCCTCGCTTCTTCCCCACTGCACTTCACTGGCCTTTGTTCCAAGATCTGCTCCTTTTCAAACAACGACCTGGCACAGAGCTGAGGTTTCCAAATGTTAACTCCCTGGCACCAGTCCTGTGGGTGCTGAAAGGATTTTTCCCTGATTTGCACACAAACCCTTTCATTTTGATGCCTATCAGGGTCCGCTCAGCGTTTTTGCCTTGCCTACAAGGTGGTTTGGAGGCCACGGCCCAGAGCATAAAGAAGTCTTTCTCCTCTTTTTCAGAGTGCTGCTCAGCCACTCTCAGCTGGACACTTGGATACACACAGTCCTCCCAGGCTCTTATTTATACCTCATGGGCAGAGTCCCAGGGTGGACACTTAGCTACCTACCAGTTTTTCAGACCTCCTCCAGGCAGGTAGGTAAAGTGCCCTAGCAGCTGCTATGCCAGCTCTCCTGCTCTTGCTCAGAGGAAAGCTCACCTAAAGCTCCTTGAATCAAAGAATTCTTCCTCTCCCAGTGCCACTATTAAAGCTCTGATTTCCTAAGAGTACCAGGGGACTGACTCTGCTGTGTACTTTGGGGGAAGGAGCCATCTCACCTGCATAACTCTTAGAAACAGAAAGCAAATGGAGCATGGTAGAAGAAAGGTAAGAGAGAAAGGAATCCAGATCTACCACTCTGCATTCATTCACTTTCTCATGCACAAAGGTCTTCTTGATCATTACAATATGGAGCTGGGGAAGGGTTTGGGGATTCCAAGATGCAACTGGTGCAGTCTTTTTCTGCACTTTGTCTTTCTCCAAAGTACAGTCTCTTAACCTATGCAAAAACCACCTGTAGTCTCTCTGACAGAGGAGAGAGGGCATTCCAAGTAGAAAGACCAGCTTTTGCTAGGTACTGGAAATATCGTAGAATATTCCAGAACCTCAAAGGAGGCAAAAAGAGTGAGCTGTAGTGCAGAGAATCAATGGCATGGAGAGGGTTGTACAAATAATATTTGGAGAGGAGATAGATTATTCACAGATGCTTACCATAAATGTCAAGGACTTTGTGTGATTCCATGGAATCATCTGAAACCCACCATAGGCTCTAAGTAAGGGTGGGGTAGGATACAATCAGAGTCTTAGAAGACATGTTTTAATGGCTAAGCAAAATATATAGTTATATTGATTATAAATGGAATAATGAGGATGAAAGGATGAATGTGAGAGCTTTGAAAGAAGCAAAATATACAAGATTTAGTGGTCAGTTTGATGTGGTCATGGAAAATAGGGAGTGCTCATTATGACTAAGTTTTTGGTCACAGCAGTTTGAGTTGGTGAAAATCTCTGAAAACAAGAATGGAAGTAGGTTTTTAGGCTGTAAGATGAAGTGTTCATTTGGGGACATATTGTGTTTAAACTTCTGGGGGACACTCCAAAGGAGGTATCCAGTAGTTAGGTATCCAAGAGTCTGAAGCTTGGGAACATGGGCAAGAAGATTTCAAAGGCATCTTGCATAGTCTTAGGTAAGTCAGTGTTGTCACCATCACTGATATATCCCAAGGAAAATGTGCACAGAGACAAGATGATTAGAGAAAACAGCCAAGGAGATGTCAGCATGAAAAATATGAATGGAAGCAAAGAAACTAATAAAAAAGCTACAAAGGAACGACTAGAACCACAAAGAAACGAGAATGAATGTACAAACCTTTTCTCCTATTTTCATGGCCCGTCAGGATTAGAAGCCATCTGTCCCCTTCACTTTAGAGATGTCATGGGGGCACCTGGAAGGGAGACACACTGGCAAAGTACCTTCCCCTGGCCCATGACGAAGCCAGAACTGGCTGATATTAAACCAAGAGTGCCCGGTTTCAGCCCAGGCCGGGGTTTGGGTGTTTGCTTTTATTGTTGTTTCCCTCACTGTCTTGAATAGTGTATAGAAATTAAAACAAAACTGAATTAAAACATACGTCTTTTGGCCCTCAGATTTCAACTCAACTTTTCCATCTTTGCAAGGACATTATCCCTCTGAGCCACTAAGAAAAGGAGATATGTGTGTGGCTTTCTAGGTCCTTTTGGATAGATTAGCCTAGGAAATGTCATATCTGTCCCATCAAATTTGCTTTAGGTTCCCATTTTCTATTGAGGAAACTGAGGCCAAGATATATGTGGAAACCCACGCCAAGGAGTACCATAGATAGGATTGACTGTCATTTCACTGTCTGTGGTCCTAATTATTTCTGTATGTCAACTTCTGGAGATTCGGTGCTGACCCCATATGCATTCTACCCAGCTGGGTCATTTCCAGGGGACCAGTCTTAATAACACTTAGAAGATGGTAGACTGATTAAAAAGTTTTGTTCTCTGTTTTGGGGGACAGAGATAAATTCCAATGTGGAGGAGCCATAGCTTTTGAGAAATTAGCCATGTCTTTCAGGAAATGCCATCAACTGAGAACTAGCTCTGTGGTTATTAATGGAGTCAGTGCTTTCTACTTTCAGAGCAAGTCTATCATTGTGTGGGGCCCTCAGCCTCTTGTGTTGGAAATGAGTTCACGTAGTCTCCATATGACATGCTATTTTTATTCCTTGCCCAGATCAGCCATAGTCTAACAATGCATCTCAAAGCACCACTGATGGAAGCCCCACCTGAAACCTGTTCTCCCAGATACGTATCTTCCTCCCATTCATCGTTTCGAGAAAATAAAAAAAATCTCTTACTGCACAGCACCATTTTCATCTGCTTTGGTTTCAGCCAGAGATAAAACGCGTCTGCTGCAAACTAATTAATATCACTCACCTGGAAAGCAAAAAATGGGAGACTACAGGCTTCTCCTTCTTGATAAACAGATTGCTGGGTAAGGGATACACATGGATGTGACAATTCATTTGGCCACAGAAATAGCAAAAATAAGACATTTTTAGACAGATATTTGGAAGTCATGAGCAAATATCCCCAGGCTTCATCCATTTGAGCTCAGGTGAATCTTTTGCACTAAGTTTCAAGCTTCTCTAAGTCCCTAGGATCAGCAGAAATTTCTAGACCCCTAGGGAAATGCCCCTAAAACAATGACCAGAGTTGTTCAAATAATGGCCAAGTCCTGAGAAAGCACCCACCCCAACACTTGGCAACCCCTTCCCTGACTCAAGTTTCTTCTGGGTAAAGAATATAGAAGTTGGCCTGGCTGGGGTGTATCCAAGCCATGTAACATAGAACTGTGCAGCTGAGAAAGAAAAGCAAAAGTTGTGCAGCAGGGAGAAGCAGCAGACAGCTTCTCCAGAGGTAGCCTGGGCCAAGAGAAGTTGGAAAGCTCAGGCCACATTCTGCACAGACTGGAGCTCACTGTGACCCTCCTCCCACATGAAGAAATCACACTGTTGCTACTGTAAAACTGTTGGGGTCTGGGTGGTTCTGTGAATAAGCCAGGAGGAGGAAAATACCACTATACCATTAGGACTTCCTATTTTTCAGAGAAGGCTTGAAGGATCCTTTTCCCATGTCAAGAATCACAAATGGCCATTTTTGTATAGGAGCTTGAAAAGAATGATATTACTGAAGTGACTCAGAGCCAGGAAATTGGTGGATTCATTTAGCTAAACTTGACAATTCTGCCCTTTTTTAATTCATTCATCCATTCAGTTAGTGTACACCTTTACAAACGCAACAGGCAAAATACAAGTCAAGGAATAATTTAGAATATGATATTATCAGTGTTATGATAGATGTGTGTGCAGAAGTTCTACAAATCCAGGGACAGAGAGTAGGGAGAGATGGGTCAGGAAATTTTTGATAGACAAAGCAACACTTGGACTAATTTATTGAGCAATGGTAAGTGTTCATAAGCAAATAGAGAAGAGAAATTTTGGTTGTTCTCAACTTCAGAGGAGATCTGGGAAAAGGGAGTTTTGCTACTTCGGCTCTCCCCATTGGCTGCCACTGTGTATCTAGGGCCAATTTGGACAGGACAGATTCCATGGAGCCTGCACTGTCCTTCCTCCCTATGGAGTAGAGGAATTTATCCTATAGACCTTGGGACATTTCTTGCTTCCATACTCATTTTACCATGTGCATCTCTTGGATTTCAAATTTTTTTGAGGATGGTGTGTCCCATTATTCAGTTTCACCATTCTGGCCATGAAATAGCATCTGGAACACAGTAGGTTATTTTTAAAGCTTGTCCACTATAATGTGTGTCTTCGTACTTGATTAGGAGTTTCCTGGAGGTAGGAGGTACATAATTGAACCCTTCTGTGTTTGACACTGTGCTCAAAGTAGATACTGGTAGATGTTTAATGAACAAGGAGCCACTCAAATATGACCCTATTGGTAAAGTTGATGACATGCTCACTGTGGGCACCCAGTGTCACCGTCCTTCATCCAGACAGTGAGGACATGAGTGTCCAGATTGTTCTCACTTTGGCCCTAATACAGTTACCTCTCATCTTGAAATTAACTTAGCCAATGTATGCTATATGAGTTTATCATTTCCAGCTTAATTTAAAAATACATGAATCACCAGATTTTGAATTTCCAGTATTATCTGTAAGCCATAGAAGAGATATTTTGGAGAAAGGGATCTACCCTGGACTTTTCAACTCATTCTATTGAGGCAGGTGCCTAATCTGTAATAAGACTTTTTCCGCCTTCCTTTTTGGCCATACCTGAATGAATTGTCAGTATCACTGATGTTCTTATGGGCTCTGTTTTTGCTGCATGAGCTTGTTCTTGTTCATGGGTTTCTAGTTAATGTTCCGATGTCATATGGTGCTAGACAACCCACAGTGTTCTTACTGAGACTCCACTACTCTATGACCCAAATCTTACCCTTGTGACCCTGACCATCCTCTTTTGTGTCCTCTTAGACCCATGTCCTGAGGTCAGTTCGAATTCCTAGAGTTTATCCTTTCAAATAAAGTCTATGAAATCCACTGATGCAGACATTTCCTTAATCTTCTTGGATTTCCTTTGGGAGCAGGAGGGGGAGCTTGGAGGGATAGGAGAATTTCCATGGATTTTGTATGACTTATTACTCAAGATGTTTCGTTAAGCTGCCAAGAGATTCACAGCCTACCCATGTCTCTAAAATAACCCGTTTTATTTCAGTCCTTGACCTGATCTTTATAGTAATCATGAAATTCACAGCAACTGAAAGCTATGGAAATGGAAAATTGTCTGTGTATGTGTTGGATAAGCTACACATATATATGTCCACAAATGGGGCGGGGACAACAAGAGAAGAAAGGAACTGGGGAAACTGATAAAAGCTTCTTGTGCTCTCCGGGTTCTCCTTGTGGCCATTCGTTTCTTGAATTGAGACATTCATTGATTATGGACAGTGGTCGTGGGTACAGAATGTCTACATCTGGAGGAGAAGTATGCTCTCTAACCAGGTTCATAAACCAAGTTCTAGCCAGATTCTCCCAAAATAACATGCTGCACTTCCTCCATTAAGCTCAATCTCCTTTCAACAATCCCCTTCTTATTTGGCCTGTGAAATGAATCACGAAGAGATTATTTTCTGGGCAAATCGGTAGAAAAATCCTGATGCAGACAGTTCCCCTTCTGATTGCAGCCTGACTTGTACTTATTGAATATCACATCAAGTAGTGGCTCAGGGGTTTCAAAGGAGAGTTCAGCAAAAAGTGGGTGGTGGTGGTGGGGGGGAAGCCCACAAAGTTTTTCCAAGTACCTACTGCAGAGTTATCAGGTCACAGATCTAAATGTCAGCACCAGATGCCTGATTTGCACATTCCAAGCCGATTTGGTAATTTTTTTTTCATTTTTATCTGCATGCATGAACAGCTTTGGAATACTGAAACAATTTAGAATCATATTTAGTTTGCAACAGTTCGATTAACTTAAGTGCTGAAACAGGAGCTCCTACTAGTAGCTAGTTTAATCAGTTACTATTACAAGAAATAAGTTCCTCAGTGTTGGGGCGCTCCAGGGTCCCCTCTGGATAGGGAAAGACCTTGCATAGGCATGTGGGAATGCAAAGGTGAAGAGTCTGGCAAAAATCTCTGCCCTGACAAAAAGGAAAAATCAAAGAACTCATTCTCTTATTTAAAAAAAGAAAAAAAAAAAAATAACACTATCCAGGGATGGGTTTCCATCTTCTGCTGTGATTTTATGACCTCCTGTTCCCCTGGAAAAACTTTATAGCCACTCAATAAGCACAATGAGGGTGTGGATCAAGGGTCGAAGACTTTTAAAGCTATTGCATAAATGCACTTAACCATGAGCCAAAGTGATAAATAGAAAAGCAAAAAGAACGTCAGGAGCACTGGGAAGAATGATTAGCTGGGACAGTCAGAGCAGCTGCGAAGGCAACACCTGAAAGAAGGAGTTCCTCCTGGCTTCCACCAAGGCTCAATTGTTCTAATTGCATTTGCATTAAAAGGTACAACTGGCAAATTGCGAAAGGATTCCTTACAGGAGAAAAACGTATGTAAATTTTCAAAAGACACAGAATAGTTCCACATGTTACTTTTGTATATGTGGAAAGGTAGTTGAAGAAAGAATGAACAGAAATTGCATGCACTAATCATCCCAGAGAGATTCCTACAGAGGCAGGAGAAAGTAAGGGATGGGTGTATGATTTGTTTTCACTTTTGGTATTTTGGATGAAACGTTAAGATCACCATACATGTGGGTAATAGCGATGCGGGGCTCAATTCTATTATTTTGTGCACTTGCATATTTATTTGAATGGTTTTCTAATTAAAACATAAAGAACATTTTAAAAAGAGTATGCTAGTGTCAGTTTTGTGGCCATTGTTACACCATTTAATGAGAATTCCTCTCCCACTCTGGATATCACAAACCCTAGGTTATTTTTATTAAGGGTCATAGAATTCCATAGATGGAAGCCCGTGCCCATTGTCCCCTCCCCCAACTTCTTCATTCTAACTGACATTGTCACTGAGTGTGGCCACTGGATTGGGGCCCAGCTTTTGTAACACGAGGAACAGAGGCCCCTTTCCCTACTACTACTTGTTGTTCCAGGTACAACCTCAGAGAGGCTATCCCTAAGCTGAGACTGTGAGTGTCTAGAAATCAGTGTTGACAGAAATCCCAAGACTTAAGTGTAGAGAGGTTAGCATGGTAGGGAGACAGGCAGATAAATATATTTGAGACATCTGGAGAAGTTCCCTGTCACCATCAGATGATACTCAACCTGGTATTCTGTCAGAACAATGAACAGAGCCTCAGGACTGAGGAAGCCTTGGGTCAAAAGGCGGCTTGTCAAAGTGGCCACTGCTTCCCCCGGATCCCAGCCTTGAACCTGAAAATTTTAAAGCCACTTAGGAAAATCACAAAAAGCGCTTGAATGTTGTTTCGTTTTGTTATTTAATTCCTCAGATGTAAGGGTGGACTGTCTGAGCCTCCAAATCCAGGCTAACGGAGGGAAGTTGTTCATCAGTCCTCTCAAATGTGGCTGGACCCTGGGGTCCTGACCCTGTGCCACTCTCTGGCCTCAATCTTCAGAGACATGGATGATACGGATAGTCCTTGCCTTGAGATTGTTCAACTTATGATTTTTAACAGTTTAAAATGGTGTGAAAAGGGAACATACGGGGGTGGGGGGAATTGTACTTTGAATTTTGAATTGGCATCCTTTCCTGGCCCAGCCATACATAGCACAGCCCTCTCATGTGACGCTGGACCATGGCAGTGCTCTGCAGCTCAGAGTGAACAGTATAAGCCACAGTCTCTGCAGGTTTGATGCAGCAAGCACATTTTTGACTTGTGATCTTTTCAACTTAGATGGGTTTTCCAGGCATGACCTGCATCCTCCATCCCCCATTACTGTGTGGCAGCAAATCTTTTAGAAAACCCAGCATGTGTAGATGAGAGAGAGCAAGAGACTCACACTGAGGCTTCTGGCGGAGTGTCCTACTTCTACTATTAGTAAATTCACATTTTGCTTTACTCTTATCCTGTTAACTAGATGTAGAATAAGATCCACGTCTGTTCCTGTGATCTACTATGCTTAGAGGGGCTCAATGAATCTAGAATCAATGCAGTGTATGAAGAGCTTGGCTTCAATCAGATGGGAACAACAAAACTACACAAACTTTTCAATAACAAATGGACTACCACAGAAAAAGTATGTTTTCCATTAAACAGTAATATTCTATTCTTAGAGGTGTTATATAGAGCACAGTAGGTCAGAAAATAAGTTCTGAGGTCAATTAGACTTTGCCCAATCTGGAAAATAATTTCCTTGAACTTCTATTTCCTCTTCTGCAAAATGGGAAGAGTTATGTTGCTACTAACCCTTAAGTTAGGAGCATTAAGAAAATACACGAAAACAACCAAGCAAAGTGACTGAGAGATGGTAAATCCACAATGTATGTATCATGATTATCATTCTCTTTATATTTTTATAACACTTCGGATCTATTGGATTTTCAACTGAACAGTAGCTTTTCATATTTTCTTTCTTTCTGCAATAGGAAGAGTCACTGTAGTTTGAAATGGGGACATTAAGGGAAAAGGGTCAGAGTAAGGAACATCATTACCTGAGGTTTATTTCTGGGACTCATATAACCAGATGTGTCTCAGAGCTGATTCCAAGAAAGGAAGTCTGTAAATTGATCAAGTTTCTAAAAAGAGTTGATAAAACTAAGTTTATAAGAAAACAAAAAAGAAAAGAAAAGAAAAAAAAGCAAGTAGTGCCTTTAAATCTTCTCAATGCCATGTCTCCTTGGTATCTAGCAGATAAGACTTTTCAGGAAATTCAAATTTAACCTTCAAAATGCTGAAACTCCGTGTATGTCCCTTGATGCAAGTAGCTACTTTCAGATGTTAAAATTGAATCAATTAGAAGAAAAAAGGGGGCCTTTCTGAAAGCATTGTTGAAACATGAAGAGCCTTTTTATATTTGTGCAGTAGGGTCATTCTTTTATCATCCCACAAAATTAAAGTTGAAAAGTTCTATCCAAAATCCAGGTTTGGAGATCCCTCCAGGCCTCCCGTCAATCCAGCAGCAAAGCCGTGAACAGGAGTTTAATCGTCCCCTTTGAGCAAGCACCAGGCTGGCAAAGGCCCGCTGCTGTCCAGCTGACCCAGAACCACCCCCACACAGGGCACCAGCCCTAGAAGGTTCATTCTCCACAGCTCCACTGCCCTGGCCTAGAGTTGTCTCTTTTGTTGATCTAATCCCATTGAGAGTGTCATCATAAAAGGCAAAAAAGAAACCATTGGGAAATCTTTGCCCAAACCTTGCTTCGTACCTGAAGTTCAAGTCTGTTTGGTTAACCTTCTGTTTCTACCTTCTCTTCCCTTCAGGTGACCTTTTTACTTAGTCCTCTCATGGTGTGCTGTGGCAGGCAATGTCTCTAGGAGCCCCTGGCACCATGTGACAAAGGAGCTCTTATGGGTTGTCCATGAATTATTTCATTCATCAGGTGCGTGCACAGGAACTCCCCTTGTGTGCTACCAATGTGCCACTGGAAATGGGAAATGTCAGCCCAACACACAGGCAGTCCCAGCCTCCAGAAGCTGAGGCCAACAGATGGGTGGTGAACTTCAACTTGCACTTTCCCTCTAATTGTGAGTGCTTTACACTGTGATTCATACGGTTGACCCTGGGAAGGGTGCTTTTCCCATGAATCCAGGTAAGTAGAGGAGAATTAGGCCATACATTGCAAGTGATCATGAAGTTACCTGACATGAAAGTAAGATGGCCACATCACATGCTGTGTACCAGTGTACTAAGTTACCCTTCTCTAGGATGCAGAGTAAGTAGCCCCTATTCTGTGATACAGACACGTATTTCTGCCATCGTATAGGGAAGTGATCACAGAGGGCACTCTCTCTAAGCCCTGTGAAACATTAGTCATACGTTTAATTACAGGGTGCAGTGATCAAACTAAAAACCTGCTAAATGGTTCAACTAAGAGTAAGCATGGCTTCATTTTCTTTCAAGAATTAAGTAAGTCCTTTAAGTGCACTGTGAAGCTGTGATAGGAATAAGAAAGGGACCTGGTTGGAAATGAAGTAAGAAAGCAATGATACGAATGGAAACAGAACAGGGTTTTCAACACCACCAAAGTCAATAACGGGAAAGTACCTGTGAATTTCCTTAAATGACTTGCTGGAGGGTGTTGTGTGGTAACTATATTACGATAGCTACTTTTTTTTTTTTTTCATCAATTAGTATTGTTAAAGAGAAGCTTGACTATAGACTTCCTAACAGCAGCAAAAATAAATCCCTTCCAATTAAGTAGTCTAATAAGCTATTTAGGATTTTACCACTTAACATTCTTTCCTTCCCATTTAATTTCAGCTTTCACTTGGATGTCATCTTGTTGAAAATCCATCACAGAAAACTATGTGGTTAAAAAAAAAAAAAAAAAAAAAAAGATAGTGTTTCTAAGTGCCCCTGATGTTCAAAAGCCAGCAGAAGCACAATATTTTTTCCTCCATCACCCCAGGATTTTTTTTTTGCTAATAATTCAGCTTCTTCCTACTCGAAATTCATATATGAAAATGGTCAATATGCAAATTCAAATATCACACTAGCTACTTGCCTTCAGTTAAGTGCTATATGCATAAATTTGAAACAATACAATATTTTAAGGTTCTTGATTATAATAATGCCAGGGTGTGCATATGTGCATGTATAATTATGCTCATTTAATTTAATCATGAAAATATTATAGGATCATTTGGTTTTCTCCTCTAAAAGTTCTTTCACTTTTTTCAACTAATTAATTCCACTCTGTCCCATCTATAGGAATGCTCATGGTGAGCTAAGCTGAAAGGAGCCTTGTCACATTCCTATGGAATTATAGACATGAAGGTGGCACGGGGGAAGGTGGGCAGCCTTTTGCCCAAGCACGTATCCTTGTCATGGAACAATGCTGGGCTTTTCAGTGGGACCTCCTCCTGGAAATACCTGAATTTTATGTTCACTTCTTCTTGCGAGTTCTCAGTGTCCTTGAATGCTGAGAATGTGCCCTGGGGCAGTCACCTGATTACACAGAAGAGACCAGAACACCAGCCCATGAGACCCACGCATTCCACATGCTTGACTGCACGGCAGCTCTGGGGATTCTGCACAGTTACTGGAATCACATGGGGTATATTGAGGGAAAGAGAAGGTGGAGGACATTTAATTTAACTGTGTCCTAGAAGACCAGATCATGCCACAGTTAGTAGAATAAAATCAGCCATGGCAGAGAGGAAGCATGACACGAAGGTTTTTGCATATTATCTTTTCCCCAACCAAGGAAATAATATTTTCCTTTCACAGAAAGACTTTGTTCCTTTTCTTCAACATCTTAACAGAGACCAGTGAAAAGAAATAGGCTGCTTTGTACCCATCAATGGAATCTATACGGCATCTTTTTCCCCAGGGATTAATTCAGCTTTTGATTAAATCTTTCTGAGATTTAAATCATGATGTTACAAACCTCCAAGGAACTCCTCTATGAGTTGTGACCTTCTTTATTACTCTCTGCTGTTTGATAAAGTACAAAGATTGATTTATAATGGTGTTTAGTGTGTTTGAAAACAAGGAATAGCAAGGAGAATTGGAAAATGTGAGATTAATGTAAAGTAAATATTGCAAAAAGTATGCTTTGGTTAAAATATTCTATAATTAATACTGAGTTACAACTGTGTAGCTAGTAACACTGGTGTCAAATGAGTATAATAATGTTATTAGGGCTGTAAATTATAACCAGTGATTAGCTAAATAACCCTACAAAGAAGAGAGAACTGGCAAGGCTGAAAAAGAAATTCAACTCAATATTACATTGTATATAGTTTAGAGAGATTTAGTTTGGAGGACTTTTGAAACGAGACAAGCTCCTTTTAAATAAACTATTCATATCAAGTGTTCACTTATTTTTGGTTTTAGTAATCATTTTTGCCATTAGTATCATCAAGGACAAAAGTGATTTAACGTTTTGAGGACAACATGAAATGAATCCTTTATCTTTCATCAGGACGTTCCAATACCAAACTAGTGGCTACTTCTTGCTTCTTAAAATCCCTCATTTTCCCTCCGTCCTCAAAGTGTTTATTAGAACAAAATGTTAACCCTTTAAGCAAGACTTGCATTATTCTGGTATCCTTACTGCTTCCCACCAGAAGATGTAAGAAGCCCTACATAATTTAAGCAAAATGAAGGCAAGTTAGAATTGACTTCTTCACTGGCTCCCAAGAGTGGTTGGTACCCACTGCTATAGATAAATGGAGTATTTGTCTGAGATAATAGTAACTTTATTTTCTATATTGATAAAATATTGACAAATTTTATTTAGTGGTATAAAATAGAAATAGAACCATGGGGAGCATTTCTTTTGTTGCATATATACATATATGTACACGTATGTATATATGTACATATATTTAGTTGTTGAACCTTTATTTTATTCATTTATTCATATTTGGTGCTAAGAATCGAATCAAGTGCCTCACACATGCTGGGCAAGCAATTTATCACTGAGCCACAACACCAACCCTTCTTAATGTTGTTTAGCATGTTTTTAAAAGTGTTTTTTGTGCTTTTTAGTTGGTGCATTATAATTATACATGACAGTGGGATTCATTGTTCCATAGCTGTATATCCATATAACATAATTTACTCATCTCCTTGCCAGCACTTTCCTTTCCCATACTTCCTCCCTCCCTCATCCACTTGTTCTACTCTACTGAGCTCCCTTCTGTTATTGTTATTTTAATTAGTGCATTATCTATCTATCTTTACATAGGGCATCCATTGCTGTACATGGACATAGCATCATTTGGTCAATTTCCTTCCTCAGTATCACCCATGCCCTCCCCTCCTCTCTTCCTCGCCAGCAAAATCCAAACCCTCAGCAGAGACAATCCATTCATGTGGATTTTCACGCATTCTTGATAGCTCTATCCCATTCCCAATATTTACCAACATTCTTTACTTTCTAGGGGACTTTGGGGAGAGGGCTAGGATACATTTAGCCCTCTTTCCCAACGTTATGCTTATGCTAGTTTTTGCAAGGCAAGAGGTTGAGATTGGAAAAGACCATCTAAAATCAGGGAGGGTGAAATGCTAACGACAGACTTGTCATCAGGACCACCATTACCCCCAGGCACAACGGACATCCTGTCAAGAAGACACATCAGCAACTCTCAGCGCATCCCATAGGTAAACAGATGACTTACAGATGACAAGGGCTACATCTCCTTATAAGTCTTTGAGAAATATCCAGTCCATCTACAGTAGCATTGCTTCCTACACTGAATATTTAACAGGACCCTCCCTAGGGGCAACAGCCTCTACTTAAAAATACACACTTTCCAGGGCTAAGTACAAAAACAGAGCTAATCGACTTGATTAAAGTCCCGTGTCACTTTTCACCTCTGAACGTTCATTATAGAAATCACCACGTCTGCCTTTAGAGTTTGAAAGAAGACAAGGTAAAATATAGGAGGCGCCCATTTCGTTAGAGCTGAAATGCATCCATGAATATGGAAAATCAGGGAGAAGGGGGACAGAAACAGAGAAGAAACAGAATAATAATAAGCAAGTTATGTGTACTGATCTGAGAAACAGGCCAGCAGTTTGGTTACGATAAATAAGAAAAGCAAAAGTAGATTTGAAACATTCGTTTCCCTTTATTAGCTCAGTGAGGCCGATGTGTACTGCACATTAAAAAAAAAAAAAATCACAGGAATTTTCATACAATGAATAAAACCACAACAATACATGTAGAATTGGCAGGTGGAAAAAAAAAAGCCCAGCAAGGGCTCAACTAATCTCTCACTTTCCCTCTTCAGCATAGTTCAACCAACAGTATTACACTTTCACCTACAAATCTTAAAGTAGCTCTTTCAAATCAGCAGTTCACATTATTGAAAATGTCTGTCACATAGGTACAAATTTAGAATCATCACATTATATTACATGGCTATTCTAGGTCATCTATAGATCAGGTCTTAGACTACAGTGATTGAAGTTCTCGTTACAGCCATCAAAGAAGGACACAGAATCATCACCTACTGTAAGCTCACATCTAAAGGCATGAAAAGGTTTCCTTTTTTCAACTGACCCAAACGTCATACCCCAATAGTGCAAAGTTCCCTCTCTGCTGCTTTGAATGTTGACAGCCTGACCGTTGTTCTTGGAGTTCTTTAGCAAAAATTGATTTTGTTGCACTGGAAGAATTAGTCTCTACATCTCTTTAAAACAAAACAAAACAAAACAAAGAAACCCACTTTTCTAAAGCACCAGTTCGAATACCAAAATTGTAGATGTGGTACTTACCACAGCATGAAGGCAATGGCCCCGGGGTCATCTAAAAACCCTGCAGATCTATGCTGAAATTGCCTCCTGTGAAGATGGGGTGCACGTGTTCACTGGAAATATTCTCTCCCCAAAAAAATTAAACATAAAAGGAACACAGCTTACGATTCGATGGGCTACCCACAGTGTCTGTGTAAGGTACAAAAGCTCCACTAATTTCAGATGCGATTTGACATCCATGGAGGAAAACTATCTTCATGGTGACAATATTTGTCAGACTGGAAGGGAGGGGATAAATTAATCCTCAACATGAAGTCTGTAGTGTTGTCTTTTGATAAGTGAGAAAAGAAACCAAATAGTTCACTCATGTCAACGATCCAGGGCGAAAAAGAGAATGTATTTAAAATTGGATCACAAAAATTTAAAGGCAAAATAGAGAACGCATCTGGTCCTTAAACACATAATAGGATTTACTAAATATCGATTTCTTAAAAATAATTTATTGCTCTTAATAGTCTTTTTTTTTATTATTATTCTACAACAGAAGATACTCAAAATTCCAAAAGAAAGACTGTAAACTTTAGTTTGGCGTTCACAAAGAGTTAAAATACCTGCATTTAACCTACAGAACAACAAGAATTAGGCGGATTAAAGGTGTGTTACTGTTGTAACGCAGAACCTGTGAACAAGTTCTTTTATGTCATAGTATTTTTTATTGCTTTCTATCTACTTAGAAATAAGAAGCCAAAAACTCAAGCAAGCATCCGACAGGACAGACAGTGGATTCACTCAGAACACAGTATGCTGGTGATAAATGACTGCAGCCGTCAAAATCCGCTGCATTGGCCTGGGGGTGAGACCCATTGTATAAGATCGTGTTGGGCGAGAGAAAGGAAAAGAACGCTTAAGTAGTAGGTATGTCACATCTTCCGGAAAAGTCATGGGAGCCAAACAGTAATCGAATCTCAATTTAGAAACTTGAATACACACTCCAAACGTCAGTGAATTCCATTCCAGGGACTCCACACTCAGATGAAATCCTGATGCTCAAAATGGAGGTTTTTCTGAAGTTTTTTTATTGAGTTTAGCAGAAGCAATGTCATCAAGAACAACATCATGGTCACGTCAGAGGCCATGCTAGTGCAAGTAGAAACACTGCTTCTGCAAAAGGCGAGTTTCCCCAATGAAGAGCTTACACTCCACCTGACAACCGCCATGCATCCTAGGGGAATTTCCTCTGGCTTTATTATTTTTATCATCTCATAATTTATAATAAATAGGCTATCTGCAACTGATAAATATGTCTCTTTAGTAAACAAAGGAATGAAATATCAGTATTTATACAGGATGCATAACTGTAAAAAATACAGATAAATACCATCGTCATACTCTGCCAAGGGAAAGAGATACTGGCTTCAAAGATAGTCTTCACACATTAATTATTGTAAAAATCATACTGTAATTATTACCTCAGCATTTTGTATCAAATTAAAATCACAAAAATTAAAACAGAACAGCATTTTAAAAAGATTTTTGACCTCTAGTTTCAAAACTACTGTTGATAGAGAAAATAAAAACATTTCTTAATGGTTACCCATTGAGAGACTTTACATAAAATCATGATATCTTCTAGAAAAATTTTAGATGAGAAAATTTCATTCCCCTAACAAATCCAGTGTATAAAACTTCAAAGAAAAACAAGCAACAAGAAAATGTGGAAAAATATCGCAGAAGTGGTTAATACCTTGAGGAGACTAGGATAGTTTTTGACAAGATGCTCAGATAGAAGCTCACCTAAGAAAGAAGGGATGGATGTGCGTAAAGCGACATTTTTTTTTTTTTTTTGTAGTTGCACTCAACGGACACACACACTGTCTTTTGTTTTTTGTTTTTTGTTTTTTACAATCAAATATATATAAGCAGTAAGTTCAGCTTCTAAATATGTTAGTGTACAATAATTGGTTCACCTCATAATTACATTTGAATATTCTCGATTAAGAAAAATTTAGCAGTTTCGAAAAGAAGGCTGCATATACAGTGCATAGCTGTAACAAAAAAAGAACATCGTTGTATAGTATGTACATAAAATAAAAATACTCCATTTAACATCTGTAAATACTTAACTACATCAGAGAATGTAGCGATTACACTATCTGAACACACCCAGAGAGTTCGGCTCAACTCTCGTTTGTAATGTAACACCGCGTCCGCGTCTCGGGAACAACTGCTGAACGAGCTGCACGCTTGACCATTGACAAGGCTTTTAAGATTTGCAGTGGAAGATCCACATTTTGGACATGTACATGGGTGTCAGGACAAAGGACAAACTACAGAAACTTCAAAATGTTAGGAAAGTTTAGCATTCTGGTGCCCGCAATATCCTCTCCCACCCAGACTCCATGGCAAAAGGAAAAGGGAAAAAGAAAGAGAGAGGGGGGGGAGAGAGAGAGAGAGAAAGAGAGAGAGAAGAGAAGAGAAGAGAAAAGAGAGAGAGAGAAAGAGAGAGAGAGACAGTATAATAGTTCTACAGAACCTGTGGTTTCTTCGGGATTGTCACATAATCATTACGTGAGGAGAGAAAGCTTGCTTCAAGTTGATTTTGCACTTTCTTAAAAATCAGAGTGCGGAGGCTGATGCCCCCTGGACATCAGCAGCTGTCGTTTTTTTTAGGGTCGTTTTGTGGTTGATTGTTTAGTTTTCTTTCCTTTTTAATTTATATGTATATATGTATATATATATAGAGAGAGATTTTTTTTTTTCCTTTTGAATAGATTATGAACATTTTGAAGTTCTAGGTTTTAAGTGTGTCTTCATGGAACTGCTGCCATTTGAAGTGGTCTGCCCCTGCACGTTCTGGTCAGGTGCCCCTAGTCCTCACAGGCTCACATACACACACGCACGCGCACACACACACACTTCCCCACACCAAGTGTGCATGCGTGCACACATACCCATACACACACACACACACACACACACACACACACACACACACACAGTCACCAAGAGACTTCGGGGAAAGCAAAGCTGACACCCATGAATGAACTTGTGCTTACTGGATATCATTCTGTCTCTTGCGTCTTCAGCAGCTCTGCTCATGTAAACCATTGTTGTTGTGGTTGTTCTTGTTCTTGTTGTATTGTTGTTGTTGTTGTTTTGTTTTGTTTTTTTGTACAGAGAGTGTAAAGGAGGAGAAATTCCTAAGTATGACTTGCAATAGTCTGTTAGGGAAGGGCGCGCTGTCCCGTGAGGTATTCACCATCTCTGTCGTCCTCAGCCAGGTAACATGTTACCTGCGCAAGCTTCTTTGAGCTTCTTTCAGTAAACTATCAAAATCCAGAGAGTCATACTTGCTCTTGGTGGAAGCAGGGTCAAAGTCATCTGAGTTTGAATCTGAAAGAAACCCAGGCCAGGTTAGATACAACCCTTGCTGGTGGCCATTAACACAAGCATCCCAATTGAAGATTATACCATTCACTTGCAATTTATCCAATCAATATGCTTTAAAAAGCAATGCTCAGAAGTTATTGCATATATATATATATATATATATATATATATATATATATATATATACAGAGCAGGGAGTGGTGAAGTTTCAAAAACATTTACCTATCAATTTTTTTTTTAATATTGAAACATTGCTGAGAGGCAGGCAGGGCACATTTAATACCTCTGTTTTATAGATAACCACCCTCCTCTTCTCCCTGGCCTAAGTGACTTGCTTAGGACTTCTCAATAACTTAGATGCAGAATCAGTACAAACTGGAATTAGTGTCTTCCTCTCTGGGGTTAGTCTCCTTAAGCATCCAAGCCAGTTAAGTGGGACAAAGAAAACCAACAGAACCTCTCCTAGTCTCTAACCTGCTGCACCCCTTTTGAGGCAGGAGGGACATATAGTCAATCCCTGCATCTACCCCTGAACCTCTAGGCACTCTAGCAGCAGAGGTGCAAACTCGCCCCAAATTAGGTCTAGAGAAATGCTTCAGACCCTGGGAGGGTACATTCACCCTCTTGACTTATTAATAGACGAGAACAAATATGCAGCTATAAATAAAACCATGCTCTTGGAACCTTAAACTAGCCCAAGTCAGGTTTTGTGCAAAATTCCACATGCTCCTTCAAATAACCCTTAACAAGACAGATGTGCTTCCACAGTGTGGAATGTAAAATGCAATTCTGTTGCATAGTTCTGATTTTTCTTCATTGACATCTACAAAGAAGTCAGATATTTCCTGCTGGTCTTTTGCAAGTGAGAAAGGTTGGCTTGGAAGTATAATTTAAAAAAGCCTCTTACAAATACATTAATTCTTTGAAAAACATTAATTTGAAGGGAAAACAAGACCTTTCTGGAACACATTAACAGTTCTACTAAAATATGGGCATGCCCATGTCTCTTCCAGAGTAAATTACAACAGAAATGCTCAAAGTGATAGAAGAGCATAATACATAAAATGGAAGCACAATAGTTGATATAATTGTTTTACTGAAAGTACTACAGGCTCCGAACACCCCAGCACCAGGCCGATTTTCTCCTGCCCCGACCCCTTCCGTCAACTTTCACTAGTTTAGGTTTTAAGACAAGGAAATTCCTTCACTTTTCTTTTTCTTTCATTCTTACCATCCCTGGTTTACTTTTCCCAACAAGAGTGTATGAGTAAGAACAACAACAGTTGCAGTCTTGCTCAGACATCAAAACAAAGACAAAAAGGTTCCATCTTTTCCCAGTAACATCCCAATAGTCAATTCTTAAATTACACAGGGTGGGCACTATCTTCAGGGTCTAATGAATGGTTTGCTTAGATTACTAAGGCGTCCTGAGCAACTGTTGTTCAAATCAATTTTTTTTTTTTTAATTTTGTAGGGACAAAGTGTCATTTGGTACAAAGGAGTTTGAGATCAGCCTCCATTTGCCTAGTATGTCAGGATGGGTGATTTTCCCAGATGGTGGTTCATGTGACAAAAGGCAGCATGAAGCCATCAAGAACATGTACACATACACTTCCTTAATTTTGAGAATTTTGAGAATAATTTAATTTCCTAACTTTGGATTATTCTAAGTGATACCTGAATTTCAGTGTTTCTTTTTTTATTGTTTTCTTTGGCATGGGGGATTGAACTTAGGGGCACTCCACCACTGGGCCACATCCCCAGCCCTTTTTTGTATTTTATTAGAGACAGTGTCTCACTGAGTTGCTAAGTGCCTCACCATTGCTGAGGCTGGCTTTGAACTTGTTATCCTCCTGCCTCAGCCTCCCAAGTGCTGGGATTACAGGCGTGCGCCACTGCACCCGGCCCAGAATTTCAGTGTTTCTGTATTTTAATTTTCAACAGTTTCTTAACTGCAAAGTGTTGACACCTGTACTGTTATACAAGCATGTTGTGTCACCTAACAGGTACCCCTCCTCAAAAAAAAAAAAAAAAAATCTATCTCATTGCATGAAATAGAATGTGATCACATTTCTGAGACAATAACATTCACTTCACCACTTTCTCTCCCACTAATAGAAGGATGGTGGAACTCAGAAGATAGGAAAAAGCCACTCTATTTTTCAAAATAAATTATTATAAATAATGATACTGTATTAAGAGAAACAAGTCACATCACATTTGGAAATGTGGGCACTAGGTAGGTATTCAAATTAATGTTTGTTGAATGAATATATTAATCTCAAAAACCTGTATATTATTCTAATCATAGTTGAAAATATTTGTACTGGGATCTGGGAATGATTTACCAACACATGGAGAGGGTGTATGTAAAATTACGGATATATTCAAAATGCTAATAATCTAATACATATTGGGTTAAAAAGGAATTCATGATGGATGTGTTATTTCACTTTTCTTTATGTTGGAACATCAGTATTACATGTAACTACTTCCTGATCAAAAGTTTTACATTCATAATATTGACTCATCCTTCTATTATGATCCTGTAGTCCCAGTATAATTTCTGTATCTTTCCTCTTTAATATTCTTATCAAGGTGTTTTAGAAAGATCCATTTGCTTATAAGACAGTTGGTAGAAAGACACACATACTGAAGATTCACATAATCAGGTCTCACATCTTGGCCTCACCAGAGTGGCCTCTATCAAGTCACATTGAACTTCAGTCTTATTTATAGAAAGGGATCAAGAATGGTAGCTGAAATCATTATGTTTTGCTCTATTTAAAAATATTGTCAGTTTAACTAGTTTCAATATTAGAACAATGAGATGTGTAAGCTAATTTTACTTAGAGGAGCAAATAAATAAAAACAGGAAAAAATGATCGAATGTCTAATTTGATAGGTCATTTTAGTGTCTTGGTAAAATTAATCTGTATTTCATCATCATCACTTTATTCTTGAAATACACAAAAATCCCCAATCCCTTTAGGAGTCCAGTGTCTCTCATTCTCACTATAGTTAGTACCCGTGTGTGCCCTGAAGCATTTAATTTGAATTCTTCAGGGAACAAAGAAAAGACACTGGAGAATTTCTTAGAGTTCCAAAGCTTGCCCTTGTGTCGATTCTTCCATTTTAAAACAACTCCAAATTTCCAACTTCCCATTGCTATCATTTTTAATTATGATCACATTTACTATTTACCTGAACACCTATGTTGTGCCAGATGCTGAGATAACAGCTCCCTGAACTTTTATTTAATACAGCCTTCACAACAATATTTGTAAGGTATTTGACCAAGGAGGAACCAGAAGTTAATGGACTTGAATCATTTCTCCAAGACCAGTGGTAAGCCAAGTTTCAAAGCCAGGCTGGCAGGATTCCAACGCAGGGATCTTTTGATTACACTATGCCTACTCTCAGAAAAACTACCTCTCATGCCACTGGAGAGCTTAAGGGAATTGGAAAATCCCATGCTAACCACAATGCACATCAAACACACTTCTGAGAAAACACAGAGTGAGCTTAGCAATGGCAAAGTTTCTATTGCTGCTGGCTAGACAGGGAGATAACAAGAGGGGAGGCATGCTTCTCAGAGATATTTCAGGGAGGTGCCAGTTCAATTTGGAAACACCATTCAATCCTCCCTCTACCATGATGAATCGTGATCTAAAGGCCCCTCTAGGTAGCTTATTTTAAACTCTAGATGTTTGAGAGACCAGAAACACTCTGGCCTTCATCACTGAAGGAAATAAGTCAAATCAACTCAAGGCTTCAATCTGTCTTGAGTGTTTTTATCAGCCAACATTTGAACAAATGACTTGCCACGTTTTATATTTTCATCGCTGGGCCTCCATCTCTCTAACAGTCAGCTGCCTCTCCCTTGCTTCACGCTATCTATTTAGCTTGTGAAGTGAATTATAGCATATTCCCTCTGAACAATGCACACCACCAATATCAATTACTCCAGAAGACATCACTTTGTTGAAAGGGAAAAAAGAAATCCTTGTATTTGGTATTCATTTTTCTCTTTACACCACGCAGGAGCGATAGCAATGATGTCTAGTAATGCAGAGAAATACATGCATATGCTAATTTTATGATTATAATAAATTAATTTTGAATAATTATGTTATATGCACTAGGCATTTGCCTTCCTTCATTCCTTCCTCAAGGAATTAGAAGGCTTATAATCGTCACATGAGATAAGGAATGACAGGCAAAAGAGGAAAATCAAAATTGGAAAGGAAATTAAGATGTCCACTGTAGCATTATTTATATTATCAAAAAATTAAATAGTGAATAAATCTGTCTCTAGAATAGAATGATTAAATACAATGATATTATTTGCCCAATAAAATATTGTGTGATCATTAAAATGTGTTGATAGATTATTAATCCTATGAATCACATTATGTATGCATTCTCAAACATAAGAAAGTAGGCATTCCAAGACAAAATATTGCAAAGCAACACAGTCAGAGGGTAATAGTAGTGATCTCTTGGAGATGGTTTGAGAGGTGATTTTACTTTTTTTCTTAATAATTTTTTATCTTTTACAAATTTTACCCCTTGAGTCTATATGATTGTTATCACAAGAGAAACAATATCTGTTTCCATCTCATCATCTGTGAAATGGGGATGACAAGAGTAATGTCCACCCCCTAGAATAACTGGGGTAATCAAATGAGAAAGTGCTCACAATGCTCCTAGCACAGTGTCCAGCACATGCCAGCACTCATCTTCTTATCTACTTCAAAGAAAATAAATGTAGCATATGAAGTCTTCATTTTTGCCTCTCAACTTGCAGTTTATAGAAAATGATAATATTTTTCAGAGTCTGTGAAATAATAAGGAAGAAAGAATAGGACCTTCACCTATTCTGTTCCATAAAACAAACATGTGCGCTGCTAGGTTTACAAAACGGATTCAGGGTAGGTATGGAAAGCAAAAGCAGATCACAAACACACCACACAAGACACACACACACAACCTAAATACATGTGTGTGCACATTACATACTACAAACATACACACAATACACATAAACACATACTCATACACACACACACACACACACACACACACACACACACAGAGTGCAGTGTAAGCAACTATGCAGTACGAGAATTTAGTTCTGCCAGTTATTGCCAAAACTTAAGCCCCCTTGCTTCTGAAACTGTTTCATACATTAAAAATAAAATAAAAAAAAAACTTCATTCAAATATTCCCTCCAGTAAAATAAAGTGATGAGATTCTCCAACCCAAGGTGCTTGCAGAGAACGTTTGCTTCCGTTTTGAGCTCTCCATTATGGATTCCCTACGCTACGTATGATAAAATCCATACCTAGGTCTGCATAGTTAGACTTGAAAAATTGCTTGCGTCCACAAAAGTACAGCTGGAAGTCAGTTTCGTTCGACCTGCGCAAAGTATATCCGTTTTCAAGAGCAGCAAAAGCATCACAGGTGTAGCGGTAGGTAATGAAACCATAGCTGTCTCTGCAGTGGACAAAGAAGAGAAATTCAAAACTGGTTAAGGAGCATTAGCATATAGCACTGTAACCCTTTCTACTTTGGGAGACTTTGCTGGGGCCAACGTCTGAGCTACTGCATCCATTTATCAGTGTGATTGTCCTGTCAAGCAGCTAAATACTTATTTCTGGGACAGGAAATCTCAACTAGAAAGATTAATAAATAGGGATGAAAGAAAAATAAATAAGGTTCTGAACTCAACATGTCATCTGTCAAAGCACTTACACTGGCAACTCCCATCCCAGTAATCTTAGGGCCATAATTTTTTACATACGTCAGCTTCTAAACAAGAAATAATCTTGAAGATTCTCACCCATCATCCCGCAGATTTACTGTGCACTCCTCAATTTCACCAAAAACTTCAAAGCGGTCCCTCAGTTCTGTCCGTGTAGTGTCAGGTCTGATTTTACCAACATAAATCACACGGCGCTCTTCCTGTGGGGGGCAATGTAAGCAGACACTTTAGCTAGTTCTGGAGACAGCGAAGAGGATGCACCTCTAGAAGCATCTGTAAAATACAACTATGCATAAGAAACTCACGGAGCATGACAACAGGAGAAAGCCATTTGCCATGCCCAAGGAAAAACTACTGTGGAATCCAAACTCACTTTCCTCTTCTTTTTTTAATCAATTTCTTCTCTCTCACCCATGCATTCTTTTCTGTATCTCTGTTCTTTTCAACTTTCCCTACCCCATTTGGTTCCTTCCTTACATGAAATTTCATGTATCGGGAAAGGAATTTGTGCAATGAGATCTGTTGTTTTCTTTTCATCAATGTTAACTGACCAATACTTATGAAAACCTTGAATACTTGTATCATGATGATTAATCTTGGAAAATATTATAATACTGACCCAGCTCGCAAGAGTATTTAATTTCTTACCAACTCAGAATTCTAACAAGGTATTGTACAAATTTAAACATTCTTAAAAATTGGTTCTTAAATTCTAGTACACAAAATAATTACTTGGGGTCCTTGTTTAAAATACAAGTTGTTGGGATTTATCACATCTGGACAATAAAAAAAAAAAAAATGGAAGACAAGGTTCCAGCAATCTTCATTTATAACAAGCACAACCTAGTGAATCTGATACAAGTGGTCTAAAGACAATAATTTGAGAAATGTAGTCTTAAAATGTAGGCCATTGTAAGCCACGAGTCTCTGAAGAGTAAGAGCTAAATAAAAGAGGCTATAAATTTCACTTTGCCAATAGACCTGGTCTTATTTTAGGAGCAAACTAGAGGGGTGTGGCCTAATTTTCACAATTGAAGTCAATATCATCATAATCTAAAAGTCATCAGCAAGTTGTAACTCACAAAATATGGGAAGAATATTTTGTAGCCTGCAGACAGATTTCCTTAAAAACAAACAAACAAACAAACCAAAAGGATGCATTCTGATTTTTTTGTGTAAGATGCAATCCTGCAGCTCCGGCTGTAAGGTGGCCTGGCCAATGGTGATAATGTCTCTCAAAACTGGGAGAAGGGTTTTAAGAATACAGGGAAATGAGAACAAGGATGTGCTTACCAACTAGTCTATGTCTAGCAAGGCCAGAGGAGAATAAAATGAACTTAAGTTTGCACAGGATTCAGTTAACTGAAGCAAAGACTAAGGAACACAGGACTAAACACAGACTTCACCTGTCCAAGAGTTCTCTCTGGATGCACAAAGGGTCTCCATTCTTGGATGGTATGAAAAGTAACTTAGGCTGGGAGTAAAGAGATATCCTACAGTATCTACTGAATGCTTTTCCTTTTCATGTGACAGATATTTAGCAAATGATCTGGCAGATAGGAAGCACATGATGAACACTCATGAAATGTGACTGGACACTTCACAGACTCTGCACCTCCTGGATGGACTGTTCAATGATGCCTGGCCATATTTTACCATATGCAAAACTCTGGTCTCTATTATAGAGTCAGAGCTTCAGACTCAGTCAGCTCTCTCCTTGACATCTCAAGCTGGCCATCCGCTGGGCATCTCAAACTGGACTAGCTTACCCAAACCAGGCTCTCCCACCCCCCCTCTCCTCAGCTGGTCCTTTGCACAGGCCCTCGCAGCAGTGAAGTTAACACCATCTAGACAAAAATCTGAGCACTTCCTTTAAACATATCTGATTTCTCCTTGTCTCCTTCATATATCCAGTCACTAGGTCCTCTTGAGCTTAATCTCTTAAATCGCCCTCTGGTCTGTTTCCTTTATTCCCTCTCCCCTAAGCCAAGCTGCCGGATTTTCTTTCTGGACTAGTGTAACAACCTGTAGCTTAGATCCCAGTGTCCACATTTTCCTTCTTCTAATCTGTTCTGCTATTGCCGTCAGACTACTCTTTAGTAGGCAAACAGGAATTTAATCATGTCAATCACTATCAAAAACATTTCAATGGCTTCTTATAACTTTTAACAAAAAGCATAAATCATTAACAAGACCTGGTAGGCAGGCCTAGCATGATCGAGAACTATCTCCCACAGTCCATTCCTTCTTTGATGGGTTTCCAGCTACACTGAACCTCCTTTGGACCCCAGTATATACCACATTCCTTCCTCCCCAAGGTCTTTGCACAAACCTTTCTAGTGGCTCCTGGAATGTTCTTCTCATACTGCACCCCAAACCCCTCACATACACTCTCTAGAATTACATTAAGCTTAGCACTCATTCCCTTTCTGAGACTTGAGATGAAGTCATTCTTCTTATTAGTTGCTGTCATGGAATGCAGCTATTTCTATTTCTCCTTTGTAGCTCTATGCCCACTTGTAATTAAATAATTAATCGTTTATTTATTGTTCAATGTCTGCCTCCCTACTATCATATAGGACTTCATGAAAATAGAGACCACTTTCACTACTCTATTTTAAGGGTAACTGAAATATAATCGAATCTCCATGAATAGTCCTTGTAAAAGAAATCAACTGCCTGCCAATTAATTAATCATTTTGACACTTACCCAGTCACCTTTACTACATTAAAGATGCCTAAGTGCCTTACTCTCCAACACAAAGGAGAATAATAGTTGGGTTGATGCTTTTATCATAGGAAAAAAACTGCCCAGGTAGTTCAGCTGAGTAGCTTCACAAAGTGAAGAAGCTACAAGTTTGCTGCCTCTGGGTCCTAAAAACTTAACCTCTGGAAGTCAGAGGTGAGACTCTACTGAAATACTGGGTCCAACACAACTCCTCTGACAATGGCTATCAAATCTACAGAACTGGCCAGTTGAAGCAGGGCACACAGCTCAGGCTGCCTGGTCCATTTCCATGTAGATTGTATGTCTCAACTGAAGGCTGTGGCTGTATTTTTCCATGGCACCCAGCACATCCTGGCAGTGGATAAATAGAAGTGGATGGTGAGGCTCAGGCTGGAGCCGTGTGCACACATCAGCAAGGAAATCATAACACCACATTCCATTCTCTTTACACAGCCAGCTTCAGCCAAACAGCCGAATGTGATGGGACTGTTATCTAAACTTAAATTTCCTGGCGCCTGCTTGCATCCATGTTATGGATTTTTTTTTTTAAATGAGCCTTTTAGGAAAGTTACTACTCTATAGAGGGAAAGGAGAGGAAAATGCAGAAGGAGAGAAAGAAATTGAGCCATAGCAAAGAAATTGCTCAGCTACCATTATGAGAATACACACAGTCTATGTATTCAAGGAAATTTGAAGTTAAAGCTAAAATCGACCATATGTACACCCATATGCAGACATATAGGGGCTGCTCCTGAATTGCAGCTTTACACAAACTTGTATGCAACAATGATCCACAAAAAAGAAGATGAACTAGAGGACCTTTTAGAAGGGATACTGATACATTCTGCAGGGAAAAGAAGAGACAAACTAGAGGGAAGAAACAAGAAATCAGAGGGCTGTTCTGCAATTATTCAAATTACCTTTCCATTTACCATCTCTCTTTATGAAACATAGGAATGGGACCCCGTGCCTTGCTATCTTACAGTCTCTTACAACAAGCAGAGACTGAACGCATGTTGAAATTCTCATTTGAGAAAATTATTGAAGGGCTTTGTTTTCCAAGTGCTAAAAATGAAAATAGAAGGCATCTGAAGGTCTAGAAGGCAAAGACAAAAATCTTTCCAAGATTGGCCAAGATGTCTAGCAAAGAACCAATGCTTTTTAACATGTTGCAGTTGTATTAGACAGATGAATAGATTTCATATCTTTAAAAAACCTTAACATTTGCAGCCAATTTTTCAAGACATTAATTTCTAAACAGGAGATGAAAGGAAAAGAAATCAAAATGCTTAATAACATTTCCAACTTCTTAAAGGCTTGAAGGAACTCGAAACCTTTGGAAAAAGCTCCTTGAAAAATGATTTTTAGGCCAGTTTTCACTATTGAGGAGGACGGAACATTTATCAAATAATTTTTAGCTTCAATTTTCACAAAAGCTAGTTTGCTGATGGGTGGGTAATAAAATTGAAGATTTACGTTGCATTAACAGCTATACTAAATCCTTGTTATACCAAAACACAGGAGATAAATAAAAGGGGAAAAAAGTGACCAAATTAACCACTTTGCTTTACCAAAATCTTTATCAAAAAGAGCAGAGAGAGCCTCCCGGTTAGCCAAGGAAAACAAACAATGGTTGTTTCTCATCAAACAGTGAGCTGTTTGGTAAAAAGGACTAAGAAAAGACAGAAAGCAGTAGGGAGAGTAACACTCACTGAACCCTATGTAGGCCAAGTACTGTGTTTAATGCTTTTTTTCTGGATTATCTCACTAAAATGTCTTGTAATGCTAGGTACTACAAGGAAGAGCCTGATATAACTTGGAATTTGCTTCTCAGAACTTTTATTCTACACTTCCAAACCAATAATGGCAAACTTCTTCCTCCCCTTGTAACTGCTTATGGACCTTGACAATGAAAGGTGTGTGTTCATTTCCAGATTAGTTGCAATATGACTTCCTCGAAAAGCTCAAGATGGGGGCTAGAGGTGTAGTTCAGGGATAGAGAGAATATGCTTAGCATGCTCCAGACCATGAGTTTAAGTCCTTGCACCATACACACAAAACCAAAATTCCCACAAGATTATGAATAACAGGGACAAGAAAGGGTGTACACAGGTAAGTCAAAGCAAGAGAGGTAAGTGCTGATGGGAGGATATAGGTGGGCAGAAAGAAACACCAACTCTCTGAAAAATGCATTAGAAGTCTTTGTTTTCCTTCTTTCTCTTAATACTGATTATAGTCATCTAATTCAGAAGTCTTGCAATAAGTGTTTGCTACTAAGAGATGTCCTAAAGGGAGAAACAACACCAGCATTTCATTTTCCAGTCGCCCATTCAAGGACTACCCAGAAATCTTCCTGCTTGTCATGGAAGGCTAATGTGAATAAATCCAGCCTCGTCGACTTCAGAGCTACTGTCCAGCTAAAAACCAAGATGCAAGTAAAACACACTGTCAAGTCAGAAAATATGAAAGCTACAGGCTGAGCACATGGTAACTACTTTCAAATAAATGTTATTGAAGTATAATTGATATATGGAAAGTTGCACATATTAAATGTATACTTGAGGTGATGCACCCCAACCCAGTGGTATAACGAAGATAGTAAACTTATCTGTGATCTCCATAAAGTCCCCTTGTAATCTATTGTGGGATCTCTCTCTCTCTCTCTCTCTCTCTCTCTCTCTCTCTTTCTCAACACTTAATATAAGAAATATCCTTTTAGCATAATTCAAAGTGCACACTATTATATTATTAACTATAGAGAATACGTTGCACAGCAGATCTCCAGAATTTGTCCATCTTACCATGAAACTGAAAATGTATAAATACTGAACTTAAAGTTGCAATCTAATCACACATGTGAAATTGCCTCTTAAAAAGGCTTGAATATTCCAGCACTGAGAAAAAATGGAGTGGGGGCGGGGAGGTAGGCTACAATGAAAATGTAATGCATTTCCTTCCAAAAGAATAACTGACAAATTGTGGGACTTCATTTTTTTTCCATTTGGAATAAGTTTATAGTCATGGGTGATGACATACTGTTCCTGGCTCCAGGGCTGCATACTGACCAACAGAGAAGAGCAATGAAATAGATGGCCACTGCCCAGGCACATCTGGGTTTGGTTTTAAGCACTAAGCCATATCATAATGTCTAGATTTGTCCTTTAAATTAACATCCCATTATCATGTTTTCTGGCAGGAAACTGCGCAGATTGCAAATGCAGTTGGAAGTAGAATTCACCAAGAAATTAGAGCAGTGACAGTTTAGACAGTAAGTACTAAATTCTGGCTTGCAGAGCCCAATGTAATTTGAATTATTTCAAGTTTAGGAGACATAGAAAGGCAGAGAGTCAATTGGCTTTTTGAGAAAGAGTTTAGGTGGGAATTGTAAGAAAATAGCTAAGGAAACAACGGTGGTGTTCAACCACACTATATGATTCTGTATTAGTAATAACTAACGGTGTTCTCTTAGTTTCTGATTTGATACCATCAAGTTTGGCTGGATTTAGACTTTTGGAGGAACAAACAAGGAAAAGTTTGCAGACATCCTAAACTATGGAACTAAAAAAAGAGCAATATAGTCCAAAAGACAAAGCTAGAAAACACTAATTCTGTAAATAGCAACTTTTATATTTTGAATGCTTCTTTAAAGTTTTCCTTTTGGGGCCTCTGTTTTTGGTCCCCTAAATATATGAAGGTTTTGATTAATGATTAATCCAGTGCTGCATCCAAGATATACCAAATGTAATTTGCTAATCATTCATCACTTTGAGGGAGTCTCCAAAAGTGAATGGGAGTCACCTACCTGATCGGCAACTTAGGGACCTCTCCTAGTTCCCTTAGCTACTTCATAAACAAATTTTAAAGCTAATCTTAGTCAAATGAGTCAAAAACTATTGCATGTAACCCTGTGCTCAAGTCCATAAAAACATACTTTGCAAATCATTATGGCACAAGAAAGCAGACCATTTAGAGAAAGGAAATCAATCAGAAAATCCTTTTGTGGGTAAATTCACTAAATAGTTTCACTATGCCTTCAAGATAGATTTCAAAATCTTTAGCATGAGTTACAGAAGCCTTCAGAATCTGCCTTTCACCAAACCTCTCAACCTATTTCCTGCCCTTCTTGTGCCCTAGTATTTTAGTTAAATAACTAGTAGTTTCCTAATATATTGAACTGTTTTCCTGAAACTTAGTATGAGCTGTAGCCTCTGCCTTGAACAGCAATATTAAAAAAATAATTGCCATATAGGTAATTTTAAATTGTCAAAGAGCCACAGTCAAAAAAGTAAAACAAACTGAAAATTCAATCTTAATAATACATTTTATTTAGCTCAGTATGTCTAAGCCATTACCTTATGAAATTCTGATTGATATTGAAGTATTAATTAAATATATTTTCATTATAATTTTTGTATTTAGTGATTAAAATTTAATCACACTCTGTGTCATAAATCTGCCTAGTAAACTATCCATGGGCTAATAGCCACCATACTTGACATTGCAGGTAAGGAAATCTTTGCCCTCCCTCCCTTTAGGGTTCAGACTCATTCTCAATCTACCTAGGGATGTCCTTCTTCATTCCCATGTCTGGGTATCCACCCATAGACCAGTACAGCACCCTAGAGAGACCCTCTATCATATCATTTATCATACTGTTTTGCCTGCTTTTGCAGCTCTATCTATCTATCTATCAGTAGACTTGAGGTCTCCGGTTGTGGGGACCAGGTCTTATCTAATTTTATATCTTAAGCATCTAGCAAATGTTTGTCAAAGAAAGTCATGAGTTTTCATTTGTGTTAAACAAAAATAGCACGTAATTGTCCAAGGGAGAATTGGTTCAACAGAACGTTCCAAATTTTCCAATGCACATACATGAATATACTATAGAGTTTATTTACTACTACAAGCTCACTAGTATATACATATCCACAAAATACTAACGTAAAAAAATGAAAATAAATAGAAAGACCAGTGGAGAAGAGGAAAGGGAACAGGGGGACAGAGAACCAGGAGGGTAAGGATAAGTATCAGGTACTGAAGAGGAGCAAATTATATTCCATGAATTTACAATCATGTCAGAAAGGATCCTGTCATGTATACTTATCATAGATCAATAAAAAATAATGAAAAAAAGAAAGTTCCAAATCTTTATTAAGCACTTATGACCTATTGGTCCCTTAATCAGTAAGAATCTCTGTGCCTTAGGTTTTTGTTTTTTTCTCTGCTTCTCATAAACAAAAACTAGAGCATATTCCCAAATCAAGACTCCTACCAATATCTAGTTCATAAGAAATTATTTAAGCGAAGTCAAGTTGACATTGGCAACACTGCAAGTCCTCTTTTGAACAGAACTGATAAAGATTGTCTTAGTCAAAGGGTAAACTGAGAAACTCATCAACATTTGAGGCACAAAGTAAAGCAGGGTGGTCTCTGCTTTTAAGCTGAGAGTGGAAGCCCCAAAGAAGCTTCTGGCTCATCTAGAACAACAGCACTGTCCAATCTGTTTGCAAAGAGTCAAACTAACAAAAAGACAGCTCCCTCTCTTTCGTGCAGATTGGTATTAAAGTATTAATTGAATATTTTTTCATTAATTTTTGTATTCAGTCTTTAAAATTTAATCACATGCTGTATATTAATTCTGCTGATCAAACTATCCATGGGCTAATAACCACCATATTTGACATTGCAGGCATAGGAAATTTTTGTCCTCCCTTTCTTTAGGGTTTCTTTACTCTAATTAAGAATTGGGGGCTAAATTATCTTTGAAAGGCATAAAATAAGCACGTTATTTATTTATATTTTTTGATGAAAATATTAATCTGGCTTTAGAATTCAGTTATGTTTTGACCAAATGAGGACATATAAGATGAAACTATTAATCTCTATCTTTAATATCCTATTTAGGGGAATCAAGAATTTTTTAAAATATGAATTTGAAAACACTGAAATAACCATTTTTCCTACATGCTTGCTTAACACGATTCTCTTTTGTAATGATTAATTGTAATGTGCCATATTAAAAGGCTTTGTAAACTATATGGCACTATATAAATGTGAGTTATTATAATTATTGAATAGGTCATTAATTAAACATAGCAATATTAGAAAAATTGAATTTTTAATTGTCATTAGTCTTCGTAAGTGCTAACTAATGATTCTCTGGCAAATCTTAATATCACAGCTCATTTGAAAGTTGAGAAAAAGGAGGAAAAGTGTTATAATTTACACAAGGCCTTTGATTCGGTCTTTGGTAGGTTCAAAGTTAAGTGTGGCAGCAAACACCCCAGAACTTGGGTCTAACTGTTCAATTACCTCTCTCTTCTTTCTCCTGGATGCCTGTGATTAACAAACCTCTCATTTAGCCTTTCTCCTCCAGCTGGCAAATGGTGGCTAATGCCTGAGTTTGACTCTGTTAGTCAGCTCTTCTATTTAGGTTTTTCAAAATTGTGTTGATGTTAGTGGGTTTTCTTAAAGGTACCATAGAAATCCAAGCTCTGTGGTTTAAAATCATTTCCTTAAGCCTTGGTTAGCTTATAAGCAAAATATGTCAAATGCCGATTTTCACTGAACTGACTCTTAGCAACTAGCACAGACAGGCCACAGGTGCAATGAACCAAAGTAGAGCCGTATCTGATTGATTAGCCAGGGCTCCCTGGAGCACCATGTTGGGAAAGACCCTAAGACTCTGTGGGGGCTTGGTGAGACAGAGTTCTATAATTGATTAGGAATGTCTGCCATGGGCACGGACTGGGCATTGACCGTCACAGAGCTCCATTTTGCCATGTAAGGTCTAGGTGGGTAAAGCAGCAGTGTGGAGCTGGGATAAAGTCTACTTATTAGCAGATGCCAAAAAAGAGTACTGACCCTCAGAGACAAACAAGTTTGGAGCTGACCCATCTGAACTAGGAAAGGATGACTTCCTCAGCAAATCTCCCTCTATAGCCTCCTTTAAATCTAACATGAACCCAGTCTCCTCATGGACAATCCAATCCTTGTGTCTGTCAAAAAAGATGAAAACGGAAGCCAAACAGAAATACCTCCTCATTTTCTACTCGGAGAAAGAAGCAACCAGAAAGAGTGAGAAAAACTCATCTCTAGCCAGATGAAACTGGTATCTGCCCAAATAAATCTCTACTCCCTCCATTCTTCAAAACAAAACTCAAAAACAGTAATGAACTTCAAAATGCAACTAGAATGGGAAATCTACTGACACAGCACTTTTTCCCAATAAGTTCTGTTAAGCGCGACTGAAAACTCATTGATATTTTAAAGCCAAAAGGCTGATTATAGCTTATTTAGACAAAGCCTTAGCTTTAGTTTATTTTCTAATCTACGAAAAAAAGATTAAAAAAAATAAAGCACTTAGAAAAAATAGCAACCCTCTTTTTAAAAGAAAGTTAGCTCCCAGCTGCTTACAATTGCCTTCTGCCTCTGCCTCTCTCTCTGCTTGGCCCTTTCGGATTCCCGCTTCTCGGACTCTTTGCGGTATTCTTCCCTCTTCAGCCTTTCGTGCTGATACGCCTCATAGCTGTCATACCTGGGAAACACAACTTCGTCATTAAGTCAACCACTTGCGGGAGCAAGATGAATGGTAATTTGGGGAGGTCAGAAGGGCTTTTGATACCATCTTGTCATCTCAAGGAAGGGATATAAAGAGCCCAAGGACAAGGACATGCCTCATTACCTGGGCCGCCGGCTGTAGGGCGATCTTGAACGTGATCTCACATATAAGGGAGAATTTCGGTGCGTGCGGTGTCTGTAGTGGCTTGACTCATAGTAGTAGCAGGACCTGGGAGAGAGGAGAAAAATGAAAGGAACATTTGCCACTGCCACTTACCCCACGTTTACTGGCGCTACTGAACATCCCGTGGAACGCCGTGCTCCATAAACTGGCTTTTCCTTCCTAGCTCCTAGTGAGATTTCCCAGTGACAGCTTGTGATCAGCTTGTCAGCTCAGGGGCCTGGGAGGGATGTGTCCTCTCTCTGTGTTCCTTATTGATGTGAACACTGAGCACCAGGTCTGGTAGGCTGTCAGCTTTATCTCGCATGGATCTCACTATCCTGGCACAGGGCAGCTCTCCAGGTAATGGAAAAAGTTAGACGAACAAGTTTCTTACAAATTGCTCTCTCGGATCGCATGGGCTCAAGGCACTGCGCCCAGGCCTGAGAGATGATAGGAAACTTGGGGAGGGAGGGACGTTTAACAACATGGTTTCTGCCAAGAGGAATGGCAGGGGCAAGGGCTGGGCTGGCTGTGGGGTTTGGATACTTCTTTGACTTCCTGGGCAGCACCTTAAGCCCCAGGTGGGTTTTGACAAGGTTTACCTTGAGGAGGATCTACTGCCTGGGGACCTTGATCTTGACCTGGAATATGGTGATCGGGAACACGACCTGTGTCGAGAAAAGGACCTTGAACGAGAGCGCATCCTTTGGGGTCTTTGAGAAAATAAGGATTTGGGTGGTGACACGGAATCTCTACACGGAGAGTTAAAAGAAGAGCAAGAAGGCGACACGTCGAACAATGAATAGGATTGCGTGCCATCCCAAGGGCAGCTCAGTTTATCACTTTCATCTTCGCTGTCATCGAACAGGCCATCCATGGCTAGTCCTGAATTTATAAACATAGGTAGTTTGGAGAATTGTTCATTACTGAAATCACTGTCCCTCAGTTCACTGGTCTTGTCTGCTTCGTCGTCAAATACAGCTTGACTGGGATGACCGAAGTGCTTGTTCAGCTCGGCTCGGATCTCCTGGTCTTGGAGCTGTTTCCTGGTGCTGCAAGGAGAGACCTGCTTGCTGGCCTCCAGCGTCTCTCTCAGGTAGAGCTGGTCTGAGTCTGTGGAAGAACAAATCTGCCCCTGCCAGGCAGAGGAGGCATCTTTATAGTCTAGTTGTCTAGAGTCTGGGAGCTCCTGTGACACGTGAATAAGTATTTCCGTTTTGGAATTAATTGACTGGCAATAGTCATGGTCACCAAACAGGCGTGGGCTGGGCCGCTTAGCCTTCTTTTCCTCGTGTCCACTGCTGGCCACCGAGGACTTGCTGAGCTGTGCGTACAACTCGGACTGCTCAGGCCCTTTTTTTGGTAGAGTTATTGCCTTGGGTACCAGAAGACTCGCTGTACCGGGCCTTCTTTGATGGAGGTGGCACCACGGTCTTGCAGGAGGACTTCGGCTTTGGAGAAGCCCTGAAAGGGTTATCTTGGTTGGCTTTATGAGGAGGAGTTGTGGGTGGAGTGAGGCCTGAGGCAAAAAAAAAAGAAAGAAAAAAAACAAAAAGAGCAGCGATAAAGAGAGAAAAGAAACAGAGATAATGCTCTTAAACAGACAAGACACATTTTCTAAGTTTTCCAAGATTTCAGACAAGGGTTAAAACTGAGTGAAGAAGAAGGAAGCTAAATTCAGGACAACACTTGAAAAACAGACTCTTCCCCTAAGCCTCTGTCACCAAGGAAAGATGGATCTACAGCGCCAGGCAGCAACGGGAGCTGTGATATTTTCTATTTCAAACACGGATGCTAACAAATCCTGCTTCCCAGAAAACACAAAGGTGTCCCCCCCGGCCCCCATGGCTCCAGCCATCACACTGCTTGTTCCTTCAAGGGTATGGTTCAGGCTGCCTCATGGAAATTCGAGCAACGAGACTCAGGAACCACAGAGCAGCCTCAGTTCCACTTGTCGGCAAAGAATGTTGCAAAAGAGGCATGCGCTCGGGGGGCTCTTTACCCCATCAAGAAAATGTAACCTTGAAGCTGGGGAATTAAGCAATTTGAAAAAAGAAAAAAAAAAAATGGAATGAAAGCCAACGTTGGTCAGGGTGGGAATGACAGAGGCGACTTCCAAGTCAGTAAAATACGACAGACCAGACGAATGCAGGGAACCAGAGTCACTCCATGACTTGACGGCAATGATTCTTTGTCTCCACAGTTCATTAGCTTAGTAAACCATGGCTAATGTAGGTATAATACGTTCTTGTAAGCATAACTAATACATTCTGTCTAAAATATGGTTCTGCAACAGAAACCTAAGTGTACGGCAACAGTAAATATCACCGCGCCAGTGGACCATTTTATTTAGAGCACATCAGTGAGGGCGATGAGACGGAAGGATTGAAATGAACCCGAGCTCTGGCAACTAATTAAATAAAGAAGAAATAAAGGAAGAAAGGGGAACGCTCGTCAGTTGTTGCCCGTCTTCCTCTGCCACAGAAGGGTGGAAAATTCCAGCCAAGGCCAAGGTAGGAGGGTCTGTGAAGTATGGTAGTCACTGCTGAGTTTCACCCCTCGGTAGATTCTCCTCCTCCCTCCACACCAAGGAAGAATCATTGTGAAATGGCTCCAGAGTCTGGGGGACGTTGAAGAAGGGCAGGCTGGAGTTGAAATGACTTCATGCTTACAAGGGAACATTTAAGTTTACAATACACTTTCTATTTAGGAGGATGGGTGAACGCTATTCAGCAAAAAAAGAGTTTTCAGCCCACTAACAAGCCTGGGGTTAGACTTGAGGCAACTGCACATTTCAAGGAAAAAAAAAAAAAAAAAATCCTACCTTGCTGGGAAAAAAAAAAAAAAAAAAAAAAATATATATATATATATATATATATATATATATATATCAAGAACCAAGTAGGTCACAGAAAGCCACATGAAATTTTGATACGAAGAGGAAGGTACTGCCTCGCTCTCCTGCTTTACAAAAAAGAACTCATGTTTTCTCCCCCCAAATGAACTAAATTTTAGTAATCGTAGGTAATTCTTACTAAATGAAAGGATGAAAGGCATAAAAACGGGAAGGGGTTTGGCCTGGGAATCCCATACCAGAAAAGCCTGGAAGGTTCGAGGAGGCCATGCAGAGGGGCAGACCCTGCTCTCCACGCTGCCCGGGCCTGGCGGACTTGCTTTGGCTGGCAGCTGCTCTTGGATCCGCTTCCCACCCTTTGCTGCCGCTGAGAGGGATGAACATATGACTGAACAGAACACCTGTGCCACTCAGGTACGCCCCCTTCTGCTTCCTCTTTCTTAGATGAGAACATCTTCTCTTCAGTCTAAGAAGTTCTAGTGTGGTCCTTTTCCTCTCCTCTCTCTTTTTCTTGCTCTGTGTACCTTCTGCCCTCCTCCATTTCTACCGCACGCTACCTTCAACTACCAACACAACAAATTTAAAGACACTGATACCCAGGAAAGAGATGGCAGGTTTTCAAATATTCCTCATGGGTGTCTAAGATGCTTAGGAAATAATGATGCATAAGCTTTTTTTTGCTGAAAAAATTCCAGTTAAATATGCCAAATGATGGGGCCCTTAAATTGGAGGAAATGACATACAACTTCCTAAAACCCAACTCCATAAATCTTTTCATCTTCACTCCAAGTTAGGGTCATTTCTAACTCTCCAATAATTGACTGTTGGGACCACTCACTTCATACAGGACAGATAGTGCTGCCTCCTTGCTTATCTCCGTTCCAGTGTGAATTGTGTCTTCTATCAAAATAGATCTTAAACTCTTTGGGGGAAGTCTCTCGGGCTTATTTCTCACAACTTGTTTTTGCTCATTTTTATTTTTCTAGCTTCTCCTTGAACAGAAAAGCTCTCGTTTCAGGGGCCCAAGATTGGCTTCAGAAGCTGGCTAAACATTTTTAATAGGAGGTGCCCAGACCACACGTGGAGCACCGTGGCCTTCAAGACTCTCCATAGGATGTCGCTCGCACACCCAAACGTGTGTGTTTTGACGGACGCTGTAGATTTATAAAAAGAAACCCTAAACTTCAGAAACACCAAATTAGGCCACTATTAGAGATGAGTTCTAAAGATATCTCAGCTATCTAGGGATTTTAAATATAGAAATTCTTTTTAGTCTTGAAAATTTGAAACCCTGTTCCAGTACCTAAGCTCATTATGGCTTAAATAACTGGTTCTCAAGTTGCTCTTGGAAGTGGCAACACTATACTTTCTTTGAGTTAAAAACAAATCTTTTCACCTCCTTCATGTATTAGATGGCCTCTGGCCACTGAACAGGAGTTCACTGAACACCTACTATGGGCCGAATGGTATGGCAGATGCTGCTATTTTAGGGATTCGAACCTCAAGGACGTCATGGTTCATTTTAATATAAAGACAATTCTTCCAACTTTTAAATCAGTATATTTTTCTTTCCAATATGCTTGAAATTTATGGAAATGCTCAGAGACAACCAAACATGTCCTGTGAGCGAAAATACCAGGACTGCAAATTTCTGCTAGCATCACCTGTTAAACCAAACAAGTAATATTTGCTTATTGGATAGGAGATATTTTAGGATTAGTGCCGAGGTGGCCAAAAGAAAATAATTTAGATAGTTCCCTAAATTTTTTACCTTTTATTGAAAGACCTTTAACCAGAGACTATCTCAGCTCCCGACTGAGAAATAGCAACAATGACAAGATTTCCTATCACCAAGTGCTTAATTGAAAATCCATCTCCAGATATGGTTGAGACCGCAGGCCAAACAAAACAAAAGGGCAAAGAGTATTTTTTTCTTTTAACATAGAGTCAAAATTTCCAGAGCTGCTGATGGGATCCCCAACCTTGCAATGTCCCTGAACCCAGGGCATTTCTCCAACCTCACCTCCTCCACCCACACTTCCTTTCCCGGGGCAGGAGGGAGGTCAGTACTCAATTCCTTACTGCAGCTACCTTTGCTCATCTTCCCACTAATCGCTGGACTCTCAATTTCATGCCACAAGCCTAAATCAACAGTGCTAATGCCTCCCATAACCTCCGGATTATTTCCTGTGTGTTGATTTTCTGGAGAATGTGTACATTTTTGGTGTTGACATTACAAGGTATATTCCATGCTCTCTCTTGAACTTAGCAGGTTTTGACAGATTTATGTGAGGACAGATGGCCATTACAGGCTGAAGGCTGACAAGAGGCAGTTCAGAGCATTGTTAACACACTTGCACAAACTCTCAGCAGTGCAGCTCTGTGCAGAATGTAATTCAGACTATAGCTTTTTTATTGCTGCCTATTTTCTTTTGTCAAAAGAGCCTGCTGTGCAGAGCAACAAATGGCTGCTATTACCCAGAATGTAATGGGTGTCAGACAAATCACGTAACACAAACAATCAAGAGGATGCAGGTCATATTTCAACAGAGCACAACCTTAGCAATATTTATGATTACTGCATTGAAATGTGCTCTATAATAAACAAGTACCTCTACATCACTCACACTTCTGCACTTGTGCACCGCAAATCTGGGCGAAGTGGCACACACTCTTACAGTCATCATTTGAAGCAGCCCCTTTTATTTAAAAAAAAAAAAAAAGTCAGAGACAAGTTTAGTTTTGTTTTGGTTTTCATTGTGTACTCTAAAACAATTTTCTTTGAGGACTCCTCTTTGGGGGTTGTTTGTTTAATTACATGACTCTGATAGATGGGCGGAGCTTCTGCTCCGTTTCTTGGGCTCCACCATCCATCCAACTTCAGCCGGACTCCTTTTTGTTTTGTTTTGTTTTGTTTTCCTGTTTTGCATCAGAGTTTTATAACATTTTATAGCATCTAGTGCTAGCTCTGCAACTTAGTTTTGAGTTTATTTAACAGCAGGGATTTGCTTGAGTAGCACATCAATTCAGGTATTCAAGGAAAAACAAATAAAGGATTTCTAATTTGCTTAAAATCTCACCAAGACTTTGAGACTGGACTAAGAGGGTGTGACTCTTCCTTCTCACATATTATAGGCTTCTAAAACTTGGAATGGGTCAGACAGCAGGGGAAGGCTGGCACTCACTGGGGACCAGAGCCACCCCTACAGCAGTTGCTATTTAGTTGATAAAGGGGTCTCTCCTGCTCTCCACTCTCTCCACTCTGCACTTTCCCAGGAATCACTGGGGCTGCACGTGCACCAGGCACTAATATATAAGTACAGAAAGGCTCCACTCCCTGCTCTGGTACTCTGGTTGACATCGGTTCATTCTGACTAAGAAGGTGCTGATTTTACTGCTTCAAATATTTCTTGTATCACTCTTGATTATGGAGGAACAAACAGGCATTACAATAAAGCCTCTGGACATTCCTATAGCATGTGCCTCACTCCCCCACTCTTGCTCATGGAAGATGAAGATATATATGGTTTGGCCTGCACGCACTTTCCCACAGAGCTGGGGCAGGGAGCCTGGCATTGCAGGTGTCTGCCGCCAAAGTCTAAAGTTTATGTGGGAGAGGAAACTGCTTTGTTATACTGGGCATCAAGAAAATGGGATAGTGCACTTTTCCAGAAAAGAAAACTATGGAAGAAAGGACTGATGGTCATAGACAAAGGGTCTTGAAGAATGAGACCGAAAATAGAAAACGAAGGATGCAGTTGAAATATGGAAGAAATTCCTGGTGGTGAGAGTTGCCAAGCATTGGAATGGGCTGTAAAGAGAATTTGTTGGGTCTCCCTTTCTTGAATTCTCCCTGCACAGGAATGGATTATATGACCTGTCAAAATCACTTTCCAGTTCTCTGATGCCATGGTGGTATTCTTTTTAAAACTAACGGACTCCTGCTCATATTTTGCTTTGGTCTATTTTACCCCAGGTATGTCACATACAAAAAATGTAGAGACCAAAAGGATGTATCCAATTTATGCTGCTTGTTAATGTTCCTTCCAGAAAAGTGAACATGTAAATGGTAAGTCCAAAAATGACCACATAAAAATCTACATGAAAGAAATAGTTGATGAGTGTTTTTCTTAAGCTACAAGTTCACTAAAATAATGATTGCTGATTTAAATGAAGGGAAAACATTAATTGAAAAATAAATAACGTCAAATCACATTTCCACTGTGATTAAAACCATAAAAAAGCACGTATCAATGGAAAAAATATACGTTGCTAAAACCTAGTTGTGTTAGAGTGATGAGACTGCTGATTACTCCTCTTGTTTTCTTCCTCAGTTGTGAAATAGTTACACATAGTTGCATAGTTACATAGTTGCTTTTACAGTGTTTGTGGTAATAACAATGCATGAAATTTGAGGTCCGCTTCAGTCAGTCACTAGCCATATTCCTTCATGTCTGTGGTTAAAACCCTCACCTTTTGGAGCTGACATTTGCCACTTCTTTTCAGAAGCAAGCAAAAAACCCCGTAGTACTCTGAAAATCTCCATATGCAATAGATTTAAATGCCTTCTGCCAAAAGAGCATTCTCTTTTCTCTCATCTTGCTTTACTAACAGCTATTTTGAAATCAAATTAGTTTTTACACCTGTAAAAGAGAAGAGTTTTTTTTATCAGCCAAAATGAGCTAGTTTAGGACAATCACAAAGAAGTCAGACCAGCTGGCAATGCCTAATAAAGCAAGCTTCCCATCTCATCCCTCCTGTCTCCCAAAGATACTGCAGATGGGGCAAAGACATTATTCTGGAGGTCTTAGAATTTTGTTGACTCTTTACATTTCCACTTAAATGTTTGGAAAATTTCACTAAAATTTGTGAGACTAAAGAAAAGGAAGACAGCAGAAGGCCTGGGCAACAGCTTGGTCTACTTCTTCTGCCTCAACTAAACAGATGAAGCATGTAGAGCAAGGATCAAGAAATCAATATATGAAAGCTCTATCCAACCTATCCACACCCCTGCTGCACCTATGGCAGACATCACTAATGGATCACAACATTCCCACTGAGTGCAGACTTGGCCTTGGAGTCTTTCTCAACTCAATGTTCCTTGCAGCCAGTACCAATCAATGACACTTGGCAAGTGAAATGAAACCTATTTAACATAACAGATGTCAACTACTATCTTTAAATTTCAGGCTTCAGGAAAGCGACATCCACTCTAGTCAGAAGATCTACTTTGAACCCAGAGTCAACATATAGCTTTTTCCTTAATAATGAAAGGGGCAGGGAGTCCAAAATATATGTAAAGTGCCAATTATGGCACTTTATCATTGGGAAATCATCAGAAATTGTAATAATAGAAGTAGTAGTTGTTGAGAGAATATGAGAGATGTTATTTCTGCTCTGAGTTGCTAAATCCCACACCCACACCAAAAGCAGTATTTGTTCAATTTTGAAGAAGTAGGTGTGTTGGGGGTTGGGGGGTGGGTCACACTACAAAATAGAATAAATAACTTCATACATGAGAGTGCCAAAGAGGATATAGCAGCAAGATCATCAATCCTAGAGAACAGGTGAAGACAGTCAACCGTTCAAAAGTCAGAAGCAGGGGACAATGGCTTCCACAGATAGAATTAGCTGTAAATTAGTAACCAACAGGCTAATATTTATGAATACTTGAATAATAGGCTGGCACTCCTGTTTTATCTCATTTAATCTTCACAGCACCCTGGACATGCAAGAACTGTTATTCCCTTCATCTGATGCCTAGGGATCCTGAGTCTTAGGGAAGATGAGCAAACTAAGCCCATATGCTACATGGAAGTAGATCCACATTTTGAACTTGGGTTTATCTCACATGAAAGCAAGGTTTTATACAACTTCACTAAGGAAGGTACGCTATCTGCTTTTCAGAAGTCATAACAGTCTACTTTTATTGGTGACTTTGCTGTTTATAGGGTATTTTAATTCTGGTTGAAGCACATGCAGTCGCCATTTTTGTATGTAAAAAAAAATTGGTAAAACAGTGGCAAAATCATATTTCAACACATACTTTATTCCTTTGAGTCTGACAGTAATTTCATTTGGGAGTTATGAATGTGACTTTAGATTTGAGAAAACTAAGGACAAGAAAAATAAAAGATTTAAAAAGAAAGAGTATTAGCAGTCAAAAGATTGACGGGGGAAGAAGCCCATGTTCCCTTGTGGAGTCCCTTACTGATGTCACTGCCCAGACTGAATACATGCTATCTGACCACCTCTTTGCTCCCTGCCTTCCTGTTTCTCTTTTTGTGTGAATATCTTCTCTCTTTTTCACCTCCATGCTTCAAACTCTGATGCAGATGTTTTTTCTCCCATAAGATTCCCCAAGTCAGTGGAGTCTGTTGAGAGCTCAATGTCCTCTAAACTCCATCCCATGGGTCACCTACCTCTTTCTCTAGGATAATGGTATTGTCTTAATGTTTCTTAGTCCTTGAGCTGTCTCTACAGTTCTTTTAATTAATTTTTTAAAATATATTTTTAGTTGTCAATGGACCTTTATTTTATTTATTTATACGTGGTGCTGAGAATCGAACCCAGTGCCTCACACATGCTAGGCAAGTGCTCTATCACTGAGCCACAACCCCAGCCCAGTTCTTTTAATTCTTTTGCACAATTGCTGTCTTTAACTTTGGAGCCATGTTACAGGGTCCCTTTGACATCTCCCTTTCTTCCTTTGTGATTCTAAAGTACAATCAATGTTGGTCATATCCTGCAAACACTATTAAGTAATGCATTTCACTGAAAGATTTTAGAGGAGATGGAGGCCATAGACATCATATACTGTGTAGCATTTCATACCTAGAATAACTTTAATTTTTTTAAAGAGTCTTTCCTACTTTCCTATCTCCTCCTATATTCCCCTAAGCAGGTTCCAAACTTCACCTTCCAGACCCCTTCTGCACCCCCAAGTTCCTCCTCATGTTCATGTTTGCCTGTAGCTCTAGATTCCTTTTCTCATGTAATGCAACATGGCTCTACCTCGGCTTCCCCAGCCTACCTCTTCACAGTTCTTCTATCATACTCGACAAATAAAAACCACCCTATGTGCCTATCTTCCTTAGAAAGTGGCAAAACATTATATCCAATAAATATTTTTTCTTAACATGATACTTATCAATATGTGTTATTTTCCAAATAGACTAGAATCTCATGCCTTAAACATGAAAACATTTATCTAGCACCTACTGTGGCCAAATAGTTTTATGCTCCATGCTTTTGGTGACTCTGTCTTACACTTGCTGTAACACATACCATGACCTGACATATTGTCAGCATGGAGCAAGAATCAAAAATACGTTGGTAAATTGATTTCTATCAGATCTAATAATCTTTCAATAGTATCGAGAATAAAAGATTTAAACTAATAAGATACATATTGTTTTATTGAAGAAATAAATCCACTATATAAAAATTTAAAGATTCCTATTATGAACAAAATATTTTTTATAAGTCTTTACCTGCCTTTCAGTAGATCAGGCTACAAAACTTTCAAAATTATAAATAAATTCCTTGAATGTAAGTTTTGGGAGCACTTGCCTAGCATGTGAGAAGCCTTGAGCCTGATCCCCAGAACTGTAAAAGTAAGTAAGTAAAAAGCAAATGGACAAATAATCTCCCAATAAGAAAAATGTTCAACTTCTGCCAAGAATAAAATAAAATTAAGTGGTCTTTTATAACACCATAATCTCACTAATAGAAGAAATGGGAATTAAAGGATGTTTATGTTTGTAAATTAGGTTAATACTTTAAAAACAAAAATAACCAATGTCAGGAAAGATGTGACGAAGCAAGGATGTTGCTGAGCATGGTGCCGCATGCCTACAATCCCAGCAACTCAGAAGGCTGAGGCAGGAGGATCATGAGTTTGAGGCTAGCCTGGTCAACGTAGCAAGACCCTGTTTCAAAATAAAAAATAAAAGGGTATGGGGACACATTTTATTGGTAAAGTCCCCTGGGTTCAATCTCCAGTTAAGAGAAAAAAAAAAATGGATGTCCATTCAGTGCTAAAAATAGGATATAAATAGAAGTATCTCCTTTGGAAGGCAATGTGGCAATGCATATATCAGACACTCCTAAGATATTTATAGCATTGTTTTTGACATTAACAACTATTAGGAATGTATTTTGAGAAAATAATATTTAAAAACTTATGAACAAAGATTTCCACAGCAGTACTGTTTCCAAATAGTAACATTAAAAAAACAACCTTAACATAAAACAATGGAAGTATGATTAAATAAAGTTTGATATGCTTATTCAAATCAATATGATACAGTACTCTAAAAGCCTGATAATAGTTTATGATGATATAAAATCCTTGCTAAAATGTTAATTGAAAGATTGGGATGCAAAATTTTATATATACATACTCACATACACATATAGTCATTATGAATGTATGAAACTATCCATAGAAAACAATACTGTGGATATCTTTATGTCTTAGCACTATGAATAATTTTCTAACTGGTTTATAGTTTTTACTTTTTTGTAGTAGGCTTGCATTATTTATAATCAGAATAATAAAAAGTGTTCTTGAATTGGTGCATACAATTGGTACAGAGTCACGGACTAATCCCCACAAGATTCCGAATACTCCCAGCTAATAGATTCCTTTCAGCTGAATTGTTACCAAGAGCCCTTGGATATTTTCCCAAACCAGTTAATGCTTATTGCACCAATGACTGATGCATTGTAAGGTGGTAAAACATCATGTAAATGAATGAAATGTGAGTACCAAACATCACTTCTACAAAAAGACACATTGATGGTACATTGCTAAAAGAAGGATTGCAAATTAGTTGTGGGAAGGTGGTATTACAAAACTTTGGGAAAATTTATAAAAATCTAGAACAGTTTTGCATTCGGATTGTCATACAAATCTCTTTAATTCTTTTCCTTCCAAGAACAAGAAACAAAAAGTGGACACCATCTATGATATAGTGTAAGTGTGATTTGTGCAAGAAATGAATAGATCCCCAGTTAATACACTTAAATTCAAGGTAAAGGTCTCTTTATTCTACCAAAAATGTGACATTCAAATGTATATTCATAGATTTCCAGCAAAAGTAAAACTAAAAAATTGTGTGTGCTCGTATCAATCTTGTACCTAAACCACAAATTATTGGTCCTCACTGGTCAGATAAGAAGGCCACTATTGCATACAGTGTGTACACACAAGAGTTACTTCTAATCATACATTAAAGTTATAATTTGTTTAAGAAATCATGTTATACATATGCTTATAAGTGAATGTATGTGTGAATATAAAGATGCATTTGTATATACATGTATATATGCATGTGTCTGTATTCACACATACACTATTTATATACCATGAAATTAACTACTCCACTGCTTGACCAAATCATGCATTCATGCAGTAGACCTTTCATAAGTAGGTAATTTAGCAAACTCAAAGTGTGAAATTAAACTTGGTGACAATGACCGTGGTGCGTGTAGGCACCATAGTTCTGGTTGAAAGCATCGTGTTTAACTTACTGTTCCTTTGTCCTTATCAGCCATGGCCAGAGCCAAAGAATTTCTTGTTTAGCCACCTTAAGATTCACTTTCTGGTGGAACTCAAGTACCTAAACCTAAAGCACTTAGCCCAGAAGCACTATTTACAACCAACTCAGAAGTTTGCCTAGAAACTCTTGACTTAGTCCAACTCTGTCAAGCTCTTTCCTCTTCATGTCAAGCCAGAAAAGACTGGTAAAGGAGATCTGAAGTCCCAAATAAAGAAGAAAATTGCTCTTGTTGAAAAACAGATAAAAGCATTTTGTTTTGATGAGTGGACATATTTTCAGTATTCTCCTTGGCTGGAAAGATATAAAAATAATGACATACAGGGTGGCGTTATGCTGATGAGTGACAGAGAATGAAAACATGTTATAAGTGAGGTGCTGATAAATAGTAAGTCTGAATTCAAATGTTTGCCCTTTGCTTTCCATCTCCATGATCTTGTACAACTTACCTCTTATCTCTAAAACATATTTCCTCATCTTAAAAATGAGAAAACTATCACCCTCCTCATGAGGTCGCTGTGAAATTAACCAAAATCATTTATAATCCCTGGCACATTTATTGGGTGGGAGATCAAAATATTCATTTCTCCTTTCTACTCAAGTTTTTTGGTGTTTTTATCTTAAATAGGATTCTTTGAGGATCCTGAAGAAAAATGTAGAGCAGAAGGTCTGGTTCAGTTTTGACACACAATAAATGCCTTCCCTTTGAAACACTTTTATAATTCATTTTGTCTAAATAAGCAACTGGAAGTATTTACAGATAACTTCCTATCCAATTTTTTTTTTTGTAATCTTTATGTCATTGAGAATGCATTCT